>CM062292.1:120990835-122477570 GCA_031216915.1 Pictodentalium vernedei | reverse complement strand
TACAACGGTTAAAGACACATGCACCATCGACGTGCTGAACGCCTTAGTATACGGAATCATCATGCCCCCATGTAGGCAACTGGGATAAAGTACCTTGCCCAAGGACACGTGGGTCGTCCCGGACAGGGATCGAACTCGGGACCTCTAGCATTGAAGTCCAACAGTCTACCACTGAGCCACCGTGCACCCAATAAAACAAGGAACAAGGCAAAAATTACAATTCACAATCACAATGGCTGGTACATTTAACTGTTTTAAAATCAGTCAATAATTGTGTTCGCTTTTTTGTGTTTAAATCGCGGCATCCATTTCTCGCTGAACAGAACAAAAATATTTTGTTGAATTAGGGGTCTTTCAGCTCTATGTTGTGCTAGGAAAGTAGTTCCTTATTCTTGTTTGTGATGGTAGAAACACTTGTCTCAGCCATGTTGCCATCTACAAAGAAAATTGCCTCCGAAAGAGGATGCATGGGGGCAATGTATATTGCTGTGCATGGCAGCAACATTGCAGGACCATTATGGTCACCTTTAATGCAACCAATAAGAATGATGTAATAATTACAGTTGTGATTTCTGCAATGGAAACATCTACTTGCAATACATATCATGCTGTGATCTCAAAAGTGTTTTTTTAGCTGGTGCAGTCAAAAATCATTTGCAATGTAATCATGACTAAGAAATGGTTTAGGACTAAAAGGAAGATACACTTGGTTCAAACTACCAGAATAAAATTCAACTGTTAACGGACAAGGATTGTGATTATATCAAGGAATGGAATAACAAACATGTTCATTTTTTGCTTCGAAAACATGGCGTGTGACCCCTCATAATAAGAATCTCAAATTTCTCTCCATTTGATATGTAATTTCTGGATCTCGTTCACTGAAATGGTTCTGAGCCTCAGTAAACCTAAGGTCAGGACGGTTTCAATAAAGTTGGTTATGGAATTCCATATCAAATCATGACCCACAAGATATCCTCTAAATGACAGCCTCATTTACAAAATATAGTCTTCAATGGTATATATTGTTCAGTGGTATATAATTCAATTTTCTTTAATAATATCCGATATTTATTTATTTATCTATTTATCTATTTATTTATTTATTTATTTATTTATTTATTGGTGTTTAAGGTCATATACTTCTGCACAATGGTTAATCTTGATGACAACATGGAGATAAAGTCAAGGTCAGTCAATCTTTTCCCCCATGTTGCCTATTTTAGAGGACTCACACCCCAAGCATTAGTTACTGGGTCCTATTTTATCAGTGAAACAGAGCTTGTTTACCACAATAAACAAACACTGCTTCACTTCCCAGGGTTACCATGGGGATGTTTCATTAAATGTTTACCTCACAAAACCAGAAGTTGACATTTGCAAAAATAAAATTTTCATTGTTTAGCCTTGAAAACCTAGCATATGATCCCTCATTGGAATGAGCTTGTTCCAATGACAGGTCATACTCTATTTTGCATAGCAAAAACTGGAAAATAAAACTTTGTTGGCGATGTTTGGGAATAGTACCGGTTGATTTTGGTCATTACTTTATATAAAACAGAGGGATTATTGTCTGCATCCAAAAATGAAATTGAGGATCAGGAATTTTCAAAACTGAGGGGATTATGTCAGCCTCTGAAAATTAAAATTAAAATCTGAAAATTAAATTAAGAGGATTAAGTCCTAAGGGGATTTTTTAGGGGTTTGAGTCCTTAGGGAGGTCCAAGAGGTTTTTGTGATACAATCATGAGCTTGGTTCACGATCTGAGTGAGGAAGAGACAGCTTTTGTGAACACAGTACTATAACTGAAACATTGCATGTGCTCTTTATCCTTTTTCATAGAATCAAGGTATTTATTGTTTGGGTGGAAATTCCACTCTGTGGATTTTTTGGTGGTTATCCTTTCTCCATATATCAGACTAACAACAGTACTCAACAGTTAACAGTACCCTTAAATGTATATTCATTATATTTATTGTATTTATGTTTATTGGTGTTTTAAGGTCACATACTTATGCACAATGGCTAATCGTGACCGTGACAGTTTTACGGGTGGAGGAAGCTGGATTACCCAGAGAGAACCACCGAGCAACGACGAGCAGCTGCCAGCTCCCCAACCTCGTAACTCCGCACGCACTGCAGCACAGGCAGGGTTAGATTGGTTGAAGAAATGTGCACTATCGATGTGCAGTACGCCTCAGTACGCGGTGTCATCGTGCCCCCATGTAGACAATCGGGGTTAAGTGCCTTGCCCAAGGACACAACGTGGGAGTCCGATTCGATCACTCAGACGGTCACCCATCCGAGGACTAACCGGGCTCGAAGTTGCTTAACTTCGTATATTAATTGGTAGAGTGCTAAATTATTTTTCAAAAGTGATTTGTAAAATGAGTATTTTTTTTTTCAAAGATATACTACAAGCAAGAGGAGCCTCAGATTAGCAAAATATTGTTCATAAATGTTTTATTACCATTTACTGGAGAGTGCCTGCGGGCACTCTCCAATAAATAGTAATAAAACAGTTTTATATAAAAACATTTTTCTACAGCCCAGTAAACAAGCTAATGCTTACAGTACGGCTGCCATGGACTGGTCACTTTCCATGGGTGGGTAATATTTCCACAAACACATTAACATTAAATTCCAACACACTAATTACAGGAATAATCATCAAAAATATAATTAATGAAGCACTGGGTACAACCTGGTGCTTTATTAATTAAAATTTTGCTGCTGCTGACTTTTATTAACTACATGTAGTAAATGCCTACGTGGACATCACTGCCCACATGTGAATTACGACCAATCCACTGCAGCTGTATTGTACAGTGTAAAGCCACTAACTGGTTTTCAGCACTTTTCAGTAGAGCCATGATAGTGGCTTCTAGCAATCAAACAGTTAAGAAAGATACTTCTATTGAAAAAGTCCATCAACTATACATGTAGGATGTACATAGTTACCTGTCACAGGCAAGCTGGAGGAACACACCAGGTAAACAACTAGTTTCTTTAACGATAAACAGTTAATCTACATGCATAAGTGGTAGAAATAAAGACTGCGTTAAACACCCCCTTGGATAATCTTGTTGTAAGTGTTTACCTGTAAAAATAAGTGAATGAACATGCATGAGTTATTGATTTTCAAGGAAATTTGATATGATTGAAAAATTATACACTGTTATATTAATGATAGTTTATCGACCAAATGCATGTGAATGCTTATATTGTATAGATACAATGTTCAGTTTTTGAACAACACAACTGAACTCCAGACTTCAATTAATTCCTCACAGAGTTTCATGTTCATCTGATTTTAACCTTTCTCATACATTACAAATTGGTCAGACCTGTCTAGCACTTACACAGTACAGTGGTTACAAAACTGGACAGAGTATTTCTAACGAATTTTAACCCTTTACCCAACGCAGATGATATGAAAATTTATTATTTTAATTTTGTTCTTTTCAAATTTTTCAAACAAATTCAACAAAACCATATCATGCGACCACTCATTGGAATGAGCTTGACAAGCTCGTTCCAATGAGGGGTCACATGATATGGTTTTGTTGAACTTTTTTGAAAAATATATTATTTTCAACTGCTTAATTTTTATATTACGCCAGCATTTGCTACCAATTCATTAGGTAAAGGGTTAAATGTGTTAAGATCTGACTGAAATCCTTTGACTGCATACCTCACTACAGAAACTCCTATCACAAATAAATGCAAGAATACTGAATATCAGAAGCTCTTTCCATTTTTTATTATTTTATCTTGATTTTGCAATATTTTATTTATTTATTTGTTTATTTATTGGGGTTTAATGACACTTTCAACAACCTGTGTCGGACAATGACAGGAGGAAGCCAGAGTGCTCAGAGAACTATTGAGCATTGGCAAGCATTAGCAACTGTCTTGACTCCTCAACATACTAACTCCACACAATTTAAACATATGATAGTAAAAAAGTAAACAAGCACTTCTTCACTTCCTGGGGTTCCCACAGGGAGAAATTAACTAATGCTCTAGAAAGTCACTGTACTGTACCTGTATCATTTACTACGCTGCACAGATTTCAAATTTGTAACTCAAGTCAGTTAATAAGTGAACAGTTATCCAAATAACAACCCCACTGGCATGTGCATGTAGAAACATGACTGAGTTTCATGCCAGTGGCTTTTCAATTAACTCTCCACAATGGTTGCCTCATGTTTTGCAAAGAAGAGGATTAATTATTATAATCTGTACATTTTACTTAGTTAGTTTTAAAAATCTAATTGGAAAGATGCTGAACAATTCAATAAGCTGCTAATTTGAAAGGATTACTGTATATTGGAATGCCAGACATTTCCCCAGCTGACATTTCCCCAGCTGACATTACCCCAGGTGGACATTTCCCCCAGCTGACATCTCCCCAGTTTGGGCAAACAATTCCCCAGTGTGAGCAGATATTACCTCCATCATTTCCTTATTGATCGGCAGACATTTTGAAACAGTAACAACACTTTCAAAGTTTTATTTTTTTTATTTTATACTAAAAATGAACAAAAAATAACAAGCATAACACTATCAAATGAAATGTCTTTTCACAGTAAGCAAGCTTTTAATTAAAAATAGAATATGTTTTCATATTTTGAATTCACGAAAAAAAAACTTTCCACAATCCATTCCAATGAGGGGTTGTCAGCTGAGTTTGAATGCTTTTTGAGAACACAACTGACTGATTTTGGCCATTACACTGGGTAAAGAGTTGAAATAGATGAGAGTTACATGAAGACTATACAGTGCACAGGGCCAGTTACTCACTTAATAATGAATTTTTTTTATGACCAAAAAGTGTGACTGACCTTGTGCGTCACAATTTCTGGTTATAAAAAATCGGTAACGGTCACATCACACACTGCATGAAAATATACACTCTGACTAAAGCTTTAAAAATAAACAGGGTTAGATGGTTACATGTTAGCAAAGGGTGCAGGATTGGTTTATTCCCAACAAGACAAATCCCAAGATGAATGTCGAAAAATAGTCATCCCAAGAAGAGAAATCAGGGAAATGACTATATAATTCATTTATTTTTAGGTTTGGGGCAAAAATGTACATAAGAAGGGTGAAGTGGAATTTTATTTTTATTTTTCAAGAAAACACCATGGTGTATTTGAGATATTTCATTTATTATAAACTAGCTCGAAAAAGTATATAAAATCAGACTCTCACAACAAAAAATCAAGGAGTTTACATCTTGTACTATATAATATAATAATTTTTAAATATTTTTTTACATTTGCACATTATTTATGCTTTATAAAATTGTGAGGAAAATTTTCAGTTCATCAATGTCAGTGTATTGGAAGGCTCAGTGCGAATTAGCCTCTCAATTTTATAAAGTATAACTTATGTGCGGATGGAAATTATGACAAGAAATATATAAGAAGGCTAATTTTAACCAAAATGATTGTAACTTTTTGGGCTTGTATCAGAATTTATATAAAAATCTCCTTTTTCGAACATGTTTTTTTTAACTTGTTGGCAATATCCAAATTCTGCTCAATTTTAGAATCTGAGTTTAAAAAACACCAGTAATTCGGTATAAACTTAAATTCCATTGCAAATTAACAAGTCATTTCCTCATTCAGTAGTCACCATATCATTCCCGGAGTTCCAATGTGTTCTATGTGCCAGTAAGCACATAGAACACATTGGAACTCAGGGGATGATATGTCAATTTACAATGTGTAAAGCAATATGTTGAAAATGACCTGTACCAAATTAAAATGACCTGTACCAACTACTTGGGGCAGGACATTTTGACCTGCACTGGAAAAAAAAATTATTTTGAGCCTTGACTCTTACTTGAGCCAAACAGTGTTTGTGGGGAATCAAGTGATGAAAAAGAAAAAAAAAATTAATAACTGCTCTGTAACTGTTAAAAAAAATGTAAAAATCATTCTGAAAATATCCCAAACAGCATAAATATACACATTTTATAACTTTCTTTTTTTAATTAATTTCCCCTATAATTAATGGAAGTTTAAATTTATAGTAAATTTCCTTTCTTATTATACCTACCACAATTGTTTACTACGGGCTTTGCTCTACAGTGGAAGTCCCTAACTCGGAAAATATACTCTCTATTTTGATCTTTACCTGGTGATTTGGGAAAGAAAAATGGTGCAAAAGCATCAAGAAAAAATAAGCCAAAACTGGGTCGAGTGCTACCAGAGCACCCAGTAGGGGACGCTCTTCTCCAAGTACAACTCCACGACTTCCATTGCCAGTGTGCATACACGTTGCTAATGACTCATTCTTTTGAATCCGCCAACGATAGAGTTATGTGATCAGCGGGGAGGAAGGATTCTTACCCAAATAAGAAGACAGGAGGGCCGCCATGTAAACAATTGTGGTAGGTGTAATAAGAAAGGAAATTTACTATCAAATTTAAATTTCTTATCAACCTACCTTACAATTGTTTACTACAGGCTGGATAGACAAAAGGATGGAGGGAAACACATAACCAACCCACACATAACCCAATTGCACTGGAACAGTGGACAGAGGAAAAGGTCCCCCAGGCCTATCAAACCATAGCCACACAAACATTAGTAAAAGACAATGAGAGATGAGGCGTACAGTTCTGTGTGACGCACAGACCATAAAGGACAGTAACAGCACAGAGCTGGAACTGACCATGAGACTAGCCTAATGGCTAGGGCAAACAACAGCCTGAGCAGAAGAATGAGGGCTCAAACATCCTCCGACTGCTCCTGCAACTGACGCAGATAGAAGGTGGAGAAAGTAGAAGCATTTCTCCAGTAGGCTGCCTGCAAAACATCCGACAACTTGACGGAGTTAGAATAAGCCCAAGACATAGACAAAGCATGCACCTCGTGGGCAGAAATACAATTGGTAATACAATCGCCAGTTGCTAGACGAGCGTAAGCCACGCGAATAGCAAGACAAATCCATCGAGAAATGGATTGAGGAGAGATCTTCTGTCGACCAGGAATAAGAGACAGAAAAAATTGTTTCCTGCCTTTCCTAATGAACTGCGTTCGATTGAGATATATGCGAATTACACGAACCGGACAGAGCAAAAGGCGGCTACCCTCAAAAGGAAGAGCCATGATACAGATAGGAGGTGGAGTAGTTTCTGGTATCTGATTCTTGGCCAGAAAGGAACAATCAGTGGTAAACGTAAAGCTGTTGGGAGAGCTCCTGAAAAAGGCCGGGTCATCCGAAAGGGCGTGAAGCTCACTAACCCGTCAGGCTGAAGCAAAAGCCATCAGGAAATCGTCTTGTATGTGAGAAAATGCATATCCACCTGGGATAAAGGTTTGAACAGCGCACCCCCCCCCCTCCCCCCAAGCAAAGCAACACCCAAGAAAGATTCCATCTTCGGGTAAGCTGCAAAGTCCTAGGACTTTTCAAGGAAAAGTGCCGAGCAAGCTTGGAGAGGTATGGATTAGTGCCGAAACAACGCTTCCCCACATACGAAAAGGTCTCCGAAATCACGGATCTGTATCCCTTGGTTGTAACAGGCTGGAGACCCCGAGAATCAAACAGATATACCAGAAACTCCGCAATCTGTGACATCGAAGGATTGGCATAATCAACAGAGTGATCGGCACGCCATCGACAGAAGACCTTCCACTTAGCCACATAGGCTAAACCAGTGGAGTGCCTCCTTGAAGAAGAAATGCACTCCACTGCTCGTCTCGAAAAACCTCTGCAGAGGAGACAGGACATGACAAAAGATATGCGTGAAGGCACAATGAAGTCGGGTTGACGTGAAACCTCCTCGGGTGACCTCGGCAAAGAAGGTCGCGACGTAGAGGGAGGCTTGCCGGAACTGCCGCCAACAGAAAGTGGAGCTGATTGATCCACACCTGCTGAGGCGACAGGGGAGCGATCAGAATGATTCAACAACTGCAGGTTCGAATCTTGGTTAGAACCTGAGGTAGAATCGGAACCGGCAGGAAGGCGTAGCCGACAAGACCGTTCCAATCGAGTGACAGAGCATCCACGGCAAAAGCCAGAGGATCTGGACATGGGACACGAAAGTGTCCACCTGATGGTTTCAACAAGTCGCAAAAAGATCGATGTGGGGACGACCCCAGAGATGGCAAAGCTCTGGAACACTGCCCTGTGGAGCATCCACTCGGTGGAAATGACTCTACCTCATCGGGACAGGGAGTCGTTCAGACGACCAGGAATGTGACGAACCAACGCCCCGGCATTGACATCCTGAGCGAGCAGTAGAAGATCCGTAGAATTCGTACATGGGAACCGAGTACGTGCCACCCTGGTTCCGAATGTAAGCAACCACTGTCGAATTGTCGGACAACAGGACCTGGCGATTCGATAGGTGAGGAATCCACTGCTGGAAACTCAGAAGAAGAGCAAGAAGCTCCTTCTGGTTGATGTGCAGAGCTGCCTGATCCTGGTCCCATGCCCCGTGAAGGGAAAGACCTAGAGGCTCCAACATCGCACCCCATCCAAGATCGCCGGCATCTGCTGTCAGAACACGATAGGATGTGGGTAAATCCAACGGAACCCCCTGCGTAATCCACTGAACATCCTTTCAGGGGAGAAGGTGAGGATGAAGAGAGTCTGGTAACTGAAGCACCAGATCCAGAGGATCGACATTCGGCCTCAAAAGACTGAGCAAAAAGTGTTGGAGAGGTCTGACATGCAGCCGACCTAGAGGAATGAGAGCTGTCACCGAACCGCAGAGACAGAGCAGCCAGAGAATACTCCGAGCTGTCGCAGATGTGGACTGGCACAGAGTCAGAGCAAAAGCTGACAGAATTACAGCCCTTGCCAGGGGAACCGCTACCATATTGAACTAAGTACGGAAGTCCATCCCCAGATGACAAAACGACTGAGAAGGGACCAGGTCCGACTTCTCGTTGACTCTGAACCCTAGCGGCGTGAACGGGCTCAACAGTGTGTTGACATCCGACTCCAGAAAGGCAGCATTGGAATGCCTCTGGAGGATATCGTCTAGATATGCCGAAGTAGCCACCCTGGACTGTGTGCGATGGAAGGCTATCACATGCGAAATCAGTCGGGTGAAGGCCCAAGGAGCTAGGTTGAGGCCGAAAGGCATGACCTTGAACTGGTAAACTTGCACCAGGAAAGCGAACCCGAGATACTTTTGCGATGTCCGATGAATCGGAACGTGAAAGTAAGCGTCACGCTGGTCGATGCTGGAAGCGAAATCTCCCTGGTGAATGGAACGGTGAGCCGACCTGAAAGTCTCCATGCTGAACTTGGGAGCAATGATAGGCTGGTTCAGGATACTCTAATCGATAACCGATTGGAGTCGGCTGTCCTTCTTTGGCACCAAGAACAGGCGGGAATAAAACCCCACTGACTGAATGTTCTTGACGACCTTGATCGCCCCCTTTGCCAGGAGATTGTCTATCTCCATGGTCAAAAGCTCCCGACGTAAAACGTCTGAAGGAACTGGAGTTGGAAGAGGCACTCATGACAGAGTGGGGTGCCTCCGGAAGGATATGCGCAGCCCGGACTGAACAACATCTAACACCCAAGGATCGGATGTGATGGTGGCCCAATGGTCTGCGAAATCTGATATATTTCCTCCAACCTGGGACAAATCGAGGTGAGGACCTTCATTTCGAGCCCCGGCGAGGACCGTGAGAGGAGAAACCACCTCCTCTGCTATATGAAGAATCCTGAGTCTTCCCTCTAGTCTGCCGACGCTTACCCTTACTCCGTGAGTAAGAAGTAGAAGCGGAGGCAGGAGGATCAGCCCTTTGCTTAGCACCGGAAGCAGAAGGGTACCTGTTACGCTTTGAACAGCCCCTGCCTCCAACATAAGGTTGATCAAGCTGACAAAGCAGCAGCTGATCTTTGGAATGACGTAGGACATCATCCCGGACCGTCGCCACAGAACCATGGAACAGTTGCGGACCTGCCAAAGTAGCAGATTGAATCCCTCGGGAAGTGAACAGCCTGTGTCCAGCACATCGTCCCTGCAAACTAGTTCCAAGTTAGCCGTGTTACAGTCATACGTGTGAGTAAGATGCATGAGCGCCATAGACAGCACACTCAAAGGAGCCTGTACATCGTCAAACTTATCTGAGAGCAGATAAGTAGCTAAGGCAGAGACGACATGATCTGAGAGAGAAAGCATGCCCAGCATCTCTCTCGATAAGCCCAACACAGACTCTACAGTCGCCATAGGAATAACGGCCGACTTGGGCTTGGAAAGCCCCAAGGGAGTTGGATTCCTGATCCAAGACCGTCAAAGTCTGGCAGAATCATAGGAATGATAACACGCCGGAGGCAAAAAAGTGTCAACCTTGGTGAAGAACGACGTCTTCATAGCCTTGGAACTCAGCTTAGAGTCCAAAGCTGTAAATGCTTCAACCACCTGTACCGACTGGCACGGTCGGAGATGCCCGGAAGCAGGTTGCTCCACAGGCTGTAGGCATCCGACCGATGATCGCGGCCTGGCTGACACTGTTGGCTGGTTTGACGGTTTGAGATCCGGAAAGAACCCAAACACAAAGTCAAGAGCTGCCCCCAAGTCAGAAGACTGTTGGCTCTTGACGTCAGGTATGTCGGACTCATCTCCTGAGTTGGAAGACACATAGCTCATCATGGGCAAACCAGCCAATGCCTCCCATGGTGTACTGTAGGCACACCAGGGGAGATCAGAAAGCGGCCTGTTTCCAATCCTGGGAGGTGGCACCATAGGGGGCACCTGGAAACCACTCACTGCCTCGCTGGAAGCAACAGGAAGACTCTTGGACAGAACCTGAGTGAGCAAGGTGAGGGCCTCCCTAAGGTCACTGCCTGTGTCGGCCAGTTCGAAGTGGGAACGAACCGGCAAAGTGGCTTCACTCCTGACCCTTTTAATCAGCGAAGGATCACAATCCTCAAATACACCCGAAGCGGGGCAACGGGCGGCAGACGAAACATCTGAAGGAAGACGTGTATAGAGGTATGACATACCCTGAGAATCTACAGAGCGGGAACTCAGGAGAGTCGCCGCGGACGTCTGAGGGACAGAAGGTCCAGGCTGCACAAAAGGCGTTGGTCCCGCAAAACTGGCTGTGTGACCAGAGTGTGTGGAGGGAAATGCCACGGAGTTCATAGTGGCCCCACCATGAACATCCGAATCCAATGAAAAAACTGGTGCTCGATGGCCGAGAGACAACAGTAGAGGGTTCGGCCGGCAGCCCCTTCCAACTTCGCCGAGTTGAAGTCAGGGAAGGCTGAGGCCAGTATCCCATGTCCACACTGCCAGACATCCCTGCAGACCCCTGCAGGGATAAGCCGTGGCCGGTTGAAATGATAACCGATGACGTAGCAGACAGAACAGCAGTAGTAGCAGATACGTTGGGAGTCATTGAGGCTAAAATATTCCTCACATTGAACTAAGTTATAATTCGGGCTCCCATAGGAAGCCCAAATATGAACCCAGGGACTTGGCTTAAACAAACTTGAATCTCACATCCAGTGGGATGCCGTTGTCCAAATATCAAAAGATTCTGACTGGTGGATGTGAAGAAGAAGATTTTTGAAGAATATTCCTCATATTGAACTAAGTTATAATTCCGGTTTCCCACAGGGAGCCCAAATATGAACCCAGGGACTTGGCTTTAACAAACTTGAATCTCACCCCCTAAGGATACTGCATGCCAAATATCAAAACATTCTGACCGCTGAATCTGAAGAAGATTTTTAAAGAAAAATTCCTCAAGTTATAAGTCGGGCTCCTTCAGGGAGCCCAAATATGAACCCAGGGACTTGGCTTCAACAAACTTGAATCTCATCCCCCTAAGGATACTGCTTGCCAAATATCAAAACATTCTGACCGCTTAATCTGAAGAAGAAGATTTTTAAAGAAAAATTCCTTGCATTGAACTAAGTTATAAGTCGGGCTCCCTCAGGGAGCCCAAATATGAACCCAGGGACTTGGCTTGAACAAACTTGAATCTCACCCCCCAAGGATGCTGCATACCAAATATCAAACTATTCTGACTGCTGGATCTGAAAAAGAAGGTTTTTAAAGAAAATTCCTCATTTTGAACTAAGTTACAATTCGAGCTCCCACAGGAGCCCAAATATGAACCTAGGGACATGACATGAACAAACTTGAATCTCACCCCACTAGGAATGCTGCATGCCTAATATCAAAACATTCCGACTGCTGAATCTGAAGAAGATTTTTAAAGAGAAATTCCTCATATTGAACGAAGTTATAATTCAGGCTCCAACAGGGAGCCCAAATATGAACCCAGGGATTTTAATTTAACAAACTTGAATCACACTCCTCTAAGGATGCTGCAAACCAAATATCAAAACATTCCGACTGCTGGATCTGAAGAAGAAGATTTTTTAAGAAAATTCCTCATTTTGAACTAAGTAACAATTTGAGCTCCCACAGTGAGCCCAAATATGGACCTAGGGACATGACTTGAACAAACTTGAATCTCACCCCCTAAGGATGCTACATACCGAATATCAAAACATTCCAACTGCTGGATCTGAAGAAGAAAATTTTTAAAGAAAATTCCTCATTTTGAAGTTATAATTTGGGCTCCCACAGTGAGCCCAAATATGAACCCAGGGACTTGGCTTGAACAAACTTGAATCTCACCCCCTAAGCATGCTGCATACCAAATATCAAAAGATTCTTATTGGTAGAACTGAAGAAGATTTTTAAAGAATAGTCCTCATACTACACTAATTTAAACCTTTGGGCTCCCATAGAGAGCCCAAATATGGACCCAGGGAACTGATTTCAATAAACATGTGAAATAATCTTCCAAAGATGTTATATGTGAAATTTTAAAGCTTTTGGAGGAGTGGTTTGGGAGAAAAGTAGTGTTAAATGTTTTTCCCATTACCCACAGTGTTAAAAAATGCTGACTCAGCACTTTTTCAAAAGTTCCAAAAAGTACCCCATGTTAAAACTGATAGCAATTTTTTTTACCATTCCATTCTGTTGGTCCTAAGGAAGCTTCACACCAAATAAGAATTCTCAGTGCCGTGATGTTTTGGAGATATGGGCGTTTTAATTTTTTTCTCTATTTTTAGCTCCTGCGGTTCCCATGGGGCAACAGGAAAAAAATGTTGGCATAAATTAAGTACTTATGACCCAATAAGCCCACATATTAAATTTGTTTTAAATCTGCCACTCGGTTTGAAAAATAGAAATTATGGGCGGGACGAAAATTCTTGCCCCTCCCATAAAGAAGGCAAATATAGCTCCTCGAACTTCTCTTGAGCAAATCTGAGTTTACACCTCAAAAGGAAGCTGCACACCAAATATCAAGTCTCTGCTACTGCTGGTTCAATGAGAAGAAGATTTTTTAAGATTTTGGTGCCCCTTGGGGGCATGGAACCACCCAGGGAGAGGCGCAACCTCATTTGAACAAATCCGAATTGGCATTAGGTAATAAACATTTACCGAACATTTGAATAAAATTGGGCTGTGGTTTTGGAGGAGAAGTCGGTTTTGTAAAGTTTACGACAGACGACGGACGGAAAGTGATCAGTAAAGCTCCCCTTGAGCTTCGCTCAGGTGAGCTAAAAACCAGTCCTGATAATAGTGGATACTTTGATCCAACAACTTAATACAGGAACACACAATCAACGAATGATCACTGATTTCAATTGCTGAGAAGACGTCTCGTCAACATGGCGGACGAAAAAAGAATGAGTCATTAGCGACATGTATGCGAACTGGCTACAGAAGTCGTGGAATTGTACTTGAAGAGCGTCTCCTACTGGGTCTGCACCGGTAGCACTCAACCCAGTTTGGGCTTATTTTTTCTTGGTGCTTTTGCAAAACTTTTCTTTCCCAAACCACTTGGGAAAGATCTAAATAGAGAGTAAATTTTCCAAGTTAGGGACTTCCACTTTAGTGCAAAGCCTGTAGTAAACAATTGTAAGGCAGGTTGATAAGAAAGAAGAAGTTTTTTGTTGGGATTCCTCTTGTTGGGATCATCATGTTGGGATATTTTAACCATTCATCTTGTTGGGATGCGTCGTGTCGGGATGACACTGCAGGATTCAAGGAACTAATGGAAATACTTATACTGGACTGCGGAAATGTTTTTATGATGAATGTAAAGAGAAACAATCTGGAGAAAATCATCATCTGGAATTTCTTTTTATTCCTAGTTTGGGATCCACTCTTAGTGCACTTGCATGCTATACCATAAATAAGGCATGTTGCGACCTTTAAAAGATTATTTTAAAATTTAAGTATTTGATAATCTCAAAATAGCAATTTTTCGAGGCAGTTATTCTCATTCTTGTACAATCCAGCCTTTACAAATACTGTACTGATCGTTGTGCCTTTTTCTAGTGTATATGAACTGAGACCTGGAATTTTGATATGTTGTGTTATAGAAGAAACATGAGTAAAATTTTTGTAAATATGCTAATGAAGCTGGTGTAAACAAACACCAACAATCTTATAACTATGAGTTTTTTTCAAAAAAGTGTGGTAGGCTGCAAAAGTTAGTGATGTACTACAGAGTGTTTGTTGTCACAGACACCCAGGGGAAACTGATGTACAGTACAGTCACCGTGGATTGGTCGTAATCCACATGTGGGCAGTGATGTCCATACATGTGTTTACCAGGTAATAAAAATCATCATCAGCAAAATTTTTATTAATGAAGCACTGGGTTGTACCCGGTGCTTCATTAACTAAATTTTTGCCAATTATTCCTATATAATTAGTGTTTGGAGTCTAATATTATTGCATGTGTGGAAACATTGCCCTCCAGTGGAAAGTGACCAGTCCACGGCAGCTGTACTGTAGTTTCATAGCAAGCCTAGTCAGTGTAATGAATAATCAACTCTCTGTTGAAGAGAAACCTCAGTATTTTGTTTTCAGATATTATGACTGTATATGATGCAAATCATACAGTTATGATCACATATTAGAAACAAAAGTGACACGTACAGTTCATAGGACTTATCTCTGGTACAATATTACAATATTTGCAACATTTCTCTTTGTTTGCTGCTGGGGCAATCGAAATGCAATTGATGGACATTCTCAAGTCACGATGTTGGCCAAATCTAGTTTATTCAGATCACATCTCCTAGGATTATATTTGAGTGTTCCTGGGATCCTGTAGTTTTCAGCCCAATGGTACTTGGACTCAGACCAATGGTACTTGGACTGAGCAAAAAACCCTCTCAGCAAACATGAAACGACGCATACTTTCGAGACAATGTTCCCCATGTCAACATGGAAATTTTTTGTTTACATTAGCTTCATTAGCATATTTTCAAAACTTTCACAGTTAATTTCTGTCTGGTACAGTATATCAAATTTCCAGGTCTCGGCTTATATATACCATACATGTACAGATCTGTTGACATTGATTTTGTATAGGTTAGACCTCACAACAATGAAAATAAGTGACTTGAAAAATTATCATTAATGTGAGTTTATTAAATATTTAAATTATTAAAAAGAACTTGCAGCTCTTGGCATATGTTACTTATGGTATAGAATGCAAAGGAACTAAAACCATTTCCTAAAATTGAATTAATAGCCCTTTTGCACAGTGTGCTATTTGGTCATTTTCTTCCTATTGTTTCTGTTTACACTCTCCTTAAAGTGAATCCAAAAATGAAAACATATTTTATTTTCAATATTATTATTTATTATTTACTGGTGTTTAACTGGTAGAGTGCTGGAAGCCCATATTTGGGCTTTATTCTGAAGTGCAGGTGCCGCAACTTAATGGCTTCATATTCTATGGATGTGCTTCATATTATTTTTGAATTGAAATTATTTAGTCTGTGAGGATTTGCCTTGTTACAATTTATGGAAGAGTGCCACTAGGCACTCTTCCATAAATTGTAACAAGGCAAAGAGACGTGGACAAATTTGGATGACCAAAAACAATTTAGCACTCTACCAGTTAAGGTCACATATTTCTGAAGAATCGCTAATCATGATAGCAACATAAAGTCAAAGTTAGTGAATCATTTATTAATACTGAAATGGTTTGCCGGATAACCAGTTATCGGTGTAACTGGTTGGAAAAGCTGTCAATCGGATAACCGCTATACCTATAGTTTACGCGATGGCATTGGGAAAATAAATAGTACTTGACCACGAGACCTTCAAATTCTTTTGCTGATGCAAGCATTGTCAAAGCTACCAAACATTTGTCAATTTACAATGATGTGTACTCCATGTAACATGAAAGGGTTAAGGTGTTGGAATGTTGAATGAACAGTTATTTCAGTCACTTGGGCTGTCAAGTCGCGGATAAATGTTTGTAACAAACTGCCAACAGTCGAGTGCACTGCAGGTTATTTTCTGCCTGGGCAGCAGTGAGCATGTGCCTGTCAATGTAACATTGTCTTCTACAGACAAAGTTGACATTCTTCTCTTTGATGAGGTGTTGTTAATTGCAGATTATAATGCTGAAAAAATCCCTCAGTGTGAGTAACGGTGCTTCCAAAATAAATTGACTGTTTGGTGCTTTACCATCATGTTTCAGAAAAAACATGTTTTGATTTTGCTGAACTGTTTAAAAGTATGAACGTATGTTATACAAAACCTAATTTAAAATCTTGCATTTTAAAATTTGTTTTTCAATGGTCAATGTCAGACAATGTGGAGCTCTTGGTCAATGAGGCATATAATAATTTCTTACCACACCCCTTTTCATGACTTGCAACATATTCCCGCCAGAAATTTCAATGTGATGAATAGGTAAATGTAAACATGGAACTGTTTGTGACATTTGTCTTAGAAGTAAATAGAAAAAGATAATCAAAAAATTAGGAGTACATATTCACCCTATGATCACATCAAATTCAAGCCACTTGAGGTAATACAGTTAACTATGCCTAACTACAATTTACAAACTGGTTGGAAAATTCTTAACCAATATCAATGATAATCATCGGATTCAGCCCTCACTTCAAATGCATGCACATGGGAACAAATAGCACACGCAAACTTTGTTTCAGGTGCGTGGCATGCAGTGTGCCTGTGATTTTCAAACGACAAGGCCTGGTTTTGTGACCGGACAATGCAGGGTGACCACAGTTACGATGTATCATCACTATCATGTGGGACCATTGTAGTCATATAAATTGTTAACGATCATTTGCACATCGGCGATTTCTGTTGGCACTCGTTGGTGTTCGGTTGTTTACTATTTGAGGAAGTCAGGTGGCAGTGTTTTGAACTGTTTTCTTACCATTCTGTATTGATTTTGCATTGCAGACAAGGCAATAATGCCAACGGTTGAAACAGATATCTGGTTAAAATCCAGTTATGCCCGATGGCTAGCTGGTTACAAAAATGGGCCAACCATTTCAGCACTATCATTTATACCCATGTTGCCAATTTTAAAGGATTTCCTATTTTACCAGTAAAACTGAGCTAGTTGACCACAGTAAAGAAACTATTTTCAATAAATAGCTTGTTACATGTAGTAACACAAAAACAAATTGTACATGATATATTTTATACAACATTTTTATAATTTTTGTGACAATAAATCACTAAAATAACATGAATGTGAATACTTTACAGAGGGATAATATTGCATTGATTATAATACTTACATATACAACTCATTATTGGCAGAGCAGTATAATATTTCCTTTACAATCTCAAGGACATGAACTGTTTTCTGAACAATCTCTGAATGTATTGTATCCACATGCAGAAAAATGTTTATAAAAATTCTGTGATATTCAAAAGTAGGTATATGTTGGAGCACTCAGGAGGCTGCTATTGCTAGTTTTCTCAAGCATTTGGACATGCCTATGAAATTAGCCCTGATCCATTCACAATAGTCTTTTTCTCATGCAAAACTTTGACCCTGGGACACTTGAACATGCCCATTTTCAGTTCCATGCATTTACACAGTTTCAGGTTAAGTTTAACATACCATTGAACAGTACTAAAACTAAAGGGAGTGCCATAACTGATGAAAAAAAAGAAAAACAAAACAATGACAAACTGTTATAAAAACAAAACAAACACCAACTAGAGGCTCTACAGAGCCTGTGATCACTCACCTGGAACTACATATAAAACAGTGATTTCCCATAGCTTTCCATGGTAACTATGCGCTGCAATTGTGGCCATGTTTGCAACATTACATCAACATTACATGTGGATCATTGATAGAAGGTGTCCCAGTCTTCAATCACGTGAAGTTTCAAAACATTTGAATCGATCAAACAGAATCATAGAATTCTCTGGTGGCCTATTTTCCAACCAACGGGAACAGAAAGAGGATCGTTTGTAGAGGGCCTCCTATAGACCATTCTTGCCAAGTTTTGGTTCACGTCAGCTCCGTAGTTCCAGAGAGAAGATGAAAATGTGATTTCCCATAGGGTTTTTCTATAGTAACTAAACACAGCAATTGTGGCCATGTTTGCAATACAATCAACATTAAATGAGGAATGTTGGTGGAGAGTGTCCCAGTTATCAACCATGCAACGTTTCAAAACATTTGGCCCTGTGGTTTCAGAGGAGAAGAGTTTTCAAAATTGACCAATCATAATCAAAGAATGCTTCTGGCAGCCACGTTTTTCACCCAACAGGAATAAAATGAGTAACAATGGCAGAGAACCTCTCACAGACAATGCCTGCCAAGTCTGGTTCACATTGGCTCAGTACGTTCAGTGAAGATGATGAAAATGTGATTTCCTATAGGGTTTCTATAGTAACTATAAGCCACAATTGCAGTCATAATTGCAACCCGATGAAGATTAAATGAGGATCATTGGTAGAGGGAGTTACAGTCATCAGTCAAACTAAGTTTTCAAACCATTTGGCCTTGTAGTTTCAAAGAAGATTTTCTTGAAAATGTACACATTTATGAATTCTGTTTCAACAGAAAAATCAGTAAAAGAAAGTTAAATATTATGAAAATTACAATTTTTTCAGACAGTATTCTCTTTCAAAATACCTTTGGATAGGTAAAGAGTTACAGGAAACACATTTTACTCCAATTTTGTCAAATCTTAAAAGATATACAATAATTACTGTCATCTAAGCTGACATGATGGCAAGAGAATATAAACAAAACACCTGTCATCAATCAGTATTTTCTGATAAGAAACTTGAGAGTCATAATACATCAACATACAGCTGCACTTGTTTACAGTAGAAGTCAAAATAAGTTGTAGGATAATCCTATAAACTATGTATCTTTCTCTTCCTACAGCTTATTTTGACTTGTACTGTATACACAATATTTTGGGGGTTTTTCCCCAGTTCTCAGTGGAGAAAACTGGAACCAACCTTTACCAGATTTTCAAAAAACCAGTATTTTGCTGACAGTACCGATCTTCCTGCAGACAGGAGAGGCATTGGGTTAAGCATTAGAATACAGCCTCTGGAGGCCACATATTTCCATCCTCTCATAGATCATTCCTGCGAAGTTTGGTTCATGTTGTCTCAGTAGTTCCAGAGAAGAAAATGAAAATGTGATTTCCCATTGGGTTTCTATAGTAACTATAAGCTGCAATTACAGCCATGTTTACAACCCGATCAACGTTAAATGAGGATCGTTGGTAGAGGGGGTCCCAGTCATCGTTTATGTGAAGTATAAAAAAATTTGGCCTGGCAGTTTCAGAGGAGAGGATTTTTGAAAATCCACCAACCAGAATCAAAGAATGCCTCTGGCGACCATATTTTTCAAACCACAGGAACAAAATGAGGATCGTATGTAGAGAACCTCCCACAGACCATTCCTGCCAGGTTTGGTTCATGTCAGCTCAGTAGTTCCGGAGAAGAAGATGAAAATGTGATTTCCCGTAGAATTTCTATAGTAACTATAAGCCGCAATTGAAGCCATGTTTGCGACCCGATTAACATTAAATGAGGATCGTTGGTAGAGGGGGTCCCAGTCATCAGCCATGCAAAGTTTCAAAACATTTGGCCCTGTGGTTTCAGAGGAGAAGATTTTTCAAAATCCACCAATCAGAATCAAAGAATGCCTCTGGCGGCCATATTTTTCAACCCACAGGAACAAAATGAGGAACGTTTGTAGTGGACCTCCCATAGACTATCCCTGCCAGGTTTGGTTCATGTCAGCTCAGTAGTTCCAGAGAAGATGACAAAAATGTGATTTCTCATAGGGTTTCTATAGTAACTATAAGCCACAATTGCGACCACGTTTGTGACCCAATTAACATTAAATGAAGATCGTTGGTAGAGGGGGTCCCAGTCATCATCTATGCGAAGTTTTTAAAACATTTGGCCTGGCAGTTTCAGAGAAGATTTTTGAAAATCCACCAACCAGAATCAAAGAATGCCTCTGGAAGCCATGTTTTTGATCCAACGGGAACAAAATGAGGATCGTTT
The DNA here is from genome assembly GCA_031216915.1 of Pictodentalium vernedei. Lineage (NCBI taxonomy): Eukaryota > Metazoa > Mollusca > Scaphopoda > Dentaliida > Dentaliidae > Pictodentalium > Pictodentalium vernedei. The sequence continues at coordinate 122,457,216 of CM062292.1, read as the reverse complement.
GTAGAGGACCTCCCATAGACCATTCCTACCAAGTTTGGTTCACACCGGATCAGCGGTTACAGAGAAGAAGATGAAAATGTGAAAAGTTTACGGATGCCAGTCGACGACGGACGCCAAGTGATGAGAAAAGCTCACATGGCCTTTTAGGACAGGTGAACTAAAAAAAACTGATCCTAAAATAAGTCAAAATATAACAGAAAAAAAATTGTTGGCTTATAGCGAACTTTAGCCTGTTGTTTTCATTTTCCTTTCATCAGACATGTTTTTTGGGCACCTCCCGTTGACCTACGCTCATGAAATTTGCCACACTTTCACCTTTAAAAATGGAGGAAAAATTTCATTTTTCACTTTCACAGTCCAACCTTAATCCAAATAATGGAGATTTTAACATTTTTTCTCCATCTTCTAATATTAATGCCTGCATCAAGTCTCCCACTATTAAACATGGCATATCTCACCTCCAACAAAAACCATATCTAAAAACTTTGTACTGTGTACTGATATGGAAATTCACAATGGTTATGGCCAAATTGAAGGGTAATGTCACTATGTCACGTCATAAATGAAAGTGTCAATGACACTGTAGCTCAACTTGTCAAGACATGTACATGTATAGTATGTGACACTGCAATGACAAACATCTAGGTAATGACCTGATAACAAAGGTACATATAAAGTATTGTAACAGCCTGTACATAAATAATGACCATAGCCTGTAACAAATGTATAGGTAAAGTATTGTAAAGGTGGGTGACAGTCAGATGCTAAACTAGAAATGAAATCTTTGAGTCCCAGAGTGGATCTGACTGAACCCCAAAATATTTGTTCTCACAGCACAGTGATAACAAAGGCACCCCAAAACACACTCATTCCTGTCCCAAGGTGAAAACAAAGTTACCCAAGAAGTTTCGTGAAGATCAGTTCATAAATACGAGCTGTATAGAAGTTGTGACAAAAAACTGATTGGACCTAATTTCGGTACAAAATGGCCACTGGCAGCCATCTTGAATTTTGGACCACACTCAGAAACACTTGTTCTCGTCCCAAGGTGATAACAAAGGTACCCAAGAAGTTTCGTGAAGATCGGTTGATAAATACAGCCTCTAGCCCAAGCCGTATTGACATGTGCACTTACAGTGTATAAGTAGCACTAAATAAAACAAAATTCATCTAATTTGCATAATTTCGGCATGAGAAAAAAAAAACGTACTGTATGTGATGTATTCCATTTTACTAAACATTCATACAGAAATTTATTCAAATCAGAACTTTCATACAGAAGTTCTGTACAAAAGACTGATTGCACTAATTTTGGTACAAAATGGCTGCTGGTGACTGGTTCATAAATACGGCCTCTAGCCTGAGCCGTATAGAAGTTGTGTACAAACAAGAGGCCCCACGGGGCCTGAAGCGCTCATCTTGTACAGAACACAATTTAAAAGTCCAAGAATGAGTCTACATTAAGCAAGCCATCTCCATAGGCTACACTGTCAATCCTTGAGTCCCTCAGGAGTGACAAAAATAATCTGGGCATCATGCCTTTTCTTCAGTTGATCATAAGTAAAATGTAGAGCTGCCCTATGAAGCCCCTTGATACAACCTATGTGGATTAATCTTAGTACCTCTAGAGGGTACTGAATACAAATTTTTTAATTCTTCAGCAAAATGGCCAATTCCAGCTCCCATAGAGAGCCCAAATATTAACCCAGGCTCTTGATTTGAACACAGTTAAATCTGACTTCCCTTGAAATGTTGTGTACCAAATATGAAAGCATTCTGATTATTGGATCTGAAGAAGAGAAATTGTAAAGAAATTTCTTCGAATTGCACTAAGTTCAAATTTGGGCTCCCATAGCGAGCCCAAATATTGACCTATGGATCTGATTTGAACAAACTTGAATCTGACCCCCCTAGAGATGTTGTATACCAAATGTGAAAGCATTCTGACAAGTGAATCTGAAGAAGAAGATTTTTGAAGAAATTCCCTCATATTGTACTAAGTTAAATTTCATGTTCCCATATGGAGCCCAAATATTAACCTAGGCACTCCAATTGAACAACCTGGAATCTGCCCCCCTAGAGATGTTGTATACCAAATATAAAAGCATTCCGACTGGTGGATCTGAAGAAGAAGATTTTTAAAGAAATTTTCTCATATTGTACTAAGTAAAAATTTGGACTACCATAGTGAGCCCAAATATATACCTAGGGATTTGATTTGAACAAACTTGAATCTGACCCCCATAGAGATGTTGCATACCAAATATCAAAGCATTCTGACTGATGGATCTGAGGAAGAAGATTTCTTTAAATTACCCTCCATATTGAACAAAGATAAAATTTGGGCTTCTGTAGGAAGCCCAAATATTAACCTAGGGACAAAAGTTGCAATTGTTTACAGTAGTACAAGTCAAAATAAGTTGTGCAGGATAATCCAAAAACTATGTATCTTTCTCTTCCTACATTGATAAGACCAGAAGCTAACATCATTTTTCTGGAAAGCTCTCACTGATAGCTTTCCAGAAAATGTCAGATTGTGATCTTGTCAGGGCAAGAGCAGCAGTTTACTTAGTTTTATTGCAGTTATGCTTCAGCTTATTTGGACTTGTACTGAATACACAATATTTGTGGGGTTTTTTTCACAGTTCTCAGTGGAGAAAACTGGAACCAACCCTTACCAGATTCTCAAAAAAACAAGTATTTTGCTGGCAGTAATGATCTTCGTGCAGACAGGAGAGGCATTGGGTTAAGCATTAGAATATAGCCTCTGGTGGCCACATATTTCCATCCTCTCATAGACCATTCTTGCGAAGTTTGGTTCACGTCGGCTCAGTAGTTCCAGAGAAGAAGATGAAAATGTGATTTCCTATAGGGTTTCTATAGTAACTATAAGCCACAATTGTGGCCATGTTTACAACCCGATCAACATTAAATAAGGACTGTTGGTAGAGGGGGTCCCAGTCATAACTTATGTGAAGTATCAAAACATTTGGCCTGGCAGTTTCAGAGAAGAAGATTTTTGAAAATCTACCAATCAGAATATTTTCATTCTGTTGATGAAGTGGGAATTGATGAAATGGGAAATATATAATTTTAGAGGCAGTTGATGAAATGGGAATTGATGAAATGGCAATAAACCTTAACCACGAGCCTTTGGCGCATGGTTAACACCACTTTACCACGAGTGGTGAACATTTGGTACACCAAGCTACGTTTGGTATATTTTATTTACACCATGATCGTCAGATTAATAAGTGTTTAAATGTTGAATAAATCAATATTCACATGAGCAAATTTGTTTTTGTTTACATGAGCATTATTACGTTATAGGGGTAAAAAAGATAGCAGATTGCAGTGTTTTAGTTTTTCGATTTATTGCCATTTAGGTTACTTCAAAATTCATCATTGTTTACATATTTTTTTAAAGGTTAAAAACGTTTTCCGGAATTCAAAATTCCATGATCATGTTTGGCAAATTGCCTAAAAATGCCACCAAAAAGTTTGAGAAGCTGTTCCCACAAATTTGGTCAAAGTTTACTGTCAATGGACCAGGCTGTTATTCCTGTGTGAGAAACGCTTGCAATTTCAAAATAATCTAGTGGATTTATCTGGCACTGTCTATTGATGAGAAGTAAAGATTTAGTGCCAGATAAATCACAGTCACATTTTGAACTGCCGGCTGTTTGCTCAATGATGTGTTTTAGTAGGTAGACTGATTAAGTAAATATAAAGAATTCCAGACAAAGACTTGTATAGCAAACTCCATCATAGTAGAAAGCAGGGAGGGTTCAGTTTTTGATCCTATCTTGAAAGAAAACACCTCTTCAGTCAAAAGCTTTCCTTCAAACACCACAAGCAAAATCAACAACATTTTTCATGTCCAAAAATTTCATGTTTTTGCGTCGTACCATCAATTACGATATAAATATATGCAAGTGATGTGATATCGCAAGAGGGCGGAAAAATAGAATTGCACCCTATTTTTCGGCAATTTGGTATACGACACACTTGCAAAAAATACAAGACCCTTATTTTTTTTTCAGTCTATCGGATGCTGTTTCTGTGTATTATGACATCTGGAATATTGGAGAGCACTGCCATCAGGATAAAGGTTATAGCATAAACTCCTGTTAATTGAATAAAAAATCTTGTAACCTGTCAAGAAATTACCCTGACTCTCCCCAGTTTTCCTTTGTTTATAGACCTATTTGGCTCCAGTACATCCAATACAGACATTAAATCTATTATATCTTGTTTGACAGAGCTCATGGAGCTCTGTTAAACAAGATATAATAGAATAAATGCTAAGTTTATCTCTAGAATACAGGAAAGTGACACAATCCCTGTTAACTGAACACTCCTGTTAATTGAATAATTTTCATTGGCAAAGTGGCTATTCAATTAACAGGGTTCCACTGTATCTCTACATGAATGAAATTTAGTAAATGATGAAAGGTCACAGACTGGAAGTAGTATCTGTTGTTTCTGTCAGTGTGTGTTTGTGTGTGTGTGTAAGCACGGATGATTGGGCATACACACAAGTCTTTGAACCTTCTAACTGGGCTCGCTCTTCACAAATGAGGTGAGCCCTTTCATAATGGTCACACACAACACACAAAAACTTTTAAAAATGTACAATCAGGGTCTCTGTAAAATTTCAACTTTTTTAGCGATAAATCGATTGGGGAGACTGGTTTTCGTGGCCTTTACAAATGGGATCACATTGCAACACGGGCATGGTTAGAAGGTTCAGTCTGAAATTTGAGCCTGTTCATTGGCATTTACTAACCCACACCCAATGCGACACCCCTATCACACATCAGCTTTAAGACACAAATTGCAACCACAGCAAACATGAATAAATAGACAGGCCTATGCCATCATTGTACAATACATTATGATGATGGAAGAGTTGAACAGAACGTCTGCAATTAGGTTATTTATCCATACACTTGAAAATACTGAACACGGTATTTCTGGAGCTTAATACATGAAAGAGTTCAGACAGTGGATATGAATCTCCTCCACTCAAGTTCCAGAAACAATGTAAGGGTAGCAAAGCACCCAAAGAGTTGGTGTGTATTAGACTTGTATAACTTAATTACACTGACATGATACGAAAATATAATAAACAAAAAATAATACTCACAGATTCAAGATGGCTTTTTTGAATAGAATACTTCTATGACAAAACATGATTAGTTTATCGCAGCAACTCCCTTTTGATAGTTGTCGATACCACTTTGTTATTACAACAAAAAATCAATTTTCACAATGCTGTCTCATTTTTTAGATTACCAGCTGATGCAGTACAAAGCCGTCAATCAGACAAATTCACATTTAATGTTCAATACACGAGAGGGTTGCAAGTGGATTTCTAAAGTAATTCTAATTGACATGTCATCATTCATCTTAAGAGTATCATCTTTTGTCATGAATGAACCCTTCATCTTCCAATAGATACAAACATTGTTAATAACTCTTAACTATGTAGAGCGATACATTATTTTAGTTCAACAAACATTTACATGTATTCACATGTCTTTGCCGAGTTTTTTTTAATTATTATTTATTGGGATTTAATGACACTTTCAACAGTCAGGGTCATTTCATGTTGCACAGTTTTATGGGTGGAGGAACTGGGTACCCAGAGTGAACCACCAAGCAACTGTCAAGGTTCCCTAATGTACTAACTCTGCACAAGCAGGGTTAGTAATGGTTGATGAGAGGTGCACCATCGACATGTAGTACAGTCTGTGGAGAGTGCATTATCACTAAATCACCTGCAGAGTGGAGATTCCACTCAAGCAATAATTGCAAATTTGTTACAAAGCATAACAAGTACAAGCAAAGTTCCAGCCAATGGACATCCGGGTTGTACCCGGAGGTCCAGTGGCTGAAAAATTGCTTGTGTTTTTTTGTCCACATGTACATGTACAGAATTTGAAAATAATACTTTGGGTGATAACTACACTCCCTGGGTGATTGAGTTACAATCCACTCTCACATACTGTACGTCTCTGTACACAGAGCCAGTGTGCTACCATGTGGGCAATCTGAACTAGAACTATCACTGAAGGTGATTAATACCCCCGCTTTGGGTTTTTAGAGGAATGCACTTCTGATCATGTAGGCGAAGGCCATAAGGAAATGTATACATAAAGATCATTTTTTGTTGTTGAAATTTGTATTTGCATGTGGCCTTCCACAGAACAGCACTGAATACTTAAAGAGCCCACACATATATGGTTTACATTTGGAAAAACACATTTACAATGTGCAACATGTATTCAAAATCGGTTCATTAATGTAGGAGGAGTTGCACACACAAGAATCCCATTTGAAAACCCATAATAAATCTGTAGGAGGAGTTGCACACACAAGAATCCCATTTGAAAACCCATAATAAATCCAAGTTAAAGGGAGATAACCTGGTTAAAATTGTCACAGATCAAAAATTTGGGAATATGCGTATGTTCACTTAGTTGTGATAATGTTTGAAAGGTTTCGTCAAAATTGATTGATAAATGTAGGAGGAGTTGCACGCACAAGAATTTCATGTAGAAACCCATAATAAATCTAAGTTAAAGAGAGATAACCCAGTTAAAATTGCCACAGCTCAAAAATTTTGGAATATGTGCATGTTTACTTAGTAGTGATGATGTCTGTAAACTTTTGTCCAAATTGATTGATAAATGTAGGAGGAGTTGCTCACACAAGAATTTCATGCAGAAACCCATATTAAATCAAAGTTCAAGAGAGATAACCTGGTTAAAATTGTCGCAGATCAAAAAGTTTGGAATATGCATATGTTCACTTAGTAGAGATGATGTTTGAAAGGTTTCATCAAAATCGGTTCATTAATGTAGGAGGAGTTGCACACACAAGAATTTGTTCGAACGGAAAGACATAATAAATCTAAGTCAAAGGGAGATAACCTGGTTAAAATTGTCGCAGATCAAAAATCTTGGAATATGCGCATGTTCACTTAGTAGTGATGATGTCTGAAAAGTTTTGTCCAAATTGATTGATAAATGTAGGAGGAGTTGCGCACACAAGAATTTCATGTAGAAACCCATATTAAATCAAAGTTCAAGAGAGATAACCTGGTTAAAATTGTCGCAGATTAAAAAGTTTGGAATATGCACATGTTCACTTAGTAGAGATGATGTTTGAAAGGTTTCATCAAAATCAGTTCATTAATGTAGGAGGAGTTGCGCACACAAGAATTTGTTCGGATGGAAAGACACAATAAATCTAAGTCAAAGGGAGAAAACCTGGTTAAAATTGTCGCAGATCAAAAATCTTGGAATATGCGCATGTTCACTTAGTAGTGATGATGTCTGAAAAGTTTTGTCCAAATTGATTGATAAATGTAGGAGGAGTTGCACGCACAAGAATTTCATGTAGAAACCCATAATAAATCTAAGTTAAAGGGAGATAACCTAGTTAAAATTGCCACAGCTCAAAAATTTTGAAATATGCGCATGTTCACTTAGTAGTGATGATGTCTGTAAACTTTCATCCAAATTGATTGATAAATGTAGGAGGAGTTGCGCACACAAGAATTTCATGCCGAAACCCATATTAAATCAAAGTTCAAGAGAGATAACCTGGTTAAAATTGTCGCAGATTAAAAAGTTTGGAATATGCACATGTTCACTTAGTAGAGATGATGTTTGAAAGGTTTCATCAAAATCGGTTCATTAATGTAGGAGGAGTTGCGCACACAAGAATTTGTTCGGATGGAAAGACACAATAAATCTAAGTCAAAGGGAGAAAACCTGGTTAAAATTGTCGCAGATCAAAAATCTTGGAATATGCGCATGTTCACTTAGTAGTGATGATGTCTGAAAAGTTTTGTCCAAATTGATTGATAAATGTAGGAGGAGTTGCGCACACAAGAATTTCATGTCCGGAAAGACGTACGGACGGACGTACGGACGGACGGACGGACGGACGTACAGGGCGATTCCTATATAGCCCCCACTTCTTCGAAGCGGGGGTATAATTAAGTGCATTGCCCAAGGACACAATGCAGTTGCTCCTGATGGGAACTGAACTGTAGACTTTTTGGTTTGAATTCCAATACTGTAACAACTGAGCCAACATGCTCCCCTTTGCCAAGTTACAATTTATGGGAGAGTGCCAACAGGCACTCTCCCATAAATTGTAACAAAGCAAATTCCTCACCTCAAAATAATTTCATTTCAAAGATAATATTTGTGCAGTACTGTGGAGCCCACTTAATTGGACATCTCTTAACCCTTTACCCAACAAATCGCCCGCATCTGCCCGCGTAATATGCAAATTCAGCAGCTGAAAATTTTTTTTTTTTTTTTAAATTTCAACAACACCATATCATGTGACCCCTCGTTGGAATGAGCTCATTCCAACGAGGGGTCACATAATATGGTTTTGTTGAAATATTTTGAAAAATTAAACAAAATGATATTTAAAATAATAAATTTTGATATCGTCTGTGTTGGGTAAAGGGTTAATTGTATATCCCTGTTAAATGAATATAATTTCCCAACACAAAACCATTTACCATACCTCCAGTACAAATGTGACCTGTTAATTGAATATAGGTTATAGAGTAAACTCCTGTTAACTGAATAAAAAATCTTGTAACCTGTTGAGAAATTATCCTGACTCTCCCCAGTTTTCCTTTGATTATAGACCTATTTGGCCTCAGTACATCCAATACAGGAATTTAATCTATTATATCTTGTTCGACAGAGCTCATGGAGCTCTGTCAAACAAGATATAATAGAATAAATGCTAAGTTTATCTCTATAATACAGGAAAGTGACACAATCCCTGTTAATTGAATACTCCTGTTAATAGAATAATTTTCACTGGCAAAGTGGCTATTCAATTAACATTTTTGTACTATGTTTACAAAAATAGACAGAGAATTTTGACCCAATCATGACTGGGATGCTATCCAGCCAGAAATCTGTTCACTTTCCTCCCTGAAAAACTGTAAAATCTCACCCGATGTAAAATAAATGTGAGAACATTGAATCTGAGATGGGATTTTTTGTTATTTTTCTTGACACAGTCTTAATTTCACAGTATTTGTGTTGCGATTGAATAGTGCTCAGATTGAAATCACAATACTATATGAAGCACAACCATAAAATATGAAGCCTTTAGTTCGCAGTACAAGCACCCAGCACTTTAGAATAAAGCCCAAATATCTGCTTCCTGCACTCAACCTGTTAACAAATGTGAAGATTTATTCTCTCAAAATAACCATGACCTTTTACCTAACTCCACCAGGGGCCAATACTACAGAACTTTTACATTTTATTTTCTAGTTATGGCTTTAAATGGGTTGAAATAAACCATTGCTAGTTGGCAAATTGCCATATCTTTCAAAATGCTAATGATTCATTTTAGTCAATTATATTAATAGATATAAAATATAATTCTCGAAAATACAATTGTAAAAGTTATATAGTATTGGCTCTAGCAGACAGCATTTACAAAAATACTCCTAGAAACTGAAAATATCTCAATTTATGAAACACAGCTCATCATACGACTGGGAGCATGGTGGTTCAATGGATAGAGCACTGGACTTCAGTTGGTTGATCTTGACCAGTGAAATCTGCGCAGTGTCCTTGGGCAAGACACTTAATAATTCCCATGTTGGAGCATGGTGACACTGTGTACTACAGCATACTGCACGTCGATGAAGCACTGTCATTCTGCTCCTTACAGTGCAATCACCATGGAGTGGCCGTAATCCACAGTGATGCCCACGCATACTTTTACCAGGTAATAAAAAACATCATCAGCAAAATTTTAATTATTAAAGGACTGGGTTGTACCTAGTGCTTCATTAATTGAATTTTTGATGATTATTCATATAATTAGTGTTTGGAATCTAATATTATTGCGTCTGTTGAAATACTGCCCACCTGTGGAAAGTGACTAGTCCATGGCGACTGCACTGTACTCAGCTTGTACCAAGTTAATAAGCTGGAGAGTCGGACATTTCCTAACGGCTGTTCAGTGGTTCTCTCTAGGCCATCTGACTTCTTCCACCTCTAAAACTGTATGACACATTACAGTATAGCTGTCGTGGACTGGTCGTAATTCACACGTGGGCAGTGATGTCCACCCATTCATTTTCCAGCTAATAAAAATCCTCATCATCAGTAAAATTGTAATTGATGAAGCACCGGGTTGTACCCAGTGCTTCATTAATTAAATTTTTGGTGATTATTCCTATAGTGTTTGGAGTCTAATATTATTGTGTCCATGGAAATATTGCCCACCCGTGGAAAGTGACCAGTCCACGGAGGCTGTACTGTAGACCCAAAAAACATTTTTAAAAACATATCATTGACCTCCTCAATGGATCAAGCTTGTTCCAATGAGAGGAAATTTTTGAAAAAATTCAAAAATCAGAGACCAACAGGCATGACAAAATACACACATTACTCATGTAAAAATAATTGGCATGTAAAAATAAGTTTGGTTGAAATCAAATGATCCAAACTGTAGTTATCGGTCGCAAACCATAAATGTTAATAGAAGGGCCATAACTCATGTAAAAATAATTGGACGGAACCCACTTTCAAACTTGGCCGGTATTAGTAGCTGGGTAATACACATACCAAATAATCCAGTCATCAGTCAGAAACCAAAAATGTTAACAGACGAACAAATGGACAGACAGGTGGATGGACAGACTGATTACATAATACAAATGCTTTCTAAACAGGAATATAAAAACAATAACCAAATTATAAATTTTCATATCCTGTGCATAGGGTGAAGAGTTAAACCCCAATAACAAACAAACACCAAAAAATCGTATGACATCTGATGGGGGCGCGGTGGCTCAGTAGGTTGAGGTGCAGGCTGCAAACCGTGAAGTCCACGGTTCGAATTCCACCTGCGACAACTGCCTTGTGTCCTTGGACAAGACATTCACCCCCATTGCCCATGTGGGGCACGGTGACGTTGTGTACTAAGGCATACTGCATGCCAATGGTGCACTTGTCTTCAACCAATGCTAACCCTGCTTTTGTGGAGTTAGTAAGCTGACCGTTGCTTGCCACTGCTTGTTGGTTCTCCCGGGTACTCTGGCTTCCTCCACCCGTAAAACTGTCGTGGTCATGATTAGCCATTGTGCAGAAATGCGACCTTAAACACCAATAAATAAACAAGAGGCCCCAGGGGGCCTGAGGGCGCTCACCTGACATGATAGTCTTGAATAAGCTGCATACGACCCTCCTAAGAAAAGCATATACCAACTGGATGAAGAAGTTGTGCCCACACAATACACAGGATTTTCCTTCTATATAAGTCCCAAACAAAATATTTTCAGCCTAAAATTTTTTTTTCTTCTTAAAATTTACCAAAACACATCAAAAAACTAATTTCCGGATTTTGGTAAAAAATTTTCTAAGTCCTACCCAGCCCCCAAATTTTCAGTGTAAAAATCGCCCCAAAGCTACATATGGAATTTGGGACTGATTAGGTGAGAGCTGCAGCCTGTAGGGTGTGCTAAATGAATTGTTGGAGAATTTATATATAAAATCCAAGATGGCAACTGGTGGCCATGTTTTTCAACGAAATTCAAAAACAATCAATAGCTCCCATCTAGACATTGAACCCAGGCCACAAATGAAATTTGGAACTGATCGGGTGAGAGCTGCAGCCTGTAAGGTGTGCTAAAATAATTGTGGATGGAATACACACATACAGACAGAATACGGATCGCAGCCCATCCCAAAAGCACATTACTTGACATTGTCAAGTTGAGTTAAAAGAAAAAGGTTCTAGCTTGAAAACTGTAAGAGTAAGACAGACAAACCTTGTACCCTATATGCGTACGGACGAACAGATGAATGGATGAACAAACAGACGGATGGACAAATGGACAGATGGACGCTCCAACATTTCAGGTTTATGGGCTACCAAAAAAACATTTTGTATGTCCAAAACCTTATTTTCCCCAGAACCCCACCCCCTCCACCCTAGAACTTATATTTAACCTTAACCCCACCCCTCCACCCAAAAACCACACCCTAACCCTAACCCTACCCCGCCCTGACCTTAAACCCTAAAAGCCCACCCCAGACCCTAACCCCTACCCACCCCTGGGACCTAACCCCCCCAACCTTAAGCCCTACTCTGGGGCTACCCTGACCCTAACCTCACCCCACCCCTGACCCAACTCCACCCTAGCCAAACCAATAGGATTAGGAGCTATTTTTCGGTTTAGGGACTACTAAAACCCCACCCCTGACCCCAACCATAACCCTCCCGAGACCTAACCCTCCCCAACCTTAAGCCCTACTCTGGGGCTACCCCTAACCCCACCCCACTCCTAACCCTAACACTACCTTAATTTGGAGGTAGCCCCTAATAATAATATCCCCTAAACCTCCAATGTTGGCCCGAATGGACAAACGGATGGACAAAAAGATGGACAGACATAGAGTAAAAGAATATGCTCCCGAAGTTTTAGTTTAGTCACAGGGCATAAAAAATCAAAAGTGCCCCATCCATTTTCCTTGATCCTCCCCTTTCCTTATATCTGATTGCATCATTTTGTCATCACAGCATTTTGCGACTGCAGCATTGTGTCGTATGGCGAAATGTTGGGTCATCCACTACATACATGTATAAAGCTGTTTTATTGATCAACTACAATTGGCTATATTGAGGTTCAGATTAATATGATAATACTAATAAAACACAAAATGATAATTATTACACAAAATGATACTACTCATGTATGTGATGATATATGGATAAAAAATATTCACCATAGTAAATTTATTCCATGAATGATTTTCCATTATGATTTGACCTTATGTGGTACAGATATCAAACACAAACTAATTAACTCATGCACTCTGATGTCAAAATATCAAAATTTCAAGAAACAAGTTTTTCCCACAAGGCCTAAAAAAAGTTAGAAATCTGTTTCTCAGACCCTCCCACATGGTCCTTTTGGATGCCAAATGCTCTCTTTAATATTTACTGGTGTTTAAGGTCACATGTATCTATACTTATGCACAATGGCTAATCGTAACCATGACAGTTTTAGGGGAAGGAAGCCGGAGTACCTGGAGAGAATCACCGAGCATCGACAAGTAAATGTTAGCTCAACATTCTAACTCTGTTCAAGCAGGGTTACAGCGGCTGAAGACACAAGTACCATAGACATAGACCATAGTCACCCAAACTGCCAGATGGTTGCCATGGTGGCCATATTGGACATGCCAGAATGCTGGTTATTGAAAAGAACCATCCTCTTGTCATGACTAATCAACCATAAAAAAACAGTATCTGTTGGATGTATTGTTTTCAAGTTATAGCAAAGAACAATTAAAAGTTAAAGGATGGATGGACAGATGGGCAGACGGACATTAATGCTGGTAATTGAAAGGAACCATCCTCTAGTCATGACTAATCAACCATAAAAACAGTATTTGTTGGATGTATTGTTTTCAAGTTATCACATGGGCAAACAAAAGTGAACGGATGGATGGACGGACATACAGACAAATGGATGGTTGGACGGACAATGATGCTGGTTATCAAAAGGAACCATCCTCTAGTCATGACTAATCAACCATAAAAAAACAGTATCTGTTGGATTATCAAATGGACAATCAAAAGTCCCTAAAAATCCAAGATGGGTGCCATGGTGGCCATCTTGGATATGCCAGAATGCTGGTTATCGAAAGAAACCATCCTCTAGTCATGATTAATCAACCATAAAAAAGCAGCATCTGTTGGATCTATAGTTTTCAAGTTATCGCGTGGACAATCAAAAGTCCCTGAAAATCCAAGATGGCTGCCGGGGTGGCCATATTGGATATGCCAGAATGCTGGTTATCGAAAGGAACCATCCTCTTGTCATGACGAATCAACCTTAAAAAATAGTATCTGTTGGATGTATTGTTTTCAAGTTATCGCGTTGACAAACAAAAGCTAAAGGATGGACGGACATTGCCATTCCATAATACAGCTCACTCATATGAGCGGCCGTATAAAAATAAAATAAAAAACTGCCCACCCATGCACATGCAATTGTACAAAAAATGGCCTGAGAAACAGAAAATCTACTTTGTAGAACCTACCGGAATGCAACTTGAAATTTAACCAATTCAATGATTCAATCTTGTTTGACAGAGCTTGACAGTTTTGACATCAGTGTGCAGGGGGTTGAACCTCTAAATGATGTTATGGACCCTAGTGAGCAATGAACACATCATTACATCAGCTGTTGCATCCCATTTTGTTGACTGCAAGGATTGGACAAACATAAAACTTGACCTACAGTTTCTAAAACTAGACTGGACCCCAAAGAGTAAGTGGGCATATCAGGCACAGGTTAGAGTGCTAGTCGCTACAAAATCTGGAGATTTCCAGACATAGGTGACAGAAATGGGGAGGGGTATGGCCTCTCACTTCTTCATATCATATATTTTGTACACCATACCCCACTTTTGATGAACAACAAAATACCCATGAATGTTTTTTTTTAAATCAACATTTATTTATTATTTTTAAACCATTTGCCTAAAATGAACCGATAACACTTTCCAAAACAATTCTAACCAGAGCGCTTGTATCGCTGAAGTAATACAATGTCCCCTACCAGACTAATGAGCATTAATAATTATACAAATGTTATAACCTAGATGTGATCAGCATGAATTCCGTTGAAGCATTTCCAAAAAAAGTCTAGAAAACTGATATTTTGGCGCTTTTCCATATTTCCAAGGGCCATAACTCACACAAGAATAATGCAATCAGCATGAAACTCAAACTTGATCTACAATTTATCGTTCTATAGTAGGTTACCAAGAATGAAATCATTCGGTTGAAGCATTTCCAAAAAAAAGTCCGGAAAACTAAAGTATGACTGACTGACTGACTGGCAGACTGACAGATGGACAGAGTACAAATGAAACTTGATCTGTAAGTCATCGTTCTATAGTAGGTTACCAAAAATGAAATCATTCCGTTGAAGCGTTTCCAAAAAAAAGTCTGGAAAACTAAAGTATAACCGACAGACAGACTGACGGATGGATGGACAGAGTGTAAATGAAACGTGATCTGTAAGTCATCGTTCTATAGTAGGTTACCAAAAATGAAATCATTCCATTGAAGCGTTTCCAGAAAAAGTCCGGAAAACTGATATTTTGGCGCTTTTCCATATTTCCAAGGGCCATAACTCACACAAGAATAATGCAATCAGAATGAAACTCAAACTTGATCTGCAATTTATCGTTCTATAGTAGGTTACCAAGAATGAAATCATTCGGTTGAAGCATTTTCAAAAAAAAGTCCGGAAAACTAAAGTATGACTGACAGACTGACTGACAGACTGACAGATGGACAGAGTACAAATGAAACTTGATCTGTAAGTCATCGTTCTATAGTAGGTTACCAAAAATGAAATCATTCCGTTGAAGCGTTTCCAAAAAAAGTCTGGAAAACTAAAGTACGACTGACAGACTGACTGACTGACAGACTGACGGATGGATGGACAGAGTGTAAATGAAACGTGATCTGTAAGTCATCGTTCTATAGTAGGTTACCAAAAATGAAATCATTCCATTGAAGCGTTTCCAGAAAAAGTCCGGAAAACTGATATTTTGGCGCTTTTCCATATTTCCAAGGGCAATAACTCACACAAGAATAAGGCAATCAGCATGAAACTCAAACTTGATCTGTAAGTCATCATTTTATAGTAGGTTACCAAAAATTAAATCATTCCATTGAAGTGTTTCCAAAAAAAGTCCGGAAAACTGAAATTTTGGCGCTTTTCCATATTTCCAAGGGCCATAACTCACACAAGAATAATGCAATCAGCATGAAACTCAGACTTGATCTGTAAGTCATCGTTCTATAGTAGTTTACCAAATATTATATCGTTCCGTTGAAGCGTTTTCAAAAAAAATCTGGAAAACTGATATTTTGGTGCTTTTCCATATTTCCAAGGGCCGTAACTCACACAAGAATAATGCAATCAGCATGAAACTCAAACTTGATCTGTAAGTCATCGTTCTATAGTAGTTAACCAAAAATTAAATCATTCCATTGAAGCGTTTTAAAAAAAACTCAGGAAAACTGATATTTTGGTGCTTTTCCATATTTCCAAGGGCCGTAACTCACACAAGAATAATGCAATCAGCATGAAACTCAAACTTGATCTGTAAGGCATCGTTCTGTAGTAGTTTACCAAAAAATGAAATCATTCCGTTGAAGCGTTTCCAAAAAAACTCCGGAAAACTGATATTTTGGTGCTTTTTCCCATATTTCCAAGGGCCGTAACTCACACAAGAATAATGCAATCAGCATGAAACTCAAACTTGATCTGTAAGTCATCGTTCTATAGTAGTTTACCAAAAATGAAATCATTCCGTTGAAGTGTTTCCAAAAAAAATCCGGAAAACTAAAGTGTGACTGACAGACTGACAGACTGACAGATGGACAGACAGACAGACTGACGAATGGACGGAGTGCAAACCTATAGTGCCCTCCGGCGATGCCGGTAGGGGACTAAAAATAACTCACACTTTACAAAAACAATTCTGGAATAACTAAAAACTTTTCCATTTTTCCCCCTAAATGTGCTTTTTCTATGAGGAATCATAAACTAATTTTTAGAGGCAAAATTTAAAAAAAAATACCCTCCCCCCCCCCCCCCACCCCCCAACAACTTTCAGGTCAGTTCTGCCGCCAGGTAGGCGTGGGGCATGGAAGGACCAGATTAGGAAAGGGGCCTTTTTCTTGGTCTTGTGAAAAATTGTCAATTGGTCGTCTAAACAAACATGTATAATCCCCATGGAAGCTCTTTTCCAGAGAGAATGCAGGTTAAAATGGGTATCACTTCATTGATTTACTATCAGAAGAGCACAATGACTGTGTAACCTGATTATGCTGAAAAGATTGGGGATAAAATGGTTTTGTGTAAAAAAATTGGGAATTTTATACCATGTACCCCATTGAAAAAGGAGCTTTATTTTGCCCACCCAAAAAGGGCCTAGAGTAAACCCTGATATACATCATAACAAACAAAGGCTATGCAAAGCATGGGCCACTTTCCCCGATCCGATTCAAAGTAGCCTTAAAGGTATTGTGGGACAGAAAATTTTCTTAAGTCAAATGCGTGAAAAAGGTCCATAACTCTGGGAAACATTCCTGGACAGAACCTGTTCATTGTGCATACCCATTCGCCATGCAGGTCTATCAGCATATCAAAGGAGATCCAAATCCGACCAATGACTTTGAAATGACAATCCAAAATGTTTGTACAGACAGATGGACAGGTGGACAGATGGATGGATGGAAGGGGTGGGGGGGGGGAGGTCTCCACTAGATACCAAATCCTCCTTCAGGGGTTGGAGACATAATAATAAAGAGTTAACTCTTTGTACACTGATACTGAAATATCAAGGATTTTTCCCATAATTCAACCCACAAATTTAGACTCGTGTTTGGCAGAGCTTATTGAGCTCTGTCAAATAACACTGAAATGGTTAAATTCCTAGCAGTATTATGGAAATATTTGATGATTGAAATTTTGGTATTTTAACCCAATGAAACAGTGACTGCCGGGAAGAAGATGCAGGCGAGTGAATAATCACTCCTCATTTTGATTGAGTGAGAGTGAAGAATTCAGGAGAGTGATTTCAACCCCTTACCCATCATGACAGCCCAAACTGGCCAGCACTATACACAATGAAAGTGTCAATGACACTGTAGCTCGACTTGTCAAGACAAAGACATGTACATGTATAGTATGTGACACAGCAATGACAAACATCTAGGTAATGACCTGATAACAAAGGTACATATAAAGTATTGTAACAGTCTGTACATAAAGACTGACCGTTGCCTGTAACAAATGTATAGGTAAAGTATTGTAAAGGTGGGTAACAGTCAGATGCTAAACTAGAAAAGAAATCTTTGAGTCCCAGAGTGGGTCTGACTGAACCCCAAAATATTTGTTCTCATAGCACAGTGATAACAAAGGCACCCCAAAACACACTCATTCCTGTCCCAAGGTGAAAACAAAGGTACCCAAGAAGTTTCGTGAAGATCACAAATATGAGCTGTGTAGAAGTTGTGACAAAAAACTGATTGGACCTAATTTCGGTACAAAATGGCCACTGGTAGCCATCTTGAATTTCGGGCCGCACCCAGAAACACTCGTTCTCGTCCCAAGGTGATAACAAAGGTACCCAAGAAGTTTTGTGAAAATCGGTTCATAAATACAGACTCTAGCCCGAGCCGTATTGACATGTGTACTTACTGTGTGTAAGTAGCACTGAAAAAATCAAAGTTCATCTAATTTGCATAATTTCTGCACGAGAAAAAAACCCGTATTATATGTGATGTATCCCATGGTACTAAACATTCACACAAAAAATTATTCAAATCAGCGCTTTCATTTGGAAGTTCTGTGCAAAAATCTGATTGCACCCAATTTTGTGCAAAATGGCTGCCATCGGCCATCTAGAATCTTGGACTGGACCCAAAAACACTTGTTCTCGTCCCACGGTGATAACAAAGGTACCCAAGGAGTTTCGTAAAGATCGGTTCATAAATACGGCCTCTAGCCCGAGCCATATTGGCATTTGCACTTACAGTGCTGAAAGTAACACCAAAAACATCAAAGTTAGTCTAATTTGCATAATTTCTGCACGAGAAAAAAACCCGTAGTATATGTGATGTATTCCATGTTACTAAACATTCATACAAAAATTTATTCAAATCAGAACTTTCATACAGAAGTTCTGTACAAAAGACTGATTGCACTAATTTTGGTACAAAATGGCTGCTGGTGGCCATCTTGAATTTCGAACCACACCCAAAAACACTCGTTCTCATCCCACAGTGATAACAAAGGTACCCAAGAAGTTTCGTAAAGATCGATTCATAAATACATGTACAGCCTCTAGCCTGAGCCGTATAGAAATTGTGTACAAAAAACTGATTAGACCTAATTTCGGTACAAAATGGCCACTGGTAGCCATCTTGAATTTTGGACCGCACCCAGAAACACTCGTTCTCGTCCCAAGGTGATAACAAAGGTACCCAAGACGTTTCGTGAAGATCGGTTCATAAATACAGACTCTAGCCCGAGCCGTATTGACATGTGTACTTACTGTGTGTAAGTAGCACTGAAAAAATCAAAGTTCATCTAATTTGCATAATTTATGCACGAGAAAAAAACCCGTATTATATATGATGTTTCTCATGGTACTAAACATTCACACAAAAAATTATTCAAATCAGCGCTTTCACATGGAAGTTCTGTGCAAAAATCTGATTGCACCAAATTTTGTACAAAATGGCTGACATTGGCCATCTTGAATTTCGGACCGGACCCCAAAACACTCGTTCTCGTCCCACGGTGATAACAAAGGTACCCAAGGAGTTTCGAAAAGATCGTTTCATAAATACGGCCTCTAGCCCGAGCCGTATTGGCATTTGCACTTACAGTGCTGAAAGTAACACCAAAAAACATCAAAGTTAGTCTAATTTGCATAATTTACGCACGAGAAAAAAACCCGTATTATATGTGATGTATCCCATGGTACTAAACATTCATTCAAAAAATTATTCAAATCAGAGCTTCCATATGGAAGTTCTGTACAAAAAACAGATTTCTGTATCGTCGGTACAAAATGGCGGCTGGCAGCCATCTTAAATTTCGGACCGCACCCAAAAACACTCGTTCTCGTCCCACAGTCATAACAAAGGCACCCATGAAGTTTCGTAAAGATTGGTTCATAAATACAGCCTCTAGCCCGAGCCGTATCAAATTGTTGACGGACAGACGGACGACAGGCCATGGCATGAGCTCAAATTTGGCTTCGCCAAAGTTGAGCTAAAAATGACCATACAAATCTTGTAATTTTTTTCATTTTTTCCTCTAAAAATATAGCTTTTGACCCCTCATTGGAATGAGCTCATTGAGCTCATTCCAATGAGGTGTCATACGTTATATATGTCTTGAGCAAAAAATGAAAGATTATTATTATTATGATAACTGTTTTAGTAAGAAAAGGATGGATTTCACTTAGTGAGCTACCGTTGATAGTATTCCACTTGATAAAGGCCAAGTGGCCGAAAATTTGTGGTTAAAACAGAGTGACTTTTGAAAAGAACATTCATCTACTTCCCTTTGGATTTGGAGGATTTATATCAGAAAATGAAAGATTATAGTTATGCAAGATAATGTTTTGCAAGTATCATCTCCTACTTGGGTTAGGTAATGGAGGATTGAAATGCAGTATATAACTTGATGTTTAGACATAATTTCCACACACATGTATCATGAAGGTGAGTGATTAATTGCTCCCCTAGTGAAACCTTTAGGAGAGTGATGGCTAATGACGGCAATCACTCTCCTTTCCTGGCAGTCTCTGCTTTGAACCCTGGTGGCATATTCCATATCAGCTCAGTACTTGAACTGTGGACCTTTTGGTTTCAAGTCCAAAGCCATAACTACTGAGCAAACATACTGTGTGTAAACTGGAAGTTACATTATACCCAGTAAGTACCTGGGCAGTTGTTTCTAGGCAAATCTTGTCTGCCAATATAAACAGCCAAGACTTGCCTAGAAACAAATGCAAAGCCTCAGGATGAAGACTGTCATTTTGTAGCAAAAAGTATAAAATTTCCAATATGCGAATGATGTATGATTTTCAATTTGTTTCTCATAATAACAGTTTATCATGCGAAAGTGTTTTTTCCACACTTTTTTTATGTTGAGACAGTCGTTTTATCTAGACATATATTTTCTGTATTCATGAAAATCAGAAGAGAAAAAATTACAAGCAGCCCACAAATTATTCTCCAAGACATCACCAAGTCCATAAAAGCTTTGAAGTAAAATCCCTTTGTTGCAACTTAAATAAATTGTAATCTGATGGCCAATGGATAACTTGCAAGGTTTCCAATTATAAATTCACTTTTGTTCTTCGATTGTAAATCTGTCACTGCCTGTCATTTTTTGTAAAAATCACAAAAATTAATCAAATAGTGAGGCATTCAGTTCTTCTACTGAAGTTACTAAGATGTCATTTTTCAATAATAAATATTCTACTAACTGAAATGCAGCTACAGATACATGTACAGTAATAATTCCATATGAACTTAACCCTTAACTTGTCAGGTAATCTCAACAGTAGTTTTTAATTAGGATATAACTGCAGATCCACACAGAAAATTAACTTTTAACTTGCTGAGTATTTTAAAAATATTTTTCAGCAAATTTAGTCATGGCTGCTGTTAAGCAGTCTGGATATAACTGCAATGATACCCACAGAAAATTAACTTTTAACTTGCTGAGTATTTTAAAGATCTTTTTCAGCAAATTTAGTCATGGCTGCTGTTAAGCAGTCTGGATATAACTGCAATGATACCCACAGAAAATTAACTTTCAAGCTGCTGAGTATTTTAAAGATATTTTTCAGCAAATTTAGACATGGCTGCTGTTAAGTAGCCTGGGCAAAACTGCAGTGATACCCACAGAAAATTAACTTTTAACCTGCTGAGTATTTTTAAGATATTTTTCAGCAAATTTAGTCATGGCTACTGTCAAGCAGCCATGACTGGATTTGATGAAAAATTCATATAAATTTGACTCTAGGAATCATTGGTGAAAACCACCATACAATTTACAGGGGGAAAATTTGATTAAATGTACTCAAATTACACTTATTTCAGTGGCAGGGGAAATCCTGTTCTTGGCAGGAATATCAGCTAGCAGCATGCAAAAAGTTAATCCTAACAAGGAGCCCTCAAAGCCAGTGTTCATTTGGGTTTATATTTAACTGCAATAATAATCCCAGAAAGTTAACACTTTCCTTTTCAAAACCCTCCATTTATTTATTATTATTTATTTATTGGTGTTTAAGGTCACATACATAAATGTATGCACGATGACTAATCGTGACCGTGACAGTTTTACAGGTGTAGGAAGCCGGAGTACCTGGAGAGAACAACCAAGCATCAATGAGCAACTGTCAGCTTCTCAACATTCTAACTCTGTTCAAGCTCTGCTCAAGCAGGGTTACAGCGGTTGAAGACATGTGCACCATCAACGTGCAGTACACCTTAGTACACAGCGTCATCGTGCCCCCATGTAGGCAACCGGGATAAAGTGCTTTGCCCAAGGACACAACATGGGTCGTTCCGGACGAGGCTCAAACTCAGGACCTCTAGCATAGCAGTCCAACAGTCTACCACTGAGCCACCACACTCAAAACCCCCAATAGTAATTTTGATTTAGCTATACATGTACAAATACAGTACTGTGATCACAAGAGTGGTCTTTTAATTGATCAGAAAGGGATACCATCAAGATCTTCCATGACATAATCTCCTAACATAATCCCCGATCAAAATCCCTCAAGAAAATCCCCTTCCAACAAAACCCTCTCTCTTCAAGTACATCTGCTGACTAGTACAGACAGGGATGAAAAATACCAGCAACTTTTCAGTTAACCCTTTACCTTACACAAAAGGCCGACGTTACTTGCAAACAAAATTCTAGAATACATGTTCATGTAACTAATTTTTTTCCATTTTTTGTGTCAACAACATAGCTTATGACCCCTCATTAGAATGGGCTCAATCAGCTTATTCCAATGAGGGGTTGTAAGCTGTGATTTTGAGACAAAATTTTAAATGAAAGTGTCAATGACACTGTAGCTCAACTTGTTTAAGACATGTACATGTATAGTATGTGACACAGCAATGACAAACATCTAGGTAATGACCTGATAACAAAGATACATGTAGAGTATTGTAACGGTCTGTACATAAATGCTGACTGTAACCTGTAACAAATGTGTAGGTAAAGTATTGTAAAGGTGGGCGACAGTTAGATGCTAAACTAGAAAAGAAATCTTTGAGTCCCAGAGTGGGTCTGACTGAACCCAAAAATATTTGTTCTCTTACAACAGTGATAACAAAGGCACCCAAAAACACCCATTCCTGTCACAAGGTGATAACAAAGGTACCCCAAGAAGTTTCGTGAAGATCAGTTCATAAATACAGACTCTAGCCCGAGACGTATTGACATGTGCACTTACTGTGTATAAGTAGCACTGAACAAATCAAAGTTCATCTAATTTGCATAATTTCTGCACGAGAAAAAAACCTGTATTATATGTGCTGTATTCCATGTTACTAAATATTTCTACAAAAATTGATTCAAATCAGAACTTTCATACAGAAATTCTGTACAAAAAACTGATTGCATTAATTTTGGTACAAAAAGGTTGCTGGTGGCCATCTTGAATTTTGGACCGTACCCAAAAACACTCGTTCTCGTCCCACGGTGATAACAAAGGTACCCAAGACGTTTCGTAAAGAACGGTTCATAAATACGGCCTCTAGCCTGAGCCGTATAGAAGTTGTGTACAAAAAACTGATTGGACCTACAGGCTTGGCAATTTCAGGAGAGCGATTTTTTAGCTCTCCTTACTGCCCTCCTGAAAGAATTAAGGAGAGCAAAAAATTACCCTCCTAAATATTTTGGTCTGGGATGATTGAGATTACATGTATTATGCTCACATTAAATTTTTGTTGTAAAGCAAAAATGTAATTTAACTTCGAAGTCACATAACATCACGTAATTTCATTTTGAAACTGGTTTAGTGGTAAAAGGTAATGGCTGCAACCATACCCAAACACAGTTGCAATCATTTGAAGCAAAATGGGTCACAGCAATATTTTTTTTTCTGTCAGTTTTAAGTTCAACAACTGACATCACAGTTTGAGTGGTAATTATTCAAGGAATATTGACACTATAATATACTACCATTACTACTATCCTGTCACTTGAAGCACTTGCACCAGGATGTGACTGTAGATTCAAGCAGACCTATTGTCCAAGAAAGTCATACGCCTACCACTACCACCTTCAACCCCCCTTAGGGGGTTGAAGGTGGTAGTGGTAGGCGTATGACTTTCTTGGACAACAGGTCTGGGTACACACACAGGTCTTGTCAAGTGTGTGTTCGGTTGTTGAGTGAGACATCTAGATGTCTAAGAGATTTCGCTTTACCTTAGTAAAGTTAATAAAATCACTGATGTAGTCTGTTGGTTTCAGTTTCAATGAGTTCGTTCAACTGGATACTTAAAATGCTGTGTAAAGCTAATTGCTCTCCTAAGCTGATTGGGGAGAGCGATTTTTTGCCCTCCTGCATTTTTCAGAATGCCAGGCCTGGACCTAATTTCGGTACAAAATGGCCACTGGCAGACATCTGGAATTTTGGACCGCACCCAGAAACACTCCTTCTCATCCCAAGGTGATAACAAAGGTACCCAAGAAGTTTCGTGAAGATCGGTTCATAAATACAGACTCTAGCCCGAGCCGTATTGACATGTGTACTTACTGTGTGTAAGTAGCACTGAAAAAATCAAAACCTGTATTATATGTGATCTACTCCATGTTACTAAACATTCATACAGAAATTTATTCAAATCAGAACTTTCATACAAAAGTTCTGTACAAAAAACTGATTGCACCAATTTTGGTACAAAATGGCCGCCAGCAGCCATCTTGAATTTCGGACTACACCCAAAAACACTTGTTCTTGTCCCAAGGTGATAACAAAGGTGGCCAAGAAGTTTCATAAGGATAGGTTCATAAATACGGCCTCTAGCCCGAGCCGTATTGGCATTTGAAGTTAAGGTGCTGAAAGTAACATTAAATAGATCAAAGTTAGTCTAATTGGCATAATTTATGCACGAGAAAAAAAAACATATTATATGTGATGTATCCCATGGTACTAAACATTCACACAGAAAATTATTCAAATCCACACTTTCATATGGAAGTTCTGCGCAAAAATCTGATTGCACCTAATTTTGTACAAAATGGCCGCCAGTGGCCATCTTGAATTTCAGACCAGACCCAAAAACACTCATTCTCGTCCCACAGTGATAACAAAGGTACCCAAGAAGTTTCGTAAAGATCGGTTCATAAATTCGGCCTCTAACCTGAGCCGAATTGGCATTTGCACTTACTGTGCTGAAAGTAGCACTGAATAAATCAAAGTTAGTCTAATTTGCATAATTTACGCACGTGAAAAAAACCTGAATTATAAGTGATGTATCCCATGGTACTAAACATTCATACGAAAATATTATTCAAATCGGAGCTTTCATATGGAAGTTCTGCGCAAAAATCTGATTGCACCTAATTTTGGTACAAAATGGCTGCCAGCGGCCGTCTTAAATATCGGACCAGACCCCAAAACACTCGTTCTCGTCTCACGGTGATAACAAAGGTACCCAAGAAGTTTCGTAAAGATTGGTTCATAAATACGGCCTCTAGCCCGAGCCATGTGAACGGCACGACGGACGGACAGATGGACAACGGGCCATGGCAATACCTCAAATTTGGCTTCGCCAAAGTTGAGCTAAAAATAATGAAAATTGAATTGTGATTTTTTGGAATAGTGCTGGCTGGTTTGGGTTGTTATGTTGGGTAAAGGGTTAAGGGCGTTGAAGAAAAGTAGTTCAAGATTTGTTTTACATACATTTACAAATTAATAAAGTTAAAAAAAAGTATAGCTTTAACCCTCTACACCCTGATGTCTGAAAAATCAAATTTTCAAGACACATATTTTTCCTCTCATGTAACTAGTATTAACCAAATCAGTATTGTTTCACCCTTTCCATAACGAATCACTCGCATCCGCCCCCATAATTTGCAAATTGAGCAGGTGAAAAAATTTTTTTTTTTTAAATATTTCATCAAAACCATATCATGTGACCCCTCATTGGAACGAGCTTGATGAGCTCGTTCCAATGAGGGGGTCACATGATATGGTTTTGTTGAAATTTTGTTTTAAATTTTAAAATACAGTAATTAATATAATAAATTTTAATATTTTCTGCATTGGTTAAAGGGTTAACTGAGCTCAAAGAGTTTGATCAAACAAGATTGAATTAGTTAATTCCTAGTTGAAGGATGGAGGGGGCCTGATAGCGTTGCGGTAATCGGTTCTCGTCAGATCAGCAAAGTTAAGCAACATCGAGCGTGGTTAGTAGTTGGATGGGTGACCATTTCAGCGACTGATTCGTGCTCCCGCGTTGTGTGCTTGGGCAAGGCACTTCACCCTGATTGCCTACACAGGGGCACGATGACTCTGTGTACTAAGGCGTACTGCACGTCGAAGGTGTGCTTGATTTCAACCAATCTAACCCTGCCTGTGCCGTCGGTGCAGAGTTCAGAGTTACGATGTTAGAGAGTTGACAGCTGCTCGTCGTTGCTCGGTGGTTCTCTCCGGGTACTCCGGCTTCCTCTACCCGTAAAGCTGTCACCGACATGATATGACCCTGGCTGTTAATGTGTCGTTAAACCCTAATAAAAAAAAAAAGTTGAAAGATGGACAAAATGCTCTGTCAGATAAGACTGAATTAGTCAAATTCCTACTTGCAATATGGGAAAATATGTGACTTGAAAATTAGATATTTTTTTACATTTGGGTTCTTGGCATTTTTTCCCCCCTGTAGTTTGCAATGCTCAAATAGACAAGAGGAGAAGGGAATCACATAACCAACCCCCACATAACCCGACTGCGCTGGAACCATGGACAGAAGAAGAGTTCCCAAGGCCTATAAAACCATAGCATCACAACCATTAGTAAAAGACAATGGGCGATGAGGCATGTGGCCCTCTGTGACACACAGACAGAAAGGACAGTACCAAGAACAGGACTGAAACTGACCTTGCAAGAACCCTAATGGCTAGGGTTGATAACAGCCT
This sequence comes from Pictodentalium vernedei, assembly GCA_031216915.1. Taxonomy (NCBI): domain Eukaryota; kingdom Metazoa; phylum Mollusca; class Scaphopoda; order Dentaliida; family Dentaliidae; genus Pictodentalium; species Pictodentalium vernedei. The sequence goes on along the minus strand of CM062292.1, from coordinate 122,430,425 downwards.
GAGCAGAAGAAAGAGGGCCTAATGAAAAAAGTCCTCAGACTGCTCCTGCAACTGATGCAGATAGGTGGAGAAAGTAGAAGCATTTCTCCACTGGGTTGCCTGCATAACATCCGACAACTGACTGAGTTAGCATAAGCCCAGGAGGTAGATAATGCACGCACCTCCTGGGCAGAAAAGCGATTGGTAATACAATTGTCAGTCACTAGACGAGCGAATGACATGCGAATAGTAGGACAAATCCATCTAGAAATGGATTGAGGAGAGATCTTCTGTCGACTGGGGATCAGAGACAGAAATATATCTTTTCCTGCCTTTCCTAATGAACTGTGTCCGGTTGGGGTAAATGCGAATTGCACGAACCGGACAGAGCAAAGGGCGATTACCCTCAGCAGAAGGAAGAGTCCTCATACAGACTGGAGGTGGAGTAGTTTCTGACATCTGATTCTTGGCCAGAAAGGAGCAATCAGTGGTAAAGTAACACCATTGGCAGAGCTCATGAAAAAGGGCAGATCAACAGAGAGGGCGTGAAGCTCACTAACCCTTCTGGATGAGGCAAAAACCCATCAGAAAAGCTGTCTTGTATGTGAAAAAAATGCACATCCACCTGGGATAAAGGTTAACCCCCCACCCACCCCCACCCCCAAGCAAAGCAGCACCCAAAAAAGATACCATCTTGGGGTAAGCTGCAAAATCCTAGTCCTTTTCAAAGAAAAGTGCCGAAAAAGCTTGGCGAGGAATGGATTAGTGCAGATACGATGCTTTCCCACATACGAAAAGGTCTGCGGAAGCATGGACCTGTACCATTTGATGGTAACAGGCTGGAGACCCTGAGAATCAAACCGATATACCAGAAACTCTGCAATCTGTGTAATTGAAGGATCGGCATAATCAACAGAGTGATCAGCACACCATCGACAGAAGACCTTCCACTTAGCTGCATAGGCTAAACCAGTGGAGTGCCGACTTGAAGAAGAAATACACTCCACTGCTCATCTCGAAAAACCTCTACAGAGAAGACAGGACCTGACAAAAGATATGCGTGAAGGCACAATGAAGTCAGGTTGACGTAAAAACTCCTCGAGTGACCTTGGCAAAGAAGGTCATGATGAGGCAACAGGGGAGCGATCAGAATGATTTGACAACTGCAGGTTCGTATCTTGGCCAGAACCTGAGGCAGAATCAGAACTGGCGGGAACCGAGTGCGTGCTGCCCTGATTCCGAATGTAGGCAACCACTGTCGAATTGTCAGACAACAGAACAACCTGACGATTCAAAAGGTGGGGGATCCACTGCTGGAAACTCCTTCTGGTTGATGTGAAGAGCTGCTTGATCCTGGTCCCATATACCATGAAGGGAAAGACCAGAGGCTCCAACGTCACGCACCATCCAAAATCGCTGGCATCAGCCATCAGAATACGATCGGACATGGGCAAGTCCAACGGAACTCCCTGCATAATTCACTGAACATCCGTCCAGGGAAGAAGGTGACAATGAAGAGATGCTGGTAACTGAAGCACCAGATCGAGAGGACAGATATTCGGCCTCCAACCACTGAGAAAGTGTTGGAGAGGTCTGACATGAAGCTGATCTAGAGGAATGACATCCATCACCGAACCGCAGAGAACGAGCAGCCGGAGAATACTCCAAGCTGTCACGGACATGGACTGGTCAGAGACAGGGGGAAAGCCGAGAGAATCACAGCCCTCGCCTGGGGAACCGCCATCGTATTCAGCTGAGTACGGAAGTCCATCCCCAGATGACAAAACGACTGAGAAGGGACCAGGTCCGACTTCTCGTTGACTCCCAAATCGCTTGGGAAAGAAGAAAAGTATTTTATTAGAATAAGCAGACTCTGTCTTGTGTGAACACTCATTATCACTGAGTGACATTTAAATGTACCTATGAACATGTTTACAGCTACTGCTACACACAATCTATTTTTAGCTCACTGTACATATAGCTCACAGATTGTTCAAGTAGGTCACCTTTGTTTACTTGAAATTGGAATCATCTTGAAGCTTAATGAGGTGACTTTAATCAACCAATGAAAAATTAATAGAAAACAGAACATTGGAGAAATTTCTTATTTTGGAACTTTCTATCTGAACACTATATAAATAACCTCTGTCAACAGAATCAAGACATTTTGTTCATCTCACAAGACATTCTATTTATCTCACAAGATATCCTATTTATCTCACAAGGCACTTTTTTCACAAAGACAGCATTGAGCATTAACTGAACATTGGAGATTATTATTGAAGGACAGTGCCTTTTCATAGAAGGAGCTGAGAATTTATTATATATTCTTCTGAATATTTTTTAAATCTGCGAATCTTTGTGTATTTGGAAAAGTGTTTCCAAAAGAGAATTTTGAAGAGAATTTATTCTTCAGGTAAAAGAGAATTTACTTTTGAGAAAAGACAGGATCCTACTGAATTATTTTAAAACTACCTGCAGTGCCAATACTTATTAGATATCAATTCCATATGAATTTTGCTGAGTGCTTTATTGGAATTTATTGAAGACTGCTGAATTTTTGAGTGAACATTTCATTACAACTTAAACTGTTTCTGCAGACACATTTTTGGACATTATAATACCAGCTAGAAAGTTTCTTCATCACTGGATTACTGGATTCTGCTGAACTTTATTTTGACAGGGAATTTAATTAACCTTAGGCAATATGCATTGCCGAGGTAAATGCCGACCCATTATCCATTTTCCTTTGCAATAAATTTGCCAAGGCATTTTCAGTAATTTTGCAGTTTTTCAGAACATTCAAATTTTTTCCTGTCGGGAACACCAAACTCAAAGGATTGTTACATAAAGAATTTGCATTGAGGTCAATTTCCATGTTTATATATTGATATTTATTCAAAAAATAATTTGCAGTGTCGTTGAGATTTGCTCAAGGTAAATCCACTGAATGTACTGAAAACAAATGTTATCTGCATTTGGTGCCACACTAGACAGTACCAATTAAATCTTAAAAACTCTTTTTCGTCCTTTATATTTATTCAGTTACATTATAAGGCTATTGTATTCAATAATATACAAGAACAGGGCTTGATTTAACAGGATTTGCACAGCAATTTTCAAAACAATTTTCAATTATATCTAATCAATTTCACATGACAAAAACATTTCAATACAAGAGGCCTCTCAGCCAAGATAGCTCTGCCCAGGGCAACTACTTTCAGGGGCAGCCATATACAGGGTAACATTTGATCCCCAATCTCTGATTCTGATAACCCTTTACCCAACATGGATAGCAAACAACATCATCATTTTTTTGTCTCAAAAACATAGCTTATGGCCCCTCATTGGAACAAGTTTGTTGAGCTTGTTCAATGAAGACTCATTAGCTTTATTTATTAGACAAAAATTGAAAACATTATAAAATTTGGCAAATACATTGGTGTTACTTTGACCAGGTAGTCTGTGACCTTAATGTTGATGGATACAGACCTTACTGTGATTGATGGCACACTGCCTAGTGACAATACATACTGTTATAAAGTTTTATTAAAAAATATCCAGTGGTAAAGACATTATGGCTCAGACAAACAAAATGTTGACGTTTTCCTGAGTGTTACCTTTACCATGTCGCCTGTGACCTTGACCTTGATGGATACAGACCTTATTGTGATTGATGGCTTGCCTGTGACCTTGACCTTGATGGATACAGACCTTATTGTGATTGATGGCACACTGCCTATTGACAATACATACTGTTATAATGTTTTGTTAAAAAATATCCAGTGGTAAAGAAATTATGGCTCGGACAAACAAAATGTTGACGCCGTACAACAGACGGACAGATGGTCGATGGACATCTCGATATCAGAAAAGCTCTGCTGACTTTGTCAGGTGGAAGTAACTATGAAATGCTAATAAAAATTTATCCAAGTCAGTAAACTGCTATTCAATTTTTAAAAACTGATTCAACCCTAGTAGAAGATGATGGAGAAACTCTATTGAAAGTGCCAAGAGTGAAAATGTCTCTCGCATCACAACATGGGGCTGTTGCTGATGTGTTGGACAAGTGGGTTACCGGTTCAACAGACACAATTTTTATTTTCTTGCCATCTCACCTGTTCAGTTGACAGGCTACAGGGGTGTGTAATAAACAAAAGACCATTGATTTCTCACCCAATTTTGTTGATTTAATGTTTCTTGAAGTAAAAAAAAAAAACATAATTTACTTTATTCAAAATTGCCTAGGCAAATGGTGTACTTTGCCAAGGAGACACCATTTTCCTAGGCAATTTTTTTGCAGAGGCAAATTTTCCTAATTAAATGCCCTGAATTGATAAGTATTTCTGGTTTATTTTCTGTAAATAAACTAGTGTAAAAGATTTTTGTATCATTTTCTTTTCATATTATTTTTTTTTTATTAAATTTCAGAATAGTTTCAAGTTATTGTTATTTATTTATTTATTTATTTATTTATTTATTTATTTATTTATTTATTGGTCTTTAAGGTCACATAATTTTGCACAATGGCTAATCATGACCACAATATGAGTATCAACTCAAGACCAAGGGTGAGCGTCAATAAGCCATGTTTCCCATTTTAGAGAGAGTTTGCACCTCCCAAGCATTGGTGACTGGGTCCTAGTGTACCAGCAAAACAGAGCCTGTTTACTGCAGTGAAAAGGCACTGCTTCACTTCCACGGGTCCCGCGGGGACAAGTTATTGTTACTGAAGCTCATATTTCTTTCTGTTACCAAACACATGTAGGACTATTGATGATTGAGTTATTATTATTATTATTATTATTATTATTATTATTATTATTATAATAAACTGCTGTATGGATGTATACATGAAGGAGACATACATGTATGGACAGAGGTTTCACCTATAAACCCTGAGATCTTCGAACCAAAGATCGGGGCATAGCAAAATCTTGATTCACTGGTGTAAATGTGTTGCAGCCAGACTGTGATCTAATTCAGAAAGAATTTGCTTTTGCGATCACAGTACTCTGCATAAAAATGTACATGTACAGTGCATGGAGGGTAGATTGTTGCTAAATCACGGTGATGAAGATTTTCCACCCATAAAATATTTATAATTTTGCATCAAAATGCAAGAAGCACTTGCAAACTTTCATCTCATGGATCACCGAGGGTTGCAACCAGTGGTCCATGAGATGAAAATTTGCAGGTGCTTCTTGTGTTTCGTTCTCTGAAACTTATAAATAATCACCTGGTGAAAAATCTAACCTGATGCGATTTATTGACAATCCACCCTCCACGTACTGTACACAAAGAAACTGGTTAGTTTTCCCATAAATTAAATTGTATTTGTTGATTAACTGGTAGAGTGCTGGAAGCCCATATTTGGTCTTTACTCTGAAGTGCAGGTGCTGCCACAAAAGGCTTCATATTCTTGGGATATACTTTGTATTATCTGTGAAGTGAAATTATTCAGTCTGTATGGATTTGCCTTTTTACAATTTATGGGAGAGTGCCTGTAGGCACTCTCCCATAAAATGAAACAAGGCAAAGACACATGATCAAGCTTTGCCAAGCAAAAATAATTCAGCACTCTACCAGTTAAAATAAAGGCAAATGGTCCTATAGCAAAACAGACGCAAAACCTCCTTCCCTGTACATTAACTACAAAACACAAAGTTGTATGTTAGCACAGAGAAGTTGGTTAGTTTTCCCATAAATTATATTTTATTTGTTGATTAAAATAAAGCAAATGAAACTGTTGAAAAACAGGTGCAATTTACTGTGTATTCTCTTCCCTGTACATTAAAAAAACAACAACACAAAGTTCACTTGGTAGAGGTACACCAAGTTAGAACAAAGCTCACTGTCTGATACATAATTAAATTGTTAGTATCTAGTCCCCAGAGTTCCAATGTGTTTTATGTGCACATAGAACACATTGGAACTCAGGAGACGATCTGTGCATTTCAAATTTGATTGCTTTTGTAGATTGTGTTCATTTCATTCAATGAAAGATATGCTATAACCCTTAACCCTTTACCCAATGAATCAGCCGCATCCGCCCTTGTAATATACAAATTTGGCAGTTGAAAAAATAGTAGTTTTCAAAAAAATTTCAACAAAACCCAATTAAACCATATCATGTGACCCCCTCGTTCGAACGAGCTCATCGAGCTCGTTCTAACGAGGGGTCACATGATATGGTTTTGTTGAAATTTTTGGTAAAAAATGATATTTAAAATAATAAATTTTGATATCGTCTGCGTTGGGTAGGGTTAAAGGCCTATTTCCAACATTTACAACCTCGGAACAGGTGCCCAAAACATGCAATCATGAGGAGGTTCTATTGACAACAGACAAATTAGATAGGCAGTTGTTTCTTGTCAAGTCTTGGCTACCTGACTAGAAGTCACGGCTAAGCCACTGAACTCATAGAGGCTGTGGGCTGATGGGAATTCAGGCAACTTGCCCAGGCCCTTAAGGGTTAAAAATAAAACCACTCCACAGGTAGAATGTTTTTGATCACCGTTTGTTCACAGCAATACAATTACATGTTTCATTCCCACCATAAGAAGCATTTAACTGCTTGCATGCAGCTGGCGAATATGCATGCCCAGGACAGGATTTCTCTTGACAGTGAAATATATACATGTATAAGTTCTGCATATTTAATCCAATTTCTACCCTTAACCCTTTATCTAACAAATCAGTCACATCCGTCCACCTCATTTACAAATTAAATAGTTGAAAAAAAAATTAGAGGTAGAATATTTCCGGAGTGCTTCAAATTCAGGGAATGAATATTTTGACACATTTGTGTATGTAATCTCATGCTGTCCTGTGTGGATAATAAAATTACTCACAAAATCATAGGTTGTTTTATTTATTCTATCCCTCTCAAAAAACTGTCACGGTCATGACTAGCCATTGTGCATAAATATGTGACCTTAAACATCAATAAATAAATAAATAATCCCTCTCAAACACAGATAAAATCTGAAGCAAAGTTGAACTTATGAATATTAATAAGCTGTTCAGTGGCAATGAAGGCGTTGGTTGGACGTCCCTGTCACTTTTCATCCCAGTATTACAACAATGACAACCAGCAATCTAAAACTTAACTATTTTTTTGTAACTTCAAATATTTCTTTGTACAGATGTTATCCCAGAAATTAATACTGATTCAAATAAACCTAGTATTCATATCTTAACCCATTAAGAACTGTGCTAACCACGCATCACATCAGGTGAAGTTTTGTGTGTACATACGTGGTGCAGAAATATGCAAAGGGAAAGGGAAGCCAGCACAATAATAATCCATTCAGACATTAACCCCCTGCACACTGATGTCGAAATATCTAAAGTTCAAGGTGCACATTTTTCCCATAATGCAACTAGAAATATTTATTTATTATTAATCGGTGTTTAAGGTCACATATTTCTGCACAATGGTTAACCATGACCGTGACAGTTTTATGGGTGGAGGAAGCCACTAGAAATATTACCAATTCAATCTTGTTTGACAGAGCTCATTGAGCTCTGTCAAACAAGATTGAATTGGTTAAATTCCCAGTTGCATTATGGGAAAAATGGCTACTTGAAATTTGGATATTTTGACATCAGAGTGAAAGGAGTTAATGATGGCTGATCATGTGAACATTAATTACTGGGTTCCAGACATTTCGCCCCCCGGACGTTTCGCCTCTGGACATTTCACCTCCCAGACGTTTCGGCCCTCTGACATTTCGCCTCTTGGACGTTTTGCCCCCACACCAGTTAAAAAAGCCATCCTTTCTTCAATGGTGAGCAACTTTCAGACTCCCCAACGTATTACACGGTTGCCGTGAACTGGTGATTTTTCATGCGCAGGCAATATTTCCATGTACGCAATATTATATTCCAAACATTAATTATGGGAATACATGTAGTCATCAAAAATTTAATTAATGAAGCACCAGGTACAAACCAGTCCTTCATTAATGAAAATTTTGCTCCTGATGATTTTTATTGCTCAGTAAACATGTGTGGACATCACTGCCCACGCATGGATTACATGTACGACCAGTCCATGCCGACTGTACTGTAGCTCCACACAAGCAGTGGTAGCACTGGTTGAAGACAAGTGCACCATCGACATGCATTATGCCTTTGTAAACAATGCCACCGCGCCCCAATGTGGGCAATTGGGATTAAGAGTTTTGCCCAAGGCAGCCGGCATCTCTTCCTACTGAGCCACGGCACTCCCAAAATGAACGGTTATTGTAGTGTAATAAACATATTTTTCAATCATTTGAGAAACAACTTTAATTATTCTACAAAAGAATGTAATCAAATGCACGAAATGTTCAGAACAGGTAAAAGTGATTAGTTACATGTAACTAATCATTTATTCTGAACAAGTATCAAAATGTTATGTCTATACCTTTTATACACACTTGTTGAATGAAAGGCACCCCCACAAGCAGGCCTTAAAATTTGTCCTGATTGCCAAGAATCAGTTTTGATTCTTATGGACTCCTGCTGCAAGAATCAATTTTGAGTTCTTAAATAATTTATAATTTGAGAGTACTGTTATATCCTTGTGAGTGCAACCAGTACATACACCATAGTAATAAACAAACCTTATATTTATATAAGTAGCAGAGTTTAACCCTTAAAGGCTTAGTTCGAATTTTGTTAAATTTCTTTTTTCACAGGTACACGTAGAAAACATGCTGCAACTAGACTGATTGATTGGTCTCAAACTGTTACCGATATAGATAAATTGTTTTGTCCTAATTTATTGAAGAGTGCATGTAAGCACTCTCCAATAAATTGCAACAAAACATGTTTATGTAAGCATATTTCTTTAACTGCTGAGCAGACAACACAACCTAAAGCATACAGTGCAAAACCAATAGACTGGATCCTGGCAATTTTTAAGAGAGTCATGCTAGTGGCTTCCAGCACACAACCAGTTATCAACATTTTCATTTGTAAAATGTATAGCTTACATGTATGGCTGGATCTTGGACAAGAGATGGCAACAACTTGTTTTGCAAATATACTAGTATGATCACAAGGCATGTACATGTGTATTATGAGGCAGATCAGATCTTTTTTTTCTTTATACACAGGCTACTTGCCGACAGTACAGTCGCCGACTGGTCGTAATCCTTGAGCGAAGTGTAACAAGCCAGGGGGCATAATTCGTCAGTCTGCAACTGACTGCAACATACAAGCTTTTGGTGGTCTTCCAATTGGAAGTTACAGTACCTTGCAGTGGTTCCTTGTGAAGTCTTGGCTGCCTATAGAGGCAGCCAAGACTCCACTAGGCACCACTGCTAAAACAAAGTGTTACCTTACATGTATAATGGAGGAGCTAAAAATAAGTCAAATTCTCCAGGCATTTAACCCTCAAAGGCCTGGAGATTTTTCATACATTTTTGCCACACTGCGACATTTAATGCTCTGTGACTTTGAAATTGTGTCTGTGCAAGTCTTGGGTGCCTATATAGGCAGCCAAGACTTGCCTAGAAACAACTGCCAATGTACTTAAGAGTGTACCTTGCAAGTTTACCCAAACACAGAAAGTTGCAGCACATGTTCTACAACAGTAAAAATTGAACCAAGTCGGAAAAAGGACCTTAAGGGTTAAAAACACCTTCAGAATCTATGACAAAAATCAAATGAAGAATCTAAGTTGATTCACATTGTTTTTCTTTGCAAAAAACATTTTGCAGGAATCGATTCTGATTCACGCATGATTTTTACACCCTGACAATGGAGGATAAATAGAGGAGGGATATTGTGGGACATTGGTACGCTTACATGTACATGTAGCCGCCTAATCATAGTGTCAACACCATTATTAATTTTGGAGGAAAAATCCCAGCAATCACTATTATTTGACAGTGATGAATAGAGGAAAATGCCATAGCTATTATTATTTCCAATCAAATATCCTGACCATCACTACTATTCAGCCATCCCTATTATTTGGAAGGTAAATATGTTATAAATTAAATGTAAGTACAAAACATGACCATGGTGCGCATATTCGAGTACAAGTACAACAAAAACCTTCCTTGCATTCAAAACCATCATACCTGTACTTAGAGATGGGCAATATACCAAAAACAAACAAACCAATTCCGATATCATGGGCATATCGAAAAACTAAACCGAACCAATCATTGAATACCGAAACTATCTGAATTTTCAAATTTCCCTACATTCCCTATTTATAAGGCCCTTTTGAGGCTTGAGAGCAGTTGAAGAGTTCATTTCATGAAAGAAGTGGGTGATTTTCTTTTCAGTTTTGTTTACCTTCAAGGGCATGAGCAATTGTCCTAAATTCTCACTAGTCTTCAACATATACATGTCCAGCTGCTTAGCGGTGATTTCTAGCCAAGTTTTGGCTGTGTTAACAGGCAGCCAAAACTTGTCTAGAGAACACTGCCCAGATGCTTTGTCTATTGTCAGCATGACCTCTTGAAGGTGGCATGTTCAGGGCACATGCTCAAAGATTGCATGTGCCTGAAATAGGGATTTAAAGGTTAAGGTGTGTTTAGAATAAGTCTCAAAATTACTGGTGATACATGTATGATTTGTTTTCGTAAAAGAATGACACTGTTCAGCTCCTTGGCAGTGGCATTTGTCACAAATTGTGGTGCTGTGGTAGAATGTTATGAGAATAAATTAGTCTGTATTTTCCTGGTGTGAATTCCCCTTTGGTATTATAAGAAAATCTCAGTCAAGTCAGATACTGAATACCGAATCAATAGCAAGGTATAAAATATCGAAACCGATACCAAACTCAAAATTCCAATACCGCCCATTTCTGTACTATTAGTAATTTTGGGGCATTATTTCCACCCCATATCATTCTTATTTGGGCCTCTATGTTTATTTATTTTCACCAGGTTGGACAGTCAGCCCATCATCAGGATTCATAATGATGGACTAAATTCTTGAAATTTGGCCTTAACTCTACAAACTTGGAGATTTTTGCGAATTTTGAGCTTTTTCATCCAGGATGTGGCACAGTGAAATATTTTAAAGTCAGTTTGAAACCTCAGCATTAGGCAATAATATTCCACCCTGCACTTCTATCCACTCCCCAACTATTATTTCACTTTACCAAATTTTCCACCCTGTACAGCTGCCCTGTACATGTACTATTATTCCATCCCATACTTTTATTAGGATCACTAGAGTAGATAAAAAATCTCTACAAAAAAGCAATTTTTTTTTTAAAAGAATGACAAAATTAAGCCCCACATTGGCCACAAAATATTTTCCAAAAACATTTTCTATTTTTTTACAAATATTTTTTGTTGTATTTAGAAATTTAAAAATATGAAAGATAGCACAAAAATAGACAAAAAAAAACTTTCAGCAAACACATTTGATAATTATTCACATCACATGACATCAGTGTTACATATTTCATACACCGGTACATGTACATGTTCATACATAATGCGGAGAGTGAATTACCACTAAAATACTGCAGGAGTGGAGTTTTCATGCAGGCAATAACTGTCAATTCTTGTTATAATGCAGAATGGGGAACAGTCGATTTACACCATGGTCAACTTGCACCATACAGCAGTCAATTCACACTATCCCTGAAGTCAATTTGCACCATCTCTGAAATCGATTAATATCACCCCAATGACCTATTTGAACCATAGTTTTTGTTGATTCACCCCATAGACGTGATCAATTCACACCATAAGCTTGGCTGATTCGCCTTTGGATGAAATGGTTTCACGTGCTGAAGGCATTCAGGGACAGTATGGGGCAAGCCCCTTTCGACCCTAATTAACTGTATATGATTTGATTGTCTGGCCGTGGTAAAGGAGGAAAGTGGAAAAGGTACTCAGCGCTGTCTATGTTTCCTTCTGTTCTTTTTTGGAGGAGGTGGCTGCGATGGTGATACCTCCTTTTTTGGTGTTGAAGGAGGGGTGATGAAGGGCTGTCTAGGTTGATATGGTCTAGCCCTTGCAGCTGCCGGTGATGGAGAGCTCTCTGGAGTAGTGCGCAGATAGTGGTTGCTGACACTCTGTAATGTTCCTCTAATCGTGCTTTGAGTCTGCAGTTATCCAAGGTATTCAATGTTTGTTGGAGAAGGGCTAGATGATCGTTTTCCCCAAGGATGCTTTCCACAGACTCCGCGGTGTGAGCTTCCTGGATGGTGACCTGGTCAGAAAAGGCTGGAAGAGCAAGAGCGGGTGTAGCAACATGTGCGATGTCTGGCTCAACTTCCTGCTCCATAAACAAACGTCCCTCCTCCATCTCCTCTTCCGAGGAAGAGTGTGATGGGCTGGAGATTGGAGTGTTGCCTGGCGAACCAGCATCCTACGGACCCTCCACAGGAGTGAAGGGAACCAGGGTGGACATGGAACAGCCAGGGGTAAAAGACATTGAGCTTTCAACGCCATGGTTAGCCTCCCTCTCTTCCTTTTCCATCCTTTTCTTCTCCATGAACACCAGTCAGTCGGTGGGCATCACGTCGTCTAGCGGAAGGTCCCTTCTTTCTACTTTGCTTCGGCGGCTTCCATCTTCTTGACATCATCCAGCAAGTCCGTGTCACTTGGAGGGTGACCAGTGTGGGGGGATATCCCCTCACGAAAGGTGCTACACCTCTCCAAGGACGGCGGTTCGGTTTCCTTCTCAAAATCCACTGTCAGGTGAATTTTACCCTTGAGCACCTGGATACTCCAGGTGGTAGCAAGGATAGCCTTCACTCTGACCAGTGTCTCTTGTATTACAATTGGGAGCTAGATTGTCTAGTTGTTGACACCTCGGAATCCAAGGTGTGAATGCATCCATGGGCTGATTCGCACCAACTAGGAAGGCTTTATATATTACCATTATTGGGGTAAAGAAAACTGAGAATCTATGCTTTATTTTATGCATTTTAGTCTATGGTCAAAATCACAAAAACAATACAGCCGAACAAAAGTAGAAAAATAGAACATAAACAGTGAAATACAAAAAAGGAATACAGAACAGCACAGTATGCTGAACATACAATGAGCACTGGTTAATTGTAGTGTGTGATTTTAACAATTTTTTTTAATTAACTGCCAATCATCAATTACATGTACAAAGAGATTATGTGATTTTCGATGTGTTGAGGTCAAAACAAACCTAAATCCACTTCAGTTAATACAAGTGTGAGTGAGTGGGTAATGTAAACTGCAAATTACAGTGTTTTGATAATTATCCCATTTGACATGAGAAACATACATGTAGTATTTAAATATATTTTCCATATTTTCAAAAATTATATTTTGTGCACAAAACATATACAAGTGTAAAAATAGAATTGCGGCCTTTACTACATTTTAATGCTGTTATGGGCCGATGTACAAATCAACTGATGGTGGAGCAAACTGACTGAACCTCCAGCATCCATTTACCTACTGATGCCATGGTGCCAAACGACTCTTGAGATGGTGCCAAGTGACTTTGAGATGGTGTGAATTGACTTTTGTGACTTTTGAGAAGGTGTGAATTGACTGGTGATGCGATTTGACCAAGGTCTTGTTTCCTATTAAAAGGTCATTTCCGAGGTTATTGGATATCCTCAGCCAAATGACTATTTTGAGCTATAGTTTTAGTTTATGGTGGTGTGGATTTAGTAAATAATTCTCTTTAATGGTGATATGGCCAAAATAATCTGTTGATGGTCTTGATTCAAACTGTGTATTGTCAAGTGCATTTCAATTGGGGGTCAAGGTCACATGGAAGTGTTAAATGACAAACCCAGACCTGTTTGGGACCTGACAATTTGCAGTTTACAAATGGGACAATTTTTGTGTAAATTTGCTTTGAAAAAGCCTTCTGAAAAAATGAATAAGAAACCCATATGTTTTTTATTTGTCAGAATGATCATGTTATGCTGGAAAATCCTCAGTGGAGGAATGAGGAATTCCTATAACACAGTTTTATCACTATCGATGCACAAAAATTGGAGATTTATCCCCAAAATGAGAAAATTTTGACCATTTTGAGCCATTTTTTTAGCCATCAACTGTGTCATTCGGCTGAGTGTATTTGAGTGATATTGTAAGATTTTTGTTGTGTACAGTTGTCTCCAGAAAGGGCCATATTCAGAGCTTCCAGAAACTATATACATTGTGAGTATTGTGAATAGGGGAGGTAATTTAAATGCGAAATATCCTTAGCCGTGTTTATCAGAAGCTGAACATTTCTTGAAAAGCTGACATTTTCACCTGAATAACTGAACTGTAACGAGACCCAAGATTCAGCATAACAATAAGTACTGTTTAACCCTTTACCCAACGAATCAGCCACATCCGTCCGCGTAATATGCAAATTCAGCAGCTGAAAAAATATTATATTTCAAAAAATTTCAACAAAACCATATCATGTGACCCCTCGTTGGAACGAGCTAGTCGAGCTCATTCCAACGAGGGGGTCACATGATATGGTTTTGTTGAAAGTTTTTGGAAAAATTTTTAAAAATTATATTTAAAATAATAAATTTTGATATCGTCTGCGTTGGGTAAAGGGTTAAGCCAAGAGGATGTGACCGAGGTGCAACCAGGAGGTCTAAAATTTTCAACTTTGCTTGTTCTTATGCTTTTTTCACGGATAGCAGATTTTTTTTGTCGGAGTGGAAATTCCTCTGCAACTGTGTTTTTGGTACAATTCTCCTTGTACTTCACTTGTGAGCTAACAGTCCATATTTTATAAATTATAAATGGTACTTGTCCACACTCGTAACCTGAGGGGGTTAAAGCTGAAACGATTAAAGGGTTTTCTCGATCAATTCATCAAATGGATTAACCTTGGTTAACCGATTATTCACTTGCCCTAATAGGTAGCTGAATAAATGTTGTACCGTTGATGATTTACAGCTTAACTCTTTACCCAACATAACGGACAAAATCAGGTCAGCACTATATACAAAAATCTCTATTCCAATTTTTTTTATATTTTCAATTTTTGTCTCAAAAACAAAGCTTAATACGCCCTTATTGGAACAAGCTCATGAGGGGCATAAGATATGTTTTTGAGACAAAAACTGAAATTGTTCTTAATAATTCAAGAATTTAGTTTGCAAGAATCGTCTTCTTCCTGCACTGGGTAAAGGGTTAAGAATGACCATTTCCAACTACTGATACAGTATAATGATCATGCAAGCAAACAAGTATGTCAGCACGTAACTTGCATGCTTTACTCTGTCTCATACAATTGATTTGTATCAATGTGTGACAATATCTGCCTGTTTTGGGGCAAGTTTGTTCCTTTGTTAACCCATATACTACTGTAGTCTAAAAGTCACGTTTAATCGATCAATTACTTTTTGGATCAATCAAGGCGTTGATCATTGGTTAATCGATTAATCAGTTAACCGTTTCAGCTCTAAAGGGGGTTAAATAATTTTCGACCCATTTGGCATTTCCCCTAAGTTAGGTAGAAATGGGTTGAAAATTATATAACCCACTGTAAGGGCCAAGTTTCAATATGGTACCAATTGTTGAAATGAATTTGTGGGGTACCAGATCAATTATTAAAAATATTAATTAATCCTTTCAAAAAGCTTTTACAGAAAGCTTAATTTGAAAAGTTTATATCTATAGGGTACCATAATTAATGTCCATAGATCAATATTTTCAACTTCAAGTTTCATCCATTACTGATTTTAACCCTTTACCTAACGTAACGGCCAAAACCGGCCAGCGCCATTCTCAAAAATCGCCAATTAATTTTCATTATTTTTTTCATTTTTTGTCTCAAAAACATAGGTTATGACCCTTCATTGGAACGAGCTCCTCGTCAAGCTCGTTCCAACGAAGGGTTATAACCTATGTTTATCAGACAAAAAATGAAAAAAATTAGTTATTCAAGAATTATTTTTGCAAGTTCCGTCTGCTTTTCAGGTTAGGTAAAGGGTTAAAGAAAAATGAATAGGTAAGAGTGAAAAATCATTGTAGGACCATAAACTGTTTTTAAAAAAAACAAAACAAATTACCTAAAGTAATTTCATTACAAAATGGGGGTGGGGCTTTCCCCACCTTTATCAGTTTTTAGTTTTACAGGACTTTGGAATATGTCTGATGGCCATGGCCTTCACAATTTTGTTTCGCAAACTCTACCACAAGCAGATTTCAAAGTTCAGTTAGTAAGTTAGCAAACGAAATACATAACAACAATTAGCGACAATTATCCTCCTTCAATTCGTTACAGTTCTTTTCACACTTGATCACCAATAAGGTTTTAAAACGCCACTGATGAATGTTTGAATGTGGTTGCTGAAACTGAAATTTTGACCTCGGCATTTTCTATATTTTTCAGAAGCTGTCGAAAACTTGCCCAGTCAAACCAATCATCAAACATTGAAAGAAATAAGTCAGTGGTGTGTTCAAACATATTTACCACACTGGGATACTACCTGAGAATATGCACTGTTAAAGTTATTGATTATCGGCCACTTTTTCTAGTTTCTCTCAAAATTCTATTTTCGTTTCTCTTTGAAAGTGAAACCGCTGCTGCGTTCTGAAAACGCCATCTCGTTCCAACAACAGCTGCTTTCTGCACACCAGGGGAGCTAACACATAAAAAAATCAGAAATGCTTCAACTTTTAAAGAGGCCAATGCATTTTTAGTCTGTGTGAAACACACAGACTATTGTTTTGCACGGTTTCTTTTTCTTTTTTTTTTTTTTCTTCTTCTTCTCCTGTCTTCTGTCTCATCACTTTTTTGTCCGCAAGATAACTCGAAAACGAATTGCCCTATCTCGTTGATTTTTGGCATGCTGATAGACAGCCACAAGTTCTCGGCCACCTATGTTTTTCAGATTCCTGGGGTATCAGGGGTGCCTGTAGGGGTGTTTTGAAAGTGGGTCACGCCCATATCTCAGGTGTGGTATGACCTACAGACCTGGGAGCAACACCAAATGAGTCGACACTCGATGGAGGTTCAAAATATGGGTCAAGGTCACGGAGGTCATCTAGGGGTCATTGAGTGCATTTTTCAGAATTGCTGGAAATCACATTTTTTGACTCCCTAAAGCATTCCTAACGGACACACATGCATTTTGACGTGAAAAAAGTGGGCGTGGCCAAATTTTTTGAAAGTGGGTCACGCCCATATCTCAGGCATGGCATGACGTATGGACCTGGGACCAACACCAAATGAGTCGAAACTTGATGGAGATTCCAAATATGGGTCAAGGTCACAGAGGTCACCTAGGGGTCATTGAGTGCATTTTTCAGAAATGCTGGAAATCACATTTTTTGACCCCTAAAGTATTCCTGGCATACACACATGCATTTTTAAATTAAAAAAAGTGGGCGTGGCCAAAAGTTTTGAAAGTGGGTCACTCCCCATATCTCAGGCATGGTATGACCTACAGACCTGGGACCAACACCAAATGAGTCGACACTCGATGGAGGTTCAAAATCTGTGTCAAGGTCACGGAGGTCAACTATGGGTCATTGAGTGCATTTTTCAGAATTGCTGGAAATCACATTTTTTGACCCCCTAAACTATTTCTGACGTACACACATGCATTTTGACGTAACAAAAAGTGGGCGTGGCCAAAAATTTTTGAAAGTGGGTCTTGCCCATATCTCAGGCGTGGTATGACGTATGGACCTGGGACCAACACCAAATGAGTTGACACTTGATGGAGATTCAAAATATGGGTCAAGGTCACAGAGGTCACCTAGGGGTCATTGAGTGCATTTTTCAGAATTGCTGGAAATCACATTTTTTGACCCTTAAAGTATTCCTGACCTACACACAAGCATTTTCACGTAACAAAAGTGGGCGTGGCCAAATTTTTTGAAAGTGGGTCACTCCCATATCTCAGGCATGGTATGACCTACAGACCTGGGACCAACACCAAATGAGTCGATACTCAATGGAGGTTCAAAATATGGGTCAAGGTCATGGAGGTCAACTAGGGGTCATTGAGTGCATTTTTCAGAATTGTTGGAAATCACATTTTTTGACCCCTAAACTATTTCTGATGTACACACATGCATTTTGACGTAACAAAAAGTGGGCGTGGCCAAAATTTTTGAAAGTGGGTCGTGCCCATATCTCAGGCGTGGTATGACGTATGGACCTGGGACCAACACCAAATGAGTTGACACTTGATGGAGATTCAAAATATGGGTCACAGAGGTCACCTAGGGGTCATTGAGTGCATTTTTCGGAATTGCTGGAAATCACATTTTTTGACCCCTAAAGTATTCCTGACATACACACATGCATTTTTACATTAAAAAAAGTGGGCGTGGCCAAAATTTTGAACATGGGTCACTCCCATATCTCAGGCATGGTATGACCTACAGACCTGGGACCAACACCAAATGAGTCGTTACTCGATGGAGGTTCAAAATATGGGTCACGGTCACGGAGGTCAACTAGGGGTCATTGAGTGCATTTTTCAGAATTGCTGGAAATCACATTTTTTCAGTATGGCCCAGTAGGCCACAGGGTTTTCACAGCCTCCAATTTCCTGATACACTAAATTCTCCCCAAGCAATACGATGTTATGTTCACACTGGAGACTATGTAAACACCAACTTCGTCTCGGGCCTTTAATAAATCCTCGGACTGTTCAACATCGATGCAGGGCCGCTCACGAACCATAATGCCCTCCAAAATCATGTTATTGTTTAATTATTACCACTAAATCTATAAGTTACTAGTAGATTAACATGATTTTGGAGGGCTGTTAAAACTCCATAATTTCAGAGACGTCATTCGACGAAGCTGGGCCACGGGCAGATAATGGAATAAATAGCCATTAGCGGCCCACGGCCCGGCTATTTTTAGATTCCATGGTCTAATGAATTACTCCCATTCGGATGAAGTCCCTTTGTATTTCCAAACGGAAGTCGAATGCGCGATCGAAACAGAAATATCGAACTGACTTACTGATTATTTCTTGAATTTTCTTTCAGCAATTCCCTCGTGCGGTTAGCTGTAACAGGGAGTGGTAATAATAGTAATAACATAATTGTTGTCAGGCATCATGATTCATTAGCGGTCCTGCAGTAATGATGAACAGCCCTTGGGCTTATTAACGGCCCTCGACTTCGTCTCGGGCCTTTAATAAACCCTCGGGCTGCTCATCATTGCTGCAGGGCCGCAAATGAACCATAATGCCCTCCAAAATCATGTTATTGTTATATTACTTTAAGCAACCAGCGTTTCAATAAATAAATACCCCAAAACACCAGTTGCTGTAAATAAATTAAATCTTCACCAAATGTTATTTCGCAATTAATGACTAACAATCACTCAGCGGTGAGTTTTAATAACTAGTTACAAAATAAGAAGTATTTTTGTAGGTAAATCATATTCACTCATTTTTTTCAATCATCCCTGAGGTGACGCGGTAGCGTTGCGGTAACCGGTTCTCGACAGATCACTGAAGTTAAGCAACATTGAGCCCGGTTAATCACTGGATGGGTGACCGTCTGAGCGATCAATTCGGACTCCCACGTTGAGTCCTTGGGCAAGGCACTTAACCCCGATTGTCAATATGGGGGACATGGTGACGCCGTGTACTAAGGCGTAATGCACGTCGATGGTACGCATGTCTTCAACCAATCTAACCCTGCATGTGCTGCAGCGCGGAGTTACGATGTTGGGGAGCTGGCAGCTGCTAGTCGTTGCTCGGGGCTGCCTCTGGAACCTCCACCCCTCACTCACTTCTTTCTTCTTATCCAGGAAAGCCTCCTAGCGTCGGGGGTCCCTACGCTTGGTCGACGGGCTCTTCTTTCTTTTCTTCTTTATACTCTTCTCAGGGTTTCCCTGCCCCCTCGGGTGAGGACCAGTGTGAGAGGGGATCCTCTCACCAAAGGTGCTACCTCTCCACGAGGAGGGTGGTGTTGTGGTGTTCTCATCAACTGTGAATTCCAGTTTCAGATGGACGCTCATGCCTATTTCCTGGATAGTCCAGGAGATAGGGCAAGAGACGCCCAGAGCTGATGTGGCTTTCTCTAGTCTAGCAGGTAAGTCCATAGTAGTGAAGGTGTTCACGCTCTGAAGTCAGAGGTGTGAATGGTACATCACGGTCACGATTAGCCATTGTGCATAAGTATATGACCTTAAACACCAATAGATAATAGATAATCATCCCTGAAAACAAATTGATAAATTAATACTTGTATATAATTGACAGTTTTCTTGTGTTACTTCATTTTTGACACTTGTTGTCAGGTCAATTACAGTTTCATTTTGTGATTAAGGACGGAATGGTTTTTGCGCGCCGAGGGTGCGTTGGGACGCCTTGGGGCAAGACCCTTTCGACCCTCAGTGACTGTCTGTGATCTGATACTTTCATGTCTAGGCGTGTTAAAGGAGGAAAAGGTTCGGGTACTCGGCAGTTGTCCCTGGCTAGGGTATCACGGGCGTTGGGTTGACTTCATTGACTGATGTTGACTGATCCCTTGGGTTAGTTTTGTGTCTCCTGTCGTATTCATGGTAAACTGGTTAGGTCGAAATGCTCATCTGCGCTCACGGGAAAATTACCAAAACATAATGGAATGGCGATCCTATACAAATATTGAATTTTTAATAACAGTATACATGAGTACAATGTTTTTGAAGTGTTCCAACAATCCAACTAGCTGTTTCAATATTGTTGTTGTTGTGTTCTGTTGTCACTCTTTTCTTGATAGCCACAATCCTATCTTCTCACCTGTAAGTCATCGAGCCTGTTTCTCAATATATAACACAGATGTCAGCCGCCTCTCAATATTTAACACTGATATCAGATCCATCCCCAGCGAGAAAAATATACGGTTTCTTCAACTTTTCGTAAGACATCGTCAAAACCCGTCCCCTGGGTTCCAATGTGTTCTATGTGCCTACTGGCACATAGAACACATTGGAATTCAGGGGACGAACTGTCTTTTACCCAATTCTACTGTTCAGAATACTGATGTAACACCGCGTCAGTTGTTATGCGGCTGATTATTTAAGTAAAATACTCTTGATATGATTAAAATTACGGAGACATTGGAAGTTATATCAAAATATTTGATTACAAATCTATCTGTTACTACGCATGATAAATAAATAATCTGCCCTTATCTTTCACACAACTGCAGATAACTACATTAACTTAATCGATACAAAAGTAATTTCTGGTATGGTACATGAGCAGGGTGATCCTAATCTTCTTGTTCCTGTGCAGTGTACTTGTTTGGCAAACATGCCGTCGAGTTCCTTTTGCTTCTATTGTTATATTTCCAACCGTGATAGGCAGCTAACATACGTGCCCCAGAACAGTTTGGGACCATCCTATATGAGTAAGAATGGTTATCAGCATTGTCACGCTCGTAAAGTGTGGACCAAAGGCTACCCTGGAGCCGGCGTTGCCATGACGAACACGTAGAAAAGATAGCTTGTTGTGATGAAGCACAATATGCAGAAAGACAGCATACACTGAAAAATAAAAAGCCATACTAACATTAGTTTGGATGTTAGTAGTACACCTCCCTAAATCATAATTTCTTTTGACAAATGTTCTCAGTTCGCAGTGATCATCATGCATCAACAAATTGAAATCTACATACAGTGTACTTGACATTGTTTTCACAGTACAGTCACTGTGGACTGGTTATAATCAACGAGTGGGCAGTGATGTCCACGCATACGTTTACCAGGCAATAAAAATAAACCTTAGCAAAATTTTAATTAATGAAGCACCGGGTAGTACCCGGTGCTTCATTAATTAAATTGTTGATGATTATTCATATGTAACAGGAGGAGAGATAAGTGCGGGAGCCGGGGTTCGAACCGTTGACCTCTAGCAAACAAAGCAACCGATTTACCACGAGACTTTCCGAACCAACCACGCTGGTTGGTAAATGGCCTTTATACGTCGACCGCTACACTACTATCCCCTTCTTTTGAGATTCACCACATGTGAAACTCACCCAGGTTCCTCCCTCAGAGCGATCGAAACACCCCAGTGCCACCTACTGCCGAGGATCGGACGAGCCCCCAAATGTAACAGGAGGAGCGATAAGTGCGGAAGCCGGGGTTCGAACCGTCGACCTCTAGCACACAAAGCGACCGAGTTACCACGAGACTAAGAGATCCAGACCAACCAGGCTGGTTGGTAAATGGCCTTTATACCTCGACCGCTACACCTATAATTAGTGTTTGGAATCTAATATTATTGCGTCCGTGGAAATATTGTCCACCCATGGAAAGTGACAAGTCCACTGCGGCTGTACTGTAAGTACACGGGGTCATAAACTATATGGGTTGAGAAAATGGCCGCGTTCTTGTCATTTCAAATTCAACATGGTCCAGAAGGATTGCATACAAATGTTGATTGTTTGTCCGTTTCCAATGTCGATGGAAGGAAGTTTCCATTTTCAAATGCCACAAAAGGTGGATATAAAAACACTTTGATTCTGAGCCACATAATAATTGGAGATATATTAACAAGATTTCCACTGTTACCAATAGCTTTTTCAGCTCAAAGGAAGGATGGAGAAAAAAGGAAATGGCGCAAGCGCAGTGGGATACTAATGATTTGTGTGTCGTTCGGAAATAGACTTTGGATGGTATTCGACCAGACGAACATGCAATGGGAGGCAGCAGTTGTATACTTTGAACATGTGGTCCCAGTATGAGAGGCTTATTAATGATAATCTTAAATCTGGAAGAGTGTGCCCCCTTCTCTCTTTGTCTCTCTCCCTCTCTCTCTCTCTTTCTCTCACTCTCTCTTCCTCCTTCTTCCTTTGTTCCTTATACATGAATACAATTTTCGAGATAATGATTGGATTTGTGAGTAATTTTGTCCAAGAAGTAACATGCGTGATGCATATGATGAGTTTGGATCCACGGCTTTCTTCAGTGCACTTTGTTTTTGTTCGACGGGTATTTCGTTTTACTGACATTAACGAGGACAACTAAGTCACATAAAAACGCCATTCAAATTTTATTTTTACTTTTCAATGTTTGTCTCAAATGCATAGCTTATGACTTTTATTGGAACGAGCTCGTTCCAACAATTGGTCAAAAGCTATGTTTTCGAAGCACAATCGTTAATCAAGATATATCTTTTGCAAGTGCTCGTCTGTTAGAGTTAGACCAAGAATTAATGCCAGGGTGAATTATTCACACGATCGTACCGGAAATTTAGGGACTGGTAAAACAGTTGAAAAATGTCTCAAAGTCTTCAGAAATTTACACGCAAATACCGTCTAATATGCAATAAGTGTAACAATCTTTCCAGACATATCAGATCCTTAGCCTCCATTGCAAAGTTTCAGTGAGGCATCCTCTCGGGAACTGTGAATTGGATAGTTATGAACTTCCACAGACATTCGCAAAAACTTGAAGTAGTTGATCATATCACCGAATATCCATTTGATTTTCCACTTTCACAAGTACCTATTTTTAGAGATTTCCGTGAGTTTTCGCTTTCCAAACATGGTTGTGATCAGTTTTTCTTCTGTCAGTGTTCTGCCTTTCACGCCTTCTCGAATCCCCATCACCCTGCCTTATGCAACCAACGATAAAATTGTCAATTAACTTTTCAGTACCCCATCTATCCTGAACGAGGATGTAAACCGTTCTCACCCCACGTCAGAGGCGTAGCCGGTATTTTCAATCTAGGGGAACACACGTCCCACCGGGGGTGGGGGTGGGGGGGGGGGGTGGGATGGGTCTTAGAATGACACACAGGAATGTCTCGAGGGCCGAAGGACATAGGGACAAGAAGGGAGGAGTTTGAGAAAGTGTACCCTCTCTGAAAGGTAGGGGTCTGGGGGTCTCCTCCTGAGATTCAATCTGACGCCTTCCGCGCACTCGAATTGCGCCAATTTATCGCAAAGAAAACACACATTTGTATGATAAGCGACCAGTTTTTCCGGAGTATCGCTCTTCACCAACTGAGAAAGTACCGCGAAAACATGACTGGATAGACTGAATATTTTGAAGACCCTGTGTGTGTGTGTTCGAATCAGGCAGAAATTTACCGTTTTGGTAGGATTTGGATTAATATTTTCTCAAGGAAAAGTTTGTTTTGTTTTGTTTTTTGAGGTTTATTTTTCTCTTTCGCCTCAGGACTCATCCACGCCAGTGCCCACCGATACGGTAAATAATTGTATTGGATGAGCTACTTTTCGCGCAACAGCTCGATTCACTATCGTGAGTTCAGGACTGAATATGAGGGTAGGCCAGCAATAAAGGGATTGTCATCAAAGAGACAGTGCTCTTCTGAGGAAAACCAAACGCAACAAATTGTATTGTTCCTCTTTAAAGCGAACATCGCTCAGGGCATCTGGCGCAGACGCTGGGCGATATTTACGTTACATTTTTCGATTTTCCTATTTTTCCTCAACGGGTCATTGTCTCGTGTGGGTATGCTCACGTAACCTATGACATGGATTGATAATTGTCAATAATACAATAAATTGTGGAACGTCCCCCTGGCTAAGTCGAAGACTCAAAATGTACATGTTCCGAATATGCACCTCTCGAGTCTTCGACGCAACCAGACAATCTCCGATTTATCATTATCGATTTGACTGAAATGCTTTTTGAAAAATTATTTGAAAGGAAAATAAGGCTAAAAAAATAATGTTTTGATTCTCAGGCCCTCCCTCATTGGATTTGAACCTCCTCATTAGACATTTTTATTATGTCATGTTTTTTAAAGAATTTGTGAAAACTTGGAATGGTCATTTTTTCACATTTTTCGACATATAATTATTTTGCTGTGTTAGCAGTAAATTGTTTTTTCTTGCTGCAGTTTTTGGGAGAGTGCCCATAAACTGTAACAAAGAAAATTCTGATATACTGGATCATGATTTAATTATTTATTTATTTGCTGGTGTTTAAGGTCATATATTTCTGCACAATGGCTAATAATGGCTGCAACACCGATATAAACTCAAGTTTAACCAATCATTTAGATCCATGTTTTCCTTTTTAAAGGACTCCTCCCCCAAGCATTGGTTAGTGGGGCCTATTCTAATGGATCATGATACTTGACAGATCTATACCATTAAAAAGAACAATAAAATACAAATCCTTTTAGCTGTTGTTACGGCAGTTAGTTATAAAAGGTATACTATAATTACACTAAAATCCAACCTTTTCTCTTTTTCAAGTGGAAAGACAGCAAAAAGATTTACTGAGTATACTCAACCCTTTTACACGAAAAAAAGTAAAAATAAAATCCTCCCTCCCTCACTGATTTGAAAAAAAAATTGCCTGAGAATCAATTCATTTTTTTTATTTGGCCTAACGAAGGGACTTTTGCCACTTAGCGTTAAATCGACCTTATGCAAGAAAATAAAAATCAGTCACGATATTGATAATTTGTATCAACATTTAAGGTGCCATATAATTAAAACAAATTAGTTCACGTTGAAATTCCCAAGTCTGATATTCCATAAATATTAATTAAATATACACAAATTATATACTCGCCCCAAAAAGAAAGTGTGCATTGCAGAAATTGATCAAACTGCAAAAAAATAATTTCGTAGGTGTAAAGAGTGTTAACCTGTTCATGAATAAGTTATATTGAACACAAAAACAGCTTTCCCCGTTAAAATTGCATTAACGTTAAATGACGTGCTGCACGTTTGTGAAAAGGCATGTTTTGCACGTGGAGAGTCTGAAAATTCATGCAGCAGTTTGAATCCTTGGGTATTTAAACACTAAAGTAAGGCCTTCCTATCGTTCACATTCAAACTTGCGCTGCTGTTAAAACGACTCCACATTAGCATGCCAAGATTGACAATGAATCAACGTCTCCTTGCCCTGGGTATGATTACAGCTGGCAGAACACACAGAGAGGTTGCCCAGCATTTGAACTGCCACCACAACACTGTAGACAGGCTAGTCCATCGACATGCACAACATGATGACGTTCGAGACCGACCCCGCTTCGGGAGACCCCGAGTTACCACCCCTGCACAAGATCGGTATATCCGTGTCGTCCATCTGCGGAACCGGCAACAAACGGCAACGACGACAGCCAGGAACACCCCTAACCTGAGACGGATATATCCTCAAACAGTAATCAACCGGCTGAGAGAATATGGCTTACGTCCTCGAAGACCTGCAATTCGTCCGATTTTGACGTTACGTCATCGTCGTGCTCGACTGCAGTGGTGTAGACAACATCTCAGGCATCCCTTACACTGGTGGCGACGTGTTTTATTCACAGATGAATGTCGTTTCCATCTTTCATCATCAGATGGCCGCGAGAAAGTGTACAGACGTCGAAACGAACGCTACGCAGATCCATGTGTCGTGGAGCGAAACTGTTATGGGGGAGGGTCCCTCATGGTGTGGGGTGGCATCACTGCCCATAACAGAACTGAGCTGGTCATTATTGATGGCAATCTCAATGCAGCCAGCTGTCGTGATGAAGTGCTTACACCTGTTGTTGTCCCATTTCTGCAACGTCACGGTCCCGGCGTCATTCTACAGTAGGACAACGCCCGACCCCACGCAGCTCGTGTTGTTCAACAGTATCTGCAGCAACAACAAGTGGATGTTCTTCCCTGGCCCGCAAATTCGCCCGATATCTCACCCATTGAGCACGTATGGGACGAAATGAAACGTCAGCTACGCCGGCTTCCCCATGCACCGTCAACGCTTGGGGAACTCCAAAGACAGCTTATCAGAATATGGAACAACATCCCACAACACTTCCATGCTAACTTGTTCGCTTCCATGAGGCGTAGATGCACAGCAGTAGTCGATGCAGACAGAGGTCATACCAGATATTGATTGTGTGACTTTTGTGTTTGACCCTTAGTGTCTTTGTCTCTTCATGGCACCAAGAGTATTCATCGTAGCGTAATGAAATTTCTCGTGTTGATCACAAATTGATCCATCTGTGATTGAATAAAATTTCCATGAATGAAAATGAGATATATCTTTTTTAGTGTTATTTTTTAGCATGCACACTTTCTTTTTTGGGAGAGTATACATCAAAATGAAGGTTACGGTGGAGAGAACACGAAAAATACATGCACTCAACTCACGGTGGGGACAACATGCTTCAATGATTCCCGGAAGTCTTCTGCCGTATTCGTACCAGAACATATAATCAAATAATATTTCACGTGAACAACAGTGGCTAAATATCCTACCGACATCTAAAAACAAAGCTGGGAAATCATAATTCTTCAAAAAGCATCGACAGAGCTGCGTGGGGATAAATTCCAAAACTCTCGGATTTGTTTTGTTTTCCCTTTGTTTATGTTTCGGTCAAGGTTACCAGGGCCCCAAAGGCACCGCAAAACAATACCATCTATATACATGTAAAATCATAAATGAGACTGATCGCTTTCATACTGTAGACTGTTGTTATTTGGACACTGAAAAATTGTCATACTACTTACAAGGTATCGTGAGTTGTGACACCTGTTTGAATTTCCCAGAATTATGCGATTATATTTAGATTAAAACTCGTGGTATCACGTGACATACACTTGTGCGTCGTCTGTGGCTTCCTTCTTCAATAAAATGCAGACAGTGTTGGTCTTTCCCGAAATACAGTCCCGTTGCCGCAACGTAAAGTGTTTGGAATGCCTAGCTGTTTTCGTGGTTATCTGAAGCACATTTGGCCATGAGTTGTTCTCCTAAAATAATATTTTATTATCAGTTATGGTACGAATACGGTAGCAGATTTCCAGGAACTATCGTGCCTACTGTCAACTCTGTGAGTTCATTGCATATATGTATCGTTTTCTATACATCATAAACTTTAATTTGAAATATAATTTGTGTATATTTATTTTGAAGTTATGGAATATCAGAAGTGGGTATTTCAAACGAAATTAATTTTACTTACCTATTTAGCACCGTAATTGCGAACTGTACGAGGGCCCACAAGTTCCGCCTTATCAGATTACAATTATGAAAGCATTTGTCTAGTTGGTGGGCTCAGTTTTTGTTAACAGGCTGATCATCATTTTTTAACTTTTTAGCTTTTTTAGTACTCCCAGATCTTCGCAGCAGCCCCCGTTCTTCTTTTAGTAGTGCCGTAAAAAAAATTGAAATCCGCCCTCTACTAAAATCTGGGGGAATCTCCAAACACTACAACCTTGCATTTTGGCCAAATAATTTAGTTATCAAGTCTCTCCAAATTCTAATCAGTTGAACAGCCGATCCTTTTTATATTGCTTGTCCATTGTGTACTCCCTCCCCCAAT
Organism: Pictodentalium vernedei; assembly: GCA_031216915.1. Taxonomy (NCBI): domain Eukaryota; kingdom Metazoa; phylum Mollusca; class Scaphopoda; order Dentaliida; family Dentaliidae; genus Pictodentalium; species Pictodentalium vernedei. The sequence continues at coordinate 122,402,269 of CM062292.1, read as the reverse complement.
GAGTACAGCACAGTCCCTTTACTGAAACCGGACACCCAATCCCCGAATTCACCACTTTGTCTACTCTTGTATCCAGGATAAACACTGTCTGATTAAACAAAAACTGAACCACAAACAGACCGATCAGGCTCCAATCCGATGGCGCTTCCAATCTCACCATCAATTACCGTCCCAGGTCATCCTCTCTTTTCCTGCCTGAACTCGCTTTCAGTTGTGACTTAATTATGTCAAATCCTGACGTGACAACCGTTTCCTAGTTCCCTATTCGACATTCGTTATCAACCGATAAAATCGGTTGATAACAAATGTCGAATAAGGAACTGGGAATAAGTAACGGCTTCACATCCTCACGCCAAATATCATTCCACCTTTCAAAAAGATTTAATACGTTTTGGCACCACCTGCCGTTTTCCCATAGAGAACTTCTCCACTCTATGGCTTTTCCTCACCAAAAGGTCAATTTCTTTTTCGCTTATGCAATGTTCTTTGCACAAGGAGAGTTCATATTCATTTCAGCAAATGTCACCTGCCCCTTCACAATTACAATCCCACAATTTGACGGATAAACTGAACTGAATAAGATGTGTCATTGTAAACTAAGCAATCGATGAGACCAAGACCCGCCAAACTGATCAGCAGCAAACGGCGTTTTTGTTTGAAGAGAAACGAGACCATTCTGAGTCTGAATAATTATGTTTTCAGTTCAAATATTGATGAACTTTGGTTCGATGTTATAAGATAATTAAAAGAAATGAAGTGAAAGATTATTCGTTACGAATCATTGCATCAGAGAGAACAACTGCGACAAACACTTCATTTCAGAATTTGAGTGTACCACCATTGACCATTTTTAGAGATTAGAGTGGCCTCCCTTATATTGTTTCTCTCTCAGAAATTATTTCGTCTTGACTGGTAGTTGCAGGTATCACGGAACTAAATATTTTCCCATAGGCGACCATTATAACGTTCAGGCAAAACAAAATATGATCGCTTCACTTTAATTTTGGCATTCAACTATCTTTGTCAAGTCTAGTCCTTCGGACAACTTTTCTGACCCGAAAACAGGGGGTCATGCAACAAATAAGAGAGAAAAATTGACAGCAAGGGAAGTACCGGTCACGTGCACATATTTTTCAGGGAATTCCCTACAAAAACACACAAAATGTAAATTGTATTTTTTAGGTCCAAAAGTCATCAAATCACCCTCTTTTTTATGTGGAATATTCATCAATAATGCAAGATGTCAATAGAATGCTTCAAACATTTATTGAAACAATTTATTTTCCCAAGGCTGTTTATTTTTAGAGACTGCATCACTTCCCTGCAACATTTCAAGGCAGGTATTTCTTATTCGAATATTTAGTTTAGTGATACCTGTAACATGCGGCCTGAAATGAAGTGACTTTGCTTCTCGAAATGTACAGCGTTTACTAGTTAACAAATAAACGTCCCTAAATGAATCCAGGGGCGGCGGAACGGGGAGAGGGGGCACAGGAGGCACGTGCCCCCTCCTTTCACCAATTATAGGTACCCGAACGGCATTTTCCAACATAACGTACACAACCCCTATGACCACTACACATCATCTATACATATCTGACCACATTGATTTTATTAAATAAAAATAGAAAGCTCCAAATGGGACGTAATATTTCAAAGGCCGGTTTCAAAGTTATGATTAAGTAAAAACAAAACTCCATTCTTCCGCGCTGGCCCTCGTGCCATATCGATTAACCGATTCACACTCGCATGTCGTTTTGTGTATGTTCTATTCGATTAAAAACAGGGATGTAGGCAGGTTACGTGAAGTGGGGGGTATGGGCAAAATATTTCCCTCTCCACTTCATTCCGCCATGTGCTTTGCTGATAGTCTGTTTTCCCTATAGGTGAAGGTCCTCTCCGGGGAAAAATAACTTTTAATGGCAACTGGGGTACCTTGAATACTGCTTGAAGGCTTATGCACCCAAAACATGAAGGTAGAACTATAGCAAAATGATCAAAGAAATGGATGAGAGTTAATAAGCCATGGAATTGTATAAATTTCAGGCATGAATGCAAATCAGGTTGACATTTCTCAGGAAAAGAGATGGTGGGACGAGGATGGGGGTACGAGCATCCCCGGCCCATGTGACTACGCCTCTGTTGAAAATATTTATTTCCTACTCGAAACTGAATGAACAATTATTCTATTGCATATCCTAAAGTTGTAACGCGCCACCTATGTATTATAAATGGCTCAACGCCCTGGAGCATCGCGAAAGGGGATTTGAAATGGGGGTGCGACAACCCCAATATGTTTTCCAGACCGAACATCTTCGATTCGCTCTTGCTAGCAAGCAAATATATTCTTATGGTACTAGATTTTATGCTTGGACTTACACGCCACACACAGGCGGTCATACAACTCTAAGTCTGTAGTACCCGATTCGGGCAGTTAGGATCCCAACGTATTCAACTGTCGTACCCAGCAAGCTTGCAGTTTGTTTTTATTTTACGCCATTGTATATCATTGCATTAAACAGGCTCGAATTCTAGTGAACAAAATGACCTCACGCTGTGCGTCAAGGACAGAATTTGGACGAGCCGAATATTTTCGAGCCGACGCTTTCGATAAATAAGAATATGTCTTTGCACAGAAGGCTTTCGATTTTAATAGGTTTATTATATTTTTCCCCTGAAATTGACGTTATTTGTGCCAGAAAATCGAGACAAGACAAACAGAACGAGAAAACCTTCTGGTTTTAAAATGTCCGACGGGTGGGATGCTAGTGCAATCCTTTAATGTTAGCAAATAGTATACCCGAACCTGGTTAATTAGTGTTACCAAGTTATTTAAAAAAATATTCTCATGTATATGCGGTGGGTCGGTCGTCTCTGCTTAAACCACCACCCTCAGTTTAAAGATGGCAGAGTTTAGCACTTGCGCAGTCGCCAGTCACACTTCAGCATTTGTGGATTGAAAGATAAAGGGCAGCAGGACAAATTAAATATGCAAAAATGTATGAAACAAAAAACAAGCCGAGAGTAGTAGGAGATGGTCTAGACGTGCCATATCAGATGAACCTAGACTGGTGGACCTAGGAAGTGGTGTCATATTGCGGTGCATTTAGAGTGTCATGTCTTGTCATGGTAACCCGTGGGTGCAGCCATGTTGTGACGACATTGTCATGTGATGGGTGATGTGAGTGTGCATGCGCAGCTCATGTTGTAGGGTAATACATTTCCATCGTAATACGTTCCCATCACCATTGAATGATGGAGGCCGCAATCTTGGTTTGTATGGGGGCTAATAATTACTATGGGCGCGCGCGGAAGGCTTACAACAGGATCGAATGTGAATGGGTTTGGAAATGAAATAAGATTCTGAATTACAATCCGAGACAATATAATTGGTCGCCCAGGTGGTGTTTATAGTCCAGTCAAAATACGACAAAAATCGTCTAACCTTGAAAACAATTGTATACAGAATTGGTCTAAACTTTTTTCGAACCTACGAACCTTCCCCAACAACAGAGGAAAAATCTGAGCTCGAACTCGCGCGCGTTTTCAAAAAATTCAAGATGGCGTCCAAGATGACCGCCGATTGTGAAAAATCGACCAAGTCGTTTTGATGACACCATGCATTAATGAAACGTTAGAAGATGGGCTGCTTAACAATGGATATTTGTTCTACACTAACCAGAGATACATTTGACATTGGAATTGTTCATCTGAATTCAGGATGGCTGAAAAAACGGTGACAATAATTTAAAAAATCGATTTTTTTCATATTTTGTGTGTATGTTTTCCAAAATAGAGACGAGATTTGTGCGTATATGACAAAATGTGCTATGCTGTCACACAGGGTGGCCCTCCTCAAATAGCCTGCGTCAATTTTGTCCACAACATTCCTGTGGAACACCCACAATTACAGGTTTTATAAGATTCATGGAGATTGCAAATGAACCAAAAGAGGTCAATGGGCGACGGTGTTGTGCGAGAGAAACGGCTTCTTTGTGTACGAGATGACGACTCAATGTTCATTTTCATACTGATGTTTACATCAACAGAAACACCCACCAAATAAAACTTTTATATCCAACAATGGCATAAGAAGGTCGCCCAAGTACAAATGTTGTGATGTTCTTGAAATGTACAGCAGAATGCAAATGACTACCATGCCTGTTCCAATAACAGGAATTAGATGTCAACATATCAATATGTCCTCTGCTCAAAATATGAAACCAGAAACCGAAAATAACAGGGTCAAAACGATCACCTTAGAATTAGACCCCCAATCGTTGGGATCGTTTGGGCGGATGAAAAGGGAAATCATTGACTACTTCCTCAACCTAAAAAAACCCAACAGCCCAATGTCTTTGGGTGCATCAGGACACGCTACGTTTACAGATATATCACATTGCAAAGCAGAGAGCGGAGGTATTTCTCTTCCATCAAGAAAATCACAAATAGAACTAGACTTTATGATTCTAGAGAATCATGGCTTTTCCAGATGAGATTCCATGATTTTCCATGACCCCAGCGTGTCTGGTGAATTGTTTTAACTGTCTCACTGAAGTTCCTTTAGTGATGTCATGAGAAAACCATTATTAATGATGGAGAGGGTTAATATCAATATCGTCGTCCGACAAGTCAATGACCGACAAAGGGAGTTATGTTTGTTTGACACATACCCAATGAGTGCTGTGGCTATTTGAAAATGGTCCATTTTATCCCAAATGTATCCAAAATATTGATGTCTGGCAGCCTGTAGAGGGTTAACAAGTGCTAACAGGAATATTTTTCCATGCAACTTGTAATGTCACACCAAGAACTCCGAATGGGCATTTTTTTCTTAAAAATCTACAAGATGTTTTCAGAGAAATCCAGGGAAAACATGAATTTTAAGCTTTTGATGGGTATCATTGTTTATCCAGCCCGAAACGGGTTAAGGATTGATTTTTTTTTGCAAAAATAATTCTCAGGGAATTCCACTTCTACTTATGTTGATCTCTCCTCTTAACTTTGGCTGCTGTGGGCATGCAAACACTGCCCATTTTATCAAAATTTTTGATGTTTGAGAGTCTCCATAGGGTTAACAAATGCGTACTGCAATGTTTTGTGCATGCAACTTGTAATGTCACACTAAGATTTGCGAATGGCCATTTTTTTCTTGGAAAATCTATGAGATGTTTTTAGAGAAACCCTCGGATAACATGATTTTTTAACCTTTTGAGGGGTAATGCTCTGTAACCAGCCCTAAACGGATTAATGATGGTTTTGTGAATACCTTCATTACTTACGAAAATGATCCTCGGTGAATTCAACTTCCCATAAAGGAGGTTATGTTTATCTCGCAGGTACACACTGGGTGCTATGGGTGCTCAAGAACAGCCCATTTTCTCAAAATTTCTATGCTTGGCAGCCTCTGGAGGGGTTAACAAACGCTTATCGGGATATTTTGTCCATGCAACTTGAAAGGTCACTCCAAGACCTGCAAATGGTCAATTTTTCATGAAAACTTACTAGATTTGTTTGAGAAATCCACAGAAAAGGGAATTTTAAGCTTTTAAGAGGTACATCTCCTTAAACAGTCGAAAATGGGTTAACACCTCGATTTTTGAATACCCTTACTACTTACAAATTTTTCCCTATCAGTTATGCGTCCATCCATGCAATTGGTAATGTGAAACCAAGACCTATCAATAGCCATTTTCCTCTTGAAAACCTACAGGATGTTTGTAAAGAAATCCAGTGAAAACATTCATTTTTTAAGCTTTTGATCGGTATCGTTGTTAACTACCCCAAAATGGGTTGACGCTTGATTTTTTGAATACCCTTATTACTTACAAAAATGGTCCTCGGTGAATTCCACTTACAACAAATGAGATTATGTTTATCTCTCGGGTATGCATTGGGTGCTGTGCGTGTCCGAAAATAGCCCATTTCAATAAAATTACGATACTTGGCAGCCTGTGGAGGGTTTATAAACGCTCATCGGAATATTTTGTCCACACACTAAAAACTAAAGTGTTAAAACTGACACTTTCAAGGTGTTAAACCCATTCTAACTCTTAGGGTTTGATTTTAACACTCAATGTGCAATGCTTTAAAGCATTTAGGACATTACAATCGTCAGACATCTGAAACTTGAATGGATGGCACTTCCCATGTGTCCACCATTGGTGGTTCTTCCAGAATCGTCCATAATTTGATTTGCGCTTGGTGGGTACATAATTAAAAGGACACAACGCAGATGACGCGGATCAGGCTCGAGAGTTCGAGCCTGATCCGCGTCATCTGCGTTGTTTCCTTTTAAGTGTCGCGACATTACACTTGTCAAGTGGTATTATTGTAACACCAGTTAAGTTCTGGGATATCTACACTTGAACAAAGTGCTAGTTTCAGCACTTAGTAAGTGTTAAATACAGCACTTCAAGTGTAGTTTTTAACACTTTAGTTTTTAGCGTGCATGCAACTTGTAATGTCACACAAAGGCCTGCGAATAGTCAATTTTTCTTGAGAACCTACAAGTTGTTTTTAGAGAAATCCACAGAAAATGGGAATTTCAAGCTTTTAAGAGGTATCTCTCTTTAGCAGGTCCAAAATGGATTAAGACTTCGACTTTTGAATACCCTTACTACTTACAAAAATGTCTCCGTATAAATTTTGCGCTCGATAAAAGAAGGCACTTTTCGTTGTGGCGTACCCACTGGGTGCTGTTGGTGTCCAAAAACAGCCCATTTTATCACAATTTTGACTTTTAGCAGGCCGTGGGAGGTTAACAAATGCTGATCGGAGTATTTTGTTCATGCAACTTCTATTGTCACACGAAGACCTGCGCGTGGCCAATTTTTCTTGAAAATCTACAAGACTCGTTTAGAGAAATCTACGGAACACATTAATTTTTTTAGCTTTTGGTGGGTATTGCTGTTTAACCAGCCCAAAACGTGTTAACGCTTGGTTTTGAACACCCCTGTTACTTACAAAAATGATCCTCGGTGAATTCCACTTCCAATAAAGGAAGTTATGTTTACCTCTCGTGTATCGTTTGGGTGCTGTGGGGGCCCGAAAACAGCCCATTTCATCAGTATTTCGATGTTTGGCAGACTGTGGACAGGCCTGCAAACACGGGGGGAGGGGGGAGCCTCCCCCTGGAAACATTTTCGCCCCCCCCCCCCACCCTAGAAAAATTTCAGACACTGTTTTTCAATTTTCACCGTTTTGATCCATTTTATCTACCAGTGAGAGTTGTCAATTTACACCTGCAATTACATTGAATATAATCCCATGACTGAGTCTCTATTGTTATATTTGAGGTGTTTTTTCAACACACAGATTATGCACAACTATGACAATACGAAACATAAACTCATTGACAGAAGAGATTATCTGTCTTCAATAGCAGGTTAAATTTCAAGTGATGAGTGGTTACTGGTATTTGAAAGTAGGAGAAATGCTCTCGCAAGCAGAGGATTTCCATGGGACAAAGACAGGAAATTGCTCTTTTTAATGCCAAACTTTTAAAAATTTTACTCGCCGGGTGGAACCATGGTCGACCCGGGGCACATGTGCTTGGCAAAGAGTATCCAAATTAGTGGAATTTAGTCACTTTGAGGAGGGGGGGGGGGGTATAAAATGATTCTGAATGGTCCTTCAAAAGTTAGTGGACAGATATACAAATAATGAATCTTGTTATTTGAGCAGAAAAAATAAAACTTTCGGGGGTATCTTGAAGCAGGAATTGATCATTCAATCCTTCAGAAGACAGGAAATTGCTCCTTTTAATGCCAAATATTAAAATTTTCCATGCCTGGTTGAACCATGGTCAACCCGGCACACATGTGCTTGGCACGGTGTATCCAAATCAGTGGAATTTAGTCACTATTGCATGTGTGTGTGTGTATGTGGGGGGGGGGGGGGGGGGGGGGGGAGGTAAAATGATTCTGGATGGTCGTTCAAAAAGTTAGTGGACACAAATAAAAAAAAAATAAAATAATGAATCTTGTTATTTGTGCAGAAAAAATAAAACTTTTTGGGTTATGCTGAAGTAGGAATTGATCCTTCGGAAGAATGGAAATTGCACCTTTTAATACAAAAAATTTTGGGGTATGTTGAAGTTGGAACTGATCCTTCAGAAGACAGGAAATTGCTCCTTTTAATGCCAAATTTCCCATGCCGGTGTATCCAAATTAGTGGAACTTAGTCACTATGAGGGGGAGGTGGGGGGGGGGGGCGTGAAATGATTCAGGATGGTAATTCAAAGGTTAGTGGGCAGAAATAAAAAAAATCGAATAATTAATCTTGTTATTTGAGCAGAAAAAATTAAATTTTTTGGGGTATGTTGAAGTAGGAATTGATCTTTCAGAATACAGGGAATTGCGCCTTTCAAAGCAAAATTTTTAATTTTTCCCATGCCGGGTCGAACCATGGTCGACCCGGCGCACATGTGCTTGGCACGGTGTGTCCAAGAATTTAGTCACTATGAGGGGGGGGGGGGGGGAGGGGGTGAAATGATTCAGGATGGTCAATTCAAAAGTTAGTGGACAGAAATAAAAATATTAAAATAATGAATCTTGTTATTTGAGCAGAAAAAATAAAACTTTCTGGGGTATGTTGAAGTAGGAATTGATCCTTCAGAAGACAGGAAATTTCTCTTTTTAATGCCAAATTTTAAAATTTTTCCAGGCCGTGACGAACCATGGTCGGCCCGGCGCACATGTGCTTAGCAAGATATATCCAAATTAGTGAACTTTAGTCATTTGGGGGGGGGGGGGGGGATAAAATGATTCTGGATGGAAAAATGATGGGATTATGTCCAGGTTGGGGAGGTGCCCCCTACATGCCACCCCCCTGGTGCCCGACCCTGGTTGCAGGCCTGGCTGTGGAGGGTTACCATATGCATTGACCAATATGTCTTGTGTATCAATGGTCGTGTCACAGGCAGGCCTAACAATGATGAATGTTTAAAAAAAATCTGGAAGACGTGTTTCGAGACAGTGCCTATAAACCCTAATTTTGACAGTTTTTTTCCAATTCTGGCGAAATAAGGGTTAAATCGAAAATTCCGCTTCGGTACATTTTTAGATTTTGTACCCCTCTATGCGTGTGTAAAATTATATGAAAAGCGGTTCGAAAATGGCTTTTGAATCGTACGGACAAAATGTGTGAACCCCCCCCCCCCCCCCACTCCCCTCCCCCCCCCCCCCCAAAAAAATAATAATAATCCGTAGAAAAACAATAGTCTTTTCCAGAGAGGGACAAGCCTAATAAAACAAAAAAAGACAAACCCAAACTTTCAATCTTCGTCTATTATTGGCTTCTGCGCATTGTCACAGCTCGAACCTGTACACGACCCACACATCGTTGTACATTTTATGCCGACCTTTTTGCAAGTGCACTGTGCCGACTTACAGCCAGTTTTGCAGTTACAGTGAACAATTTTCAGAAGACTTTCGCTTGCTGGAGGTTTGTTTGTTTTCAAAGGATGCAGAACGTTCATCCCCAGTCTTTGGCTGTCAAAAAATCGTCACCTCTCCATTCACATATTTGGAGGTACGTCCTCATGCTATGATGTTGAGCAGAACCCTTAGTGGCTGGGAATATATTGGGATCGACAGTAGACACCGATTTGGATCCCTTATTTGTGAAGATAGACCCACGCAAACTGTACAAATTACCAGTCGCCACACCTTTATATAAACAAATGATTGCAGACTCGCCAGCTCAGATTATTTCATCATTATTCACATCGCAGGAACGCTTTCAAAATTCCTCAGCGACAGCTCTAAAGAGAGGACTGGATCAAAATAGTTTCATAGCAGTAGCTTTACCGACTCCAAAACTCCGTGATGTAGTATCACAACCAGTAAAAGCATGTAAAAAAAGAATATGTGCGCATATGTCGGCACATACACTATCTTTTGTTTCCTGTACATTTCAGATAACCTTTGTACTTCTTTGAGCTACACCTCGATTCATGATATATCGACTTACAAGTCGATATGTCATGGTAGCATGGGAGTACGAGAAGATCAGTATCATCTCCTATGAGGCACACAGGTGCTTGTCTGCCTTGTTAATCACAGTTCAAAATATGAGGACATCTGCGTCTCCATTGGCATGTATGTTACTTATTCCGCCCTGCACAAGGTATCCACTGAGCAATGTAACAAATGCTTGCTTGTTTTTACTATTAACGAAACACGTCTCCTTCTTAACACTCAGAAAGTTTTTGGTGTCGATGGTGATCTCTACACGCCCCCTCGACCCTTGTCGTCTGAAGTGTGAATTATCCTTAGTTGATGCACCACTTGTATAGCCATCAAAAACCACAGTTATCCCGGATAATGGGACTTGACAAAGGCCACATTGGCTTTGCAAATTTGTTTTGCCCCCAGCCCACGGGAACCAATGCAACAGCATTCCACCGTCTAAAATATATTGAACAGAGTTGCAGTCAAAATGGGCATCTGGATTGACTATTGAACGGATAGCCTCCGCTAATGGAAGTTTGTCTGCCTCTCTCAGACTGTCAGGAGACTGGAACAAAGGTAATATGTACTCAACTCATAAGAAAGCACAACTGGCAACTCGTCGCTGGGCATTGTTCTCAGAGCGTAGCAACCAGTCTCTGGAGGAGAAGCTGTGGATCTATTTTCACAATCACACCACCCACTTACAATCCACATTTGTCATTCATTTGGATGACTTTTTCTTTCTTCTTAAAAGTGTAATCGTTGTCGTCCATGCCAACCATTTTAGATACAACTCTTTCAACAATATCATGTGCTTTGTCGACATTACTGAGATTGGAAACGACGGCCGTCTGTATATATCTCAGATCGCAGGGGCCGCGGAACCTGGACCATGTTTTTGTATGCATCTATTTTAACACAACCAACGACTGGTGAAACAAGGGGCTCATCCAGAGCCTCCCTCATATTTTCGCCAGCTATGTTTCTCTCGCACTGGTTCAGTTTCGGTGGATTTCGGATCGTTTTTTGCAGTGAGTGGCAGCAAACGCCAAAATGTATGCAGTCTGTTAAAAATCGGTCGACTGAAATTGATCGTAATCTTACAGACATACAAGTACCAAATCCACCCAAGACAAGATAATCCACAGACAGTATAATTGCTGTTAACGTCTGGTAAAGCATACAGGTGAGGTCTATTTATCAGCTTTCGTCGTTACGACCAAAGCTGATAAATTGACCTCACCTGTATGCTTTACCGACGTTTGTTAACGGCTCTCAACGTGTGAACTCTTTCAAATATATCTGAAAAATCTCAAAATATCCGCTCAGATGCATGGAAATGGGGTTTTAGGACCCTGGAATTCAAAAGTTTCGTATCACGGACCGAATCATGGTCGGCCCATCATACCGACGACCATCTATCGTCCGATCCAGCACCCCCCCCCCCCCCCCACCCACCCCCTGTGAAAATCGTTCCGCCGCCCCTGGATCAGACACACGTGCGAAGGGAAGGGGGGGGGGGGAGGGGCTCTCCTGCAAATGTCTCAATACAGTTATTGTATCGTGCTCATCTCTGGATTTTCTTGCCTTTCCACAGTCTTTGTGCTGCTCACTTGTGTTATATGGACACCCAGATATATTCTGCATGTCGAGATTAATTTCATAACAAGAGCGTTTGAAGAGGACATAAATAGCTTGTTCATATTCCATTATCCCACTACCTCTGCTGAGAACCCACAACCGTTTTAATACTTCTCATTAATTTCTGCTCTATCACTAGATCTGTCGAAGGTCCACCCCAATAACGTTCATTATAGTGAACCACGTGATAGCCAGACAAGAACGTGAATGCAGCTGCTGTGAAATGTCTTAATTTACGCTCGAGGTACCATTCAGTATGAATGGTGGGTAATTTTGCTAATCCTCCCACAAATTCAAAACACTGATAGAATATTTAGAGGCATTCGACTGAAAACGTTTTTTTTTTCATTTCAGAGCATCGTTTTGGCGGTCACTTGGGATATTATATAATCGAATTTGATACCATATGATGGAGTTTCGTCTGTCAATGACCCTATATTGTCACACCATAATGTCAAATAAGAGAGTTAAAATGAGTAATGCATTCTTTGTTCATTTTGTCGGCCATATTTGACGCCATAGTGGATTTCTCGGGAACGCGAATGATTTCGAGCTCGGATTTTTTTTCTGTAGTTGAGGGATGTTCACAGAATCCGAAAACGTTCAAACCATTTCTGTACGAATTTGTTTTTAGGTCTATCATACTTTGACTGGACTATTGGTCATCCGATCAAGACGAACGCTCCTTATGGATCTTTGGTAAGATGTGAAAATGTTCTACTTGAACACTAAACTTCACTTTTAAATCTCTCGGTTATTTTTGTGTTTACGTGACTTTCGTCGATGAGAAATATTCTAGAGCTTACTATCTTTTACAAAATTACGGCGCCAAATAAGTGAATCTATTTTCGCATAATGTTTTTGGTGTTGCCGAGTTGTCTCGTTGCTTCCTTTATATAATTATCTCGAGACAGAACAACTGTCCCACGTTTATCTGCTGGTTTGATAGTCAATTTCTAAATGTTTTTTTTCTTCAAGTTTCGCGACTGTTCTCCGTTCACCAACTGTTAAATTGTTTTTACCAGAGGATTTGTTCATATGGAACACTTTTTTGAGAATGCGTTTACCAGCCTCTATCAGCCTCAGTATCATCGGGATCCACTTCATTGTCTGTGGGAAATTAACCAGGTGACTCTGTAAAAGAAAGTTTCAGACCACTTTAGTTTCTGAAACGATCTGCCAATTTGCCTTATTGGCCACAACAATTAAATTCTGATATAATATTCAGATCACCAGTTTTTCGCACATCGCAAAGATGGAATTCCGTGACCAAGTGCATTTTAATTTGTTTATATTTGTAGGTAATCCAGTACAATACTACCTTATTATCGTAATATTTACATACTCTCAACATCCATGACTTTTCTCGTCATGAAAATCGACTTTCGATAGTTATCTCCCCTGAAATTATCAGACATTTGATGAAGGTCCAATTAGGAAGCACGAGATTATTGAGAAAGCATCTATTACATCAGTAGAAAACACAGCCAAGTTTCCTTTTGTTACTTTTAATAAACGAAAACAACAGACAGCTGTTACATAGTTACATAATAAATGGCTTTTTATGGCAAGCTAATTAGAAGAATCCAAGTTACTGTCCACTTTGGTGCTTTGTTTGATGAACGTGTTTTTACAGTAATTTGCAAGTTTTTATTCTACCCAGGAAAAATATTAGCAAATCTTATTATCTTACACCCTAGACCTTCATATTAATGTAAAGGACAGTGTCTGTATTATGGTATCTCCGCAGTAAATATTTGAATTAGAGTTACCCGCCCGGAAATGATGCGGTCACAGGTACTCGGCACAAGCTGTGAAATCGAAAGAAAAATGATATTTGATAGCATTTTTGAATCGATGCTAACGTGCCCCCATAACGGTATATAAATATTAACAAGGTACACAACTCGCTTTTCGAAAACGATAGCACTCATCTTCGTAAAACCCCCCTCAAATTCGATTCATAAAACGTATCCAGCAGTACCCAGTGTCAGTGGAAAGGGGAACGAATAAGCTTTACAGTGGTGTATTAAACGACTGTTGGGTGTTCTTGGGTTGTTCATGATAACAAATAATGTTTGCATCTGCCCCCCATAGACAGTGGGCCCTCTTATTATTTATAAAAAATCGGATAATTGTCGTTCGTAACCCACTTTCCACTGTGCACTATCTTGTCCGACTAAATGTTTTTCGGCCTTCTCTGCGACTTCTCCCAGTTATCAAGAACAACCCAACAACACCCAACGGTCGTATAATACACCACTGTAAAGCTTATTCATTCCCCTTTCCACTGACACTGGGTACTGCTGGATACGTTTTGTGAATCAAATGTGAGGTTTTTTTTTACGATGATGAGTGCTATCGTTTTCGAAAAGCGAGTTGTGTACCTTGTTAATATTTATATACCGTTATGCTGGCACGTTAGCATCAATTCAAAAATGCTATCAAATATCATTTTTCTTTCGATTTCACAGCTTGTGCCGAGTACCTGCGATCTCTAAAAATAAGCAGCCTTGGGAAAATATATTGTTCCAATAAACATTTGAAACTTTCTAATGACATCTTGCATTATTTAATATTCCAGATGAATAAAGAGAGTGATTTGATGACTTTTGTACCTAAAAAGTACAATTGACTTCAATTCTCTGAAAAATATGTGCACGTGACCCGTATTTCTCTTCCGGTTAGATTTTCTCTCTTATTTGTTGCACGACCCCTGTTTTCGGGTCAGGAAAAGTTGTCTGAAGAGCTATACTTAACAAAGATATTTGAATGCCAGAATTAAAGTGATGAGATCATAATAGTTTTGCTTGAACGTTATAATGGTCGCCTATGGGAAAATATTTATTGCTGTGATACTTTATATGCCACGATGCGCACAATGTTGATATAATGAACAGAAAGTAGTTACTGAACATCAAAAGATGGTGAAAGCGACGTGCTGTTATTTTTAAATGTTTTTAAACAGAGAATAGTAGTCAAACGTTCAAACTGATTGAGTGAAAAATTGTAAAAAAACATTTTCTGTATTTTTATACTGCTCAGCCAGGAGGGGGGGGGGGGGGGGGGCACCAAAAATTTGCAAGACTTGACGTGACGTGGGGGTGGGTGGGTCTCTTGAGTGCGCCAAAAATGTGCATTTCCAACTTGTGCAATTTTTTGAATTTTTTAAAAATATATCAATATATCAGCTAATATATACCATCACTTGTGTTTCAAACCTTAAGGATGATGTACACCACACTCTTAACATAAATACAACATCAGGAGGCTTTATATGTGAGAATATTGGGCTTAATCTGAGAAAATGTCACACGTTAGTAGGGGGTGGGTGTCTTGTTCGAGATGTAGAAAATGTGCAGACAATATTTGGGGAACAATTCAAATGAAAATTTGTTCCCGTATATGTACACCTGCTCTGGCTAAGCCTGATAATGAACAGCTTGTCATTTGTAGATTGGGGCCCACAGCAGCCCACAGAGGTTTAAATTGGTGGTACCAGTTTAAGAACATTATGAAAAACCCCAAAAGACAGCTGTGCCTACTAAGTTTATAAGTTTATTTTGGATTTTAATGGGAGAGTGGGGGTGGGTGTCTGAGAACGGTAGTAGAAAATTTGCACGTAGTGGGTGGGTGGGTGGGTGTAAAAAGGAGCCGAATAAAAAATAGGACGTCACGTCTTGCAAATTTTTAGTGCCCCCCCCCCCCACCCCCGGCTCAGCAGGAAAATACTGAAGACTGTGAAATGATGCTCACAACTTCTCTAACCCTTTACCCAACGCTGACGATATCAAAATTTATTATTTTAAATATCATTTTTAAAAAATTTTCAAAATATTTTAACAAAAACAATATCATGTGACCCCTCGTTGGAACGAGCTCGTTCCAACGAGGGGTCACATGATATGGTTTTGTTGAAAGTTTTTGAAAAATAATATTTTTTTCAACTGCTGAATTTGCATATTACGCGGGCGGATGCGACCGATTCGTTGGGTAAAGGGTTAACAATTCGAATTTTCATTTTTTATGTGAAATTTCCATTCGCTTAGGTTAAATTTACTGACACCTTTAGAAAATTAGGGTTGAGCTAACTTTCCGGATAACGTCGTCCAATAACGAAATTAGCCAGCCATGATTGTAAAACTGGTTGCAATCACGGAGTGGAAGAAAGTGTGTACGTTTGGAGATGGGGGGGGGGGGGGGGGTATGTGCATCCAGCATGCTACCCTCCAGTGTTCCGTCATCTCTGCACTGGATCCAGCATCAACTTTTATTGAGAAGTTAAGCGCTTGAAAGGATTATCAGTGATCGATCCCAATCTGAGTGTAGTATCAATGCACTGCTTTCGTTTTGTATCCTTAAAATGTGGTCTTGTATTAAATAATTTAAAACACTGGAAAGACAAAGTCAAGCTTGGTGAGAAATGGTAGGCGGGGCGTATCAGAGACTCAATTAGCGTAAACTTGATACATTATTAATATGCAATATGCCAACCTCTGTCGGGCAAGAGCGTATCTTCAGCCTTTCTTTGTTGAAGGAATTAAGACTCCGAGCCTCAATCACATCCCATCTTCCTCTCCTGAGACTTGGAATATAACAGAAATACATTTTTTATCGTATGTTCAGCTGACTATCACACATTTCCTCGCACTGTAGAGATTTATTTATTTATTGTTGTTTAAGGTCACATACTTATGCACAATGGCTAATCGTGACCGTGACAGTTTTTACGGGTGGAGGAAGCCGGAGTACCTGGAGAGAACCACCGAGCAGCGGCGAGCAACTGTCAGCTCCTCAACATTCTAACTCTGTTCAAGCTCCGCTCAAGCAGGGTTACAGCGGTTGAAGACATGTGCACCATCGACGTGCAGTACGCCTCAGTACACGGCGTCATCGTGCCCCAATGTAGGCAACCGGGATAAAGTGCCTTGACCAAAGACACAACGCGGGTCGTCCCGGTCGGGGATCGAACGCACTGTAGAGATAGGGGGAAAGGGTGTTGTTGTACATATTATAATGCGTAATGAGAGATAGGGTTAACCCTTTACAAAACGTAACGGCCAAAACCGGCCAGTGTTGTTCACAAAAACTCACCATCCAATTTTCATTATTTTTTCACTTTTTGTCTCAAAAACATAGCTTATAACCCTCATTGGAACGAGCTCAACGAGCTCGATCCAATGAGGGGACATAAGTTATGTTTTTGCCGCAAAAATGAAAAAAAAAATAGTTATCCCAGAATTTTATTTGCAAGCGTCGCCTGCCTTTCGTGTCAGGTTAAAGAGTTAAAGGCTGCCTTTGTGATCTCTGGTTTTATCTCTAAGATAATTGATGAGTTTTCTTCGGTTGTGAAGTTACGAACCATAGGCATATTGGATTGGAAATTGTCGCTCAATTTCCAGTGCGTTGGTATGTGGTTCCGGGCCAATAAATAATCACCGACCGATGAGCGAAATCGACGTTTTAAACACATTTATTATCTTTCTCCTGGCACGTGCGCCCTGCGCCATTGCAGATGGTAAAAAAATAATTCCATACAGATAGTTGCAAAAGTATACGAAGGAACAAATACCAAGTACAAGGTAATGAACGCCTGTATTGTTTGTCCGATGGACCTTTCACCTGTAGAATTGACTCGAAGATGCGGCTGGTTCACAAGGGCTCGTGTCAAGCAATGATTTAATAATAAAATAATATTAGACAAGTACAACTGGATACCCCACTTGTAAATACTATATAATATAACGTGTTATATTATATTGTATTTAGAAAGGGTGTATCCTGTTATGCTCTTATATTATATAGTATTTACAATGGGGGTATCCAGCTATGCTTGTCTAATATTATTTTATTTTTAAAGCATTGTTTGTAGCGAGCCCCGGTGGTCTGTTCAGCAATCTGTAGGCTATCTGCACGCAATGTCTACGCAATAGGAAGAGGGAAGCACGGCGTTCAGAACTCCATTAAACTAGGATTCGTATCAATGTGAAGAAATATATTTGTATTTGCATCAAAAAGACAGTTGAGGCATTGCACTGTGACATCTGGTGAAATATTTCAGCGATAGTTGGGTGTCTGACAAGCACACATCCTACGCACTGAGCTGTAGAAGACATGGACCGTCAGTCAGAGAATTTACCACATTCAGTCCAAGACCTCAATACCTTGTAAATCCTCCTCGGTTCGCGAGACACACGCGGATCCGACATGGCATAATCCTCACCAAACGTCCAATATCAGATTGACTGATGTTATTCCATTCTTCCTGCAGTGCAGCGGCGAGTTCCTGGACATTGGTAGGGGGCTGTTGTCGTTGTCGTAGGTGCCCATCAAGCATATCCCAGATGTGCTCGATTGGTGAAAGGTCTGGACTTAGGGCTGGCCAAGGCAGTGTGGTGAAGCTCTGCCCCTGGAGGAAATCTGTAGCGACACGGGCCCTGTGTGCTCATGCATTGTCATCTTGGGAAATGAATCGACGGCCGTGACGTCGAGCGAATGGCACCACATGAGCTTCTAACATGTTGTCACGGTAGTACTGCCCTGTGACACGCCCTTGGATGACATGTTATGCTGTTCTGCTAGTCATGGTTATGCCTCACCACACCATAACCGATCCACCACCAAAACAATCTTGCTGCCTAACGGCTACGTCATGGTATCGCTCGTTCCGCCCCCGCCACACTCTATTTCGCCTGTCGTGGAAGTCGAGAGAAAACCTCAATCCATCGGCAAACATGACGTTGCTCCACCGACGATTGTCCCAGCGCTGTTGTGCTACACACCAATTACGCCTTGCTGCGATGTGACTTACAGTCAAACGTGGAATTATTCGAGGTCTTCGGGTGTACAAATTCCAGCTGTGTTGGCGATTTTGGGTTGTCTGACCACTGACTCGCACATCTGTCGCTCGGTGCAGCTGCTGTCCAATTTCTGAGGCACTGTGCTGGCGGTTACGTAATGCTGTGGTTCGGATGAAACGATCCTGGTTGGCAGTTGTCGCCCTTGGACGACCTGATCGACGACTGTCATCAACATTGCCTGTCTGACGGTAGCGTGGCCACAACCTGCTAATCACCGATTGAGTAACGTTGAGAATTTGCGCCACTGCAGTCTGCCTGTTGCCAAGTTCCAACATGTCAACGACACGTAAACGTTCGTCACGTGTCAGTCTTCGCATACCTCAAAAGTTACGCCCGTCCAGTACAAATGCAAATTTCAAAACGTACCCCACAGATATTACCGCGGCGCATGTGCGAAAAACCTGCACGAAGTTTCTTATCAACCTACCCACAATTGTTTACTACACGCTTGCGCTACAGTAGATGTCCCTAACTCGGATAATATACTCTCTATTTTTGTCTTTCCCAGGCAATTTGGGAAAGAAAAGTGGTGCAAAAGCACCAAGAAAAAATAAACCAAAACTGGGTCGAGTGCAACCGGCGCAGACCTAGTACGGGACGCTCTTCCAAGTACAACTCCACGACTTCCGTTTCCAGTGCGCATATGCGTCGCTAATGACTCATTCCTTTTTATCCGAGACACGTGAAGGATGTGTCTCCGCCATTTGCATTATGAAACAGTGATAATTCAACTCGTCGATAATGGTTTTCCTGTGACTGGAATTATGGATCTGAAGATCGTACAATAACAGGACTGTGTTTTATATATTCTCGTTAATATTTTCAACCACATTCTCATTGTATATTATTTACTTTTCCGTTTTCGCGAATGTTTTTTCGACATCGTGTCAACGCGGTTCGACAATGAAATTTTTCGGTTGATAAATTTAATTGTTATTGGAGTTAGGTGTCAATCAGGGACTGTCTGGACAGGATTTCTTCACTCTGTTGGGGGCTGAATTTCGGTTTTTTCGGTCCCTGTCGGCCGTCTGGGTTCTGTCGGGTACCCACCGGTTTTTTCTGCCACCTTCTCTCGTAGTTGAGGGTGTTCTTCTACTTTCTGTATCTGTTGAGTTCACCTTTTTCTTCTACTGCTCTCATCTCAGTTTTTTCCGTTTCGGTTCCTTCAGGGCAATTCCTTTTGCCCTCGCCTTGGTGCGTTTTCGTGGCTGTTTCTTTCGCACCCGCGGGTGGTGTGGAACGCTGTCGTTTCGGGCCCTCCCGACTCGACCACGTCTGGTGTGAGTTAGACCCCTCCGTGGAGGATGTGCAGCTCCTCCCGCCCCCACGGGGGGGGGGGGGGGGTGAAACGCTGTAGTTTCGGGGCCTGCCGACGCGACCACGTCTGGTGTGAGTTATATCCCCTCCGTGGGGGATGTGCAGCTCCTCCCGCACCAGCGGGAGGTTGGGGACGCTGTCGTTTCGGGGCCTCCCGACTCGACCACGTCTGGCGAGAGTTATTCCCCTTCCGTGGGGGATGTGCAGTTTTTTTACCGTGGTGGATACTGCGGGAGCTGTTGGATTTCTGGTGAAGAGATGCCTGGTTCCGGAACTATGCGCCCTCTCCAGTCGACATCTGAGGCTGTCAATAGGGTTGTGACTCCTCCTTTGCAGGCCGAGCTAGGTGGCTCTCTCCCCTTTTCCGCCAGTTCCAACAGCTCCCGTCGTATCTGCTGCTACTGATGTTCCTTCTACAACGTCATCGGGCACCGTTTTTAGCCGGCCTCGACTTATCCCTGCATGGGTCTGCAGGGATGTCTGTAGTATGGTTGTGGGGTATCGGCCTCAGCCTTCCCCGACTTCAACTGAGTGAAGTCGGAAGTGGCTGCCGACTGAACCCCCTACTGTGTCCTCTCTGCCGTTGCGCACTGTAGTTTTATACCTGCAGTGGTCTGCAGCGGTGTCTGGGAGTGTAGACGCGGGGGTATCGGTCTCAGCCTTCCCTGACTTCAACTCGGCGAAGTTGGAAGTGGCTGCCGGCCGGACCCTCTACTGTGGTCTCTGCGCCGTCGAGTACCACAGTTTTGTCATTTTCCGTCCACCCATTCTGGTCACACGGCCAGTTTTGCTGGACCAACACCTTCTGTGCAGCCTGGACCTTCTGTCCCGCAGAGGTCCGCGGCAACTCTCCCGAGTTCCCGCTATGTTGATCCTCGGGGTGTGTCGTACCCCTATACATGTCTGCCCTCAGATGTTTCGGCTGCCGTCCGTCGCCCCGCTTCTGGTGTATTGGAGGATCGTGACCCTTCGCTGATTAAGAGGGTCAGGTGTGAAGCCACTTTGCTGGTTCGTTCCCATGTCGAACCGGCTGGTACGGGCAGTGAGCTTAGGGAGGCCCTCTCCTTACTCACTCGGGTTTTGTCCAAGAGCCTTCCCGTTGCTTCCTCCAGCGAGGCAGCGAGTGGTTTCCAGGCGCCCCCTATGGCGCCGCCTCCCGGGATTGGAAACAGGCCGCTTTCTGCCCCCCCTGGTGCCTACACCATGGGAGGCGTAGGCTGGTTTGCCCACGATGGGCTATGTGTCTTCCGACTCCGGGGGAGTCAGATATCTTGAGTCGAGAGCCAGCAGTCTTCTGACTTGGGGGCAGCTCTTGACTTTGTGTTTGGGTTCCTTCCGGATCTCAAACCTCAAACCAGCCGACAGTGTCAGCCAGACCGCGATCATCGGTCGCGCGCCTACAGCCTGTGGAGCAACCTGCTTCTGGGCATCTTCGACCGTGCCAGGTGGTTGAAGCATTTTCAGCTTTGGACTCCAAGCTGAGTTCCAAGGCTATGAAGGCTCCGTTCTTCATCAGGGTTGACACCTTTTTGCCTCCGGTGCGTTATCGTTACTACGATTTCGCCAATCCGTCAGTCTGCCAGACTTTGACGGTTTTGGATCATGACTCCAATTCCCTCGGGCTTTCCAAGCCCAAGTCGGCCGTCATTCCTATGACGACTCTGGAGTCCATGTTGGGCTTATCGAGAGAAATGCTGGGTATGCTTTCTCTCTCCGAGCACGTCGTATCTG
Organism: Pictodentalium vernedei; assembly: GCA_031216915.1. Taxonomy (NCBI): domain Eukaryota; kingdom Metazoa; phylum Mollusca; class Scaphopoda; order Dentaliida; family Dentaliidae; genus Pictodentalium; species Pictodentalium vernedei. The sequence continues at coordinate 122,380,764 of CM062292.1, read as the reverse complement.
CCTTAGCTGCTTATCTGCCTCCAGATAGGTTTGACGATGTACAGGCTCCTTTGCGTGTACTTTCCAAGGCGCTCATGCATCTTACTCACACGCATGTCTATGACACGGCTATTTTGGAACTAGTTCGAAGGGACTCTGTGCTGGACACAGACCGATCCCTTCCTGGGGCAGCGCGCTGCTCTTCGATCTGCTTCTTTGGCAGGTCCGCTACTGTTCCATGGGTTCCGTGTCGACGGTCCGGGATGACATCCTACGTCATTCCAAAGATCCGCTGCTGCTTCGTCAGCTTGGTCAGCCTTCTAGGGGAGGCAGGGACCGTTCAAAGCCTAACAAGTACCCTTCTGCTTCCTCTGCGAAGCAAAGGGCTGATCTTTCTGCCACCGCTTCTACTTCTTACTCACGGGGTAAGGGTAAGCGCCGGCACGATAGAGGCTAGTCTCAGGATTCTTCATTCAGTAGAGGAGGTGGTTTCTGCTCTCGCGGGTCTCTTCGGGGCTCGAACTGAAAATCCTTACCTCGATTCGTCCAGGTTGGAGGAAGGATAGCAGAGTTTGCAGATCGTTGGGCCACCATCACATCCGATCCTTGGGTGTTAAATGTTGTTCGGTCCGGGCTGCGAATATCCTTCCGAAGGCACCCCACTCTGTCCAGAGTGCCTCTTCCAACCACAGTTCCTTCAGACGTTTTACGTCGGGAGCTTTTGTCCACGGAGACAGACAATCTCCTGGTCAAGGGGGGAATCGAGGTCGTCAAGAACATTCAGTCAGTGGGGTTTTATTCCCACCTGTTCTTGGTGCCGAAGAAGGGCGGCCGGCTCCGACCGGTTATCGATCTGAGTATCCTGAACCAGTCTATCATTGCTCCCAAGTTCAGCATGGAGACTTTCAGGTCAGTCCGCCGTTCCATTCACCAGGGAGATTTCGCTTCCAGCATCGACCTGCGAGACGCTTACTTTCACGTTCCGATTCATCGGGTGTCGCGGAAGTATCTCAGGTTTGCTTTTCTGGGGCGAGTTTACCAGTTGAAGGCCATGCCTTTCGGCCTCAACCTGGCTCCTTGGGCCTTCACCCGACTGATGTCGCATGTGATAGCCTTCCATCTCACACAGTCCAGGGTGACTACTTCGGCATATCTAGACGATATCCTCCAGAGGCATTCCAATGCTGCCTTACTGGAGTTGGATGTCGACACTCTGTTGAGCTTGCTCACGTCGCTAGGATTCAGAGTCAACGAGGAGAAGTCGGATCTGGCCCCTTCTCAGTTGTTTTGTCATCTGGGGATGGCCTTCCGCACTCAGTTCAATACGGTGGCGGTTCCCCAGGCCAGGGCTGTGATTCTCTCAGCCTTTGCTCTGACTCTGTTCCCAGTCCATATCTGCGACAGCACGGGGTATTCTCCGGCTGCTCGGTCTCTGCGGTTCGGCGACGGATCTCATTCCTCTAGGTCGGCTGCATGTCAGACCTCTCCAACACTTTCTGCTCAGTCGTTGGAGGCCGAATGTCGATTCTCTGGATCTGGTGCTTCAGTTACCAGAATCTCTTATCCTCACCTTCTCCACTGGACGAATGTTCAGTGGATCACGCAGGGTGTCCCGTTAGACTTACCCACGTCCGATCGCGTTCTGACGGCAGATGTCAGCGATCTCGGATGGGGTGCGACGTTGCATCCTCTAGGTCTTTCCCTTCACGGGATGTGGGACCAGGATCGGGCATCTCTACACATCAACCAGAAGGAGTTTCTTACTCTTCTTCTGAGTTTCAGGCAGTGGATCCCTCACCTGTCGAATCATCAGATCCTTCTGTTGTTCAACAATTCGACAGTGGTTGCTTAAATTTGGAACCAGGGCGGCACGCACTCGGTTCCAATGTACGAATTGGCTCGGGATCTTCTACTACTCGCTCAGGATGTCAACGCCGGGTGGTTGTTCGTTACATTTCCGGTCGTCTGAACGTCCTAGCCGACTCCCTGTCCCGATGGGGGCAGGTTCTTTTCCACCGAGTGGATGCTCCACATGGCGGTGTTCCATCGATCTCTTTGCGACTCGTTGGAACCATCCGGTGGACACTTTCGTGTCTCCGTGTCCAGATGCTCGGGCTTTCGCCGTGGACGCTCTGGCCCTCCTTTGGGACGTTCTTGTCGGCCACGCCTTCCTGCCGGTTCCGATTCCGCCTCAGGTTCTCGCCCAGATATGAACCTGCAGTCGTCGAATCCTTTCGATCACACCCCTGTCGCCTCGGTGGGTGTGGATAATCTGCTCCACTCTCTGTTAGCGGCGGTTCCGGCATGTCTCCCTCCACGTCGCGACGTTCTTTGCCAAAGTAGCCCGAGGAGGTTTCAAGTTGACCCGACTTCATTGTGCCTTCGCACAGGTCTTTTATCGGGTCCTGTCTCCTCTGTAGTGGTTTTTCGAGACAAGCAGTGGAGTTGCTTTTCTTCTTCAAGGAGGCACTCACTCCACTGGTTTAGCCTCTGTGGCTAAGTAGAAGGTTCTTCCGTCAATGGTTTGCGATCACTCTGTTGCTTCTGTCACTCCTTCGACCACACCACCTGCGGAGTTTCTGGTATATGTATGTTTCTGGGGGTCTCCAGCAATGGGTACAAGTCCATGCTTTGGAGACCTTTTTTATATGTGGTACCGCATTGTTTCGACACTCATCCTTGCCTCTCCAAGCTTGTCCAGCTCTTTTCCCTAAAAAGGCCTAGGACTTTGCAGTTTACTCCAAGATGGACACTTTCTTGGGCCCTGCTCTGCTTGGGGGTGGGGGGGTGGGGGGTGTTCGCGCCTTTATCCTGGATGGATATGCGTTTTCTCACATGCCAGATCTCTCCTGCATCCATTTCTCGATGCACTTGTCTTGCTATTCGTGCAGCTTCCGCTCGTCTAGCTACTGGTGATTGTATTACCAATTGTTTTTCTGCCACGATGTGCGTGCATTGTCTTCCTCTCGGGGCTTTTACTAACTCCATTTATCTGCGACAGTTGACCTTTGTCCTACGGGCCCTCTTTCTTCGGCTCAGGCTGTTGTCTATCCCAGCCATTCAGCTTTTTACAGGGTCAGTTCCAGCTCCATGCTGTTACTACCTTTTCTGTCTATGCATCGCACAGAACCATACACCTCATCTTTTATTGTCTTTTACTAATATTTGTGATGCTATGGTTGATAAGCCTCGGGACCTCTTTCGTCTGTTCACGCTTCCAGTGCACTTGGGTTATGTGTAGGGTTGGTTATGCGATTCCCTCCAGCCTATTGTCTATTCAGCCTGTAGTAAACAATTGTGGGTAGGTTGATAAGAAATTTAAATTTTAATAGTAAATTTACTTTCTTATTATACCTAGCACAATTGTTTACATGGAGGCCCTCCCGTCTTCTTATACGGGTAAAACTCCTTCCTCCCCGCTGATCACATAACTCTAACGTTAGCGGATTCAAAAGAATGAGTCATTAGCGACGCATATGCCGTGTCGTGGAGTTGTACTTGGAAGAGAGCGTCCCGTACTGGGTCTGCGCCGGTTGCACTCGACCCAGTTTTGGCTTATTTTTTCTTGGTGCTTTTGCACCACTTTTCTTTCCCAAATTGCTTGGGAAAGACAAAAATAGAGAGTATATTATCCGAGTTAGGGACTTCCACTGTAGTGCAAACCTGTAGTAAACAATTGTGGTAGGTATAATAAGAAAGGAAATTTACTTTTAAAATTTAAATTTTCGCGGGCCGGTGACATTCATGATCCACACTAAGCTTGGTAACATATTGATGTGTTCAATCACGCGTATCCAATACCATTTTCGGAAAATATCAACATCAGTTTGGATATCCCCTACTTTTTTTTAATAGTATATATTAATAACGCGATACAGTTTCTTGTCCCCAAGCAACAAATGATGACGCTGATCAGCTCAACAGACCAAAACATTCATTGAACACTGAGCAATTATATAATGCCTGCATTGACATAAAACACAACAGATAAAATGTATCATAATCCTAATCATTGCTTGTACTCTCATGACTTGTTTGTATTCTTCATTAATTGTTTTTTGCATTATTTTCACTTATTTTCCAAACCTTTACGATGTAGATGGCAGTGCAATAAATATTCTATTCTATTCTATATATAACATCGGCCCGAGTATCAAATCTAGTTTCGTAAAAAAGAACGTGATCACCAGAAATGGCGAAACGAGGTTCCAATTCAGACAAAAATTAATGGGGTGGCAAAACCCCTATACTTGAGGGACGTGGAAAGCATTTCGAATCTGTTATAGGGAACGGTCAGAAAGGCAACTGCATACAGGTATATATCTTATCTCCTACAAGTATCTGGGAATTTCATTGGTTCAAAGACGTCACATGCAGACTGCATATAAAACCATATACAGCCTGTCAACATCAATATACGCTGACAGCTATGGGTAATCTCCCCTTTGTTCATTGATTATTCAAAATGGCGGCAGCCGATAAACGCTTCAAGTTGAAAGATTAAGTGTTGGAAGCCCATATTTGGCCTGAAGTGCAGGTTAGGCAACTTAAAAGGCTTCATATTCTGTGGATGTGTGTCATGTTATCTTCGAAATGAAACTGTTCGGTATATATGAATTTGCCTTGCTACAATCTCCCATAAATTGTAACAAGGCAAAGACACGTGGACACATTGTGAGAATTCTCTCATTTAATTTTGATCGCTGTTATTAGTTCTGTGCATCGATGCAGCAGTCGGTAAGAAATATTCGTTACACAGTTTGTTGGTGGCCTAATATGGTATATATGGTGTCAGTTAGTTCCATATTGGACTCGAGCTTCTCGCTGGAGTCCAATATGGAACTAACTGACACCATATATACCATATTAGGCCACCAACAAACTGTGTAACTAATAATATCACGGACGCGACAACCGTTACGTATTCCCAGTTCCTTATTCGATATTCGTTATCAATCGATCTTATCGGTTGTTAACGAATGTAGAATAAGGAAATGGGAATAAGTAACGATTGTCACGTATCCATATTTTTCAGTGGTGGGGGCCCATCTGCGTTAGTGGCATGGTAGGAATACAAGCTATATGTTTGGGCGCCTTAGTATACCGAGAAAACGTTTTCTTTCTCCATATTTAACCCTTTATCTAACATGAAAAGCAGACGACACTTGCAAAAAAAATTCTTGAATAACTAATGTTTTTCATTTTTTGTCTCAAAAACATAGGTTATGACCCCTCATTGGAACGAGCTCGACGAGCTCGTTCCAATGAGGGGTCATAACCTATGTTTTTGAGACAAAAAATGAAAAAATAATGAAAATTAATTGGCGATTTTTGAGAATAGCGCTGGCCGGTTTTGGCCGTTACGTTGGGTAAAGGGTTAATATATTTTCCCGGGGGGCGCGGTGGCTCTGTTGGTAGAGGTGCATGCTGCAAGCCGAGAGGTCCTCGGTTCGAATCCCACCTGCGGCAACCGCGTTGTGTCCTTGGGCAAGACACTTCACCCCCATTGCCCACGTGGGGGCACGGTGACGCTGTGTACTAAGGCGTACTGCAGGTCGATGGTGCACCTGTCTTCAACCAATGCTAACCCTGCTTGTGTGGAGTTGGTATGTTGGGGAGCTGACAGTTGCTCGCCGTTGCTCGGTGATTCTCTCCGGGTACTCCAGCTTCCTCCACCCGTAAAACTGTCACGGTCATGGTTAGCCATTGTGCAGAAATATGTGACCTTAAACACCAATAAATAAATAAATAAATAAATATATTTTCCCGGGAAATGTGTTAAATGTGGAGCACAAAATGTGCACTTTTCTCGGCTTCAAAAACAGTAAGAGAGACGAATCATAGGAGCAAGAGAGACGTTTATTGAAGTTTAATGTGACTGCAGTTGAGTCGTAAAAACAGTAAGAGAGACGAATCATAGGAGCAAGAGAGGCGTTTATTCAAGTTTAATGTGACTGCAGTTGAGTCGTGCCCCCCCCCCCCCCCACCCCATTTGTTTTCGGATATTATGGTGTAAAATATATACTGGCAAATATCATTCTCTCTCTCTCTCTCTCTCTCTCTCTCTCTCTCTCTCTCTCTCTCTCTCTCAACTACTTTCTGGGAAAGGTTGAGGTGGGGCGCGTGTCACCTGTGTCTCCCTGCGCATTCTTATCTACACCCCTAGTCTTGTATGCAACACGAGCAAATTAATACAAACGATGCAACAGATGAATAATCGTTGGTCCTTATCCTTATGTTGGTGGTGGGGGGGGGGGGGGGGGGGTGGTGTAGAACGTCGGTGCTCGACGGCTCGGCCATATCGCTGAATATTTGGAACATACCAACATATCTAATTGCTTGTATCAAAGACTTTCACACTACAAATATAATTTTCATTGACAAAATACCAACATGACAGGTATTTTATTAGAGTTTTATGACAGTGCTGTCAATTACACACCAGCTAGGTAGAGGTACCCGACCATCTGGGTGCTTTCAACTGGTCATGGTTATAAAAATCATTTTTTTATAAGTTAATCTCTCCCTGGATGTGAAATTCTGCCGATATATTGAATCGGGCATTTTATATTGCACTTCAGCACGCTGTAATCAGTTTGGTTAAAGATCTACCCAAATCAACTGGGTTGAGTGAATATAATCCCAACTGGGTTCATATTCACTCAACCCAGTTGAATTGAGTTTCAACCCAACTGATTTTAGAGGGTGTGTATATTTTGTATATTTTGTCGGGCAACGGTAAGCGATCGGGCGTTTTCCGTGGCTGGCCCCGCTCTTTGAAGTAGGCTGCCCGATCACTTGAAGGCACCTCAGACGCTAGAAAGCTTCAAACGGCACCGAAAACCCACCTTTTCGCCCACGCTTTCGGTGTCCATTAACTTCGTGTCAACTTTAAACACAATATTGCAGCAGAGCATTGTAAAGCCCGAGAGCGCAATTTTGTGGATTCATGGCTCTAAACTGTATTTATTAACCCTTTACCTAACGCAGAAGATATAAAAATTTATTATTTTAAATATATTTTTTTTAAATTTAAGAAAAAATTTCAACAAAAGCATATCATGTGACCCCTCATTGGAACGAGCTCAATGAGCTCGTTCCAATGAGGGGTCACATGATATGGTTTTGTTGAAATATTTTGAAAAATTTAATTTTTCAACTGCTCAATTTGCATATTACGCGGGCGGATGCGGGCGATTCGTTAGGCAAAGGGTTAAGAGATTTTGTACAACTCAGTGCACCAAAGAGTGAGTATATTTTGGTCACGCTTGCAAAGGGGTCTCCCCAAATTGGTATTTCATAATTTGTTGCTCAACCTCTCCCCGACGAAACCAATGACGAAACCCATGATCAGGAGATTTTTTGTTTGCTTGGGGGGTGGGGGTGGGATGGGGTGGGGTGGCATGAGGGGGGGGGGGGGTTACTACGACCCGTACACAATGTGTGGTATTGGACACAATCGGCATGCCTACCTTTAAAACCGAGATAAACTTTGGCTGTGCACCGAGCCCTGTACAGATCCGAATCTGGAATATTCTGGAATCTTAACCTTTTCCGATATGGTGGAGCATTATCATATTCTTTTAACGAGCGCTTTCAAACAAAGGGTATATGAAATATAAGGTCATTTTTGCATAATGGAATTTGTGGTTTCGTCAAATAGGACCCGGTAACCAATGCCTGGGATGGAAGTCCTCTAAAATGGGTTTACACGATTAGCTGGATTTGACGGAACATCCATGTAGGGGTCACGATTATACATTGTGCAGAAACATCTGACCAAACTGGCCTTGAACACAAATAAAAATAAGAACAAAATAGATAAATAAATAAATAAATAAATAAATAAATAAATAAATAAATAAATAAATAAATAAATAAATATGATAAGTTAAGAAAAACTCAAGACTTCATGGAAATTTATTAGTGAACAAAAAATATTCATGCAGTAGGCTGCCGAGGGAACCCCGGGAGATGAAACAGTGCTTGTTTACTGTGGTAAACAAGCACTGTTGTACTGGTAAAATAGGACCCAGTCACCAATGCTTGGGTGGAAGTCCTCTAAAATAGGCAACATGGGTATAAACGATTGACTAAACTTGACTTTATCTCCTTGTTGCGGTCACGATTAGCTATTGTGCGGAAACATGTGGCCTTAAACACCAATAGATAATATAATAAATAAATAAATAAATAAATAAATAAATAAATAAATAAATAAATAAATAAGCTTGACGTAACGTGTAATTCAAGCCAGAAAATAAGCAGACAGTCATCTGCAAAATGAGGAACCCAGAGGGTGAATTTAGTGATGCTACCCTGCAGAGCAGGGTAGCATCATTAAATTTGCCCTCTGTGAACCTTCAATCTGAATCAGAGTCTCAAAACTAAACAGAAAGAGGTACCCAGAGAATAAATTGGCCCACTGTATGGGATAGCATCATCAAATTCACCCTCCGGGGACCTCATTCTACAAATGTCAGACTGCTTATTTTCAGGCCTGGTGTTATTTAATTAACGCGTATGGTATCGATACTCCTAATTGGTGAGGCTGGACGCCCAACAGTCTGGATAGGGCATTACAGATCTCAATTTATAAGACCGACTGTGTGTCTGACACTAATCTTTTAGTACATGATTACTAACAAGAGAATTGGTATATTACACTCCAATCCTGACGAAAATGTCGGCTGAAAAGTTAGGGGGGAACACCCCCCCCCCCCCCCATCCCAGCGGTGCCCCTGGTTTGTTGCAAACTTTGATTTATGATCGGAAACAGTTCTTTTTAACCCTTTACCGAACGAATCGCCCGCATCCGTCCGCGTAATATGCAACTTCAGCAGCTGAAAAAGTATTATTTTTCGAAAAAATTCAACAGAACCATATCATGTACCCCTCTGTGGAACGAGCTCGTCGAGCTCGTTCCAAAGAGGGGTCACATGATATGGTTTTGTTGAAATTTTTGAAAAAATTAAAAAAAATGTTATTTAAAATAATAAATTTTGAAATCGTCTGCGTTGGGTAAAGGGTTAAAACTTCAAGATATCCATACACCCTAAAATCAGTTGTGTCAAAAATCAACCCAAATCAACTGGGCTGAGTGAATAATTGGGTTCATATTCACTCATCCCAGTTGATTTAGGTTGATTTTTAACCCAACTGAGTTTATAGTCTATTCGTACTCACAAGTGTACTCAAAACTACAAGATAGCGAAGAATTGTCCCCAAAATTGTTGGAAAAGGTCCTTGTAAATGGCGTGAAGAGGTTCTTGAACATTTTTTAATTAACATCATCCTTGAGACAATGAATCTCGTACTCACAAGATGAATCCCACAAAGAATGAAGCTCAAGAGACAGACCAATCGTAAATTGAAGTTCCAGGGATGGACCAAACGAAAAACCAAGTCCAAAGTTCAGTGGCGTCGCTAAGTGAAGTTTAGGGCTGTGTGACACCCCAGCTCCAATAATTTTTCCAGGTTGAACAGTTTCGTTGAGATTGGAGTCCAAGGCATCAATTATGTCTTGCTAGTAATTATGTATTTCTTGAAAGAATAGATTTGTTATTTAGACTTGCGCCACATATACAGTCGGTCATACAAATGGAGGTCTGTATATATATAGTTTTCGATTCGGGCTTTTTTTTTTTTTTTGGGGGGGGGGGGGGGGTACACTAGACAAATCAGCGGAAGGCCGAAGGTTTATTATTATTACTCTAAAATCAGTTGGGTTAACCCTCTGCACTCTGATGTCAAAATAGCATAGTTTTCAGCAACAAATATTTCCCATAATGCAGTTTGATATGTAACCAAATATATCTTGTTTGACAGAGCTCAGTGAGCTCTGTCAAACAAGATATAATTGGTTAAATTCAGAGTTAAAAAAAAGAAAAAGAGGGCGATTGGAGAAACTTCTGTTGCACATCCAGAGTGCTAGGGGTTAAAAAACAACACAAATCAACTGGCTTGAATGAATATGAACCCAATCTGCTTCATATTCACTCAAACCAGTTGATTTGGGTTGATTTTTAACCCAAATGATTATAGATTGTAGAAAATGTAACGGCCACAGATAAAATATCACGAAATGTACTGCCATAGGGTATTAAATTCTAAACTGGTGGTTATTCGAGGCTTAAAATCTAACTATTGAGATATTTTGGTCGGGATGGGGAGGGGCACCCCCACCCACCCATTCTGTTGCGGAGACCCTGCACAAGCGGGGTCAGATAAAATATGTTTTAGTGCAAATGTAATCCTTGCGATTTATTGCTCAAATTGTGTCTGCATTCTTCAAAGAGAGATTAGTGACTGCTTATCTGTTCAAAATGACATATTGCAAGCCGGTATGCTTTTTGGAGATGTAAACATTGCGAAATATTTATTTAAGTGGATTTTGTCGAGTGTAAACTTTTCTATCCATGTATTGATCAGGTCGGTTCTTATGTAACCCCTGGAATAAATAACCACAAGACTGTAGCCCAGGTGAATTTAAAGCTTTAAGTCAGATAACCAAAGCTCTAAACCATCTGGTGATATTGCGCTTCGTCTACTTTCTTCGCAGTATTTGTTAATCCATTACCTAACATGAAAAGCAGACTACACTTATAAAAATATTCTTGAATAACTAATTTTTTTCATTTTTTGTCTCAAAGACATAGGTTATGACCATTCATTGGAACGAGCTCGAGCTTGAGAACAGCGCTGGCCGGTTTTGGCTGGTACGTTGGGTAAAGGGTTAAATCCCGTGTGAAATTTGTGAAAACTCCCATCATACTTTTCAGGGGGTTCGTTTGTCCTTCCCTTGAAGGGAATCTAAGCATTATACCAATTAACCCTTTGAGGTCGAAAGAAAAGCCTTTTATACGCAAAATTCCAAATTTTGGTGTTTTTTTATTTAATAGAACCAGCAGCGTAGCCACGGGGAGTGAGGGTGTCACACCCACTCTTCTTGAAAATTGTCTAATGGTACACAAAATATAGCCGTACTACGTATTGTATCGTCAATTTCCATCGGACATTTCACAACCTTGCCTCCCCAATTTAATGAGGGCGTGTATCCTCAAGTAATAATTTCGAGACATGGGTTTCCAAAAGATGTCTCAGATCTGACAAAGCCTGCTTGATTCTAACATATACTAGAAATAGCAAAAGGGACATTACCACCAACCCATCCCCATCATTCGTCAAATTTACAATAGCTGGAAATTCGAAACCCTAAATTGGAAAAAGTTGGAAATTTCAGAAAGCGCTAGTGTAATTTTTCCAAACATCTCTAGAATATGCCTAAAATATGGAGTTTTTAGCCTGAAAAGTAGTGAAAGTACACCAAATATTGATTGAAATGTAGTAAAAATCATCCCAAATATTGATTGTTAGTTGAAAATTATGACTACCGAGAGCCTCAGATGGATAATGTAGAGTCAAAGAGGTGTACGAATGGAATTCTGCATCGTAAAACCTGTAGCTGAAAAATTTTACTCAACGGGGCGGGGGCTCTAATGGAGTTTAGCACTCCACTTCTTGTTAGAAATAATAGTTACAGTACCGTGACCACAAAAGCGGTATTTTTCTCGATCTGCGGGGGCAATACTCTAAAACTTTTACAATTGTATTTTCTAGAATTGTATTTTCTAGTTAGGACTTTAAATGAGTTGAAATGAACCATCAGCATTTTCAAAGATGTGTCAATTTGCCAGATCTTTTAAAATGCTAATGATTCATTTTAGACAGTTATATTAACAGGTAGAAAATACAATTCTTTTAAAAACAATTGTAAAAGTTTTATAGTATTGGTTTCAGGTCGCAACAGACTTAGATATACACCAGTGGGGCGAGATTCCATAAATGAAATATGCCGAAATCAAGACGAATTCACGTAAACAAACGAAAATAACATTTCGGATTCAATGTTATCGCTCTTTCCGACGGGTGCATGGGCTTTACAGTGATGTCGGGAGAAAAGAGGAAAGACTTTTCTTTCGCTGAATATCTTCCATCTTAACACCATTGCAATCTTGAATAGCGTATTGTTTATTATGATGTGCATATATTGAAAAAATGCAGCATTTACTTGTTAACCCTTTACCTAACATAAAAAAGCAGACGACACCTGCAAAAAACATTCTTGAATAAGTAATTTCTTTCATTTTTTGTCTCAAAAACATGGGTTATGACCCCTCATTGGAACGAGCTCGACGAGCTCGTTCCAATGAGGGGTCATAACCTATGTTTTTGAGACAAAAAAATGAAAAAATAATGAAAATGAATTGGCGATTTTTTTAGAATAGCGCTGGCCGGTTTTGGCAGATACGTTGCTTAAAGGGTTAATCGTATACAAAGGAGAGGACGTGTTTTAAGTGTTGAGCACTTGTTGTCCAATCCTTTTTGTTTATTTTGACAAATAAAATATGTTTAAACTGAGAGCAAAGACAATCTCGAATGGATCGTGACCCAGTCAGGATTCGGTTGAAGTTCTCAGTCCCCTTTTGTGATCACAATTCTCAACATTTTTTTTTTTTTACTTAAAAACATAGCTTATGACCCGCATTAGAACGAGGCCGACGAGCTCGTTCCAATGGGGGTGGGAGCAAGCCAGAAAATAAGCAGACTGTCATCTGTAAAATGAGGTCTCAGCAGGGTAGCATCACTAAATTTACCCTCTGTGAACCTCGGTCTGAATCAGACAGAAACTAAACAGAAAGAGATACCGGGAGGATAAATTGGCCCACTGTATGGGATAGCATCATCAAATTCACCCTCTGGGGACCTCGTTCTGCAAATGCCAGACTGCTTATTTTCAGGCCTGGGTGAGGGTGGGGGTGGGAGACATAAGCTATATTTTCGAAGCAAACAAATACCGGTATATAAATAGAAGAAAATTTAAAGTAATATTTGTTCTAAATGGTACTGGCCATTACGTTAGTTATAAAGTATTCAATGAACCGGAATGTAATTGAACCCTTTAGCTAACAAGGTGAGAAGACGGCACTTGCACAAAAAGATTCCTGATTAGGCAATAATTTTCATTTTTTCCTGCAAAACTATGACGCCCATTAGAACGACTTCGGTGACTTAATTACAATGAAGAGTCATAAGCTATGTTTTGGTGACAAAAAATGAAAAAAAATTAAACTTTGAATGGCGAGGAGGGGTAACGACCGAGGGCCTTCATTAGTTAGGGCGAGGCTTTTCCCGAGAAAAAAATTGCAAAATTCAGTGCTCTAATGTCCAATCTGAGGCATTTGAAGCATGAGTAGGCCAATACGGGGGACAATTTTTGAGTTGTTTGTGATGTGGCACTTGCACTGGGCTAATGTTTTTGGAGGGAGGGCAGCGAAAAATTTATGGGGCAAGCCCCCCGCCCCAGCTATGCCACCGGTCAATTTTGGACGTTACGTTAGGTAAAGTATTTAGTGATAATATGGGTTGATGTGACTTTTATGGTAGCCTACATATTTACCGACAAAACTCTCGGCGCGGGGAGCCGTTGTCGCCGTCCCTGTTTCTACGCCCCTAGTCAGGCCTTTTGATTACCCGAATTCGAGGCGGGAAAAGCTGTGCCCAAAATTAAGAAACATGCTAAGATACTGTCTTCCATTTGCTTCTTTTTGCTTCTGTTAAAAAGAATTTTAAATTTTTCAGCCGCATGGTAAAATGTTTTTCTTTGTTTTTTTTTTTTTTTTATTGTCTACAGTTACTTACAGATTTAGAAATCAACAATATATCATGAAAATGGATTTTTTTTAACAATTTAGGCACATTTAACCCTTTACCCAACTTAACGGCAAAAACCGGGTAGCGCTATTCACAAAACTCGCCAATTAATTTTCATTATTTTTTCATTTTTTGTCTCCAAAACATTGGTTATGACCCTCTTTAGAACGAGCTCGTCGAGCTCGTTCCAATGAGGGGTCATAACCTATGTTTTTGAGACAAAAAATGAAAAAAATTAGTTATTCAAGAATTTTGTTTGCAAGTATCGTCTGCTTTTCGTGTTAGGTAAAGGGAGAAAGCCCTAAAAAGATGACAAAGCATTCTATACCCATGGCCCTGGGGCACAACGATTTTACTCTCCTACCATACTACTAGTCCAAAACTCAAGATTTAAAAAAAAATTCCAATGAATTTTTAAACTAGTCCACCACAATAATCAAGTCATAAAGTTCTATAGACCAACGGCGTCCAATTCTTTCGAATTGAAACGTTTCAGTGGAACATTCATTTCCCGAATACGACATTTAAATCGAGAGGGGGGGGGGGGGGGGGTGGGGGTGTAATTGATGCGTGAACATCGGTGGACTTTTTTCTTTTGCAGATTTTTTGGACCCACAAACCCGACCACCCACCTGCCCACCCGCCGTTTCCGGCATATTTTTCAATGACATTTTTGGGGACTCAGCTCTTCACATTTATTTATTTATTTATTGGTGTTTAAGGTCACATATTTCTGCACAATGGCTAATCATGACCAAGCTCTTCACATACATTTTTAATAACGAAACTTCGGCACCCGAACAACTCTACCTCCATCTTGGGAACTAACAACGTTGTGATGTAGGCATCATATAGCCATAGGTCTTGAAAGCGACGTAAAACCTCCATCAAACAAGATCAGACAAACTAAATGTCTAGCTTAACCCTTTATCTACACGAAAAGCAGACGACACTTGCAAATAAAATTCTTGAATAAACTAATTCTTTTGACTTTTTGCGTCAAAACCATAGCTTATGACCCGTTTTTGGACCCGTCATTGGACACCTCATTGGAACGAGCTCAACGAGCTCGTTCCAATGAGGGGCCATTAGCTATGGTTTTCAGAAAAAAAATGAAAAAAATAATGAAAATTGAATGGTGATTTTTGTGAATAGCGCTGTTCGGTTTTGACCGTTACGTTGGGTAAAGGGTTAATATTCTTACAAATCTAGTTTCTTGGTGTGTACCTTGCAAATGAAACTCATTTATTCTTTTCCCCAGAAACCTTTGGTTTTAAGTCAAATTTAAATAAGCTTTTCCTAATGTTATCTCTGATGTGCAGTGATATGCACTTCGAACAGTCTCGTTTTTGAAAATCATGGCATATGCAGGCATATGTGAGCACTGTGCCTGCTGTGAAGATAGTGATTATACCGTAACCGTGTTTATCATATGACTCGTCCGTTTTGTTCACTTAAAAACATTTGATACTTTATTTTCACATTAATCAGTGATAAATAAAGCCTTCCGTCAATTTCATTGGTCAATTTCAAAACTAGACAATTTGATTGGCTGAACAAAATACAACTGGGCCACATTTTCATAATTTGCATAATCAGAGTTGGGAGCTTTCATTGGTCAATTTCAAAACTGGACATCTTGATTGGCTAAACAAAATACAACTGGGTCATATTTGAATAAGTTCAGTAGGGAGAATTTACGTTATCTGTCCTATTTTGGGCGGGTTATATTGTATTATCTTTTACCTACAAGAAAAACGCCATTCATTTTTTTTAAATTTTCACTCGTCCGAATTTTCCGTTTGGGCTCGCCAAAACGGAAAATTCTTAGACTCGTTTCGTAAATATTATATGAGAAAAACACTCATTCCATATCCTCTATATATGTTGCAACAAATGATTGAGTAAATCTGAACTTGTTTTTGATCTGGTTCGAGGAGAGGAAACCTTGTGTTTTTGTTTTTGTTATGACATCTGCGTAGCAGGATAGCTATCAAAAGACTTTTTGTTTTTGTTTAATCAGATTTTTTTGGTTTTTGTTGTCAATTTTTTCATTTTGAAAAATCAATCCCACCTAGCTATAATGAATCATTAGACAGCATTATATATACTATGCTTCATTTTAAAGAATGTTCCAAAAAAAACCCAACTCGAATATGAATGAATTATGTTTTGAATGGATATTTTGGGAGAAAACTGTTGGACAATTTTTTGTCAATTCAATATCGGACATGGTGGAATTCTCCAATATTTTTCATATTAATGGTGTAACTTTTGATCATTATGCTCCAAAACGGGCAATTCGTCGCCTGAGTGCTAGAATGTTTTATGTCCCCTATGGAACATAGAAACATTCTAGCACTCATGCGACGAATTGGTGACATTTTTGTTACTGTTTGGGACACAAAAGATGCATAATAGTGAAAAGGGGAACAAATGCATTAACTGCTTACGCACATTTTTGGCACTTGAACACCCACCCACCCCACCTATGTTCATGCCCCCCCCCCCCCCCCCCCCCCCCCCCCCCCGTTAAAACTAAAATGAAATCGATGGTTTCAAAAACGTATCATCGAGATTTTGTTAATGCCAGGCATTTAGCACATGCTTCTTGGGGCACTCGGCAGAGTGGCTGAATCATATATATACCTGGAAATTAATTAAGCACCCCCTGTTTTTTCACAGTGATGTTAATAGAAACTGTCATTACTTTCATGCTATCTTTAAGATGGCCAAAAGTGATTGTTTGCGGAAAGAATGGTCTATTGACAAATGAAAGACAACACAATGATGAAAATATGCAGTATTTTAATGGCGCTAATTATACATATCTGTTACTAATGTTTTTGATGGAAAAATGTTCTCTCGTCAAGTATGGTGTTGGAAGGGTCCATGATGAAACAATGCCGGTAATTACTGATAAAAAATGTAACTTGTGATCTCCTGAACACAATAGCAGCATCTGACGTCAGTAGCGAGTGTATCCACCACGTGTCCGGATGACAGTCTGAGCCCTCCTCGTAATGCTACCAGTGAGTCTCCTGATACGGTTCGGGACAACTGCTGCCACTCCTCGTGCAATGCAGCTTCCAATTCGGCCAAATTTTATACAGGCGGATTCCTTGCTTGCACACGACGTCCAAGAAAGCCCCAGGTGTGTTCTAAGGGATTCAAGTCGGGCTCACTGCAGACCAAGGTAGCGTTGTAATGGCGTTGTTCTGGAGGAATGCTCTCACAGCATGGGAACGATGTGGATTTGCATTGCCGTCCATGAATACAGCCAACGTGTGGTTGTCAAAATGAGGCACTGCAATCGGATTGAGAATATCTCGGATGTACTCATGACCATTGAGATTCCCACGTACAGTCACCATATCAAGTTTACAATCATGAGAGAGGCGTCTCCAGATCAGTACTGATCCTCCACATTAAGGAACAGCAGATCTGATGTTCCTGGGCACCTAAGCAGTATTTCTATACCTCCACACTCTCATGCGGCCATCTGTGATGTGAAGCAGGAACCTACTCTCGTCTGACCAATGGACCCTCCTCCATGTCCTGAGATTTCAATGTTGTCGTCCCATACAATACCCAAAACGTCGTCTTTGATGCTGATCGGACAGAGCTGGACGCTTGATGACCCTTCTGGACCTCATACCCAGTGCTTTGAGAGGGTTTCGGACAGTTCTGTTGCACAAACGCCTGTTGGGGGACCAAATGTGTTTCAAAACCCCACTTGAAGCAACGGGTTCACGTCTAACGAGGCGTGTCAGACTCCAATCTTCCCGAGGAAAGGTCTTTCGGGGTTGTCCAGGCCTTGGTTGGTCCTTAACATCGTTGGTTTGTTGATGTTTTCGGACAAGTCTGCTGATGACAGAATGACTATAGCCAAGTTGCCTTCCAATAGCTTTGAATGGCATGCCTGTTGCATGCATGCCACTGATTTGCCACCTTAGTGCCCCTGACAGTCTCCTCGCAATGTCAACATTTACTGATAAAAGTAATGCATTTTCTTGTTTTATACCCAGATACTGCATGTGGATGATAGTGTTTTTTGTGACATTCGTGGGTAACATGCTTCACGTGGACAATGGGATGTGTTTGGGGTACGCTATCAGCCAGAAACATCATGTTTCACGAGATGAAATGTACTGCAAGACATAGCAATCAGTAAAACATAACAATCAGTAACAGCAACCTCACTGTCATGAAACATTTCAGGGGGTGCTTAATTAAGCTCCAGGTGTATATACTGAGTCAAAAAAGAAAGTATAATAAACTTTGAGGAACATTTTTTTAAATCCCAAAGAAATTATTGTAAATTCATATTTCTAGTCTAGCTGTATGAATTTGCATAATTTCATGTTATAATTTCATGTTCTCACTGTTGTCGGCGTCACGTCAGGACATCGCAATTCAGACATGGGGTGAAATGAAAAGTTCACACATACAGTCAGTAGCGTGTATGTCCACCGTTTGCCTCTTGGGTGGCAAGACATCGACGGCGCATGGACCTGATAAGTCTCTGGATGTCACCCTGTGCTATTGCGGTCCATTCCTGCCTTAGAACATTACGTAAATCGCCTAACGTCAGAAGATCATGAAGTCGTACCGAAGGTCCAATTTGATCCCAAAGATGCTCGATTGGCGACAAATCTGGCGAAAGTGAGGGCCAGGGAAGAATGTTCGATGCTCTGCTCCTGAAGAAAGTCGCGACAGAGACGCGCCACGTGACATCGGGTATTGTCTTGCTGGAATAACTGCAATCCGACGTAAGCGTTGAACAACAGGACAACAACAGCGTTAAGAATTTCGTCCCTATACCGCTGTCCATTCAGATTACCATCGATGAAGATTAACTGCGTTCGATGGTGCAGGAAATTCATGCCCAAACCATTACACTACCCCCGCCGAAACGGTCGCATTCCCGCACGTAAGCATCAGAAAAACCGTTCTCCTAGTCGGCGATACACTCTTACCCTACCATCAGCGCGCCCGTGGACAAAATCGTGATTCATCACTAAAAAGAACTGTGCTCCAACGCTGCCGAGTCCAGCGAACACGCTGACGTACCCAAACCATTCTGACGCTTACGATGACGTTGGGATTGGTCCGTGGTATGGACGCCTACTTCGGATGCCGTGTTCGGCGAGTCTGTTGTGAACAGTTTGTGCACTAATTCTATTGTTAGTTCTACAAGGAGTAATTATTGCTGCTGTCCACGTCGCCGGAAGGAAGCGATCCCGCAAGTGAGACGTCCTGATGTGTCGGTCTTGTGCAGGGGTCGTAATTTTTTGTTGACCTGAACGCGGTCGGTCGGCAGTAGATTCAGTGGTTCTGTACCTTCCAATGAAAAGGTAAATAGTGGCCACAGTGACTCCGAACTCAGCAGCGAGCTCAGCTGGGGATATCCCAGCCTCATGCATACCAATGGCATGCAACCTCTGGTTTTCGGTTAACCTTGACATTTTTTAAAATGTTTCGGTTAACCTTGTTATTTTTTAAAATGCGGGGAGACAAAACCTAGCGTGTTTTCTCAATAACCCAGGCTCTCCAGCACAACATGACACAAAGAAAATCTTTGGTCATCCATTCAATTTGACATTCTCGGGTAGCACGTGCTATTTTGAGATTCGTAGCAAAATTGTATATGGTTGGGTGAAAAACAACAACATGTCATTAAGCTATTTGTACGACATCTTGTCCACAAACATGCAACATTAGAACTATTATATTTCATCCTTTATGTTATTTTTCACATTTGTTTCTATTATACTTTCTTTTTTGACTCAGTATATATTGACAGCTTGAGTTAGTAGAAGTACAAATTGTGACGTCAATTTCAACGAGTCGTAACTTCTTTTTCTCAAAAGAACGAAAGTAGATTTTGTGCACATTATTTGAGGTTGTTTTTTAATCAATCAAAGGTTTGATAAAATCGTTGTGGTCTTCATGCCCCGCTCCCCATTTGTATTGGTAAGCCCAGTGAAGGTCATCCTGTAAAATGTGCTATAGATAGTGTAAATGGTACTGCGGGTAAAAGTAAAACATGAACTGGCTGAGATATTTTTGGTAACTAAGGCTAGTATTTCATCATTTAATTGAATAGTGTGTATTTTTGTTCGACGTTTTCCTGTGCCGTCGTTAAATAAATGTTTATTTATTTATTTATTTTATTGGGGTTTAAGGTCACATACTTATGCGCAATGGCTAATCCTGACCGTGACAGTTTTACGGGTGGAGGAAGCCGGAGTTCCCGGAGAGAACCACCGAGCATCGACCAGCTCCTCAACATTCTAACTCTGTTCAAGCTTCGCTCAAGCAGGGTTACATTGGCTGAAGACATGTGCACCATCGACGTGCAGTACTCCTTAGTACACGGCGTCATTGTGCCCCCCCCCCCCCCCCCCGCCACGTAGGCAAAGGGGGTAAAGTGCCTTGCCCAAGGACACACATCGCAGGTCGTCCCAGACGGGGATCGAGCTCGAGACTTCTATCCTAGAAGTCCAACAGTCTACCACTGAGCCACCGCGCTCCCAAATAAATGTTTATTCGACACGGTACAGAAGTCTTACCATTTCAGGATGAGATCTGGGTAAGATATTTATTTATTTATTTTTATTGAAGATCACTGGCAATATCATAACCACAAACTAGATAGGGAGTAAACTGTAGCCAGTTATTGGAGTTTGAAACCCTCTACCCAACGCAGACGATATCAAAATTTATTATTTTAAATATAATTTTTTAAGATTTTTCAAAAAATTTCAACAAAACTGACCATATCATGTGACCCCCCTCGTTGGAACGAGCTCGTCGAGCTTGTTCCAACGAGGGTCACATGATATGGTTTTGTTGAAATTTTTGGAAAAATAATATTTTTTCAAGTGCTGAATTTGCATATTACGCGGGCGGATGTGACCGATTCGTTGGGTAAAGGGTTAATGATACTTTCGACATCCAGGGTTATCTCATGTCGGGCAGTTTTACGGGTGGAAGAGGGTAAGATATCAACAGATTTATCTGCTCGTATCTAAGTTTTACCATGAAAATGAACTTCGCCACTAAATTACCATTGTTATGAGAAAGATTTTCACCCGATATTTAGAGTTTTGTTGTGTTGAAACATCCCTTTTCACGTAGCAAAAGTTGCAGATCCAAGAAATACGTTCTTGATAGGTGGAACAACTTTTATAAAATATACCTATCCACAGAAGTCTCAAGTAAAAAGTCAGAGTCAAGAGTGTAAGCGTTGATGGTGGTCGTGTTTTAAACGAGGACCTGGTAAGTTAATACAAGTTGGGTATTTATTTATTTATTTACTGGTGTTTAAGGTCACATACTTATGCACAATGGCTAATCGTGACCGTGACAGTTTTACGGGTGGGGGAAGCCGGAGTATCCGGAGAGAACCACCGAGCATCGACGAGCAACTGTCAGCTCCTCAGCATTCTAACTCTGTTCAAGCTCCGCTCAGTCAGGGTTTCAGCGGTTAAAGACATGTGCACCATCGTCGTGCAGTACGCCTTAGTACACGGCGTCATCGTGCCCCCATGTAGGCAAGGGGGTAAAGTGCCTTGCCCAAGGACACAACGCGGGTCGTCCCGGACGGGGATCGAACTCGGGACCTCTAGAATAGAAGTCCAACAGTCTACCACTGAGCCACCATGCCCCTTACAAGTTGGACAAACAACCCAAATTAACTGGGTTTAGTGAATATGAACCCAATTGTGTTCATATTCACTCAGCCCAGTCGATTTGGGTTTATTTTTAACCCAACGGATTTTAGAGTATAATGGTTTCTGTTGAATTCTGCGGGATGCTAATTATAAAATGTGATTTTTTCGCTTTCACGCATCGCACAAACTTGTTCTTTTTTTATAAATACGACTGTTGTGTGCTGCCAAGACAGCATATACTGTCCAAAAAAGGTAAGCCCCCCTCCCCGCCACCTCCCTATAATACCAGTGGGTATACAGTAAATGGGTAAATTCTCCTGAGAAAACCTGCTATTTGCAGTATGGGGAATATGCCTTATTAGTGAAGCAAGGGTTTCTAAAACCTTCTTTTTTATTGAATGAATATTAGGCACCGCGGACGTCATCACAATGTTAAAAACGTCACGTTGTTCAGTACCTGATGGAACAGCCTCGGGAATATCTAACACATCTTAACCCTTTACCTAACATGAAAAGCAGACGACACTTGCAAACAAAATTCTTGAATAACTAATATTTTTCATTTTTTGCCTCAAAAACATAGGTTATGACCCCTCGTTGGAACGAGCTCGACGAGCTCGTTCCAACGAGGGGTTATAACCAATGTTTTTGAGACAAAAATGAATAAATAATTTAAAATAATTGGCGTTTTTTGAGAATAGCGCTGGCCGGTTTTGGCCGTTACGTTGGAAAAGGGTTAATGAGCGTGGCATGCTGTCCATGACCTTCCGAATTTCTCTCACTGTGATGTTGTCTCATTTGTCTATAAGCACACGGCAGTGAAGTGGTCAATAGCCAGCAAATATTCACCAGTTTTAAGGATGTATGCCCGATCCGATAAAGGAATGC
Source organism: Pictodentalium vernedei (assembly GCA_031216915.1). Lineage (NCBI taxonomy): Eukaryota > Metazoa > Mollusca > Scaphopoda > Dentaliida > Dentaliidae > Pictodentalium > Pictodentalium vernedei. The sequence continues at coordinate 122,358,505 of CM062292.1, read as the reverse complement.
AGAACGTCACAATATGAGCTATCCGTATACCCACCCACAGGTATTGTAAGGGGGGGGGGGGGGGGTGCTTAACTTGTTTTGGACAGTATATATTAACCTGTATGGAACACAATGCGCAAAATGCCAAACGTTTTAATGTTTATGGATTTCGAGGTGGGTTCATAACATTACTTCGTCACCAACTTCTGGTGTGATGTTCGGGAGTTTGTAATCGCTTCACGTCATTGAGGTTAATGGGTTCCTTTGATTTGAAGCTCTGCGGTCTGTATTATGCATAGATTGGTTTACTTCCTTTTATGGTCCCATTTCCAGTCAGATGATCCCATTTCGTTTGCCACTAACACTTGTGGAAGAGTTATTTCAACCCGGGTTAATTTTTCCAGAATTAATTTTGCTTTTTATGAAATAAAGATACCAAAATGCCTTTCTCTTTTGTAAAGAATTTGTAGATCCAAACCAAATTTGACTTATTCGACTGTAGCACTGGATAATAACTCTGGCATTCATTTTCTGCATGGAGGCGGTCAAATGGGAGTGGGGGGGGGGGGGGGATCTCTCGAGCAGCACGAGGGCGGCGAAATATGTCAATAAAGCTATGAAAACTCGATTTCTATATGAAACCAGCCACCCAAAAATACTTAGGATGTATGGGCATTGGGAGGCACCTATAAGTCAGTAATCGACGCTTATCCCTTCTGAACGGATGGTCAAGGACTAGGCACAAAATTGTACCGTCCTCGGTCTCCAGTGATAGATTTGCGGTGGGTCTAAATAGCGTGAATCATCGTTCTAAATTGAACCTTCCAGACATTTGTTTGTATTTGATATCTCTGTGTACCTCAAAGATTAAAATAAACTATTGCAAAAATAATATGTTTATAAACTCACAAAAACACGGCGAGGAATTAGCTCCAAACAATTATTTCTACGGAATCGTTTAACAGGAGAGCTGGGTTGTTGTTACAAGATAGTTAAGTTGTTATAACAAAATAGCTGAATTGTCATAACAAGATACCTCAGTTGTTATAACAATATAACTAAGTTGTTATGCCAACTAAACAAGTTCACTGACAACGTTTTCACGACCAAATAGCCCAATACCCCTACCTTCCGTCACCTCGACCCGTCTCTACCCTAGCATTCTATCCTTGTGTAACTCTACCTACAAAGAAGCACGAACCCCAGCACCAATTTACCCCAGCGACCCAATCATGCCGCTCGACCCTATCCCCCCATGCAGTGGTCCGCCCAAGAGACCCATCCAGGTGGCTCGACCCCCATCATCAATTTCCTTTGACACCCTGTGAGCCATTCCAAGGAAACACAATCAGCCCACTCTAATGGCCAAACAAGGTTTGACCCTACCATTAAAAAAATCCATTGACCGTGCGATCCTGCCAGTCCCGATCAATAACAAACGTACTTTCTGAAACAAATGCCGGACGTTTTTCCCTAATAGAATGTGACTCGACTAAGCCACCCAACCTAAGTACCTTAACAGTGTGATCCTCCCACTACCACCACCCTAGGATTAGTCAATTTCATTTCCTAACCCAACTCAACCCAGAAACCATAAACTATCAGTGATAATGCTCCACAATCCATTTACCGTGCGATCTTGCCTGTACCGATTACCCAACAACCATTGGCATTCGTAACCCCTGTGATATGTACCACCTGACCATATAACCACTTGGATATGAAACCACAATGGTGTGTAAACTCTATGACATTTAAGTACTAGAGTGGAATCCAATGGAATATGTATTCACTGGGATATGTAACAGTTGAGGAAGGTAACAGCTTGGATATCGTCGCCTGAATGCTAGAATGTTCTATGTCTTCTACGGGACATAGAACATTCTAGCACTCAGCCGACGATATGTCATGGCTGACAAATTTCGTCATTGGAAGTGATTTAAATGCAAGTTAGCCCCCCTTAATTTCCTAAAGCTATCAGTAAACTTTACAATAAGGGTCTCAATATAAAAATTGAAATATTGAAATGTTATCGAAGTTGTATAATCGATGCGCACAAAATCAGACTTCAGGCAATTTCATGTAGAGTAGTAAACAATACAGAAGCTGGCTTTTTACGATTTTTTTACCAGTCGGTTTCAACGTTTGAATATTATTCTCTGTCAAAAACCAATTAATTAAAAACACAGCGATTGGAGAAAATTCTGTTGCACTACCAGTCCACAGTCCTGGAAATAAAGAGCTTATACACCGTAACCTGTTAGCAGGTTTCGCTATATAACATGGTGGTAGCATATAGGAAAAAAAGTGTAATGCTTTTCCGTTTTCTATGTTTTTAAAACACAAGTCATGTTACTTACGTCTTGACAGAATTCCTGCCAAAATAAATAGCAACAACCAATGCGTGATCGGTAACCATATTATTTAGCGCAACCTGCTAACAGGTTACGATGTAACATGGTATGTCATTTGGTCCGTCTGCATACTAAAATACACTAATATAACAATAACATGATTTTTGAGGGCATTATGGTATATTAGCGGCCCTGCAGAAATTATTAACAGCCCAAGGGCTTATTAGCGGCCCGAGACGAAGTCGAGGGCCGCTAATTGGCCCGAGGGCTGTTAATAATTTCTGCAGGGCCGCTAATATACCATAATGCTCGCAAAAATAATGTTATTACTATTATTACCAGTGTTACAAAAAATAACTGATTTGGGCTTATGTTGTGTTAAGGCCACAATAGGGTAAGATGTCTTTTTTCTACCCAGTTCATAAATTTCTTCAACCCATACAATGTCGACCTTGAAGTGTTATCAGGCCTAGCGCTTTTTTCTAGAAAGTTCAACTGAGAATCGCTTAAATCACTTGATTGAGACATTTTGAAACGGAGGTGTCGTCTGTTTGTTTACAAATGCGCATCGGAGAGATCAGGGGCGACAATTTGGGGGAATTCCCGTGTCACAAATTGAGTGCATGAACGTCGAAATTAGGAAAGTGATGTAATTTTTCGGCAATGACGGCTTCTTACAATTGCTTCATAATAAAAATAATCTGGATTACTTACCTAATAACAACAATCTAGCCATTGGTAAGAAAAGTTCGGTCGTTTATGAATCATTTCCCTGGTATCGTCGTTTCGATTCAGCTCCTTGCCGATCGAGAACAAGCGGTGATCACGTGATGTAACAATGATGCCAGAGGGCGATTATTTTCATTATCGGCCCGCGGCCCGGAACTTAGGAGATTGCCATGCATTATTTACTTTGAACGCTCGGCATAACAGCGTTAATACACTAGGGAACGCCCTGCAAAGTGGTAATAATATACCAATAACATGATTTTGGAGGGCGTTATGGTTTGATTAACAGCCAGAGGGTCCATTAACAGCCCGAGACGAAGACGAGGGCTGTCAACGGCCCGAAGGCTGTTAATCATTCCTGGGGGGGGGGGGGGGGGGGGCGTTAATAAACAGGGACGCGCAACAAAATCTTGTTATTATTATTATTACCACTTCTAAAATGGTTAAATCCAAAGGTTCTTCATCGAGTTCACTTGATTGTGACATCGCAATGACATTTAACCAAAACACATGTGTCGTATGTTTCAAGATAAACAAAACGTCACGTGATCAATCCCATGATAGCTTAATTTACATATTTTTGTTTGCCACGAAAAATTCGCCTTCCCCCGAAATCTACTAACTTGGCACAAGACAAAAGTCAAAACACGCGTGTCGTCTGTTTTTTTTTATAAACAAAACGTCACGTGCTCATTTAAATATTCATTTAAATACTCATTTGAATATATTTTGTTCGCCTCGAAAATATGACACGAAAGACTGGCCTCCTCCTGAACACTTTACAACCCAAAACTTGTAATGAGCTATTTACACTCACCTGAACTCTTCCAAATCTATCAATTCACAAATGTGTGATATTCATTACATTTATATGCGCGTTTGAAACTTCATTCGGAGCCGAGGCGTTTTCGAAATATTTATCTGGAGGCGGGCCGTTAACCAGGTTAACACACAACTTCCGGTTTGAGACTGCGCATTATACACTTTTACCGTAAAGGTAAAATCGTTTTAATCTGCTAGAGAACGCCCTGTGAAGTGGTAATAAAGTAAAGTAAGAGTAGTTTTTCTCTGACTTTTAACCCTTTACTAACATGAAAAGCAGACGACACTTGCAAATAAAATTTTTGAATAACTAATTTTTTTCATTTTTTGTCTCAAAAACATAGGTTATGACCCCTCATGGGAACGAGCTTGACGAGGTCTTTCCAAAGAGGGGGGTCACAACCTATGTTTTTGAGACAAAAAATGAAAAAATAATGAAAATTAATTGGCGATTTTTTATGGATGTAGTGCTTGTTATCCGGATAGTCTTACTTTACATTATGTGGAGAGTGGGTCGTAACTAAGTCACCCGTGGGGTGGAGTTATCACCTAAAGTATCACTTTCAAATTTTGTACGTATGAACAAAAAACACAAGTAATGTTTCAGCCAATGGACCTCCGGGTTTATCCCGGAGGTCCATTGGCTGGAACTTTGCTAGTGCATGTTAAACCTTACAACAAATTTGCAATTATTGCTTGGATGGACTCTCCACTCTATGGATAATTTAGTGATAATACACTCTCCACGTACTGCCTGTTATGAAATTTCCCCCAGCTCCGTTCCTTCAACTTTGGTTGCAATTGAGTTTGAATTTGGTATCATGAAAACTAGAAGGATCGAACTAGACTTTTTGAAACTTTTGTTTAATGTGGGAATGCATAAAGTATTTCGATTCCGGTTAGTACTATAGTACGTGTAAATCATGCCTTATTACCCGGAGCTTTTCCGGAGCATCTAGTGTTAAATTCATGCTGCATGCAATGTGTACACATTGTGACACATTTTACACTAGCACGCAAGTACATTACACCAAACAGCAGTCCCACGTCCAGTGGAGTCCCATCCTGGTACCCTACTCTGCTTCTTGAATCCCCTTTTCGTCACACGTGCGTGTGTTGCACGTGTTGTGCACACATTGTGCATTTTCATATAAGCACATATCCAATACTTCCCACTAGCCCCCAAATAGCCATTGTCTTCAGTCCTCAAATACCGAGATGGGCCTTAGAGTCGTATGTGGGGTCACTCGTATGAGCAATATATTGCTCAATAGCTTACTGGCTGTACTATCTGGCATTCCATCTTTGGACGCATCTGACATCTTGAGACCTGTAATGTCTGACCTTCTGTATGCATCTACGCAATTTTTTAATCTGTTCTGTTCAACTTTTAAAATTCAAGTCGTTAGAGCAAGCAGACTGTATTAGAATGCCAGCAGTAGTCCACGTCAAGTATGACAGGGATATTAACCGTGGACCGCTGTAGTGATAGTGCAGTGATAGGTACTTGCAGTCCTGTACGATTACTACTGACTCTTAACACTACTTCAGGTGTGCTAGCTATATCAGTTCACAGCCTCTACCCTCTGCCAAGTCTTAGAATGTTCACAAAACCACCCATACTCTACTGCGATACCAGAAACCAAGAATCCACCACACAACTACGTGACCTAGCATTCCGAACTACCCATAGGGTGGTTTTGTACTACTAATGGATAACAGTGGACCATCGGGGGTAAATATCGTGCACTGTATACTTCCCGTACTGGACAACAAAACATACCCCACCAGACCGCAAGGCTAGTAGAACAACAAGATACTACAGTACGTCCCATATTACCGTAATTTACAACCATGTATACTCCACAACACTTCATGACCTAGCACAACACATTACTTATGCCAGCTGTGGCTCAGCACCAAGTCTTAGATGGATTTTTGGTATTAAAAGCTAACAGTAGACCTATGGGGTAGAGGTAGTTCGTACCAACTGTAGGGTAGTTTAACACCATGAGTAGATCAATAGTACTAAGTGCAAACACATCACCAACAGGGGTAAAGACCGTACTCCCTATACTACCGCACTAGACAACAATGCATTACCCTCACCTCCACAATTCCGCTTGACCTGGCCTTACGTTCTACCTATCCAACTGTACAACGCCTGGAGTAGATCAATAGTACTAAGGGCTAACATTGTACCAGCAGGAGTACAGACCGCGCATCCTATAGTACCGCACTAGACAACCATGCATTACCCCCACCCTCCCTACAATACCGATAGGGGGCTGAAGAAAGCTACATGGGTATTTAACACCCATGCTATACTACCACATCATTACAGTTCGATAAGCCCGACACAGTCGTGCCCCGAACAACGTAATGTCTAATTGAACAGTGGACAACAACAACGGTCAGCGGATCCAGTTGGATGGGACGTAAAACATATCTCACGTCGGCTCCGGAAAAGAGGCTCTGGTTCGTATGGGAATTTAACACCAATGGCTCCGGCAAAGCCCCAAGGAACGAGTCATACGTACCATACTACCCAGGTTTCCGAGGGAATTTATATGCATTGTCAAAGTTGATGGGACAGTTAGTGCGGTCTGCAGTGAAAGAGAATTTGAACGCCGAATTTTACAAACTTTGGCGCTACCGTTGAATAGAATGACGAAGCCTTGACTCGAATTTAATGTAAATTTAAGCGTTGTTTGGGTCAGCAGCTCATGATTTCAAGCTAAATTAGTACTTCCATTTTCATGTGAACCACCAGATCAGATAATATGTTTCCACTCTTGTTGCATTTTTTTGTTAATGACAGCTAAATTTTGAAATTGAGAATTATTCGACAAAATGGCAACGTCAGTCATTCAGATGAGGTAATATCTGAGGAACGAAATCATCCAATGTGCGATGATAGATAGATAGTTTAATGACAATGGCGTCCACATGAGACCGATGCCAGTAGATAATAACAATAAACAATAAACAATATAAATATAACCATACATTTCAGTTTGTCCCTATATCACGATAAATTCTGTCTTTTGATTGGCCACAATGCCTTGGACAAATAGCCATGGCAAAGGATGCACCCAACATCCAAAGTATATGAGAGTGTGCAACATACTGGGTATAAGCGCACGCGAAACATCGGGGGTATATGGTTTAAACGAAAGCTTTCCTCGCTTGCTCGCCTCGAAATAAAAATCGAACCAAAAAAACCCCGAAAATAGTCACAAATATCATCAGATTTCCGACAATTCACGCAAAAAAAAATAAAATAAGAGCAAATAATTCGTCCCCTGAGTATCAACGTGTTCTATGTGCCAGTAGGTACATAGAACACATTGGAACTCAGGGGACGACATATCAACAAAATACTGTTAACTCGTTTCCTAAACGACCCAAGGGATGTAACTCTGTCTGTTGTCTTCTGCGAATATAAAAACAAAATAATTATCACGAATTTGGTCCAAGTGATTGTGAAGCTGAGAAATGCATCTATAAATTTATTTCCACTATATTTGTATTGTGTTTCAAACAGGACAAAAAACGTTATCTCCGCCAACATGTATGGTATATGGAGATTTAAACCTGGATGTCTCATTTAAACTCCTCGCCTGCGGCTCGGTGTTTAAAAACCGACATCCAGGAATTAAATCTCCATATACCATACATGTTGGCGGAGATAACTTATAATATATTAGTGTATAATCAACATTTATTTGGTGAATCATTTCTTTTTCGAAGAAATGATCTAACCTTGTTGCAGATGAAGTTGCATGCATCACTTCTCTTGTTACTCATTATACATATGAATTTTTGTTTGTCGCTCATGTTTGTAAAGTTTTGATTTAGTTTCCCAATTTCCGCGAAATATTGTTTTCTATGTTCAGCATATATTGGACATCTCATGATGAAATGTTCTTCTGTTTCGATTTCTGAATTACATCTTTTGCAAATCCTTTCATTAAGAGGTACTTTGGGTTGCTTGTGTCACCCTTTCTCAATTTCCAATAAATGGCTACTAATTCGTAATTCACAGAAAGGTTTTCTTAAGTCCATATCTTTAACATTTATCAAATATAATTCTAATTCATAATCAGATTTAAATTCTCTGTATGTTCTTAATTTGTTCCCTCCACTTGGTCTATCGTCATCAAATATGTCTGCCGTGAAATTAGAAATATAGTTATTCTCCAGTTTAATGATGATGTTATCTACCATAAAAGAAAGTGTGTTATCGTTATTCATTATCTCGTTTATCATTGGTAATTTATTTGACCATTTCTCCGGGATGGTAAAATCACTACATAATGCCGCAGCCTTGAATGTCAGCGATTCTTTATCAGTTGCACGAAGTTTAGAAGTGTATTTAACAGCGCGAGTCAATGATTCAATTACAACTGGATATCTACGGAGTTCTGAGCGCACTGCATGATTCGACGACCTTCTATTTACACCTAATGCATATTTACAAAATTTAAGGTATACCGTTTCACATGGCACGCTATCAATTCTGTTCAAGTTCATCGACGAAGCCCATAATGTGTTCCATTATGCATTCAAAAATGACACAGCGATGCAGTATGTTTACTCAGTGGGAATTCTACCGAACACTTTCGGGTAACCCTATTCCTTTCTTTGCACTGACGTTCCACCCATTTCCCCGTTTAATGTCCGCAAACAGAGTGTTGATTATTCTGGCATGTAGGGTGTACAGGAAAGGCTTTGGAGGTTAAAAGTTGAATAGAACAGATTAAAAAACTGCATAGATGCAAACAGAACGTCAGACATCACAGATCTGAAGATGTCAGATGTGTCCAAAGATGGAATGTCAGCTAGCATTTTAGTCGCCGATAGTTTTCGGAAAGTATGTATATTCCCTATAATCACCCGGCATGGCACATGACCATCCTTACCCATGTTTTCCTTTGCAGCGATGTCCAACTGAGATTCTGGAGCATGCCACCAGGGATGTGGCGACAGGTGTGTGTGTGTGTGTGTGTGTGACCCCCCCCCCCCCCCCCCCCCCCCCAGCTAGGAGTATTTTTTTTCAATAGTTGGAAATTCCGAGGTCAAAAATCAAATGGTTGGAAATTCAATAAACTAACGTATTAAAAATATTAAAATTCCAACTAATGATGAGAAATTTTGATCTTTTATTTCCAACTGGAAACTTGAGTTTCAAATTTCCTACTCTAAAATTGACATGGCCTCAAAATTTCGACTCTGACATCAATCCGGTAAATTTTCTGACCCAGACACATTATAAATGATGCTTTTTCCGTTTCAGGACTAGTGAACATTTTCAGAAGAGTTCATAACCCTTTACCCAACGCAGACGATTTCAAAATTCATTATTTTAAACATCATTTTTAAAAATTTTTTTTAAAACATTTCAACACAACCATATCATGTGACCCCTCTTTGGAACGAGCTCGACGGGCTCGTTCCAAAGAGGGGTCACATGATATGGTTTTGTTGAAATTTTTCGAAAAATAATATTTTTTCAGCAGCTGTATTTGCATATTACGCGGGCGGATACGGGCGATTCGTTGGGTAAAGGGTTAAAAGATATCACCCAGCGCTGCAGTGTAACCACCTATCGAAACCACTCACAGTTGGAATTTGCACCAGTGTCCCTCCTCCCCCCCCCCCCGCCCCCCCAGCTGAAACCCTCTAGCCACATCCCTGCATGCCACTTACATTAGCGGTACACTCTAAACTCAGTTCGGTTGCAAATCAACCCAAAACCAACTGGGTTGATGTAGGCCAATTTTTAACCCAACTGATTTTAGAGTGAACGCCTGTACTTTGTAGGTTTTTTTGTCAGACCTCTCTGTTCTGCACCACCTCAATCCTAATATTATCCTTCTTGTAACATGGGTCTAAGACGCAGCTCACATTTCTAGTTGTGATCTCACGAGTAACTTATCAGGCGGTTAACGGTCAGTGACCAGGGAATTAAGCAATGTTCATTTCGAGGCAGAGTATGTTACGCCTAAGGGCATATTCTGAGTAGTTAAGGATACATTTCAGATTTTGGCAATTTTCAGCGAATGCGCAAAGTATTTTTCAGGGAAAGCCTGAGGAACTAAGTTTTTTAAAAAAATTTTTAGGAGGAATTTACTGTCCTCCACAACAACAAAAGCCCCCAATACGCTTCTGATTTGGCGCTGAAAACCATACAAACAATTATGTAGCTGCAATTTGACAGAAGGCAGAGAATTCGAAATATTTGGTCTGATTAAGTTTGTTTAAATGATGAATGAAATAACCCCCTTCTTCGCAAATATTTGGGAGCGCATAGCCTGATTCTATAATAGGGTGTGCCCTAGTCAGGTCTGGTTCTTTTTTTGGGTGGGGGAGGGGTGGGCAAGGATGATATTTGAAAGGCCGTTGTGTGGGGTTTACTGGGCCTCCCCTTGTCGTAACTAGGACAATCCTATCGTTGTCCCCCGGTAACGACTCTGGAGGGTCCTAGTTAGGACTATACCCCACACCCTGAGAAAATGTTTGCAAAATGTGGTGCTTTAAGAGCGAATCTGAGGCATTTGTAGCGTTTGTAACTCCTGTATTGGCAACCATTTTGGGGCTCTATATTAGTTGAAACTTGTATTAGGACAAAGCCTTTTTTTTGGGGGGGGGGGCAGCGAAAAATTTAGAAAGTCCCCCCCCCCCCCCCCCCCCCCGGATATTCCAATAATACACAGTACATGAAACCCACGAAAACTTCATCTCAAGATGGCAATTACCACGTCAAGGCCCGTAAGATCGAACGGGGAAACAGGTAATATTTGGAAAAAAATCCACAAAGGTCAGACAACTGTTTGCAGAAACGTCAGATATACTCATTCTGACTGAAAGTATTTTAAATTGTGAAGAAGAAAATACTTCCAGAATACACGGACTTGGAAAATCTTTTTTACGTAGTCTGTCCCTTCAGACATTGCCATATGAGGTTCTAGATAAAGCAGGCAGACAGACAGCATTTAATATTTACAAGGCTGATTTGAAATTCATTGCTTAGGAGTGACTTCTGCGACGCACAAACACGCGACATGCATAAGAGTAAACGTTTCATCACAAATGGAAAGTTTTTACTAATTAATTTTTGACAGAATATCACAAACCGAGCATGATCAAATACTACATTCGCCTGCTAATCACTCTGGATTTTTCCCCAACGACTCGAACAGATGTTCTGTTAATAATGCATTCTCATAACAAACGGCGATCTGTTGTTCTTAAATTTTTTAGCAAGAATTGTCAGGGCACAAAATTTTTAACCATTTAACCCTTTAGTAAATTACCTAACACAAAAGGCAGACGACACTTGCCAACAAAATTCTTGAATAACTAATTTTTTTTTAAATTTTTGCATCAAAAACATATGTTTTTGATGCAAAAATTTAAAAAAAATTAGTTATTCATTAGTTCAACGAGCTCGTTCCAATGAGAAATCATAAGCTGTTTTTGAGACAGAGAATGAAAAAATAATAAACATTGAATGGTAATTTTAATGAATAGCGCTGGTCGGTTTTGAGCGTTACGTTGGGGAAAGGGTTAAGTACCTATATCCCAAAGTCCAATACTTCGAGGTACCGATTTTCCCAGGCCCAGTTCTCCGTGTCATAGATAAAAGCGAGCATGCGACGTGTTGTACACTTTATCGTGATATAATTACAGGCCAATTTGACCGGGTGTAAAAGTTAACATATACAACTCAAAATTTGCTAAGCACCAAATATTTGACACGTCATTGTGAAATTTGCTTGTGACATATTTGCGATATTTTTGGTGGATATGATTGAGGAATGTATTGAGATGGTCTCCAGTGTTTACATTAGCTCTCTTGACAGGCAGACTTTTCGTGACAGTCGTGGAAAGCATGTACCCCTTGATTTTCATGATGCCTTCGCGTACTGTCTCCATGTACATGACATGTGTAGGGTATTCAGTCTTCATTTTAACACAAACCCTTGTGATTTATTGATTGAATATGGCAAATGCAAATGTGAGAAGTCATTTGTCTGAAGCAGAAATGTGACGGGCTGTAGGATGGTGGAGCAATGGGCTACCCATCGTCAGGTTGGTGAAGCCTTTGGTGTCCATCATACGGTGATCACCAGTGCCTGGGCAAGATTTCAGCAGTATGGCACACCAGTAACACGGCATGGTGGTGGCAGAGACAGGGCAACATATGCAGCTGAAAACCGGTTTTTGATCATTCAGGCCCGTAGAAACCGCTTTGCCACAGCAACAAAGCTTCGCAGTGACCTTCAGAATGCATCCGGGGTAAATGTTTCGACGCTGACTATCCTGGCAAGGTTGCACGAAGGTGGTCTCCGATCGAGAAGACCATGTATTCGCATTCCGCTGTCCCAGAACCACCGCCAGGCACGATATGAATGGGCCAGGGACCACGTTGGATGGACCAGAGAAAATTGGCGACCTGTCCGTTTTACAGATGAGTCAAGGTACTGCCTAGACCACACAGATAGGCGTTCTATGGTATGGAGAAGACCAGGAGAGCGATTCCATGCAGCCAACATTGCTGAGCATGACCGCTTATGGTACAGGGTCAATCATGGTGTGGGGCAGCATCAGCTGGGATGGACGTACAGAGTTCTGTGTCCTTGAACGTGGTACATTGACTGCACAATGGTATATTGAGGAGATCTTGGATGTCCACGTCAGATTGTGTACAGGTGCAGTGGGTGATAGATTCATTCTGATGGACGATAATGCCCGTTCTCATGTTGCCCATGCTGTCGGGGGGTACCGACAGAGGGAGGAGATTGAGCTTATGGACTGGCCAGCAAGATCCCCTGACCTCAATCCAATCGAACATGTCTGGAATGAGTATCAGCTTGCAATTTCAGCCCGTCCAGTCCAGCCAAGAAGTGTCCAGGAGCTTGGTGCCATGCTGGTCCAAGAATGGATCAACATCCCACAAAGGACCGCCAGGAACCTGAGTGGGAGCATGAGAAGGCGTTGTCAAGCTGTGATTAACAGTAATGGGTCTCATACTCGATATTGAACCCATACCAGTTCGCCCCGTCAACTATTTGGCATATTGAAAAATTTCCTCTTTTACCAATAATATCCATTTTCCATGGTTATCGTATTCAAAAGCTAAAAAATAATGTCAAACACAAATAAAATCTTAATATCTATACTTAAATCATTAAAGATATAATTAAATATAAAATATATACACTTTTCATAACAATATTTCAACTAAAACGTAAAACAGGAAGTTGGATATACTTTGTGCTTAGCAAACATTGAGTAGTATATGTTGTTCAATCTCAATTGTAAAATAGACACATCGTCGCCTGAGTGCTAGAATGTTCTATGTCCCCTATGGTACATAGAACATTCTTGCACTCAGCCGACGACATATCACTTGAATCGGACCATATTAAATTATTTAAAGAAGATATACACAATGATAATAAGAGAACAGGAAAAAACAAACTTAGGACTTATCGACTATTCAAAGTAGATTATCAAATGGAACCGTATCTGATTCAAATTTCTTCCATTGAAGCTGGAAACAATTTTAGGCGATTACGCATCAGCAACCATAAACTGTTGGACCAAACGTGGAAGGCATTTACAACCTCCTCATCCGATGGAACACAGAATATGCGAAGCTTGTACAATGAGAGAGGTGGAATCGGAATGATATTTCGTAATGGAATGTCCGCTTTATGCACCATTGAGAGAAAAATGATTTCCCGCAATTTCTGACGAAAAATTGACTTCCCTCTAATGGATACAATGGACAAATTTAAAGTAATAATGACTAGTGATAATCCAGTGCTATGCAATGTTATTTGTAACATGGCCCAGCTCTTCCTTCACAAGAGGACTTATCTCCTAATATGATTTATGTATGTCATATGGAATTAGTGTGTTTTAGATTCAGTTTATGTTGGTTTTGTGTGTACAAAGCAATCTGCCTTTGTTCTGGTATATTTGCTGAATAAATCTTATCTCAACTTATCTTATCACGTTAATGAAGATATACTGACTAACTTACTTACTAACTCCGATATGCCGAAGGACCAAGTAGTCCGAATGACCAATACTCTAAATGTTCAGTACTCCTAGGGTACAAAGATTTAACAGCCAGAAGGCCCAATAGCCTGAATGCAGAATACTCTGAAAGCCCAATAATCCCAAGCCACAGTGCTCCGAATGATACACAAAGGTCCACTACTCCCACGATCTAAAAGACCATCGGACTATCGTTCCTTCGGAGTATCGAACCTTCGGAGTCTGACCTTCGGAAAATCTGGCTTAGGGAGTACTGGGCCAACAGAATCTCCTCAGGAAATTGGACCGTTGGAAACCGGGCCTTCGGAGTAATGAGCGTTCGGAATATCGGTCCGTCGGAGTAATAAATCTTCGGAATAACCGATCTTCAGAACGCTAAATCGATGTCCCCCAGCCTACCGACAGGTTACGTGAATTCAAGATGGCTAATGGTCCGTTCAATGGTCATCGTGTTCCTGATATTGAAACAAGGATTTTAACTTGTTAGCCAGTAGTGATGCATAATTTTACAACAAAAAGCTATGTTTAAACTAAAAAAAAAACAACGTATGTGTTGTAAAACTAAGCCACGTCTTTGCTAACAGCATACATATCTAAAGCTAGACAAGCTACTTCACGACCTGACCCTTTCCGATGCCAGATCAATGGTGTTTTATACCTTTATTATTGTTGTAGATATATGTTAATATTATGTGGCACATTTACGGAAAGGGCTCAGAGAGCCCATTTCAACAGTGCCTCGCATCTAAACATATTATTAATTCAACTCTTTACCCAACGCAGACGATCTCAAAATTTATTAACTGAATTTTTTTTTTACATTTAAAAGAAATCAACAAAACCAAATCATGCGACCCCCTCATTGGGACGAGCTCGACGAGCTCGTTCCAATGAGGGGTCACATGATATAGATTTGTTGAAATTAAAAAAACTGCTTAGTTTTTATATTACTGGGGCGGTTGGGGCCGATTCGACAGGTAAAGGGTTAATGGATAAAATTTCAGTTACTGCTAGGGTTAGTCCGCACCGAGCTTGTTTAGATGCCGTTCAGATGAGAACTGGCGTATTTGTTTCTTGGGGTTAAACAACACTTTCCACAATCAGGGCTACATCGTATCGTGCCGTTTTACCGGTGGAAAAGGGGGGCGCGGTGGCTGAGTTGGTAGAGGTGCAGGCTGCAAGCCGAAAGGTCCTCGGTTCGAATCCCACCTGCGGAAACTGTGTTGTGTCCTTGGGCAAGACACTTCACCCCCATTGCCCACGTGGGGGCACGGTGACGTTGTGTACTAAGGCGCACTGCACGTCGATGGTGCACCTGTCTTCAACCAATGCTAACCCTGCTTGTGTGGAGTTGGTATGTTGGGGAGCTGACAGTTGCTCGCCGTTGCTCGGTGGTTCTCTCCGGGTACTCCGGCTTCCTCCACCCGTAAAACTGTCACGGCCATGGTTAGCCATTGTGCATAAATATGTGGCCTTAAATACCAAAAATAAAATATAATAATAAACCGGTGGAAAAAGCCGGAGATAACCACCAAGCAGCGGCGAGCAACTATCAGACTCCCCAACTCATAAACCCGGCGCAAGCAAAGTTTGCAGCAGTTGAAGACAAGTGCACCAGCGATATGTAGAACGTCTCAGAGGACACAGCGCCACAGTTTCCAACGTGGGCAATCTGGATACAGTGTCTTACCCAGAGACACAATACTGAGGGCGCGGGTCCTCGGGTCGAACCGCCATGACACCTTAGTTCAATGAAAGAAATTCCAGAAACGGTCGGGGTTATTCCGTGTCGACTTTGACCAATGTGTTCGCTGTGGCCTGGGGGTTTAACTGAAGAAACCATTCATTGACCTAGCAATCGTTCACGTGAATTCGCTTTAACGTAATATTCCTCCACGCGAACGAAACAAGTGTTCTCGTGACATTTTGTGACCTGTATTGATACACTGTAAATAATACCGTTTGACGCGCGGTATAAGATGAGACAAGCAGCTACCGGTGCTATCACCCAGGGCATCGCGAAGTTCATCGAAGGAGTGGGGGTCGGGTGTGGGGCGTAGACCCGGACCCGATTTGTCCCAGCTTTCATAGTCCAAGTCCCGATTGATAAAATGTTTCAGCCATACGTCAAGTCGCACCTTCATCAAAGGCATACCTTGGTGATGTAGTTGGAATATTAGTATCGGTCGTGATCAAAGTTCAATACCCCAGGAATGGGGACGTGGCAACCGTTACTTATTCCCAGTTCCTTATTCGACATTCGTTATCAACCGATTTTATCGGTTGATAACGAATGTCGATTAAGGAACTGGGAATAAGTAACGGTCGTCACGTCCGCTCCAGGAATGTGTTTATGGATGCATACATGTTGAGAAGTTGTGAAGCATGGACTTTCCAACTTCTTATTTAATTGGCCATGCTGGGACCCCAACAGTCGGAATCGGGCACCACACCCTCCATTTGTATTAGGCCGATTGTGTATTTTACGTATGTCCAAGCAGCAAATCTGAAAATACTTGGTTAACCCTTTACCTAACATGAAAAGCAGAAGACCCTTGCCAAAAAAAATTCTTGAATAACTAATTTTTTTCATTTTTTGTCTCAAAAACATAGGTTATGACCCCTCGTTGGAACGAGCTCAACGAGCTCGTTCCAACGAGGGGTCATAACCTGTGTTTTTGAGACAAAAAATGAAAAAAATAATGAAAATTAATTGGAGATTTTTGAGAATAGCGCTGGCCGGTTTTGGCCGTTAGGTTGGGTAAAGGGTTAAGCAAAAGCTACTCCATATCTGAGACTCCAAACCAGTCGACAATACCCGACCGGGAAATATCGGGCATGCATAGAGATGCTTATCTTGGAGGAGTCCATTCTTTAACTTTAATTAATATTTTACCATACGGCTACTTGTTAATTGGTTTACCCCAAACGCTTTGCCAGAATTCTATAGGGGTCTCCTAGCCATTGTTTTAGGGGTGGGGGCAATCATGATAGTTGAAAGGCTGCTGTGGGGATTTAGGGGCCCCCCCATAGTCTTAACTAGGATCCTTCGATCGTTATCCCCACCCCACTTCTCTGAAGTAAAGTGGAAGGAGGGGGTAACGACCGGAGAGTTCAAGTTAGGACTTGGCCTCCCTTCTCTAAAGGAAATTTTGCAAAATTCAGTGCTCTAAGAGCGAATCTGGGGCATTGGTAGTGTGTAGCCCTATATTGGAGACCATTTTAGGTCTTTATGTTACGTAACAGTTGCATTGGGCCAATGTTTTTTTTTTTTTGGACGGGTGGTGGCAGGGAAAACTTTACGCGCTGGTTCTAGTGGTATGAAGCTAGATCAAATTTCAGTTCCTCACTTCAGCTCCAAGGTCGAAAAAAAGTCATCGTTGTGAAAATCACTTGTGTTTTTTTCAACCGTAAACAGTTTTTTACCGCATTTATAACACGGGCGAATTCAGGAAGGGGTGGGGGGGGGGGAGGGTCTCTACTCCTTTGGGCGCAGAAAGAAAACAATTTTTATGCAGTTGATTTCACATAGTGACCTATATTGTATTAAACTGTTTGGTGTTTGTTTTTCTGAGAAGTCTGTAAGCAGGCAAAACTACTTAGATATAAGGCCTACTTCGACGCACTGCATGCAACGCTCGCATAGCGCCCGTTTTGTAACAACCATTGATGTGTTGTAATCACGTGTTTGCACTATTGTATTGCAACAAAGCAAAATCTAGCTTTTTCATTTGACCCTTTACCTAACATGAAAAGCAGACGACACTCGTCGAGCTCGTTCCAACGAGGGGTCATAACCTATGTTTTTGAGACAAAAAATGAACAAATAATGAAAATTAATTGGCGATTTTTGAGAATAGCGCTGGACGGTTTTTCCGTTACGTGGGATAAAGGGTTAATACGATATATTTATCATTTTACCTTTCTCGGATTCCAACAACCCCCACCCTTTTGCAAGGTCTGGATTCGCCACTGGGTGATAAGAATGGAACATTTTTTAGTTATTCAAGAAATATTTTGCAAGTTTCGTCTGCTTGTCATTTCCAGGCGGGATTGCCGTGCGTTCGATTCATGGCGGAGGATCAGAAACCAACATTCTGAATTCCTCTAAAACACGGTTGTGTCCTTCGAAATACACACACAGGCTCACGCCAGTCTTCGTCTCAGGCCAACCACAGCACTTTCATCGTACTATAGTCAGCGCTTTCCCCACTTTCACGATTGCCGTGAGTTGGATTCCTGGAGGGAGATCAGAATCCAACATTCTAAATTCCTCCAAAACATGATTGTGCCCTTCAAGATACACGTACATGCCCGTGCCAGTCTTCGTCTGAGGCCAACTGCTACCCTTTCGTCGCTCTTCAGCCAGCGCGTTCCACACTTTCATGTTGCTGCCGAAAGGAGAGAGAATCAAGTAATCATGCGAACTTCATCTGAAAAGCTAGATTAACCGTTTACCTAACTTGAAAAGCAGACGACACTTGCAAAGATAATTCTTGAATAACTAATTTTTTTCATTTTTTGTCTCAAAAACATAGGTTATGACCCCTCGTTGGAACGAGCTCGACGAGCTCGTTCCAACGAGGGGTCATAACCTATGTTTTTGAGACAAAAAAATGAAAAAAATAATGAAAATTAATTGGCGATTTTTGAGAATAAGGCTTGCCGGTTTTGGCCGTTACGTTAGGTAAAGGGTTAAAGCCATCGTTTTTTACGGTGTGTAAAGGTCTGGTGGTTTAGGTGTTGGACTCCAGGTTGCCAGGCGGGATTGCCGGAAGCTCGATTCCTGGCCGAGGATCAGAAACCAACATTCTATATTCCTCAAAAACATGATTGTGCCCTTCAAAATTCACACAAGGGCCGTGCAAGTCTTCGTTTGTAGCCAACCACAGCACTTTCGCCGAACTGTAGCCAGCGTGTTTCACACTTTCTTGCAGATTCCCGACATCGTTTATTGACGGTGTACAATGGTCTTGTGGTTTGTGTGTTGGACTTCTGATTGCCAGACAGAATTGCCGTGAGTTCGATTCCCGTCGGAAGGTCGGAAACCAACATTCTAAATTCCTCTAAAACATGATTTTGTCCTTCGAAATATACTCTTAAGTGGCTACATTTTCTATTACGGAGTGTGAAGTGCCCCTCCCCCTCCCCCTCTCCCCCAGTTGTATTCTTCACGTAACTCGCATTAGAGCTCGAAAGGGGGAAGCATCGTCTCGTTTCTCGTAGCCTTCTTATATTATGCGACAAACATTGATTACGACTCACGTTCACACTTTACCGGCGACAAAACGGGGAATTGTAACAGACGGAATGATGGTAGGTGAACCCTCAGCAAGTGGACTGCAACGTTGGGAAATTAGTAGTGGAAATTCGCCCGTAGCGATTGAAACTACACGCTGCATGCCTACGATAGCTGAACATCTATCAGAAAATTATGGAAACAGTGCGGACCCCACTGATAGATTTTCCCAAAGAATCGTATTATCATATGGGGAAAGACTTATCAAAGTTGGCCAACAAAGTCGTGATATATGTATAAACGACAAACATTCTTGATGTCTCTCCAATATGCCGTATATCTAGCGCATCCTCACGTGTGATGTAATGATCTGAGAAAACTGGCAAGAAACTCATTCTCACTGGTAAAAGGTGATATGTATCTGATGTGAGGTAAAGCAACCTCTGAGATGACATGCCAGAACGCTGTTGATTTTGTTAAACTGTTCAGGTGAAACCTATAGAATTTCAGTTATTGTATAATAGGAAGCTCCACTATTAGGGCATCGACAAGTGTCCGGCAGTCCCGACAGGTGTCAGACCAGCATTCTTTAAATGAGCATTTTGAATATGACTTTTACTAGTTACACCGCGGATTGTCAGCTAAGCGGCTTTAGAAACATAGGCGATTATTTTTCATATACGGGGAGAGCCACATCTGTATTCGCATCATGATTGAAGTTTGTGCAGTCCCGTTGTCCAGTGCACCACCATTATGGCGAATGGACTTCTCGACCGCCTGAAAATACAAACACACAGGAATATCGACATTCCTTCTTGTACTGAAATAATATATTGCGCACGAAATTCTTCGAGATATCCTCTGCAACTCCTGATAAATTCAGCCTCCCAGCACCAACCATCTTGCGATTATATACCCCACCTGCATACATGACATTCGGCGCATCCCGCATTATATATAGATTTCAGGTGCCTTCCCAAACTCCAAACAGTGTTGTCTCCTTCTGCAATGCTCGATACATACATCAGGCATTGCGAAGGGAAATAAACCTTCTTGTGGTATGGGTCTATTGGGGCATGGTCGACTGAAGGTGTAACCGAGGTAAGTAGGAGCAGGGAACTGGTCATAAAGATATTTTGAATCGCGCAACATACGGAAACTTAATGTTTTACACTCTAACTCAAATTTAATAACATTTAACTGGACTTGGGATACACATCGTCGCCCGAGTGCTAGATTGTCCTATGTCCCATAGGGGACATAGGACATTCTAGCACTCAGGCGACGACATGTCGAGAGTCACCTTACCAAACTCCTTCGAGTACTTCTTTACCCTTTAAACCCTGGTGGTATCTTCCATGTCAGTTCAATGACAGCAATTGGAAGAGTCCATATTCATTATCTGGGGGTATGCCAATTACTTTTTTCATCGTGCAGCCTAAGACAGCACGTTGAAATATTGATTGGTTTACCTCACACATTCACTTCGCAACCATCTTACTTAATGAAATTATGAAGTATCACGTTCCTGGGCAGCAAAAGGGGTCTCTCGGGTTCAAAGGGTTAATTTACAATCGGCTATCCAAACTAATTTGCACAATATTTAACCCTTTACGAACCAAACCGACCAGCGCTATTCACAAAATTCACCATTCAATTTCCATTACTTTTTCATTTTTTGTCACAAAACATAGCTTAGATTAGATTAGGTTAGATTAGAATTTAATGGCAATTTACACCCACGAGGGGCCGATGCCATATCAACCATACATAAGTAATAAAATAATATATAATAATATAAATGAGTAACAAATTAATAACAATATATCATATGTTATTTGTATGTGATGATCTGTTTTCGGTGAAACCCCAAACAATGTGACTATGGGTGCGTTCGGAGTCCTACCATTGGTAACCAATCGTAGCTATTCGGTACCATCGGTAAAGGTTGGTACCAATTCCGCCATTTTTTTTCACCAGTGGTACATTTTTGAGACCATGCTCGAGAGTGTGGAATTTTTCACCAACGCGAAATCCAAAATGGCGAACGCAGACCGATTCAAAATTAAAATACCACCATGGAAAAGATTCTATAAAGAAAGAAAAAAGTTCTTCGTTGGCAAAAAGTAAGCAATTGACAGTGAATTGTTGTAATGAATGTTCAAGTGGATATACAGTTATTTCTGTGAGAAATAACACAAAATAGCTGATAATGTCCCAGTAGTAGTGTACGTTCCCCTACAGGGAATATTTGGATGACCTCGGTGGATGACCTCGGAAGTGACGTCATGTCACGTGACCTAGTGGCGCCATGTTGTGTTGTCATGGTAACCCGCGTGAGCGGCTATGTTGTGACGTCATCCCCATAGTGATACGTGGTTAGTGCGCATGCGCAGCGCGTGTTGTTAGGGTGATAGGGAAATAACACCTCATGGGATAGGGATCAAAAAAGGGATTCTGGGAGAATTCTAATCCAGAACATTTCTCCTGTTCAATCGAATGCACCCCCTTGTACCCCTTAGTACTATAGCACTACGTGCTAAGCTGATAAATTGGGGAAATAAAGTCAATTTCGGTGATTTTGGGTGGATTTTGGTGATTTGGGGGATTGTCGGGTTGTTTGTGGTAATCAGATTTACTCAGATTCAATCGAACATACCCACCGAACATACCCCTATCCTATTGTAGGCCTTAGGTAACATAGCAATCACGTGCTACCATAGAAACCAAGATGGCGACCTCCAGTATACAAAATGGACGACGGAAACACGTATCACCCTAACAACACGCGCTGCGCATGCGCACTAACACCACGTATCACTATGGGGATGACGTCACAACATGGCCGCTCACGCGGGTTACCATGACAACACAACATGGCGCCACTAGGTCACGTGACATGACGTCACTTCCGAGGTCATCCACCGAGGTCATCCAAATATTCCCTGTAGGGGAACATACTCTACTACTTGTCCCAATTTCGTGGCATTGAAACGTAAACTTGGGTATGCACACGCCATTAATCCGTTTCCAGAGGCGTCCGAAGCACGGGGAGCTATGCGACTTCGATACAGTGCGTAACCAGGGGTGGGGGAGGGAAGCTCAAATTTTAGCTAGCCCAAAGAACATTGTCATGCGTGTGAAACACGTTGGGAACAAATATTCAGAAGTGAAGCGGCGATTATGCATTTTCTTTCCGCCATGTTGTTACCGATGACTACCAATTTCCGTTCGGAGTCGAAATACACCATCGGTCACTGTCGGTATACGTTCGGGTACCTGTGGTAAATACCGTTTGTTACCAATGGTGGGACTCTGAACGCTTCGGGTAGGTAAAAACCCGTACCACGTGATCAGACACAGGGGTAATAAATTTATCTATTGACTTTCCGTTTTAGAAGTACAATCTATTTCATGTGTGCACACACACAGCATGAGATCTTTTATCTTCCATTGTTGAGCCATACAGGTTTCTGTGGAAATTTTGTGCCAAAGAGTTTTTGTGAAAATATGCCGATATGACTAGTATAAAAAAATTATTGAATTTCTTTTTTTCTTTTTTGTCTCAAAAACATAGCTTATGAACCCCACATTGGAGGGTACTCGACAAGCTCATTCCAATAAGGGGTCATGAGCTATATTTTGGAGATGAAAAAATAAAATATAATACATGTACACTGTAAAACTGGAATGACGATTTTTTTGCGAATAGTGCAGGCCGTGATCAGACATGAGATAGCATATTTACATGTATCTATTGACTTCTACGGGGTATGGACAATTTGTAGATTTCGGAACGAGGCTTCCACTGGGTATGGGAAATTTGTCAGTGGCTGGGCGGACGTATCGTGGGTTTCAATGAATATGGTCTCATACCACGTATCTATCAACCAATCAAATCAAAAAATTCACTTTAGTCAATAGATAAAGATGATTCCACATAATTCGGATTTTTCATTTCTCGTAACAAAGACAAATTTTTCTTTGTTGTTTAAATGTTTAAATTTCACTTCCTTCTATTGAATTTGTTCAAAATATAACTTGTTATCATCTTCATAGTTTTTACATTTCAATATAAAGTGCTCTTCTGATTCTTCCACATTATCGTCACAATTCTTGCATATTCGTTGTTCATATGGAACCGTGGGGCACTGACGTCTCCCTATTTCTATTTCTAGCTTATGATTGCTGATTCTTGGTTTACTGAACATGCACGCTAAAAACTAAAGTGTTAAAAACTACACTTGAAGTGCTGTATTTAACACTTAGAAAGTGCTGAACTAGCACTTTGTTCAAGTGAAGGTATCCCAGAACTTGACAGGTGTTACAATAATACCACTTGACAAGTGTAATGTCGCGACACTTAAAAGGAAACAACGCAGATGACGCGGATCAGGCTCGAACTCTCGACCCTGATCCGCGTCATCTGTGTTGTGTCCTCTTAATTATGTGCCCACCAAGCGCAAATCAAATTATGGACGATTCTGGAAGAACCAGCAATGCTAGACACATGGGAAGTGCCATCCATTCAAGTTTCAGATGTCTGACGATTGTAATGTCTAAGTGCTTAAAGCATTTCACTTTGAGTGTTAAAATCAAACCCTAAGGGTTAGAATGGGTTTAACACCTTGAAAGTGTCAGTTTTAACACTTTAGTTTTTAGTGTGTGGTCCGTAGAGATCAAGTAAGGCTCTAAATCGTAATTATCAGTAATTATCTTTGAAATCAGGGGCCGCGGAACCGGGGGGGGGGGCTGGGGCTGGAGGGGGGGGCTTCAGCCCCCCACACTTTTTTGCCGGGCCATGTTTTTGTATGCATATGTATTAACACAACCAATGACTGGTGAATCAAGGGGCGGATCCAGAGCCTCCCTCATATTTTCGCCAGCTATGTTTCTCTCGTACCGGTTCAGTTTCGATGGATTTCGGATCATTTTTGCAGTAAGTGGCAGCGAACGATAAAATGTATACAGTCCGTTAAAAAATCGGTTAACTGAAATTGTTCGTAATCTTACAGGCATACAAGTACCAAATCCACCCCAAGACAAGATAATCCACAGACAGTATAATTGCTGTTAACGTCTGGTAAAGCATACAGTTGAGATCTATTTATCAGCTTTGGTCGTTACGACCAACGCTGATAAATAGACCCCACATGTATGCTTTACCGACGTTTTTTAACGGATCTCAAAGTGTGAAATCTTTCAAATACATCTGAAAAATCTCAAAATATCCGCTCAGAAGCATGGAAATGGGGGTTTTGGGACCCTGGAATTTGAATTTTTCGTACGACGGGCCGAATCATGGTCGGCTCGTCACACCGACGACCATCCATCGTCCGATCCGATCCAGCCCCCCACACACTTTGAAAATCGTTCCGCCACTCGTTCCGCCACACACACACTATGAAAATCGTTCCGCCGCCCCTGGAATGTGCGATATGTTCTCATTTTGTTCATTCCCCCTTTCTTCGCATCATGGAACATTTCTGTCTTGAACCTTGAGATGTGATTAAGAATTGAATGTAATTTTTATAATCTTTGTTGGAGAATGAACGTGTGGGAATGGGTACAAATTATGTATGAATCCCGAAGGGATTCATACAATTTGTACCCATTCCCACACGTTCATACTCCAATAAAGATTATAAAAATTGCATTCAATTCTTATAATTACATTCCGTAACTGTTTAAACTACTTTTTACCAAACAACAAAGCAGAAAGACGAAATAACATGTACGAACGAACGAGGCGAAAAAACACCCCCCACACAAAAGACAAAGCGCACAACTCTGAGTTGAGCACTGGTTTTCGGCATTTACCCAAATTTGTCAAATTGCCGTCTTTCGCAACGAAACTTGGAATGTTCAAAGCAATTTATTTAACATATCAGTAAACTATGATCACTGATCACTGCGAGAGGCGCTAAAAGTTATAAACCCGCCCAAACACCGCCCGAATTACATTCTGTCAACTGAGCTCTACCGTAAATGCGGGTCAAAGTTCGACCAAATGTATTCATTGGAAAATGAATTACATTTGGTCATGACGTTTTCATCCAGCTGACCAATGGGAATTGAGTATTTGGACCCAAAACGTATAACTACATTAACAATGTAATTATTCAGTCTTGAGATCATATTGAATAGCATTTAACTTTTCTAATGACAATGAATCTTTTGGAACCTCATTGAATTTTAGTACACCTGGCCTTTGAGACCATTTTTGATTAATTGTAGAATCACTTACCATATCTGCCGCCGAGCGAAGCAGCGACTGGTCATTAAATTATTAAATTCAGCTATTCTGGTGATATGTCGAATGGTATTCATTATTCCATCCTGAATTAAAGGGAATCTACCTAGTTCTGCGCATGAGGCATCATGGGATGATTTTCGGTTAACACCAAGTACAGATTTACTAAATTTAAATGCGTCTGTTCATTTGGTGTGATGTAAATTTTATCAAAATTAATAGCAGGCGCCCATAACTCAAACTCAAACAATAGTATCGGTTTGATTAGCTTGTCAAATAGTTTATATCATATATCCACGGAATGAGTCTCATGTTTACGAAGCACTGACGTCAGTGCCTATAATGCTTTGTCACAGCTTATGACCCCTCATTGGAAACAGCTCAACGAGCTCGTTCCAATGAGGGGTCATAAGCTACATGTAAGTTTTTGAGATAAAAAATGAAAAATAAGGAAAATTTAATGGTGATTTTTGCGAATAGCGCTGGCCGATTTTGACCGTTACCTTGGGCAAAGGGTTAATATCAGGCGCTCATAACTCACACCCTTTACTTGTCAAATAGTTACACCATATATCGACGGAATGAATCTTATGTTTACGAAGCGCTGACGTCAGTGCATATAATGCTTTGTTACCTTTACAAACTATTTCGGACTGGGCACTCCGAAAATTTCCATTAAGGAAAATTTAACCCCCAAATATGTGTATACTCTGTCGCTAATTCTAAAATATTATCATCTAAAAGTTTGTATTTTTTGGAAGCTCTTTTTTTCAAAAACCCTACATTTAGTTTTGGAATGATTAACAAACAAATCATTTCTTTGGAACTCGTTCCAATGAGGGGTCATAAGCAACATTTTGGGGCCAAAAATGAAAAAAATTAGTTATTCAAGAATTTTGTTTGCAAGTGTCGTCTTCTTTTCGTGTTAGGTAAAACTTAACAGACTTTATATGCGTATAATGCTATAACTACAACACGACTGAATAAAATATTAATTAAATATTAATAAGTATGACAAATATTAATTAAAATATTAATAAGTATGACAATAGTTTGTGGAAACTAGCCAGTGCCATCTTTAACCCTTTACCTAACCTAACAGTCAAAACCGGCCAGCGCTATTCTCAAAAATCGCCAATTAATTTTCATTATTTTTTTCATTTTTTGTCTCAAAAACATAGGTTATGACCCCTCGTTGGAACGAGCTCGTCGAGCTCGTTCCAACGAGGGGTCATAACCTATGTTTACGAAACAAAAAATAAAAAAAATTAGTTATACAAGAATTATTTTTGCAAGTGTCGTCTGCTTTTCGGGTTAGGTAAAGGGTTAACGGACCCACAATTTCTGGGTAATTATTTTGGATTTCACCTCATCTGTGGAATGGGCCTCTTCTGATAGAGTTTTGGGATCTACTTGTCCTTCATCCGTCTGCGTTAGCGGTTCGACGAACATGGTACATATTGCACCGATTTAGTTGTGCACTGAGCCCGAATTGTCACATCACAGTCAAATTAGCAACCGCAGCAAAGTTCGTGTACGAAACGTTTGTTGTGTGGATCCTGCTTTTTAGAAATTAAATTACACACTCCTGTTTCACTGTTGTCAGCGCCACCAAGCAGGTCGTTTTCCATTTATTTCCTTCCAATAAAATCTTCTTGACGCGGTCTCTCAGAACATTTGCTGCATGTCTAGGGGTTTGAATGAACACGCAGGCCTCACCCATAATTTTAATACGGGATTCATCTATTATGCATGAAAGTCCCATGACAGTTGACATGAACCATTCACGCTTGGAAATAAGCAGACTGTCATCTGCAGAATGAGGTCCCGTGAGGGCGAATTTGTTGATGCTACCCTGCACAGCAGGGTAGCATCGCTAAATTTACCCTCTGTGAACTTCAATCTGATTTAAGGTCTCAGGCCTAAACAGAAAGAAGTATACCCAGAGGATAAACTGGGTGATTCTAGCCTACTGTATTGGATAACATCAGCAAATTCACCCTCTGGGGGACCTCATTCTGCAAATGACAGTTTGCTTATTTCCAGGCTTGGAACCATCAGCATTTTCAAAGATGTGGTAATTTGCCAGTTGGCAAATTGCCATATCTTTTAAAATGCCAATAAGTCATTTTAGTCAGTTGTATTAACCCTTTACCTAACATGAAAAGCAGACGACACTTGCCAAAAAAATTCTTGAATAACTAATTTTTTTCATTTTTTGTCTCAAAAACATAGGTTATGACCCCTCGTTTGAACGTTCCAACGAGGGGTCATAATCTATGTTTTTGAGACAAAAAAATGAAAAAAATAATGAAAATTAATTGGCGATTTTTGAGTTTAGCGCTGGCCGGTTTTTGCCGTTACGTTGGGTAAAGGGTTAAAAAGGTAGAAAAAACAATTCTGGAAAGTACAATTGTAAAAGTTATATAGTTTTGGCTCCTGGTCGCAAAAATATATTGAACCGGAGGTTTCACGTAAGACTAATTAACCGTAGGTAATAATAACACTTTGGCCGGCCGCCGATTTGTCGCGGCTCTCGGGTGAGAAGGCCTTGGTTACCCCTGTACTCCCAACTGCCTCCCTATTCCAACGCTTCTTCTCTCCTCCCTGCACTTGGAGATGAACTGCTTGATGACATCCCTTGCCCCATTCTTCCCAATCTCTCCGATTAGTATATTAACCCTCTCCTTTGAGTCTCTCACTAGCCACATATCCTTCATTCTCCCATCCCACTTCCCCATTATACTCCCAATGAATCTTATTCTTTTGGACTGGTATTTTGGGCATTCTAGAAGTGTTCTAGGGTCTCCACCACGCCCAAATTACACATCTGGCACTCCTTTTCACTGTTTTCCCCAATTTTCCCCTCAGCTCCAGGGACCGCGACCTCGGCTTGAACAAGTGTCCCCTCAAAGGTGCCATCAGGGTACTCTTCAAAACCAGGCTTCTCTTTATCACGCAGGCCACCCAAAGACCTCTTTGATTTGAACCCCTCTCGCCAATTAAGGCTACCATCCTCCATGAGCTTTTCTCTGATTATTTTTTTTACCCTGGTTTGCCTCTACGTCTAGGTCCGAGATCTGCAGTGAGTAGTTCTCTATTAGCTACCTCACTTGGACCATCCACCCTGTCTTGATATTTGGGTTGAAAATTCTATGGAACATTACTTTACACCATCGGCTATCGGGGAGATTTACCAAATAATTAAGATAACCGAGTTTCGATAAGTCTATCCGGTCCTTGATTCTCAGCGACCCAAGCTCACCCCTGATTGATTCTAGTGCTGCGGCATTACTCGACCCCGTTATCCATCGGCCTGCATCGTTCTGCGTGGTTTCCATGCTCTTTACAGCCGTCTGGCTTTGGGGCACAACTTCCGTACCATATGTTATCTTGGCAGACCCATCATTTTCCAAATGGCTTTCCCCACGAAAACCTTATTGAAACTGTTTCTCCCTATAAGTTTCATTTGGTTAAGGATTCGCCTCCCCTTCAGAATCAATTTATTTGTGTGTTTCGGTAGATGCCTCTTTCTGTGATGTTTATATTTACCCCCAGATACTCGTAGTCACCTGTCTATCCTACACAAAGAAGTTTGCTACTACCTTCCGAAATACAGAACTCCCCCGCTCTCCACCTTCGAGTGGGGGTCCACTTTGCGGTCCACATGTATAACTTTGCTCCTTCTTTCATTTAGTTCGAGTCTCCATTTGCTCCCATATTTCACAACAAATCCCAACATTTTCGCTAGCCCCTCTTTGCTTTCTGACACTAGCACCATATCGTCTGCAAAAATAGCCCTGGGGTCTTGAAGTCCCCAACTGCTACCCCTCGTCACTACGCAGGAGTTCATCTCCTAAACCTTTGATGTACAGTGCAAAAAGAATTGCCGAAAGGATACACCCCTGTTTTAGGCCTATCTCCATAGGGACATGTTCTGTTGTTATGTTACGCAGGCTAAGTTCACTCTGTACATCTTTATATAATGCTTTCAGAATTCCAACAAACTCGCCTCTCAAGCCCAGAGCCTCAAGCTTTCGCCACATACGTATGCCTTTTTAACATCCAAAAAGGCCATAAACATTTTTTCTTTTTTGCTTTCGCGGATTCCATCATTTGGATAGCGTAAAAAGATGGTCAGTGATGACTCTCCTTCCCTTCCTGAAGTCATTCTGAGTCTCTCACAAAAACCGCTTCTCCTCAATCACCTCCTCTAATCTCTCATACAGGACTTTACAGAAAACTTTTCCAATGTTGCTACTGACAGAGATTCCCCGACAATTATCCAAAACGTCTTTTTCTCCCTTTTTGTGAATAAATGTCTCTTTGCTTTTTCTCCACTCTTTTGGGACCTCTTGTTTTTCTATGGCTAAATTCAATAGGACAGTTAGGCTTTCACAAAGTTCCTCCCCCCCCCCCTTTTTTTGATAAACTCGTTAGGAATTTCATCCACCCCTCCCGTTTTTCCATGCCTTACTTTTGAGATCACATTTCGCACCTCCTCGGTTTTAATTTCGCTGCACACGAAGTTCGATAGACTTTCCTCGACCTGGTTCGTACACTCCAGTGGGTTCTCCATCCCCCATCGCTTATCGTTTACCTTCTCCCAGTGCTTGACTAGTGCGATTTAATACCCTGTGGGTTACTTCCTTTGTTACGCGCATTCACCCATTTCCAAAATACGTTCGAACTCGACCCCCGTCATTCTTATCGTCCTAATAAGACTAATATTTACTTTATTTCGTGCTTGTTGGTATTCTTCCTTTGATACCAAGGCCGCTTTGCTTTCCGCCCCTTTGAGTTTTCTACCTCTCCTGTATGCAGAACATTTAGCTTTTCTACCCTTTATGGCCATTTTCAGTTCTTCGTTCACTCTGTACCCAAGTTCCCGAGTTGGCACCCTAATCTTTCCTACACTTTCCTTCCCTGCCTCCACTAGACTCGCAACTATGGCATGGGCCATTTTCTGGACACTGGCCCCCTCGTGTACGGTTGCAAACTTTGGTTTCAATTTTGAGGTATGACAATAGCTTGTGGAAACTTATGTTAATCAAATGTGTGAAATGTTTGAAAAGAAATTATTTTAGTTCATATTTACAGTTTATGAGCCGGCTAATTAGATGGCGCCGACCCTCTCCCGGTGATGTAAGTTTGACATGCTGCTCTACGGAAACGCTCAAGCATCACATGACATTCGATACTAATCCGTTTAATCAGATTATTAATCTGTTTAGAGAGATTAGTAATGTGTTTAATTGGATTAGTAATCTCCGTTAAAAGTAACATGGAGACAGTGAATTGGTGAATTTGGAGTATTGGTAATCCATTAACCCTTTACCCAACGAATTGGCCGCATCAATCCGTGTAATATGCAAATTCAGTAGTTGAAAAAATATTATTTTTCAAAACATTTCAAGAAAACCATATCATATGACCCCTCGTTGGAACGAGCTCGTCGAGATATGGTTTTCTTGAATTTTTTTGAAAAATCTGAAAAAATAGTATTAAAAATAATAAATTTTGATATCGTCTGCGTTGGGTAACGGGTTAAACAGATTAATAATCTATCTAAACAGATTGTTTAATCCGTCCAAACATATATCTAATCCGATTAACCCTTTACCAAATGCAGACGATTTTAAAATTTATTTTTTTAAATATCATTTTTTCATTTCTTCAAATTTTTCAAAAAAATTCAACAAAACAATATCATGTGCCCCGTCGTTGGAACGAGCTCGACGAGCTCGTTCCAACGAGGGGTCACATGATATGGTTTTGTTGAAATTTTTTAGAAAATAATATTTGTTCAACTGCTGAATTTGCATTTTACGCGTGCGGATGCGAGCAATTCGTTGGGTAAAGTGTTAAACAGATATGCAATCTGTTTAAACCGAGTAAAAATCCGATTAAACAGATTAGTAATCCGATTAAACGGATTAGCATTTTTATGCCACGTGGCGCTTCTACATTGTCATGCATTAACCCTTTGAACGACTGGACGCTTTTTAGGAACAGGATCGTGACACAACCCAGATTAATATCCTATTAAAAACAGTAGGGGATATTTGATAAAAGTGAGATATAAAAAGAAATGTATTTATATTTTCATCAAAAAGACAATTGAGGCATTGCACTGTGTCATCTGGTGAATGATTTCAGCTATAGTTGGGTGTCTGACAAGCATACATTCCACGCACTGAGCTGTGGAAGACATGGACGGCCAGTCAGAGAATTTACCACATTCAGTCCAAGACCTCAGTACCTTGTAAATCCTCCTCGGTTCGCGAGACAAGCGCGGTTCCGACGTGGCATACTTCTCGCCAAACGTCCAATATCAGCTTGACTGACGTTATTCCATTCTTCCTGCAGTGCAGCGGCGAGTTCCTGGACATTGGTAGGGGGCTGTTGGCGTTGTCGTAGGCGCCTGCCATGCATATCCCAGACATGCTCGATTGGTGAAATGTCTGGACTTGGTACTGGCCACGGCAGTGTAGTGATGTTCTGCTCCCGGAGGAACTCTGTAGCGACACGGGCCCTGTGTGCTCTTGCATTGTCATCTTCGAAAATGAATCGACAGCCGTGACGTCGCGCAAATGGCACCACATGAGCTGCTAACATGTTGCCACGGTAGTACAGCCCTGTGACACAGCCTTGGATGACATATAATGCTGTTCTGCTTGTCATGATTATGCCTCCCCACACCATAACCGATCCACCACCAAACCGATCGTGCTGCCTAACGCCGGGTAACGTCTTGGTATCGTTCGTTCCGCCGCCGCCACACTCTGCTTCGCCCATCGTGGAAGTCGAGAGTGAACCTCGATTCATCGGAAAACATGACGTTACTCCACCGACGATTGTCCCAGCGCTGTCGTGTTCCACACCAATTACGCCTTGCTGCGATGTGACGTTCAGTCAAACGTGGAATTATTCGAGGTCGTCGAGCGTACAAATTCCAGCTGTGTAGGCAATTTCGGATAGTCTGACCACTGACACACACATCTGTCGCTCGGTGCAGCTGCTGTCCAATTTCTGAGACACTTTGATGGCGGTTACGTAATGCTGTGGTTCGGATGAAACGATCCTGGTTAGCAGTTGGCGCCCATGGACGACCTGATCGACGTCTGTCATCAACATTGCCTGTCTGACGGTAGCGTGACCACAACCTGCTAATCACCGATTGAGTAACGTTGAGAATTTGAGCCACTGCAGTCTGTCTGTTGCCAGCTTCCAACATGTAACGGCACGTAAACGTTCGTCGCGTATCAGTTTTCGCATACCTCAAAAGTTACGTTTCAACCAGAAACTACTGATGAACGAGTTTATACTAAGAAAAGAACGATGAGACCTCCGAAAAGCCAGTCCAATACAAATGAAAATTTTGAAACGTACCCCACAGACATAAACGCGGCGCGAAGTTTTCGTGGGCCGGTGACATTCATGATTTACACTAAACTTGGTAACATATTGATGTGTCCAATCGCGCGTATCCAATACCATTTTCCGATAATATCAACATCAGTTTGGATATCCCATACTTTTTTAAATAGTATAAAATAGATAGCTGCTCACGGAATTTGGGTGGTTGACCAATCAAGATTTTCAACGTGCAGCCCAAAGACTGCACGTTGAAAATATTGATTGGTCTTCCCCCAAGTAACGAATATAGACTCTACCATTTGATGGCTTTGAACTGGACTGGAATATACTATCAACGTTCAAATTGTTAAAATAGAGTAATTTGCTGAAAAACACTCATGTTGTGGAGCTTCACCCAGGTAAGTCGAATTCTAAGAGTAGAAATTAAAAAGCACAGAGAAGATTTTGGCCAGTGGACCTCCACTTTAAGCCGCAGGTCCATCATAGAACACTTTATTTCTGATTCTAAATCATTTTACAGAGATACATTGTTTGTTATTTTATTTTCATTTTTAACCCTTTACCCAACGTAACGTCCAAAACCGGCTAGCGCTATTCACAAAATCGTCGATTAATTTTCATTATTTTGTTCATTTTTTGTCTCAAAAACATAGGTCATGACCCCTCTATGGAACAAGCTCGTCGAGCTCGTTCCAATGAAGGGTCATAACCTATGTTTTTGAGACAAAAAATGAAAAAATTTAGTTATTCAAGAATTTTATTTGCAAGTGTCGTCTGCTGTTCATGTTAGGTAAAGGGTTACGACCAAACCCGTCCAGCACTATTCTCAAAAATCGCCGATTAATTTTCATTATTTGTCTTTGTCGAGCTCGTTCCAATGAGGGGTCATAACCTATGTTTTTGAGACAAAAAATGAAAAAAATTAGTTATTCAAGAATTTTATTTGCAAGTGTCGTCTGCTTTTCATGTTAGGTAAAGGGTTAAATTAACGCAACAAATGTTTCCCAATATATATATCAAGACATTGTTAACCCTTTACCCAACGTAACGGCCAAAACCGGCCAGCGCTATTCTCAAAAATCGCCAATTAATTTTCAAAATATTTTCATTTTTTGTCTCAAAAACATAGGTTATGACCCCTCGTTGGAACGAGCTCGTCGAGCTCGTTCCAACGAGGGGTCATAACCTATGTTTTTGAGACAAAAAATGAAAAAAATTAGTTATTCAAGAATTTTATTTGCAAGTGTCGTCTGCTTTTCATGTTAGGTAAAGAGTTAAATCAACGCAACAAATGTTTCTCAATCGAGACGTGATTTCACCGAATCTTTGATGACATTATCATCATGAATGAAGTCTCATCACGTCTGTTGTGTTAGGATTTCACCGCGTAGTTTCACCGATTGACATTTTCTGGGCGAATTAAATATTTATTAATTGGAATATCTATAATAGGGGCATGAAAGAGTATCTGTATATATTTGTGAGTGATATACCACATCAACGACCGCCTGCGCACGAACTTCACGAAACGGTGGTAAACAAAGAGCTGGTAACAGCTTCGAGTTCCGAACAGAATTAGACTAGTGGCATGGGAGTTTGGGACTGACCTCAGTTGAACCAATCGCGATTTGCTTCCAACTCCCATATCAGTAGCGATTGACGACAGTCAATAGTAATTGAAACCAGGAGGTGTGGGGTGGGGGTAACTTAATATTTATTTCTTCAATTTGTGCCTGGAGACATAGTTTATAGGCCAAATTTTTTTTTTTATTATTATTTCATCATTTATTGGGAAATATCATTTACTATTCGTTTCAGGCAAAGGGTTCAATTATAAAAATGGGATGTCTGTGATTCAGTCATTCCTTTATTCCGTCCAGCTAGAATTCCAGTATTGATTATCTCCCTTGTTATTCAGTAAGCCCCTTTTCTGTCACTTCCGACTTTATCATAGCCTGCCTTCAACGATGGGAATATGTGATCAGTCTGAGACCAATATACAAACTTTTATAATTGAATTTTCCCAAGTTGTATTTTCTGCAAGTGAATACAAATGACGGAAATGGATCATTAGCATTTCAAAAGATATGGCAACTTGCCAACTGGCAAGTTGCCACATCTTTGAAAATACTAATGGTTCATTTTAATTAGTTATTTCCATAAATAGAAAATACAATTCTGAAAAATACAACTGTAAAAGTTTTATAGTATTGCCCCCCCCCCCTCCCCCCCCCCCACCCTCCCCTCCTGAACTTGAGCCATCACAGTCTGGACGAATTAGGTACACCCCCCCCCCCCCCGCAATTGTTCATCTTCGCAATGTCCTTGTCCCTTACAAAGTGGATGGACAATCGTAGTTAAGATGCCAAGTTAGTGCGAAAGGGCCGGAAGTCAACAAAAAATTCAGTCATACCCCCCTCCCCCCCCCCCCCCCCCACGACCACACATCGTGTTGCTTATACGCCTCCGTTTTTTATTATCTGGTCAAAACCCTTATTTCTGGGATGCTTTAAGAGAACATTGAATATTAAAGCGGAATCTAGACTGATCGATCCTGATCAGCGGTACCTGCGTTGTGTCCGACTGGCGTGACAATCGTTACTTATTCCCAGTTCCTTATTCGCCATTCGTTATCAACCGATTTTATCGATTGATAACGAATGTCGAATTAGGAACTGGGAATAAGTAACGTTTGTCACGTCCCCTTGTGTCCTTGGGCTAGACACTTAATTCGATTGTCCATCTGGGGCACGATGGCGCTGTGTACCAAGGCGTACTGCAAGCTGATGGTGCCCTTGCCTTCAACCGCTACTAACCCGACCCGATGTGGCCCTGTCAGTTGAAAGTATTGCGAAACCCCAATAAACAAACAAACAACTCCCACCCATACCATGTACAACGAAATCAGAACAGCATTGTTTGGAGTTGCACAAAATAACAAACCCCCTTCACAAGCACATTTTCGCTAATTACAATGAAATTAACTTCGATCCGCGTTAATGGAGGTAATATGCTTTTCTGTTTACGATCTGGCCTCTTTTATGTTTTCTTTTTATTGCACGCTAAGAATAGATTTCCGTCACATTTTCTTTATTTTACTACTGGAGTATTGTGTATGGCCCAGAAATCTACTTGTTGGCAGGGCAGTATTTAAAAATGACGCGAGATCTATATTTATCACCCAACAGTCTTTGAACCTATTTGTGACGTCCCAGTACATTAACTGATCACGTGATCCACAACAAACGTCTCAGCTGCAATCCAATAAGTTTAACTCTTTACTAAACACGGAGCTGGCGACACTTGCAAAATTTATACTTGAATAACTGAACATTTCCCTTTTTTGTCTCGAAAACATATCTTACGATCCCTCATTGGAACGAGCTCTTAGAGCTCGTTTCAATGAGGGGTCATAAGATTTGCTTACGAGGTAAAAAGTGAAGAAAAAATAATAAAATTTGATTAACGATTTTAGTGAATAGCGCTGAGTGGATATGGCCGTTTGTTTATTGGGTTTAGCGACACTTTGAACAGCTTGGGTCCCACTATATTGGACAATTTTAAGGATGGAGGAAGCCGGAGTACCCAGAGAGAACTACCGACCAGCGGCGAGCAGCTGTCAGACTCTCCAACTTACTAACCCGCCACAAGCTGAGCTAAGTTGAAGTTAAGAGCACCATCGATGTGCAGTACGCCCCAGTACACACGGGGCCACCGCGCCCCTACAGTTGCTTCGAGATGATGTGTTTTGTCACTGCAAATATCTCAGGTGATGGGGGTGGGTGTGTGTGTGTGTGTGTGGGGGGGGGGGGGGGGGGGTACTATGTTCGGGAAGGATGGGAGGTTTTCGCGCGGCGAAGCAAGTTTTTGCCACAATCATGTACATTTTTAACAAAACACCATAAAAACAAATTTCAGCTACCAAAGTTAATATTATGAGTATCAGAACATAAACCGAGACATATCAAAACATTATTTTGCAAAGGTGGGGGTGGATGGGTGGGGGGGGGGGGGGGGGTGGGGGTGTGGCGGGTTACTTTCCAACTTTACCCCAAAATTCCAACTTCCATGAGCCATAATTTGGGGTTGGGTCCGGTAATGTATGAGGAAAAAATTACAATGCAAGAAAAAAATTTATTTTCCCATTTTTTCCACATGTGGGATCGACAGTAAGAAAATGAAAAAAATTTATGAAAACTTGGTAGATGTCCCCACATGAAAATCAAACTATCAAGCTCAGCTGTATTCTGAAAAGCAGGATCTTTTTCAAAAAAGGGTGCTCTCGATTTACATTGTTTCTACCCTATTCAGCTGCTCTGTTCAACACTGCTCTCTGCACCATGAAACATCATTATACTGCTTGGTATGCACTTTTTCTTCAAACATTGCCCAAAAGGGGTGGGTCCACGATTGGCTATGGCAAAAAATCACCTGGGAGGGGTGAGTGTCCCAACAGGACTGGCAAAAACTTGTATTCCGGGGTAGTGAGTACTCAAAATCTGGGGAAACAGAAAATTCCATCTTGTACCCAACAGTTTTTTCAACCCCCCTCTCCTGGGTGGTGTGGGTTAGAATCGAACCGTCGACCTTTTGATTTGAAGTCCGGTGCTCTAACCAATAAACCACCGCACTTCCGAATATGACCGTTTAAAGTAAAAGGCTTTCACATCTGGAATATTCCAAAAACTATTATTATTTTCAACTGAAAGCGTCATTTTCCACATTCCATTTTGCTTCCGCATATCAGGCACGTTTCTGACTAACAAAATCGGTTCCAAAAACCCAGCATTGCACTTAAGAACCGATTTTGTTGTCACTCCAAATACAAACGTACATCTCATACAAGATAAATTTGCCAACATGCATGCGATGGCTCCAAGTTTTCAAGTCACGATAGCTTTTAACTGAATTATCTCCCTGTGAATTATAGATACGCAAGTGATTTCTGTGTTACGTCCCTGGAAGTGCAACCTATCTTAAGGTTTATCTTACAATCACATAGATTTTGGCCTGAAAACCACGAGAAACGGTGCGTATCACATAATATGTTCCGATTCCGTATCATATAGACGACTCATTCTGATGCCGTATCATATAGATTCAACTTCCGGTCAACACCGCTCTATGACAAATAATATTATATGCATTGTTATTACGCATTCAAATATGAAATTAAAAATTTTGACTAATTCCAACCCAATTTAAACTGAAAAACGGAAAAACAGGCATTATGTAACGGGATTGTTAGATAAATGTATTATCATGACCAAATGCATGTCCTGTAATTTGTATCAGATTCTCGGTCGTGTTTACAATCGGATCACAACTCGCCCTGACGGGCTCGTTGCGATCTGATTGTAAACACGACCTCGAATCTGATACAAATTACAAGACATGCACATGGTCATGATAATCTCTATTTATCAACCGATTTTGCTGAAACTTCTCATACATGATCACTTATAGCAAGTAGATATTCACCTCCTTCCACACTTCAAGTTTGTGACAATTTTTAACTGAATTATCTCCCCTTGAAAGTAGAATTTATTATTGATCTCCATCAAGATCTCAGGCAACCAATCTAATTGTGTGATGAATTCGACTCTATTATAGCTCGGAACCAGTCTGTCACTTGGATAGTCCAGTACGTAAGTTCTGATTAAATCGAGTGGAATATTTCAGTTGGTCAGGAAAGCGAACCTGTGGTTCGCTTTTCCAACCAACTGAAATATTCAATCAAGCAATGCAACCGAAGGTTTTAGTGCACCGAAGGCGCGCTGGGACGCTGTGGGGGTACCTCTAACACCTTACGGCCACTTTAGCAATACAGTAGCACTTTCCACACCCAGCAGCCGCACAGGAAGAGAAGCAAGGGAGACAGAAAAGCGACTAGGGTCCAGTCAGCCACTCCCACCAGTCATAGTGGGTTTTTATTGATCTGTTCGTCAGGCATATGACGTCTGCAACATATAGAGTATATTTCGTTGAGAGGATTCACTTCCTTCTTTGACAAGTTCAGTTTGTCTCCAGAAGCCAAAGTCGTTGATGATTCTAGGGGTAGTCCTTGCTGTTCTCCGGCAGGTATAGTCTGCCACTTGTTGTTGTAGTTGTGTCCCAGAACGAGCCTTCCTTGACAAGCACAGTCTAACTCTGGCCCAGTCGGGTACGCCGTCACCGGAGCACACATCCAGTTAACTGGAACATTCCAGATGATTCAATCTAAAAAATACCATAAGCATTCATTTTCTTTGAATCAACGCCAGAAGTGTTTCTCGATCGAATGGAGCCTTGCTTTGACTGAATTTTTAATGACATCATCATGAAAGAATACTCACCACAACTGTACTTTTATGATTACAACGCATAGTTCTACTAATGGTGTTAATATATTGGTGATTTCCATATAATTAAATACTAGTTGATTGGAAACAAGGACGTGGCGACAGGGTGTGGGGTGGGTGGGGGTCACCCAATCCTGGCCAAAACATTTCCTATAGTTGGAAATTCGGACGGCTAGTCATGAGTAGTTGAAAATTCCATCTATCTGGATTTTAGAGCTTCTTTGGTGATGTTGATGTCTCCTTTACTTCCCAAATGTCCAACCCGGTTTCAAATCGGCAAGAATTCCAACTGCTGCTATTTACAACTACAGTGTACGCAATATCGAGCTTCATAAGTATGCATGGTGTCAATCGGTACGAGATTTCTATAGTGCGTTTACTTATCGTAATAAAAGAAATCCTCGAAATGCACTTCAAGAAAATCACATGTAAAATCGTTATCCTCAGTTAATTCCATCATTCACAGTTGGGGGCGCGGTGGCTCAGTAGGTAGTGATGCAGGCTGCAAGCCGAGAGGTCATCGGTTCGAATCCCACCTGCGGCAACCGCGTTGTGTCCTTGGGCAAGACACTTCACCCCCATTGTCCACGTGTGGGCACTGTGGCGCTGTGTACTAAGGCGTACTGCACGTCGATGGTGCACTTGTCTTCAACCAATCCTGCTTGTGTGGAGTTCGGTCGAGATTAGCCATTGTGCAGAAATGTGTGACCTTAACCACCAATAAATAAATAATAATAATAATCATTCTCAGTTACAAAATGATGAAACATCAAAAATTGATCATTCCTGCATAAGATCTGATTTAATGTTATAGGACAGTGTGAATTGCTCAAAGTTCTCAGCTTGAGCACATATTCAATTCCCAGAATAATACCAAATAATAATAACCTGATACTTCGATCATAAATGTGTTGGCATTTCAGTTACTAGAATCAATTTTATGCCCCCTTTCATGGCTTCATTTTATAAATTTTTCACGGAAGTGAATTTCCAACTAGGGGGAGAAACCGAGAGGGGGACTCCCCCTCTCGGCCACTCCTCCTGGTTAGAAATTCACTACCCAACACCCCCAATCGGAAGCCTAGCTCTAACCACGTCTCTGATTGCAATTTCTATAACTTACGGCATCGTATTACAATAATTTATATCAAGTTGTTACAACAAGACAGCTAAGTTGTTTTTACAAGACAGCTGAGTTGTTAAACCAAGATAGCTAAGTTGTTGGGAGGCACCGGAAGGAGAGGATTGATGAAGGGCACGATATTGGGGAAAGGGACCAATAGTATATCATGTTGAGACGTGTGCCCCTAGATTGAAAATCCTGGCCACGCCCCTGCTTTATTCCTAATCGTAATGTAATAAAAAATTCGGTTAAATAATGTCTCGTTTGAGCAACATTTCTAGCGTTGATTTGAAGAAAATGAATCTTTACAGCAGTTTTTAGATTTAATAATCTCAAATATATGAGTCAGTCGGAAAAAGCGAACCGTCGGTTCTCTTTTTCAATCAACTGAAGTGCTTAGCGATGAACCATTTAGGGACAGGACTGGTTCCAGGCCATAACAACGTCGAATTCCGTGCATAATTAGACTGGAGGCCTGAGTGCTTGGAAGTTACCGTGATTTGTGTGCACCTCCTCCTACTTTTATGAACGGAGTTTGTAGAACCTACTCATACATGATCAGCGAATTCAAGGCAATACTCAGTTGCTTAACCCTTTAACTCTTTTACTGCCACGCCCACTTTAGCCATACACGCTAAAAACTAAAGTGTTAAAAACTACACTTGAAGTGCTGTATTTAACACTTACTAAGTGCTGAACTAGCACTTTGTTCAAGTGTAGATATCCCAGAACTTGACAGGTGTTACAATAATACCACTTGACAAGTGTAATGTCGCGACACTTAAAAGGAAACAACGCAGATGACGCGGATCAGGCTCGAACTCTCGAGCCTGATCCGCGTCATCTGCGTTGTGGCCTTTTAATTATGTACCCACCAAGCGCAAATCAAATTACGGACGATTCTGGAAGAACCAGCAATGCTAGACACATGGGAAGTGCCATCCATTCAAGTTTCAGATGTCTGACGATTGTAATGTCTAAGTGCTTAAAGCATTGCACTTCGAGTGTTAAAATCAAACCCTAAGAGTTAGAATGGGTTTAACACCTTGAAAGTGTCAGTTTTAACACTCTAGTTTTCAGTGTGCATCTGGAGAGCCTCTAAGTACGCCTGTATGTGAGAAGTTTAATAAGATGTATGACATACATGAAACTCTGTCATCTGATTAATTGTTGGAAAGGGCTCTCTGAGCACCTTCCAACAATTAATCAGATGGTAGGTTAGATATGCGCAAACCAGAACTTACAGATAATCATCAAAAATGGGTGATAGTCGCTTTCGGCAGCGTAAGTGTCAAAACACCGAGGACATCTTCTTTGACATCTCCATGCCATTAAGTGGAAGAGTTCGCAATCGTTATTTGGGGGTACACCATTCAACATTTTCAACGTGTAGCCTAAGGGTCGCACGTTGGAAATATTGATTGGTCTACCATAAATATTTACGGAGCAAACAACTACTACATGAAATCAGATAGCACCCCGATCATGCACAAGAAAAGGGGCTCTTTTTTTCCAAGGGTTAAGAGTTAACCCTTTAATCAACGCAGACGATATCAAAATTTATTATTTTAAATGTCATTTTTTTTTAATTTTTCAAAACATTTCAACAAAACCATATCATGTGACCCCTCATTGGAACGAGCTCAATGAGCTCGTTCCAATGAGGGGTCACATGATATGGTTTTGTTGAAATATTTTGAAAAATTTAATTTTTTCAACTGCTCAATTTGCCTATTACGCAGGCGGATGCAGGCGATTCATTAGGTAAAGGGTTAAAAATAAGTTTTCGAAAAAAGCGTGCGTCACACTTTCAATCTTTTTGGGTCTTTCGTGCCCCGCTTTTGCTTTTACAATCGTCAAACTAGATTTCTGTCGACAGTGATAATGAATAAGGGCTATCGGGTACGGTATCGCCAGTCTCATCCTCGTGAGGTATTCTGAAAGGTACCCCATGTGACTCAAACATATCAAGTAGGTCGAATCAGTGAATATGTGTGGAACTCCGGTCCCGTTGAAGAAGGTACCATAGCAGTGATATGATGCAATCCCCCCCCCCCCACCCCGGTTACATCGGTTACAACAAGTATGATTAATGCAAATATTGGGGTACCATGTAGTTGGGAAGAAAGTTTGCCCCCTCGGTGACGTAGGTGTGAATCTAAATCTGTCCCATCTGCCCCCATCGCACTCCGCTCTTTCTCCCTCTCATTCCACTTTCGTCTACGGGATCCGTGGGTTCCTTGGGGGAAACTTGGGAAAGTGGAAGGAAGGTCAGTGTGGCCCTCCATTGGGTTCAGCTTATTTACACACGACCACAATGTTATCCATCCAAAATATCCCCGCAATGTTATATACATTCTATAATTATGAAAAAGCAAGGTTGGGCGGTTAAAACCGCCCCCGGTTTTAACCGGCGGTTTTAACCGGTTTTAACCGCCCCGGTCAATACTACCTCAAGTGGTCAATACTGGTCAATACTGGTCAATTGAAATTTTGTAAAAGACAATCAAGTAGTTTTAGTAAAAGAATGTCATATAATATTTGAAAAAACATTTTTTTTATTTATCTCAGTGGTATTTTTATATTAAAGTTGCTATTTATATGAAATATGAAAGAAATTGTATTGTATGTAAATCCTAATAAGGCTGAAAACTTAGTGGTCAATACTTGATACTGGTCTATTTAAATATTTTAAAATATTAAAAAGGTGGATAAAATTTTTAAAGTTTATGGAATAGTATTTGTGCATGTATCACAAATGTCATTTTTACAGGTAAATTACAGGTATCACACAGGTGGTGGACGGACGTTTCGGACACGGACGTTTCGGACTAGGACATTTCGGACCGGACGTTTCGGACATGGACGATTCGGACTAGGACGTTTCGGACCCCGGACGTTTCGGACTTTTTTTATATTTTATATAATTTTTAGTGGATATTTTTATATGGATATTGTTAGTGGGTTTTCAATTTATTTAATTTTGCACAAATTTTTGTTACAAAAGAGTTTTGCTTATTAGGGAATTTTTTTTTTGGGGGGGGGAGCCTTTTTGTAAAACATAGTGGTAATGCAAACTGATGAAAAATTTTGAAATAAAGCTACAATGTATCATACTCCATTCATTCAGTTTACTATCAAAAACACAATTGTAGGCATCCGTTTTACTTTCTTTCTCTCAGGCTTTTTAGACTTCAAAGCTTCTTATCTTCTGGCTTTGTGTTTTTATAGCAATTTCACCACAGCTACAATTAATAGCAAGAGTGTTTCTCAGCTTCCCTCATTGTTGAGTGTGTTTTTACAGTGATTCATACTAAATTTTTATGGCAGATAATTTTTAGATCAATTCTTGTTGTTGTTGCAACACTTAATTTCAAAGTGTCCTTTTATTTTTTCTGACTTATGTGGCTTCAAAACTATTCTGCTTTTTTTAATATAAATTCTCTGTTATCACTGTCTCCTCATAATTTGTTGCTTCTTAGTTGCCTCAAGATGGAAATATTATCAACAAAAAGAGGTGGAAAAAAATTGTGTTTTGAGGGACACATGTACACTATTAAGTCAATCTCAGAGAAACAGAAATCTATAACATGGCGCTGTGTGAAACGAGACTCCCCTGTAACTTGTGCAGCTACCTTAAAGACTAATGACTGTTATGAATGTCCAATTCTAACAAAGATTCATTCTCACTTAGCTGACCAAACAGAAGTAGATGTTTCTAAATGTAGACAAAACATGAAGAATATGGCCAGTACAACTAATGATAAGCCAAACCAGATATTCACAAATATGCTTTTAACAGTATCTGATGAAGTGAAAGCTCGTCTTCCAGATTCAGACGTTGCCAAACGAGTACTCAGGAGGGCTAGAGCCCAACATCGACCCAAAGATCCACAAACACTCCGCGAGTTAGAAATAGTTGGTGAATGGACTATGACTTCAGGTGATCAACCCATTCCATTTTTATTTAGTGACAATGGTCCTAATGCTGATGAGCGTGTGATTATTTTTGCAACAGAACAACATTTGCAGCTGCTTGCAA
This sequence comes from Pictodentalium vernedei, assembly GCA_031216915.1. Taxonomy (NCBI): domain Eukaryota; kingdom Metazoa; phylum Mollusca; class Scaphopoda; order Dentaliida; family Dentaliidae; genus Pictodentalium; species Pictodentalium vernedei. The sequence goes on along the minus strand of CM062292.1, from coordinate 122,314,169 downwards.
ACTGTGACACTTGGTGCATGGATGGAACATTTTCAGTAGCTCCAAATATTTTATATCAGTTATATGTCATTCATGGTCGGGTAGATAATGTGTTTTTGCCATTAGTTTATGCATTACTCCAACGGAAGACTCAAACTAGTTATGAAACTCTGTTTAGTAAACTGGCAGAAGCTGACTGTGATCCAACAACAGTTATTATTGATTTCGAAAGAAGTGTTCAGCTTTCTGTTCATTCTGTCTTTGGAAACCATGTAAACATTCAATATTGTTTTTATCATCTTTCTCAGTCTGTGTGGCGTAAAATTCAGTCGTTAGGTCTTTCAAGTTTATATGAGTCAGACAATAATTTTCGGCTTTTTTGTGGTCAAATAGACGCTTTGGCATTTCTGCCTGTAACTGAAGTTAATGAGGGCATGAATTATTTGAAAGAGACAATGCCAGAGGAAGCAGAACCTCTCGTTGAATATTTTGACAATACTTATGTTAATGGTCAACTTCGTCAGAGACCAGCAAGAGAGGTGAATGGTATTCAGACTGTTAGGTTGAGGCGAGTGCCTCCTTTATTTCCACCTTCAAGTTGGAATGTCCATGATGTCACTATTGCCAACCTGCCCAGAACAAATAATATCTCAGAAGGTTGGAATAATAAATTTCAAGGACTTATTGGGCATAGTCACCCAAGTATCTGGAAATTGATTGAATGTTTACAATCTGAATGTGCACGTGTCAAAGGTGTGTTGCTCCAGCTTGAACGTGGTATAAGACCAAAAAAAAGAACAAAAAAAGTATTCACTGAATTACAATCCCGTCTTCAAAATTTGTGTGAGGATAGGTTGTCTGGTCGTAAAAGCATACCAGAATTTCTCCGAGGTGTAAGCTGTAATCTGCGTGGTGGTCAACCAAATTTATAAACTCAGAAATATTTGATCAATAAGATGAAAAATGTATTTTTTCTATTTCGTTGGAATTCATAAATTATATAAATTAAAAAGAACTTGGAAAAGTATACCCAACCAGTAGCATGACAAATTATTTCCGGTAGTCTATACTTAAATTTTATAGCTAAATATTCATATTCTAAATATTCATTTAAAAGCATAGAAATTTTATTTTTTCCAGTTCCTTGTAATTTATATTATATATAAATTAAAAGAGACTTGGAAAAGTATACCCAACCAGTAGCATGACAAATTATTTCCGGTAGTCTATACTTAAATTTTATAGCTAAATATTCATATTCTAAATATTCATTTAAAAGCATAGAAATTTTATTTTTTCCAGTTCCTTGTAATTTATATTATATATAAATTAAAAGAGACTTGAAAAAGTGAAAAAAACCCAAACTTTTCATTCTAAATTATAACCCGTAATCTGTTACTAAATTTTTATAGCGAAATGTTCAGCCACCAGCATGAAAATTTTATTTTTCTAGTTCTTTGTAATTTCTATAAACTATATAAATCAGAAACAACAAGTAACATTAGAATTGTATTGTGCTATTGTTTTGCTATTGTAATATTAGTTATAACCTGTTTTTAAATGTTCATGTTTGTTGTGCTATGTATAATATCAGGTAAATTTTATGACAGTTTTAAAAAATTATAAAACTTTCAAATGTTGTTCATTTTCATTTTACAATTTACATCCCACCCCACCCCCTCCCCCTCCCTTCCACCCACAAGAGAACAATCTCAAAAGTACACCCAAATACATTCTGGCCGAAACGTCCGCCCTGTCCAATATTTCTGTCCGAAACGTCCTAGTCCGAAACGTCCTAGTCCGAAACGTCCGGTCCGAAACGTCCGTGTCCGAAACGTCCTACATTCCACACAGGTACATGTAAGTACATGACAATTAATTAAACACCTGGATGACAGATGGTCAATTAGAGATTTGATTGTTAAAACAACACCCCTTCAGTACAAGGAAAAGGGGTAATAAAAAAGTGGCTTTAATCAATTGTAATGTGATAATTTATAATTAAGGTAATAAAAACTTTTATAAGTTCTTTCATGTACTAGGTTGTCTAGACAAATTTTAGTCCAAATGCAGGAAATGGATTGTCCTCATGGATATACTCTTCATGGCTTCTTATATGTAGGGTTTCTTTATTTTTCTTTTATAATGAAGTCCAAAACCAACACTTTCATTCTCAGTTTTACACTGCTATTGAAAACGTCACTCAAAGAAAATTCACTGTTCACCAAGATGAAACCTAAAGATCCCATTTGGAACTTTTACAACTTAGGTGATTCCAGTAAAACAACTGCAACATGTAAAGACTGTAATGCTGTAGTCAGTGCCAAAGTACTCAGACTGAGGGCCCACAGAGAGAAATGTCCAGCATCAGCTAGACCTGTCAAGAGACCATTTGCAGATGTTGAGCAACATGATCCAGCACCAACCAGTACACCAGAGCCTGTAGCTAAGAAGCCTAAGCAGTCAAGCATGACCACATACAGTTTTAGCACAGACCAAACCATGTCTCGACAACTTGATGAGCAGATTGCCAAGCTATTCTACGCCTGCAACCTACCTTTCAAAATAGCAGACCATCCTGTATTTAAAGAAACCATCCAGATGCTACGACCAGGTTACAACCCACCCAACCGTAAAGAGGTAGGAGGCCAACTACTTGACCAAGTCCACGACAAGATAACAACAAAAGTCAGTGCTGAATTGAAAGATAAAGAAGTTGTACTCATCCAAGATGGTTGGAGTGATATCCACAACACACCAGTCATAGCCACCAGTCTTCAGTGTGAAGGAAAGTCATTCTTCCTATCAGCAGTTGACTTCCAGACCAGGTGTCCAGTGCACAAGATCTTCTGTTAACTACCAAGCCAGACATCCTACCAGACCTCCTTAGCTTCATGACTGACTCACTTCAGATTCCAGCAAGTCTCCTCCACTCAACTGTAATCACCAAGACCAGACCTACTGTTTGGTGGCTGAGTCTTAGCAGATCATCATCAGTAAACAGCGACTTATGTAATCTTGCACAGAAGATATTGAAGATGCCTTCAAGTTCTGCCTCTATTGAGAGAGTCTTCTCCAACTTTGGACTTATCCAGACCAAACTTAGAAATCGACTTGGTTTACAGAAAGCAGCAAAGCTAGTGTTCTGCTACAGGTACCTTAGAGGCAAAGAAGAGATTGACTGGTGAAACCAATGATACACTGCAAGATTTTTAACCTATCACTGTTGTATTTATATGATGAATTGTAAATTTATTTGTACATTTCAAGTATGTCTTAGTATAAAAAAACAAAACAAAAAAAAAAATATAAGAAAAAAAAAGAAAAGAAAAAAAGAAAGAAAAAAAAGACAAAAGAAAAAAAAAAAAAAAAATATAAGAAAAAAAAAGAAAAGAAAAAAAGAAAGAAAAAAGACAAAAGAAAATAAAAAAAAAAAAAAAAAAAAATAAAGGAAAGGAAAAGAATTAAATATATAATACTAAAAAAAACTGTAGTGGTAGCCTGTAAGCCACCTGATGAGTACCCTTGGCAGGGACGAAACAGTTTTTCCTTTTTTTGTCTTATTGTAACATAAGATTCCCCACTTATTTAATAATCATTCTCTTGTATTATCATTGATTTTGTACTATAAACTTCTTAATGAATAAAATAATACTATTTTGATATCATTTGTATGTACATGTAACCTCTTTTGTCTCTCTACAATAATAGATTTATGATTTATAAAGTTCAATTGGTCAATAATCCAATCGACCAGTATTGACCAGTATTGGCCGGTTAAAACCAGTATTGACCACTGGTCTGGTCAATACTAGTATTGACCGGTTTTTTGCCAACCTTGTGAAAAAGTGAAACCAATTTGCAACGGCTTACTGGAGATCCGCGTAGGAGTTAGAATTGTATGACCGGCGCACTGATCACGACAATATTTTGTACCGGAGATTTCACGCACGAGACGAAAACTAAACGTCTTGGCACTCTAAGAAATTTAATAACAGTTTACTGGACTCGAACAGACATGTAACGAGAGTCGGCTATCAGATTCCGTCAAATACTTCTTAATTACCAATCGGCTATCCATGGAAATTTTTACAAACAGTTAACAAACTTATATATACAAAACGCTCATACAACTCACCGGTTGAATAAAATATTTAACCGTAGTTATGTGTGACAATAGCTTGCAGAAACTTGTCTGATCACCTTTGTCGATTGTAACAGACATTACTTTAATATAACAAAAACATGAGTTTGGAGAGCGTTACGGTTTATTAACGGCCCGAGAGGAATGAATAACAGCCCGAGGGTTTATTACCGTCACGAGACGAAGTCGAGGGCCGTTAATAAGCCAGGGGGGCTTTTATTCATTCCTCGAGGGCCGTTAATAAACCGGGACGCTCGACAAAATCATGTTATTACTATTATTACCATGACCGGAAGCGGGCGGCGGGCTGTTAATGAATTTTGTTTTCATAAACCCTTTACCCAACGCAGACGATATCAAAATTTATTATTTTAAATATCAGTTTTTCAAAGTTTTCAAAACAGTTCAACAAAACCATATATCTACGAGCTCGTTCCAACGAGGGGTCACATGATATGGTTTTGATGAAATTGTTTGAAAAATAATAATGTTTCAACTGCTGAATTTGCATATTACGCGGGCGGATACGGCCGATTCGTTGGGTAAAGGGTTAACGCCCGCGGCTCGCTTCCGGTTGCATGGTGTCATGACTTACTGAGTCTTACCGCCCCGCTAAACTTCGTTAATATACTAGAGAACGCCCGTTAAAGTGGTAATAATTATACAATAACATGATTTTGTAGTGCGATATGGTTCATTAACGGCCCAGCAGGAATTATTAACAGCCCAAGGGACTATTAGCGGCCCTCGACTTCGTCTCGGGCCGCTAATAGGCCTGAGGGCTGTTAATAATTCCTGCTGGGCCGTTAAAGAACCATATACAAAATCATGCTATTATCATTATTACCACCTCACTGTGAATGACACACCACTTTTATGTCTCGGATTGGTGTTTCCACCACACTTGCCATAACTGGTCTGGGCACTTCACAGAAAATAATGTGTTTTTTTTGTATTCGATCCAGTGATTGGACATAGCCTTTGTTTTTGAGTAAAAAAAAAATGAAAACTCAGTAATTCGAGAAATTTCCTTTGCAAGTGTCGTCTGCTATTAGTGTTAGGGGAAGAGTAAGACGTCTCTCCTCTCGACAATATTAGGTAATTCGCCACAGTTTTTGTTGTTTTCCTCTTAATCTATAAGTGGATATGAGGAATAAAATAATTGGAATAAGTCTGATCTTTAGAGTTGTTGTAAATCCTATTTCTAATAGGGTCAAGGGAGCAGACGAACTTAACGGGTCTGATTGATGGTTAGTGATAAACAAAGAGAACAGCATTACACTGTTCTGAAAATCGCCTTGAACAAAAAAACCCCGGAAATATCTGGACTTAAACAGAAACAGCGTATGTACCAAAAGACAGCGGCGTCACTGAAGGAGGGAGAGCAGATGTGTGAAACACTCAATAATTATTCTAGTCGGGACATCTTCATCTGGACTCAAGTCTTCAATGACAATTTGCTCTTGCTTGTAATCGTACACTTACTAACGAGACTGGATTTGATACCTGGACTTATGTCACGAAGTCGGTCATGCAAATGGAGGTCTGTTGAAAAAGATATTGCGTCATGAACATTTAACATTTTTTAACATTTAACATTTATTTATTAGCATAAAACACCCTCTATAGGACAGCATGCGAGAATATACAAGTAACATGGACAATTACTCATAACCATGCAGGAGGCGTACACTTATTTACCCACAAATACATTTCAAAGAAGTTTTGAGTTTTTGAACTGGAGTCCTGACTGACTAATAGTTCAACTGCATCATGAAAGCATACCTTTAACGAAGGCATGCTTTCATGATGTGGTTGGAATATTTGATTAATGGAGACTTGAGTCATTACAGTCTGGACAAATTAGGTTACCCCACACCCTCCAATGATTAGTCATCCACGCGATGCCCTTGCCAAAAGTGTGGACTCATTGGTGGGTAGGAGTGTATTTGTAGGCAGATTCGTATGCTTCGGAAGTCACAGCAACTCAAAAGGTGGACAACTGGATGTATAGTACAAGGAACAGGATTTGCCATGAAAAATTCGTGGGGTGGGAATTCTATCAAGATAATAACTTGGATTCGTGGTAAGAAGCACAAAAAAGCGTAGAGCACCAAAGCAGTGTTATTCACTCATGCTGAAGATGTTTCGAAATTAGCGCGGGATTCTGCGTTGGGTACAGAAATACAAAAAAAATCGAATAGACCGACCAATTGGAGAAGCATCGCGAAGATGGCCGATTGGTGATGGTGGTGGTGTGGAGGAGTGGTGGTTAAACTTGATCTGTCACGACTGTGGTGATTGAAATCCAGACTGATAAAATATCCCAATTACACCATTAAAACACTTTACCCAACGTAACGGCCAAAACCGGCCAGCGCTATTCTCAAAAATCGCCAATTAATTTTCATTATATTTTCATTTTTTATCTCAAAATATAGGTTATGACCCCTCTTTGGAACGAGCTCGGCGAGCTCGTTCCAATGAGGGCTCATAACCTATGGCTTTGAGACAAAAAAATGAAAGAAATTAGTTATTCAAGAATTATATTTGCAAGTGTCGTCTGCTTTTCATGTTAGGTGAAGGGTAAAGGTTATGTATGATGAAGTGAGTTGGAATATTAGTCAGTCGGGATTATAGTTAGCAAAACTCAAAATTTGTCGGAAATTTATTTGTGGATAAATAAAATATGTATGTAAGACAAACTTTTTATTTAACAAATCCAAACAACAAATCTAGTCTGACAGTGCATGATTACATGCAAGAGTGGATGGATATCCAAGACTCCAATGCAATTGAAAGGTCACGACTGGAAAATTATTGGAGGAGGGGGAGTCTAAGTCTCATTTAGCGGCGCTCCTAACCAACAGGACAGTCTATCTCACTAAACCGCTTTTTATAACAGAGTTAATGTATATCAAAGGAAGGATCCAGTCAAAACACTTCAGGCATCTTTTTAACCCTTTTACACATGTTCATAAAAGTCGCCACTCAATATTTTTCTTTCTTTTTGCCCCAAAACATAACTTAAGTATGAGACCCTGATAGGGACGAGCTCGAAAGTAATGTTTTTTTTTATTTGTCGCAAAAAATGATTTTTTTTAGTTACTTTAGAATAGTGTTTACAAAGTGTCGACTGCTAAATGTTTTGATGAACGAGCAAAGGTAATTGCCGGAAGAAAATAACGCCCTTCCAGTGCATCAAGGTACCATCTTCAATGCTAAAGCCTTTGTGTACTTAAGGGACGACAAGTACGCGTGTGAGAAACACTCCGCTTGTACAAGAATAATGTTTTGTAAACGGTGAGCGTTAAAATGAGATTTAGACTATTAATTAAAGTGGATAGGGCTGGAAAATTCGATAAAAAGGCCCCATTTTAGTAGCACCGAGAACACGGAGCCGCCCATGGTTCGACTCAGTCTGATAAAATTCTAATTGTCCGGATCGAAAGATGCCCATTCCTTGCACTTGAGACATTTGAGGATGCCCCGAGTTATATGTCATAACGAGACAATTTTAATGGCATCCAATGAACTTTAATCCCGACTAACTAATATTCCAACTGCATCATCAGAGAATGCCTTCGACGAAGTCATGCCTTGATGATGTAGTTGAAATATTAGTCAGTCGAGACTTGATCCATCACAGTTGGTGCAAGTCAGGTTTACATCCCCTCTCCACACACCTACCCATCGGTCATCTTCACCTAGCCCCTGGATCAAAATTCTTGTTCATTGAAAATAACGCCCTACGAATCTCAATTTTTGGCTCGAGTCGAGTCACGCAGGGGATTCCGAATCGAATCGAATCTCGAATCGAATCTCAGTACTTTTCAAGGAGTAAAACATGCAGATGTTCCATCTTCTTACGAGTGCAAATTATTGTCAGTCTCGATTACATGGCGTATGCTGTTCGAAACAAGAACAGGAGTACCCAGAATACAGTTACAACTATAGCTAGAACAGACTAGAAAAGCTAAATATTGTTACAATAAGCATAAATATTTCAACTGAGAGGCGCTTATACTTTACTACAGTATACTCCAGAACAAACGAATAGGACTGGATGGACAGAAAAACAATAATGTAGATACATAGATAGAGCAGAGCAGAGGATTCCAAAGGAATCAGAGCTAGTAAGACTTGTCGGGTCTATTTGGGCAATCCAATGAAGTAAAGGAAGATTTGGAGAAAAATCCGAACCAGAAAACTACTCCCGTTGAATCGAACAGACCCTACGAAGGCATCCCCGTCCTATTAGATGGTTTTTGGATCACATAGCAACCACGTGCCACCATAGAAACCAAGATGGCGGCCCACAGTATACAAAATGGACGACGGAAACACGTATCGCCCTAACACCACGCGCTGCGCATGCGCACTGATACCATATTTCACTATGATAATGACGTCACAACATGACCGCTCACGTGAGTTACCGTGACAACCTAACCTGGATCACTTGATCTTGACATCACATGAGATCCACCGATGAGATCCCCCACAATAGGTCCTGAAAGGTGCGAGCTATACTACTATCCTCGACTCTGAGAGTCGATGCACTGAGGAATTACAAATAGAAAAATTAGCATTTGACGTCGCTTTTATATGACTTCAAACCAGCCTTTAACAAAGACCTCTAAACAGAACTGATGCACAAAACTTTCATTATGAAAAAGGGAGAAACATTTCACCATGAAGGGATCTTACCTGGCGAATATGCAATCTACATGTAGTACGCGGTTAGTGACTAAAAATACTTAAAGGAACCCCCAACGGAAGAAATAGATTATGCCTATAATGTGTTTTGAGAGACATGAATAAAATACAACCTTCAATACAGATTACTATTTTGTATTGAAGGCTGTATTTTATTCAAGTCTCTCAAAACGCATTATAGGCGTTTTCGAATAGCAGAGCCGTATGGAGGGACATCGTTCACATGCGTGGGATCACTGTTGATTGTGGTGGACCGATGTAGAGGCCCAGTATACGCAGTCTATTTTGTTCAGGGATCCTTCGCACACACACGCTGGTCCCCTTCGCAATCTCGAGGACCGATGTGAGGGAGCCACAGCGGTCCGCGGATCTTGACTGGGGCACATTGGCAAGTTGTACACGGCGAGACTCCAGTTGGCTATTTACGAAGCACGAATTCCAACTAAATTCCTATAAATGCACACACTGACATCCTCCATCCCTGCACCCCCCCCTCCCCCCTCTCTCTCTCTCTCTGTGAGCTTGTGGGCTCCTTTTGACCTTGTGGGCCCCATGACGAGCCATGGGGGCCCCCTTAGGTTGGATGCCCGTGGCCATTGGCCATCCTGGCTTTCTTGACAAATCAAGTCATTGTTTATTGAAAATTTGGCAAACACCCTCTCCATCTTCCTACCCCAATCAACAATGCTTCACGACGGCCATGTGGAGCAGTTGCAACCGGACTCTTTAAACAACTTGCGGGCCAATCCGCCCCAGGATGGGTAGTCCTATCCATGCGGCAGAACATTTCTAACTGAATTGCATATCAAGGGAGATAATAAAGCTTGAATTTAATGGTGGACGCCTTCGCGGACCGAACGGACGGAGTCCCGGAATCACACACTCCCCATTTATATAATAGATGACAAGTAGGGTTCGGCGAATATTCGATATTCGGAAAACAATTCGATTCGAAATCGGAGATCCTGTCAGGGCAAAGCCAGCCTAAATATAGGGGCAAGGGGCCTCATATATAAAGATATTGTAAGTTCAAAAGATATTCCGCATCAAGGCGAAAACCCTACGTGAATTTCACTTCTCTGTGAAGCTGAACATGGAATAAACACACGTGGTGTATATCCAGCTTCAGGACAAGGACCCAGGGGAGAAACGGTATGTTAGATAAGGTCTAATCTCATTTAATTTATACAGTAGTCGCGAGTCTTACGAGACGTAATCGGTTGGTGGCAGGATATCGTCACGGCCAATTGAGAAACGAGATTCTAAAAGATAGAAATGTCTGTCGTGTCGCCACCTGATCATTAATATAGCAATGAGTGGTAGGAACGAATCGGTTCTCTCGACAAGTGAAATCACCGTTAAGTCACGTGCGAGATGACTTGTATTGATTCTGCCTCGATATACGTCATCTCCCACCGTTTTGGCAGATGAACAGATGAGCGTCTGTCCACCTGACAGTTTGGGGTAAAAAGTATATATACCTTGAAGAGCAGAGCATTAGACACACACTTGGGGTCACACACATGTTGGTGAAGTCCAGGGCAGGCGGACTCTGTTTCCTGGCATAGGGGTACCTTCGATCACAGGACCCTGAAACGGCTGGAATCGCCAGACAGGGCATTCCACGATTGATTTAGCTTAAGGTTGATAGGCGGCTACAGTGCCAAATTCGTTGAGAAGGAAAACCCAAGGTGAAACGTTAAAGTTTAGATTGTCGAGTAGCAGGTATCAGCCTGTAATAGTCAGAAGTGTAGGTTAATTCTATTGTGCGTATTAACCCTTTGAAGCGTCAGACTGATTGCGTTGGGAGTAGTTTGTTTTGCTGTCGAAGCATCGTAATATCGACTGGAGATCGGTGTGAGTGAGAATTTCGCCCTAGCACAAAAAGGGGCATTTGTGAATCGTTAATTCAACCAGGAACAGTGAACATTTCAATAGGACTTTCACGGAGGACTTTCAAAAGGCACATAAGGTATGGGTAGACAATATCTGACCCAAATCAGAAGTACGGTGGTGGCTTTATGGGTGACAAACATTGCTGGTCGGAACCCTCCGACAGCCAGAGGTACAGTTACGCGCGGACGTTGACATTTGAGCCTAAGCGGGTGAAGCTCTTATGGCGAGCTCACGGTAATAACATTTCAGATTTGTGAAGCTCTTATGGCGAGCTCTCCGTAATGTAATTTCAGATTTGTGAAGCTCTTATGGCGAGCTCACGGTAGTAACATTTCCAGTGTGTAGACTATAGTGCCAGTACAGGGCTATAGAATGACTATATGATTGTTGAGAATTATTTAACCCTAGCAACCCATTTTCTGTGAAAAGAATCGAATTGTTGATTGTTGAAATGTTGAAACGGCTTTCTTTTTATATGTAAATAAAAGAATCGTTGTTATTTAAATCATTCTTTCCATTACACAGCCTGAAGTGATTAGGAATCACACCTAACGGAAATCGAACCTATTTCAGGCCAATTTGGCAGAGAAGGAATCACGGCGTCGGTCTAACTCAGCTCCCAGCGTCGAGTTCGCGACACTTGGATTCCAACCCTCCACGTTGGTCTATATTTCCCGCAATTTCATCAGCGGGACTAAATAACCCCACGTCAGCCCAGGCCTTAGGGGCCTCAGGTGTCCTGACAGATCCGAATATGTTTTTTTCGACTGGGGTAAACGAAAGTAATACCTTGATGATGAAGTTTGAATATTTTAATAGTTGGGACTTGGGACACCAAAGCCGTACAAATCAGGTTCACACCTCACCCTATCTTCGCGGCACCCCTTGCCTTAATATGCTATATAAGTCACGAACAAAAAAATGTGCGATCGTCCATATTCGATATTCGTTCGATTCGAAATTTTTGGGTGCATATTTGATTCGATTTTCGATTCGATAGTGCCGTATTAACCCATATCGGGCCCCTTTCACGCCACTACAGCTGACAGCCTGACCCCGGTACGGTAGACACTATGCCGCTGTACATAGCCCTATATCCATTTTGCCGGAATTCTACTCACAACTTGACATATTATTTAAATAAGCATTAGAATAATGTAGTGTTTTTAAATATATATGCAGTATGCTTATGAGAGTAGAGATATGGATAAATACATATGTGTATGTATCGCTACGGCCCAGAGTGCAAAGTGCCTTCAACCATTGACTTTAGCACTGCAGATGGCGCCTTGCTCCACTCAAGGGACGACATAAAAAACTGGTTTATTTTCGCAATACCCATTGGAAATAACCTGACACGCCATACCTAAAGAGTATTCCTTCAGTGAAACCTTTACCAATTATAACTACCATATTCCATCAGCGCTATTCACAGAAATGGCCAACCAAAAACAAATAATTACCGTTTCAATTTTTACCTCCACACCACAGCTGATGGGCTCGTCGAGCTTGTTCTAATGATGGGCCATTACTTGCTTTAGACGCGGAAAAAATGTTGTTTTAGTTATTCAGGAAATCTGTTTTTGTGTTATCCTGGAATCGTATAATAGGTGAACACTCAGAGAAATCCGCGCCAAATTTGGTTCTAAGTAGAACCCAAACCCATCGGAGAACCAAACCAAATGAGTCTTCGTGTGATCCAGAACCGGGAAATTTCATATAGAGTTACCTTTCTTGTTTATATCAAACATTGCCGTTGTCGCACAACTCAACCCTTTACCTATCGAATCCACCCGCTTAATTTACAAATTGAGCATTTGAAAAATATAGGTTTCAAAACAATTTCACCCAAACAGTATCATGTGACAGCTCATTTGAACGAGCTCATCGAGACATGATGTGGTTTGGTAGAAATTTTTTGAAAAATTAAAAGAAAAAAACATACTTAAAATAATAAATTTTGTTATCGTGTGTGTTGGGTAAACTGTTAACGCATGCGCGATGAAACAATTTAAAATGTGTTTCTGACGTTGCTTCGTCGCCATTTTAAAACTTCAACTTGGCAGGGCTTTATATTTTACAACTTATACTATGTCCAGAGGCCTTGACATTCACGTTTATGTGACGAACTGAGGAACCAAAACATGGTTCCATGTAACCAAATTTGGTTCCCCTACCAGGACAAAACGAAGAACCAGTTTGGGTTCCTGGAGGAAAAACAAAAATAATTTAATCTAACTACACTATGGCATGGGGGCATCCAGGGAGGAGACCCACCCCTATTGTATATAATACATTTCTTTTCACAAGGGCGGAGGCCACGGAACACTGTATTATCCGCAATAACACATGTCCATATCAGTGTTATCGCTGATAATACTGTACCCCAAGCAAATGTATATAGCTCCTGCGAAGGTCTGCGAGGGTCTCCTGTGAGCAGTTTTATATTGGTTCCCTTTTATAAAGGTTTTAGAAAAGTTGTGACAATATTTTGGCTGGAATGCATTGTGGCCATGTATAAAGAAGCCAACGAAGGACCACACTGACCGTCTATTTTCCAAAATTGTCCTGCAGAGCGCCCTTCTGGTGCTCATACCAATTCGCCGCTATGCGTTGGTTGATGCTTTTAACCACGACCAATGACTGAAACGTTGCGCCCCCACCTCGACTCAAACCTAAAATTCTGGATCCGCCGCCACTGCAAGGACCTGTTGGATTTACTTTTTACCGACCATTCGTAATAATACAGTACAGCCGCCGTGGACTGATCACTTTTAACGGGTTGGCAACTTTTCCACGGACACAATAATATTAAGTTCCAAACACTGATTTTAGGAATAATCATCAAAAATTTAATTAATGCTTCATTAATTAAAATTGTGCTGCTGATGATTTTTAGTACCTGGTAAACGCATGCGTGGACATCACTGCCCACGCGTGGATTACGACCAATCCACAGTGACTGTACTGTATGACATAAATTAACCCATTTCCGGTACAGTAATGTACAAATTATGACGTGACTGACATTTCGGTGCACGGAGTTTAGAATGCTTTGATGAAAAAATATAAATGATTTGGTTCAGGTCACATGCAGTAAGAAAATAGGGTCTGTCGGTCGGCTTTTTGTTTTTATTTGGGGGGAGGTGAGGGGGAGGAGTTGGGTGTTGATATTTATTTTCTCATGCGATCGCTTAACCTTTTACCCAATATAACGACCAAAACTGCGGTCAGCGCCATTTACATAAATCGCCATTCCAACTTTATTACTTGTTCGTTGTTGTCTCAAAAGCATAGCTTATGGCCCCTGATTGGAACGAGCTGAGTAAGCTCGTTGCGATGAGAGGTTATAAGCCATGTTTTTGAGTCAAAGAATGAATTGTTTTAGTTATTATATGTTTTAAAGTGTCGTCTTCTATTCGGGTTGGGTGAATAACGATCATATTCGACCAGCGCTATTCAGAGAAATGGCCAACCAAAAACAAATAATTACCTTTTCAGGCCTGACATTCTTAAAAGTGCAGGAGGGCTAAAAATCGCTCTCCTCACATGGACTAAGGGAGCGATTGTTCTCCTCAAGCTTAGATAAGCTAAAAGTGGCAAAATGAAGTTGTACTGTTAATGAATTCTGCCTAATGGGCTTTGTACATTTGATTTGGTGCTGCAAACAAGGTAGTCTCTGTGAGACGGTTACACTGCCCCTCGTACACCTCCTGGCCTTGGCAAGGCTCGGGGCTGTGGAAGGGGGCAGTCTGGCCATCTTGCAGAGACCACTAACACAGCAGAGAACTGAAAACCTGTGAGTTTTAGGAATATGCTGTTGTGGTAATCATTATTTTCTAAGGCTATGAATTTTTCGCCCTCCTCAATTTTTTAAGGCGAGCAGTAGGCGAGCGAATAAATCGCTATCCTGAAAATGCCAGGCCTGCCTTTTTTCATTTTTTTACCTCCACACCACAGCTGATGAGATCGTAGAACTTGATCTAATGACAGGTCATTACCTCTTTTGGGTGCGGAAAAGTAACTTTTTTTAGTTATTCAAGAAGTCTGTTTTTGTGTTATTCTGGAATCGTAATAGGCGAACACTAAGAGAAATCCGGGCCAAATTTGGTTCTAAGTAAAACCAAAACCCACCAAAGAACCAAAACAAATGAGTCTTCATATGATCGAGAACCGTGCAATTTCATATGGAGTTAACCCTTTACCTAACATGAAAAGCAGACGACACTTGCAAGGGGTCGCGGTGGCGTTGCGGTAACCGGAAATTCTTGAATAACTAATCTTTTTCATTTTTTGTCTCAAAAACATAGGTTATGACCCCTCTTTGGAACGAGCTCGACGTGCTCGTTCCGAAGAGGGATCATAACCTATATTTCTGAGACAAAAAATGAAAAGAATAATGAAAATTAACTGGCGATTTTTTGTGAATAGCGCTGGCCAGTTTTGGCTGTTACGTTGGGTAAAGGGTTAATTCCCCAGATACCGTTTTACATGGAGATAATATTTTTGTTAAGCGCTTATAAAAAATATTTGGGCGATACATGAAACTAAGAGACGGTCGAGAAGACAGAGCCATATCATTTTTTCCCCTCAGATTTACAGGGTTAATTGGATTTCAGGATGTTCCCATCATTGTACTGTGTAGTCGTAAACAACACCCTGGAAAATATCGACATCTCTATATGCCGTGCCACCGCTCAGGAAATAACAACGTTCGAACCTACAAGGTCACAATGCACCGTGTGGAGGCACTGACGCGAAAGAGCTTGTTTACATCTCATGCATGATACTGCTGAGAGCTATCGAACGCATATTGTTGTTACTGTGTTTCGTTCAAATAGCCAAGTGGAGAGAAGCTTTTCAAGTGAACTTATGATATCGATTAATCGTTGTGCAGGCAATGTCAAGGATTTTATGAGAACTTGTTTGTCAGGTTCTCTGAAGGTTCGTTAGTTTCTCTCTGAACAACACAGATAGCCTCTCTCTCTCTCTCTCTCTCTCTCTCTCTCTTCATGAAGGTTCGTGCGCTTCTCTCTGAGAACATAGATAACCACTCTCCCTCTCTCTCATTTCCCATACTTATCACACTCCTCGTTCTCAACATAAACGCAGGGGCAGCGGAGCGTTGCTATGAGGGGGGAGGGGGGGGGGGGTGAATATGAAATAGTAAACAAAATGAGCTAAATTACTTGTTATTCTACTTGGCATTCTTAATACCAAATATAACTAACTTTTGAGTCGGAGATTATCCGAGTCGGGATCCGCGGTGCAGTGGTGACTACACCTATAACGTGTCCGTGTACACATTGTAGGCCTATATTCTGCGATCTGGGCGACTTTACAGCTTAACTGGACTACCGGTGTTGAATCGGAGCCAGTAGTCCGCTAATCCACCAAAATCACAAAGAAGCCAATACTATAAATTTTTTACAATTGTATTTCTAGAATTGTATTTGCTACCTTTTAATATAATTGACTAAAATGAATCATTAGCATTTTAAAAGATATGGCAATTTGCCATCTGGCAAATTGCCACATCTTTGAAAATGCAAATGGTTCATTTCAACCCATTTAAAGTCATAACTAGAAAATACATTCCTAGAAAATACAATTGTAACAGTTTTAAAGCATTGGACCCACATTGTTTCTTTGGGCCATTCTTTTACATGAGTTCGTAGGAGAAGGTCCAGGAATTCGCGCCTACACTTCAAGCAGCCCCCTCCCATCAGCACTTTCTAAGTTGCCCCGCAGCCCTCCTGGCCTTTGAACGTAGCATCATTGTTCAGGAATCCCATCGCCCCACATTTCCCCTGTAGCCACATTTTGGAGATTTTTAAAATGGAATACAAGAGGCTTGTCACGATCTGTAACGCAAGTTTTTGTTGTTTTGGGGTGTTATATAATATGCACAAGTTATTCACAGAATCCTTAGGCCTCTACAGGAGTTACATCATTTTTGCATGTATACACAAAGAAAAACGTTTAGCACTCCCCCAAATATAATGAATGATAACATGCAACAGTTCATTGAAATGTTGCTGGTTATATGTATGATTATACTGATGATCCAACAAATGTTTGTGAACGTTTATGACGGAATGTGTTCCACAAACAGGTACCGGGAATCTCGTGTACAACGCAACACAAGAATTTTCCAAAATACATTTTGTACATGACTCAGAATTGGGAATTTATGGTGCCCATTTTTCAATGTTCAATAACTATAAGTCACCATGACATGAAGAAGGATGACAAATATGCACAAATATGGCAAATTATTGGTATGCATTCCACAGGTATGTCCTTTAGAGAAATCGGTTGTCAACTCGACATCCACTATACAGTCACCAGTCGTTTGGTTAGAAAACACATGCAAACCCATGAAGTTAAGAACCGTTAGAACGACCCCATGCGACATCACAACGTGAAAACAGGGAACGTCTTAGGCTAGTGCGACGACACAGGGGCGGCGTGTCGATTTTCAAAGTGGGGGGCTGGATCGGGCGGTGGGTGGTCGTCGGTATGAAAAATTTAAATTCCAGGGTCCCAAAACTTCCATTTCCACGCATCTGAGTGGATATTTTGAGATTTTTCAGGAGATGTATTTGAAAGAATTCACACTTTGAGGGCCGTTAAAAAACGTCGGTAAAGCATACAGGTGAGGTCTATTTATGAACTTTGGTCGTAACGACCAAAGCTGATAAATAGACCTCACCTGTATGCTTTACCAGACGTTAACAGCAATTATACTGTCTGTGGATTATCTTGTCTGGGGTGGATTTGGTACTTGTATGTCTGTAAGATTGCGATCTATTTCAGTTAACCGATTTTTTTAACAGACTGTATACATTTTATCCTTTGCTGCCACTTACTGCAAAAAATGATCCGAAATCCATCGAAACTGAACCAGTACGAGAGAAGCATAGCTGGCGAAAATATGGGGGGGGGGGGGGGGGGGGGCTCTG
Organism: Pictodentalium vernedei; assembly: GCA_031216915.1. Lineage (NCBI taxonomy): Eukaryota > Metazoa > Mollusca > Scaphopoda > Dentaliida > Dentaliidae > Pictodentalium > Pictodentalium vernedei. The sequence continues at coordinate 122,296,466 of CM062292.1, read as the reverse complement.
GATCCACCCCTTGTTTCACCAGTCATTGATTGTGTTAAAATATATGCATACAAAAAAACATGGCCCGGCAAAAAGTGGAGGAATAAAGCCCCCCCCCCCCCCCCTTTCCGGTTCCGCCGCCCCTGCAACAGCCGTTCATCTCAAGTACTATTCGGAAGAGCCTGTGGCTAGCAAATCGACGTATCTCTTCGAGAATGGTCAGGAACGGCATGAGAAAAACCACACTGAGCTCCAGAAGGGCCACGAAACATCCTCAACTAAGAGATCATTATCATCACCAAGGAATACGTTTGGCTTGGTGTTTAGTATTTATCATTCAGAGCATTACATTGACTACCATTTCTTAGTCTACAATCAGTCCTGATCTGAATCCACTGGAAGACATTTGGGACATTCTAGGGCGTCGAACTCAAGCACACGAACCTCCAGTAAAACTCTGCGAGAATTGGAAACAACTTTTGCATCAGGAATGGCGAGAGTTACCTCTGCAACGGATACGACGATTGACTGGAGGATGCGACGCACGATAGAAGCTGTTATCCGAGCACATGGAAGATACAGGACATATTGAAATGTGACACTGGCTCATGTTCTCTGAGGGGTATAAATGACATTACTCTCCATTTATAGCCAAATAATGTTGCCTTGTTGACTCTCCAGCTCCATTGTAAAACAGGTATCGTATTATGCTCCAGTAGTTACTTTTTTGGTTCATCAATTCTGTCTTTGAAATGATGATGAAAGACAATGATTTTTGTTTGTTTGAAAAGACTGAATATGTTCTTTCAAGATAGCATTCAGTTTTTGAAGTTTACTTTGCTAGTACTTTACTGATATCAAGCAATACATTTACCATCGTTAAATATCCAGGGGTGCTTAACTTTTTTCTTTGTGTATATTTTGATTATCACCCGGTTGACGTGATAGTTCCAATAGCAGCCAGGAGTAGTATGTCATGTACCCGGACAGGTCTAGGTTCATTTGCTCGATGGGATTCGAGTCATTCGAGCAATGACTTTCCAGTAACTGCTCGATAGCTTATAAGGGATATTTGGGATAGGTATGTCTTGTGGTACAGGTAATAGTATCCTCAGATAAGTATCGTCGATAGGTATCGTCGATAGGTATCCTCAAATAATACAATACCGGGCCATAGGTATCCTCAAATACTGAAATGAGGGTAAGAGTCGTAGTAAATTATACCTCATTGAGGGATTTTTAATGGTCCTCATAACCTCAAAATTCAATGAGGCTATGAGGGATAATAAATGAGGACTCGTTGAAGGCTTTTACATAGCCCTCATGGCCTCATACGGCAAAAATGGGATTCTCCAAAAGGTATCCTCGATAGGTATCCTCGAATAATACAATACCAGGCCACAGGTATCCTCAAATACTGAAATGAGGCTAAGAGTCGTAGTAAATTATACCTCATTGAGGGATTTTTAATGGTCCTCATAACCTCAAAATTCAACGAGGCTATGAGGCATAATATATGAGGACTCATTGAGGGTTTTTACATAGCCCTCATGGCCTCATACGACAAAAATGGGATTCTCCAAAAGGTATCCTCGATAGGTATCCTCGAATAATACAATACCAGGCCATAAGTATCCTCAAATACTGAAATGAGGCTAAGAGTAGTAGTAAATTATACCTCACTGAGGGATTTTTAATGGTCATCATAACCTCAAAATTCAATGAGGCTACGAGGCATAATATATGAGGACTCATTGAGGGCTTTTACATAGCGCTCATGGCCTCATACGACAAAAAAGGGATTCCATAGCCACGGGTGTTTCACAATAAGGGATTCCATGGGATATGGCCATTGGATATAGGGTGATGAGAATCGGATAGGACTTCATTGTAATAAGGGGAGATAACTCTGCATACAGATTATGGGAAATCAAGCAATCTGATTAGTTATAAATGATCTAGATATATGAAACAACAAGAGTACTTGGAATGGGGTCAGAACTAACAAGAATAGACCAGAAATTGCTAAATATAGTAATAATAAGGTAAACTGTTCCAACTAATATGCTCTTCTATGCTACTGGAGTATACTCCAGAACAAAGGAACATGGCCAGATAGACGAAAACTATTTCATATATAGATAGAAGCAGAGAATTCTGAAAGAATTCGAAACAGTAAAAGTTGGGATAGATTTTGGTGATTTGGAGAGATTGTCGGGTTGTTTGTGGTAATTAGATTTACTCTTCTACAAAGGAACATACCCTCCGAACATACCCCGTCTTATTGCAGAAAACACTGGGTAACATAGCAACCACGTGCTAACATAGAAACCAAGATGGCGGCCTCCAGTATACAAAATGGACGACGGAAACACGAATCACCCTAACAGCACATGCTGCGCATGCGCACTCACACCACGTATCACTATGGAGATGACGTCACAACATGGCCGCTCACGCCGGTTACCATGACAAGACAACATGGCGCCACCAAGTCACGTGACTATGACGTCACTTGAGATCCCACGATGAGATCCCCCAACCTAGACCTGTCCGGGTACATGACATACTACTGCCAGGCTTGTCGAAAGCACAGTGCATAAATGTGGGATAAAGTGTTCATTTGGAAGGAAGATTGTACGTTCTGCTACAGGCGCGGCCAATACACACAGAATACCATCTGAACCCAGGTAAGAGTGAAAACATCTCACAGTCTAATCCCAGTCATGTGCATTTAATTCTGGGCGATTCTTACTCGTGAAGGAGCCAGTGACTCGCAAATCGCTAGCCGTAGGCTATCGTCTGCGTCGTATTTTTGTATCCTGTCGATGTTGCAGTGTAACTTTTACATCCGCTGCTGATTGAATTCTCTGATCACAACTTGAGTTACTGTATGTTAACCCTTTGACCAGAGACTTCGGAGCCAAGGGGGTACAGGGGGCATGTGCCCCTCCACTTTTTTCACAGATATGTTTGGCAGCTACACAATGAGTTAAAACGTGTCATTATACTGGCATTCCTCTAACATTATTTGAAAATCCATACAATATTTAGCCAAAGAATCCCACTTTCGGTCGCTTCGGTCCGCTTCTTCTACTTCAACAATCTTCCAACACGAAGGCCGGCCTTCGGGTTGGAAGATGATTGAAATAGAAGAAATAGACAAGACAGTTATCACTCAGTGGGCTGGCATATTCATCTAAACGAGGGACTATAGCGAGTCATGGTACATTTACCGATTTACGATTGTAACCTCTCTCATATTGGGTCGAACCATGGTAGACACTAAAAACTAAAGGGTTAAAACTGACACTTTCAAGGTGTTAAACCCATTCTAACTCTTAAGGTTTGATTTTAACACTCAAAGTTCAATGCTTTAAGCACTTAGACATTACAATCGTCAGACATCGGAAACTTGAATGGATAGCACTTCCCATGTGTCTAGCATTGGTGGTTCTTCCAGAATCGTCCATAATTTGATTTGCGCTTGGTTGGTATTGGAGTTAGTATGTTGGGGAGCTGACAGTTGCTGGTGGTTTTCTTCGGGTACTCCGGTTTCCTCCACCCGTAAAACTGTCGTGGTCATGATTAGCCATTGGGCAGAAATATGTGACCTTAAACACCAAAACGTAAATAAATAAATAAATAATATTGGCACTCGTAAATACGTTAGAAAACAAATACTCGAGAGTTTCATAGTTACAGTTCTCGGAACGAAAAGACTTTCTATTAGTGTACATCTGGCGAAAAAGTACACGCATCGCTACTCCATCCCCCCCCCCCCCCCCCCCCCACCCATGCGCTTCCGGCGTCCTTGCACCACATTTCAAGCACGCTTCACACTGACTTTTCACTCGCAGGGTTGATCCACGGGCGCATCAATTTTCATTTTGAAAGTCTGCTACATTTTATACAGGATCTGCATTCACATTCACCAATAATATCCCTATTTGCCTTTGCTCTATACAGCCTCAAACGACTATCGACAAATGAAACTGAACCTTTACTGCTGATATAGCAGTTCTAAATATTTTACCCACAAGCGACCTTTAACAATAATGTGAAAAAATATGATTGTCGCATGATTTAAAATGAGATATTCAAATACATACATCCAGTACAAACCTTCAGACAACTTTTATGTCCAGAAAATGAGGGCGGTGGGGGAGGGGGGGGGGGGTGGGGGTGCAACATATAAGCGAGAAACTTTAACAACAAGTGTAGAATCCATTTTTCTGGGACAACAAAATACGCAAATTGTTAAGTGGATGTTTTAGGTTAAGAAAATAATCATCTCATCCCCCATTTTTCTGGTGTATTCAGCAGTGATGTAAACACTTAACAGAAATAATCTTGTTTTCTAAAGCAATAAGTTTTTCCTGGAGCTTTACTTTCGTTATTTCTGACTTACACTGTTCAATGCAGATAACGTTTTATTACACGCCTGTTCTGTGTTATCCCCATCTACAGCAACACTAAACCTGCGGAAAATGAAAATCTGTTCCGCACATATGTGTGGAACGAAAATCGTTGACGAACTACTTTTAAATAGAAGCGAAATTTCACTGGAATTTTCTACAAATCGTGCAACATAATTACAATTTGAATCGCTAGCGATGGCTGAAAACCGTCTCCCAAGCTCCAGTGTGTTCTATGTGCCCGTAGGCAGCCAGTAGGCACTCCAGTAGGCTGCCAGTAGGCACATAGAACACATTGGAACTCAGGGTACGAAACAGTAACACGGGTTCCCCTCGCAAATTTGGTTGGCGATAAAATTTGTTCTTATTGTTGATAGTTCGTCCCCTGAGTTCCAATGTGTTCTCTGTACCAGTAGGCACATAGAACTGAGTGTCTAATAATAGATTTTTTTTATAGACGTGTAAGTGCCTACGGCCTCTCGTTTTAGCCACATCGATTAACCCATTCAAACGCGTGTGTCGTTCTGTGTATGAACCACATATTTAGTACCGTTACACCTATATTACCTCCAACCAGGCCCAAATGAAATTTTATCTATTTTTTTTTATGATAGAACAATCATAGGCCCATCTTCACTATAATACAACGCAAGTGTTTTGTTCATCCAATGAGATGAAACAAACATAGTATTTTTAAAAAAATTGTCAAACTGCGAAAAGAAGACCCAGCCCCGATGCCCCCCCGCCCCCCGCCAAAAAAAAATTTAAAAAAATTCGATTCCGCTACCTAACTGTTTGACAGAACAGTGCATGAATTGTTGTTTTTTCCGTATCAGGAGAAACCCCAAAACGTGCTTAGAACAACTCGCTTCAATAAAAAAATGGTATTTATTGTACCAAATAGCTGGAGATTTATGTCCGAGGGAGAAATTTAGCAAAGGTATCATTCATCTGCAGCCGCTCAAAAGTACAATTTTCACTCAAAACCTGCCAAAATATCAGTGTGTATATATTTGACATATTTACTAAAAGAAAATGATATATCACCCAATTGGCTGGTAATTAATGTTCCAACAACTGTTTGAATGGTTCACAGACATTTACAAGCAAAGTTTTAGCAGCCCAACCAAATTGCAAACACAACTAACACAATTAATGTGGTCGTTTTCGGTAATTAGATATACTCCCCTTGAAACGAACGCACCCTACGAACATCCCCCCCCCCCCCCCTTCGCTCTATTGTGGGACTTTCAGTAACATAGTAATGTGCGACCATAGAAACCAAGATGGCAACCTCCATGCATTAAACAAAATGGACCACACGCACATTAACACCACACATCACCATGGCAATGGCGTCATGGCCTCTCACGCGGTCTACCGTGACAGAATACGTGACTCCCACATGCACCATGACGTGAGGTCAAATCTGATTCTCTTGATGTGATCCCCAAATGTTGATCGTCTGGACCTTGACATACCATTCATGCCAATTTCGGGGATAGTGTCATTCATACATGTATTAGGAGTATCCCAGTATCCATGAAGGGCAATGTGGTGTGTGGTCTATCTCTGTGTTCCACTTTCTCTGTAGAAAATGTTGGTGGATAAAGTTGCAAACTGTTTCAAACAGTGTTTTACAATTTTGAATCAAATCTCTTTAATTTAGTACAAAAAAAACCCCGCGATTTTTTGTTAATTTTTTAGAACGAATGTCCAAAATAAGATCAAATGCATTCTTGTGTGGGTTTTTCATGTTTGTCGTCCGCCCGACGCATTCTGCTGAATATTAACCCCTCTCTATATTCAAAGGGCCTCTATTCCCAAATTCTCGGAAATTTCACGATTTCTTTTTCAGTAAAAGCCGATTTTTTCATATTTGAGCCTGAGCCCCGAAATTCAGTTTACTGATGACTCATGGTACCATATAACTGCATAAAGAGTTTCGACTTGTTATACCTCCAGTAGGATATCTCGAAAACATTCTTTTTTTTTGGGGGGGGGGGGGGGGGGGGCTATAATTATCTGTGAAACAATTTTTGACAAAGTTAATTTTGGGGAGATTTACCTGAAAAAATAAATAAATGAGAAAATGTGTTGCAAGTTGTGGAAGTGCAACCAGAAATCGTCAGACCAGGTTGTTCTTCTAACTGGTTGAGTACAAGAAGCCTCTATCAGGACTTTCTAACAAATTAGAGTACTAGAGCAAATGCCAACATATTCCTCGCTCATGTTCCATTCAGTAAAATGCAAATCACATTTTGTTAATAAAAAATGTTTATTACAATTTATTGGAGAGTGCCTGTGGCACACTCCAATAATTTGTAATAAACAAGTTTTGATGAATAAATTCAGACCACCAAAAATAAACTTGCCCTCAAGCAGTTAACTCAAAATAGACAGATGGAACTAGGCAGGCAATTTCCAACAAAATGGCTGCCAGTCGGCCATCTTGAAATTTGTTTTTAAAAAATTGACGTGCATCAATTTTACATAATGCCTAATTGCTGAAATTTATTAAACAAAAGCGTCCAAGCGTCTCTGAGATACAGGTGGTAACAGGATAGGCAGACAGACAGACGAACAGGCAGATAGGCCGACTGACGGAGTGCAGTCCATAAGACTCCCTCGCGGTAACCCGCGGGGAACTAAAAACACTGTATGGTTACTTCAAGTCCATTACTAGCGACAATAGCAAGTGAGGAGCCAGAATATGCCTTCAAACCCTTACTCCGGCTGACAAGACTAAAATCTGAGCTTGATGTCTATAGTGATAAAATAGGTTAAAAATGTAAAATAATCTTATAGAAAATCATCCAATCAACAGGCAGCTATGCAGACAGACATGGGAGGACAGATGGACGACAGCCCCACTGACGACAGTTACTTCGTGCAAGTGTTTTTCCAGTTCACCGTGGGGTAAAAAGATTCATAGGTATAGCGCCTCCTTGTCGGTTTTTTCATTTATACAAACCTACAGTGTATGGTTTACTATCCAGCTACAAATACTATTTTTAGAAATCTAAGAAATATCACTGTGGGTTTAATTCTAAAAATAGAAATTTAAACTTCTAGAGGTGAATAAAACCGACAGAAATTATGTGTAATGTGCATGGATTAACCCACAATGAAGAAAACACCCATGATGCTGGTTTGTTCACACAGATAACTGCACAAAGGACGGCCTGGGGCGCGTTGAACGGGAGGATGGACGGACGGCCGACAAATACATACATAAATGCAGAGAGACAGACGGACAGTTGGTCAGGCAGGTTGGTAGATGAATAACTGTATACGTTACCTTCATCTTAGCTTTTGTGCTGGCATGTATGTACTGACTAATTTGAATTCATTCATTCATCCATTTCATTCATTCTTTTCTAAGAAGGTTTCTCTAAATTTCAGGCCTGGAGAGGAAAGATACAGACTGGTGCATGTGGGTAAAAAGACTGAGATCTATATGGAATACTGTTTTCAAAGAGCAAAGGCAGTTTCACCCAGAACTGGTTGGAAACATTTATTTAGACCCCGATAAAGAGGCAAAGCGTGGGCTTGTTTAGCGGGAGAGAACCAAGTATGATACCTGCTCCTATATTTCGGCTCGATTCTCCTTAACCCTTTACCTAACCTGAAAAGCAGACGACACTTGCAAAAATAATTCTTGAATAACTATTTTTTTTTTCATTCTTTGTCTCAAAAACATAGGTTATGACCCCTCGTTGGAACGAGCTCGACGACAACAATGAAACAGAAGTGCGTAATTTAATTTCTAAAAAGGAGGACCCACAACAAACGTTTCGTACACGAACTTTGCCGGTTGCTAATTTGACTGTGGAGTGACAATTCGGGCTCAGTGCACAACTAAATCGGTGCAATATGTACCATGTTCGTCGAACCGCTAACGCAGACGGATGAAGGACAAGTAGACCCCAAAACGCTATCAGAAGAAACCCATTCCACAGATGAGGTGAAATCCAAAATAATTACCCAGAAATTGTGGGTTCGTTAACCCTTTACCTAATCTGAAAAGCAGACGACACTTGCAAAAATAATTCTTGAATAACTATTTTTTTTCATTTTTTGTCTCGAAAACATAGGTTATGACCCCTCGTTGGAACGAGCTCGACGAGCTCGTTCCAACGAGGGGTCATAACCTATGTTTTTGAGACAAAAAAATGAAAATTAATTGGCGATTTTTGAGAATAGCGCTGGCCGGTTTTGGCAGTTACGTTGGGTAAAGGGTTAAATCATGAATTTTCTAGTCCAAAACATGGGTGGGGAGGGGGCAAACCTACACATACTAACAAAGCACTTCAAGAGGGCTTTCACAGACTAGTATTCACAAATGGTAAATGAAGGCCCCGCAGGTTGAGCATGACCCTAAATTAAACCGCACCGTCTGAAAAAAATGTAGCAAAAACTGGAGAAGTAGTATGTTCAGAAATAAAGGAGGCTAAGACCTAAAAAAGTTAAACATCTGTTTCTCACGCTCTCCCGCCTGATCCCTTAGCCTGCCGCATGCTCTCTTTTTATAACCAGTGCACACTTAAAAAAATAAAAATTAAATGGTTCATTTCTGATATTTTATCCAAATTGATAAATTTTCCCCTTGAGGTACAATAAGGCTTTGCAATGCTTTAGCAAAGAAATAATTACAAAAATAAAAAATGAAATAAAAAAAACGCCCACATGCAATTTTATAAAAACAATGTCTTGAGAAACGGATCATCTACTTTGTGGGGCCCAAAGAGAGCATGAGTTGAATGGAGGCCAGACACGGAGAACTCAATGAAATTAACACTTTGAGGAGGAGGGTCATACGAAATATTCTAGGTGTTGAATATGATGCATTTCACAATAATTCACAGTATTTAGATGCAGAAAAAACTCCCATCCAACCGGATGTAGGGGCGTGAAAACCCCCTATACCTTTTGCAGTCGGGTCATTTTCGTCAGGAACAGAATCCTCAGAACATCCGCCGTGGACTGGTCATTTTCCACGGGTGGGCAATATTTCCATGGACGCAATAATATTAAATTTTAAACACTAATTTTTACTGCAAGATATCAATTCTCTCTTGCTTGCAACCATGTAGTTTCTTAACCCTTTACCCAACGAATCGGCCGCATCCGCACGCGTAATATGCAAATTCAGTAGTTGAAAAAATATTATTTTAAAAAAAATTTCAACAAAACCTTATCATGTGACCCCTCGTTGGAACGAGCTCGTCGAGCTCGTTCCAACGAGGGGTCACATGATATGGTTTTGTTGAAATTTTTTTTAAAAATTTGAAAAAATGATATTTAAAATAATAAATTTTGATATCGTCTGCGTTGGGTAAAGGGTTAAAAGGCTTGATTTGAAGGGGACGTGACAACTGTTACTTATTTCCAGTTCCTTATTCGGCATTCACTATCAAACGATAAAATCGGTTGATAACGAATGTCGAATAAGGAACTGGCAATAAGTAACTGTTGCATGGTAATAGATTTGAACAAATGGATATCTGTAGTATCCGATTCGGGCTGTTGGGGGCCCGGCACGCCCAATTTGGAGTATCCGCACGGTAGTTGTTACCTGAATAAGAAGTTTCGTCACGACAACTACATGCATATTTAATTTATTCACAAATAAACTTACAAGAAGTTTTAAGCTTTTTTTCCAGACCGAGAAGATCCGACACCGCATCTGAGGCATTTATCGACGCTCCGTGTAGTGCGAAATATAACGAAAGAACTGCACTGATGCAGAAACCATGTAGCCGACAAGGATTTGGCTCCCGTGGGAGAAAATTCTGATTTTCAGGTCTGAAAAGAGGCAAAATTCCCGCATTGGAGGTATTTATAGACGCCCTTAGTAGTATGTAATTTTGGGGATCGAAAAGACGCCCAGTACCTGCATCAGAGACATTTGTCAATGCTCCGTGTTGTGTGTTATCACAATTTTATGTCAATGGGATCCAACCAGCGAGGCTGATCATTGTTTGATCATTGTTCATGGAAAAACATTTTGATTTTCCAGGAGCAAACTTCTCGTATCTGAGGCATTTGCTGATGCTCTGGGGGAGAAAAATGTGCTTTTACAGACCGAGAAGATGCAAAAATCCACGCATCTGGAGTATTTGTCGAGTCTCCGGGTAGTGCGTAATAACGAAGGAATTGTTTTGATGCGCAACCGACTGGAATGACCATGATTCGCCCCCCTAAGGAGGAAATTCTGATTTTCCAGTCTGAAAATAGGCAAAATTCTCGCATCTGAGGCATTTATCGATGCACCGAGTGGTGCGTAATTTTCAGGATCGAACAACGACCCGATCCTTGCATTAGAGACATTAATTTTGTCGATGTCCTGAGTTGTGCGTAATAAGGCCTTAAAAAGTTTAAAATCTGTTCCTCAGTCCCTCTCGCATGAGCCTTTTGGGTGCCGCATGCTCCCTTTTTATAATCAATGCAAGCTTAAAATAAATGAAAATTAAATGCAGGGCTTATATTTCGATGAGAATCCGAGAATCCATTCGCACAAAGATTCGCGCAATAAAACCGGCGAGAATCCATGTAGATTCTCGCTGCACCTGTGCTGGGATTCGCGTGAAAAGAATTGAGTCAATTTAACCCTTTATCTAACACAGGGGAAACAAATTAACCAATAAAAGGCTAACATGACCTGAAATATCCTGACACTTTGTCAATAAAATTACACAAATATGGTTGTCATTGGAACCGGCTCATTGAGCCGGTTCCAACGACAGCCATATTTGTAAGATTTTATTGGTAAATATTGTTCATTTAATTATTTTATCATTTATTTATTATTTATTGTTTAAAAATTATCAAATTTAGTTTTAAAAATTAAAAAGGTGTGTTGGGTAAAAGGTTAACATGTGTTATCAGTATACAACAGTGGTTCAACCTTGGTGACGTCATGGGATCCTGGGACACTCATAGTAGGTATGGATTCTCGCAACCATTTTCACGAGAATCCAAATGGATTCTCACAAATTTAGACGAAATAGAAGCCCTGAAATGGTTTTTGTCTGATATTTTACCCAAGTTAATAAAATTGATAAATTTGAACCTTGAGCACAACAAGGCTTTGCAATGCTGAAGCATTGCAAAGCCTTCTTGCACTCAAGAGACGAAATACAGCACCTAGCACGCTATTCTATAAGTTATGAGGCCTAACACATAAAACAAATCAAGAACATGAACTTTTGATGGCAAATAAATAATTACAAAAATAAAAACTAAAATAAAAAACCGCCCGCCCACATGCAATTTTACAAAAATGGCCCGAGAAACAGAAGATCTGCATCGTGGGTCCCAGCGAGATAATTACAGTGGCATCCAACCCACGAGGCAGAGCATGGTTTGGTTATGTGTGATTCGGTCGCGTGGGAGAAACTTATGATTTTAATGCCTCAAAACAGGTAACATTCTCTCAGGTATTTATCGATGCCCCCAAGTTGTGTGTAAGTTTTGGGACCGAAAAGACACCCCATCCTTGCATGCGAGCCTTTAATTTTCTTGACTTCCCGGGTTGTGTTTTAAAACAAGAGAATTTCAATGGCAGCGAATCCACAAGGCTGAACGTGCATGTCTTTTTACCCTGAGGAAAAAATGTTTGATATTCAGGGGCGAAAAACGAGAATTCATCGCATCTTAGACATTTGTCGACGCACCGACCGGTGTGTTACATCGAGAAAAGTTTAAGGGGGAGGGGGTGGGGGTACCTTGAGGGGTTCCAGGGCACTTCCAAAACAAGAGGCCAATCGGGGATTTCCCGGTGGTACATATTGTCGTAAACCGGGCGTTGTCGTTGCTGGGAGAAATAGATTCATGCCGCGTATTCAGCCAAAACTCAAAGAGCGTCACCTGAATCCGTGAATGAACGTATGTCTCACCGTATCGAGCCCGCCCGTTTCGTTTTTGTTGTGGTGGTTCTTATCCTGAAGGGATCATTGACTTTTCCTCAAAAAGCATAAATCAACAGAGGTTCACTGAAATTAACAATTTTAATACAAGGAGAAAAAAATATAGTAATTTGTAACTCACATAAAATCCAATGAATAAAACACAAACGACAATCCCACCCACCCACATAGTTTTTGAGTCACTTTGCGGGCCCGCGTTCTCTGTTGTCGCTGGCTGGTTCTTCCTTGCGCTGATGTTTGGTCCTCTCGGCTCGGTGTAGTGTCTTTGGACTCTGGTCGCTTTTTCATACAACTGGAGCTTCACTATATCACTGCCATTGTATGGCCACTAACGTATTGTCACTTTATTGGATGCCTTTGCTGTGTAACATGTGACGGAATGTCACTCTGCTTTTGCCGTCGCATGGCCACTATTGTATCGTCACTTGAATAGACGCTTTTCACTCAAGCAGTCGCCACTTATGAGGTTAAGCTCTCCCTTCCATTTACCTCAGAATAATGTTCATATAGGCAAAGCCTACTCTATCTATGTGTGACTTGTCTTCTACTACAGGCAATACCGTCTACCAAAATGCCAACATTCGTGAGCTCTCGAGCTCGTACTTCCTACTTCTGATACTACCCTCATATATGTCTACCGATTTGGCCCGCGACTGTTCCTACTCTAAATTTGAGCTCTGTGGCTTCCCTTACATTACAACGCGCCTATACTTTTGCACCGACGAGGCACATCCTCTAGCCTATAGCACGGGACATCCCCAGCACCTCGCCTACGACCCACAGTCTAACACGCCTTGAGACTGGAATGAATTCTTCGAGAACCCCCCGACTTTTATTCGATAGCCAGAACATTAATTCTCATTTTAATAGCTTCTCTTGAACTTCGCCGCTTAGATATATCTGAATTCAATATTCGCTTTTAAGTTTCTATGAAAGTTTCGCATTTTCGGTATATCCTGACATTCGGTGACAAACCAGATACGTAATGTGGGCATGCGTCCAGAACATGTGCGATGTGCTGTTCTTACGACAATTACTTATTAACTAGACATAATTACCTAGATAATGACTGTAAGAGCCCACTGGCCATCACTCCTTTAATCTTTTATCGGACAGCTCATGTGGCATTCAACAGAAGCGCAATTTATGGCCATTAAATTTCATGCTTATATAGCAGCGCATGAATTATTTTGCTGGTCTCTTAAAGTGACAAATATGTTTTCGGGGTCCGTTATATACCTATCTTTATGCTTTATATTTAGCCCAGTGAGAAAGATTATCATAAATATATACACTTTTAAACAACAAAATCGTCAATTCAAGCTACCACCTTGACACATATACGGCCTGTCCACCTTGAAGTGTTCAGACAGGCCGGTGAAATGTAGGGTTGTTATACATTATAACTTCTGCAGCAGGTTAATAGGCAAGTAGCCTAAGATGATATCTAGGAGGTTGGAGAAGACAGGATCACAGATATTCCCGGTGACAGAATCATATAGTAGAACAAGTTTTATTACAAACGTTTACGATACTTTAACGTGTGATTGACGTTGTGTTCTTGCCGAAATAATTTTACACTCTAAATCAGCTGGATTAAAAATCAACCCAAATCAACTGGGTTGAGTCAATATGAAACCACTTAAGTTCATTTGAGTCATTTTTTACTCCCTCTGATTTTAGAGTATACCTGATATATTTTCCCAGAAATCTAGCTGGGGGATGGGATGCGCCCACCCACTCCGGTAGCCACTCCGGTAGCTGTAGTATCATATCTGTAGTAAGAGCATTGATTCATCACATATATAATTGTAGAAATAAGCGCACACTCAATGGTATGTTAATTTGGGCGCTTTCTGCTGTCGCCTAGAATAAGACAGACCACCACCGATGTGCATTTTTACCTTACAATATTTGAGAAGCTGTAGTGTTGGAGTTCTAGATGTTTTGGCGGTGTTTTTAGTCGTTGTTCGCTGGCCATGGTGGTGCACGCTAAAAACTAAAGTGTTAAAAACTACACTTGAAGTGCTGTATTTAACACTTACTAGGTGCTGAACTAGCACTTTGTTCAAGTGTAGATATCCCAGAACTTGACATGTGTTACAATAATACCACTTGATAAGTGTAATGTCGCGAAACTTAAAAGGAAACAACGCAGAATGACGCGGATCAGGCTCGAACCCTCGAGCCTGATCCGCGTCATCTGCGTTGTGTCCTTTTAATTATGTACCCACCAAGCGCAAATCAAATTATGGACGATTCTGGAAGAACCACCAATGCTAGACACATGGGAAGTGCCATCCATTCAAGTTTCAGATGTCTGACGATTGTAATGTCCAAGTGCTTAAAATCAAACCCTATGGGTTAGAATGGGTTTAACACCTTGAAAGTGTCAGTTTTAACACTTTATTTTTTAGTGTGTGGTGTTAGTGACGAAAGAGCTTAATTCAAACGACTCTTCGCGGAGCTATCTACCCTAGCTATGGTGGTTTGGGATGGGATGGGCAGCTCTGCTTTACAGTAAATCCAAATCGATTCTGCGAAGAAGGGTGAATGAATATAAAATTCGGGGGAGGTTTGAGATAGGTTGGCAGGATCGCCTCCAGCCCCACCAACCCAACCCTGTCAACGTTTTGGAAGGCTCAGGTCGGACGGAATTGTAAAAAGTCTATAATCATTAGGTTGAGATAGCCAAGAAGTAAAAAAAGGACACAGAAGGAACAAACTTTAAACAATTAGATTACGCCCCATCAAATTTTCCTTTATCTTGACATTTATACACACAATTCCAATAGGGTTAAATGGATAGGCGAAAGGGAAGTGCATTTTTCATGAGGAGTAATACGACTGTCGCCAGAAAGACGACTCGGCTGCACTTGTTCGAATTAGAGAGAATCTTTAAGATTAGCTGAGATCATGACAAAATTTTTAAACTCAAGCATGTACGTGTTTCATTTACTCGATTGGAAATACACAATTCCCTTGTTTACTCAGGTTTACTCGGCAATATGAATTTTTGAAATCAGATATGCCTGAATATAATAATAATCGGTCGATTTTGTATATGGGAATCTGAATTTGAAACAGTTTTTTTCGTTAAAAAATCAGTAGCACATCCAGCGAGAGACTAATTATGATACCAGGTTAGAATACACTATATAGAGGCAAAAAGCCCCCTAACGGATTTTACCTCGAATGAGATCAGCTGATAGGGGCAATATTTATTGATTTTGAACCCCTCAATAAAAATGAAACAGGGTCTATTTTGGAAAAGACGTAAAATATTTGCACTGGCTGCCCTCTCAAAATGATGAAAGTTGAAAATAAGGTGAGGTTGGGTGGGGGGTGGGGTGGACAAGTAAAAAAAAATATGCCTTTTCAACTGAGTGCGAAACTGGGCGGTAGTTGGGGGAATCGCCAAATTTGATCACAAATAACACACGGCAACATATATTTGTTTCCAGTTTATTTTTTTTTAATGAGATGATATACTGAGTGGATACAGGGCTGTTTCCCCCAAATGAGCTTGATGAGCTTGAGAGACAGGAAAATATTAACACTCTCGCCATTGCAAATCATTTAGTGTATTGTAACCACCAGGTGTTTTCGTGCAGGTGCCAAAATTATCTCTTTCTTGAAGGGACGTGACAACCGTTACTTATTCCCAGTTCTTCGTTATCAACCGATAAAATCGGTTGATAACGAATGTCGAATAAGGAAAAGGGAATAAGTAACGCTTGTCACGTCCGTCGTTCTTGATTGCAAAGATACCTGTAAGTTTTCGAGATTGGCTTTATGCTTACTCAAAAACATTAGGAATTCTTTTTTATTAAATGCTTTCCGATGTTTTTAATTGTAATGAAACATATTTTAATTGCAACTAAAACATCCAAACACCGAAAACAAGCTATGATATCGATTGGAACTTATTGTTCAATGCGCCGGAGAGATATTCAAAGGTTATCACTTGGTTAGTTTCATATCGGGCGAGTTATCGGCCCGAGGTAATTTCATATCAGCCAGAGGACTTTGGTCTCACGAAGGGCTGATATCTCGACCGACTTGAAACTAACCAAGTAATAACCTCTTTATTAATTAAACCCAATCAAATAATTACAAAATATTCTCATATCGGTTACACGAAAGGGGCTTTACGCAACGGGATTGTCTGATAAATGTATTATCATGACAAAATGCATGCCCTGTAATTTGTATCAGATTCTCGGTCGTGTTTTCAATCGGATCACAACTCGCCCTGACGGGCTCGTTGCGATCTGATTGTAAACACGACCTCGAATCTGATACAAATTACAGGATATGCACATGGTCATGATAATGTATATTTATCATATAACTGGACCTCTTTCTGCACTTGTAATCGTTTCGTATTTTTCAGCTTTATAAATTACCAATTTATATAACCTCGTGTCAGTTTCATTGCTTATCGGAGAGTCGCGCACCCTGGTTGGCTTGACCTATTTATTACGGTCTAAAAGATCGAGCTCGAATTAATGCGCTTGTAAATAGAACTATTTCAAAATAAAAACAAAGCCACGATGTCTGATTTTCCACCGAATTCACAAGTAAAAACTGACGATACGGGGGTAGTGCGAGGGTAATAAGAAAGATATCGGCGGCAACTGGCTGTGTTTATGAAGTGAATATTAATGGGATTGACTTTACTACAGATTTACCCACCTGTCGACTGACTCTGATCCTTTCTTCACAATCGGATGTTGAAATTAATTTCTTTAACACTCACCGATTTCATTTTAGAATCCCCATCCAGTTGTTAATTGGCGGTAATGGAATAGAATACTTTATTGCGCAACCATAGTGTATAAATGGTATGGCATTACAAAAAATATCGTACAAAGCAATACAGAAAGTAAACAATAAAAGACTGATTTTGCAGCGACTTGGGCACTAGCGCATATCAGACAGACACACACACACACCCTCACACAGGCACGAAAAACTTACTCACATGTCCACCACCTGCCTAACACAGTAACAGTCATATATACACATTTATATCGGAGACGTGGATATATGATAAATAGAACATGACCTTCGTATTTCTTTAATATGATATTTATGAAACTCGCACGAATTTTCTATTTTGCCTCTCCAAAGGCTCGGCAAAAGGGAAAATTCATGATTCGTTTCAAAAATATCATATTGAAGAAACAGCCCATTTCATATCCTCCATATATCTAGAGCATAAAAAGATATCGGAAATATTTGTTCAACATTCCCGCTATCCCATACGGTGGCCTATAATTTATTTATTTATTGGTATTTAAGGTGACATACTTATGCACAATGGCTAATCATGACCGTGACAGTTTTACGGGTGGAGGAAGCCGGAGTACCCGGAGAGAACCACCGAGCAACGACGAGCAGCTGCCAGCTCCCCAACATCGTAACTCCGCACTGTAGCACAGGCCGAGTTAGATTGGTTGAAGACATGCGCACCATCGACATGCCGGACACTTTTTCCGAAATACAAGTAACATCGCTATCTTAATATTATTATAAATGAATTAATCTAAAGTTATATGACGCACGAAAAGGATCACAAATCAGTGAATTAAGCATCATGCTTATATAATTAAGCATGATGCCTAAATAATATAGCATGATGCTTAAATAATTAAGCATCATGCTTAATTATTTAGGCGTCATGCTATATTATTTGAGCATGATGCTATATTATTTAAGCATGATGCTTAATTCACTGATTTTTGATCCTGTTCGTACGTCATAAAGTTCCGTTGTTAACCAGTACCCAACATCACTTTTTCACGACGTGTACAAAGCGGTAATTCGTCCAAAAGCTACCAGATGTGGACAATACCTGTGTGGCAATACAATAGGACATCTCACAACTCAACATGGCTGGGTCATTGGAAGAGATTTATTGCAAACTTAAATCTCCTTAATTTTCTAAAGCTATCAGTAAATTTAACATTAAGAGTATGGCAATTGCATACAAAAATTGAATTTCGAAATGTTAGCAACTTTGTATCAGCGATATGCCTGTCATTTCAGAAACATCAGGCATTTTCCTGTTGATTAGTATAAGAATACAGAAGCCGGCTTTTTACAATTTTTTTCCAAATCAGTACTAACAGGTAAGTTTTTTCCAGTCACGTTCCCCACAGAACGGCTGATTGCCATTGGCATCGTGACGTCATTGTATGCATACAGCGTTACCTTTTCTGTCAATGAACAGTGTGCGTATCGTGACATATAACACAGACACTTCAGTTCATTCATTTATTGGTGTTCAAGGTCACATATTTCTGCACAATGGCTAATCGTGACCACGACAGTTTTACGGGTGAAGGAAGCTGGTGTACCCGGGGAGAACAACCGAGCAACGGTGAGCAACTGTCAGCTCCCCCAACATACTAACTCCACTTAAGCAGGGTTAACATTGGTTGAAAACAGGTGCACCATTGACGTGCAGTACGCCTGAGTACACAGCGCCACCGTGCCCATACGTGGGCAGTGGGGGTCAAGTGTCTTGCCCAAGAACACAACGCGGTTGCCTACACCTCTGCCTACTGAGCCACCGAGCAACGGTGAGCAACTTCAGCTCCCCCAACATACTAACTCCACTTAAGCAGGGTTAACATTGGTTGAAAACAGGTGCACCATCGACGTGCAGTACGCCTGAGTACACAGCGCCACCGTGTCCATACGTGGGCAATGGGGGTCAAGTGTCTTGCCCAAGAACACAACGCGGTTGCCTACACCTCTGCCTACTGAGCCACCGAGCAACGGTGAGCAACTGTCAGCTCCCCCAACATACTAACTCCACTTAAGCAGGGTTAACATTGGTTGAAAACAGGTGCACCATCGACGTGCAGTACGCCTGAGTACACAGCGCCACCGTGCCCATACGTGGGCAATGGGGGTCAAGTGTCTTGCCCAAGAACACAACGCGGTTGCCTACACCTCTGCCTACTGAGCCACCGAGCAACGGTGAGCAACTGTCAGCTCCCCCAACATACTAACTCCACTTAAGCAGGGTTAACATTGGTTGAAAACAGGTGCACCATTGACGTGCAGTACGCCTGAGTACACAGCGCCACCGTGTCCATACGTGGGCAATGGGGGTCAAGTGTCTTGCCCAAGAACACAACGCGGTTGCCTACACCTCTGCCTACTGAGCCACCGAGCAACGGTGATCAACTGTCAGCTCCCCCAACATACTAACTCCCCTTAAGCAGGGTTAACATTGGTTGAAAACAGGTGCACCATTGACGTGCAGTACGCCTGAGTACACAGCGCCACCGTGCCCATACGTGGGCAATGGGGGTCAAGTGTCTTGCCCAAGAACACAACGCGGTTGCCTACACCTCTGCCTACTGAGCCACCGAGCAACGGTGAGCAACTGTCAGCTCCCCCAACATACTAACTCCACTTAAGCAGGGTTAACATTGGTTGAAAACAGGTGCACCATTGACGTGCAGTACGCCTGAGTACACAGCGCCACCGTGCCCATACGTGGGCAATGGGGGTCAAGTGTCTTGCCCAAGAACACAACGCGGTTGCCTACACCTCTGCCTACTGAGCCACCGAGCAACGGTGAGCAACTGTCAGCTCCCCCAACATACTAACTCCACTTAAGCAGGGTTAACATTGGTTGAAAACAGGTGCACCATTGACGTGCAGTACGCCTGAGTACACAGCGCCACCGTGTCCATACGTGGGCAATGGGGGTCAAGTGTCTTGCCCAAGAACACAACGCGGTTGCCTATACCTCTGCCTACTGAGCCATCGCGCCCCCAACACAGAGACTGTCCGTTACATTAATATAAGAGTCTAGGAGTGAGATTTGCTATTTTTCTGGGAAGAATAAAAACGTGTAAATTACTGTAAAAATATATTCGTTAAACAAAGAGCCAAATTGGGCATTAGTGATGGCAGGTGTGGTACTGACAGGTATTCTTAATGTAGGATTATCTGTCAACTTATCACTTCTAATTAACTTGGCATTAAAAGCCAAGTTTCTTTTTGTAACTTTTAATAAACGAAAACACCAGACAGCTCATATGAGCTGTCTGGTGTTTTCGTTTATTAAAAGTAACAAAAGGAAACTTCCCTTTATTTTCATCTGGTGTGGTAGCTATTTTCTTAACAATTACTTGCTTCTTAATTGCGCCCACCTCGCCCATCTAATAATTACAAGGGAGATAACCTTATCGAAAGTCTATTTTCTTGACGATATTAGTCAGGGATGGACCACTTTAGTAGAGAAAATTTGACATTCTGGTTATGACGATTTCCTATGTTGTACTAGATCTTCAACGCAAAGTTTGAGAGGTGGCTAACTGAGGAATCCCACGAAAAAACATATCGAGTGTAGGTCATTAGATCGGCTAGCTGTCGTAAGAACTAACAGAAGACCAACATTGAGCTTAGATCACACATACTATACTACCATATTATATAAACAAACATAATGCCACAACATGGAAACCATAGGACAGGACGAAGCATAAGGCGTGTTAGTTGTTACGGGCGATTGGCTAAATTTTTTACAATAAATAGAAAATGCACAATTCAATATAACACCAACCCGTTCCTAAAGATGTGCCCACGTCGAAAACTCGTCACCATGTCACACTCTTACGAAAATCTATACACACTTTGATCCTAATGACGTATTGCTGGATTGTGCAGGGAGCATCAATAGCGGTTAATATCTCCGTAACGCTACATGAATACAATGACTTCACAGCGCCAGTGGCAATCAGCCGTCCTGTGGGGGACGTTTCTGGAAAAAAAACTGACCTTTCTCATCAATGTTCTTTTATACACGCAGAGTATATATCCAGTGTCATGTACATGCATTCAGTGTCAAGTGCCAGTGTCAAGGACAAATGGGGATAATACATTTTTTGAGATGGGAGACCTACGTTTTTGCTAGTGGCAAAGTCGATATTCGGAGGTTGTCGTCTGGAGCCCCGGTTCGAACGTTAGTCTCGCCGCCTTATCAACGCCCTGTCTGTTTGTGACTGTTTGTGCTCGTGAAGGAGTCAATGATTTGAATATTCAAATGTGATTGGCGATAACTCACTGAAAGGACAACATATTTGCGTAGATAGAGGAACATGTGGTATAATGTACTTAGAAATTCATCAGCGATCCGAGGATAAATATAATTTACACGCAAAATTTTTACAGCTCGCACAATGTGGGCCCCGCCAGCTGTGTCCTCCGATTCACGCAGACATCTCTGGCTTCGATCTCGGACGTCGGTCTCTCCACACGTGTGTGGTTGCAATATTTACGACTGAGTTTATGCACGTTCTTTACCGACATAACTCTGACGTTAACCCTTTACCTAACCTGAAAAGCAGACGACACTTGCAAAAATAATTCTTGAATAACTAATTTTTTTCATTTTTTGTCTCAAAAACATAGGTTATGACCCCTCGTTGGAACGAGCTCGACAAAAAATGAAAAAATAATGAAAATTAATAGGCGATTTTTGAGAATAGCGCTGGCCGGTTTTGGCCGTTGCGTTAGGTAAAGGGTTAAACCAACAGTCACCTTGCCTTACTTTGCTGAAGTTCTGCTATCTTACACCATCAACGGTGTCTTCACGCAATTGTTTCACTGCCGCTGTCACTACAGGTCTGTCTTACACAATTAATTTACAAACTCACGGATCTTGCCATTGCAGGATTACTTGGCCTCCACCTCCCAAGCATTTACTAATTCACAATTCACACACAAAGTTCTCACAATCTTTATCAACATCTGCCATATCTCCCCACCAAACAGTTCTAACACTAATATCTCTATCTGACGAGTTCAATCAGGTCTTCGCAGCTCTTGGGTATTTAGGAATTATAAATAAATACGCTTTGTGTGGCACGAAAGACTCGCTTCACCCAGGAATGCTCAGATTATATACAGGTTGAAAGAAATCAATATTAGGAAAAAATGCTTTTTTTGAAATCGGAGATATCCCGCTAGACTGATGCACTTCAAACTGGACTTTGTTTACAGTACGCCTTCAGCCACCGTGGACTGGCCACTTTCCAAGGGTGGGCAATATTTCCACGGACGCAATAATATTAGATTCCAAACACTAATTATAGGAATAATCATCAAAAACTTAATTAATGAAGCGCCGGGTACAACCCGGTGCTTCACTAATTAATTTTTTTGCTGATGGTGATTTTTATATAACTTATAAACGCATGCGTGGGCATCACTGCCCACGCGTGGATTACGACCAGTCCACGGCGGCTGTACTGTAAACGTCCTATTAGACATTATCAGACCTTTTCTGCCGACAGCTATGGGTGTCAGGTGATCCTTGCATCCTTGCATCCTTGCATTTGAGTGAACTGTACGCTTTTTATTCGAACTTAAACGGCGTATATGGTTTTATCTAACAATCATACAGATTTTGGCCTGAAAACCACGATAAACAGTACGTATCACATAATGTGTTCCGATTCCATATCATGTGGACGACATATTCTGATTCCGTATCAAAAAACGACTCGTTTTCGGTAACGACACTGAGAGTGAATAATTTGGCAACTCATCTTTGAAAATTGCTCTGACCGCGTTACTCATTGTTTGGAAGAGCGCACAACAATATATTTCCATAAAATATGTTTTTTGAAAAACGTTTTCTCGCCCAACATTATGTCCCAAAACTGTATTAATAATTTGAGACTTAATCTGTTTATGTAACAGAATTGTTAGATAAATGAATTATCGTGATAATGTGCATGTCCTACTCGTTACTTCATTTAAACAGACACGGACATTATACGCAACTGGACTGTTCGCTAAGTATCGCCACACTTCCCTAAAACAGATAATTTTCTCTTTATTGATATAACCAATTAAGCCTTCACACCAAACACTATTTCTAACTCCACCATACGGCTACTTTCTACCTTTTCCATCGCAAAGATACAAACATGTTTAAACTTTTAACCAAAGGTATTTAACAAAAGAACCTTTGTCTTGAAAACTCTAAAATCCTTGACAGTCAGATTCAGTTGAATGAAACGGATGTTCGACAAGGCTCCACCGAAAGTCTGCCGAATGATACCGGATCCATACCTCTTAGTTGGAGGTTTCTCTGAATCGATACAAATCCAACGTGGTGGACATACTTTTTCTCTCTCCGTGTAATTGGTTATATCAATAAAGAGTAAATATCCAGCCTAGTTTGGTGTCAGCTGAAAAAGTAACAGTTTCACGGGTGTTCAGATAACTGGATCACCTCCCTCTACGCACTCCCACCCAAACGACCTCTCTCCTACTGAATTTCGCCTGGTCACGAAACTAAACACATTTTACGAGATCTCCCGCTGCTATAAGTCTTCTCCGGGCATCCCTTCCGAACAAACTACATCGCCGCTTAACTCTTAAGCGATTGAAAGTTTCGAGTTTTAGTAATACAGAGGCTGACGATTACTATTACAGAAGTGGCTGGCGTTTTTTTTACTTTAAAAATTGCACACTGTATAAAAGACGGAAGCACATAATTAGTTTTTTTGGTAGTTTCTATCGATGACTTCCAACCCCCATTGTCAGTTTCCCATTTCACATTTTCCTGATCGACTACTCCAATTAACAAAAGACGTGCCCACAAATGATGCATTATTTCAGTCAAATCCTTAAAAGCGACCCAATTGGACAAACTTTACCCAGTGTCGACTCCTCAAAGAATATACAAAATCTCTGAAGGAGCCTCTAACCTCCTTGTTTGAATATGTTGTTTATAAACTGTACTTTTCACTTCCTAGAGGAAATGGACAACGTTACGCTTATACTAAAAAGGCCCCGCCAGGGGCCTCGGTAAGGGGGGTTTAAGGGGTTGGCAATTCAGTATTTTTTCCAGTCGAGACATTTTCATCAAGGCCGAGGTCTAAATTATCAGTTATTTCTTGCTGCTAATCATGTACTATCTTAAAAAGACTAGATTTGATACTTGGACTTGAGTCACGCACACAGTCGGTTACACAAATAGTGACCCGTAGAACCCGATTCGAGGTGTCTGGGGGCCTTGCATGACAAGTTTAGTGTACCGGTACGGTAAATTATTTATTTATTATTTATTAAGTTTTAACGACACTTTAACAGCGAAGGTCATATCTTGTCGGTGACAGTTTTACGAGTGGATGAAGCCGGAGTACCCGGAGAGAACCACAGAGCAACGACGAGCAGCTGCCAGCTCTCCAATATCGTAACTCCGCACTGCAGCACAGGTAAAATTAGATTGGTTGAAGATTTGCTCACCATCGACGTGCAGTATACATTAGTACGCGGCGTCATCGTGCCCTCATGTGGACAATCGGGGTTAAGTGCCTTGCCCAAGGACACAATGCGGGAGTCCGAATCGATCGTTCAGACTGTCAGACTGTCACCCATCCAAGGGCTAACCGGGCTCTACGTTGCTCAACTTCGGTGATCTGACGAGAACCGGTCACCGCAACGCCATCGCGCCCCTTGCTTGTTCGCTAATAAACTGCGAAGAAGTCTAGAGTCTTTTAACAAAAATCCTAACTGACTAATATTCCAACTATATCATCAATGCATGCCTCCAACGGAGGCATGCCTTGAGATGATGTAGTTGGAATATTAGTCAGTCAGGACCTGGGTAATCACAGTTGGGACAAATAAGGTTTACACACCGAGCCCCCCCCCCCCACCCCCCCCCCCTCCAGTCAGTCATCTTCGTCACATCCCTACGCCCGCAATGACTGGTATCTGAGGATCACCCAATTTTTCTTATAACTGACAATAACAGAGTTTTAAAAAATGTTAACAATTTAAGATACTATGGTGCTTCCCACTAGATATTACGCAATTCAGCCAATTACAATCAGAATCTATGCAACGCAATACCACTTCACTAACATACACATTTTGTGGGCACTCGATGAATGCTTGGAAGTAAGAAAATAGTCTTTTATGATGGTTGTCGGCCATTTTGGAGCTAAGAGGATTCCTTCAAAAACTCGAAAATGATACATATATGGTGTGTTAACTATTGTCTGTCCTCAAATCACACCTGTCTGATAAAGTCCAGTTAGTAGTTGATTAAGTCCAGTGAGTAGTCTTGAGAAACCAAACAATTGTAGTGTTTCCTAAGGTTCTGTTTTTGGTCCCTTACTTTTCTAATTTACGTGAACAGTATTGCTTCAGACCTTATTGACTGTATCCGATTAATTTCAGATATTACTACCTCATATTTAATAACTTACAAAACTAGTCTTCCGTCATCCTAAATACACATCTTTTTGCAACGGATCACTGACGTTGGTCTGGTTGGCATTATAAAAATACTGAAGTCTTGATAATATCATCGTCAAAACAATCCAGCCGGACATCTACCCGTCTGCGTTAAATATACTTACATCACAGAAGTAACGGTGAACAACCCTCCTGGACTTTTTTGATTACAACTGGAAAACAATAATAAGGGAAAAAGAGGCAACTATAATGAATAAAGTAATTTAAACTCCTTTTCAAAAGACATGTAATGTATTATGTATTATTCCAGTGGCGTCGATTCACACACCTCCCGCTAAAAGTTTTTCCGGAAATTTTTGTAATACATAATTTAAATTTATTAATCCAGAGCCATGGATACAGAACAGGAATACCCCTCCCCACCAAAAGTCTTGTCAGTAAATTTTCCGATTCCTTGGAAACTGCGAATGGCAGTGGCACACAATCGACTAAGATTATCATATATACATACACATGAAAATGGAATTTAAGATACACGAATGTAAAAAGGAATAGTCCCAAGCCAAATCTTTTAGTAGAGGGAGGGGAGGTGCGATGTTTAGCCATGTTTGGGAAAAAATACGGGAGGGTCGAGTGTATCGAAACTTCTTTGGTTGGAGGTTGGTTTTAAATTCACTTCTTCATTGCATACATGAGCCTTTTTTGAAACATATTAAATTGGGAGGGGGAGTTTGCTCCCTCTCCTGAGAATGTTTTACAGAATATTCCCCAATGGTTGCATCTGGGAACGTTTTGACTTTCTGAGGTGCGACAGGACATTAATTTTCACTAAAGGTGGTA
Source organism: Pictodentalium vernedei (assembly GCA_031216915.1). Lineage (NCBI taxonomy): Eukaryota > Metazoa > Mollusca > Scaphopoda > Dentaliida > Dentaliidae > Pictodentalium > Pictodentalium vernedei. The sequence goes on along the minus strand of CM062292.1, from coordinate 122,270,050 downwards.
TGTTACTTGTAATTACATTAGTTGCACCTCCACGTGCCATAGACTTCGGCATTTGAAAGGGGTGGGGTGCTAGATACTCCACTGTGATATTTGATAATACAGTAACAAAAATCTGAGGCATGGGATGCCCCCCCCCCCCCGAAAAGAATGTATATCCCCCCCCCCCCCCCCCCTATGCAGTACCGGTATTAGTTACTCTTGCACGCAGATGAGTTGATAGAATTTGAGGTATTGGGGCCTCATTTCCGGGCTGCGCCACTGGGGTATAATATACATTGCCCCCCCCCCCCCCCCCCCACACACACACACCATTGCATTTTTTTTTGCCTTACAATATTAGTTTCGTATTCACGCAGATCACATCCTAGAATTTTACAGTTTGTGATTTGGGACGTCACTGGGGTTTTTGATATTATACACTGGCATGGGGCAACCCCCGTCACTTTGGTTGGTTTTCATTTACATTCTTATTATACCTTTTGTAAGCAATTAGGAAGGGGGAGTTTGCCTCCCCCCCCCCCCCCCCACACTCACCCACACCCCAAGGATATTTTGAAAGATATGCCTCGAATGGTAGTATCTTGGGACATTTTGAGATTTAAAATAATAAAAAATCAGTTGGATTAAAAACGGCGGCGTAGCTGGAGGGGAGACTGAGGGAGGCACATACCCCCACCCCCAGTTAAGTCATGCCCCCCCCCCCCCCAAGGTGATGTGGCCTAATTATTGATGTCTTTCACAACCTATAAATTATGGACACAAACGAGCTCAGAGTCAAGGAAATTGCGTTTTTTTGCCTGGAATGTCATTTGTTCCCCCAGCCGTAGCCGCTACGTTCAGATAGCTGAACTAGCCCACCTCGATATTACTCTCCACCCCCCCCCCCCCACAACTTTGATATTCTGTCTACGCCCCTGATTAAAAATCAGCCCAAGTCAACGGGGGTGAGTGAATAGGAATCCCACAACTGAGTTCATATTCAATCAACCAAGTCGATTTGGGTTGATTTTTAACTCAACTGATTTTAGAGTGTAGTATTTCCTCCTCGCAGATAATCTATTGGCTTTGAGATTTGGAGTCTGAGCTGGGGGCTTTCGCCACTAGGATACTTGAAATACAAATATACAGGGGGCATGGGACATCCACATCACCCCATCCTCCACCCTAAACTTGTATATTTCTTTTTCCAATGTAATATTAGTTGCTCTTCTGCGTAGATCATCGAAATCAGATTTTTGAGGCCGAGAATCCGTCACTGCTGTATTATTTATTTATTGGGGTTTAAGGTCACATATTTCTGCGCAATGGCTAATCATGACCATGAGAGTTTTACGAGTGGAGGAAGCCGGAGTACCCGGAGAGAACCACCGAGCAACGGCGAGCAACTGTCAGCTCCCCAACATACTAACTCCACATAAGCAGGGTTAGCATTGGTTGAAGACAAATGCACCCTTGCCGTGCAGTACGCTTTAGTACATGACGTCACCGTACCCCCAGATGAGCAATGGGGGTGAAGTGTCTTGCCTAAGGACACAACGCGGTTGCCGCAGGTGGGATTCGAACCGAGGACTTCTCGGCTTGCAGCCTGCACCTCTACCTACTGAGCTACACCCCCACTCCCCCACTGCTGTATTGGATAGTTGACAAAAATACATGGGCACGGAGTGTCTGGCGTTAACCCTTTACCCAACGAATCGGCGGCATCCGCCCGCGTAATATGCAAATTCAGTAGTTGGAAAAAATATTATTTTTTTAAAAATTTCAACAAAACCATATCATGTGACCCCTCGTTCGAATGAGCTCGTCGAGCTCGTTCCAACGAGGGGTCACATGATATGGTTTTGTTGAAATTTTTTGAAAAATTTGAAAAAATGATATTTAAAAAAATAAATTTTGATATCGTCTGCGTTGGGTAAAGGGTTAAGTTCAAGTTAGTGACAATACACAAATAAAATCTTTGTATCTTGACCTGAGGTATTAAAAGGACTCTGAAACTAGGACATAAGGTTACAAAGGTTGACTGTTGTAGTAATCACAATGGCTCGACGACACACAATTAATATTTTATCGAATGTAAAATTCTTTTCACATCCTACTTATAATCGTAAATAGGAATAATTTTCTTTATTGTATGCTAGCTTGTGAATTATCACAAATTATCTAAAAGATATTTCTCGATGTCCATCGACTTGATGGATAACAAGGAATTCCGAAAGTAACCTCCTAAATGACGTCACGCTTCGGCGCATCACTTCGCTTTCGATACTGTTACGAGCAATTCACTGCCGGCTTTACCAGCAGTACCAGAAGTTCATGCTATCCCAAGCCGCCCTGGTGATACTATGTCTGAAAAATTAGATGTGTAATAATAATAAAATAATAAAGTAAAATAATTATATGTACAGAAAATGACTCGAGAGTGATACTGAGCCTTGTGAACTGGGTAACTTTTCCGAAAAGCCTCATTGATCGATTCGCCCAGGAAATTTTATTGGTGAACTGAACAATTAGTTGGTGAAATTATGGTGGGAAAGTGGGACTATTTTTTATGTTTGAGTGATTTGGCTCGTACAGGCTTGAAAAAGTGATCAGCTGATCTTTGTTATTGTTTTGAAACGTTCTACGCGGTTTGCAGTCGAACTGGCTTGAATATTGCGCAGTAAAATGACACGTAGCATATAACAGCAAGGTGCAACTCTACCGGTATCCCCCGCCAAGGTTTTCTAAGTTGAAGGGTTTCTAAGTTGTAAAAAGTGGAAAAAGGCCCATAACTCTGAAAATAAAATGGACAAAATCTGTTACTTGTGAATATCCTTTCCCCCATGGTGGTCTATCAGCATACCAAAGATCATTTAAATCCAACATACACTGACCGAGATATGAAGGTCCAAAGTTGTTACGGACGGACGGACGAACGAACGGAAGGACGGACCCCATTTCTATATCACCTGCAAAATTCGTTTTGGCGGGGGATAAAAAGAAATCTACGATATTTTAGTGAATATTCGTGTGGACCAGAAAGTTTTATTTTTCACGAGCTAATATTGATAAGATAATTCCCGATATTCAATAAATAAGAGAAGTCCTCAAAATATTTTTTCGAATTACTGCAGCCCAATTGTAAGGAGCCCGTGTGGATCCCAAGAGGTGAAATGGTCAATTTGTTTTTCTAATCCGTACGCAGAATTACTAATCCGCGCGAACAGATTACTACTAATCCGTGCGAACGGATTAGTAATCCGAGCGAACGGATTAATATACAACGATGTTTCACCCTTGGCACCTCACGGGCACCAGTCATTACATGCGCCCGGCAAGGGACGTGTTAATTTATTTTATGGTCCAATACTAATCAAGGATCATTACTGCAGAGGAATGGCTCAATGCATTTATATTTATTTGTTTATTGGGATTTAACGACACTTTCGACAGCCGGGGTCACCTCGTGTCTCACAGTTTTACGGGTGGAGGAAGCCGGAGTACCCGGAAAGAACTACAGAGCAACGGCGAATAACTGCCAAACTCCCCAACGTTCTAACTCCACACAAGCAGGGTTAGCATTGCGACGCGTGAGAACCATAATGTTCTATCTTCCAGTCGAAGATAGAACCTCATGGTTCTCACACGACGACTGGTTGAAGACAAGTGCACCATCGACGTGCAGTACACCTTAGTACATAGCGCCACCGTTTTCCCACACGGGCAGTCGGGATGAAGTACCTTGCCGAAGGCCACAACGCCCTGGAGGGGATCGAACCGTGGACCCTTCGGTTTGAAATTAAACGCCGTAACCACTGAGCCACCGCGCTCCCGAATTAATTAATGAGGGTCAATAAGAACCTGGTATAGCCTTTGACACCTCCCTCCTGGGATGGATAGGAACGTGTTGGTGTGCCGTTTGTAACATTTACCCGCAATTCGTATTTGGGAAAGAATTGGAAAAGGATTGATTGATAGTTACGTACAGGCCGATCAGTCTTTATTGGGGGGAGGGGGGGGGGGGGGGCTTGGGCGGGAGTCCTACCCGTGGTGGAACTCATTTGGTGGAATTCAGCACGTGACTAGACCTCCTGTCACTACTGGTAACCTGCTATCATGTGACGTCATCGTAATGGTGATACGAGGTGTTACGTGCGCACGCGGCGCTGATTGTTGGGAATATTTTTAGCTGGATCAGAATCTCACGAGAGTCCCGTGTAAAAGGACCATGGGGCCGCCATCTAGTATTTGTACCGAGATAAGTAATCCCCCCCCCCCCCCCTGACCTTGTCTTGGAAGTAGCATACGCCAGCCAGCTTACCCCTTTTGGGGGATGGTAAAATAACCACATGGTTAGGGTTAGCACTCACACCTCAAAGCAGCGGTTGCTGCTCCTGCCCTTTAATCTTTATCCAAGATGATCCTGATCCTAGTGTGATCTTGATACACAATAACGATCCCATCCTGATCCCATCCTGGTCTTGGGATTATCCGAAACTGAGTCACTCCTCCACTCATCACTCTTCTCATTCCTCCAGCCACCTTTTCTTCTATCCTGTCCTTCCCATGTTCCCTTCTTTCTTCCCTTTAGAGGTTTGTTAGCAAAAATCGATTATTTGTCTCCCAAATACTACTTCAAGGACAGGAAAGATAACTCGTGTCGGCTTAAATACTCCCCGGGTAAAATGGTGGCCAACTGATCCACAGCCGCAAAAAATGCCGTATGGTTTTCTGACTCTGATTCACCGGGACACATACAAAGATGTCATACTGTCATAAAAGAAAAAAAGGTGACACGTATTTTTGCAAACAAAGTCGTGTTCTGAAGGTTTAAATTGGTAAACTATGTTTTTGGACATACAATGACAATTGACCATACTTCATGAGTCCATGTTTTTGCATAGGGCCCGTAACGCGCTCCCATGGGTATTCCCCACTCCCTCCTTCCATATGCTGTGCCTACATGCTATAACAAACAGAAAGGGGCTGATCGGCCTGTACATAACTATCAATCAATCTTCTTTCCAATCCTTCCCCAAGTAGGAAATGGCGGATAAAAGTTACAAATGGCATACAAACACGTTCCTATCCATCCCGGAAGGGAGGTGTCGTATACCAGGTTCTTATTGACCCTCTTTCATTGAGCCATTCCTCTACAGTGATGCTCCTTGATTAGTTTTGGAACCATAAGATAAATTAGCATGTCCCTTGTCGGGCGCATGTAATGACTGGTGCCAGTGAGATGCCAATGGTGAAAAATTCTTTTATATTAATCCGGTCGCTCGAATTAATAAACCGTTCGCACGGATTAATAATCCGTTCGCACGCATTAGTAATCGGTTCGCACGGATTAGTCATCCGTGCGCACGGATTACAAAAAATTGATCATGTCACCTCTCGGGCTCCACACATTTAAATAAGTACTTCAACAATAAATACTATTTTTATGAAGTTGGAAAAAAAAACACGTACCCAGTTCTTGATTGAAAGATTTTTCTGTTTACGCAGATAAATCAACATCATTAAAAATCTGTGATGTGTCATATTTGACACTGTCCTGAGTTCCCAAAACAAATATTTTTATTATCTTGGATGCATGTTTTACTTATCAAGAATGGTCCATCTTAAAGTTACAAATGTGTCGAAGAGTGACCAGAGTGTATTTATTTCATCTCGTGACGTCATTCTATTACTTCCGAAAACGTAATGCTCACACAATATCCCTCAGTTGTTCCATTTTAATGCATCGTGTGACAATTACACAATGGGTGTCCCAGATTCCGGTGTAACATCATGCCTTTCTTTAAATAGAAGACTTCAGAATTTCTTAGTTTTTCGTTAATTTCACAAAGAATAAAAAACTGAAACTTATGATTCTTCGAAATTTCCATCTTCGGTACGTATGCACAGCGTAAGACCGAGGGAGGGGTGGCAGGGTGATGGGGGCAAGCATAATATTTTCGCAACCCCCCAAACCCCTTCTCCGCCACCCCCGCCAAAACATTGGCCCAATGCAAGTTTCACACAACAAAGAACCCCAAAATGGACCCCAGGTGTTACACACGCTACAAATACATAAGATTCATTAAATTTTGCAATTTTGTTCTTGTGTGTGTGAGTTAGTGTGCGTGGTAGAGGGGACGGGGTAGGCCAAACTAGGACCATTCGTTCGTTGCCCCTCCGCCCACTTCCCTGAGGGGAAGTGGGAGGAGGGTTTAACGATCGAACGATCCTAGTTAGGACCAGGAGAGGCCCCTGAAACTCAACACAACGACCTTTCAAATATCATCTTTGTCCCTCACCACCCCCACCAAACTGGATAGGGCAGCCTCTGTTAGAGAATTCTGGCTACTCGCTGTGGAGGCTATTATTTAGAAAAAATACTCTGGTGTATATACCCCACGGCAGTGAAGAAAATTCTAGAAGAAAAGGGGATATTCTTTCAGTATAATAGATTGTGCATGCCATCACCGAGACCATCTAATATCTATCGAATATTTATCTAATCAGAATATTTTAATAAACTCGATTGTAAACTCCTGGCGAAAATTTTCTTTGTGTGGAAAGCACCAATTCCCAAGAATACTGACACAGTTTGACACAACTGCATCGGCAATTGCGCAAAACGAAAAATACCGATTGCAGCAGCCCGTATTGTCACCGATTCAACTGCGGATGTGAGCCAAGTATTGCTGTTTGTTGGGATTTGTTGAGATACCATTGAAACTAAATGCGAAAAGCACCATCTGGTCCGTGTTTAATTATTTGCATACCACGACTAATTTCGACACTGGCAAAAGCAATTTGTTCAATAACTTTTTTTTTATTTCTTGCCTCAAAAACATATCATATGGCCCCCATTTTGGACAAGCTCATTCCAGTAGAGGAGATCAGAATTCGCCACGTTGGATCACGTGAGGGGGGCATGCGTCTCCTTTTGTTTCCAAAACAAATCACACGTGAATTAATTGACGATCGCAATCCCGGTCCGAAAATGGCGGATGTGAACCCGATTCAGCGTCAGATAAATAGATATTGGTATATTAGGCTTGATTATTTGTGTTAAAATTAATTTTTAAACCAAGTTTCAGTTCTAATGTTAATAATATGGTATGTCGGAGTTGAAAACAAAACTTTAGGTTAAGAACACACTGTGTTCTGTGCGTGCATATGTGTGTGTTGGTGTGTAGGGGTGGGTTAGTGTATATGCATATGCCCAAATGAATATATGTGTGTGTGTACATATCAGGCCTGCCAATAAGCAGTCTGACATTTGCAGAATGAGGTCCCCCAGAAGGTGAATTTGATGATGCTATCCCATACAGTGGGTCAATTTATCCTCTGGGTACCTCTTTGTTTAGTTTTGAGATCCTGATTCAGATTGAGGTTCACTGAGGATGAATATAGTGATGCTACCCTGCTGTGCAGGGTAGCATCACTAAATTTACTCTCTGGGGACCTCAATTTGCAGATGACAGTCTGCTTATTTTCTGGCTTGGTACATATGGCTGAGCGTCAGTGTATTGTTTTGAGAGCTGAGAAAGGCCATAGAGCATTAAACATTACGATATTCGCAAATTTTATATATTTATCATTATAACAATAAGATGACTTTGGAGGGCATTGTGGTTTATTAACGGCCCAACAGGTGTGAATAACAGCCCGACAGCTTATAAAAGGCCCGAGACGAAGTCGAGGGCCTTTTATTAGCTGTCGGGCTGTTATTCACACCTGTTGGGCCGTTAATAAACCACAAGGCTCGACAAAGTCATGTTATTACTATTATTACCACTGGGAGTCTGAGAACGTTTTGATTCTGTATCTCACATGACATTTTTAAAGTTTTCAATTTCGACAGATCGTCCCCGGAGTTCCAATGTGTTCTATGTGCCTACTGGCACATAGAACACATTGTAACTCCGTGGACGAGATGATAATATCGTCTGTTGTCAAAAAAAACTGGTGTCACATGATTATTACATGATCGGCACTGGCACGCTTTCAATTGCAACGAAGTTAGAAGACTTAAAAACCGACCCGATGTTTACCGCTTTTAAGTCAAGAATAAAGGATTAAAATGTATACAGACTTACTTACATATATACAACTGCTTGTTCTTATGGGGCTAACTTTACTGGACATTGTACATATTTAATAATTGAAATAAAATATCATTGTTTACAAGTTGAAGCCATTTCCACGTGCATGCCATCACCGAGACCATTTCACTCATTAACGCCCGACACGTCAAGTCACTTTTTGAAGTTGAGTGTTACGTTCTTGTAATGCCCTGTTAAACTATGTTAATGTACTGGAGAACGCCCGCTAAAGCGGTAATAATATATTATGAAAGGACATTACTCTGGGGCATGATAAGACAGTCTATTGTTGATGATGTTTTGCCAAATGTAAATGTTATTAATTATTATTCACTATTTGTGTATTGTTATCCATGCAATCTGCCCCAATGCGGGCAATTTTTGCAGTAAAGTACTATTCTAGTCTATTCTATTCACTATAACGAGACTACGTACAGTCGGAATCGAGTTGCGTATCTTCGCTACATTGCAAAGCGAAACTGAGCTACCATCTCGAAAGTTCAACTTTCGAAATGCATTGATATAAATAAAATATATTGTCAATACCTGTGCCATAGATGCGAGTTATACGAAAGGCAATGGGAAACATATGAAGCGATTGGCGGTAACTGCCATCGCTGGCTCAACCCTTCGTCCCACACGTGTTTATTGTTTTGGAAACAAATGTGACGTGTGCCCACCCGACGTGGCCAAACATGGAGAATGCCGATAAAGTCTTTTAAGGTCATGAGCTATGTTTTGAAGGCAAAGATTGAAAACAACAGAATTTGAATTGCTATTGTTGGAAATAGTGCTGACTGACTATGACCGTTACGTTAGCCCTTTACCAAACGTAACGGCGCTATTCACAAAAATCATTCAGTTTTCATTATTGTTTTAATATATTTTTCAAAAAAATAGTTACCGGTATTCAAGAATTTTATTTTGAGATGTCGGCTGCTTTTCGTGTTAGCTAAATGGTCAAGTGAAGGTTTCAAATCAAGGGCGTCGCTAAGGGAGGTTTAGGGGTGTCACACCACCCCCAATAATTTTTCCAGTTGGGACATTTTCGACTGGATTGGAGTCGGAGATTATTGTTATCCCTCTTGGGTGAGGGTGTGAGATGGGCAAATCTCACCCGAGGGCAAGATATTTGGGCCAGACACAAGGATTGCAGAGAGTCTGGACCAAAAATCTTGTCCCGAGGGTGAGATTTCCCCATCTCACATCCGCCCCTATCAGGGGGAATTTTTCTCCCCCACCAAAAGACTCTGACGTCATCAAGAGGCACGTGCAGCAAAATCGAACAATTTTGTTGTCCATTTCTGAAAAACTGATTTGCTTATTGGAAAGAGCACACAAAGTTTCTCTATATACCACGGGTAAATACCACGAAATTAAATCCCGACGCCTGCAAGACAGGGGTTAAATATTTTTAGCGAAATGAACATTGACACATTCCGATGACGTCATATTATGAATTCTGCAATGTATTCACAAAACTTTTCGACAGGAATGTCGTGCAACTCTCTGCACTCAAAATGGCTCTCACCCAGAAAATCATATAAAAGAGTCAAGTGTCCTTTGGTTTTGTTTTGGTTCTGTGTTTTTATTTCTATTTTCTTCGACAAGCGTTTGTCTGCTAATATTTCCGAAACGTGACACCATCTTGTTTGTTTACAGAAGAACGTGCGATGATTGACTCGTCCTGCGCTCATTAAATGTGCTAATAAGCCGGTCACGTGGGTCATGCGAGATAGATATCTATCTTACCCGGCCTTCTTACACGAGGCACCCATATCTTACATAAAAAGTGGGTGGGGGGATCATTTCTCTCTTGCTCTCGTGCACCTTCTTAAAAGATTAGATTTGATACTTGGACTTGCGGCACACACACAGTCAGTTATTCAAAATTCAAATGTAGGTCTGTAGTTCCCGATTCTGTCGATTGGTGGCCCGATGTGACAAATTTGGAGTACCGGTACGGTATGTGTTAATTAAATAAGAAGTTGCGTCACGACTAATGCGTGTATATTTCTTTTTCTCACAAATAAATAGCCGAGTAGCCAGGAGAAGCCTTGGGTTTTTAAAACTAAAATCCCGACTGATTAATATTCCAACTACATCATCACGGCACAGGAGCGGTCGAGCCCGGGGGGGGGGGGGGGGGGGGGGGGCTCCACTTTTTCCACCGATAAGTTTAGCAGTTACACAAAGAGTTAAATGGGCGCATGCAAACGTGCCAAAAAAGAGGCATTCCTGCAACATTATTTGCAAATCCAAACAATATTCAGCGAAAGAATCCCACTTTCGGTCGCTTCGTTCCGTTTCTTCTACTTCAGTTATCTTCCAACCCTTGGGGATGGAATATGGTTGAAGTTGAAGAAACGGACCTGACAGTGGCCACACAGCGGCGTATTCATCTAAACGAGAGACCACAGCGACTTATGGTGCATTTACCGATGTACGATTGTAACCTTTCTCACACTGGGTCGAACCATGGTAGATTGTAAATTTGCGTCCCTCCACTTTTATCGAGCCTCCGCCGACCCGTCAAGATGATGTACGCCTTAGTTGGAATATTAGCCAGTCGATGGGCAATGACAGTTGGGACAAATCAGGTTTATCATAGCCCTCAATCGATTATCTTCGCGACGCACCTGGTTCAAATGTACCACTTCTATGTTCCTGGCTATACCTGTTACTCAAAATACCACGTCCCATCTCTTTGACCCAGGATCACATAATTCGCATCAACATTGTTCATGCAAACCACACAGCTATAAAATGAAACGCCTTAACAGTTTGAACGGGTATCCGGAGAAGATCCGCGGGCTAAATTTTCGGGTAGTCTGTATTCATCGGAGCAACCCAAGGCAATGAAAAAAATCTCCCGCATCTCTCTTTAAGGCAAAATTCAGTATAACGTCAACATATTTCATGCTTATGTCTTGATTCTGAAATTCGACTAACCTCTAAATTACCCACGGATATTACACATCAAAATGAGGATTGAGATTTAGGGAATCCGCACGTATGAATCTCCACAATTAAACTTGTGGAAGAAGGCTATAACGATTCCTGGATGTTAGCTACCACATTTGAGTGAATGCTGTATTTATTTATTTATTTATTTATTTATTTATTTATTTATTTATTTATTTATTAAGGTTTAATGACACATTAACAGCCAATGTCATATCGTGTCGGTGACAGTTTTACGGGTGGAGGAAGCCTGAGTACCCGGAGAGAACCACCGAGCAACGACGAGCAGCAGCCAGTTCCCCAACATCGTAACTCTGCACTGCAGTACAGGCAGGGTTAGATTGGTTGAAGACACGCGCACCATCGACGTGCAGTACGCCCTAGTGTACGGCGTCATCGTGCCCCCAGGAGTGAATGCTAGTAGTAGTATATGTATGAAACGACCCTCATCAGGGGGATCTCATGGGGGATCTCATATGTGACGTCATAGTCACGTGAACTAGTGACGACATGTTGTGTTGTCATGATAACCCGCATGAGCGGCCATCTTGTGACGTTATCTCCATAGTGATACGTGGTGTGAGTGCGCATGCGCAGCGCGTATTGTTAGGGTGATACGTGTTTCCGTCGTCCATTTTGTATACTGGAGGCCGCCATCTTGATTTCTATGGTAGCACGTGGTTGCTATGTGTCCCAAAGGCTTTCAACAAGACAGGGGTATGTTCGGGGGTGTGTTCCTTTGTAGAAGAGTATTTTCTGGAACGACTTCCCTGGATAATTACCACAAACAACCCGACAATCCCCCCAAACCACCAAAATCCACCCGAAATCACCGAAATTGACTTTATTTCCCCAATTTATTGACTTAGCACGTAGTGCTATAGTACTAAGGGGTACAAAGGGGTGCGTTCCTTTGTAGAAGAGTAATGTTCTGGCTTTGAATTCTCCCACAATCCCTTTTTGGATCCCTATCCCATGAAGTTTTTCCCATCAAAAGACAGGTTCCTTTGGTAATTACCCAGAATTCTCCGCTTTTATCTATATATGCAATAGTTATCGTTTATCTGGCCATGTTCCTTTATTCCGGAGTATACTCCAGTAGCATAGAAGAGCCTATTAGTTGGAACAGTTTACCTTATTATTACTATATTTAGCAATTTCTGGTCTATTCCTGTTAGTTCTGACCCTATTCCAAGTACACTTGTTGTTTCATTTATCTAGATCCTATTTATAGAACATAACTAACCAATCAGATTGCTTGATTTCCCATAACCTGTATGCAGAGTTATCTCCCTTCTGTACAACAAAAGCCAATATCATTCCCAAAGCCAATATCATTCCCAAAGCCAATAAGCTATAGAGCAGTTACTGATAAGTCATTGCTCGAACGACACGAAGCTCATCGAGCAAATGAGCCTTAGAGCAATTGCTCGACCGAGTGACTCGGCATATTGCTCGAATGACTCGAAGTCCATCGAGCAAATGAGCTATCGAGTAATTGCTCGTTCGAGTGACTCCTCGAACGACTCTTCGACTCATTTCAGTATTTGAGGATACCTATGGCCCGGCATTGTATTATTTGAGGATACCTATCGAGGATACCTTTTATAGGATACTTATCTGAGGATACTATTACCTTATATCACAAGGCATACCTATCCCAAATATCCCTTGTAAGCTAAAGAGCAGGAGAGTAATTGCTCCATGAGCAATTGCTCGATCGACTCGAAGCTCATCGAGCAAATGAGCCTAAGAGCAATTGCTCTATGAGCAATTGCTCGAACGACTCGAAGCTCATCGAGCAAATGAGCTATCGAGTAATTGCTCGTTCGAGTGACTCCTCGAACGACTCTTAGACTCATTTCAGAAAAAAGGGGTGCCGAAGGCCATATGTTTTCCAAAAAGGGGTGCCGAAATTGGGGTGCCTTCTGGAGAATCCCTTTTTTGTCAAATGAGCTATCGAGTAATTGTTCGATCGAGTGACTCGACATGCTGCTCGAACGACTCGAATCCCATCGAGCAAATGAGCTAACGAGCAATTGCTCGTTCGAGTGACTCCTCGAACGACTCTTAGACTCATTTCAGAAAAAGGGATTCCATAGCCATAGCCGTTTTCGAAAAAGGGATTCTGTAAAATGGGATTCCTATTCGAGTCCGTAAACTTTGGATTCCGTGTTTTAACATCGACACTCGAGGGTATGGAAAGGGATTAATAACACCCAATTATTATTACAAGAACCTGAACAGAGACGACCAACCACTACAAAATAACGAAGTGAACATAAAAAAGTGAAAGAATGTCAAACTAGTCGGATTGATCGAACTAGTTGGACAGACTGAACAGATCAGAATTATGAACAGATACAAGACACCTGTTCGAATGAAGTCGCAGTGAACAAAGATCCAACACAACTAAGATCGGAGTGAATTAACCATAACAAAGTTTTCATCTGAATGAACTATAACCCTTAAATATAACCCAATGTTAACCCCTTAAATTGAACAAACCTGAATGAACTCTTTGAACTGAACAAAGTTTTCAACTGAATGAACTTTATGTAATTAAAACCCCTTTGAAGTCCGGAAAGTTATAACCCCTAAATATAACCCTTTGAACTGAATGAAAGAACTTTTTATATCTAATATAAATTAACACCTTTTGAACTGAACGATTTTTTAAACTTCATGACAATATAACGAAAGGAGATCTGAATTTTTAAACTACAACCCATTGAACTAAATTCTTCCAATAGGGGAGGGGAATACCCTCGAGTGTCGATGTTAAAACACGGAATCCAAATTTTACGGACTCGAATAGGAATCCCATTTTACAGAATCCCTTTTTCGAAAACGGCTATGGCTATGGAATCCCTTTTTCTGAAATGAGTCTAAGAGTCGTTCGAGGAGTCACTCGAACGAGCAATTGCTCGTTAGCTCATTTGCTCGATGGGATTCGAGTCGTTCGAGCAGCATGTCGAGTCACTCGATCGAGCAATTACTCGATAGCTCATTTGACAAAAAAGGGATTCTCCAGAAGGCACCCCAATTTCGGCACCCCTTTTTGGAAAACATATGGCCTTCGGCACCCCCTTTTTCTGAAATGAGTCTAAGAGTCGTTCGAGGAGTCACTCGAACGAGCAATTACTCGATAGCTCATTTGCTCGATGAGCTTCGAGTCGTTCGAGCAATTGCTCATAGAGCAATTGCTCTTAGGCTCATTTGCTCGATGAGCTTCGAGTCGATCGAGCAATTGCTCATGGAGCAATTACTCTCTTGCTCTTTAGCTTATAAGGGATATTTGGGATAGGTATGCCATGTGATATAGGTAATAGTATCCTCAGATAAGTATCCTATAAAAGGTATCCTCGATAGGTATCCTCAAATAATACAATGCCGGGCCATAGGTATCCTCAAATACTGAAATGAGTCGAAGAGTCGTTCGAGGAGTCACTCGAACGAGCAATTACTCGATAGCTCATTTGCTCGACGGACTTCGAGTCATTCGAGCAATATGCCGAGTCACTCGATCGAGCAATTGCTCTAAGGCTCATTTGCTCGATGAGCTTCGAGTCGTTCGAGCAATGACTTATCAGTAACTGCTCTATAGCTTATTGGCTCTGGGAATGATATTGGCTTTGGGAATGATATTGGCTTTTGTTGTACAGAAGGGAGATAACTCTGCATACAGGTTATGGGAAATCAAGCAATCTGATTGGTTAGTTATGTTCTATAAATAGGATCTAGAAAAATGAAACAACAAGAGTACTTGGAATAGGGTCAGAACTAACAAGAACAGACCAGAAATTGCTAAATATAGTAATAATAAGGTAAACTGTTCCAACTAATAGGCTCTTCTACGCTACTGGAGTATACTCCGGAATAAAGGAACATGGCCAGATAAACGATAACTATTGCATATATAGATAAAAGCGGAGAATTCTGGGTAATTACCAAAGGAACCTGTCTTTTAATGGGAAAAACTTCATGGGATAGGGATCCAAAAGGGATTGTGGGAGAATTCAAAGACAGAACATTACTCTTCTACAAAGGAACGCACCCCTTTGTACCCCTTAGTACTATAGCACTACGTGTTAAGTCAATAAATTGGGGAAATAAAGTCAATTTCGGTTGGATTTTGGTGGTTTGGGGGGATTGTCGGGTTGTTTGTGGTAATTATCCAGGGAAGTCGTTCCAGAAAATACTCTTCTACAAAGGAACACACCCCCGAACATACCCCTGTCTTGTTGAAAGCCTTTGGGACACATAGCAACCACGTGCTACCATAGAACTCAAGATGGCGGCCTCCAGTATACAAAATGGACGACGGAAACACGTATCACCCTAACAATACGCGCTGCGCATGCGCACTCACACCACGTATCACTATGGAGATAACGTCACAAGATGGCCGCTCACGCGGGTTACCATGACAACACAACATGTCGTCACTAGTTCACGTGACTATGACGTCACATATGAGATCCCCCATGAGATCCCCCTGATGAGGGCCGTTTCATACATATACTACTACTAATGCTGTATAGGTATCACAGTACTAAATATTTTCTCACAGGCGACCGTTATAACGTTCACGCGAAAAAAATATGATCGCATCTCTTTAACACTTACGCTGCCGAAAAAGACTATTGTCACGTATGTTATGATGATTATCTGTACGTTCTGGCATGCGAAGATCAAACCTACCATCTGATTAATTGTTGGAAAGGGCTCGGAGAGCCCTTTCCAACAATTATTCAGATGATACAGTTTGAAGTATGTCATAGATTTTACTAAACTTCTTCGCATACAGGCGTACATAGAGGTCCTCCATATGTGGATAAAGTGGGCGTGGCAGTAAAATGGTTATTTTGACATTCAAATATCTTTATCAAGCACAGCTCTCAGACCACTTTTTCTGACCTCCAAAACAGGGGGTCATGCAACAAACAGGAGTGAAAAACTGACAGGAAGGGAAGTACACATATTTTTCAGAGACATTCCAACAAAAACACACCAATGGTCAATTGTATTTTTTAGGTCCGAAAAGTCATCAATTCATTCTCTTTGTTCATCTGGAATATTCAACAATAATGCAAGATGTCAGTAGAATGTTTCAAATGTTTATTGAAACAAAATATTTTCTCAAGGCTGCTTAGTTTGGGAGATTGCATCATTTCCTTTTACCAAGAAGTTGATTTCGCAACAGCTTTTATGTTTGAACTAAGTATTCAAATTGTTTGGGTTGTGCTCAAGGGAAATGCCTTATTTGTTTCTATTGGCAAATTTCGAGATCACGTGAGAAACCGTATTTCGAAAATCCACATGATTGCACGTTGATAAACATATTTATTCAGAAATCGAAACATGAAATCTCTGAAGGGGATCATCATGTGAAATGCTAACTACTGCAACAGATAAAATAAAATAAAATAAATAATAAATAAATAAACAAACAAAAAAATAAATAATAAATAAACAAATAAATAATTAAAAAAAAATGTACAGTGTACAATTGTTTTGGGGTAATTTCACGGTTAAACTAAACAAATGATTTTTAAAAAAAAAAAAAACATACACCATGTGATCATCACGCGATGCGTGTTGGACACACAGGTGTTCGACATATGCCAAAGATCATTCAGAATGGTGTATTTGAAGTTTTTTTGTATGGACAAATTATGTATTTCCCCATGATTGATTAAGTATTAACCCTTTTACTTAACATGAAAAGCAGACGACACTTGCAAAAATAATTCTTGAATAACTAATTTTTTTCATTTTTTGTCTCAAAAACATAGGTTATGACCACTCGTTGGAACGAGCTCGACGAGCTCGTTCCAACGAGGGGTCATAACCTATGTTTTTGAGACAAAAAATGAAAATATTTTGAAAATTAATTGGCGCTTTTTGAGAATAGCGCTGGCCTTTTTTGGCCGTTACGTTGGGTAAAGGGTTAATGGAGAGACGCTTTTGATACTTAATCATGTGACAATACATAATTTGTCAAAAAAAACTGAAATACACCATTTTTCATGATCTTTGGCACATGTCGAACATCTGTGGTTTGAGATGGTTACCTCGTGCCTTGAAAATGTCGTGTTGCAGTCATTTCTAAAGTGCAAAAAGCATCGGAGCATGGGTGTTTATCGTCGTGTAATGTACCAACACAGTCATCTACTATTTGAGTAATAGTTGTTATTCCCGTGTCTCAGCTGGCCGATTTTTTCGTTAAAAAAAAGGCGACAATGAAATAGAAATGTGTTTTCTTAAATTCGTAAAAGTTCCTAAAATGCAACCGAGAATTCATTTTGGATAATAAAATGGGGACGTGAAATTTTTTTACTTATTCCCAGTTCCTTATTCGACATTCGTTATCAACCGATTTTCTACTCATTAACAGAATATATACAGCCTCAACTAAACTAAAGATAGCACGGAGTGGCCAATTCAGTGTGGGATAATTTGCCTTACATTGGTCAACATTTCGAGACATGTCTTTGATCCAGATCAACCAAGAGTCCAAGACCCAATGCAGCTCATCCAGTAACGTTCTCTTTCATTCAGATGGCTGCCTTAGTCGAGATTTTCCCGTTACAGCTATTTATTTATTTATTTATTTATTTATTTATTTATTTATTTATTTATTTATTTATTTATTTATTTATTTATTTATTTAAGGTCACATACTTATGCACAATGGCTAATCGTGCCCGTGACAGTTTTACGGGTGGAGGAAGCCGGAGTACCCGGAGAGAACCACCGAGCATCGACGAGCAACAGTGAGCACCTCAACATTCTAACTCTGTTCAAGCTCCGTTCAAGCAGGGTTACAGCGGTTGAAGACATGTGCACCATGGACGTGCAGTACGCCTTAGTACACGGTGTCATCGTGCCCCCATGTAGGCAACCGGGATAGAGTGCCTTGCCCAAGGAAACAACGCGGGTCGTCCCGGACGGGGATCGAACTCGGGACCTCTAGCAGTCCAACAGTCTACCACTGACCCACCGCGCTCCCCACTATACATTATTAATCTCCTACGAATGGAAAAAGTTGAGAGAGAGAGAGAGAGAGAGAGAGAGAGAGAGAGAGAGAGAGAGAGACCCCCCCACCCCACCCTACACACACACACTTTCGAAATTCTGTCCAAGCCCCCTGCCAATGGATCCAAAACGGTTAAATTGTTTTTCGAATTCGCCACAGCGTTGTTTTTGCTGAGATGGGAGGAGAACCACTCACCATCAACGTTCAATATCGACATATTTGTCCTGACAGAGGACGACAATGGTAACAACAGAAGGTTCTGATTTAACTGTAAAATGTTCGATAATGTTTTCCGACCTATTTACGAACACACATTTTGTTAACTGGCTCAGTGCTTCGAGCTGCTGCTATCAACTTAGTATCCATACTTTACTGAAAGTCCGAGAGCTGTCTGTTGATTTCGTTTATGAAAACTGACATGGGGAAACGGCCAGAGTGTCGATGCCTGTCTTTTTCATTCCGTCGTCTTCGTCTGAGACCAACCAAAGCACTTTCGTCGTACTGTAGCTAGCGTGTTTCACACTTTCATGTAGCTGTAGTAAGGAAACTGGACAAAGTAACCATGAGAAACATCATCTAGATTCCAGCCATCGTTTTTTTTTGACAGTGTGCAATGCAGAGACAAACACAAACACACATACACACTGATTTTCTTGTAGTTGTATTATGGTGTGAAATGTACTGGTAAAGATGTTAGTCACTTTCACTTCTCTCTCTCTTCTCCAGGTTCGTAGCCTGGATTCTATAATAGGGATGTCCTAGCCAGCTTGGATGGAGGGAGATGATATTTGAAAGGTCGTTGCGTAGGGTTTCGGAGCCTCCCCTAGTCCTCACTAGGACCATCTGGTGGTAGCCCTCTCCACCACTTCCTTGAAGGGAAGTGGGAGGAGGGGGCAACGACCAGAGGGTTCTAGTTAGGACTAGCCCCCACCCTGAGAAAATTGTGCAACATTTAGTGCTCCAAGAGCGAATCTGAGGCATTTGTATCGTGTTGATCATCAATATTGGAGATCATTATGGGGCTCAATGTTGTGTGAAAGTTGCAGAGGGCTAATGTTGGGGGAGGTGGCAGCAAAAATTTTAGGAGGGAGGGGGCAAGCCTTTCTCTCTCGTGCGCAATCTCTCTCTCTCTCTCTCGCCTGAAATCTCAGTCCACTTGTGTAAATAGGTCGTGACCAGATGGAGATCTGGTCAAGAATGATCAAGATACTGCACAAAACGGTTACAGGCCAAACTCTGTAGTTCCTATTTTCTCTTACGTGACTTGGCACTCTACCAGTTAAGCAAATCAGCAGGGTTGTTTTGAAATCCTCGAGAAAAACAACAAACTCTTGTTGACGCATACAGTTCGTGTTAAGTTGATTAACCCTAACACGCCATGAAATGGAGTTTAATGCCAATAACAACTCCCATATCTAATGGAAATATAACAAAACACAAGGTGTCAGCCAATGACCCCGCAGATTGGAGGATCTTTACCCCCCCCCCCCCTCCTCCAAACTTCGTGTTAAAATCTGGATGGAAACTTGTTTTAATTGGGGAGCGTTCGATACAGTTGTTCGTGTTTGGTGTTGGGGGAGCTTCCAGTATAATTATTAACTCTTTGCCGAACACGAGTTGAAGACGACACTTGAAAAGAATTTTTTTTTTAATAACTCAGTTTGTTTAGCATGAAAAGCATAGTTTATAACCCTTCATTGGAACGGGCTCAACGAACTCGTTCCAATGTGGTGTAGTAAGCTATGTTTAGTCGGAAAAAATCTGAAAGGCGATTTTTGTGAAAACTGCTGGGTGGCTTCGAAAGTTACTTTTGGTAAAGTGTTGATGATGGTAAATTTAGCGGTGGAGGGCTGGACTACCTGGGTACCCAGAAGAACTCACAGTGGGCCATCAAAGTCATCGACTCCTGTACAATGAGCGGGATAGAAACACTGACAAACATCGCCGTAGCTTTCGTATTATAAAATAAGTAGTTGTTGTTCACCATTAATTGACTTAATCTGTATATATGTTCACAGCTGATGTTATAGGCGATGTGGGGCCCGGTGGTTCAGTATAGGTAGAGGCGCATGCTGCAAGCCGAGAGATTCTCGTCTCTAATCCAACCTGCGGCAACCGCGTAGTGTCCTTGGGCAGGACACTTCACCCCCACTGCCCACGTGGGGGCACGGTGGCGTTGTGTACTAAGGGGTACAGCACGCCGATGGTGCACTTGTCTTCAACCAATGCTAACCCTGCTTGTGTGGAAATAGTATGTTGGGGAGCTGACAGTTGTCCGCCGTTGTTCGGTGGTTCTCTCCGGGTACTCCGGCTTCCTCCACCCGTAAAACTGTTGTGGTCATGAATAGCCCTTGTGTAGAAATATGTGACCTTAAACACCAATGAATAAATTATATATAGGCGATGTTGTGTTCGAATATTAAATTGCCACGTCAAAAAAGAGACGTTTGGCTTATAATATGTATCTTAAACGTTAGAATTGGTGGTCGCAATCCAAACTCTTTGTAGGCGAATGTGAACCTCTACAATGAATGTGACTGTCCAAAGTGCTCATCTCACATCACATGTTCTCCACCATGGGGCGTAACCACGCTAAATCAGGCCTGGAAATAACTCGCGAACGACCGTTTAGGTTACGTGTGGGTTACGTCAATTTTAAAATACGCGAACGCATCATAGGTTACGAGAAAATAATACAACATATATCTTTATTAAATTACTAATCTCGCATGTTTTACCAGATATACTCGACAATCTTTCGGAACAGTATCCCGACTCAAAGGTTGAGTATTGCATCCACATATGAATATTACTGCGTGCTGTTTCCATCTTAAAACAATTTCCGCCAAAATAAATAGCAACAACTAACGTGCGGTCTCGCCGAAGCGAGACCGCACGTTAGTTTTTGATATTTATATTGACGGAAACCCGTTAAAAAAAAATCGTGACTTCTGTAGTAAAAAGAGAAGGCGAAGACGCACCGTAACACCCGTTTTCATTTGGGATGCAACCATGCTATATAGCGTAAATTTCCAACGGGTTGCGATATACGCCCTATATTTCTAGGCCTGCTAAATGACGTGTGTACGCGTGGGCCGGGTTATTTTTAGAAATATGTCACTTTCACATTATTACCCCATGTGCTGGGTTAAACTTATGTATCAATGTATCTCTAACAGCTGAAAATACAGGGTCTTCCCCGGATAGAAAAATAACTTTTCAAGCCAAATTGGTGCCCCCTGGACACTTTTTGAAGGCTTAATTACCCAAATGAAGGAATAACTATAGCAAAACAAGTGCAACGCCATGGAATGACCAATCCCCCGCCACCTAAGTCGAACAAAGGCAATAACTCATGAAGAAATAATTGGTCACCCCCGGTTAACAATCCTCTTAAAATATTATCACCAAAAAGCTATCTATAGAAAATTAGGAAAAAAGAAATACTTGAACACAGCTAGATCGTAATCCCATTTATGATATTATCACCAAAAGGTGATATACTAAATTTGTAGAAAACAATCTTGAACGGTTTTCTTTGAAATGCGATAACAAAAAATGTTAATTTGATGAAAAGCTAGTCCAACAAGGACAATAACTCTTGAAGAAATACTTGAACAAACAAGCTGGTTCGCAATACCATTCATGATATTATCACCAAAACGCTATTAATCAAATTTGAGAAAAATACCCGACGGACGGACGGACGGACGGACGGACGGACGGACGGACGGACGGACAGACGGACGGACCCCATTTCTATACCTTCCGTGCACTACGTGGCGGGGTATAATGGCCCAAGAAATATAAGGGTGGGGCTAATTGAACCAGTTTAGGGATTTCAGGTTTGAATGAAAATGAGGTCAACATTTTTTATGAAAAGTGAGTAGGCCGAGTACCCAAGCCCCCCCCCCTCCCCCCACCCCCATTCACCTGGCTACGTCACGGTCTCCATCACTCAAAGCGCGGGGAATATTTAACAACGAAGTTCTGACGAGTATGAATTTCTTTGAGTGTGGTGAGTTAAGATACTTTGTGGTATGACCGTGAACAAGATAGGGAGCAAAGGAGATTGAATGCGCTTGCCTGTAGTGTACTGTGGTACTCGCCAATAGCCTTAATCTTTTGGGCCCATAATGCATTCAATAGGTAATAAATTATTACCCAATTAATCCTGATCCATTCCTGAGATTTGTGAGCACGGTGGCTCTTTCGTAAAACACTGGGCTGTAGATTAAAAGGTCGACGGTTCGAGTCTGGTCAGTGTCATCTACGTTGTGCCTTTTGGCAAGACTCTTACTTCCCACTGCTCAATTAAAAGCACAGAGGCGCCGTGTACTAAAGTGCACAGAACAGCCATGGTATAGCCATGCCCAAATAATACTTATGCCGGGTTGGTAAGAAGGAGGCGACAGTTACTGGCCTGTGTTCGGTGTATCTCGCTGGGTCTCAGACTTCCTTCGCCGAAAAACTGCCTGAACGATATGGCCCTGTATGTTGAAGTGCCGTTAAACCTCAACAGACAAACAAACATCCCTGATATTTAGTTCTGAGATTTAAAGTTTTGGTTATAGTTCGTAAGCAGCTGGAGAGGAATGGTTGGCCAAGGTTGCATGTGCTTTTGAGATTGGCCTAAGAAGTTACGACATAGTTAGGTGACCCATTGATGTCATGTTAGGTTGTCACGGTAGCTTGCGTGAGTGGCCATGTTGTGATGTCACCATTATAGTGATACATGGCGTCAGAGCGTGGTCGGGTCGTGTCTCGTAATTATAGGAAAAAACCGAAGTCTATTTCGGTGATTTGGGGTTCTTTTGTTGATTTTGGGTAATTGTCGGACCAATTTGGGTAATTAGCTTTACTCCATTCAAATCGAACACACCCTCTTAACACACGTCCATCTTATTGTAGGACTGTTGGGGTTATAACAACGACCATCATAGAAACCAAGATGTCGACATCCAGTAAACAAAGTGGCTGACGGAAACATGTGTCACCCTCACAACACGCGCTCCGCACGGATACCACATACAACCGTGGAGATTACGTCTGAACGTGGCCGTTCACGTGGGCTACCATGACAACCCCTCGTGGCGTGACTGGGTCATGTGTCTCTGACGCCACTACCGAAGTCCGCGTCCGAGGTCCATCCAATGCCGGCGAATCTCCACAAATCTTAACGATTTTCGTAGCACTTTGCACTGTTGAGGGGATGTTTCCTTCATGCATTTTAGTTGTATCCGTTTTAGAATGTTTATTTTGGCGGATGCTAATCGTTATGTGCCAGTGGCATTTGTAGTAGATGATGATCGTGCGATTGTAGTTGTTAGTACATGTAGTATCAGATAAAGGTTATCCCTAGACTTGTTTTAATTTGAGGATGGTCAAATATATAACAACAATTCTGACGTCTTATTTGCAAGTTAATGTCATATGGCGATGGCAATCAGATTGTAGTGGCTGTATTTATGGCAGCTATTATCTGCCACTAGCAAGCAACTCTTCAGTGAATTAGTCTCCAAACGGAAATGGTTAAGTTTACTGACAGCTTTTGGTAATCAAAGGGAGCCAACTTTACCGTAAATCGCTTCCAAAGACGAAAATTGTCAGCCATGAACTGGTTTTCCGTTACGTGGGGTGAAAAATTAATGATTGCAGATTTATCAGCCATGGACTGCGGGAAAACCTCACTACAACCATTAGTTAGCTATCATCATGCAACTGGTGCCAAACACATCGACCGATACATGCAGGGTCGTAGCTAGAGGAAGGGTTGCCCCCACCCCCCGAATTTCGCCTAAAATTTCAAAAGTTGAAAATTCGGTGATGTAAGTTCCAAAAGTTGTAAATTCAATACTATCAATTCAATTTTGCTCTTATCATATTTTTCAGTCAGAGCCAAAGTGACTTTCCAACTTTTCCAATCAACTGACCAACTTTTTTCCGGAATTCCGCCTCCAATCTGTGACTGATCGGATTTTTCGAATTCATAGTTCCGCTTTCCTTACAATGACCAGGCTACACAAGGACTATACTCTGACAGCTATTCAGCCAGTACCTACTCCTTCCAACTGACTGTCAGTCAGTTGGAAGGAGTAGGTACGGGGCTGAATAGCTGTCAGTCGTTAGTCTTTATATAGCCTGGTCAGTGTAAGGGAAAACTCATGGACCTACCTGGATAAAATGACTAGAGTTAAGCCAGATGGAGACCTCAGAATCCATCTCAGGGGTTCATAAATTGTAAATGTTCTCAGGGGAGCCCCCACGCCGCACCCCCACACACACACCAGAGAGAGGGATGTACTCCCACTCGATGCCTCTCACAAAAACGGGCCTGGGGCCTCGGGACCTCCAGAAACACACTTAGAAATTTAATTGAACCCCCCCCCGCCACCCCCCCCACACACACACATTCACAAGACCCTCTGGCTACGTCTCTTAGTACATGTAAACCATATTGTTTTACCAATAACCTACTGATATAGCTGGAATCGTTTAGACTTTTACACACCATAGATGAATTGCGAGCGTTCTGAGCATCGTGGCAAAGTAATAAATAATGATATGTTCTCAGCGGTAATTTCAACATTATGAGTTGACTCTGGTTTGAACCGTGTTGTAGAACAATGGCAATAATTAATTGAAGCGAATTCAATGTCAGGCCCGAAGGTAGGACCTCAAAATTTTCCGATCTGATGGGGTAAGAGTTCAAATTTTTCGACATTCTTCTCCGGAACGAACTTAAAACCTAACGCAATATACTTCTTTAAAACAATAATAAACGAAACAGATCCGGGACGTTCATTTATTATACGCTAAACGATAGATTATCGAAAAATTTGCGGAAAGGTAGAAATCGTATTCCCAACCGTGAAGATAGAGAAATTTTCACTTTCACGGTATCAATCAAAATGGCGGCTTTCAAAGCATCACTTCAAGCTGAATACGAGTCAAATTAACACTGAAAATGATCAGTGTGTTCTTAAAACGTATGATGAAAAAAACTAGTGTTTTTGAGTGGATACCGATCATTTCCAGCAATAATTCAACAAGTATTCACCTTGAATTGATGCATGAAACCCACCAGCTGAATCAGATCGCAAGACGTTACCTGTTCCGAGTATCGAGTAAAGCACTTCCGCGTATCAATGCACATCAGCTCTTTACTTTCATGCATCAATTTAAGGTTGAAATGAGTGGAATTGTCGATGGGAATGATAAAATTCTTATAAAAAGCGTATAATATATAAAAAAAACTAGTGTTTTTGAGAGGATACGTAAAATTATCTCAATCCGTGGCCTAGAGAAATGGTTATTATAAATAAACATTTGTCTCGGTCACTCGTGAAATAATTTTCGGTGTCCACTGAAAAACGCTAGATATCCTCTATATTCACATAATGAAAATTGTAGTTTCGTCAAATGGTAACTTTTTTCAAATTATCGGTTTTAAGAGCAAATTTTGGCGTTCGGACAGCCAACGACAATCTTTCCAGTGGGTAATCCCCAGTTCAGATGGACGCATTTTGGACGAATCTAATCTAATTTTTGTGGCTCAGCTGGGAGAGGTGCAGGACAGGGGGCGTCATGCTAGGGAAAAATCGGGGGGGGGGGGTCGGTAAAACCATCTAAGCGGAGGGCCACCATCGGTTTGGCGCGTAGCGTGCCCCCAAACTTTTGGCAAAAACTGCCTCCCAGATTGCCGGAAATGGCACTTCCTAGGCCTTCACCGAAAATATTGGGGGGGGGGGACGCCCAACCCCAACCCCCGTGCGCCGGTGGCATGACGCCACTGGTGCAGGATGCATACCGAGAGGTCCTCGGTTCGAATCCCACCTGCCGGCAACAACGTTGTGTCCCTGGTCAAGACACTTCACCACCATTGCCCACGGGGGGGGGGGGGGGGGGGTGGGCACGATGACGTTGTGTACTAAGGCGTACAGCATGTCGATGGTGCACCTGTCTTCAACCAATGCTAACCCTGCTTGCGCGGAGTTGGTATGTTGGGGAGCTGACAGTTGATTCAGACGCACGCATTATCGTCGAATCTAATTCAACTGCCCGGTATACTTGCGACAGTCTCCTTGCGTTGTTAACTCTTTCTCTGCTGGGCCCTTGACATTTCTGCATAATCAATTATTTATAAACCCTGACAAACCCTAATTAGCATAAACCGGTATGCGAACGATAATACCCGAAAACAACCGAAAATCGAAGGAACATTACTTGATCACTCATGAAACTTTCCAGAACTACATAATTATGTTTTTCTTGGAAGGATAGAGATATGTGTGTGTACACGTATTCTATTTATAGCCCTGGCGTCCGTACAATTTGATTTTTGATTCTCATTAGCGATACATGTGCTGTGGGTTTTAATGGAAGTATAACTCGAACTTATTTAAAATAATGCAAATTGCTTGATCTAATAACGCCAGAGATGTGGCGACAGGGGTGGGGGGGAGTGGCGGTGGGGTGGGGTCTCACCCCCCACCCCCAGCTAGGAGTATTTTTTTCAATAGTTGGAAATTCCGAGGTCAAAAATCAAATAGTTGGAAATTCAATAAATTAACATTGTTCATGAAAAATATTAAAATTCCAACTAATGATATGAAATTTTTATCTTTTATTTCCAACTGGAAACTTGAGTTTCAAATTTCCTACTCTAAAATTGACGTGGGCCTCAAAATTTCGACTCTAACATCAATCCGGTAAATTTTCAGACCCAGACACATTATAAATGATGCTTTTTCCGTTTCAGGACTAGTGAAAATTTTCAGAAGGGGTTCATAACCCTTTAACCAACGTAGACGATTTCAAAATTCTTTATTTTAAATATCATTTTTTATTTTTTTAAAAAATTTCAACAAAACCATATTACGTGACCCCTCGTTCCAAAGA
The DNA here is from genome assembly GCA_031216915.1 of Pictodentalium vernedei. Taxonomy (NCBI): domain Eukaryota; kingdom Metazoa; phylum Mollusca; class Scaphopoda; order Dentaliida; family Dentaliidae; genus Pictodentalium; species Pictodentalium vernedei. The sequence continues at coordinate 122,243,065 of CM062292.1, read as the reverse complement.
GGAGGTCACATGATATGGTTTTGTTGACATTTTTCGAAAAATAATATTTTTACAGCAGCTGTATTTGCATATTACGCGGGCGGATGCGGGCGATTCGTTGGGTAAAGGGTTAAAAGATATCACTCAGCGCTGCAGTGCAACCACCAATCGAAACCACTCACAGCTGGAATTTACACCGGTGGCACCCCCTCAGATGAAACCCTCTAGCCACATCCCTGAATAACGCCAAATTATTGCTTGAATAATCAGGGACGTGGCTAGAGGTTTCCGATTGGGGATGATGTAGGGTAGTGAATTTCCAACTAGGGTAGTGAATTTCCAACTAGGGGAACCCCCCTCCCGGTCCCTCCCCGTAATTGGAAATTCACTACCGAGAAAGATTTTGAAAATGAAGCCATGAAAGAGGGCATAAAATTGATTCTAGTAACTGAAATGCCAACACATTTATGATAGAATTATCAGGTTATTATTATTTGGTATTATTCTGGGAATTGAATATGTCCTAAACAAAAGCTCAAGCTTAGAACTTTGAACAATTAACACTGTCCTAACATTAAATCAGATCTTATGCAGGAATGATCAATTTTTGATGTTTCATCATTTTGTAACTGTGAATGATGGACTTAACTCAGGATAACGATTTTACATGGGGTGATTTTCTTGAAGTGCATTTCGGGGGATTTTTTTATTAAGATAAGTAAAAGTACAATAGAAATCTCGTACCGATTGACATCATGCATACTTATGAAGCTCGTTATTGCGTACGTTGTAGTTGTAAATAGTAACAGTTGGAATTTTTGCCGATTTGGAATTTTGGGAAGTAAAGGAGACATCAGCATCGCCAAAGAAGCTCTAAAATCCAGATAGTTGGGATTTCCAACTACTCATGACTTGTCCTCTAAATTTCCAACTATGGACAGGATTGGGAGGGGGAGGGATGACCCCCCCCCCCCCCCCCCCTGTCGCCACGTTCCTGTAAATAATTCACACTTGTTCGTGGTGATCATCCATTTCAAGAAAAGCGAATTATTTCCTCGTGTATTTAAAAATTATGCCAAGCTGTTGTTTTTATTTGCTGTGAATTCTTCCGATCACATTCGGAGAGTTCCTTTTATCTCTTTCCAACATTGTGTCTTCTGAAAATTCGTCTGCATTAAAGTTGTGTCCTTGCAGATTTAACTGGTGGAGTGCCAAATTATTTTTGGTTGTCAGAATTTGTTCACATGTCTTTGCCTCGTTACGATTTAAGGGAGAGTGCCAGTGGCCACTCTCCCCTAAATTGTATCAAGGCAAATCCACACAGACTAAATAATGCTACTTACAAGAGGGGGCTTGAAACAATTGCGTGAACATAGGTGGGTGGGTGGTCAACTTCCAAACAAATGTGTGTAAACAATTAATGCATTTTTTTTTCTTCTTTTTCCTTTTCACTATTATCACATCTTTTATGCCCCAAACAGTAACAAAATGTCACCAATTGCCCATAAAAGCCTATTTACAAATATTACTAACAAAAGTAATCCCCTTAAATGGAAAATATAGGAGAATTTCATAAAAAAAACTGACTTGAGGATGGGGGTGGGGTCCGATATTAAACGATTGTTCGACAATTTTCTCCTAAAGTTGACTAAAATATCGACTCATAACATAATTCATTCATATTCGAGGTTTGTTTTATAGAATATTTTTTAAAATGAAGCATAGTATATATAATACTGTATAATGAGTCATAATAGCTAGATGGGATTGGTTTTTCAAAATGAAAAAATTGAAAATATTAACTTTCATTTCAACAAAAACCAAAAATTTGATTTCACAAAAACAAAAAAGACTTTTTGACAGCTATCCTGCTTTGCAGATGCCACAACAAAAACAAAAAGTCAAGGTTTGCTCGTCTATTGTCAGAACAAAAACGAGTTTCCTTTTACGAGACCAATATTTGCAATACACGGTTACGGTATAAGCAGTGGTAAATTAATTATGGGCATAGTAGGCACAGTGCTCACATATGCCAGCAGATGTCATGATTTACAGAAACAAGAAGTGCATATTACTGCATATCAGAATATCAAAATTTGGAAAAACTTAATTTAATTAGACTTAAAATCAAAGGTTTCCGGGAAAAAGAATAATTGAGTTTCATTTGCAAGGTAAACACCAAGGAACAAGATTTGTAAGAATATTAAGCTGTACATTAATTTGACTGATATGGTTTGATGGGGTTTTACATCGCTTTCAACATCAGTATGGTTACATGACGCCTATATCACGACGTTGTTTGTTCCCAAAATGAAGGGAGAATTACTCAACCAGATCCACTGGATGGCCTCAGTGTGGGCGCCATGGAGGGGTATGTGGGGGTACTTACCCCTCCACTTTTTCGCCAAGCGTAGTAAAACAATACTATCATTTTAATTTTTGTTGTATTGAACGTTGTGGTGTAATGGTCGGTATGCTTAATCCTATATTCCCATGTGCACTAAATCAGAGAAGTTTTGAAATTATGTTTGCCCCCGCCCCCCCCCCCCCCCCACCCCGCCCACACACACACACGCTAGCTGCAAACAACAAACAAGAGTCGAGGGGCCAAATTGCAACAAGGCATGCCGCGTTTAATCGGACTGAAACATAGTGCTTAAGCGTATTCGAGGAATGCTAGAATCGAGAGCGTGCAAGGCATGCGTTTGGAATTCAGCCTACAGAAATTTTAAAAAATAAATAAAATTTAATATTTTAGAAAAATTCTCAAAGGCATAACTCAATGAAATCATGCAAATATGAATATCATTGGAACCGGCTTGTTCAGCCGGTTCCAATGATATCCATATTCGCATGATTTTGTTGCAAAACAGTTAAAAATTTTCTCAATTTAGGGAGAGGACCCCCCAGAAACCCACCTCTGCTCGGCGCTGCACAATCCCCAACTGTACCCCCTCACTTGTGTAACTCTGGCGCCGCCACTGGATGGCCTAAGGAATCCACCAACCTCTGGGGAAGAACTAACAAGCTCATCCACACATAGACCTCATTATAAGGGTAAAACAAATTCCTTCGTATTTGCTACATCAATCTATAGTAAAATGTTCTATATGAACAGCCAGGCCATCGCTGCCGTACATTAACAACCTGGCTACCAAATATGGACCTATTATACCAGGGACCACACAGTGTTCAAGCTATGCAGTAATGTATCTTTGTGAACTTATGTGAATCTGGTAAGTTTTGAAAAATGCATCTGATAGAGAAAATGGAAACATGTTTGAATCTGTAAAAGCATGCATTGAATCAATGTACATTACGCGTTTCGAGTTGGCGGTCGAGTGCTGAAGTTTTGTATATAAAAGGTATGAGAAGGGGGTGGATCCCCCAAATTGCCATGGAAAAAATATGTAGGAAAGGATGGGTGGGTAAAAAAATCTGCGAAATAAAAATGTCTACCTATGTTCACGCATTTTTTCCGGCCCCGGCTTACAAGATAATATGAAGCACATCCACAGAATATGAAGCTTTTAAGTTCCAGTTCCTTCCCATTAGAATAAAACCCAAACACGGGCTGCCAGCACTCTTCCGGCTAAGTAATGCCGTCTTATGAATAACACTTTCTATTATATGCTAGCCTGTGAATTATCACAAATTATCTAAAAGATATTTCTCGATATCCATCGATTCGAGGAATATCCCTCAGAAGCTTCGCGTCACGCCGCCTTGAAGGAACGATCAGTTGATCTTTGTTATTGTTTAGAAAGGTACGCATTTGAGGTCGAATTGGGCTAAATATTGTGCAATAAAATGTCTCGTAGCATATAATAAAAAAGAAAATCTACTCTATTTTAGTCAGTATCTGGAATTATTTCATGAGTGTGGACCTGACAGTTTTATTTTTCACGAGCGCTTGTGCGAGTGAAAAATAATATTTTCAGGACCACACGATGAATTTTTCAGTAGCTTCCTAAATGACGTTAAGCTTCGGCGCATGACGTCGCCTTGAACGTCGCCTTGAAGGAACGATCAGCAGCTTTTTGTTATTGTCTTGAAACTATTTGCAGTCGAATTGAGCTGAATATTTCGCAGTAAAATGTCACGTAGCATATAATAAAAACAAAATCTATGCTGTTTTCAAATTAGTAGCATATTATCCCTTCAACGGCCTCATTGAACAGAGAGATATCCCATACTATTTAAATCTTTATAGCGCAACGTGTTACTCATATCAATAGATTACCATCCAATATGGCGAAGTTCAAGATGATTTGGGGAACCATTTGGGTAATTTTTGGTAGTTGCAGGGTCGTTTCCAGTAATTCGATATACTCGTACTGAATCGAAGAACACATACCCCTACCCCACCGTAGCCCTTTGGACCCCATACTAATCACGCGTAAACCATAAAAACACAGATGAATATTATACGTATAAAGGATTTTCTAAACTATATTTAACCCTTTAACCAATGAAGACGATATCAAAATTCATTATTTTAAATATTATTTCTTAAAAAATTTCGAAACATTTCATCCAAACCATATCATGTGAACCCTCATTGGAACGAGCTCAAGAAGCTCCTTCCAATGATGGGGTCACATGATATGGTTTTGTTGAAATGTTTTTAAATATATATTTTTTTAACGGCGGAATTTGTAGGCGGGAGGATGCGGTCGATTGTTTAGGTAAAGGGTTAATACTTGTGTTGCGGTCATGATAAACAATACATGCTGAAAGTAAACTCATTTAAATAAATAAATAAATAAATAAATAAATAAATAAATAAATAAATAAATAAATAAATAGCATTTCACAATATCTATTTTAATGAAAAGTCCTTCTTCCTGCACAAAACCTTCTTTAACCCTTCACCCAACGTAACGCTCAAAACCAGCCGGCTCTATTCACAAAAATCGCCAATTAATTTTTATTATTTTTTCATTTTTTGTCTCAAAAACATAGGTTATGACCCCTCGTTGGAACGAGCTCGTCGAGCTCGTTCCAACGAGGGGTCATAACCTATGTTTTTGAGACAAAAAATGAAAAAAATAGTTATTCAAGAATTTTATTTGCAAGTGTCGTCTGCTTTTCATGTTGGGTAAAGGGTTAAAACATTTTTTCTTCAAGTAAAGAGGGCAGAGGAAGGCACGCAACACCTGGTTCCTTCTGAATCCGTTTTCATTCAGCTAATTTTTTTTTACATCTTGCCTTTTCAGTTATTTTTTTTTTAAATTACTTTTTTCAGATTACTTGGAATTCTGTTAGTTTTTTCATATCTCCAAACAAAAATTACCCGCTTTACTTCTAAAAATTTATCACATTAGCCGGTCGTATTTTACAAGTTGCGTGTGGAACACAACAAATAATCAAAACAAATTGTCTTATCTATTTAGACAACATGCGGGCTTTATCACCGTTGTGAGTGTATATATAAAAAAAACATCGGAACATCTCACGATAGGAATTGCGTGTATTCAATCAAGATATGCACGTAGAGACTGTTCCATCGACTGTTCCCACGGCTATACGGTATCGGGGTCTATAAATATTTATCTTGCCATTGTAGGTGCGCACATCTGTTTATCAGGCAATACACTTTTCTAATGCAGTGTTGCATCGCAAAGGATGAAAGGCTAAGTCCCGGAATACACTGATAAAATTTTGTCTTACTCTTCCTGACATGAACGCGAAATGTTTCCGAACTGTCCAAACATACAGTATTCTCGGACAACAGTGCTTCACAACCACAAGTTAAACTTTACTTCATATGGACAGCCAAAAAACCCTATAACAATAATAAACAACAACAAAAATAAATAAATAAATAAATAAGAAAAAAATTAAATAAAGACGTACGGATGATTACAGCACTAAATACAGTGAATAAGTCATCTCACTCAAGAAAACCCCCAGAATTGATTGAAAATTTGGCACAATTAAAATTTAAAAAAAAGTTCTTAAATCGCCGTACCTGCATCATGCAGGAGCTTCGTGAAATTTTTAAATAATGCTGATGATGGTGGTACAAAACATCCTGGACAAATCCCCTTAAGGCACAGTCCCCTAAAAATACCCCTTCGGACTTAATCCCCTCATCTTTCAATCTTCCGGGGTGGACATTATACCCTCCGTTTATGAAATAATATCAAAGTTACATTGACTCAAAAACAAAGCTTATGACTCCTTATTGGAACGAGCTTAATGCTGATTTTCAAAGGCGGACACAACCCTCCTCTCCCCCTCCCCTGATTGAGAAAAATAGTTTTTAAAAGTTACATTTAATTTAATAATTTGAAGTTAATTAATTAAATTTCATATCAAATTGAGACATGTATTGAGATTATTTCATCACATAATGTGTAACTTAACCCTTTAGCTAAAGCAGTGGCCAAAAACCGATAAGTGCTATTCACAAACATCGCCAACGAAATTTTACTTTTCAATTTTCAGTTGGAAAACAAACCGACGGATGCAGTTGCGGCGCCAGAAAATGATTCACTGAGGCGAGGGGTGGGGTAGGGGACGGGTTATCAGAGAAGGGGGGCAAATCCGCAAGTGGCCTTTTAGGATGATAGCCTTGCATTCAAATAGTATAGTCATCTACGCGGGTTAAACCCACGCAGATGTCTTGTGTATTTGAATGCAATGAGCAGTCATAGGAATAGAAAGAAGCCTTCTGCATGGTGGCTTTTGAGGTAAATATCCACTTTTTTGGACGGCGAAAATAAAGGAGCTCGAGTGCGATCAACTTTCACATGAAGATCTGTCTGAAGGCGTGAAGCATGATATGAAACAGGTATGATCCAAGTTGGCCCAGTGGGCTGGGGAAGATTCCCTTACAGCAATAGAAATTTGTTCTTAATTTCTGAAAACTGGTTCAATGTTTCGGCTCTTGAGAAATTTCACTAGCTGTTAGGTCTTCTTCAAAGTATATGGGATGGGGGTGGGGCAAATGAGGGTGAAAGTCCACGTTTAAGGGCAATTACACTTATGCCCCGTAGCTCCGCCACTGAGCTAATGCCATCTCAATGAAACGAGCTCTTTGAGCTCGTATTAATGAGGGGCCATAAGCTATGTTTTCAGCTCAAAAAAATGAAAATGTTTTAGTATTCAAAACAAAGAAGATCAATTCAGTTCTACTCCACTTGTAATTTCTATAACATCGAAAGTAGTATGTAATGCGGTTTTGAGGACCCATTTGGGGGACCCTGGTGGGGGACCCCGGAAGTAACGTCATATCGCGTGACTCAGTGACGCCATGTTGTGTTGTCATGGTAACCCGGGTGAGCGGCCATGTTGTGACGTCATCCCCATAGTGATACGTGGTGTTAGTGCGCATGCACAGCGCGTGTTGTTAGGGTGATACGTGTTTCCGTCGTCCCTTTTGTATACTGGAGGCCGCCATCTTAGTTTATATGGTAGAACGTGGTTGCTATGTGACCTAAAACCAAACCTTCTTATAGGATAGGGGGTATGTTCGGAGGGTGTGTTCGATTGAAGAAGAGTAATTTCCCGTTTCGTAGAATTACCACACACAACCCGACAATCCCTCCAAATCACCAAAAATCCACACCAAACTACCGAAACTGACTTTATTTAGTACGGATTTCCCCCAGAATAATTTTTAGGACCGCCATACCATGGCTTATAATAGTAGCACGTAGTGCTATAGTACTGAGGGGTCCCTTTGGATTATAGGCAGCTGATAGACAACCTCCACGAGAGCCTATATCATTCCTAATGCCAAGAACCTATCGAGTAGTTACTGATAAGTCATTGCTCCTCCCAATCCAATCGGAAACCTCGAGCCACGTCCCTGCTTGCGTGCACATTAAGGACGCATGTTCCAACATGCATGCTTTTGGTGGTCTTGCTGACGCTAGTGGCAGTTCCTTTGTGGTGGTTTCTTGTGAAGTCTGGGCTGCTTCTATGGGCATCCAAGACGTCACTAGACACCACTGCTAAGGCAAACTGCTACCTTATTTGGAGTAGCAAACGAAGAATAGATTTCTCCAGGCATCTCAGGACACTTTCAGAATCTATGACAAGAATCAATGAACGTTCTACGAGAAAACACTGTTTAACTTGCAAGAATTATTTGCGGGCATCGATTATGATTCTCGCAGGCATTTTAAGCCTTTCCATAAAAATGCTTCATGATTGCAGAATAAGTTAAAAAGAATTAAGCATGTTAATGTGTAAAAAAAAATTGCATTCTTGTGAAGCATTTTCTGCATCTGTTAACAAATTTCACTTGGCCAATGAATTCTACCTTCAACTGATTCGGCCTATTTCTTTTTTATTCCTTGTTATAGTGGCGCCATAGAATAAATTAAAAAATTGTTTTGCAATCATAACGTTTTTGTTTTCTGAGCTTTTGTTAAGTACCTGTGATTATAAATTGGGCGTATTCTTTTTCAGTCCTTTATCATACGCAACAACAATACTCAGCCTGCGCTACTCACAAAAATTGTAATTTAAGGCCACACAAAATAAATAAATTTATTCTCGGGCAATTTTGTTTTTCAAATCAGCGAAGAGGTGGGGAGGGTAGGGGGTGGGGGGGGGGGGGGGGGGGGTATCTATTCTTGCGTGTCGTGAGCATTAATTGAGAGGCTTTTTATACACAGAAAATACAGAAAGTGCATAATTATACAAATAAACTCATTTAGTTTTAAAAATAAAACTTTTTGGCATCTTCAATTATGCTCTTCGGGTTTCCATTTCAGAGACCCTGCCTTGGAAATAGTAAAGCCCAGTCTCTGAATCACCCGATCTTGCAGTAATATTGGAAAGAGGACATTGCAAGGCAATAAAAACGTTCAATTAGTGCGTTCAATTTCAGTGAGAGTTTGCCTGAGAATCAGTTATTTTTTTTTCTCTTGAATGTCATAGTTATTTTTTTATATTTTTTTGCCTACATAACACAGCTTATGACACCTGGATGGTAACAGGTAAGGTTACTATGGGTAATGATGTAGTCAGACTGGCTGTTTACCTGTCATCTCGTGTGGACGTACCTGGAATTGTTAACAGACTTACAAAGATAACTTGGCCATAGGAAGAAGATATTTCAGAGCTTCGAGGACAAGTATCTGAAGAAAGATAAATGTCGAGCAATCGGGGGGTAGGGCAGAATTATTCAATTATTTGGATTCAACCGATGAGTCCATGTTAGCAAAAACATTGTTTGTCTAGTTCACTCCATTGCTAAAATTGATGAAAGAACACTGAATCCCTGTGGGACTAAAACAACCCCTCATGCACTGATTATACATTGTAAATTAAGTATAACTGAAAAGTAACAGCAACTTGTTGTCTTTACTTCGACCGTAATTCTAATGGTAATATGACAGGCTCATTAACCCATTTCTCTTATATAATCGAAACAATCAACAATTGTCAATTATCATTATACCATGCTCTGTTACTACCTGTGAAAAGCCCGCATGTTAAATTTTAGCTTTTAACTCCACTACCGGTGTAAAGCTTCTACTGCGGGCAGAACGTTTTCAATGGGAATTCCATTGCAAAAATTTAAACCTATAGTAGGAACTACATCCAGCGTGACCTTTGACATGACCCAATTTGTCGACTTAGATACATTCACTCTTCGCGATGTTTCATTCAAAAACACGACGTTTTGCGGTACAATCTACCACGTTCGCTGACTTCTTAAATTTAAAATACCTACAATTAAATATTTAAAATAAAATTTAAGAATTGTTAATAATAATTTAATAAAAGCAAGGTAAATTCAATGAACTTTGAGGATGTGTCTAGATGTCAATCAAACATTCACGTACAGACGGAAGTACTGCCCACCGCCGCAGATGTAAACAAAATAAACCCATATGTTTGCGATAGAAAATATCATTTTTTTCTCCATTTTAAGTGACAAAGTCGATTATTTATTAAGAGCATGGCATAAATAAAACAAATAGTTAATAGGATCGTTAATCAGATTTAAACCACTTGCAGAAAACGGGGTTTAACCACTCGGCAGAGCCTCGTGGTTAAAACCCTTATCCTACTCGCGGTTTAAATCTAATTGTCAGGCCTAGCACCTATTTATTCTATATTTCTCATCTGAACACGGATGCATAAAGACTCATAAAGAGTCTTTTCATCTGTAAGAACACCACCAACAGGGTTGAAAGGGTTGGAACCATACCACAACATCAGAGCGTCGAAACCATTCTTCGACGTCATCCTTATTATATATTATTATTATTATTATTATTATTATTATTATTATTATTATTATTATTATTATTATTATCGTCGATCACGCTGCAGATTTTTTTTTGCATAAACGGGGGGTTCTATTTTCAAATATAAATTTAAATTGCTCTAATTTACTTTAAACCCGGCGAGTATATGTCCTTACTGACACCAGAGATGCTTTCTCTTTTATAGATTCAATTCGACAGAAATTAATCATTGGTGCAGGAGGGGGGGGGGGGGGGGGGGGGGGCACTAAAAATTTGCAAGACGTGACGTCTTATTTTTTATTTGGCTCCTAAGTCCTTTTTACACCCAGCCACCCACCCACCCACCCACTACGTGCACATTTTCTACAACCGTTCTCAGACACCTACCTCCCCACTCTCCCATTAAAATCCAAAATAAACTTACCCCAACTGCCCACGTGGGGGCACGGTGACGCTGTGTGCTGAGACGTACGGCACGCCGAGGTGCACATGTCTTCAGCCAATCCAACCCTGTCTGTGCTGTGTAGTACGCAGTATCGCAGTGCAGTGTGTAGTGCAGTCGTGGGTTATGATGTTGAAGAGCTGACAGCTGCTCGTCGTTGCTCGGTGGTTCTCTCCAGGTTCTCTGGCTTCCTCCACCCGTAAACCTGTCACCGACACGACATGACCCTGGTTGCACAAATAAATAAATAAATAATCAAACAAATAAATAAATAAATAAATAAATAAATAAATAAATAAATAAATAAATAAATAAATAAATAACTTGGGTTGAATTTAGTGCATCAGAGAGAATTTTCCCAAAATATTGTGTGCACATTTTCTACATTTCGAACAAGACACCCACCCCCTACTAACGTGTGACATTTTCCCAGATTACGCCCAATATTCTCACATATAAAGCCTCCTGATGTTGTATTTATGTTATGTTAAGAGTGTGATGTACAACATCATCTTTAAGGTTTGAAACACAAATGATGGTATATATTAGCTGATATATTGATATATTATTAAAAAATTCAAAAAATTGCACAAGTTGGAAATTCACATTTTTGGCGCACTCAAGAGACCCGCCCACTCCCACGTCACGTCTTGCAAATTTTTGGTGCCCCCCCACCCCCTGATTAGTGAACAATTAATAGTAACTTGACTATTTCAGGAAAGACGAAAACTTGATAATTTATTTTTATAACAAACATTATGACCCTTATATCAGTTAGTAATTATGTTGTTTCACCACTGATGAAGGCTAATAAAGCCGAAAACTATGGTACTAACGGGCACTGTTTTTTCATAATGTAACTATATATCCGGCCCTTCCACTCTGTGCCTAACAGAGTTTTCTTAAATTAATGGGCGTACAGTTGGGCCGACCCTAGATCTCATTCATTCTATCAGCACAGTTGTTGATGCAAATGGAGGTCTGTGGTTTGAGTGGGAGATTTATATATTTTTCAGATTCGGTTTCGGTTTCAGGAACAAAAACCTCGGTTTGGGTTCTGTTTCCCACGTGTTAAGAACATATGGTAAATAACACTTCGGACTCTTTAACTTGGAAAAAAACATGATTAGCTTGTACGACACCACTCACCACAAACAGCCCTGTCTGTACTCACTAAAAACTAAAGTGTTAAAACTGACACTTTGTGTTAAACCCATTCTAACTCTTAGGGTTTGATTTTAACACTCAAAGTACAATGCTTTAAGCACTTAGACATTACAATCGGCAGACATCTGAAACTTAGTTTAAACAGTATTTATTCATACATCTGAAACTTGAATAGATGGCACTTCCCATGTGTCTAGCATTGGCGGTTCTTCCAGAATCGTCCATAATTTGATTTGCGCTTGGTGGGTACATAATTAAAAGGACACAACGCAGATGACGCGGATCAGACTCGAGAGTTCGAGCCTGATCCGCGTCATCTGCGTTGTTTCCTTGTAAGTGTCGCGACATTACACTTGTTAAGTGGTATTATTGTAACACCTGTCAAGTTCTGGGATATCTACACTTGAACAAAGTGCTAGTTCAGCACTCAGTAAGTGTTAAATACAGCACTTCAAGTGTAGTTTTTAACACTTTAGTTTTTAGCGTGTAAGTATCTAATAGTGGTCAGATTAACTTCCCTTTGATGAACCTAAGGGGTTCTAGGGGATCAGTTGCTAAACGTATTGAGTAAAACATTGAATGAAGTTCACCTAATCTATGTTGTGTTGTCATTCTCACATTTTCTTCTTTATTGGCCCAATAAGGGAGAAAATGGGACAACAAGAACACGACGTATTTGCTTCTTTGCGAATAGAGAGAATAACGAGACTGCATAAGGGCCACTAGTCCAGTCCCTCCCAGTTAGATAGTTTTGATCAGCTTATGCACAAACACAGTAAAATCGTTCAGCCGGTTTTTGCTGGGTCATGTGGATCGGTTTTCCGTTTTGGCGCAAAATCCGGAACTATACCGAAAAAAAACACGCCCAGCTCTGTCTGTGGTACCCGCCGTCGAACTGTTGTGACCCACGATGACAGACTTTGAATATTAGACGTGTTAATTAAATAATCTGGGAAGACCCGCACCCCAACCACTAGTTAATTAAACATAAGTCAACTGCCTAGAATGTTGAGTTTTGAATTATAATCCCGATTGTCCAATATTCCTAATCCTGACTGTCCAATATCGCAAGTACATGTTTCATCAATGTACCTAAGGTATCCAGCCGTTGCTCCAACAAGCTCGACCCGCAACTAGCATTCCGTACCACATACGTATCAGTTGGGACCTGAGCCATAACTGCCCGCAAGATGATTACACAAAACGACACTTTCTATCCTCCGATGCAATAAAAAAAACATATTTGAGAACATTAAAAGGAAAAATCCACAAAGGTGATACCCTATTTAGTCCCCGGCCCATTTTCAAATAGGTAATGGCAAAGACAGAGCACACCGAGGGTGGTGCACTGTGGGCTGTAATCAATGACCCGGGGAGGAGTTTTCCCTATATTTCACGTGCGTTGATGGCCTCATGTGTCCCGTACTCTATCCGAGTTGTGTTCTGTATTTATACCGCGATTAAACTTGAATTAAGTGAATGAAGCTGATATTTTTAACCCTTTACCCAACGAATCGGCCACATCCGTCCCCGTTAATATGCAAATTCAGCTGGCGAAAAAATATTATTTTTCAAAACATTTCATCAAATCCATAACATGTGACCCCTCGTTGGAACGAGCTCGTTCCAACGAGGGGTCAGGTGATATGGTTTTGTTGAAATTTTTTGAAAATTAAAAAAAATGATATTTAAAATAATAAATTTTGATATCGTCTGCGTTGGGTAAAGGGTTAAAGAAAAATATCACCCACGGAGGATCATAACTTTCTTGCTTCGCAACTTCAGCGCATGCTCAATCAGAGTTCTTACATGGCATTCTTACGCTTAATCCAGATTCCACGCGTGGTATTCCGAGAACATCTCCTAATGACAGTATTATATCGTGTAACGTTGAATACGCACAGCAATCATGGTTTAATATTCAGAAACCTGTGTCGCAGATATAGTAGGCCTTTGAAGCGATGGAACCTCCACCAATTTTATTTTTCGAAAAATTTTCAGCTCCTCGGAAATTCGATGTTTTTTGTTAGTAAAATTTTGCAAACTGAAAGCAAAGTTATCAATATCTTGGCTAAAATATTAATGGAACAAAAATCCTTTTACAAAAATCTATACTCTTCCAGAATTGACCCCTCAAAAATACTACGCGAACATGAGAATGCCTTCTTCGATGAAAGTAACCCTTCCTTAAAGGTTATAGATGAAAAAGAAAGTTGTTCACTGGAGGGCCCACTAACTTATTTTGAATGCCTAGCAGCCTGAAGCACATGGAAAATAATAAAAGCCTAGGTTCTGATGATTTCACCGTTGAGTTTTATAAATTCTTTCGGAACGATCTTGGCTGTTTCGTAATTAATTCCCTAAATCATGCCTACACATTAAAGGAATTATCAAATCCACAACATGCATTTGTTATCGCCTACACTCCAAAGCCCAATAAACTAACAGAATTTATGAAAAAATTGGAGACCCATATCATTAATTAATGTCAATACAAAAATGGCTTCTGCAGTTATTGCTAATCGAATTAAAAGGTCCTGCCAAAATTAATATCCGAAACACAGTTAGGTTTTATGAAAGGAAGATACTTTGGGGAGTCTACTTGATTAACATTAGATTTAATTGAAAAATGCGAAAAAGGAAATATAAATCGGGACTTCCTGTTCTATTAGATTTTGAAAAAGCTTTCGATTCTTTGGAATGGGTATTCATAGTAAAAATGCTAATGCTTTTCAAATTTGGTCCATCCATTATAAAGAGGTTTAAAGCATTTTACAATAACATTTTTAGTCACGTTTTAAACAATGGACACTGCTCAGAACAATTTAATTTGCAGATAGGTGTCCGACAGGGCGCCCCACTCGCCCCCTATCTTTTTACCTTTAGTGTCGAAATACTTTGTGCTTGGCTTAAATACAACCCAAACATTAGTGGACTAAAAATATATAACTCAGAATATCTAATAAGCCAATATGCTGATGACCCAGCGCTCTTTCTCAGTGACGATAGTTAATCCTTAAACACAGCTCTCGAAGAAGTAAACAGCTCTCTCAGATCTCAAAGTTAATTTTGATAAGAAGGAAATTGTATGGATGGGTCCAAGAGGTCAGGCGAGGTAATCTCAACAACGCAAAAGGTCCTGTGGAACCACCGTGGCAAGTTCACAATATTAGGTATCCAAGATCATATATTCTCAGAAGACTACACAATACAAATTTTCCTTAATAAGGCAGAAAAGATCGATAAACTTCTCAACGACTGGTCGTTCAGGAGTCTGTCCCTAACAGGAAAAACAACAGTGATAAAAACTCTAGCATTACCAATTTTAGTACACTGCCTATCTGTCTTACCAGAACCTCCTGAAAACATATTAAACAAAATACAAACTTCATTCTTTCAGTTCTTATGGGCAGGGAAATGTGAAATTTAAAAAACAATATCCTTATAAATCGGATAGATCGGGGTGGCATTAAATTCCCGCACCTTAGATGATACAGTTATGCCACCCTGACACTTGCACGCATTTTGGTCACGAACAGGTCCGCATTCTTGCGTGCCAACAGGCGCCATATTTGGGGCACGAAACTTCTCATCACGACAAAGTTAAGCATAGTTTGCGCCATGTCGTGCCATCTGACACGTATTATTAGTTACGAACTATGTCCATATCTGCCACGAGCACGTGACACTTCTATGTCACGCAATGGCACGCCATGGCGATCATCATTACGCCATAGTTGCACCAAGAGTACGCACTATAATGCCACTATTTGCGCATAAGTTGAGAGGTTGTCACGCCAGGGCACGGATGGTTACTCATTGACACCCCAAAGTTGCGCATGCGTGAAGTCATCGTGGAGGAATTTGGGGTGCGACTGCCCACGCAAAAGGGACGCTATTAAAGCGGTCACGTATGTATAAACTATGCACAAACTATGCGCAACATATGCATGCCATTGCGTGCCACTGCGTTCCACTGGTGTTTACGTTGCCACGGAGACACGCATTACCAAGGCGTGACACTCAGTGGCCCGCAAAAGTTGCGCATGATTTGCGCATAGGTTGCGCATTATGCATGACACTGGCTCGAAATGATGTCGTGACACGTAAAAATTTATTTGTGAAAATTTCAAAATTACGGCCACGACCTGGCACGCACTCACGCACTGGCACAAAGCCCCAAGCACACATCCACGACCAGTTCCCTCATAGGCACGCCACAATGCGTGCCTCTTCGTGCCACCTCTGTCGTGCAAGGTTCAGGGTGGCTTAACTCTCTAAAAATATTCTGGATCAAGAAACTTTTAGACCCTAGTATTATTGTGCCTTGGAAAACGCTGATATTGGATGACTTTGAAAAAGTATGGTACTTAGAAGATATGGCCCTTGAGTAAGGAGGGTTTTCTGAAACTGAGTGAACGCACTGATAGATTTTGGAGAACAGTCCCCAAGGCCTGGCCACTAATAGCAAAGGACTCCTCTTCAAATTCAGGCAAAATATGCGCCCAATCCATTTTCTACAATAAAAATCGACAATGAGCTATTTTTTAATGAGAAATGGCGTAAAAATGGTGTCTTTTTGTGAATGATCTCTTGAAGGAATAAGGCAATTTTCTAAGATTTGACGAGTTTTATGCGAAATATGGCTTCTCTAGTCCATTCACTGTTTACCTGGGGGTAATAAATACAATTCCCCAGACATGAAAACTTCTTCTCAAAGAAAAGGAAGGAATCAGTCGGTTACGAATAAAAACATTGAAAAGTTGAATTTAACAAATAAGTTTAATAAAAAGAATTTACCCGCCATTTACGACGCCACATCCACCGTCCCAGAACAAATGGACACTTTTGGACATAACCCTGACCTCCGAGGATTGGGAATCAATAAAAAAAAGATTCATTTAGACAACTGACGGCGCGTCTCTACCAAGCCTCCAATATAAAATCACACACCGACCGTTATTCACCAACACAAACTTTTCAAATGTAGTCTCTCGGAAACAGACATTTTCACATT
This sequence comes from Pictodentalium vernedei, assembly GCA_031216915.1. Taxonomy (NCBI): domain Eukaryota; kingdom Metazoa; phylum Mollusca; class Scaphopoda; order Dentaliida; family Dentaliidae; genus Pictodentalium; species Pictodentalium vernedei. Next base: position 122,226,243 of record CM062292.1, on the reverse strand, counting down.
CTATCTCAATACAAGAGAAACAAGCTTACATCTGTTCTTTGAATGCGCTGTTTCTCGTTCTATTTTGCTAAACATCATAGATGCTTTGCTGGAAAAATATAATATTTCACTCCCTTTGTCAGGACAATACATTTTTCTGGGACTTAAGGGAAATAATTATTCCCCATTAGATGAATATGTACCAGATTTACTCTTACTCCTCTTCGAAAAATATATTTAGTCCTGCAAGGTGAGAAGGTGTCAGCCAACCTTTCCAAGTTTCTTGGTTCTGTTACGATTTTAATGTGATGTGGAGCTTCTGTCACTCTACAATTACTCCCCAAAGAAGCAGAATAAAATAAGATTAAGATGGGAGTCGGTAAAATGCCTTTTTGTCGACTAAATAAATCTCGGTCCAAAAATACAATTTTTTTATTTGTATTTCTATCCTGCAACAACTACTATGCAGTTTAATTGTCGAAAAGCGCTTGATAGATGCGATTTTGAGCAACTCGGCACTTTTGGGCACCCTTGGTGCCAAATTTTGGGAGGGTCCGGTGCCCAATTTTGATGGCAATCTTCATGAACCTATTTGTGCCACCCCACAATGCAGTTCATTTGGCGAAAATCAGTTGATAAATGCGATTTTGAGCAACTCGGCACTTTTGAGCACCTCTGGTGCCCAATTTTGGGAGGGTCCGATGCCCAATTTTGGTGGCAATCTTCATGAATCTATATTTGTGCCACCCCACAATGCAGTTTATTTGGCGAAAATCGGTTGATAAATGCGATTTTGAGTAACTCGGCACTTTTGAGCACCCCTGGTGCCCAATTTTGGTAGGGTCCGATGCCCAATTTTGGTGGTATTCTTCGTAAATCTATTTGTGCCACCACACAATGCAGTTTATTTGGCGAAAATCGGTTGATAGCGAATATCGAAAAGGAACCGAGAATAAGTAACGGTTGTCACGTCCCTCAACATTTTGGAAATAATCTGTCCGGTTAGTGTTGTGAACTGTGACGTATACTCCAGAAACTACTTTTGTATATGTATTTGCATTTTTAGTTACAATGTACTCCGGTCATATCCGAATAACAAAAATATACTACTCAAAGTTTGCAAAGCACCAAGTACATCGAACTACCTGTTTTACGTTTTGGTTGAAATTTTGTTATGAAAGGTGTATATATTTTTTATTTAATTATATCTTTAATGAATTAAGTACAGAAATTAAGATTTTATTTGTGTTTGACATTATTTTCTAGCTTTTGAATACGATAACCATGGAAAATGGATATTATTGGTAAAAGAGGACATTTTTCAATATGCCAAAAAGTTGACGGAGCGAACTGATATAGGTTCAATATCGTGTATAAGACCCATTACTGTTAATTACAGCGTGACAACGCCTTCTCAAGCTCCCAATCAGGTTCCTGGTGGTCCTTTCTGGGATGTTGTTCCATTCTTGGACCAGTATGGCACCAAGCTCCTGGACACTTCTTGGCTGGACTGGACGGGCTGAAATTGCAAGCTGCAACTCATTCCAGACATGTTCGATTGGGGATATTGATGGCCAGTCCACACGCTCAATCCCCTCCCTCTGTCGGTACTCCCCGACAGCATGGGCAACATGAGGACGGGCATTATCGTAAATGAAGATGAATTTATCACCCACTACACATGCATACAATCTGACGTGAACATCAGGATCTCATCAATATACCGTTGTGCAGTCAATGTACCACGTTCAAGGACACAGAGCTCTGTTCGTCATCCCAGCTGATGCCGCCCAGACCACGATTGACCATCCACCACAGCGGTCATGCTCAGCAATGTTGGCTGCATGGAATCGCTCTCCTGGCCTTCTCCATACCCTAGAACGCCCATCTGTGTGGTCTAGGCAGTACCTTGACTCATCTGTAAAAAGAACAGGTCGCCAATCTTCTCTGATCCGTCCAACGAGGTCCATGGCCCATTCATATCGTGCCTGGCGGTGGTTCTGGGACAGCGGAATGCGAATACATGGTCTTCTCGATCAGAGACCACCTTCGTGCAACCTTGCCCAGATAGTCTGCGTCGAAACATTTACCCCGGGTGCATTTTGAAGGTCACTGCGAAGCTGGGTTGCTGTGGCAAAACGGTTCCTACGGGCCTGAATGATCAAAAACCTATCTTCAGCTGCAGATGTTGTCCTGTCTCTACCACCACCATGCCGTCTTACGGGTGTGCCATACCGCTGAAATCTTGCCTAGGCTCTGGTGATCACCGTATGGTGTACACCAAAGGCTTCACCAACCTGACGATGGGTAGCCCCTTGCTCCACCATCCCTACAGCCCGCCACATTTCTGCTTCAGACAAATGTCTTCTTACATTTGCATTTGCCATATTCAATCATTAAATCACAAGGGTCTGTGTTGAAATGAAGATTGAATACCCTACACATGTCATGTACACGTAGACAGTACACGAAAACATCATGAAAATCAAGGGGTTCATGCTTTCCATGAATGTCAAGGAAAGTTTGTGAAATCTGTTGAAATATTTTATTGGTATGTCGGAAAATTTTGAGCTTGACCCACCACCGGCAAAAATGCTATCTATATATACGCTACTGCCAGCATCACAGTTAAGTGGTCGAATTTTGGGAGACCACGAAATGTTCTTTCCGGATGCAAGTAAATCTCATTTCAGACAGAAAATTGTCCAAACATTTCTCAAACAAATGGAGCGAACCACAGTTCACGTTGAACTCTGCGGGCACACACGTTGATGGGCGCACGCTTTTTCTGCCTTCCTTTAAACTGATTGTACCTGCCCCCCCCCCCGCCCCCCACATACACACACACAAACACCTCCCCAATATATCCGACCCTAGGAAACTTGCACACACATTCAAACTGCTTCTTCAGAACCCAACTTACAATTTACTGCCGATGAAAGGAACTTTGGGCCATTAGGGATTAATGAACTGCACCCTGCATGAAACAAGGGCGAACGGTATGTTGCTCTTAACCCCTTACCTAACATAAGAAGCAGACGACACTTGTAAAGGAACAAGCTCGTTCCAAAGAAGGATCATAACCTATGTTTTTGAGACAAAAAATGAAAACATAATGAAATTAATTGGCGATTTTTGAGAATAGCGCTGACCGGTTTTCAACGTTACGTTGGGTAAAGGGTTAAACGTATATGTCGCTGCGATACCACCTTATCCCGACCTCCTTGTCGCCACTATACTGTAGAGGTAAATCGGGTTTACAGGCATCCGCCCCGCCCCGCCCCACTACATCGGTCATCTTCTTTGTGTAATAAGAAATACAATAGTCCTATGGTCATCAACCTGGGTTGAGTGAAAGGCTGAGGTTTGTGTTGCTATTTTGCGCGATCTAATTGTCCACGTTAGGTTTGAAAAGATATCAAATAGTAATATCGTTCCCTTTGTGCACCCAGGCGTCATCTGCAATGCTAAAGCATTGTAGATGACGCCTTGATGCACCCGATATTATTTTAAATGGAAATAAGAATCAGTGAATTTGAAAACAACAGATATTCTGAATGCTTGCCTCCGGTTTCAGGTTATTTTAGTTCCACTGCCACAGTTTTTCCCTTTGTGTCCAGAACTGTTTAATTAACCCAGTTTACTATCACATCCGACACAAGAGTTCCATTTGCAGGTCGTTATTTCAGTTCTTTTGAATTCAAGAATTCCTATCGATCTGCGAAACATTCGGACTATTGAGATCACTGATGAGAAATTATTCTCAGTAATCACATTTGAAATTACCAGCGCCAAATAAACTAATGGCCATAGTGGTTAATACGAGATTCAATACTCAAACAATTACCGAGTAGAATATATATAATTTAGCATCCGTGGAGTTACATTATCAAAATGACATTCTGTTGTATACTGTTTTCAGATATAACAACGACTTTTTGTTGGAATATGTCAATCGCCATTCGCTGCGGACACTTCTTCGCTAGCCACTAAATAAGTATCATTATGCGCAGCGGGTGGGTTTATGGCATCTGAAGAGGAATACATTTGTGTTAGTGTGTCAGCTGGCATGAAGGGTCCTGTTTTGCATTTTTTTTTCAAAAACCCAAAGCCGAACTAAACTGCCAAAGAGCCGTTAGGACAAGTATACGTAACCCTAACGTCCTCCGATTAATTTTGCGCTAATAACTACCGTGTATGTACGCAGCTGCAACAGTGTTTTTACATTATTGTTGGCTGCCTTTACGGGCAGCCAACAATGATGTAAAAAGATTATCAAGATGAATGCATCCTACCAATGGAGTTCTCACGGAAGAATATACTTGGGACAACATTTTCAGAGCAATATGAAATATGAAATATGTGGCTGTATGAAGTGGACTTAAAAGTTGGAAGTGGATGCCATGGTAGAGGAAAAACAAAATGTAAAAATGCAACACTGTGAGCTGGTTTTTTGTCGAATAACACATTTTTCATAAATAAATGGATGCAGTACACGATTATTATGAGGCGAGGTATCCGTCGGTGGTGTAGTTAGACAAAATGAAATTGTGGATGGGACAAAAAGAAATTCCGCTGTCAATGGCGCTCCCTCCTCTTCATTATACTACAATATACTACGCGCTACGTTAGTGGGTGTATCCCTCATATAATGGGTGAAAGTCCAGGATCTTTCCAAAGAATATTTTTTAACTGTTCATATCCATTGGAGCTTACATTTTTAAGGGTTACACGCCCAAGAAATTAAGGCATAACTATATCAAACTGGCCAAAGAAATACAGTGCGCGAGTGCATATATACATACACCAGAGCCAGGGATCATTTGAAGCATGAGTAATGTAAAATGGTGATAAAATTTGGTAGGGTGAGTGTGTGTGTGTGTGTGGGGGGGGGGGGGGGGGGTCGCCTGTCACCTCCCCACCTCGTGACCCCGCTCGTGATATATGCCTTGGTACACTTTGTCCTAGTTCCACCATTTGTTGAATCCGATTAAAAGAACTGGGCATACAGATCATTAGGGTGGTTTTGTCTGAACTACAGAATAATTACTTATTAATTGCAATTAATTGAGCGAATGGACGCGTAAAAGTGATTCGTGGTAGAAGCCTTGTGGAGAGAGGTCGAAGAAATAATTACTGAACCGGTAGGCCATTTATAATACGTGTAAAGTCGGTTACCTGCCCTAATTAGCATTTCCGGCAATTTAGACAGAGAAAGAAACTTTTAACTAACGTCAGAATGTATTGTTAGAGACCATCAGCAATAGTTTTAATCAATACTTATTAGTCTTATCCTAACGACATCACGGAACAGGTCTTTTCACATCATAGCAGTTATTCCAAGGGCTCAGCGAGGCTTCGAAATTCGATTCAAATCGAAATCGCCCGAATGATTCGATTTGATTCGATTTGCGATTTGGGGTCGTTGAGATGATCTCAAATCTTACCAAGTGTTTCCTCTTGCAGAGACGGACTGGTCGTACACTGCAAAAAATATAGGTTCTCTTTAGAACCAAAACTGGTTCTAATCTTGTCCCTGAGATGGAACCAGTTCTGTTTAACCCTTTACCTAACCTGAAAAGCAGACAACACTTGCAAAAATAATTCTTGAATAACTAATTTTTTTTCATTTTTTGTCTCAAAAACATAGGTTATGACCCCTCGTTGGAACGAGCTCGACGAGCTGGTTCCAACAAGGGGTCATGACCTATGTTTTTGAGACAAAAAATGAAAAAAATAATGAAAATTAATTGGCGATTTTTGAGAATAGCGCTGGCCGGTTTTGGCCGTTACGTTGGGTAAAGGGTTAAACGGTATTTATTTCAAATCATATAAATTTATAAAGATTAACATGAAGTATTAACAGAATTAAACATAAATTGGGGGGGGGGGGGTGTCAGCCGTAAGTTTAGAGCTTATAAGAGGTTGTCTCAGATCATTATTAAGCAAAGGAGATAAGAACAGTTGGTTTTTCGAACCAGTTTTGGTTCTGTATAGAACCAATATACCAAGTATTATTTATATTCGCTTTGTTTCAAGATGTTTGGCGACTGCGTTGAATAAGCTCCAAGTTTACTTCTGAATCTACTTCAGTTCATATTTTATTCTCTTAAAATTGAATGCTAATCTTGGTAAATTTATTTGATTTGAAATAAATACTGTTTACACTAAACTGGTTCCATCTCTGGGACAAGATAGAACCAGTTTTAGAACCTTTAGTTTTTGCAGTGTATGGTTCACAGGGAAAATTCCCAGTGGGCCCCATATTGGGTTCCCCCGTTTGACCCTCAAAATTGATGCAGCCCAACACCTGTTTGTACGCCAAATTTCGTGAAGATGACCAAAAAAAGCGAAGATCTGATTTCATTATATTTATTTATTTATTATTTATTGATATTTAAGGTCACATATTTATGCACAATGGCTAATCATGACCGTGACAGTTTTTACGGGTGGAGGAAGCCGGAGTACCCGGAGAGAACCACCGAGCAACGACGAGCAGCTGCCAGCTCCCCAACATCGTAACTCCGCACTGCAGCACAGGCAGGGTTAGATTGGTTGAAGACATGCGTACCTTCGACGTGCAGTATGCCTTAGTACACGGCGTCATCGTGCCCCCACATGGGCAATGGGGGTGAAGTGTCTTGACCAAGGATACAACGCGGTTGCCGCAGATCGGATTCGATCTGAGGACCTCTCGGCTTGCAGTCTGCACCTCTACCTACTGAGCCACCGCGCTCCCATCTGATTTCATTGACTGCCAGTATATCGAAATGTTCTCTGTGTGGACTGCCAACGGCAGTCCACATAGAGGACATTTCGATATATCAGCAGTGTAGTCCTGCCACTGATCGCTCAGATGAAAAGAAACAGCGTTCCTATAAATTTAAAAAATAAAAATTTTACCGATTGGGCCGAACAAGAGTCTTCCCGATGAGCCCCCCTCCCTCGGGAGAACCATTTTTGTCAACTGATCGATGAAGATGATAAAAAAAAATGCCATCGAAATGTCCTCTATGTGGACTGCCATTGATCACTCAGATGCAAGGAAGCCGTGTTTGTTCAGTTCGCAAATCAAAATTTTCTCCGTGTCTGAGGTCCCCTTGGTGCATTCCCCGGTAACCTTTCTTGGCCCAGTCCACCAATTCTGGCCAAAGTTTCCTATAGTTGGAAATCCGGAGGGCAAGTCATGAGTAGTTGGAAATACCATCGATCTGGATTTTAGAGCTTCTTTGGTGATGCCGGTGTCTCCTTTTCTTCCCAAAATTCCAACTCTGTTTCAAATCGCCAAAAATTTCAACAGTTACTATTTACAACTGCAGTGTACGCAATATCGAGCTTCAAAGTATGCATGGTGTCAATCGGTACGAGATTTCTATAGTACGTTTACTTATCATATACAAATAAATTCCTAGAAATGCACTTCAAGAAAATCGTTATCCTGAGTTAATTCCATCATCCACAGTTACAAAATGATGAAACATCGAAAATTGATCATTCCTGCATTCCTGCATAAGATCTGATTTAATGTTAGGACAGCGTAAATTTCTCAGCTTGAGCATTTGTTTAGCACATATTCAATTCCCTGAATAATACCAAATAATAATAACCTGATAATTCTATCATAAATGTGTTGGCATTTCAGTTACTAGAATCAATTTTATGCCCCCTTTATTGCTTCACTTTCCAACTAGGGGGAGGAATGGGGTTTTCCCCCTCCTGCCCCCCCCTCCCAGTTGGAAATTTACTACCCTACACCCCCTCCCCTCAATCGGAAACCTCTAGCCACGACCCTGAGTCCACCCCTGTCCTCTTGAACTCTTCTGCTATTATTAGGTCTCTAGTACAAGATACCTGACGATAGAAGAGTTCAATGAGGTTCCGCTTCCAAAAATATACACCTGGAACCTAATTAAGCCCCCCCCCCCCCCCCCCCCACACACACACACACACCTGTTTTTTTTCGCAGTGGTGTTAATAGAAACTGTCATTACTTTCATGTGATCTTTCAGGTGTCCAAAAGTGACTGTTTCCGGAAAGAATGGTTTATTAACAGATGAAAGACAACACAATGATGAAAATATGCAATATTTTAATGGCGCTAATTACACATATCTGTCACTAATGTTTTTGATGGACAAGTATGGTGCTGGAACGGTCCGTGATGAAATAATGCCGGTAATTACTGACAAAAAATTTAACTTGTGATCTCCTGAACGCAATAGCAGTGTCTGATGTCAGTAGCGAGTGTATCCACCACGTGCCCGGATGATAGCCTAATGCTACAATGAGACTTCTGATACGGACCAAAAGCAACTGCTGCCACTCCCCATGCAATTCAGCTTCCAAATCGGCCAAATTATGTACAGGTGAATCCCTTGCTTCCACACGACGTCCAAGAAAGTCCCAGATGTGTTCTAAGGGATTCAAAGCGGGGCTCATTGCAGGCCAAGATAGTGTTGTAATAGCGTTGTTATGAAGGAATACTCTCACAGCATGGGAACGATGTATCCTTGCACTGTCGTCCATGGATACAGGACGAATAGCTAACGGGTGGTTGTCAAAATGAGGCACAACCGGATTGAGAATGTCCCGGATGTACCGATGACCATTGAGATTCCCACGTACAGTCACCATATCAAGTTTACAATCATGAGAAAGGCATCCCCAGATCATTTCTGATCCTCCATCATAAGGAACAGTAGGTCTGATGTTCCTGGGAACATTAGCAGTATTTCTATGCCTCCACACTCTCATGCAACCATCTGTGGCATGAAGAAGGACTGCAATAAACATTAGCTCGATCTATTCCTGACAACTCTCATCCGCGCAACATGATAACAGTTCTGTCAACGTCAAGACCTACCATGCTTAGTGATATTCTTCCTTCAATGAACATTCTTCGACTCGCGAAAAACACCTTCACATCATCAACCATTTTCATTGGGGGTTTACGACGTTTTCGACAGCCAGGGTCACCCCGTGTCGGGAAGTTTTATGGGTGGAGGAAACCGGAGTACCGACCAACGACGAGCCACTGTCAGACTCCCCAACGTCATCCCTGTCTTTTGTGGCTTATATCTCGTTACGAAAATCGACTTTCGCTAAAGTTATCTCCCCTGAAATTATTAGATGGACTAGGAAGATCTAGTTCAGAAGCAAGTAAATGCTGACAAAACACCTGTAAATCAGTAGAAAATAAAGCGAAATTTCCTCTCGTAATTTTTAACCCTTTACCTAACGAATCGCCCGCATCCGCACGCGTAATATGCAAATTCATCAGTTGAAAAAATATTATTTTTCAAAAAATGTCAACAAAACCATATCATGTGACCGCTCGTTGGAACGAGCTCGTCGAGCTCGTTCCAACGAGGGGTCACATGATATGGTTTTGTTGAAATATTTTGAAAAATGTAAAAAAAATGATATTTAAAATAATAACTTTTGATATCGTCTGCGTTGGGTACAGGGTTAATAAAAGAAAACAACAGACAGCTCTCGACTCGAAACTGTCTGTTGTTTTCAGTTACAAAAAGAAACTTGGCTTTTTAAGGCAAGCAGACTAGAAGCATATAAGCACGTCCACATTGGCTCTTTGTTAGCGAATATGTTTTTACAGTAATTTGCGCGTTTTTATTCGTCCCAGGAAAAAAAGCACATCTTACACCCGAGACTTATTTGGAAAAGAAAATGTATGTATATGTAACGAGCAGGGACGTGGCGACAGGAGAGGTGTTGGGGTGGGGTGTCACCCCTCCCCAATCCTGGCAACAATTCTCTGTAGTTGGAAATTCGGAGGGCAAGTCATGAGAAGTTGGAAATTCCATTTATCTAGATTTTCGAGCTTCTTTGGTGATGCTGATGTCTCCTTTACTTTCCAAAATTCCAACTCGGTTTCAAATCGCCAAAAAATCCAACTGTCATTATTTACAACTACAGTGTACGCAATATCGAGCTCCATAAGTATGCATGATGTCAGTCGGTACGAGATTTCTATAGTACGTTTACTTATCGTAATAAAAATAAATTCCTCGAAATGCACTTCAAGAAAATCACATCATGTAAAATCGTTATCCTGAGTTAATTCCATCATTCACATTTACAAAATGATGAAACATCGAAAATTGATCATTCCTGCAAAAGATCTGATTTAATGTTAGGACAGCGTGAATTGCTCAAAGTTCTCAGTTTGAGCATTTGCTTAGCACATACCAGTTCCCTGAATAATACCAAATAATAATAACCTAATAATTCTATCATACATGTGTTGGCATTTCGGTTACTAGAATAAATTTTATGCCCCCATTCATGGCTTCATTTTCAAAATCTTTCTCTGCAGTGAATTTCCAACTATGGGGAGGGACCGAGAGAGGTTTCACTATCCTACACACCCCAATCGGAAACTTCTAGCCACGCCCCTGATGCGCAAACCGTTGATATAATGAACAGAAAAGGGTTATAAAACATCAAAAGATGGTGAAATCGCCGTTTTCTTATTTTTATATGGGTTTAAACAGAGAATAATAGTCAAACATTCAAACTGATTAGGAAAAAAATAGTAAAAAGCCAACTTCTGTATCTTTATACTACTCCACAGGAAAATGCCTGAGGTTTGTAAAATGATAAGCACATCGATGATACATCTTCCCTAACATTTCAAAATTGCAATTTTTAACTGAAATAACCATATCTCAAGTGCTAAATTTACTGAAAACTTATGAAAATGAAGGGGAGCTAACTTTCCTCGAAACCTCTTCCAATGACGAAAAATGTCAGCCACGGACTAACTCCATACAAGCAGGGTTAGCATTGATTGAAGACAAGTGCACTATCGACGTACAGTACATCTAAGAACACAGGGTCACCGTGCTCCCACGTACACACTAAAAACTAAAGTGTTAAAACTGACACTTTCAAGGTGTTAAACCCATTCTAACTCTTAGGGTTTGATTTTAACACTCAAAGTGCAATGCTTTAAGCACTTAGACGTTACAATCGTCAGACATCTGAAACTTGAATGGATGGCACTTCCCATGTGTCTAGCATTGGTGGTTCTTCCAGAATCGTCCATAATTTGATTTGCGCTTGGTGGGTACATAATTAAAAGGACACAACGCAGATGACGCGGATCAGGCTCGAGAGTTCGACCCTGATCCGCGTCGTCTGCGTTGTTTTTTCATTTTAAGTGTCGCGACATTACACTTGTCAAGTGGTATTATATTGTCAACACCTGTCAAGTTCTGGGATATCTACACTTGAACAAAGTGCTAGTTCAGCACTTAGTAAGTGTTAAATACAGTACTTCAAGTGTAGTTTTTAACACTTTAGTTTTTAGCTTTTAGCGTGTAGGCAATCGGGATTAAGTGCTTTGCCTAGAGACACAATGCGTTATCCTTAGTGGGGACAGACGGGTTTGACGTCCATTGCCGTAACCACTAAGCCACCGCGCCCTCTCATCAACCATTACTATATCGTACAACACAGGGATGCTTTCGGTAATTTAGGAGTGAAGGAGCGGTCCGCATCTGGCATCGGATATCATTGCACGTTTAAGCGCCCGTTCGGAACAGGCACTCAACGTGCAGCGATGGACGACGCCAGAAGCTTTGTTGGGGAGAACCCTCTCGTAGTAGCGGTCCGAGGTCCACCTCCGAGAAAGTTTTTATTTTTATAACCGAAAAACTCATCAAAAAAGAGTGGGCATTGCTCTCGGGCGTGGCAGTGAGAGTTGAACACATCTAAAACGAATGTCGTGTGGCTAGCAAGACCAGTGAGTCCTCCTGTGTTGGATATTCGTGGACATAAAGCCATTCCAGGTCTTAGAATTGCAGGCGATGTCCCCACACACACCAAAGTAGGAGAACGACACCCCCCCCCCCACCCCCTCCCCCGCGTTCCTCCGGGAAAGCACCACTGATACAACATCTTTACATCGGTCGGTTCTACCATGCCAAATCGTTCTCACGCCATTGGTGCCACAACGGTCAACCAATCAAATCTCGTCAGAAGATAATCGTCAGTAAATTTATTCAACATCCTTTAAAGGACCAATCATGCCTACTACTTCTGTAGTTGATCCGTCGACTCAGGTGCAACGGTTCTGACGTCCTTCCAAATCCAGAATGGCGTTTTGCAAGGATCTGATGCTGAACAATTCGTCTATACCTTGCAGCGCAGCAAGCGCCGCAATTCAGATACTCAGTCACGCTCTGTACAGTCTCAAAATGAAATTAGTTTTACTTTGCCGCCGGACGGGTTCTTTAACATGATCAGGTCAGTTGGTCCTGAAACAATATTTGTTTCGGCCTACACACCGCTGACTGCCACGGTACCAGCCAAACTAAACGTTCAGATGTGGACTACCTAAGGTATGCTTGAACCTAACCTCATTACTCTCCCAGACTACGCAAAAGGACATCCTGCACTTTGACTCTAAACGAAACAGACGACGAACTATCCATCCTCCGGATCCCCAAAACGCCGCAGGCATTGCGTTTTAGAACCCCGCCCTCCAGTATATTAGCTGTGTTGCTATGGGGCTCAGGTCTCACAAATCACAGTATCACTTTTCCTTCAGATAATCAAACAATTTTGTCCGCCCCGATTCTCAGGCTTCACGCGATAAAGACGACCTCTCATCTACTTCTCAAAGGCCCGACAAAATCCCCCGACAAATCCCCCCCCCCCCCCACGACATAATCCCATCCGACAAAATCGCCCCCCCCCCCCGATAAAATCTCTCCACATATACGACAAACTCCCCCATGATAATAAATGACTAACCAACACACATTTTTAATTGTTTATGTATCCAAGCTATAAAATATGAAAAAATCAATCAACATAAGAGCAACTGAGAAAAAGCACTGAAATACACATAGCACAACAATCCATTAACACATGAAAAGATATATACTTGAGTTTGGCCTGCCTCCCCACCCCCCACCACCCACCCCACCCCAAAATGGCATGAAAGACTGTATTTTAATTTTTGGTTTGGAGGGCATGATTCTATGGTTCCATTAACATATGAAAATATTAATGAACTTAAATATCTTGCCGCTTTATCATTTTGTCGGGGGGGGGGGGGGGGATTTTGTTGAGGGGGATGTTGTCTACATTAGTAGAAAGTTGGGAGGGATTTTGTCGGGGGGGGGGGATTTTGTCGGGGGATTTTTGTCGAGGAGGAATTTCTCAGTACCCCTAACTTCTCCGATACCTCGTGCTCGCCTGTTTGACACATAATATACACGAGCTTATCAACGTTGTAAATCACATGTTTTATAGTGTACTGAGTACTTCCAGTCAGTCTGGTCCATCTTCCCTATCATAGTCTGAAATTGAGTAATAAATGTACTGAATAATTAGTTGGAATATGTATATAATATATGATCCTTTTTATCAAACACTTGGACCACACACAACTGTATTGATTGTTGGGAATGTTGGATCTCTGACAATGATGCTGTATACTATCCCTTAACCCTTTACCCAACGCAGATGATATCAAAATTTATTATTTTAAATATCATTTTTTAATTTTTTTCAAAAGTTTCAACAAAACTATATCATGCGACCCTGGTTGGAACGAGCTCGACGAGCTCGTTCCAACGAGGTATCACATGAAATGGATTTTGTTGAATTTTTTTGGAAAAATACTATTTTTTTCAACTGCTGAATTTGCATATTACGCGGACGGATGAGGCCGATTCGTTGGGTAAAGGGTTAATACTGGCTTGCTAAATAATTTGATAATTTTTTTTTTAACTTTTATCCATTCAATTATTTTGCAAAATTTCATTTTTTCCCTTCTTTTGCAACACCAATCATAGAATAGGGTGAAAACTTGGGTTTGCCCCGGATAGTTTTGTTTTGGACTTATTTATGCTTAACTAAACTCACCTTCTGCGAAAGAATTGAATTTTGTTGCTTCTGACCGAAGTGAAAGACCTCCCAAAAGCACCTTGCAAAGTAGAGTGAAGCATTGCACAACATCCATTCATAATACGTGGAATGACTGCAAATAATTCCTCGAATCTATTTGAGCATATCTTGGAAATGGGGTGGGTGTCCGAAAATGTTGTAAACATTTTGAAATAAAAAAATAGGGGTCGTGCGTACCAAAATGAAAACATCGCCTACGTCCCTGGAACCTTTCACAGACCCCCGCCCTCCAAGTTTTACGGAAAAAATGAATTAAGGCGCCATTAATTTTACACACCGCTTTAGCGAGGTCAGGCGCGTAGCCAGGTTTCTATAATGGGGTGCCCAAGCAGTTTAAGGGTTCCAAACATGATATTTGGAAGGGCGTTGTGGGGGGGGGGGGGTGGAGTGGAGGCCACCCCTATTCTTAACTAGGGCCTCCGATTATTATCCTCTCCTCCTGGGAGGAGGGGGGTAACAGTCGGAGCGTCTTAGTTATGTCGAGGCCAACCTCCAAGAAAATTTTGCAAAATCCAGTACTCTAAGAGCGAATTTGGAGCATTTATAGAGCGTATCGCCCAATACTAGAGATCATTTGGGAAGGCACCTAGACCCCCTCCCTCCCCCTGTGTCTACGCCACTGGACTAGGTATGGTTTTAATAATATATAGTTTTCAGGAGTGCTGGTTTTGGGTTGGAGCGGCCATATAAGCCCACAGGAAATTCGGATGCTCAAATTCGTCTGAGGTGGAGATGGAGATCCGATGAATTCGGTATAATACATAAGGAGCCCAGCACTACAATGAACAATACTTTAACATTCCGTAGCGTGTCACGTGCGTGGGCTCTTTCATGCACTCTAAAAACCAATACATTTTGGTATTCCAGGACACCACCAGTATATGATATACCTTAAACACCTAATATGGATAGCCCCCTCTATATTTTGCGCGTGCAATGGCAAATGGATGGTTGTGGAAACCCAAACTATCGACAAACAGGAGTTATATCTCCTGCATATCCACCAGGTGAGCAACTTGGCCGCCAAGCGCGCGTCGTCTGTATCAACAATGACAGTTTCGGTTGAAGCTTGGGACCTTGAAAACGTGACTGAATGGCTAATACATAGGGAGCGGGCTGGATGCCTTGGTGCAAGCTGTATTTGATTTATTATGTCAGTTGCAGTGTATGTCTTTAATATCTGTTGAAGGTTATTAAAGGAACTGCATAACTCATTTCATTTTTTTTTTCATAGCGACATGATTTGTGGTGTTATCTGCACAATAAATGAACCTTGGCCCGGGAGGAAGACTGGTACGTCTGCAGCTTTTCATACTTCGGTCCGGTTCTTTGGATGCCTCAATGGAACAATATTTGAGCCTACCCCTCCCATGTATATGTCGTGTATATGAAATGGAGGGGTGGGGGAGGACTAACTAAGTACCAAACGTTTAGTTTCTTGGAGCACCATAGTATAGTTACTTGAGTTGAGTTCTCTGGAAAACAATAATAAAGTACCACACTTTTTGTTTTCTAGAGAACCAAAACGAAGTACCAGACAGTGTTGGTTTCTCAAAGTACCATTACAGTTTGGTTTCTTGGAGTACCAACAATGTTTTGGTTTCCTACAATGCCATACTTTTGGTACCCCACACGGGACGAGTTGAGTACCACATTTGGTACCTTTGGTATCACAAAGTACCTAGAGTCTTTAGAGTGTACCTGATATTCATCTCGATAACCAGGCATATAGATCAATGGAGATTTGGCATATGTGTGTACTATCATTGATTTCTCTTCTCACTACCTATAATCTTAATATTATCAACAATATTGTGATCACTAAGGAGGACAGATAATTTCAATCAGATCGCGACAGGATCTCATCTTTCCGCTTTTCTATCACATTACACTAAGCCCTCTTTAGACACAACGCAGCGACGTCGCTAGACCCGCTTATACTCCACGCATAGGCATGCTTCAATCAGACTTCACACTGCATCATTGGGCAAGCGCACATAAGCGAAGCAACATTTTTGGCTAGACTAGCGAAACTGAAATAGCTCGTCGTACCGCTTCGCTTCGTGGCGAGTCCTGTACACATGGTCAAATGGAAATACATCGAAAGCGAAAAATTTTCGCGTCCGCGTCGCATCGCTTCGCGTTCTGTATAAACAGGGCCTAAAGCCCTGTTTATACAGAACGCGAAGCGACGCGACGCGACGCGACGCGACGCGACGCGACGCGACACGGGGCTCGGCGACTTCGCAGCATGTCGGAAGACCCGTTTGCACACAGCGCGCAGACACGCCTTAATCAGGCTTCAAACTGCATAATTAGGCAAGCGCACAAAAATGGCGCAACATTTTTAGCCAGACTAGCGAAACTGACAAGTGCGTCGCATCGCATCGCTTCGCTTCGTGGCGAGTCCCGTATAAATGGCCAAATCGAAATACGGCGAAATTTTCGCGGCCGCGTCGTATCGCTTCGCGTTCTGTATAAGCAAGGTCTAAAACTCCACCAAACCTGTCTTGGACATTTGTGCCCGTACCCATGCGCCCCACACTTTCATTGAGCTTCCAAATGAAATCCAAGCCACGTGCAAGCCCGAAGACAAGCAGTCTGTCGTTTGCAGAATGAGGTCACCAGAGGGTGAATTTGCTGGTGCTATCTCACACTCTAAATCGGTTGGGTTGAGAATCAACCCAAATCGACTGGGTTGAGTGAATATGAACCCAATTTGGGTTCATATTCACTCAACCCAGCCGATTTGGGTTGATTTTTAACCCAACCGATTTTAGAGTGCATAGAGTGGGCCAGTTTATCCTCTGAGTATCTCTTTCTGATTATGTTTGAGACCTTGCTTCAGATTGAGGTTCACAGAGGGTAAATTTATGTGATGCTACCCTGCTGTGCAGGGTAGATTCACCAAATTCACCCTCTGGGGACCCCATTTTGCAGATGACAGTCTGCTTATTTTCTGGCTTGGTCACATGGATTCGTCCACCCCATCACGCCCTCACCCGTGGCCTTCGTTCCAAATAACGAAGTGCAACCGGCGGTGAGCAGACGGGCAGCGTAGCACTGTGCGGGGCATAACGTTCTCCAATGTCATAAGGAGGGCGAAAATCGAATACCTTTTGTGAAACAAACCAAGAAGTGTAACGCTTGCACGCTCCTACAGGGATAATTTGCAGAGATTTGGCTCGTCTGAGATATATTACTGAACTAGTTATAGTGTACTGAATAGACATTTGGCAGACTACGCTCATTTGAGAGCGAAATGTTGCCAAAATATTCCACAATTAGTCAAATCCAAGTATATGCGTTCGGTGCTGATTGGTGAATATTGTCAAGTTTCACCTGTCGATGTTCTGTAATTATTCGAGTCTTGCACTCGCAATGAAATGAAAATTAACACTATACCTACCGCGACTATATATAAGGCGACACTTTCTAAAACAATTCGTAAATAACCTAAAATTATATTTTTTTACCTAACACAATGGCTCTTGACACCAGCGACGCCGGAAGCACGGGGGTAGCAGCTCTCCTTGCCTTCGGACCACGGGGCGAGAGGTGGCAGACAATGCCATTCCCACATTCGTCACTCCATTTCTTTCAATTATTTATTCCCGACGTAAAGCTGAAATACACCCAAATCCGTTCTGGGAGCTGTCAAAATTCAACGGGGGAGTTTGGGGGGAGCTTGGAGGGGACACCTCCTCTCAAACTCCACCATTTCGGGCCTTCGAGACATGCATGCTGTACCCCTATACCCCTATCTGTAATAAATATAAACAAAGTGTAACACTCGTAAATCCGGGAGTGGAAGAAAAAGCCCGCATCAAATTTGCAGAAGGTTATGTTTCAGAAGAGTTCACGCTTTCGGGTGCCAATGGTGTCAACTGCACCAAAACAAAATTCGTTTGGCACCCAAAATACAGCATTTGGCACCAAAATACAGCATTTGGCACCAAAATGTGTTACCGAAAGGTGATAGGTCTTGAAGGCTTTGTGGCTTATTTTTTCAGTACGTCGTTTTCGGTAAAATAGGTGTCTGACGATACAGACAAGACAGCATTTACGCCTGTCAAGTAATCTCGTCCCCTGAGTTCCAATGTGTTTTATGTGCCTACTGGCACACAGGGATGTGGTGACAGGGTGGGGGTGGGGTTGGGGTTCTCACCCCCCCCCCCCCCAGCTAGGAGTATTTTTTTTCAATAGTTGGAAATTCCGAGATCAAAAATCAAATAGTTGGAAATTCAGTAAATTAACATTGTTCATGAAAAATATTAAAATTCTAACTAATGATGAGAAATTTTGATCTTTTATTTCCAACTGGAAACTTGAGTTTCAAATGTCCTACTCTAAAATTGACATGGCCTCAAAATTTCGACTCTGACATCAATCCAGTAAATTTTCTGACCCAGATACATTATAAATGATGTTGTTTCCGTTTCAGGACTAGTGAAAATTTTCAGAAGGGTTCATAACCCTTTACCCAACGCAGACGATTTCAGAATTCATTATTTCAGATAACATTTTTTTAAATTTAAAAAAAAAATTTCAACAAAACCATATCATGTGACCCCTCTTTGGAACGAGCTCGACGAGCTCGTTCCAAAGAGGGGTCACATGATCTGGTTTTGTTGAAATTTTTCGAAAAATAATATTTTTTCAGCAGCTGTATTTGCATATTACGCGGGCGGATGCGGGCGATTCGTTGGGTAAAGGGTTAAAAGATATCATCCATCGCTGCAGTGCAACCACCTATCGAAACCACTCACAGTTGGAATTTACACCGGTGGTACCACCCCCCCACCCGCACTCCCCAGCTGAAACCCTCTAGCCACATCCCTACTGGCACATAGAACATATTTGATAGCATGGTTACCTATGCTACTATATATGAAAAGCCTATGACATAAATTTTAGCTTTTTACACCAACTGTGGTGAATTCGCCAGTAATGGGATTTCAATAGTCAAAATTTACACCTACAGTGGAACTACATCCTTGACCTTTGGTGACGTCGACCTGAATGCGAACTTGTCTAAATTTATCGCGCGTCGCCTCGTGAAGACTGAAATGACATGGCAATTAGTTATTACGTTTTTAAATGAGTTTACCCCATAAAAAAAACAAAAAGTAACAAACATGCATTGTGTCATGTCAATAAAACATCCATAACTCGAAATAGTATGTTATTAAGATATTAAAATGAATGAAAAAGACCCTGTTTCTTTTTCTATTTCCTTTCGGTGATAAAATTGACAGCAGACGTGCCGCCCACAGGTGCTCATGTAAACAAAACACATTCGAACGTGTGTACGTCTGCAGCTCAGTAAAATCGAGAAAAAATAATAGCGACTCTTAATAGTCTGACGATCATGGTATAAATAAAATATACCCAAAGTACCTTGGCGTACCAAATGTTCACCACTCGTGGAGAAATGGTGTTAACCACGAGCTGAAGCCTCGCGGTTAACACCACTTCACCACCCGTGATGAACATTTGGTACACCAAGCTACTATGGGTATATCCTATACTCTCCCAAAAAAGAAAGTGTGTAAAAAATAACACTAAAAAAAGATATATATCATTTTCATTCATGGAAATTTTATTCAATTCACAGCCATGGAGAGTCAAAGACACTAAGGGTCAAACACAAAAGTCACACACTCAATATCTGGTATGACCTCCGTCTGCATCGACTACTGCTGTGCATCTACGCCTCATGGAAGTGAACAAGTTAGCATGGAAGTGTTGTGGGATGTTGTTCCATATTCTGATAAGCTGTCTTTGGAGTTCCACAAGCGTTGACGGTGTATGGGGAAGCCGGCGTAGCTGACATTTCATTTCGTCCCGTACGTGCTCAATGGGTGAGATATCGGGCGAATTTGCGGGCCAGGGAAGAACATCCACTTGCTGTTGCTGCAGATACTGTTGAACAACACGAGCTGCGTGGGGTCGGGCGTTGTCCTGCTGTAGAATGACGCCGGGGCCGTGACGTTGCAGAAATGGGACAACAACAGGTGTAAGCACTTCATCACGATATCTGGCTGCATTGAGATTGCCATCAATAATGACCAGCTCAGTTCTGTTACGGGCAGTGATGCCACCCCACACCATGAGAGACCCTCCCCCATAACGGTTTCGCTCCACGACACATGGATCTGCGTAGCATTCGTTTCGACGTCTGTACACTCTCTGGCGGCCATCTGATGATGAAAGATGGAAACGACATTCATCTGTGAATAAAACACGTCGCCACCAGTGTAAGGGATGCCTGAGATGTTGTCTACACCACTGCAGTCGAGCACAACGATGACGTAACGTCAAAATCGGACGTATTGCAGGTCTTCGAGGACGTAAGCCGTATTCTCTTAGCCGGTTGATTACTGTTTGAGGATGTATCCGTCTCAGGTTAGGTATGTTCCTGGCTGTCGTCATTGCCGTTTGTCGCCGGTTCCAGAGATGGACGACACGGATATACCGATCTTGTGCAGGGGTGGTAACTCGGGGTCTCCCGGAGCGGGGTCGGTCTCGAACGTCATCATGTTGTGCATGTCGATGGACTAGCCTGTCTACAGTGTTACGGTGGCAGTTCAAATGCTGGGCAACCTCTCTGTGTGTTCTGCCAGCTCTAATCATACCCAGGGAAAGGAGACGTTGATTCATTGTCAATCTCGGCACGCTATTGTGGAGTCGTTTTAACAGCAGCGCAAGTTTGAATGTGAACGATAAGAAAGCCTTACTTTAGTGTTTAAATACCCAAGGATTCACACTGCTGCATGAATTTTCAGACTCTCCACGTGCAAAACATGCCTTTTCACAAAAGTGCAGCACGTCATTTAACGTTAATGCAGTTTTAACGGGGAAAGCTGTTTTTGTGTTCAATATAACTTATTCATGAACAGGTTAACACTCTTTACACCTACGAAATTATTTTTTGGGAGTTTGATCAATTTCTGCAATGCACACTTTCTTTTTTGGGCGAGTATATATGGAATTAAGGGGGACGACCTGCAGGTAACGGGTATCTTCTTGGCTCTTTGTTATCAGTCAACTGAGTTAATAGTTTCTCCATTTAATTTGATTCTGATCAAAATATTTCTTTGTTTACTTACTCCTCTTTATCTTGCTTAATTTTAAAGCCATCTGGAAGATAATAAATAATTTGCTACCAGTTTATTTGGAGTGAATTTATTTATTTATTGGTGTATAACGACACTTTCGACAGCTAGGGCCACCTCATGTCGGACAGTTTTACGGGTGGATGAAGCCGGAGTACCCCAAGAGAACCATCGAGCGACGGTGAGCAGGTGTCAGACGCCTCCAATATACTAACTCCGCACAAGCAGTGTTAGCATTGGTTGAGGACAAGTGAATCATCGACGTGCATTACGCCGTAGTACTCAGCGCCACCGTTCCCCAACATGGACAATCGTGGTTAAGTGCCTTGCCCAAGGGCATAACATAGTCAGTTGCGGCGCCATGGAGGGGTATGTTGGGGTACTTACCCCTCCACTTTTTTCGCCAAGCGTTGTAAAACAATACTATCATTTTAATTTTTGTTGTATTGAACGTTGCGGTGTAATGGTCGGTATGCTTAATCCCATATTCCCAAGTGCACTAAATCAGAGAAGTTTTGAAATATGTTTGCCCCCACCCCTCCCCCCCCCCCCCCCCACACACACACACGCTAGCTGCAAACAACAAACAAGAGTCGAGGGTCCAAATTGCAACAAGGCATGCCGCGTTTAAACGGACTGAAACATAGTGCTTAAGAGTATTCGACGAATGCTAGAATCGAGAGCGTGCAAGGCATCCGTTTGGAATTCAGCCTACAGCAATTTTAAAAAATAAATAAAATTTAATATTGTAGAAAAATTCTCGGAGGTATTACTCAAAGAAATCATGCAAATATGAATATCATTGGAACCGGCTTGTTCAGCCGGTTCCAATGATATCCATATTCGCATGAATTTGTTGCAAAATAGTTAAAAATTTTCTCAACTTTGGGAGAGGACCCCCCCCCCCCCCCCGAAACCCACCCCAGGTCGGCGCTGCACAATCCCCAACTGTACCCCCTCACTTTTGTAACTCTGGCGCCGCCACTGAACATAGTTAACCCTGGCGGGGATCGAACCGTGGACCTTTCGGTTCGACGTCCAATGCCGTTAGCACTGAGCCACCGTGCTCCCAATTTGGAGTGAATAAATAGTGAGTGAATAATTATCACGAAATAATTTTGTAAACGTTAATAATGGCAGGGTTTGATCCAAGATTGTTCTATGAAATCTCCATCTACAGCAACACTAAACCATGCGGAAAACGAAAATCTGTTCTGCACACATGTGCCGAACCGAAATCGTTAACAGACTATTTTCAAATAGAAGAGTAGTAGGAGATTACCCGACCGTGCCTTATTGGGCGACGGAAACACGTATCACCCTAACAACACGCGTTGCGCATGCGCACTCTCACCACACATCACCATGGGGTTGACGTCACAAGATGGCTGCTATGCGGGCTACCATGACAACCAAACATGGGTCACGTGACATGACATCACTTCCGGGGTCGGGCACGGTCGGGTGCCAACTACTTAGAACCAAAATTTCTCTGGAATTTTCTACAAATCGTGCACAACACTTACAATTTGAATCGCTAGCGATAGCTAAAAATAGTAACAGGATTCCCCTCGCAAATTTGGTTGTCGATAAAATGTGTTCTTTTCATCGATAGTTATTGTTGTCAAATGAATTTCTGCGTGTCCTTCTAATAATTGCTTTTATAGACGTGAAGATGTTTAACTAGAGGCTCAAAATTGTCCTAAATGCATAAAAACTCAACTGGATTTTGGTCCAACATTTTCAAAGTCCCACCCGGACCCCAAATTTTCAGTGTAAAAAAAAAAAAAATTGTCTTAAAATTGACCAAAACGCATAAAAAACCAAAAAACTAATTCCCAAATTTTTGGTCCAAAATTTTCTTAGTCCCGCCCAGACCCCAAATTTTTTAGTGTAAAAAACTTTTTTTTTTGTCCTAAAATTGACCGAAACGCATAAAAAAACAAAAAACTCATTTCCGGATTTTGGTCCAAAATTTCTAAGTCCGGACCGGGACCACAAATTTTCAGCCTAAATATGAACCCGGGGACTTGGCTTGAACAAACTTGAATCTCACCCCCCTAAGGATGCTGCATACAAAATATCAAAAGATTCTCATTGGTAGATCTGAAGAAGATTTTTAATATTCCTCATACTGCACTAATTTAAACATTTGGGCTCCCGTAGAGAGCCCAAATATGGTCCCAGGGAATTGATTTCAATAAACATGCGAAACAATCTTCCAAAGATGTTATATGTGAAATTTGAAAGCTTTTGGAGCAGTGGTTTGGGAGAAAAGTAGTCTTAAATGTTTTCCCCATTACCCACAGTGTTAAAAAATGCTGACTCAGCACTTTTTCAAAGTCCCCAAAAAGTTCCCCATGATAAAACCGATAGCAATTTTTTTTTACCGTTTCATTCTGTTGGTCCAAAGGAAGCTTCACACCAAATAAGCCGTGTAGTTTTGGAGATATGGGCGTTTTATTTTTTTTCTATTTTTAGTTCCTGAGGTTCCCACGGGGCAGGGGAATTTTTTTTGGCATGAATCAAGTACTTAGGACCCAGTAATACCTCATAGCAAATTTAATTCAAATCGGCCGCTCGGTTCGGAAAATCATAATTTTGGGCGAGCCCAAATATTGACCGAGAAAATTTCTTTGAACAAACTTGAATCTTGAGTACCAAAGGAGCTTACATACCAAATATCACAGCATTCTGACTGGTGGTTCATAAGAAGAAGGTTTCAGGAGAAAGTGATGCTTTTGGGGCATCACTCCCACCCCAGTGGGAGTTCATTTTAACAAACTGGAAAGAGGATACCTCCAATATACTGTATGTCAAATTTGTTTGGGTTTGGGCTACTGGTTTTAAAGGAGAAGACCGAGTTGCCAAAGTTAACGGACGATGCGGTCTCTCGTTTATCCTTCCGCGCTGGCACATGCGTCATATCGATTAACCCATTCACACGCACGTGTCGTTCTGTGTATAACATATCGTGCTTTAGCATTGCAGGTGAAGCCTTGTTGCACCAAAAGTTTAAAATGGTTAATTTATTCACCGAACAAAAATTCCACTTGGCTCCCACAAAATAATAGGGACAGTGTGGACAGTGTGGACAGAGTTTCAGTTGATTCCAGGCAGGTTTATTATTATAATTTCACACCTGTCTTGTCGCAGTGCGTCTATTTGTCTTCTTCCCAAGCATTCCTATCATGTAATAAAGTAGAAATTAA
Organism: Pictodentalium vernedei; assembly: GCA_031216915.1. Lineage (NCBI taxonomy): Eukaryota > Metazoa > Mollusca > Scaphopoda > Dentaliida > Dentaliidae > Pictodentalium > Pictodentalium vernedei. Next base: position 122,201,990 of record CM062292.1, on the reverse strand, counting down.
TTTTATACAAAGGCATTTTTTGGAAAACTCGAAGAGTGCATGCAACTTTAGCCTCTACAATACGTGCATTTAAAATGTGTTTGGTAAACTGTGCGGAATAAGCCTTTTTATCTTGGCTTTTAATCAATGCAAGGTCATAGGTCGTGATGTTTAAACAAAGCGATTTCCACGTTCGTCGCGTTGAGTTCTGTGTCAGCCAAGTCACTGAACTAGATTTGTGAAATATCAAGTTTAAATTCGTAGAACCGATGACATCATTCGCATTAACTGAAGAGGCTACCCAAGATGACTTTAAACGGTGGAATATTACAGGTTTAAAATTTTTTCTACGAAGGCGAGGACTTCTTTTGAGTGGCAACAAGGGAACACTCGTTGCACGGAGTTTCCTAGCTTGGGAAATCCCCGCAAGCTGTCGAAACGGTGCCCGCGGTCACAGAACCATGATACAGCGTGCATTCAAACACCGTTTAAGTCAATAGAAACTCAATTCGAAATGGTGAAAGTCCTCATACACTATTGCCATTGTCTTAAATAAATGGTAACATTGGCTAAATGATTTTGAATTCGCACTTATGAACGTAATGGGGTTCGAAGAACTTCACCCGCTCTCTTCTCCGAATGCCCACAACGTGTTTTCTTGAAATGTTTACACCTCGCGACCTGTGACCTTGCATAGATTAAAAGCCAAGATGACAGTTTCGAAAAAGGCTTATACCCACAAGTATGAATGGCATGTAAGAGCGCATCAAATGGATGTGGTGCTTCTGATTAACGTATTGACGTGAATGAAATGCTTCGACACAAAACAACATTGTCACGCAAGAATGTAAACAGACTGCCGAAGGTGATATTTTCTTCATGACGACTACCGGCCAGTCTAAGTGGGACGAACATAGGGTTTTAAAAATTGTTTTTAAGAAGTTTTAACAGCAATGGTGTGCATACCTCTATATCTGTGTATAACGACCAATAAAATACGATGAGAGCGGGACAACGATTTGCATGTTTTGAAGCAAAAACACACAGGAGTCGTGATTTGAACCGAAACCAAGCCACTAACTTCATGTCATGGCCAGACGAACATTGACACTGACTGAATACCATATGGCGCAAAAATAACTATATTTTTGGAGTGAAATGGATAAAAAAGTAAGAAAGAATCCGTTTGGTTCTGGAACAAGTGAGGAGTTTACGGCAGCGTAGAACCGCCACATCGTAGTATATTTCCAGGGATTCCTAACCTGTTTTTACAGATTACTAATCTGTTTATATTTATTTATTTATTTATTAGGGTTTAACGACACATTAACAGCCAGGGTCATACCATGTCGGTGACAGTTTGACGGGTGGAGGAAGCCGGAGTACCCGGAGAGAACCACCGAGCAACGACGAGCAGCTGTCAGCTCTCCAACATCGTAACTCTGAACTCTGCACCGTGGCACAGGCAGGGTTAGATTGGTTGAAGACATGCGCACCATCGACGTGCAGTACGTCTTAGTACACAGCGTCATCGTGCCCCCATGTAGGCAATCGGGGTTAAGTGCCTTGCCCAAGGACACAACGCGGGAGCATGAATCAGTCGCTGAAATGGTCACCCATCCAACTTCTAACCGCGCTCGACTTAGCTTAACTTCGGCGATCTGACGAGAACCGGTTACCGCGACGCCACCGCGCCCCCTACTAATCTGTTTAAACAGATTACTAATCTGTTTTTTACAGATTAACTAAAAAAACCGATTAGTTAATCTGTAAAAACAGATTAGTAATCTGTTTAAACCGATTAGTATTCTGTAAATACAGATTAGTTAATCTGTTTCAACAGATTACTAATCTGTAAAAACAGATTAGTTAATCTGTTTAAACAGATTACTAATCTGTAAATACAGATTAGTTAATCTGTAAAAAACAGGTTAGTAATCTGTTTAAACAGATTAGTAATCTGTAAAAACAGATTAGTAATCTGTAAAAAAGATTAGTAATCTGTGAAAACAGATTAATTAATCTGAAAAAACAGATTAGTAAGCTGTTTAAACAGATTAGTAATCTGTTGAAACAGATTAGGAATCCCTGTTTTTTACTATGGTGTGGCGGTTCTACGCTGCCATAGGAGTTTGACAGACAAGAAATAAATTGGTTTACGACTACACCGCTACTCTCTAAAGGTCTATACATTACGGCCGCCGTAGACTGGTCACTTTAGACGGGTGGGCAATATTTCCACGGACGCAATAATATTAAGATTCCAAACACTATAGTCATGATTAACAAAAATCTATTTACTGAAGCATCGGGTACAACCCGGTGCTTCAATTATCAAAATTTTGCTGCTGATGACTTTTATTACCCGATAAACGCATGCGTGGACGTTACTACCCAAGCCTGGATTACGACCAGTGTACGGTGACTGTACAGAAATGTAACGGGGCACCATGAGCTTCTGTTATAAAAGACGCGCTGCAAAATGAATGATTTCGTCTGAACTACGACGCCGACAGTGTTACGGGTAATCGTCGCACAGAAACAATATCAAGGCTAAACTGTCATATTTTCATCAGTTAGCTCTCCCGCCGTGGGGAGACGAGCCGCATTAATTAGACATTGATTGTGGTAATTAGAACTCGGCACGCAAGAATGCAATTTTCTGTCTGGCAAAAGCAAAACTCCGCACTTTTAGCAACACGATCTTCAAGGTCGTGATTATCAATACATACATAATTATTTCACCATCTTAAGTTTCCAATAAACAGGATAAATATTACATATGATCGGACGCAAACTTGTTCGACATGCAGTCATGTGCGTGTTTTATTTCGTAACCCTGCTTTCCAAGTGAAACAACGTTCATTCAGGTAATCTGTGGTGTAACGCGAACATTATTTGCACTCCATCACCAATCCTTCCGTTGAAGGAAGGAGCTAGTCTTAGCGAGATGCAGAAACCATGACATACGTCATTGGTGTTTTTTTTCTGACTGGCTAGCTGGCTGAGTCCTTCGAACCAGTATGTAACCTTATTCATTTATTTATTTATTTATTTATTTATTTATTTATTTATTTATTTATTTATTTATTTATTAGAGTTTAACGACACTTCCGACAACCAGGGTCACCTCGTGTCGGACAGTTTTACGGGTGGAGGAAGCCGGAGTATCCGGAGAGTACCACCGAGCAAAGGCGAGCAACTGTCAGACTCATCAACGTACTAACTCCAGTACTCCACATAAGCAGGGTTAGCATTGGATGGAGACAGGTGCACGCACCATCGACGTGCATTGCGCCTTAGTACACCGTGCCACCGTGCCCCTGCGTGGCAATCGGGATTAAGTGCCTTGCCTAAGGACACAGCCCAGTTACTCCTGGTGGGGATCGAACCTTGGACCTCTCTGTTTGAAGTTCAATTCCGTAAGCACAGAGCCCGTGTGTAACCTTAATTTTGGAATGAGCTTGTTCTGATGAAAGGCCCCAATTGTCCACATGGGGGCACGGTGACGCCGTGTACTAAGGCGTACTGCACGTCGATGGTGCGCATGTCTTAACCAATCTAACCCTGCCTGTGCTGCAGTGCGGAGTTACGATGTTGGGGAGCTGACAGCCGCTCGTAGTTGCTCGGTGGTTCTCTCCGGGTACTCCGGCTTCCTCCACCAGTAAAACTGTCACGGTCATGATTAGCCATTCGTGCATAAGTATGTGACCTTAAACACTAATAAATAAATAAATAATGATGAAAGGTCATGGGCTATGTTTTAGGAAAGAAATACATGCATTCAATATTTTTTTTTTGCAAATATGTGTTAGATATTTTTTCAGTTTAAAATTATTGCTATTTAAGGTCGCATTCATATCCATGCATGGATCACAATTCGTCTTCTAAGTTCCAATGTGTTCTATGTGCCTACTGGCACGTAGAACACATTGGAACTCAGGGGTTGAATTTTCGTCATTGGAAGAGATTTAGAGAAAAGTTAGGTCTCCTTAATTCTCTGAAGCGGTCAGTAATTGTCACACATTGTATAATTTGCATTTGTTCACTTGCACTTGCACCTGACTGTTGTTTACTACCTGTAAGGCAGAGGCGTTGATATAGGCCTTGCCTGTTCGTCGAAGCCTATTTCATTTAACCCTTTACCCAACGTAACGGCAAAAACCGGCCAGCGCTATTCTCAAAAATCGCCAATTAATTTTAAAAATATTTTCATTTTTTGTCGCAAAATCATAGGTTATGACCCCTCGTTGGAACGAGCTCGTCGAGCTCGTTCCAACGAGGGGTCATAACCTATGTTTTGAGACAAAAAATGAAAAAAATTAATTATTCAAGAATTATTTTTGCAAGTGTCGTCTGCTTTTCATGTTAGGTAAAGGGTTAAGTGAAATAAATTATTGTTGAAAAAAAAAAATTTCTGTACATTATATCATTATAGTGCGCATCATGATATATAATACAGACGCTGTCCTTTCCATCAATATAAAAGTGTAGGAGATGAGATTTGCTATTTTCTCCCGGGAAGGAGAAAAACTTGCAAATTGCTGTAAAAACGCATTCGCTAAACTTAGAGTCACAAATGGACCGTTACTTGGCGTCGGTAAGGGTGATACTGATAAATAATCTTAATGACGAATAATCCTTGGAATAATTGCTTCTAATTAGTTTGCAATAAAAAGCCAAGTTTTCGTTTGTAACTTTCAACAGACGAAAACAACAGACTCGTCGAGCTCGTTCCAAAGAGGGTCACATGATATGGTTTTGTTGAGATTTTTAAAAAAATTTAAAAAAAAATGATATTTAAAATAATGAATTTTGAAATGGTCTGCGTTGGGTAAAGGGTTATGAACCCTTCTGAAAATTTTCACTAGTCCTGAAACGGAAAAGCATCATTTATAATGTGACTGGGTCAGAAAATTTACCGGATTGATGTCAGAGTCGAAATTTTGAGGCCATGTAAATTTTAGAGTAGAAAATTTGAAACTCAAGTTTCCAGTTGGAAATAAAAGATCCAAATTTCTCATCATTAGTTGGAATTTTAATATTTTTCATGAAGAATGTTAATTTATTGAATTTCAAACTATTTGATTTTTGACCTCGGAATTTCCAACTATTAAAAAAAAATACTCCTAGCTGGGGGGGGGGGGGGGGGGGGGGCACACCGCCCCTGTCGCCACATCCCTGATATTATTACGTAGGAACACAATTGAGAAAAACATCTAATATGAAGATACAAAAGTTAACAAGGAACTATTGTGGAGGACGGTTTGGGTCTCTGACGCTTCGGCGACACATGCACATGTAAAATGTGACCGTGTGCGCTTTGAAGCGTGAAAAATTACGGGAGATAACTCGAAATTCTGGCCCATACCACAGGAGTTGGAATAGTTCAATGTACAAGAAGTCCTGAATTTGTTAACTATAATCCCGACTGATCAATATTGCAGTTACATCATCAAGACATGCCTTCGGGGAAGTCACGCCTTGATGATCAGGGACGTGGCGACAGGGTGGGTGGGTGGGGAGGGGTGCCACCCACTCCAATCCTGGCCAAAATTTCCTGTAGTTAGAAATTCGGAGGGCATGTAATGAGTAGTTGGAAATTCCATCTATCTGGATTTTAGAGTTTCTTTGGTGATGCTGATGTCTCCTTCACTTCCCCAAATTCCAACTCGGTTTCAAATCAGCAAAAAATAAATTTACCATTTGCAACTACAGTGTACGCAGTATCGAGCATCATAAGTATGCACGATGTCAATCGGTACGAGATTTCTATAGTACGTTTACTTATCGTAATAAAAAAACAGAAAATCACATCATGTAAAATCGTTATTCTGAGTTAATTCCATCATTCACAGTTACAAACTGATGAAACATCGAAAACTGATCATTTCTGCATAAGATCTGATTTAATGTTAGGAGAGTGTAAATTGTTCAAAGTTCTCAGCTTGAGCATTTGTTTAGCACATATTCAGTTCCCAGAATAATAACAAATAATAATAACCTGATAATTCTATCATAAATGTGTTGGAATTTCAGTTACTAGAATCAATTTTATGCCCCCTTTCATGGCTTCATTTTCTAAATGTTTCTCGGTTGTGAATTTCTAACTAGGGGGGAGGGGCCGGGAGCGCCCCCCCCCCCCCAGTTGGAAATTCACTACTCTTCACCCCCTCCCCCCCCCCAATCGGAAGCCTCTAGCCACGTCCCTGTTGATGATGTATATAGTTAGGAGTATTAGTCATTCGGGACTTGAGTCATCACAGTAGGGACCAAATCAGGCTTACACACCCAAATCGGCCATCTTCTCGACGCCCGTGATTACCGTGCATTATTCTACCAGCAAAGCAGAACTTGTTTCCAAAGTAAATGAGCTCCACTTCCCGAGGTTCCTTGCGGGGAGTCGTGTTTTGTAAAAGGTTAATAAAAACGCCTTGCTTCCATCTAGTATACCACGTACAGAAATGATCCTGTCCCTTGATAAACCAAAGTTTGGTTCGAATCGAAGGCAGAGTCGAATCAAGCAGATTTCGAATCGAATCGAATCTCGCAGCTCTTCAATTGGTAGATACACGTTGCATCCACTTAGATTATTATTATTATTTATTATTTATTGGTATTTAAAGTCACATAGTTATGCGTAGTGGCTAATCGTGACCGTGACAGTTTTACGGGTGCAGGGAGCCGGAGTACCCGGAGAGAACCACCGAGCATCGACGAGCCACTGTCAGCTCCTCAACATTCTGACTCTGTTCAAGCTCATCTCAAGCAGGGTTACAGCGTTTGAAGACATGTGCACCATCGACGTGCAGTACGCCTTAGTACACGGCGCCATCGTCCCGGACGGGCGTCGAACTCGGGACCTCTAGCATAGAAGTCCAACAGTCTACCACTGAGCCTCTCCCGCATCTACATAGAGCCATAAATGATATCATTTTCCACTAGAGCGTTGTATGCAGCGGCGACTTGTCTCTTTGGTCAAGTCAATGTCAAAAGCAGAATCTTCCAGAACGGAATCGATTCAGCCAGTGTGGAGGAAATACTCCTTGACTTTGCGTGCTCTCCCGAGATCTGGCGGTAATTTTGTAAACAGTTTCCGGTTCTCGCATGGAAAATCTTCCCGGGATGAAAGTGAATTAACCCTTTACCTCACGAAGCACCCGCATCCGCCCACGTAATATGCAAATTGAGCAGTTGAAAAAATTAAATATTTCAAAATATTTCAACAAAACCATATCATGTGACCCCTCATTGGAACTAGCTCATTGAGCTCGTTCCAATGAGGGGGTCATATAATATGGTTTTGTTGAAATTGTTTGAAAAATTTAAAAAAATGATATTTAAAATAATAAATTGTGATATCGTCTGCGTTGGGCAAAGGATTAAACTGAAGATTGCGTTTGTTTCGTTCTGGTTGCGATCTCACCGCTATTGTCAAGTAGCAGAAAGATGTATCGATAACACGAAAAACAACAAGCCGAAATACACAAAATTTGGCATTTTGTGATTTTATTTCGGTGCTTTCTCGAGTGGGCCAGATTCTCTCCCGAGTGCTCAGTGCTCTCGGAAAAATTCGGAGCTCTCAACCGATAGGCCATTTTATCTTACAATCAACATGTATTTTGTCTGTATTAACTCCGCAACTGTCGTGTATGCGACCCCCCTGATACAGATGTTTGTATCAGGGGGTCGGATACAAGCACGTTCCTTTCGCGTGAGTTCCATTTTTTTTCTTTTTGTTCATCCGTACGAATAAATAGATCGTTATATATTCGTCTACATTCTTGACTTATTCCCAATATATTGTAAGATGAAATGATTATTACCATTATGTGGATGTACAAAATATGTATCCGAGTCTCACTCCGGGTTCTAAGGGTAGATCACGACTCGTCTTCGACTCGTCGTGATCTGCCCTTAGAACCCGGAACTCGACTCGGATACATATTTTGTACATCCACATAATGGTAATAATCTCTATGTATTAATATATCACCCACAAAAGCTTTGAAAATCATCAAAACACATTACTGACCAGATAGTGGTTCTCTCGGCAGACCATTTTGAGGTTCGTAAGCCCAATACGCTTTGGCTTCCCGAGTAAAGCTCCAATTCTCGTGGAACTCGTGATATGGAGCTATTGTGTACATGTAGTGACAGAATTGAGTGATTGCAGCATTCACGCTCATATATTCAGTGAAATCCCTTCAAAATAATTACAAAGTTAGTTACATATGATTTGAACAACCTGTCAAAGTGCTCTAATACTTCGTCGCTTCGCGAATCCGTTCTCACGGATGCAAAACTACTATTAGGAGTATATAGTGCACACATTTTGCTGACGTATTACCCTATTACTATACGCAGCCTAAACCGTGCTCAAGCGAAAGGTCTCTAATAGACCAATTAGCGGATACTGAAAAATTGGACGGAACCAGCAGTAAACAAACGAATAGATGACTCTTCAGCACACGGAAAGTACGTAAAGGTAAAAATGCGATTATGTCATAATGACTGTCATTTGGAATAACTGATCTTTTCTATACCAGTTTCTATACTAGTTTGGACGTGTGTTTTTGCATTAATTATCAGATAATGTTTTGCAAGAAAACAAGTGCGAAAAGTTGTACAGAATAGATAAGTAATTTCATTTTTCACACGTCTCTTTAGCCATGTACCCACTGGACTTTGTCCTGTCGCTACTCAATTTTGAACCACCCAATGGCCATGCCTATACGTAGGTATAGCTTAGAATTCCTGTGGCATATCCATAAACTACCTTGATTCTCGCGAAATAAATTCGTGACAATCCATTCAGGCCATCACACGAAATGTTGCAAAAATGTTTTGACTTTCGCTGGGGCGGTTCTCCGAGTACGTTGAAGACCCCCCCCCCCCCCCTCCCCCTACACAAACAAACAAACACCCACCCACACACCACACACACACACACACACTTGCTTCACATTTTGTTGAGTTTGGTATGAAATCTAACCGTGGCAACTGTATCGGCCATGACTTGATTGGATACCAAACTCAAGGAAATAGTAATATAGAGAGTAATCGCTTGACTGGACTGGTTACGTGAATTAATTCATCAGAGGTGAGGGACATTGTATAAACACGAGTGCCCGAATGCGCACGAGTGTTTTACAGTATAGACCCTCGCCTCGAATGAATGATTTCACGTAACCAGACCAGTCAAACGATTACTCTGTTTATCACTTTTCATTATTAGCGATAAATTATATTATTTAACCTTTACCTAACGTAACGGCCAAAACCGGCCAGCACTATTCTCAATGAAAGTCTCAATGACACTGTAGCTCAACTTGACAATCTTGAACTTGGTAAGTTATAAGTGAAATGACAAAATTGCACAACGTCAGAGTAATCCATGCATTTGTAAATGTAAACTGTAAGACTGGCTAAAGAAAGACTGTTGATACACAAATGCAGTAAGTTCAGAGGTTATTGTATATGACAACTGTTTTCACAGAAATGAATGCTAATGAATAGCTCTTATCTAAAGGTCTCGCCTTATGAGCACACCAAGTTAAAAACAATCCTATGAAAATCAATAGCTCCTATCTTTGTAACCCTGCATAAGCATACAAAGTTTCAAAACATCCTGATAATGAATGCGTCCTCTGAGGCATGTCAAAGGAAGATGTTAATGCACAAATGCACTAAGTTTGAAGGTCATTGATTGTGGCAATGTTTTTTCTCTCTTTTTTATGGAAATTCATAAATATATCCTGCAGAGAGTGCAAAAGGGATAAGTTGCTGCACAAATGCAGTAAGTTCAAAGGCTGGTGATAACGATAAAAAATTTTTTTATGGAAATGAAATGAAAAGAAATCATTAGCTCACATCTAGAGGTCACCCCGAACACATATACCAAGTTTCAAAGTTATCCGATCATAAATGTGTCCTGAAGAGTGTGCCAACGGAAAATATTGAAACCTGACTAAACTAAGTTCAAAGGTCGTTGCCAGCGGCAACAGTTTTCGACAGAAATGGAAGAAAATTGATAACTCCCATATAGATATCACCCACACAAGCACACCAAGTTTCCAAGCGTGCCCTGCAGGGTGTGTCAAAGGGAAATATTGATGCATAACTGAACTAAGTTTTTATTAAGTTCATCAGAGGTCGTTGCCAATGGCAACTATTTTTGGCGGAAATGGAAGAAAATTGATAGCTCCCATCTAGAGGTCACCCCAAATAAGCACACCGAGTTTCAAAGCGATCAGGTCAAAATGTGCACTGCAGGCTGCGCCAAAGGGGAATATGGAAGCATAACTGCACGATGGTCATTGTAGGTCGTTGCCAGCGGCAACATTTTTTTTGACAGAAAGTGAAGAAAATCGATAGCTCCCATCTAGAGGTAACCCCAAACAAGCATACCAAGTTTCAAAGCCATCTGATCATAAATGTGCCTTGTATGGCATGCCAAAGGAATATATTGATGCCTGACTAAATTAAATTCAAAGATCGTTGTCAGCGGCAACATTTTTTACGGAAATGGTAGAAAACTGATAGCTGCCATCTAGAGGTCACTCCAAACAAGCATGCCAGATTTCAAAGCAATCCGATTATAAATGTCCCCTGCAGGGTGTGCCAAAGGGAAATATTGATGTCTGACTAAACTAAGTTCTAAGAACGTTGCCAGCGGCAACATTTTTGGACGGAAATTGAAGGAAATTGATAGCTCACATCTAGAGGTCACCCCAAACAAGCATAACAAGTTTCAAAGCAATCTGATTATAAATGTGACCTGTGAGGTGTGCCAAAGGAAATTGTGGACGTTCATACGTACGCCCGGACGTACGTACGTATGTACGTACGCCGATGGACAAGAAGTGACGGCAAGTCGAGCTCGTTCGAATGAGGGGTCACAACCTATGTTTTTGAGACAAAAAATGAAAATAATAGTTATTCAAGAATTTTTTTTTTTTTTACAAGTGTCGTCTGCTTTTCATGTTAGGTAAAGGGTAAAAAAAAAACCCAAAAAACCCCAAAACAATGAAGTCCCCATTACACCCACGGCAAAGCGTCTTCGTTTGCGCGCACGGATACATGACCCAATTGTTGATTCACTTGTGAAGTTATCGTTTATAATCAAACACGGAATCCCGGTAAATCACACTTTGGAAAGTAATAAAAAAGGTTTGCCGTGAATATGCATATTATGATATATATTGATCAGAACGTCATTATGTATCTTACCTTAAGAGAATTCAAGCTGGGGACTGACGCAAGTCTACGCCGTAACACAAAAAATCAACATATAAGTTATTCCTATAATCTATAACACATCAATATTCATGACCTCGCCTTCGAAGAAGCCCCCTCGTCGGGTGTGCGTTTCAGGGAAGTTTATGCGAGCTACACTAATGTAGCACTTCCACGCAGGTGCATAAGACCGACGTGGGTGCAGCGGTAGTGTGGCTATTCTTTCAGATTGTATGCGCCAATGTGCTGATGGAGTTCATCACTATAAGGGTTATTTGATGGAAAGGACATAGAAACATGCATTTGTGATGCCAGGAACCTGCGGTTCCGGTCATTTCTATGACGATTTTGGACAATTTTCAGGATTCTTTGGTTACACGAGGCCTCGCGAAAGGCCTTATGGGATAGCCACTTGAAAGAAAGGGGTGCTATAGTTTTTTTCACCGTCACACACGGGGGAGAACCTATGGCTTTATGACCCTGAAGGGGTGATTTTAGACCAATTGAAGGTTGTTTTGGGTAATTCGATGGAAAGGGTGAGAGGTTGGGAGGATTAATCCCGACAGGGGAGAGTTTTATTACAGCCAAACCTGGCCTACTACTTTTGTTGGATCGTTTAGAGAAACCCTCCCGTTTTTGGGGGCTTCTCGGCCCTAGACGGGATTGTTTCTGCAAGTTATTCAATTCAGGCTTATTCTTCATCCATTACTTAAATAATCAAGAATATACTGACACCTTTAACAAAAGGCCAGTTTACATTAGATTACTTAAATAATCAAGAATATACTGACACCTTTAACAAAAGGCCAGTTTACATTAGATTCTTGCTCCATAAATCAAGATAATGCTTTTCGAAGAAATGTCATCTGCTTGAAAACCGACTTGAGGGTCTTCAACAATGTCGCTAAACAAAATTGCATTCTAAAAACTAAAAAGAAAACGTTTTGTGAAATCACAAGCGCACGAGAAAATGCCCACGAAACACCCTTATTTTTGTGCATACATCATGCAATCTCTCCGTATTGGAACAAAAACAAAGAACATTCTGTGAACAAAGTTAAATCTCTCTCACTAAAAGGAGGTGAAAACCACATCTCAAAGCATTGTGACATGTGATTCGCATGGAATTAGTTTAAAATAAGTTCTAGTATATATTGGACAGGGTTCTATGCTCTGAGGGTTAATATCTTCCTTCGAAAACACTTGAAAGGGCACCCCGCCTCCACACATACACCCCCCTCCCCCCTACACACACACACAAAAAGATCAGCATTTTTTGGGCGGATCGTCCCGGTTCGAAAACGCAGGTGATTTTGATATACAGGAAGTCCCCCGGCCCATCTGCAAATATTGTCAGTGGGGGGTTCTCGAAAATTCCTTTTAAAGAATTTCAAGCATATTGGACAAGGGTGGTGGTAGCTACACTTTGGGGGTTTATATCGCCATTCTTAAGAACTTGAGAAAAAGTATACCCCACCCCCTCTACACAAGATAAACAAAGCAGAATACTTAAATGTAGGCTATACAGACATTTCGCGATTTGGGGGAAAATATTCACGCAGACATACCATCTAATATAATCGAGGATGGATGTATGAAAACCAAAAATGGTTTTAAAAAATTACTTCTAAGTTTGGATATGGCATTACACAATACGAATATTCCTAACATTGCTTGTGGTGAATCCCGGTTAAGTTATGAATTCCGTTGTTATGAAGAGCGCACGTATATCGGAAGCAATACAATGTCCCCTACCGGACTAATGAGCATTAATAATTATACAAATGTTATAACCTAGATGTGATCAGCATGAATTCCGTTGAAGCATTTCCAAAAAAAGTCTGGAAAACTGATATTTTGGCGCTTTTCCATATTTCCAAAGGCCATAACTCACACAAGAATAATGCAATCAGCATGAAACGCAAACATGATCTGTAAGTCATCGTTCTATAGTAGGTTACCAAGAATCAAATCATTCGGTTGAAGCATTTCCAAAAAAAGTCCAGAAAACTAAAGTATGACTGACAGACTGACTGACAGACTGACGGATGGACAGAGTACAAATGAAACTTGATCTGTAAGTCATCGTTCTATAGTAGGTTATCAAAAATGAAATCATTCCGTTGAAGCGTTTCCAAAAAAAGTCCGGAAAACTAAAGTATGACCGACAGACTGACAGACAGACTGCCGGATGGATGGACAGAGTGTAAACGAAACTTGATCTGTAAGTCATCGTTCTATAGTAGGTTACCAAAAATGAAATCATTCCGTCGAAGCGTTTCCAAAAAAGTCCGGAAAACTAATGTATGACCGACAGACCGACTGACGGATGGATGGACAGAGTGTAAATGAAACGTGATCTGTAAGTCATCGTTCTATAGTAGGTTACCAAAAATGAAATCATTCCGTTGAAACGTTTCCAGAAAAAGTCCGGAAAACTGATATTTTGGCGCTTTTCCATATTTCCAAGGGCAATAACTCACACAAGAATACGGCAAACAGCATGAAACTCAAACTTGATCTGTAAGTTATCGTTCTATAGCAGGTTACCAAAAATGAAATCATTCCGTTGAAGCGTTTCCAAAAAAAGTCCGGAAAACTGATATTTTGGCGCTTTTCCATATTTCCAAGGGCCATAACTCACACAAGGATAATGCAATCAGCATGAAACTCAAACTTGATCTGTAAGTCATCGTTCTATAGTAGTTTACCAAAAATGAAATCATTCCGTTGAAGCGTTTTCAAAAAAAACTCTGGAAAACTGATATTTTGGTGCTTTTCCATATTTCCAAGGGCCGTAACTCCCAAAAGAATAATGCAATCAGCGCGAAACTCAAACTTGATCTGTAAGTCATCGTTCTATAGTAGTTTACCAAAAATGAAATCATTCCGTTGAAGCGTTTCCAAAAAAACTCCGGAAAACTAAAGTGTGACTGACAGACTGATAGACAGACAGACTGACAGACGGAGTGCAAACCCATAGATGGGGGACTAATAAATAAATAAAAATAAAAAAACAGCACTAAATTCACCGTAGAAAAAAACCTGCCAAGTTTTATAATTGCCGGTCCAAAGCCCGGGTAAAGAATAACGGGAGTTGATAATTTTAAAAAAAAAGAGTAGTGAAATTCACTGTAGAAAAATACCCTAACTCTGCTAAGTATTATAGTTGCCGATCTTCAGCCAAGGTAAAAGACGAGGAATGTTGATAAATTATAACCTATATATTTTAAGTCAGTTTCTCAAGTGGCTCGTTTCAGAGAAGGGTTTCCGCTTAATCTGTGTCTTTATGCCTGATAAAAATGAGACCGAAAATATGATTTTCTATCAGACTTTAAACCCAAAATAATAAGGGGTTCAAATCAAGATATTACCACCATATTTGGTGTAAATTTACAATTTTATATAAAATATAGCGTATACGTTCGCGTTTATTTGATATTTTCAAGACTATTAATTTTACTTGCGAGTCTCATTAACCCCTCTTGTGAAAATTGAGACCGTAAATAGGAAGTCGCGCTATACATTAAGGTATAATTTTTAAGAGTTAAAATTAAAATATCAATATCAAAGTTCGGATATACATTGAATATACCCCAAATCACCAGATAGTGTTCATTTGGTGTTTTGAGGAACAGAAGTTTACTTGCGATCTCTCTGTCCTTTGTTGCGGAAAGGTGAGATCGCAAGGCGGATATCGCGCTATACATTAAAAGTACAATTTTTGGGGTTAAAATTAAAATTATCCGTACCAAACTTCGGATATACAGAGGATATCTAGTGGTTTTGGGTGGATACCGAAAATTATCTCATGAGTGATCGAGATAAATGTTTATTGCATGAACATTTTCCGTTTCTTTCAGACACAAGTGAGATAATTTTCGGTATCTACTCAAAAGCACTAGATTTTCTTTTTATTATGCGCTTTTTATAAGAATCTGATAATTCCACTCGTTTCAACCTTGAATTGATGCATGAAAGTAAACAGCGCATTGAATCATTGATACGCGGAAGTGATTTGATCGATACTCGGAACAGATGCCGTCTTGCGATCGAATTCAGCTGGCGGGTTTCTAGTCCTAATTTTTTGATTTGGTATGTCCTTTAAAGGGACGTACCAAACCAAAAACTCATGTCCCGATACCAACCGCAATACCTTGAAGTGATTGGTCAATGCCTCGTTGATTTTATTTTATGTCGCCGGACACGCGCATATGTCTACTGCCGGCGATTTTTATGTCCACTGTCAAGGAAAGCGTCTCGTTGCCATGAGCAACGGTTCATTGCAATGTCTTTTTTCACTTGAAATCAACTGAGACAACTACATTTAACTGAAGTAAAATACACACAAAAGTACCGTTACTACGTACAAAAAGATTAGTTATGTAAACATGGGTAATTATTTATGAAACCGATTAGATTATAAGGTCTCTTTTCATTAATTTACTGTAACATAAACTGAAATCGCTTCATTCAAATCATTTTAAAATCTGTTGTTGTACAGCGAATACAGCGGTTGAATATAAATTTCATGCAGGGAACGTGAGACCATGTCCCCTGTCAACAAACAGGATAACTTATAATATTACGGACTTTCAGGCCATGCATGGACTAGCGGGGTTCATGCATCAATTCGAGGTGAATACGTGTTGATTTATTGCTGGAAATGATCGGTATCCACACAAAAATACTAGATTGTATTTTCATTATACGTTTTTAGAACAGGTTGATCATTTCCAGTGATAATTTGACTCGTGTTCACCTTGAAGTGATGCTTTGAAAGCCGCCATTTTGATTGATACCGTGAAAGTGAAAATATCTATATCTTCACAGTGGGGGATACGATTTCTATCTTTTCTCAATTTCTTCGATAATCTATCGTTTGGCGTATAATAAATATTTGGTATATCCCATATAACCAGATAGTGTTCATTTTGGGTCTCTAACTCCTGTACTTTGTCTGCGTCCACCTGTGGTCTCATTTTCTACCTGCGGTATTATTTTAGTACGACCGGATTCATTGTTTTCTACCTGCGGTCTTATTTTTGTACGACCCGGTATTCAATGTCACCTGCAGAACAAAAGTGGGCCGGACTTTCTAGTCGGGTTGTTTTCGTTTCACTGTTGCTAAAACACTTTTGCAGAGGGCATGAAAGTATGTATAATACAATGCACGAAAATGAAAATAAAGCAAAACCAAATAAAGGAGAATTACAAATATTCATTTCAGAATTTTGCAGAGATCCATTTTTCATCAACTCAATTCAGTCTTCCTAAAAGATGTGATGCACCGTAAACTGTGTCAAAAATCCTCCCAAATATAACGTGCGCTAAATAAATTAAACGAGGAATGTGCCGCAAAATTTCTGGTTTCATTCAATTATCAGTTTTTTTTATCCTTGGGAGAGCACCGGAATCGCCAAGATGCATTCGAAAGAGCACCTAAGTCGCTCGACAGAGACCCGAATATCCTACTTTTTCCGGATTTCCCCGATTCCCTCGCTTTCGCGAAACAATAATGCATTTTTCTTGTCAGAAAATTGAGTAAGGGTCTTTATATTCAATGTTGCAGGGCTCCGTTGAAGTGTTTAATTGAAAAAATGCCAACGAAACAATAGATTCCTGGTATTCACATCTAAACTTGTCTAACTTGCTGACATTATTGGAAAATCGTGAGTAATAACGGCTTCTTGATGGTATATATATCACTAACATTGTTTATGACGTCCATGGTGATGTTGTTTATCACTGTTTGTGCACACACAAGCTGTGGTTCTGACTACTGTTGTGTTTTGATCCCATTTTGACAGTGCACCGGGATATTTGCTCGTAGAGCACGCAAATATAGCCCGAGAGAGCACGCAAAGTCGAGGAATAGTTCCCCCAGTGTTAGTGTCGAAAGCGGAACCTCATTGAGCTTTTCTTCTGTCATAAGAACTCCTTTACTTAACCCTTTACCCAACGCAGACGATATCAAAATTTATTATTTTAAATATCATTTTTTTCAAATTTTTCAGAAAATTTCAACAAAACCATATCATGTGACCCCTCGTTGGAACGAGCTCGATGAGCTCGTTCCAACGAGGGGTCACATGATATGGTTTTGTTATTTTGAAAAATAATATTTTTTCAACTGCTGAATTTGCATATTACGCGGGCGGGTGCGGACGATTCGTTGGGTAAAGGGTTAACGTTATTCACAAAAATCGCTATTCAATTTTTGTTCATTTTTTATATTTTCAAACTTTGCATCGAAAACTTCGCTTTTGGCCTCTCATTGGAACAAGATCGTTGATCTCGGTTCAGTGCCGGGTCTTATGTTATGCCTTTGAGGCAAAAATATTTCTTTCCAACTATTTAAGAATATTGTTACGCAAATGTCGTCTCCATTTCCGTTGGACAAGGAGTTTTATATGATACCTCATCTTAAGATACAGCCTCAATTTCCCGTAGAGTGTTGTTAGTTATTTCGCAATGTTTCCTGCATGTCGAACATTACCAGTGAGTATTTTAGACGTCCTGAAGACGAGTCACGGAAACACTCGACGAGAAGTGAATTACAGAGAATGGTTAACGTCAATCCAAGCAGTTTTCTTCCATTATCAAGTCACCGTGAATTTAAGCTGTGAGATTGTGCCAATGTCATAAATCCGGAATAAATGACGTGATGGGGTGCTAACATCTTTTTTTCAAAAGCAAAGTGAATATTCTATTAGTTATGTCCGGTTGGAATAGGAAGCCCAAATGTTACCCCAGGAACTTCATTTGAACAAACTTGAATCTGGCCCCACTTTGGATGCAAAATATCAGAATATTCTGACTGGTGGATCTGAAGAAGAAACTTTTCAAAGAATATTTCCCAATCTGCACTAAGTTAAAATTCAGGGTTCCACGGGGAGCCCAAATATGTTCGCAGAGACTTGGTTTGAAGAAAGTTGAATCTCATCCAAGCCAGAAAATAAGCAGACTGTCATCTGCAAAATGAGGTCCCAAGAGGGTGAATTCAGTGGCATCACTAAATTTACCCTCTGTGAATCTCAATCTGAAGCAGGGTCTCAAAACTAAACAGAAAGAGGAACCCAGAGGATAAATGGACCACTGTATGGGATAGCATCTTCAAATTCACCCTCTGAGGACCTCATTCTGCAAATGTCAGACTGCTTATTTTCAGCCTGATCTCATCATATTAAGGATGCGGAATACCAGTCATCAAAGGATTTTGTCTGGGGGATCTGAAGAAAATTTTTTTCAAGGAATTTTCCTTACATTGGGCAATCTTAAAACTCGGCTCCCACGGGAACCCCAAATATGACTCGGAATTTGGATTTGATCAAACGTGAATCTTTCTCCACTTAAGATTCTGCATATCAAATATCAAAAAAAAATTCATTCAATGGATCTGAGGAAGAAGATTTTTAAAGAATATTCCTAATATGGCACTAAACTAAAACCCGGGAGCCTAAACACGACACCGGGGACTTAATCTGAACAAACTTGAATGTGATCCACCTAAGGATTCTGTATGCCAGATATTAAGATACTATTTTGAATGGTGAATCTGAATGAGAGTTTCATAGAAATGTCCTCATTGCACTAAGTTAAAATCCAGACTCCCGTAGGGAGCCCTAATATGAACCCAGGGACTTGATTTGAACAAATCTGAATCTGACCTTTCTATGGATGTTGTATATCAAGTATCGAAAAATTGTACTGGTAGTTCTGGAGAAGATTTTAAAAAAATTTTAAAGCAAAAATTGTGGGTGTTAAAACTTATGTCTCTTGTGAAGCCTCCTGTGGGTGTGACATCATTATTTTAACACACTTGAATGGGCATATAATAAGGAGCATGCATATCAGATTTGGTTCAGTTCGGTCCAGTAGTTTATGAGAAGTTGATAATGTGAAGTTCACGACGGACGGACGACGACGGACGGATGGAAAGTGATCGCCGATGCTCCCCCTGAGCATCTGTCAGGAGGGCCAAAAATAATAATGACCTGGTTCGAGATGGACACTGAGGACAGTCTCCCCTTGGGGCAATGTCGTTTCTTGGGCAGACTATTCTCAAGGCCCACCTCGAACCAGGGGGACAATACTATAAAACTTTTACAATTGTATTTTCTAGAATTGTATTTTCTATTTATGACTTTAAACGGGTTAAAATGAACCATTAGCATTTTCAAAGATCTGGCAATTTGCCAGTTGGCAAATTGCCATATCTTTTAAAATGCTAATCACTCATTTAGTCAGATATATTAATAGGTAGAAAATACAATTCCAGAAAATACAATTGTAAAAGTTTTATAGTATTGGCTCCAAGGGGCCAATGCTATAAAAATTTTACAGTTGTATTTTTCAGAATTGTATTATCTATTTATGGAAATAAATAAGTGAAATGAACCATTAGCATTTTCAAGGATGTGGCAATTTGCCAGTTGGCAAATTGCCATATTTTTTGAAATGCTAATGCTTTGTTTCCGTCATTTATATTCACTTGTGGAGAAAACAATTCTAGAAAATACAATTGTAAAAGTTTTATGGTATAAGCCCCTGGCCATCATTCTGCAAAGTACAACGTATTGTTTTCAACCTCGACTAACAACGAAAACCAAATTTATTTTTCAAACTATAAATTTATTGATAAAAGTAACACTTATACGATAAATACAGTTTGTGATTCATCCTCTGTCATTCGCCTGCCATTTATTCAGTTAATCTTTCATACAAAATTAACATCGAAAATGTTACCTTTATAACCGACATTTGGACATCCAGACACGGTTACGTCATTCATATCACACGAAAGTAAGCTGCATCTAAAAATCCCTGACATCATAATCCCGAATACATATATTACATGACGATTGGATTACCACCTTAATACCCACGACAGGTGCTTTCACTCATATCATAGCTCAAATTCTGTGAAAGAGCTGGAGGCAGACATGCAAAGATTCAGCCATATGCGAAAATTCTGGGTGATGGGCGAGTTCCCCCTCCCCACGAGGAAAAGAATCATCGTCTCGTCGAGCAGAGTAATATTACGCAATAGTCTATCTCAATTATAACGGGTGAACACATACTATGATGTTACAGTTAAACTAGAAGTCCTGTCATGAAATGCACACAAATAGTACGGCGATCTGCGCGTTAATCTACACGTTATGATCATAGTAAGGCTATCAAATTCTGTACATATGGCCTGTGCACAAGCAACGTTTCAGCCAATGGACCTCCGGGTAACCCGGAGGCCCATTGGCAGAAACATTGCCCGTGTTTGCTATGAGTAACCACGAGAACCTGCCATGCTTTGGATGCCATTCGATATGGCAATTGCGCGCAATTCCCACGCGCAATTAAGCCTAGATAAGCGCAGAGTTCGTGACAGGACTTCTAGTTTTAATTGTAGGTTGCCATTTTACAAGGCTTGCTATTTGGGGAATCCGCGAAAATCGAAAGAGCATAGCACCTTGGCAAATTTATTTTTTATTCATTGTTGTTTACGGTCATTTTCAGCATCACTAGCTTCATTATGAGCGCAACATAAACATGAAATCATGCTTAGCCCATCGTTGATACCTTTTTAGCCCACTTTAGAGAGCTTCCGGATCCCATCTTTACCAGTAAATCATGCAGAGCTTGTCTTTAGTAGTAAACATGCATGACTCTACTCCCCGTAGTTATCACGGGAGAGCAGCTAGGCCAATTCAAAGATCTCCGTATCAGGGCCCTACGATTATCAAATCGCAGGTCGAACTGACTCAATGCAGAGGATTTTGAATAGAATTCCACGGCTCTTCTAGGTGCAAACATTGCACCTTCTCACTATTGTAAACAGTGTCAGTCTCCACTCAAGTACTGCATTTAACGACGGCACGTCTGTTTGGGAAATAGAGGATATGAAATGAGGGTGTTTGGTAACTCAATATTTATGAAACGAGTTTAAGAATTTTCCGTTTTGCCGAGCCTCTGGCGAGGCAAAACAGGTAATTCGTAGACAAGCTTCATAAATATCGTGTGACCAAAACACGAATTTCATATTCCGTTTATCATATGACACCACAGTTATCAAAAACACATCTTTTATATAGACAAAAGGGTTAAAGAATGGAATTTCACCTTGAACACCATGCATTTGGTTGTGGTGAGCCACAGCTGCACGCAATCATACGTCATAACCGTATTAATTTGACACAGATCTTTTCGTTGATAACCAATCAGAAAGATTTCTTTTGAAGTTAACCAATCAAATCATCTGAAGGTGTTATGAAGGACTTATTAATATTTATTGAAAATATGAAACGGTAATAAACCGAGAAAATGGAGAAATCATATGATAAAAGTTTATTTATCTATTTATTATTTATTCATTGATGTTTAATGCCACTTTCAGCACATTTGGTTATATCAGGGCATGTCTATCAAAAAGAGGAATCCTCCAGAACGGAATCAAAAGTAGTTTCGGAAGCGGAACAAACTTGAATTCTTCTACTATCATCAGGTCTCTTTTGAAGAGACCTGGAAGCCAATACTATCAAACTTTTACAATTGTATTTTCTGGAATTGTATTTTCTACCTATTAATATAACCGTCCAAAAGGAATCATGAGCATTTTAAAAGATGTGGCAATTTGCCAACTGGCAAATTGCCACATCTTTGAAAATGTTAATGGTTCATTTCAACCCATTTAAAGTTATAACTAGAAAATACAATTCTAGAAACAAAACCCAGTTATAAAGTTCTATTGTACCGGCCCCTGATGACAGAAGAAAAGTTCAAGACAGGACAATTGTTAAGATTTTGTGAGCATTTCGACGTCTCGAAAATTTCCAAAATCAGTGAGACTCCAATTGAATCAGATTTTCGAAGCTTCGTATAGCTCTCTCCGACCAGGCATAGAATTATAACAAGTAGCTGCTACTTTTGTGATATGTCGGTCAGATCCGCATCATCAACTCTCAAAATCACCTATGGCAATTGCCAATAGCGTGAACCTTGATAGTCTGTCACGGCGTATACCACAGCGTTGATGATAAACGTGGCTAATTTGGATGACTGTAGACTGTTTGTCCTTATAGTTTGTCAGAAGGCATTGACATGTAAACGCGTGTTCATGCGAACATTCAGGAAACTCCCATGTTATTTGAAGATAATTACGGGCTTAGATACAGCCAATGAGCCTTGGGACTGAACCTTGGGAACATCGGCAGAAACTTTGCATGTGCTTCCTGTGTTTTCACAAACTTCGATGAACCTTGAAGACCA
This sequence comes from Pictodentalium vernedei, assembly GCA_031216915.1. Taxonomy (NCBI): domain Eukaryota; kingdom Metazoa; phylum Mollusca; class Scaphopoda; order Dentaliida; family Dentaliidae; genus Pictodentalium; species Pictodentalium vernedei. The sequence continues at coordinate 122,179,508 of CM062292.1, read as the reverse complement.
CCCTGTGGGTGTTTTTACCGGTGGTTATCCAGTACTACATCTGTCAATGCTGAAGCGTATCTGGATGCCCATGTCATTCAGATCTCACATTCGAACATCCCAGTCCCCGATAACATCTCTGTACATGGTCCTACAAACAAAACATTACTTCGCAAATGAGTGGACAATAAAATATATTGTCGCTGTATATCTATTCGGATTTTGCCTGTACGTAGTAGTTCAGGGGTTTCGTTTATCATAACCTGATATTATTTGACAGCTCCGAGCTGGACAATGCCTAACGAAGGCGGGTGACGGACTGACGTGTCGCAATTACACTCCAAAATCAGTTGGGTTAAAAATTAACCCAAATCAACTGAGTTGGGTTCATATTCACTCAACCCAGTTGATTTGGGCTAATTTGTAAACCAAACGATTTTAGAATGTATACGTTCTATCGGGTTTAATTAATTTCACTTATTATTATTTATTGGTGTTTAAGGTCACATACTTCTGCACAATGGCTAATCATGACCAAAACATAGAGATAAAGACAAGGTCAGTCAATCGTTTATACCCCATGTTGCCTAGTTTAGAGGACTTGCACCCCAAGCATTAGTGACTGGGTCCTATTTTACCAGTGAAACAGAACTTGTTTACCACAGTAAACAAGCACTGCTTCACTTCCCGGGGTTCCCGCGGGGGTTAATTTCACTTAACGGTGAGTGTGTTTGTGTGTGAGAGGAGGGTGTGTATGTGTGAGGGTACGTGTGTAAGGAATTTGTCTTCCTGATTTGGCGAGAACCTAGCCTATAGTAGTAAGGTTCCCACAAAGATTTCCTTTGCTTTCTCCAGTTCGAGTCATCGCAAAGAAAACAATGGATGAGGGCTCGTCTTCCAGATTTTGTGGGGACTTGTTCGTCGCCGAGAGCCCCCACCAAAAAAAAAAACACAACAAAAAAACCCAAGTCCCCACAAAGTGGTTAAATAAGGGGTGTGTACGTATGGGTATGTGTGGGCTCGCGTAGAATATCATGAAACAAGTTCATCACGTGTAGCATCGTAATTCTTGAATACCACAATGTTCATGTGTTCTGATGTTTACTGACAGTTCATTATCGCCATAATAATTCCAACACTCTAAATCTTCCCGACACAATCAGTCCACATTAGTTTCTCCCGTACACCATGATGCCACGGCCATTTATTCACCCGCAACACTCATCAGCATGAACATAACTATAAAATAAACCCACCATATATTGTTTAACAGACCTCGGAATGCACCGCTGCACGAGATAGAAAGGATTACATATCAAATATATGTTTGATGCGTAACAGGCCTGTTGCCCGTGGGTTCTGTGAGTCGTCTTCGTAGTGAAGAGAAGTTATATGCGAAGATGAGGGGTAGGAGGAGACTTTATGAACAAACCCCGCCGAATCCACAGGCTCCTGCTAAATTTCATGAACATTTACCAGTTGAAATTTATATGGACCACGGGGTAAAAATTCTATTTTATAAAAAAAAACGTACCAACACAAGGAGAAAATTTCCAACATCAGCGTCAATTCGCAAATTCAGCCTGTTATATAGAGGTAGATTGTTGGAAGGGAAAATGCTTTCAAATACAAAAAAAAATAACAATCAGAAAAAATACAATCAAGAGTTTTTAACCCTTCACCTAACACGAAAAGCAGACGACACTTGCAAACAGAATTCTTGAATACCTAATTATTTCCAAGTTTTGCGTCTAAAACATAGCTTATGGTCTCTCATTGGAACGAGTTCGACCCAGAGGGTAAATTTAGTGATGCTACCCTGCTGTGCAGGGTAGCATCACAAAATTCACCCTCTGGAACGAACTCGTTCCAAGGAGGGGCCATAAGCTATTTTTGCGACAAACAAATGAAAGAATAATGAGAATTGAATGGAGATTTCTGTGAACAGTGCCGGTCGGTTTTGGTCGTTACGTTGGGTAAAGGGTTAACAATCATAAGGCCACCAACAAATGCTTGCTCTCATCACCAACAGATTGTCATCACGAGCGCCTTCAGTAACACATAGATAAATTATTACTGTTATTATTTACTGCTTTTAAATTCACTTTAAGCACCGATGACTGGATCATGGTCGCAACATTAGTTTAAAGCCGAGTATAGCCGGTCACTTACACGTATGTTTCCCACGTTGAGAGGACACCCACCCGGATTTTGGTTTCAGGGCCCTATTTTACCAGTAAAACAGAACATGTTTCCGACAGTAATGCATCAACGCATCACCCCATGGGGTTCGACGGGAACATGGATAAATCGTGCATTGGAAGTATGAAAATGTTAACTGCTATGCATTAGAATTTCAGTAGACATCTTCATGCATTCAAGGGACGATTATAAAACCCGATTCGCGATTACAGTTTATTGGTTTATAGAAAAAGGCGGATGACTGTTGTGGTTCAATACATGGCCTGCCCGTGTCCTGTCTTTTGATACCAAAACATTATTGGTTATCGTGATGAATCGACGGCAACGAAGTCTGAGGTTTGGGGGTCCTTGCTTATGTTCAATCGAGACGCGAAGCAGGACCCTTATTATATCGATTAAACAACTTGTTTACTACAGGATAGACAAGCACTTCTCCGCTTGTCATGATACCAGCGGGGGAGCTTATCGAGTTTTAAGAATGATGTTCGTAAAGTCCACGTCGGTCCAATGGCGCAAGTTCAGTAGATTATATGACATACATATTTGTCTGGTTTTATTTAAGAAACTTGCAAAGTACAAATTTTCTGTCAGTTTTTGTCCACAATGTAGGTTAAAGTATTAAGTACACCAAAATTCTTGGAAATAAATGCGTTATCCTTGTGTTTTCCAGGGTGTTTGGGAATTTACATCGGTTTGGGAACTCATACACCCTTCGGCTTCGTCTCGGGATGTATGAGTTCCCAAACCGGTGTAAATTCCCATACACCCTGGAAAACACATGGATAACTAATATTCTATACCAATACACTGGGGAGCACGGTGGCTCAGTGGTTACGGCACTGGACTTCATCGATGGGGGTACCTGTGTGGTGTCCTTGGGCAGAGCACTTAATCCCAATTGCCCACGTGGGGTATGATGGCGCTGTGCACTAACGAGTACTGCACGTCGATGGTGCACTTGCCTTCAACCAATACTAACCCTGCTTGTGTGGAGTTAGTACGTTGGGGAGTCTGAGAGTTGCTCGCCGTTGCTCGGTGGTTCTCTCCGAGTATTCCGGCTTCCTCCACCCGTAAAACTGCCCAACACAAGGTGGCTAAATAAGTAAATAAATAAATAAAATGCACTGAACCGTGTTACGTGACTGAATCCCTTCTCTCCCCGAAGGGATGCGAGAGGAAGCGGGTCCAGTTCAGGACTCCTCTCAATACCTATGTGTTACAAACAGGCCATGTTTAAAGCAATCAAGAATCTAATAAGTGAGGATCTTTGAAGGCGATGGTGAGGGGTCACCGAGTCCTGCTACCAATCCTCTCTCAAAAATTTGCATAAGTACTCGTGAGAAAAATAAACCATTCCACATAAGACAAAGATGCGCTTTTTTCTCTTGGCGAAATTTTCCAGGGAGACAAATTTCCCATTTCGAAAGAAAAAAAGAAAACATTTCTTAATTTTAACATTTTTCTTGCCATTGTTGTCAGCTGTCTATCACTGGTAAATAAGAATACACAATCTTCAATTAAGTCAATTCCGAAAACAATACATAATTCAATAGACGTATAACACGTTCCCTGGAAACTTTGCGCAACTTTGTTATCAAAGAGGTAGATGGAGTTCGATATTCGAACATGAAAAGCACGAACTACAAACAAACTGCAATCTACAGGAAGCTTCTCGTCAAAACTACCTTAACCCATTTAACTAACATATAACGGATATATCCGGTCAACGCTATTCAAATTTATTTTTTTCAATTTTGCCCTCAAAACATAGTTTATGACTTCTCATTGGAACGAGCTCGTCGAGCTCGTTCCAATGAGGGTCATAAGCTATGTTTTGGAGACACGATAAGAAAAGGTCAGTTGTGGAGGAAAAGAAATTGCAGTCTTCGGGAAAACCCTATGAATCCTGATGGTATCTTCGATGTCGATTCAATGGCATAAAGTGGGAAAGTCCATATTTCTTTTTTGCGGCGTAGACTATTTAATACTTTCAACGTGCAGTCATGGGCCTGCACGTTGAAAATATTGGTAGATCTACCCCCACAAATTAACGGGGCAGCCACACACTTTAGGCAATTACGACGTATCCTGATCCATTTATTTATTGGTGATTAAGGTCACATATTTCCGCTCAATGGCTGATCGTGACCGCAACATGGAGATTTATTTATTTATTTATTAGGGTTTAACGACACATTAACAGCCAAGGTCATATCGTGTCGGTGATAGTTTTACGGGTGGAGGAAACCGGAGGACCCGGAGAGAACCACTGAGCAACGACGAGCAACTGCCAGCTCCCCAACATCGTAACTCCGCACTGCAGCACAGGCAGGGTTAGATTGGTTGAAGACAAGCGCACCATCGACATGCAGTACGCCTTAGTACACGGCGTCATCGTGCCCCCATGTGGACAATTGGGGTGAAGTGCCTTGCCCAAGGACACAACGCGATAGCCCGCATCGATCACTCAGACGGTCACCCATCCAAGGACTAACCGGGCTCGACGTTGCTTAACTTCGGTGATCTGACGAGAACCGGTTACCGCAACGCCACCGCCCCCCCCCCCCCCCCCCCCGCAACATGGAGATAGAGTCAGGTTTAAGTCAATCATTTATACCTATGCTGCCCATTTTAGAGGACTTCCACCCAAGTACTGGTGACTGGATACATTTATTTATTTACTGATGTTTAAGTCATATATTTCTGCACACTAGCTAATCGTGACCACAACATGAATATAAAGTCAAGTCCAGCCAATCGTTTATACCCAAGTTGCCACACTTCCGGGCGTTTTCACGAGAGCGTATCGTTATCCTGGACCGGCGAAAAGGTGGTCCTTCGGATTCAAAGTATTTATTTTATTTATTATTTATTTATTGGTGTTTAAGGTCACATATTTTTGCACAATGGCTAATCATGACCACAACATGAGTATCAACTCAAGACCAGGGGTGAGTGTTAATAAGCCATGTTGCTCATTTTAGAGAGGGTTTGCACCTCCCAAGCTTTGGCGACGGGTCCTATTTTACCAGTAAAACAGAGCCTGTTTACCGCAGTGAACACACACTGCTTCACATCCCGGGGTTCCCGCGAGGAAAGTATTTATTTATTTGTTGCTTAAGGTCATTTTCAGCAACATGGATATGCAGGCAACTTTAGACAACCATTTATACCTATGCTGCCCAGTTTAGTGGACTTCCACCCCAGGCGTTGGTTCCAGGTCCTACTAGTAAAGTAGAGCTTGTTTATCGCAATAAACAAGTACTGGTCCACTCCCCGTGATTCTCACGCTGGTCGGGTTTAACCCTTAAGGGTCTAATTCAGACTCTGACCATGTTTTATACAACAGCTGAACAGGTGCTCCAGCAAGCAGTCTCTGGGTAAATTTGAAAGTTACATTCTAAATACCTTGGCTGTTGTTTCTAGGCAAGTTTTGGCTGCCTCTTTTGGCATCCAAGACTTGCCTAGCAACAACTGCGATATCCCAGGATATGAACTGTGAAAGTATAGTAAAAATGTATAAATAATCTTCAGCCTTTTGAGGGTTAACCCTTTACCTAACACAGTTTTTTTTAAAAAATAAATTAAATTTCAGTTTTCGAAAAAAAAATTCGCAATTTTTCAATAAAACTCTACAAATATGGAAATCATTTGAACTGGCTCAACGAGCCGGTTCTGATGATATCCATACTTGTTTGATTTTATCGCGACATTTGTAAAATATTTTAGCTGTGGTAGGCTTATTATGGTCAATTTCCTTGCCGTTTTTTTTGCCACTATGTATTTTAGATAAAATACAAATCACATTCACACAAGTAGATATCTTGACATTTTTTACATTTCAACGTTTTCTACACCAAAAGTTAAAATTCTCTACAAAATATGTCTTTTTCTATGTGTTACACTGAAATGCAACCTGATAAAGCATTTTGAGAAGTAATTCGTCAAGATCGTTCTGGTAGTGTTTTGCACAGGTGGAATTTAGTTCCCTTACAGTCATGTGCGGTAACGGGAATTTTCTCTAAACTTGGAAAAGAGTGGTATTTTTTTAAAATACAGGCTTATACCACTTGCGCCAAATGTATCGGGCGGAACCGCAAAGAGAAAAATGCGTCGTTGATTCGTTATGGTCTTCTTTAACGTGGTATAGCTCTGTAATACGTCACCAGCGAGGAAAAAAATCCCATTGCACACGAACACCCCCTTCACCCACTCTTGACTCCTATATCCGAAAAATAACAATATCGTTTAGTTTCAATCAAAATAATTGAATTGGCCCCTCTCGATTTTCTGTCCGGTACCAAAATAACGTGTGTTGGATGGTAAGAAATCGAAAATTTTCCAACGACTACAAGAAATCTGACGAAAATGAACGCTGCACTGTTTGCGTTCATTTGCTTGTGTCTTCCAGGATAAAACACCAATCATCGTGACCTGAACACGCCTTGCTTCAGAACAAATAAATCAATTATAACATATATTACACTACCTCACTACCAATGATTTTATCCCAACAACAATCCAAGTTAGTAATTGTCGATAGGCGGTCTCGAAGTTTTCACGTCTGGGCTCAACAAGAACGTTTTAAAAGTTTAACGGCATGGTCATCCATTTCAACTGAATGGTTTTTCTGTCAGACTTTGAACAATGTAGTAACTTTCAATAAATTTCGGATCTTCCCGGGGGCTCCATTCCTTATGCCGACGAATTTGAGGTGCGCGAAAGTGCCCGTACTTCATTGAGCTTCTAAAGTATTGGTTGGATGCGTTATTCGCGCTTCGAAATATTTATTTTTGTGGAGCATCACTGCACATGCTCTCTCGAGCAATGCATAACCCAATGCAAATGCATGAAACTCCACTGAGAGAATTTTCCGGCAAGTAACAACTCTGCAAATGAGATGTATTCATCAATCACGAAAAACTACTGTGCATACTAAAACTGAACGCCATCAAACTGGTGAACTCAGTTTCTTTATCCTACAAACTGCTATAGACTAAATAGTGCTGTGATTATTACAACAACGAACAGTAAATTTCAACCAGTGGCCAATATTATAAAACTTTTACAGTTGTATTTTTCAGAATTGTATTTTCTATTTATGGAAATAACTAATTGAAATGAACCATTAGCATTTTCAAAGATGTGGCAATTTGCCAGTTGGCAAATTGCCATATCTTTTGAAATGCTAATGATTCATTTCCGTCATTTCTATTGATTTGTAGAAAATACAATTCGGGAAAATACAATTGTAAAAGTTTTATAGCATTTGGCCCTAGATCGCATTCGCGATCCAGTCTCAATTGTCAGTCCGATCGATCGCGAAGAGAACACGCAGTTATTACATCTTTCTCGACGTGGCTCAGTTGGGGGAGGTGCAGGCTGCAAGCCGACAGGTCCTCGGTTCGAATCCCACCTTCGGCAACAGCGTTGTGTCCTTGGGCAAGACACTTCACTCCTCCATTGCTCACGTGGGGGCACGGAGGCGTTGTGTACTAAGGCGTACTGCACGTCGATGGTGCACTCGTCTTCAACCAATGCTAACCCTGCTTGTGTGGAGTTAGTATGTTGGGGAGCCTGACAGTTGCTCGCCGTTGCTCGGTGTTACTCGCCGGGTACTCCGGCTTCCTCCACCCGTAAAACTGCCCGACAGGAGGTGACCCTGGATGTCGAAAGTGTCGTTAAACACCAATAAATAAATAAATAAATAAATAAATAAATAAATAAATAAATAAATCTTTCTCGACTTATAAAACTTCCCAGTTTCCTGCTCTGCTGAACCGAACCATTTTTTTAAATTGGCGCTTGTGGTAATAATTGCGTATGCCAAATTAAGCGCGGTTTACAGCGCGCTTTCGTTTTTCAAATCCGACGGCCTGCCTAAAATACAATGCGTATGAAAACCGGATCGAGAAGGCAATATGTCGTTCGAAGCTATTAAAAAACTACTATACATATCGATTGACTAGTCTACTTGCATCATCAGTACCATCAATACATGCAGAAACGAGTCAATACATTTACTTAATGGAATTATTTCCAATGATGCACGAAAATTCGTGCCACCTGTAGGAAGTCATAATATCCGGACAACAAACGGTCGACGTTGCAGAGCTCTCGAAATCTGACGAAAAACCTCACACCAGTGGCGTTAGAAAATTATAAATATAATACATTAGAGCTCTGCGGTTTAATCTGAGCGTAAGTTACAGAAATTATTCTTAATATGCCATTCCAGTTTTCCAAAGTAACAACAGAAGATTCTTTGACCTTTGCTATTTTAGAATCCGTAAGATTCACTCCCCTTAATATCCCAGTCCGTCTGTTTGTTTGTAAGCTGAGTTTATTCCCTGGGGCTTCTCTCATTAAATGTTACTCCATTTAGTGACAAACAATACAGGTTATAGTGTCTTGCTCTGTAATTCAGTATAAGGAGAGTGGATTCCCACTGAATCTCCCGCGGATTGGACTTTCTGGACAAGTGATATCTCAACTTCTGTGATGAGGCGTACAAGTAAGAGTTCAGACAATGGATCTCCAAGTTAACCCCAGGCTCCGTCAACCGAATTTTTTTCTGTGCTCGAGGTTTTTTTCATATGATATGAATTATTGCATGGGTAGACTCCACTCCGCGAGAGTGGTTAGTTATAATCCGCACCACACGCGCTGCTTATGCAAAAAAAAAATTAATTCTCGTGTCATTTCACTTCCTTCTGGTGAATGTCAGGGGGTGTGGTTTCTCCGCCGAAACAAATCTTTTCGATAATGTTGAGGATTTCTTTTATCACAGTCGTATTAAAAAGTAAACTATTTACCTGAGAATGGCGAAAAGTGTTACCACGACAAAGGTAGAAGACCTGCAAATTTCGTACCCAAACCACAATTTACCCGTCAAGCAATACAACCTGCTGTCGAATTCAGCAATATTTATCTCAAAACATTTTTTTTATTTTTAAATGTTTGCTTGAAATGCACGATCGGCTATATTCCCAAAATGCGCTCGGAAATCAAGAGTGAAATGCGGCCAAAAAATAACATAATAATCACGCGTGCCTTTGTCGCGATGAAAGCGAAAATATACTCCTTGTCCTCACGGGTGAAATAATGAGAAATTTCGGAATCCACTCAAAAAGTGTAAATACCTTATTTTATTAAACGCTCACCTAAAAAATATCGAAAAAAGGTTGTAAACACGATTATCTCCTGAGCGGGAGATATAGTGAATCGGTTTCACAATCGTGAAAATGCACCTTACAGACACACGATGACGTTAACAAGACTATCGCTTATGATGATTCAAGACGTCATTAGGCTTTGATCGAAAATGTTTTTCTCGAAAGTTGTCCCAACTGAATTCAGTCAGTGAGAACTTATTTTCAGGTGTATATACTTTTGTCGTGGTAACAGAACAAACATGTAACTATATATAAACACTGGGAGATGATTTTTGGTGAACGAAGTGGCATTTTTAACCCTTTACCTAACTGACCAAACCGACTAGAGTTATTCACCAAAATGAGCATTTAGATTTTGTTTTATTCCTTTTTGTCTCAAAAATATGGGTTATGGCCCTCATTGGAACGAGCTTGTTTAGCTCATTCCAATGAAGGTAAGAAATCCTGGTTTGAGATGAAAAAATTCCGGATTTTTTTTCTGCAAGTGTAGTCTTCTATTCGTGTTGGGTAAAGGGTTAAATGAGGAACCGACCTGAACATTTAAAAATAAGAGCCAGTCATGGAGCCTACTTTTGAAATCTAGAAGCCTGATTTACTTCCTAACTGGTTGAGTGCTGAATTATTTTTGATCACCAAAATTTGTTCACGTCTTTACCTTGTTACAATTTATGGGAGAGTGCCTATAGGCACTCTCCCATAAATTGTAACAAGGAAAATCCATACAGATATATTTATTTATTTATTTATTGGTGTTTAAGGTCACATACTTATGCACAATGGCTAATCGTGACCGTATCCATACAGATAAAATAATTTCACTTAAAAAATAACGTGGAGCACTTCGACTGAATACATAGCCTTTAAGTTACGGTACCTACACTTCGGAGTAAAGCCCAAATATGGGCTTCCAGCACTCTACCAGTTAACCGATCGAGTGCAAAATTACTGTTTGTCAAAATTTGTTCATGTGTTGTGCTTTTACGGTTACAATTTATAGGAGAGTGCCTATAGGTATACAGATGATATAATCTCACTTCCAATATAATACGAAGTACATTTACAGAACATGAAGCATTTAAGTTGCAGCACCTTCACATCTGCATGGGCATCAACCACTCAGCAGTTAACTGTAGTTATATTACTTTTCTTAACTATATTCTTGGAAGCTTTCAGCTGTGCAGAACGTGCATTTAATTACATTCTTTTGTGGCATAACTAAAGTTGTTTTTCAAATAACTGAATTTTTTATCACACCACAATAATCATTCATTTTCACATTAGTTCCTAGTCAAGCCTTGGCTGCATAAGTGACCAATGGAGGAAATGGGGTCTTATGGTTACAAGCCAACTAAGAAGGCTAGATCTAAGATACAGAAGCCAAATCATAATTTTAGGAGTCAAATTCACATTGGCTACTTATTAGGTCGGTCCCTGGGTTAAATGTTACTAATACAATGGAGTTATAAGCAGGATAAATTCGAGAATACTACTTTACCAATAACCAATAAGAATAGTTGAATAAACCGTCATAATTTCTACACTCCAAAATCAAAACAAGCAAAAAAGCTTATGTTGATGGCGCAATATTAATGTCATAAAGGTGCGAGTACAATTTCCCTTTACAATGCAGTGTTTCGGTATAAAGGAGGGGGAAACTGAATCACGCCTATGAAACTGAACCCCTATCATGTCTACATTTACGGTGAGTCTTGCAGCACTTGGGACGAAAAAATTGTGAAAATGTTAAATGAGGTTTTTAAACCAATTTTTTTATAATTTATTTATTTGGTGTTTAAAGTCACTGTCAGCATATCTGGACCGATTTAAAAAAAAGTAAATATTGGGCCGTTGTAGGCCGGTTGTACATATTTAGGCTATTCCAGAAATATGTTACTCGGTAGTAAAGACATGCGAAGTCCCCTTCTCTTTCTCAACACGAAAAGAGACCGTCAGCTTCTAAAATAGCACATCATGCACATAAACTGTGAATGAAAAGGAAAAACCTTGGCCATTCTGAACTTGGACATCGTTCTTCATCATTAATTTACTTTACTGAGAAGGTGAAGACACGTGCCGATATTTACGATCGGCTTGCATTTTGTGGACGTAATCGGCTTACGGACAGCGCCGGCCTGGGTATTGTGGACGTAATCGACCTAAGATCTACCTGCGGACAAAACCGGTGCGTTTGCGGGCTCAATCGGCTCACGTTTCGTGGACCTATTTGGCTTGAGGTCCTATTCGATCGAAAAAGACGAGCAAACAAAATCTAGACAGAAAGGTTTCACCTCGACAATAACCCGTTTTCATAAATACAATCCATAAGGAGCTGCTTCCATTTGGGGGGAAATATTTTTTCTGGAATTTAGTAACATATAAAATGACAATGGCTACAACACAGTCATAATTTAAAAACCCAAAGATCACGGTAATTGGCTGAATTTTAAAACACTCAGTCCTATTCGGTAAATAACTTTGTTGCTATTGAATTATCAAGCACAAGCATGGGAACAGTGAGGTAGATGGCTTCACAGTTGTTTTTAGTCAAATGATGCCTGTCCATTCATTAAAAAGAAACCTGACTCACTGGATATAAATGCTAAGATAAAACGACTAATCGCTTTTAGTCGCATCGACATCCCGAGGACAACTGCTACACCATGGCTGACAATTTTTCGTCATTGGAAGAGACTTATAGTAAGGTTAGCTCCCTTTAATTTTCTAAAGTTGTCAACAAATTTAACACTTAGGGTATGGAAATTTTATATAAAAATTGAAATTTCGAAATGTTAGCGAACATGTGCGCATCATTTAAAAACTCCAGACGTTTTCCTGTGGAGTAATTAAAAATACAGAAGCTAGCTTTTAACAATTCTTTTCCCAATTAGTTTGAACCTTTGACTGTTATTCTCTGTTTAATCACATTTAAAAATAAGAAAATGGCGCTTCCACCATCTTTTGATGTTCTGACTTTTTGTGTCCATTATATCAACAGTATACGCATCGTGACATATAGTGCAGACACTGTCTTGTTCATTTATATACATAATAGTCTGGGAGGTAAGATTTGCTATTTTTTTCCTGGGAAGAATAAAAACTTACAAATTACTGTAAAAAACATCCGCTAAACAAGGAGTCAAAGTGAACGTTACTTACTTTGCTGCTTCTAATTAGGTTACCACAAAAAGCCAAGTTTCCTTTTGTAGCTTTTAATAAACGAAAACAACAGACAGCTCCGCGAGCTGTCTGTTGTTTTCGTTTATTAAAAGTAACAGGGGCGCGGTGGCGTTGCGGTAACCGGTTCTGGTCAGATCATCGAAGTTAAGCAACGTCGAGCCCGGTTAGTCCTTGGATGGGTGACCGAATTGAGAGCGATCGATTCGGACTCCTGCGTTGTGTCCTTTGGCAAGGCAACTAACCTCGATTGTCCACATGGGGGCACGATAACACTGTGTACTAAGACGTACTGCACGTCGAGGATGCGCGTGTCTTCAACCAATCTAACCCCGCCTGTGCTACAGTGCGGAGTTACGATGTTGGGGAGCTGGCAGCTGCTCGTCGTTGCTCGGTGGTTCTCTCCAGGTACTCCGGCTTCCTCCACCTGTAAAACTGTCACCGACACGATATGACCCTGGCTGTTAAAGTGTCCTTAAACCGTAATAAATAAAAAATAAATTAAAAGTAACAAAAGGAGACTTCGCTTTATTTTCTACTGATGTCATAGATGTTTTCGTAACAATTGCATGCTTCTTAATTCGACTTTCCTCGGCATTCTGATAATTTCAGGAGAGATAGCTTTATCGAAAGTCTATTTTCATGACGAGAAATGATGAATGCACTAAATTAGAGGTGATCGGACTCAACTTTGGGATTGCAGGTTTTAAATGAGACCAAAAAATCGCTGGAAAACGGAATAAAATAACGAAACCATGACCAGTTTTGTTCGTAATTAAACAAGGGCAACAGACTACAGCGATCTGTTGTGAAAAACCGATGGCCAAAGACTATTAATTGGTTGCTATTATACTTTGCTTGATCAAGTCACACAATCTTGTCTTCCATCTTCCAGACAACATGATGGATGAAGAATTTGAATGAAATCCAAGTAAATGGACGTTTTCTTATTAATGGTGGCACATTATGATCGACGGCGTACCTCGTGTGAAACGAATCTGAGCTACAGACTTAAAATTTCGTGATCATTTTGTTACCAAATAGAGCCAAATTAGAACTCGGATTTCCAATCGTTTTCGTTGGTAATATTACCCCTTGACAGCGATTTGTTAACCCTTTACCCTACGAATCGCCCGCATCCGCCCGCGTAATATGCGAATACAGCTGCTGAAAAAATATTGTTTTTCGAAAAATTTCAACAAAACCATATCCTGTGACCCCTCTTTGGAACGAGCTCGTCGAGCTCGTTCCAAAGAAGGGGTCACATGATATGGTTTTGCTGAAATTTAAAAAAAAAAATTAAAAAAATGATATTTAAAATAATGAATTTTGAAATCGTCTGCGTTGGGTAAAGGGTTATAAGGGTATGGTCCAGTCAATAAAAAAGTATGAACTGTTTTCTTACAATTATCTTACAACCAATGAGAGGTGAAAGTCACTAGCAGTGTATGTTGTAGGAGAAACGAAAGATTTCCACTATCATATTCCGGGCTGAATCGTTTGCCATTAAACGGTACGGAATATTTATTTGTTTGGTTATTTACTGGTATTAAAAGTCATTTTCAGATTTTCTGTCCATATTATCACCATAACAAGTATAAAGACAAATTTTGCCAATCTTTTATTCCGTTCCTATGCTGCCCATGTCAGAACACTTTCACCCCATGCGTTTTATCAGTAAAGAGAACTTATCTTCCACAGAGAACTGCTGCACGCCTCTGCGTGTTCACAGTGCGATGCACCGGAATGTTGAGCACTGTAAAAATTACCATCAAATTAGGCACGTAGGGGTGTCCTAGCCCGATTTTTTGAGCTGAGGGGGGGGGGGGGGGATCTGACCTCCCCTCCTAGTTTCAACTAGGACATGCCAGTCGTTACCCTCTCATCCACTTAACTGAAGGTGAAGTCGGCCGAGAGGTAACGACCAGCGAGTCCTGGTTAGGCGTTGGTCTCCCACCCAGGGAAAACATTGGTAAATTTAGTGTTCGAAAAGCGAATCTGAGGCATTTATAGCGTGTGTAACCCTATATTAGAGACCATTTTGGAGCTCTATTTAAGTGAAAGTTGCACTGAGCCAATGCTGTTTTTTTTCTCTTGGAAGGGGGCGTACATATTTTTTTTTTTTTTTGGGGGGGGGGGTGCCCCCTGCCCACGCCACTGTCTCAAATTTCGCCTGTGGATGATACACAGTCTTAACCCTTTACCTAACACAAAAAGCAGATGACATTTGTAAACAAAATTGTTGAATAATTTTTTCATTTTATACGTCAAAAACATAGCTTATGACCTCAACGAGCTCGTTCCAATGAGGGGTCATAAACTATGAGTTTGAGACAAAAAATGAAAAAAAAAAATAAAGAAAATTGAATGGTGATTTTTGTGAAAAAGGCTGGCCAGTTTGGGCCGTTACGTTGGGTAAAGGGTGAAGTGGAGGGGAGGGGGGGGGTATATTGCCCCCTGCTCCACACCAACCCATCTTTTCGTTTAGGATTACTACACCTCTGCAGGCAGGAAAGTTAAAAAACCTGTAGTCTAGACATTTTGTTGACTGAACAAAAGACGGTTTGTAAGTCAGTTACCAACCTAGCAAAATGTACTTCACGAATTTGAACAAACTGTCCCATGCTAAATACCTTGCCTCTATGCAGCCCGGTGTCACTTAACGCACAGGGCAGATTGTTTAAATTTATGAAATACCCCAGTCAGATTGGGTAACATTTACCATGTACTCCACTTCAAAGTCACGGATCAACTGGAGTCTCGAATTTACAGTTATCACAGTGGGTGTACAACTCAGGGCCGTCTGACCGGCACTGTAGGTTAATAAAAGGTCAAAGGGTATATAATGAAGTCACATGTTCAAGTGTAACCGTCCACTTCAGAAGAAACGATACTACTTTTGTTGGTAACAGAAGGCAGCGTTTGATCAGGAACATTGCTAAGGCTCTCAGATGGATGGGGGAGGGGGGGGGGGGGGTGACTGGGTTGTCCACCTCGAGATTTCCAATTGTACCTACCCCTTCCCAGCAGGCAAATTTTGACTCTTGGTAGTCACAATTTCCAACTACAAATCAATATCTGGGGGATATTTACTTCTTTTTTTTTATTATTGGGATTTAACCCTTTACCCAACGAATCGCCCGTGTAATATGCAACTTAAGCAGCTGAAAAAATATTATTTTTCGAAAAATTTCAACAAAACCATATCATGTGACCCATCTTTGGAACGAGCTCATTGTGCTCGTTCCAAAGAGGGGTCACATGATATGGTTTTGTTGCAAGTTTTTTAAAAAATCTAAAAAATGATATTTGAAATAATAAATTTTGAAATCATCTGCGTTGGGTAAAGGGTTAACTCTTAACCAGCAGAGTATTTTCCAAATATTTTTCATCAAATCTGGTCATGACTGCTGTGAAGCAGCCATGACTAGATTTGTTGAAAATATCTTCCAAATTTAACTCCAGGAATTATTCATGAAAGCTCCATACAATTTACAGGGATAAATTTTTTATTAAATGTGCCCAAATTATAGTAATTTCAGTAGATAGAGAAATACTGGCCCGGGCAGTTAAGGGCACTTTTGACAGTCAGGTTCACCACGTGTCAGGCAGTTTTATGGGTGGAGAAAGACGAAGTACCCAAACAGAACCACCGAACAACTGTTAGACTGCCCAACGTACTAACTCAAGCAGGGTTAGCATTGGTTGAAGACAAGTGCACCATGGACGTGCAGTACACCTTAGTACACAGCACCACCTTGCCCCCATGTGGGTAACTGGGATTAAGTGCATTGCCCAAGGACACAACATAGTTACCCCCTAGTGAGAATTGAAACATGGACATCTTTTGGCTGGGATATTTACTATGTCTCAATTAATACCTGGAGGACCTTCATTATTTTTCAGTCTAAATATCAAATATTTTGGCCAAATTCTAGCCATGTTTGGAAAAATTCCACAAGAGGACTGTCTGAAATTTCTAACTTTATCCAATTTTGGGAATGGAATTCCCAACTATTGTAAAGCTGATGAATGATAGGTGGTGAGACCTCCCCCACTCCCTTCAGCAACGTTCCTGTGCAGTTGCTATTTGCTATCCATATGACTTAGAACCTGTTTCAATTAAAGTTATGTGGAAAACTTATTTATAAAAAAGTTATATATCTCAAGTATAGAGAACATCAAATATTTGTTACAACTGGTAAAGACATAAAAAATAAGGCAATTTCAGTTGTGTAAACTTTACATTTTCACAGAAATGAAGGCAAATTACATTCCCTTACACTGATGCAACCATAACACCATACTGGCCTATAACAATCAACAAGTACTACTAAAAATTACGAAATCAAAGATCAACCCCTTTTCTTCCCCTTTCAAGATTTGAACCCTGTTTTACAGAAATATTTGGTTTGTGTTAAACTGTGTTTCCTGCATTCTTAGGCAGTTTTGGTACTTCAGTGGAAATTTATTTATTTATTGGCGTTTAAGGCCGGGACATGGCTGGAGGTTTCTGACTGGGTGGCGTAGGGTAGTGAATTTCCAACTAGGGGGAGGGACTGGGGGGGGGGGTTGACCCCCTCCCAGTCCCTCCCCCTAGTTAGAAATTCACTACCAAGTAAAATTTTGAAAATGAAGCCATGAAAGGGGGCAAAAAATTGATTCTTGTAACTGAAATGCCAACACATTTATGATAGAATTATCAGGTTTTCATTATTATTTGTTATTATTCTGGGAATTGAATATGTGCTAAAGAAATGCTCAAGCTGAGAACTTTGAGTAATTCACGCTTGCCTAACATTAAATCAGATCTTATGCAGGAATGATCAATTTTCGATGTTTCATCATTTTGTAACTGTGACAGTGAATGATGGAATTAACTAAGGATAATGATTTTACATGATGCGATTTTCTTGAAGTGCATTACAAGGATTTTTTTATTACGATAAATAAACGTACTATAAAAATCTCGTACTGATTGACATCATGCATACTTATGTAGCTCGGTATTGCGAACACTGTAGTTGTAAATAGTAACAGTTAGAATTTTTGCCGATTTGAAATCAAGTTGGAATTTTGGGAAGTAAAGGAGACATCAGCATCACCAAAAAAGCTCTAAAATCCAGATAGATGGAATTTCCAACTACTCATGACTTGCCCTCCAAATTTCTAACCATAGGAAATTTTGGCCAGGATTGGGGGGGGGGGGGGGGGGGGAGGGGGGGAGGAGGCTACACAGCCCCCACATCCCCCCTGTCGCCACATCTCTGGTTTAAGGTCACATACTTCTGTACAATGGCTAATCAGACTGCAACATGGAGATAAAGTCAAGTTTAGTCAATTGTTTATACCCAAGTTGCTCCTTCTAGAGGACTTCCACCCCAAGCATTGGTGATATGGTCCTATTTTACCAGTAAAACAGATCTTGTTTACCACAGTAAACAAGCATTGCTTCACTTCCCATTGTTCCCAAAGGGAGCAAACTTATGTTAGGTATAGGGTTCAAAATGTGAGATAAAATATCCCTTCCAAGAGTGATTGGGTTCTAAAAAGCCCTTGAAACAACCTCTGAATTAACTTATCTCAGTCACGATTGCTGCTAACCCAAAGATTGAAACTCCTCCCCTCCCTCACAAATGAAACCTCAACTTAGGAGTGTTGAATCTCTAGCTGTCCTTAAATTCCAATTTTTTTCAAATCAATTTCTGCAAGTCAGGGTTTCAAATCTCACAGGGTAAGGGATTATTTCAGCTGCCTTTAGGACTGTCCCTGTATGTGTACCTATACACAAACTTAAGTCTATATAACCAAATAACAAGTTTAACGCATTTTTACAATGAGCTATATTGTTAAACACACTGTTATGATTCTGATCAATTAATTATGACTTAGTGCCATGATCTATTCTACAATGGGAACAATATCTTTGTGTAATTTTCCTTTCAATCAAGAAATGATTTTACAGAATAGCGTCGTACAGCTTATAGAAATTCTTGAAAAATTATAGAAATTTGCATCAGACTGAAAAACGTCTTGGGAAGTATGGAAAATTTGTCGGTGAAGCCTTGATGGTATTGAAAAAATAAGGAAATTAATTTTTTGGACAATTAACCATGACCACATTTATGTAAAAATTTCAGTTTGCAAATTTTGCCCATAATGCACCAAGGTCTTAACCAACTCCTTCTTGTTTGACAGAGCTCTGAGACTGAATTAGTTAAGATTCCTAGATGCTTTACAGGAAAAATTAGCTGTTTGAAATTTTGGTAGTTTAACAGCAGTGTACCGAGAGTCTGCAAGTACAATACAGTGCAGCCCACCCAACTGGATAGTCCTAAACTGAATAAATCCATTAATTGCATATAACTTCAAACACCAAACTGTTTTATTTATTTATTTCTTGGAGTTTACCCATTTACCAAACAAATTGCCCGCATTTGCCTGTGTAATATGCAAATTCAGCAGCTTAAAAAATATTATTTTTTGAAAAATTTCAACAAAACCATATCATGTGGCCGCTCTTTGGAACGAGCTCGTTGAGCTCGTTCCAAAGAGGGGTCACATGATACAGTTTTGAAATTTTTGGAAAAAATGATATTTAAAATAATAAATTTTGAAATCGTCCGCATTGAGTAAAGGGTTAAAGACACATATTTCTGCATAATGGCTAATCAGGATCACAACATGGCGATAAAGACAAGTCTAGTCTATCATTTATACCCATGTTGATTTTACAGAGGACTTCTACCCCAAGCATTTACGAGTGGGTCCTATTTTACTCGTAAAACAGAGCTTCTGTATCACAGTAAACAAGCACTGCATCACTTCCAGGAGATTCCATGGGGGACCAAACTCTTTACCATAGAAAATGGACCTGGTGATTGCACAAAGGTTACAGAGTTAACTCCAATTAAATGAGTAAATAAGAGTGATTTTTCATAGAATTATCCTAAAGAAGCATTTAATCTATTATACCTTATCTGACCAATTGCAATAGAATACTAAGATTATTACTACAATGCAGAAAAATGATCAGATACTTGTTAATAAATATTCCTGTTAATTGAATATTTTCATTGGCAAAGTGCATGTTCAATTAATTAGGTTCCTAGGTTTAATGTTACTTGCATCTTTTGAGGCAAAATCATGACAAAATCATATTGTTCAGTTTTGAGAACTCGCACTTTAGGTATTGGCTGTTAAGAATCTATTGAGTAAGTATTTATTTAACCTTTTACCCAATGAATCGCCTGCATCCGCCCGCGTAATATGCAAATTCAGCAGGTGAAAAAATATTATTTTTCGAAAAATTTCAACAAAACCATATCATGTGACCCCTCTTTGGAACGAGCTCGTCGACCTCGTTCCAAAGAGGGGTCACATGATATGGTTTTGTTGAAATTTTTTGAAAAAATTTAAAAAATGATATTTAAAATAATAAATTTTGAAATCGTCTGCGTTGGGTAAAGGGTGAACTGGTTGAGTGCTAGAAGCCACTATCATGCCTCTATTGAAATATGCAGAAAGCCACTTCAGTGTTTGTCTATTTATTTATCAGTGGATTTACACTGTTTATTTACTTATACATGTATTTATTGGTGTTTAATGACACTTTTGACAGCCAGGGTCACCTCGTGGTGGACAGTTTTGCCGGTGGAGAAAGCAGGAGTACCTGGAGAGAACCACCGAGCAGTGGCAAGGAACTGTCAGACACACCAACCTACTAACTCCACACAGGCAGGGTTAGCATTGGTTGAAGACAAGTGCACCATTGACGTGCAGTACACCTTAGTACACAGCACCACCGTGCCCACTCGGGGACAATCAGGATTAAGTGCCTTGCCCATGGACACAACACAGTTACCCCTAGCAGGAATTAACCCTTTGAGACTTTAATTATCCTGACGATCAAACGTCACTGGGAATTCAGTTTCTTCAACGTTTTTCAAAATGCGACGTCAAACGTCGGAAAGTACAAATAACAAGATATTTTTAACATTAGTTATTATCTGGTTGAGGGTTTTTTTTTAGATTATTTTTGGTGGTCTGAATTTGTTATTCAAAACTTGTTTTATTACAAATTATTGGAGAGTGCCCACAGGCACAAAATATTATTTGTGTGTTGACTGAATATGAAATATAAGCAAGGAAAGTGTTGGCTTTTGCTCTGGTATCATCATTTTTTGAAAGCCCTGATAGTGGCTTCTAGCACTCAACCTGTTAAGATGTCTTGACAGCAGGATTATATTAGTATTTTAATTTGCGATAACATTTGGCTCAATGGTTGTCACTGAGCACTATTCGGGAGAAAATAGGATTTGAGGTTAAAACTTTAAAAAATCGAAAAAAAATAAAACAAATTACCACAAAGTATCAACACGCTGTTTGATTTCGTACATCACAAGATGTACACATGTATCAAAGGGTTAAGCCCCTTCACTCTGATGTCAAAATACCAAAATTTCAGGAAGCTGTTTTTTCCCATAATGCATCTAGAAATTTAACCAATTCAATCTCGTTTGACAGAGCTCAATGAGCTCTGTCAAACGAGATTGAATTGGTTAAATTTCTAGTTGCATTATGGGAAATTTTTTCTGCCTGAAATTTAGATATTTTGACATCAGTGTGCAGGGGGTTAAACTGTGGGTCTTTTACAGAAGAGTGCAAACAGGCAAATAACTGTAGCAAAACAATTATTTATAAATAAAATCTTGTTAAACTAAGGCTCCCCTTGATGGTAGCATATCTTTAAAAAAAATACTCGTGTTACAAATCAACTTGGAGAAATAATTTAGAACTCTACCAGTAAATAATACATTGGTGCATTAAGTCACATTCAGCATCTATGGATAGTGCTAGTAAACTAGTGCTTGTCTACATCAATAGATCAAAATCACAGCAGTGCTGTAGAGTACATGAATCAAGTTTGAAAGTCTTCCTACTATCAATCGTCTCTCCAAATCATTAATATTCAATAAAAGTACAGCTACAGAAATCATGTTGCAGAAATAACTTGAGAAAAACAGAAAAAAATAGAAGTCAACATATTTCTATAAAAAAAATAATATTTTTTGGGGGGTACTAGAACAAATATTTAACTCTTTGCATGCTGCTAGAGGATATCCCTGCCCAAGACAGAAAATTTCTTGCCACTAAACTAAGTATCAGTTGGGCATTTTTAACCACGGTTTCCTCTATAAATTGTACCAGTTGTTTCTTGAGTAAAATTCTCTTGAATTTTCCATCAAATCTAGTCATGGCTGCTTCACAGCAGACATGACGAGAATTGCTGGAAAATATTTTTAAAATACTCAGCAGATTAAGAGTTAATGAATGCTGACCAAACACTTTAAGGTGGTCACAAAAACCATAGTTAACTGACAGAGACATTATCTGGTTAAAATTCTCGGTCTGCATCCTCCCCACAAACTGACTGTCGAAAAAAGTAATGTGCAAAAATTGAATCTGAAATGGTATTTTTGTTGACTTTTCACATTTAGTCCTCATTCACAGTGTTTTTTTCACCATACCCCAATCCTCTGGTGTAATTGTTCATTCATTTATTGGTATGTCAGGTCATATAGTTCTGCACAATGACTAATCTTGAGGGCAACATGGATATAAGTCAAGTTTAGTCACTCCCCGGTGTTTCCACAGGGCCCACTGGTGTAAGTATCTTGTGACTGGATCTCCCTCCCTCAGTGAATTGAATTAAAAAAAAGAATTGCCTGAGAAACAATTAATTTAATTTGTGTGGCCTAATCTATATCTACGTTTGTGTACACTTATTTTCTAGATTAGAAAAAAGGGGTTAAAAGGGGTCAGTACATATTATTTCAGTACTTATCAAACAACATTTTTTTTCATGAATATCAGATTTTTTTTTACTCCTGATTGGCTTTTTCTAAATCACAGCATCATTGGATAAATTATATTCGTTGAAGAATATGCTGCAGCAATAAACACCCAAAATATTCTGCTAAAAATTAATTCGAGACATATATACTCCTGAAATTCAATGTATGAGTAAACAATATGAATATGACATGTTCATATGTACAATGATCATGAGTAAATTAAATATCTACAACATGGCTCAAATCACATTGAAAATATGAATGATTGTAACAATGATGTTTGCTGCTGTGTCAAGTTTAGGAGAAAACTTTGCTTGCAATTCATCTCTTCTTGTTGTTGAGATTCATTGAAACTTTCAATAAATGAGGTGAACAGTTTTATGGGTGGAGGAAGCTGGAGCACCCAGGGAGAACCAGTGAGGGGAGGCAAGTGATAATTAGACTCTCCAACTTGCCGACATTGCACAAGCAACCTTAGCATTGGTCGAAGGCATGTATACCATCAACGTGCAATATGTCTTGGCACACTGTGCCAGTGTGCTCTCACCAAGGATGGAAATAAGCAATCTGTCATTTGCAGAATGACGTTCCCAGAGAGTGAATTTGCTTATGCAGTGGGAAAATTTATCCTCTGGGTACCTCTTTCTGTTTAGGACTGATACCTAAGTCAGATTCAGGTTCACAGAGGGTAAATTTAGTGATGTTAACCTGGTGTGCAGGGTAGCATCACCAAATTCACACTCTGGGGACCTCATTCTGCAGATGACAGTCTGCTTATTTTCAGACTTGGCTCCCACTAATTTTGACCCCTAAGCTGGTGAAACCCCCTACTGCTTTTGTTGTTGTTGTTTACTGAGGTGTAACTACACTTACAACAATCAGAGTCACTTTGTGTCACTTTCACGGGTGGAGGAAACTAGAGTTTTTTGGGGTTTTTTATTAGGGTTTAACAACACATTAACAGCCAGGGTCATATCATGTCGGTGACAGTTTTATGGGTGGAGGAAGCAGGAGTACCCGGAGAGAACCACCGAGCAACGACGAGCAGCTGTCAGCTCTCCAACATCGTAACTCTGAACTCTACACCGTGGGACAGGCAGGGTTAGATTGGTTGAAGACATGCGCACCATCGACGTGCAGTATGCCTTAGTACACAGCGTCATCGTGCCCCTATGTAGGCAATCGGGGTTAAGAGCCTTGCCCAAGGACACAATGCGGGAGCACAAATCAGTCGCTGAAATGGTCACCCATCCAACTACTAACCGCACTCGACGTTGCTTAACTTCGGTGATCTGACGAGAACCGGTTAACACGGGGCTACCGCGCCTCCAGAAGCTAGAGTACTCATTCAGAGAGAACAACTGGGCAACACTCCAACATACTCTCTCCGCTCGCAGAGATAGCAGCGGTTGAAGGCAAGTGCACAATCGACATGCAGTATGCCTTAGTACATACTGCCACCACATGGGCCATCAGGATTAAATGTCTTGCCCAAAAGGATACAAAGGAATTACCGCTGGCCAGGATTGAATTGTGACCTTTTGGTTTAATGTCCACTGAGCCATGATGCTCCCAAAATTCTAAAACGAAACATCCATCACGTATATAATTTTACCCTAATGAACAAATCTGAAAATTAACTCCTTGCATGCTGCTGGTGGATATTTCTGCTCAGGACAGGATTTATTTTGCCTCTGAACTCAGTATAATTTTGGTACATTTAATCAAATTTCCCTCCTGTAAACCAAAGTTTTTTTTCACCAAAGATTTTTTGAGTTTGAATTTACATGAATTTTCCATCAAATCTAGTCATGACTAGATTTAATGAAAAATATCTTATAAATACTCAGTGGGTTATGAGTTAAAAGCTTGCAATAGAGAGGTAAGCGATAGTTTCATTTCACAGCTGCAGTGATGAAAACAGAATGAATGACCCAAATTTTAACAAGTACAATTTGGAAAAAGGTGATTAGTTTTGCTAGAAATAATACAATTACTTATTAAGAGATAAGCGGAAAGTGGTAGCATTAAAATAGTCACAGCTGACTGTTCCTTCACAACAAGCTAATGACAAAAAACCTATTCAACATTTTGTTGCTGACAAATATTTATAACAAATATTAAAAAAAAAATGATGCTGAGAGGATGGAATAATGATATATTCTACAGTTCCGATGAAATTGTTGTATGGCTGCTTCTCAGCAGCCATGCATCAATTTTATCAAAACAAATATTCACACAAAATTTAACATTAATGAGGAAGTCTGTTTTGAAAAAAAAAAGCATAAAATTTTTCAACAAATTTAAATTCATTCAATTTTATGTCATTGATAAAAACAAATATCATATAATTTTGTTTTATATATACTCAGCAAGTTTGAACAGAATCACATTTCAATTGCCTGCCACAACAAAGTCCCTGAACCAATAATAGATGAGGATTATCTCCCTTTCACGCTCCAAACACAAGTAAGTCACACCTGACAGCCACAGCCATCGACATCGATCTGTACAATCTCAAAAGTTCATTCTTTCAGTCACAAGTCCCTTTCTGGAATCCTCAGAGATAAAATTTAAATTGCACAGGACGGCTCCTCCACTGGGGTGAGTGGATTAAATGCGGAACTTATTGATCTGAATGAGAAAACTGCTGGGTCGAGAAGACACTTGGATTTGCTGCCGCTGGTATTAATTGTCTGAAAAGAGAAAAGGAATGAATTATTATTTTTGGGTTTAATTTATAACCTTTTAAGTTAAAACAAGCATTTCTGCAGTAGCATAATTTGCAAAACACTATATTTTCAGGTGAATCTTGAATGCTTCAGTTCTGTGATAGGGCTTTCACTGAAAGATAAAAACGATTCCATTTTTATTTTGGGGGAAACTGTGCTTTATTTCATAGGGATAAAAGAACCCCCAAACATACACTTGTTTCAAACAGATTTTATTGCACAGAAATCAAAAATCTAATTTTAAGGCCTAAAAAAATAAAAAATCTGTTTCTCAGGCCCTCCCGCATGGTCCTTTTGGCTGCCGCATGCTCTCTTTTTATAACCAATTTGAACTTAAAAAAAATTAAAATTAAATGGTTTATGTCTGATATTTTACCCAAGTTAAAAAAATTGATGAATTTGTCCCTTGAGTGCAAGAAGGCTTTGCAATACTTTAGCATTGCAAAGCCTTCTTGCTCTCAAGGGATGAAATACACCACCACCCATGCTATTCTGTAGATTATGAGGCCTAAAACTTGAACCAAGAACATGAACTTTTGATGGCAAAGAAGTAATTACTGAAATAAAAAATAAAATAAAAAACTGCTCGCCCACATGCAATTTCACAAATAATGGCCTGAGAAACAGAAGATTTACTTTGTGTGGCCTAATATTCGATTTGAAACCCCCTGCCCGATTCGAGTTGACCCAACATTTGAGATTGACACAGACTTAGGCTACATGCCATTATGCTTTTGACTTGATGTTAAAAGTCTTTTCAGATATATCATTTTGTACTGAACATTAGAGCTGGGCAGTTTTCTGGTTTTTGTGGCAAACCGGAAAAACAAACCGCAAGACCAAGCAAAAACCAGCCAAATTTGTGTATCAGCTGATCAAACTATCTTACTAAGAGGGAACTAGGCTAGTGGCACCTATAGTCTCTGGTCACTTAGTCTCTCCAGTGAAGTTATTCATTTATTTATTGGTGTTTAAGGTCACATACTTATGCACAATGGCTAATCGTGACCGTGACAGCTTTACGGGTGGAGGAAGCCGGAGTATCTGGAGAGAACCACCGAGTATCGACATGCAGCTGTCAGCTCTTCAACATTCTAACTCTGTCCAAGCTCTGCTCAAGCAGGGTTACAGCGGCTGAAGACGTGCACTATCAATGTGCAGTATGCCTTAGTACACGGCAACCTGGGATAAAGTGCCTTGACCAAGGACATAACACGGGTCGTCCCAGACATGGATCGAACTCGGGACCTCTAGCATAGAAGTCCAACAGTCTACCACTGAGCCACCATGCTCCCCTCCAGTGAAGTAGAGATGGGCGGTATACCGTAAACACAGTTCGGTATCAATATCGAGCCAATATCGATTTATCGTGCCGGGGGAATCTCAAAATACCAAAATTTTTGTTTTGAAAACTATTTCTGACATTGGTTAAAAAATAAAAGCACAAACAACAGAACATAGAGCAAAACTCACGTGAAGTCAAGCCCATGGACTATGTATTTCTAAAGGCTGTCACCAATGGTCATTTTATGCAACAAAAAAGCTGAGAGAAAATACCCAGGGGGTATTTTCTCTCGGCTTTTTTGTTACATCAAATGACCAATGGCATGTGCCGATGTTGTCTCCAACATTTTGACACTTCGGTGACTTTGTCTGCTATAAAGTGGCAAACTATAGCTGAACAGTATACCAAAAATACCACATGATATTGGTATCAGTGGGGGCACAGTGGCGCTGCGGTAACCGGTTCCATCAGATCACCGAAGTTAAGCAACGTCGAGCCCGGTTAGTCCTCTGAGCGATCGATTCAGACTCCCGCATTGTGTCCTTGGGCAAGGCACTTAACCCAGAATGTTCATATGGGGGCATGATGACGGCGTGTACTAAGGCGTATTGCACGTCAATGGTGTGCATGTCTTTAACCAATCTAACCCTGCCTGTGCTGCAGTGCGGAGTTACGATGTTGGGGAGCTGGCAGCTGCTTGTCGTTGCTCGGTTGTTTTCTCCGGGTACTCTGGCTTCCTCCACCCGTAAAACTGTCACAGACACGATATGACCTCGGCTGTTAATGTGTCGTTAAACCTTAATAATAAAGAAAAGAAAAAAAAAAATTGGTATCAGTGTGAGTATATGTATGTTGTTGATGCTGAATATTGTACTGTACCAATAGGTGAATCATTCTAAAATACCAAAACTGAACTTGAAATTTCAACACCGCCCAACTCTGCGGCAAAGGTCCTAATACATAGTGTTCTCATTGTCACATTTTCTCCCTTATTGACTCATCCACCAATAAGGGAGAATGTGACAATGAGAACACAACATAAATTAGATGAACTTTATTCATTTGTTACCCTAAGGCCTAAAAAAAAAAATTTGTTTCTCAGGCCCTCCTGCATGGTCCTTTTGGCTGTCGCATGCTCTCTTTTTATAACCAATTTAAACTTAAAAAAAATTAAAATTAAATGGTTTATGTCTGATATTTTACCCAAGTTAAAAAAATTGATGAATTTGTCTCTTGAGTGCAAGAAGGCTTTGTAATGCTTTAGCATTGCAAAGCCTTCTTGCACTCAAACGATGGAATACACCACCACCCATGCTATTCTGTAGATTATGAGGCCTAAAACTTGAACCAGGAACATGAACTTTTGATGGCTAAAAAGTAATTACTGAAATAAAAAATAAAATGAACTGCTCGCCCGCATGCAATTTCACAAATAATGGCCTGAGAAACAGAAGATCTAATTTGTGTGGCCTAATTTATGGTTTTTTTGACTCAATGGGCTTAACAACTGATCCCCTAGGGCCACTACTAAGAATAATCAAAGGGAAGTTAGGCTGAACCCAATGAAGATAATTACAGACAGGGTTTTTGGTGGTGAGAGGGTTGTACAAACTATTGCAGATTTATTTCCAAGTTGAGGAGAGTGACGTGTTATTTACTAGAATAGCCACTTTGGGCCACACAAAGTAGATGTTCTGTTTCTCAGGCCAAGTTTTGTAAAATTGCATGCGGGCAGGCGGTTTTTAATTTTATATTTTATTTTTGTAATTATTTCTTTGCCATCAGAAGTTCATATTCTTGGTTTATTTTATGTTTTAGGCCTCATAATCTACAGAATAGCAAGGGTGGTGGTGTATTTTGTCCCTTGGGTGCAACAAGGCTTTGCAATGCTAAAGCATTGCAAAGCCTTGTAGCACTCAAGGGACAAATTTATCAATTTTATTAACTTGTGTAAAATATCAGACATAAATCATTTAATTTTTATTTTTTCAAGTTTGCATTAGTCATAAAAAGAGAGCATGCGGCAGCCAAAGGGACCATGCGGGAGGGCCTGAGAAACAGATTTTTAATTTTATTAAGCCTTGCCAATGAAAATTATTCAATTAACAGGAGGATTCAATTAACAGGGATTGTGTAACTTTCATGTATTCTGGAGATAAACTTGGCATTTATTCTATTATATATTGTTTGACAGAGCTCCATGAGCTCTGTCAAACAAGATATAATAGATTAAATGCCTGTATTGGATGTACTGAGGCCAAATAGGTCTATAAAGGAAGGAAAACTGGGAGAGTCAGGGTAATTTCTCGACAGGTTGCAAGATTTTTTATTTAATTAACAGGAGTTTACTCTATAACCTATATTCAATATGTACTGGAGGTATGGTAAATGGTCTTGTGCTGGGAAATTATATTCAATTAACATGGTTATTCAGTTAAGAGATATCCAGTGAAGTGGACTCCATTGTATACTTAACACATAGAAAAACTGAATCCAAACGAAGGTTTTTTCCTGCAACCAAAATGACACCGATTCTGAAAAATCAAAACCTCCTTGCTCCACTGATGGTCAAGCTGACCAGCCACTGGGATTGATTTTTCATGGCTGAAGGCATGTGTGGATGGTGGGGAATGGTTTGTGAAGTTCTGAGATTCCACTATTTCTGTGCTTATATAATTTGAATCACCTGATCATGTATCCTGTAGCTCTGTGGGGTTAAAGTACTTGTATTGGGTTTCATCTCCACAACCGTGAAATACTCTTCACATTATCAGCGTGGGATAACAAAACAACAACAACGATCACAAAAGTGGACAAAGAATTTCAAACATGTCGCAACTGGGGCATTCCAGTGAGGAGGTCTCTCGTAAACTATGTTTTGGAGGCAGAAATTAAAAAAAAATACTAAATTTTTTTAACCCTTCCTTCACCTAATATGAAAAGCAGATGACACTTGCAAACAAAATTCTTTTCATTTTTTGTCTCAAAAACATAATTTATGACCCCTCATTGGAATGAGCTTGTTCCAAAGAGGGGTCATAATCTATGTTTTTGAGACAAAAAATGAAAATTAATTGGCGATTTTTGTGAATAGCACTGGCCGGTTTTGGCTGTTACATTGGGTAAAAGGTTAAACTAGAACTATCACTGAAAGTGATTAATACCCCTATCTCCAGCTTGCTAGGATGCACAACAGAATGTTGAGCTTGAAAAACCAAAAATAAATCCAAGTTTATGGGAGATAACTTGGTTAAAATTGTCGCAGTTCAAAAAGTTTGGAATGTGCGTATGCCCACTTGTTAGTCATAATGTTTGAGAAGTTTGATGAATTTGGTTCATTGATGAAGGAGGTGTTCCATACACGAAATTCTCATGAACAAATCTATATTAAATCTTCTGAGTTGAAGAGGAGGTAACCTCGTAAAAATCACGACAGATGGAAAATTTGGAAATATGCACATGTTCACTCATTAGTGGCCGTGTTTAAGAAGCTTCATCAAAATCGGTTCAATAATGTAGGAAGAGTTGTGCAACACAAGAATCACATTTGAAAATCCATAATAAATCTAAGTTCATGGGAGATAACCAGGTTAAAATGGTGCAGATGAAACATTTTAAAATATGTGCATGTCCACTTGTTGTTCATAATGTTTAAGTAGTTTCATCGAAATTGGTTCAATAATATAACGTTGGAGGAGTGGCACACACAAGTTTAAATGGACACATAAAACGGTTATTTTATTTATTTATTCACTGATGTTTATTTATTCATTTATTGGTGTTTAAGGTCACATACTTATGCACAATTGCTAATCATGACTGTGACAGTTTCACAGGGGAGGAAGCCTGAGTACCCAAAGAGAACAACTGAGAATCAACAAGCGTCAGATCAACATTCTAACTCTGCTCAAGCTCCGCTCAAGCAGCGGTTGAAGACATGTGCACCATCGACGTGCAGTATGCCTTAGTACACGCCATCATTGTGCCCCCATGTAGGCAACAGGGATAAAGTGCCTTGTTCAAGGACACATCATGGGTCATCCCGGATGCGGATCGAACTTGGCATCTCTAGCATCTATTGATGTTTATGGTCATATATTTACAATTGCTGATCATGACCGTATCGTGGATATAAAGTCAAGTGCAGCCTATCATTTATACCCATGTTGCCCATTTTAGAGGACTTCCACCCCAGATATTCATGACTATGTCCTATTTTACCAGTAAAGGAGAGCATGTTTAACAGAGTACGTGAGCACTGCTTTACTTCCTGGGGTTCCCAAGGTGGATTTTATAAAATATTTGTGAATTCATGCAAGTGGGAAGGAAAGAAAATATAAATAGCATCTGATATACACTGCTAGGTCCTATTTTGCCAGTAAAAGAGATTGTTCACCACAGTAAAGAAGCTGTGCTTCACTTCTCAGGGTGTCACAGGGGTAGAGAGTGAAAGAGTTAAGAGACACTCAAATTTTTTATTAATCTTCAAACATCAACTGGAAACTCAGCCAATTACCGAATCTTTCAATGTTCAAAATTCAGTTGCCAGGGCTTGAGTATTTCAGTGGAAACATTCCTTCAAGTCCGCCACTGGTTTTGTGCAACACAAAAAATGCGTAAGTAATCAAATTCTGCTACAGATGAAACAACAATTCCTATTGAGACTTTCTCCTGTTTCATCTGTTTCAATGAAACTACTGTACAAGAATTTCATTTCTGACAGTGAATTGGTGGATTCCTGGAAATCAGACAATCTGAATGATTGCATTGTCAGGATAATGATTGAGATGTAGTATAATGAAATGGCTATAATCCAATATTTGTCAAAAAGTCCTAAATATTAAATGGTGTGGGCTTCTGCCTTGATTGTCAGCTGGTGTCTTAATATGTCATGGTGGATATTAATATCAAACAGGAAATTCATAGAATTAAGTTACATGTTGGGTAAAACGAAAACACAGTATTGAGATGTGAGAACAGGCAATTTACAGTAGAGACTTTGAACCGTGTACCTAATGAATAGGCCACATCTGCTTGTGTAATTTAGAAACTGAGTAGATGAAAAAGAATTATTTTTTCAAAACATTTCAACAAAACCATATCATGTGACCCCAGTCAAGCTCTTTCCAATGAGGGGGTCACATGCTATGGTTTTTGTTAAAATTGTGTGAAAAAAATGTAATTTAACCCTTTACCTAACATGAAAAGCAGACGACACTTGCAAAAAAAATTCTTGAATAACTTATTTTTTTCATTTTTTGTCTCAAAAACAAAGGTTATGACCCCTCATTGGAACGAGCTCGCTGAGCTCGTTCCAATGAGGGGTCATAACCTATGTTTTTGAGACAAAAAATGAAAAAAATAATGAAAATTAATTGGCGATTTTTGAGAATTGCGCTGGACGGTTTTGGCCGTTACGTTGGGTAAAGGGTTAAATAACAAATTTTGATATTGTGTGCAATTGGTAAGAGTTAACACTTTACACAACACAATGGCCGATGACACAACTTTTTTTCGTGTAAACTAATATGACTTTTCAATTTTTGTTTCAAAAACATAGTTTATGAACACTGATTGGAATGAGCTTGATCAACTCATTCCAATTAGGGGTCATAAGCCATGTTTTGGAGGGGAAACAAAAAATGAATGATCATTTTTTTGAATAGTACTGGTAAGATATAACCATTACAGTTTGTTTGTGTGTAGCCAGTTTGGTTTAACCCTTTACCCAACACAGACGATTTTAAAATTTATTATTTTAAATATCATTTTTTAAATTTTTTCAAAAAATGTCAACAAAACCATATCATGTGACCCCTCTTTGGAACGAGCAAAACAAGCTCGTTCCAAAGAGGGGTCACATGATATGGTTTTGTTTAAATTTTCTGAAAAATAATATTTTTTCAGCTGCTGAATTTGCATATTACGTGGGCGGATGCGGCGATTCGTTGGGTAAAGGGTTAATGACACGTTCAACAGCCAGAGTCACATCAGGTTAGTCAGTTTTACGGGTTGAAGAAGCTGGAGTACCTGGAGAGAACTAATGAGCAGCATCGAGCAACTGTAAAACTCCCCAACTCACTAACTATGTACAAACAGAGTTGTCAGCATATTGTAAGCAAGAGTGCCAAGTGAGTGCAGTACACGTTAGTACACAGGCAATTAGGATTAGGTTATTTGTCCATTTGACAAAACAGAGTTACTGATGGTTAGGATTGAACCATCAACAGGCCTGCTGTTTCCAAATTTTGCGTAACCCATTTATCGTTCACCTGGTCGGAGCTTTGGTAACTTACCATTTGTTCCCCTGTATTTCATTTCGGTAACCCATTAGATAACCTAAATACATATGTATTGCAACTATGCCGAAAAATGAACTATTGTATCATAGCCAAGCTGTTAATCCTATGGGCAATATCCTGATGAATAAAGATGAATCCTTAGGAACAATAATGAGGCTGTGTGTAACAATTCAGATACAAATTAATTGCAATTATAGCCTTAGCTTGGCATGGGCTGGCATGCAGCAGAAGAGTAGTCACCCATAATCACTATTTGTGGCAGAGACAGGCAGACATGAATTATAGCCAATTCCTGACTTTGTACCTATGCTACATCTTGAGATGATCAACAATTTAAAATGATGTGTATCATCAACCAATCATCAGCATAGGTGTTTGCATCTGCCTGAAGTATTAGCTGCCCCGTTGGCCAATATGGGATGAGCAGCTATCCTTCAGACAGATGCAAACATCTGGGTAGCTGATGATTGGTTGATGTTCAACATCATTCCACTATTCACTCATACTAGATCATTCTACTTGGCAAATCTTTTGCGGGATCTGGCAACTGTTTGGGTGAATACATTGTGTTTTGATTGTCACGTTTTCGGGTGGATGGGTCAATAAGGGAGAAAATGTGACAATCAGAACACAAAATAGATTAGATTATTACTTTCCAAAGTGTGATTTACCCCGGGATTTCCAATTTGATTATAAACAATAAATTCACTAGTGAATTATGCAATCAACAACTGGGTCATGTATCCGTGCACGCAAACGAAGACGCATTGCCATTGGTGAAATGGGGACTTCATTGTTTTTTGTTTTTTAACCCTTTACCTAACATGAAAAATAGACGAC
Organism: Pictodentalium vernedei; assembly: GCA_031216915.1. NCBI lineage: Eukaryota > Metazoa > Mollusca > Scaphopoda > Dentaliida > Dentaliidae > Pictodentalium > Pictodentalium vernedei. The sequence continues at coordinate 122,145,962 of CM062292.1, read as the reverse complement.
ACTTGCAAAAAATATTCTTGAACAACTATATTATTTTCATTTTTTGTCTCAAAAACATAGGTTATGACCCCTCATTGGAACGAGCCTGATGAGCTCGTTCCAATGAGGGGTCATAACCTATATTTTAGAGACAAAAAATGAAAAAAATAATGAAAATTAATTGGCGATTTTTGAGAATAGCGCTGGCCGGTTTGGGCTGTTATGTTAGGTAAAGGGTTAAATAATATAATTATCGTTAATAATGATAAGTAATAAACAGAGTAATCGCTTGACTGGGCTGGTTACGTGAAATAATTCATTCGAAGCAAGGGACTATACTGTAAAACACTTGTGCGCATTTGCGCACTCGTGTTTCTACAACGTCCCTCACCTCTCATGAATTATTTCACGTAACCAGTCCAGTCAAGCGATTACTCTCTATTGAACTTTATTAAACTAGTCAAAAACGTATATATAAAATATATATTTTTTTGACTAGTTATATTAACCAGTCAAAAAAATGTATGTTTTTTGATTGGTTATGGTATGTTGTGTCTTACAAACTTTTCCAGGTTAAGGAGCCTGAAGTGTTATTTACTATCAGTTTTGAACACACAGAAAAACCAAACTGAAACCGAGGCTTCACCGAAACTCAACCGAAACCGAATCTGAAAAGTAAAAATCTACAAAGCTCCAGCAATATAACTCTTGAAGAAATACTTAGACAATCCCATTAATAATATCATCACCTGGAAGCTATTATCAAATGGGGAGAGAATAACTTCAGTTTTCCTTAAAATGTGACGACAATAAATGGTGCAGAATGGATGTACAGACAGATGAAAAGATAGAAAGATGGACAAAAAACAGATAGAACCTATTCCTTTTCCCCACTCCCTATATATCATGACACAATAAATTAGATGAAATCAGCTAACTAGCTGACCACTCTCACCCCTAAATATGAGCAGTCGGTCTATTATAATTCTTGTTTGGCAGAACCCTAGGAGCTCAGGCAAACAAGATATAATAAAATAAATACTCAATTTATCACAAGAATAAAAGAAAAGAAAATGTAAAAAATCTGGTTAATTGATTTCCCTGTTAATTACTCAGGGACACACAACTTAGTTACCCCTGGCAGGGATCGAACCATGAACCTTTTGGATTGAAGTCCAATGCTGTAACAACTGAGCCACACAGCACTCCCTCTATGTTGAATATTCAGTGCATTTAGAAAAATCTTGATTCCAGAATTATTTTGGTTCTCTAACTGTTACCAAGAGGTTAAAAACTAAGAAAACAACTGTTTGATTTTTAAAACAGAAAAAATAAACTTTATTAAGGTTTTTACATCTGAAGTTTCAGTTTTTTCTATAAAGAGATTCTACAGGATATGAAATGAGAGATGTTACTCCGTTTTCACTAAATTTGGCAAACGAACAAAGAAAACATCATTTATCTGAATGTACTCAGCTTCATCAAATTTGAACATTTTTTGCTCCAGATGAAATTTCAGTCTGTTCAAATTTTGATTGAATTAGCTGGCAAATGCCAGTGATGTTATTTTATTATCTCCCAAAATATTATCATTAATTCACTTTCGATCCCACTGCAATAGTTTCCATAAAACTGAGTAAGGAATCTCAGAGAAACAACAGACGCAAGGAAATTAAATGTTTTCTTAATTTGTTTGGGATGAAATTTGTTGTTTATTTGAGTGATTCCTCTCTGAATGAATTACTGGAGCACTGAAATTTTACAAGATTTCTGATTGATTGCTTGATATGTAAATTTAACCTTTTTTCTAATGGAATGAGGTCATAATTAGTTGTAATTTGTTTCCCATGAAGCAGGGTTCCACACATAAGAATTTTACGAGAAAAACAATGTGATACAGAGGAGCCTAATTAACTCTTTCCCAACAAATCAGCTGCATCCAAGCTTGGACATTAGCAACCTGGCATTTGCAGAATGAGGCTGATGCTATCCCATACAGTCGGCCAATTTATCCTTTGGGAACCTCTTTCTGTTTTGGCCCAATACCTTGAATCAGATTGAGGTTCACAGAGGGTAAATTTAGTGATGCTACCCTGCTGTGCAGGGTAGCATCCTCATTCTGCAGATGACAGTCTGCTTATTTCCAGGCTTGGTTGAATCCACACGTATAATTTACAAAATAAGGAACCGAAAAAAAAAAAGCAACAAAACCGTATCATGCAACCCCCTCATGATATGGTTTGGTTGGTTCCTTTGTTGGACTTTGACTTTCTGGTGAACCAATTACCACTTTTTGTCATCACATTTCAATGAAAACCATTCAAGGTGTTTTTCCAAATTTAATATTTTGCTTTTTGGTGATAATATCAAGTATGAGATGGTGAACTTACTGTGTTCAAGTCTATCTTTGAGAGTTATTGCCCTTGTTGGACATGTGTTCAAGATTTTTTTCCAGAATCTCTTGTACAAATGGGAAGGTTGTGATTCCGTTATTCGATCCAGCTAGAAATTCCAGCTTTGATTATATTCCTTAATATGCACTGGCCTACTTTCCAATCGCACAGGTGGGGTTCGTTCCAATGAGGGGTCACATGATATGGTTTTGCTGAAATGTTTTGAAACAGCTGAAGAAACAATTATTCAAGTAATAAATTTCATGTACATTGGGCAGGGATTCTTCTGCCCTCTTTGTGAAAGGGTCTGGAGTCCATGCAACTGGGAAAATTCACGTCACGAAGGCTTCAACTGGGAATTTGTTTGGGAGAAGAAAGACACAAAGAATAAGAATTATTACCATCATATTGAATTGAGAACATTACCTCAGAAGCTACTACATATACAGTACATGTGGTAAGTTTTATAACAGTCACATGAAATAATGGTTCGTCTCTGTAATCTCTATTAAATAAATTGTTCTTATACAGTAGAATCCTCTTAATTGAATATCCATTTTGCGAGTGAACATTATTCAATTAACAGGAGTATACTATTAACAGGGGTTTGGTCAGTTTCCTGTGTTCTGGAGGTAAACTGAGCATTTATTCTATTATATCATGTTTGACAGAGCTCATAGAGCTCTGTCAAACAAGATATAACAGAATAAATGTATGAGGCCAAAAAGGTTGATAAATAAGGGGAATTTGGTGCGTGTCACAGCAATTTTTTCGACATATTACAAAAATTTATATTCAATTAACAGGAGTTTACTCTACAACCCATATGCAATTAACAGATCAAATTTGTACTGAAGGTATGGTAAATGGTTTTGTGTTTGAAAATTATATTCAGTTAACAGGGATATACAATTAAGAGATATCCAATTAAGTGGGCTCCACTGTACTATTAAATGATGAAGATATTTATGCATTTTGCTACACCTCGGAAGTCTACATTCTATGGCTTTACAGTAATGTCTAGGTAAGTTTTGGCTGTCTATGTAGGCAGCCAAGACTTGCCTAGAAATAACTGACAAGGTTCTTGGGACTTGCTAACATATCTAAAACCTGCTTGTTGAGGCACCTGTTTTGTTGTAGTAAAAAGTGATGAAGGTCAAAATTAGACCTTCAAGCTGCTTCAAGAGGTAATTAATTTTTATTTGAATGAGGGCTGAGATTGGAAAATTTTAGGTTTTAATTGAGAAAAAAAAATGGCAAAATACCACTGGGAAAGGATCCCATATTTGGCCCCTGTAGACACCCAAAAGAATCCCTCACATTGGGTAAAAGGTTTATTGGATACAGTGAAGCCCATTTAATTGGATATCTCTTAATTGTATATCCCTGTTAATCGAAAATAATTTCCCAATGTCAGGACACCTGAGGCCCCATAAGGCCTGGGCTGACATGGGGTTATTTAGTCCCGCTGATGAAATTGTGGGAAAATTAGACCAACGTGGAGGGTCAGAATCCAAGTGTCGCGAACTCGGCACTGGGAGCTGAGTCAGATCGATGCCGTGATTCCTTCTCTGCCAAATTGACCTGAAATAAGTTCGATTTCCGTTAGGTGTGATTCCTAATCACTTCAGGCTGTGTAATGGAAAGAATGACTTAAAGTAACAACGATTCTTTTATTTACACATAAAAATAAAGCTGTTTCAATATTTCAACAATCAACAATTCGATTCTTTTCAAAGAAAATGGGTTGCTAGGGTTAAATAATTCTCAACAATTATATAGTCATTCTATAGCCCTGTACTGGCACTATAGTCTACACACCGGAAATGTTACTACCATGAGCTTGCCATAAGAGCTTCACCCGCTCAGACTCAAATGTCAACGTCTGCGCGTAACTGTACCTCTGGCTGTCGGAGGGTTCCGACCAGCAATGTTTGTCATCTATAAAGCCACCGTACTTCTGATTTGGGTCAGCTATTGTCTACTCATACCTTATGTGCCTTTTGAAAGTCCTCCGTGAAAGTCCTATTGAAATGTTCACTGTTCCTGGTTGAATTCACGATTCACAAATGCCCCTTTTTGTGCTAGGGCGAAATTGTCACTCACACCGATCTCCAGTCAGTATTACGATGCTTCGACAGCAAAACAAACTACTCCCAACGCAATCAGTCTGACGCTTCAAAGGGTTAATACGCACAATAGAATTAACCTACACTTCTGACTATTGCAGGCTGATACCTGCTACTCGACAATCTAAACTTTAACGTTTCACCTTGGGTTTTCCTTCTCAACGAATTTGGCACTGTAGCCGCCTATCAACCTTAAGCTAAATCAATCGTGGAATGCCCTGTCTGGCAATTCCAGCCGTTTCAGGGTCCTGTGATCGAAGGTACCCCTATGCCAGGAAACAGAGTCTGCCTGCCCTGGACTTCACCAACGTGTGTGTGACCCCAAGTGTGTGTCTAATGCTCTGCTCTTCTAGGTATATATACTTTTTACCCTAAACTGTCAGGTGGACAGACGCTCATCTGTCCATCTGCCAAAATGGTGGGAGATGACGTATATCGAGGCAGAATCAATACAAGTCATCTTGCACGTGATTTAATGGTGATTTCACTTGTCGAGAGAACCGATTCGTTCCTGCCACTCACTGACACGACAGACATTTCTATCTTTTAGAATCTCGTTTCTCAATTGGCCGTGACGATATCCTGTCACCAACCGATTACGTCTCGTAAGACTCGCGACTACTGTATAACTTAAATGAGATTAGACCTTATCTAACATACCATTTCTCCCCTGGGTCCCTACGCTGAAGCTGGATATACACCACGTGTATTTTTTCCATGTCCAGCTTCACAGAGAAGTGAAATTCACGTAGGTTTTTCGCCTTGATGCGGAATATCTTTTGAACTTAGAATATCTTTATATGAGGCCCCTTGCCCCTATATTTAGGCTGGCTTTGCCCTGACACCCAACACAAAACCCTTTACCATACCTCCAGTACAAATTTGACCTGTTAATTGAATATAGGTTATAGAGTAAACTTCAGTTAATTGAATAAAAAATCTTGTAACATTACATGTCGAAAAATTACCCCGACTCTCCTTAGTTTTCCTTTGTTTATAGACCTATTTTGACGCTCTTGAAAATAACCGTTTTGCCTAACGCATTGTACTATGATACAAGAAGTGTTGAAAATCTATCACAGGGCTCTCCGGATAATGATTTTTTCAAAAAAGTACCCGGGCCCCAACATACAGTACAGTTAGTGTGGATTGGCACCTTTTCACTGTGTAGGCTGTTAGTTCACGCAGGCGATGTTTATAAAATCTGTCAAGTGTCTAAGCTAGCAGATGTTTTATTAATGAAGCACTGGTTTAAACCGGTGCTTCATAAATAAAATTCTGCTAGCTTCTTGTGCAAAATATCTCAGAAAATATCACTGGTATCAACAAAATGCCCACTCATGGAAACGTGTCCATCAACGCTGGTTGTTCTGTATTAGTGGGATTACCCCCGCTCGAGCTCTGCCCTCCTACCCCTTCGATGTTGGTCATTGCTTCACACTGTCACCGTCCACTCGCTATTTTATTTAGCAATTCATCACTGGCTGATACTACGCTCAGATCGCTGAACTAAAGATTGGTATTCAAATTTAAGGTTATTAAAAATAATGCTATGTCATCTAATTGCCACTGTACAATTCCATTTTAGTGTACTTTCAGTTATTTATTATATTTTTCTGGTAGTAACAGTAATAATAGCAATAATATGATTTTGTCTGTCATTGATTAACACCCCATTAGAAAAGATTAACAACTTTCCACCTTATTAGCGGTCCTTGACTGTGTCTCAGGACATTTATAAGCTGTCAGTCTGTTAATCATTTCTGTTGGGCCATTAACCCTTTGCACAATGCACAGGTTATTAAAATTTATTATTTTAATTATTGTTTTCCAAATTTAAAAAAAATGTCAACAAAACCACATCATGTGACCCCCTCATTGGAATGAGCTCGTTCCAATGAGGGGTCACATGATATGTTTTTCAAAAAATTTCTTTGAATTTTTTTTTCTCTTTAAACTGCTTAATTTTCAAATTACACGGTTGGATGAGGCCTATTTGTTAGGTAAATGGTTAATAGACCACAATGGCCTCCCAAAACATGTTATTGTTATATTAACAGGGTTATACAATTAAGTGGGAGCTCTACTGTGGTAATATTTCTTATTTGACCTCTGTTAATGGTATCACAGCACTTTATATTTTCTCACAGGGAACCATTATAACAATTTAGTGAAAAAAAATATGATCTTATCACTTAAAATTTGCTATTGAAATACCAACATAAGGCCGCACAAAGTAGATCTTCTGTTTCTCAGGCCATTATTTGTGAAATTGCATGCAGGCGAGTGGTTTTTTATTTTATTTTTTATTTCAGTAATTTCTTCTTTGCCATCAAAAGTTCATGTTCTTGGTTCAGGTTTTAGGCCTCATAATCTACAGAATATCATGGGTGGTGGTGTATTTCATCCCTTGAGTGCAAGAAGGCTTTGCAATGCTAAAGCATTGCAAAGCCTTCTTGCACTCAAGGGACAAATTCATCAATTTTTTTAACTTGGGTAAAATATCAGACATAAACCATTTATTTTTTATTTTTTTCAAGTTTAAATTGGTTATAAAAAGAGAGCATGCGGCAGCCAAAAGGACCATGCGGGAGGGCCTGAGAAACAGATTTTTTATTTTTTTAGGCCTAAAGTACAGTCCTTCACACAGCTTTCTCTGTCCACAAGAAAAGGAGGTGGGATGGGGGTGTGGGGGGGGGGAGGGTGAAGGTCATGCAAGAAATGAGAAAAACATTTCAACAAGATATGAAATACTGTCCTTGAACTCAATTTTTTCTGGGAAATTTAACAAAAACACTCAATTAGTTAACTTCATTTTTTGGGCCCTAAAATTACTCACAGCATCACCCTTTTCTTGTGGAGTATTCAGCATTGATGTAAAAACCTAATAAAATGTTTTAACCCTTCACCAAACAGATCAGCTGCATTCACCCAACTAATATTAAGCAGCTGAAGAAATTTTGTTTTTCAAAATATTTTGAAAAAAACATATCATGTGCAGGCCTGGCATTCTGAAAAATGCAGGAGGGCCAAAAATCGCTCTCCTCAATCAGCTTAGGAGAGCAATTAGCTTTACACAGCATTTTAAGTATCCAGTTGAACGAACTCATTGAAACTGAAACCAACAGACTATTACATCAGTGATTTTATTAACTGTACTAAGGTAAAGCGAAATCTTAGACATCTAGATGTCTCACTCAACAACCGAACACACACTTGACAAGACCTGTGTGTGTACCCAGACCTGTTGTCCAAGAAAGTCATATGCCTACCACTACTACCTTCAACCCCCCAAGGGGGATTGAAGGTGGTAGTGGTAGGCGTATGACTTTCTTGGACAACAGGTCTGCTTGAATCTACAGTCACATCCTGGTGCAAGTGCTTCAAGTGACAGGATAGTAGTAGTGGTAGTATATTATAGTGCCAATATTCCTTGAATAATTACCCCTCAAACTGTGATGTCAGTTGTTGAACTTGAAACTGACAGAAAAAAAATATTGCTGTGACCCATTTTGCTTCAAATGATTGCAACTGTGTTTGGGTATGGTTGCAGCCATTACCTTTTACCACTAAACCACTTGCAAAATGAAATTACGTGATGTTATGTGACTTCGAAGTTAAATTACATTTTTGCTTTACAACAAAAATTTAATGTGAGCATAATACATGTAATCTCAATCATCCCAGACCAAAATATTTAGGAGGGCAATTTTTCGCTCTCCTTAATTCTTTCAGGAGGGCAGTAAGGAGAGCTAAAAAATCGCTCTCCTGAAATTGCCAAGCCTGCATGTGACCCACTCTTTGGCACGAGCTCATTCAGTGCATTCCAATGAGGTGTCACGATATGGTTTTGCTGAAATTTTTTGAAAAATAAAAAAAAAACAATAATTAAAATAATAAGTTTTGATATTATGTGCGTTGGGTAAAAAGGGCTAAATATTTTCTCAAGCAATTTTTTAGGAGCCTTATTTTTGAATACTGCATCATATACAAGTGCAATATTTCAAGTCAGATAACTCTCAACCAAATATTTAGTACAGTGATACCAAAAGGCTTCTGGCACTGAAATGGTGAAACAGAAGCATATTAATTTTCACCAGCAAATGGCACCATCTCTGCGAATGTTTCTTTTAGTCAACATTGGCATTCACTGCCAAACTTTAAAACCCAGATAAACAACTATCTGATGTTTGAAGTGTGTGCCATCTAAAGAAAGAAAACATTGTTTCTTTTCCCCTCACAGAATATAATCTTAATTGACATGAAAACCAAAGTAGTTCAGAAGGTATCTACAAGATGTTAATTATTACAGGCTTGCCATTTTGTCAGTTTTCTTCATCTGCTTCAACTTGTTGAAAATGCCTTTTCCATGCAATCCTTTTATATAGGGGACGACAGTGATTCTCATCTGCTAACACACTTTCCAATCTTAATGGCAAACACAGGAAGAAGCAATTCCCAATCTTCCAAGTGCAAAGATAAACATTATCAAACACAGACAGTCTTTGGTGCTATTTACAACCTTGGGTTTCCTTTGATAAACATTTGAGAGCATTCACCAGAAACATTTTTTGTCAAACTAAAGAATGTGACCATTACAGTGGAATTCTGTTGATCATAGGCAAAGAGGTTCGAAACATTTTGGGGGTGAAAAAGCTGTCTGCTCAAAAAATCTTGAGATGAACACAAACAAGTTCAAATAAAATGGGTCATGTAGTGTGTCACATTCATCCATTAATTTTTTTGTGGGATGTCAATGGACGTACAACAGAAATTACCATACTGCCTTAATTACCATCCAATTTCGGCAGCTCTGAGTGGCAAAGGACAAGAATGTTTCAATCAGGCTTCCTCATGTGGGCAAAATTAAAATTTTGATGTTCTCTGTTGCAACACTTAGTGACTGTTAAATTCTCCAATTAACTATTCCTGGACAAGTAGAATTAGCATTGGTTGAATGAAAGTATACCATAGCCATACAGAATGTTGACCATAGATGTACAGCACAGTTGTGTGACACTTGCCTTAAACTGAACCAATGGTAACACTGCTTGTGCCAAGATTGTAAAAACTAAAGTCTGACAGTTACTCACAATTGTATAGTGATTCTCTCTGGATACTCAGGCTTTCTCCACCTGTGAAATGGTCCGACATATGATCCAAGTTGTTGAAAGTGTAGTTAACCCTTTACCCAAAGTAACAGCCAAAACCGGCCATCGCTATTCTAAAAAATCGCCAATTAATTTTCATTATTTTTTTATTTTTTTTGTCTCAAAAACATAGGTTATGACCCCTCAATGGAACAAGCTCATCAAGCTTGTTCCAATGAGAGGTCATAACCTATGCTTTTGAGACAAAAAATTAGTTATTAAAGAATTTTTTTTTGCAAGTGTAGTCTGCTTTTCATGTTAGGTAAAGGGTTAAACCCTGATGAACAAATCAAACACCATCACCTTTTATGTACAAAAGATGTAGGTAAATGGGAAGGAGAGATCCTTAGCAGAATTTAAGTTGGAAAATACTGGAATTATGGGCCAGAACTGTTTCGGAGATGGACGGATGTATGTGACAAAAGAGACGCGACCCTTTTAAAAAAAATTTTGGTCAGCAGGACCTTCTTATAGTCAGTGCAACTCATTCCTCCTTCACATGATGAATATGAGTGTCAAGTTTGATTCAGGGGCACACACTTGATCGAATAACCTTGTTAATTGAATACAACTTCCAAACACAAACCCATTTACAGGCCTCTTGAGGAGCAAATCGGTGGTGAGTGATATGTCAGGCGAGTGATGGCGAGTGAGAGTAACTGCATATTCATTTCTTTGAATTCGACCCTACCACTAAACTTCTTGGGTACCTTTGTTTTCACCTTGGGACAGGAACGAGTGTGTTTTGGGGTGCCTTTGTTATCACTGTGCTATGAGAACAAATATTTTGGGGTTCAGTCAGACCCACTCTGGGACTCAAAGATTTCTTTTCTAGTTTAGCATCTGACTGTCACCCACCTTTACAATACTTTACCTATACATTTGTTACAGGCTACGGTCAGTATTTATGTACAGACCTTTACAATAATTTATGCATGATATGAAGATTTTGACATATCTAGGACTTAACTGGTAGAGGGCTAGATTATTTTTACCTCTATTTTACCTATGTAACAGTCTGGACATTATGAGGCCTATAGTTCATAATTTCATGTATTAAATTGTTTCAGTTTACTGGAGAATGCCTCTAGGCATTCTCCAGTAAACTGAAACAATTTAATATTTATGAACAAAGGGCATTTTAATATTTCTGAATCATCTGTAAAATAACTGCTGAAGACAAAAGCCAGTGCTGTGGCCACCAGCTCTCAACCAGTTAAGAGGCAAGTGATCAATCGCTCACCACTTTAGAAATTTAGGCGATTATCAGGCGAGTGCGAGTGATCACTCACCATTCCTTGAAAGCCCTACATTTACCATACCTTCAGTACCACTTTGACATGTTAAGTACTATACAGTCGCGTGTACTGATCATAATCCACGTGACGGCGGCAATGTCCACAAATACGTTTACCAGCTAATAAAAACAAGAGATGGTCTGTCGCTCGGTAGACACGCAGGGACCGACCTGGGCATGCGCCAGTGCGTATTTGGTTCTGAAACATCAGGACCTGGCTCTTAAATTTCAGAAATAGGCTTCACAGTTGGCGCGTAACTTCTCAGATCATATTTTGATATTCTTTCGATGGATAATTGAGAGAGACACTCTTACATGTATTTCTATATGATTATCATTTATCATTGTTGTAGAGTGCTCAAGTTAATACTTCAAGTCTTAATTACCAAGCATTAATCTTCACTGTGGTATCTGATCAAGTCTTGGCTGCCTAAATAGGCAGCCAAGACTTGATCAGAAACCACAGTGAAGATTAATGTTTGCTATAGTGTACTAAATGAAAATGATGAGAGCTATTACATACTTGCAGTGTGTGTTACAAACAGCAGTGTGACTCCGTAAATTGAAATCTGGCGCATGAATTGAAAAAATAGGCTCAGAGGCTACAGCGTATTTTAAATAGTCCTGATCGGTCCCTGGACACCCACCATGGCATACTGCCTAGTGTGGGTGACTGAAAAGGGGCAATCAATTCAGTCGGCCATCATGAAACCGAGTGGGAAAAAAAATTATGTCACGCACTTCCCCTTATCATGTTGATAATTTTTGTGAAGTTTCGTGAAAATGCAGCTAAATCTGTGGAAGCAGTTCGCTCCACAAGTTTACATGTGCAATGGACCGACAATGATGTCAGACCGACCGACAGACAGAAAAGTTGTCTCCCTATATACCCCCCCACCCTCCCTAAATTTCGTTTTGAGGGGGTATAATGATCATCAACAAAATTTTTATTAAGAAGCATCGGGTTGTACTCGGTGCTAAATTAATGAAATTTTTTATGATATGCCTATAATTAGTGTTTGAAATCCGTGTATTGGGTCCATGGAAATATTGCCCACTTGTGGAAAGTGACCAGTCCACTACAGCTGTACTGTGTATTCATAGTATTCCAGTATACATGAGGGGCAATGCGGTGTGAGGTATATCGCTTTGTTCCACTTTCTCTGTAGAAAATGTTGATGGATAAAGTTGCGAACTGTTTCAAACAGTGTTTTTCAATTTTGAGTTCAAATCTTTTAATTAGTGTTTGGAATTTAATAATATTATTGCGTTCCGTGGAAATTTTGCCCACCTGTGGAAAGTGACCAGCCCATGGTGGCCGTACTGTTCACATAGGTATAATAGGTTAAAAAGTAAACTTTTGTTATCCCTTTACCTCACATACAGGATATCAAATTTATTATTTTAATTGTTTTTAAAATGTTTTCAACAAAACCATATCATGTGACCCCTCATTGGGATGAGCTCAACAAGAGATCCTTAGTTCTCCTTTTCAGTAGGACCTGATAGTGGCTTCTAGCATGCAACCAGTTAAGAATTGTCAGGAAATTTGTGTCATGGTTGGGGCAAACAAGAGCCACCCCCCCTCGAATTCACTAAGACAGTTTCAGGCCTGCTTACAGGAGCCAATGCTAAAAATCTTTTACAATTGTATTTTTTACAACTGTATTTTCTACCTACTAATATAACTGACTAAAATAAATCATTAGCATTTTAAAAGGTATGGCAATTTACCACCTGGCAAATTGCCACATCTTTGAAAGTACAGTGGAACCCTGTTAATTGAATAGCCGCTTTGCCAAAGAAAAATATTCAATTAACAGGAGTATTCAATTAACAGGGATTGTCACTTTCCTGTATTCTAGAAATAAACTTAGCATTTATTCTATTATATCTTGTTTGGCAGAGCTCCGTGAGCTCTGTCAAACAAGATATAATAGATTAAATATGTGTATTGAGTGTAGTTAGGCCAAATAGGTCTATAAACAAAGGAAAACTCTGGAGAGTCACGGTAATTTCTCAACGGGTTACAAGATTTTTTATTCAATTAACAGGAGTTTACTCTATAACCTATATTCAATTAACAGGTCAAATTTGTACTGGAGGTATGGTAAATGGTTTTGTGTTGGGAAATTATATTCAATTAACAGGTATATACTATTAAGAGATATCCAATTAAGTGGGCTCCACTGTACTAATGTTTCATTTCAATCAATTTAAAGTTATAACTAGAAAATACAATTCTAGTAAATACAATTGTAAAACGATTATACAGTAAAACCTGTCTTGAGAGACCACTGTCTTGAGAGACCACCTGTCTTGAGAGACCACATCTGCCAGGCACCGATTGGTTTTACTCTATAATGGACCTGCTATGGGAGACCACCTGTCTTGAGAGACCACCTGTCTTGAGAGACCACTGTGACCTGGTACCAACTTGTATTTTTATGCCATAATGGACCTGTCTTGAGAGACCGCCCCTTTGAAGACTGAAACCATGACAAAAACTTCTTACCTTTTCTGGCATTGGAAAATCCATTGTGTTATACTAACACAATTAAAAGTATTAAAAGCTCTTAATTGGGTTTCAATTGCTAACTCATTAAAGATTGAGATGTTTTTATAAGACCCCGGTGAAAAGATTAGGATTGTTGCTGAATAAACAATTTCATACATACATCTTTTTGTAACAAATTGAAATGGACTGTTATAAAAATTATAAAAATAAATTAGTGTTGAAAATCTTCAATGAAGATTTTCAACACTAATTTATTTTTATAATTTTTATAACAGTCCATTTCAATTTGTTACAAAAACTTCATAAAAAAGAACTACAAAGTAATTACAAAAATCCATCCTTCTCTATTTCTGAATTTTGTGGTTGGTTATTCACTGACTTGAGAAAACCTGAAACCTGTTATGAGAGACCACCTGTCTTGAGAGACCACTTTTGTGTGGCCCAAAGGGCGGTCTCTCAAGACAGGTTCTACTGTAGTACGTCGGGCCCTGTTAATTCTTGGATGGGTGACCACTGAGTGATTGATTCAGGTGCCTCTCATAGTAGTGGATGGTGTGTGATCAGAAAAGTTTGAGTGTGTGACTCTGCGACGTTGAATCTCATTGCAGCTGTGGACGTTCGGAATGTTCACCAATACTTCGCAATCCTCACCGTACCTAGGTGTAAAACAGGGACCCGTTGAGGTGCTTGCCTTGATTGCCTGTCTGTGGAGCACTGGCAGTATACTCTGTCGAGCTGAGAATGTCATGGAGTGATCAAAGGGTGTGTATGCCTATACAGGGTAATAATATAAGTCAGAGTGCACTGCAGTGGATTCTAGACGTTAACATTGCATTATTATAAGTTCCAGTAAACACTGGTATATCCAGAGAAAACATTGTATGAAAGACCGCCATATTTTCAACCAGTACTTGGCAGTGAATCAGTTTAATAGATAAGAAACATTGTTTTCTTTGGCTAATGAAAGATATCTTTAATGCATTCCTTCAATCAGCATATCAATCTGCCATTTGATGATAATGTTAGCCCAACAATCTAAATAATCTTAAATTGGGGGGATTGTACCTAAAAACATAAAAGTCTGTTTAGAAAAGGAGAAATTTTCTATGTCATTGAGCATTTATCGAATAAAATTTCAGGAATTGTTTTTAGCTGTGCTGCCTACTTCAAAGAAGTTTGCACCCCTTTGGTTACTGGATCTTCTTAGGTCCAGGGATGTGGCCAGAGGTTTCCGATTGGGAGGTGTAGGGTAGTGAATTTCCAACTTGGGGGAGGGACTGGGAGAGGGGAACCCCCCTCACAGTCCCTTCCCCTAGTTGGAAATTCACTAATGAGAAAACTTTTCAAGCCATGAAAGGGGGCATAAAATTGATTCTAGTAAGTGAAATGCCAACACATTTATGATAGAATTATCAGGTTATTATTATTTGTTATTCTTCTGGGGATTGAATATGTGCTAAACAAATACCCAAGCCGAGAACTTTGAGCAATTCACACTGTCCTAACATTAACTCCCTGCATGCTGCTGGCGGTTATTCCTGCCAGGACAAGATTTCTCTTGCCACTGAAATAAGTATAATTTGGGAACATTTTGTCCCTTTGTTTCCCTGTAAAATGAATCGACTTTTTCACCAATGATTTCTTGAGTTAAATTTAGATGAATTTTTCATCAAATCTAGTCATGGCTGCTATGAAGCAGCCATGACTAGATTTGATGAAAAATATCTTTAAAATACTCAGCGGGTTAAGAGGTAAATCAGATCTTATGCAGGAATGATCAATTTTCGATGTTTCATCATTTTGTATTTATTTATTGGTGTTTTTAAGGTCACATATTTCTGCACAATGGCTAATCATGACCGTGACAGTTTTACAGGTGGAGGAAGCCGGAGTACCCGGAGAAAACCACCGAGCAACGGCGAGCAACTGTCAGCTCCCCAACATATGAACTCCACACAAGCAGGGTTAGCATTGGTTGAAGACAGGTGCACCATCGACGTGCAGTACGCCTTAGTACACAACGTCACCATGCCCCTACATAGGCAATGGGGGTGAAGTGTCTTGCCCAAGGACACAACGTGGTTGCCGCAGGTGGGATTCGAACCGAGGACCTCTCCATCATTTTGTAACTGTGAATGATGGAATTAACTCAGGATAACAATATTACATGACGTGATTTTTCTTGAAGTGCATTTCGAGGATTTTTTTATTACGATAAGTAAATGTACTCTAGAAATCTCGTACCGATTGACATCATGCATACTTATGAAGCTCGAAATTCCATACACTGTAGTTGTAAACAGTAACAGTTGGAATTTTTGCAGATTTGAAACAGAGCTGGAATTTTGGGAAGTAAAGGAGAGATCAGCATCACCAAAGAAGCTCTAAAATCCAGATAGATGGAATTTCCAACTATTCATGACTTGCCCTCCGAATTTGCAACTATTGGATATTTCTGCCAGAATTGGGGTGAAGGGGGGTGTGGCACAACCACCCACACACACCCCTGTTGCCATGTCTCTGATTAGGTCACTTTCAACACGTAAGGCAACATCACAGCTGGAATGCAGGAAAAAGCCAAGATTAGCCCTATTTGTTTTTACACATACGGTACGTGGAGAGTGGATTGTAACTAAATCACCCGCAGAGTGGAGGTATCACCCAAGCTATAACTTTAAAATTTTGTACTTTTAACAAAAATCACAAGCAATGTTTCAGCCAATGGACCTCCGGGTGTAACCCGGAGGTCCATTGGCTGAAACCTTGCTTGTGCTGGTTATGCTTTGCAACAAATATGCAATTATTGCTTGGGTGGAATCTCCACTCTGCGGGTGATTTAGTGATAATACACTCTCCACGTACTGTAATGCCCACTCTAGACACCAACCTGCATGTTGTTTGGAAAATCAATCAAACTCTTATTCGCACCCAATAAATAATAATGAAGGCCCACATTTTATTGCTGAAATTAATGAGTGAAGCTGGTGAGTAACAGTGAAGACATACACTAAAGGCATTTTTCAGAAGTATTTCAATAAAGTTGTAGAACAAATTTAACCCTTTACCCAACACAGAGAATAACAAAATTTATTATTTTAATTACTATATTTTTTCAATTTTTCAAAAAAATTTCAACTATATCATGTGACCCCTCAGCTCGTTGCAATGAGGGGTCACAGGATATAGATTTGTTGAAAGACAGACAGACAGACAGACAGACAGACAGACAGACAGACAGACAGACAGACAGACAGACAGACAGACAGACAGACAGACAGACAGACAGACAGACAGACAGACAGACAGAGTGAGTGAGTGGGGCATCAGAAGGGACAGAGGCAGAGACGTAGAGTTAATGAGATAATGAGACAGGCAGACACGTACAAACAGAAAGAGAGACAGAGAAAGAGAGGGGTATCAGGAGACACAGAGACGTAGATTTAATGAGGTAGACAGAGACATAGAAACAGGCAGAAAGGTCTCCAAAACAACCATGGTTACAAAGATAGGGTTAACCAGTTGAGTGCTAGAAGCCAATATCAGGTTCTCTACTGAAAAGTGTTGAAAGCCACTCTAGCAATGCCATATACCCCCCACCCCACCCCCAACTGAATTAGTGTAAAGCCGATGGCTCTTCCTTTGTGATAACAGGGGAACTGACACTTTATTCATCTGTAGCAAGGGGGAGGGGTAGGTGGCAGGGTTAAAATAACATTACAACTCTAATAATGTGATGTAATGATTTTCCTGGTATTTGAGAGTACTGCAAACAAGACGAAGAGTTCAATAACCTTCTTCAATAGGTGAAAAGTGTTGACACTCTGCTCTTTAATTATACTAATAGATGAACATGGCCAGCTTCAGCAAACAGTATCAACAAAGCATTCAAAATCACTCTTATTAAAGTACAGATGGTCCCGAAATGCATCATATGTATACAGTACACAGACTGTTTTGAGAGTCTCCAATGGTTGCAGGGTTCCCACAGGGAAGAATTGATAAAATTCAAGGCTATTCAAGGCCATTTCTGGATACATTTCAGCAATGCTGCATTTTTCAAGGCCCTACAATAACCAAATTTAAGAATTTTCAAGGCCCTGCCTTCACCAGTCCATACAGAACCTCCAGACATTACCCCCTCCTCCCGCTTCCCTTTTAGGGAAGTGGGAGGAGGGGTAATGACTGAAGGGTGCTAGTTAGGTCTATGCCTTTCACAATGTCGAGCACGGTTAGTAGTTGGATGGGTGACCATTTCAGTGACTGATTCCAACTCCTGCGTTGTGTCCTTGGGCAAGGCACTTAACCCCGATTGCCCACATGGGGGCACAGTGATGCTGTGTACTACGGCGTACTGCATGTCGAAGGTGCGCATGTCTTCAACCAATCTACCCTGCCTGTGCCGCGGTGCCGAGTTCAGAGTTACGATGTTGGAGAGCTGACAGCTGCTCGGTGGTTCTCTCTGGCTACTCCGGCTTCCTCCACCCATAAAACTGTCACCGACATGATATGACAATGACTGTTAGTGTGTCGTTAAACCCTAACAACAAAAAAAAAAATCCATTCACAACCTCTGACATACAAAACCATAGCGTATGATTATGTGCAACGTCAGCATTTTTATTTCATGAATATTCAAGGATTTTCAAGGCTTCCCGACACATTTTCCAGGATTTCAAGGCCTTCAATCCCAAGGTGCCGCGGGATCCCTGTGTTACCAAAATGATCACACATCTGGCCAGTAAAACACAATTGTAATTTATAATATTATTGTAAAATATTCACTTCTATGGTGGAGTGCTAAATAATTTTAGGTCATCAAAATTTGTTCACGTGACTTTGCCTTGTTGCGACTTATGGGAGAGTTCCCACATGCACTGTCTCATAAATTGTAATCAGGCAAATCCTTACAGACAATTATGAAGCACATCTACCAAGTATGGTGTCTTTATGTTCCATTAAGACTAAAATCTTCACGACGGAAGTTCGTGTAGCCTTTTTTATCTTTATGCCCCCAGTAGCAAATGTTTCCATTTGACGTCACAATGCAAAATATTTGAAATGAGGTGGTCTGTTTAGTAATTCTTTCATCAACGATGCAACTTCCAAACCGCTTCAGTTTTCTAGATTTTTCAGATGTGCAGCAGACGATGTTTTGAATGAACTGTTCAAATTACAAATCAGTTTACGATTTGAGCTAATGTGGAGTGACCTTGACCTTTATCTGATTGATTATTTATCCAGTGACGTTGTGGGGTACACAAGAGGTTTGTTTACTAAATTTGTTATCGTTAAAAGTTGCCCTGTTCAATTCATGATGTGAGTTTTGGGCTGGGTGTAGGGTCCTATTGAAACACAAAACGTTATTGTGATGAACTGACGATAACATGGTCTCAGTTGTATGACTCAGAGCATAAGTTCAACCTCGATGCTCCACATCTCGGTTGAACATAAACTCCAAGCCACAAATCTCAGACTATGTTACCGCATCTCGGTTGAACAAGGGAAGTGGGAGGTGGGGGATGTTGGAGGAAGTGGGAGGTGGGGGTAATGACTGGAGGTCCTAGTTAGCACTATGCTTTCACAAATACTTAGGCATATAAAACTATATTGTAATGATTAATGCATCCTCAGCATTTATATTTCATGAATATTTAAGTATTTTCAAGGCCTCCTGACACATTTTCCAGACTTTCAAGGTCTGGAATGATCCTTAGTCAAATTCAAGGCCATTCCTTGAATCCAAGGTCCTGCAGGAACCCTGTGAACCCCAAATACTCTCGGCACCAAAGAAAATCCTGGACCCTGAAATATTCTGATAGTGACTGTACATGAATCTATAACTGGGTCTTCAAATAATGACAAAAAGTGTAACACATACACACCAAGTAATCCATGTGTTTGCTCAATGTATTGAAACAACTGACAAAATATTTGACCGATTGTTGCTTTTACACCTTACAGTCACTGAATTGAGTTTACTGTCACTATTTAACCTTTACCCAACACAGATGATTTCAAAATTTATTATTTTAAATATCATTTTTTAAATTTTTTAAAAATATTTCAACAATACCATATCATGTGACCCCTCTTTGGAACGAGCTCGTTGAGCTCGTTCCAAAGAGGGGTCACATGATATGGTTTTGTTGAAATTTTTCGAAAAATAATATTTTTCAAGCTGCTGAATTTGTATATTAATCGGGCGGATGTGGGCGATTCTTTGGGTAAAGGGTTAAATGCTAGGGGAGTCTTCTAAACTAGTATACTCCAGAGGTTACCAAAGCAGACAATTTCCCTTTGAACGCAATATTACAAAAGGTATGTGGGATTAACTGTCTGGATGCACACATGTTGACCAATTTTTTAAAGTCCATCTCTTTTGCCGCTTCAAATCCACTGCTTTTTAATGGCATGGTATTACTGATAGTGAGGCAATGAATATCCACATTTACTGCATAAATATATGAAACACATAACTGTTTATTGTATCTTTAATATAAAAATATTGTAATGAGTGGAAAAATGATATACCTGAGTGCAAAGGATGATATATAAAAATACTCGAATAATTACACCTGTCAACCCTTTATCCAACAAAACTGCCAAATCCAATCTGCCATTTACTTTTGTTTGGTTGTCTGTTTAAAGCGATTTAACAACACTTTGAACAGCCAGAGTCACACCGTATTGGTCAGTTTTACAGGTGAAGGAAGCCAGAGTACTTGGAGAGAATTGAGCAGAGGTTAACAATGGTTACTCTCCACATTACTAACTCTGTACATATAGAATACATAGGTACTAGGGCCGGTAATCAGATTTAAACCACAAGTGGTTTAAATCTGATTACCGGCCCTAGTACCTATTTGTTTTATTCATACGATGCTCTTAATAAATAACTGACTTTGTCACTTAAAATGGAGAAAAAACGACACTTTCTGTCACCAACACACAAGTTTGTTTTGTTTACATCTGCCCCGGTGGCATTACTAATGACTGCACGTAAATGCTTGATTGACCGCTAGACACATCGTCAAAGTTGATTAAATTTACCTTTGGAGTCAAATTATTATTAACAATTCTTAAATTTTATTTTAAATATTTAATTGTAGGTATTTTAAACTTAACAAGTCAGTGTACATAGTAGAAAGTACCGCAAAACATCGTATGTTTGAATGAAACATTCATGAAATGTATTGAAGTCGGCAAATTACGTCATGTCACGTCATGGATGAACTTCCTACTGTGGATGTAAATTTTTTTTTAACCCCAGTAGATACTTTACAGAGATAGCGGAGTTAAAAGCTAAAATTTAACATACAGGCTTCTCACAGGTAATAACATAGGCGAGCCTAGTAGAAAAACCGAATAAGCTGCAGTTGAAGGCAAGTGCACTATTGACATGCAGTACACCTTTCTGCATCATGCCACAATGCTGCTACACAGGCAATCAGGATTAAGATTCACTTTTGTTAATTTTCCAATTCTTTTGTCACTAGCAATGTTCTTGAAGCAAAAAAGACTAACGGTGACCGCCTGGCCACGCAAGACCCCCGAACTATGGCCAAATGGCACTATGGCCAAATGGCAACTAATACTAGAATGAAAAGTTTTGTGTTGAATTTGTTCAGGATGAAAAACCTAATTCTGTGAGAGAATTAAGTTTTCCCATTCCTGTGACCTTGACCTTTGTCACTCGAGCATGGTGTTGCTGTGTAATATGCCTTTCCTTTGGTCTTAACCTTTGAATGAAGTTTTGTGGAAATCCACCCAAGCATTATAGAATTAAGGCTCCGGACGGACAAATACAGTCTGTGAGAGAATTACGTTTTTCCATTCCTGTGACCTTGACCTTTGTTAATCGAGCATGATGTTGCTGTGCAGCAGACCTTCCATTGGTCTTTATCTTTGTGTGAAGTTTTGTGAAAATCCACCCAAGCATTATAGAGTTATGGATCTTGATGGACGACTACAGTCTGTGAGAGAATTAAGTTTATCCATTCCAGTGACCTTGACCTTTGTCACATGAGCATGGTGGTGCTGCACAAAAGACCTTCCATTGGTCTTTACCCTTGTGTAAAGTTTCATGGAAATCCACTACAGCATTATAGAGTTATGGCTCCAGACGAACAAATAAAGTAAGACAGAGGGGCAGATTGACAACTCAGATTTAAGATGCCTCCCTTTTGGGGGCATAAAAAATGAAAGTTCTGTTGCTATTGTTTTTAAAATGAGAAAAATTTAATATTCTCTCAACTTTCAGGAAGATACAATATATTATATATAAATTATACTCAACTTACCCCTTACCAAACAAAACTAAAGGAAGACTCCTCCAATATTCCCCTGAATATATCAAAATTATCATTTATTGTTTCCAAGAGATAACTTATGAGCTTGTTTTGGATGAACATGTTCCTATGAGGGGTGATAAGCTATGTTTTGCTTGCAAAGAAAATTAAAAATATTTGCCTCAGTTGAGTCAGTCATTTTGCTTTGTAGGTTAAAGTTTTTCTTTAACCAAAATACAGTTAACAGAAAGCATTTTTAATACAAATGGATAATATTTTTGCTACCCTTCAACATCCTTTGACTTTGCAGTTGTTTTTCAGCAAGTCTTGACTGCCTTTATAGGCAGCCAAGACTTGCTGAGAAACAACTGCCAAAGCACATTGAAGATAACTTGAATGTTTAACCAAAGACTACCTGTTGGGCACCTTCTTTGTTGTTATTTATTTATTGGAATTTAATGACACTTTCAACAGCCAGGGTCACCTCATATCGTACAGTTTTATGGGTGGAGGAAGCCGGAGTACCTAGAGAGAATCAACGAGCAATGGTGAGCAACTGTCAGCCTCCCCAACATACTAACTCCACACAAGCAGGGTTAGCATTGGTTGAAGACAGGTGCACCATCAACGTGCACTACGCCTTATACACATTGCCACTGTGCCCCCACGTGGGGAATCAGGATTAAGTGCCTTGCCCAAGGACACAACTCATTTACTCCTGGTGGAGATCAAACTGTAAACCTATCATTTTGCAGTCCACCCCTGCTTTGTTGTAGAAAAAAAAGTGCTTAAAACTGGTTGAGTTCTCGAAGCCACTATCAGGGCTTTCAGAAAAATTAGGGTACCAGAGCAAAAGCCAAGATTTTCACTACTCACGTTTCATATTCAGTCAAACCCAAAAACTATTTTGTTAATATAAATTTGTTTTATTACAAATGATTGGAGAGTGCCTTTGGGCACTCTCCAATCATTTGTAATATAACAAATTGTGAATAACAAATTCAGACCACCAAAAATAATCTAGTCCTCAACCAGTTAAAGTTGGAATTAGTTCATGAATGGTTGAACATCAAGCTACTTGCACACAATGAAGAATAAAATGGAAATTTTGCACTCCAGAATTAATATTCTGTAATTCAATGAATTTTAACTTAATTTTTAATGAGTGCAGAGAAACAACCCCAACTTTTTCCTGGTTTTCCAGGCCTTGATTTTAAGACAAAAATTACATGACTTTCCAGGTTTTCCAAGATTTGTATGAACACTGCATGGGCTTCATTTAAGTCCACTATAAAAAAAAGGTTAAGATCGAGGCTCAAAAACTGACATTTTATACACTTCAATTTAAAAGAGTTGAAAAAACTCATTGTACTTAATTTACAAAGTATGGCATTTAAATTCATATAATGATGATTTATTACGAAAACAGTTCATTGACAAGGCACAAAAACACCAAGTGCACCTTATCTGGTGCCAATAATGACATAAGTACTTGGGCAACTTTTCGTGCTGTGTGCTATTCACGTCAAATTATTTTTGTGATGAGATGAAAATATAATGAGGCAGTGAATCTCAAATAGCTATCTCCAGATGAATGTCGAAATTACTTTGCAGGAAACCAACTCTTTGAGTGCCAAGTTAAGTCTGGATGCAATGAGGAGTGAATGCCAGTGTCAGCTGGCAAGATATCAAGACAGTGATCTTGAAAAAACAGTTAACACAGTCCATTCTTTAATTCTCATCTCATTTGTTCTATAGAATAAAGTTTGGACACATTTATTTGTTCACTGATTAACCCACTACAGAAACTTTGAATTTCCCTCACTATACACTTTAAAAAGGTGTGCACAAATTCCAAAATGTGGCCAAAGTGCATAGCAAACAAAATTTTCTTTGAAGATCGTGAGACTTGAAAATTCACCCATAATGTTTTTCATATCATACTTGTAATCAAAACAAAGAAATAAGAGCAATACAACATTGCTGGGAAGTAACTCTTCAGCTTATTTTCAGTGCAAAAATCACTGAGTGACATTCAACTACCAGAAATATGTGGAAGAGTTCAATCCCGATGGTGATTTAGTGCTCTTATTTCCTTGTTTCAATTACTGTTATTTGCAAAAAAAGGCACTGCAGCCAAATCTTTATGTTTTGAATCATAGTTCTCATGCCCCTCTGCACACTGATGTCAAAATACTGAAATTTCTATCATAAATATTTTTCCCATAAGGCAACTGTGAATTTAACCAATTTAATATTGTTTGAAAGAGCTCTGTGAGCATGTCCTGTGATTTGTATCAGATCTGAGGTGGTGTCCAGAATGGGATCTCAACGAGCCGGCTTTGCCGGTGAGTTGTGATCCCATTTTTGGACACCACCGAGAATCTGATACAAATCACAGGACATGCACATTATCATGATAATTCATTTATCTAACAATTCTGTCATATAAACAGATTAAATCTTAAATTATTAATAAGTTTTGGGACATACTGTTGGGTGATAAGTTTTAAAAAACACACATTTTATGGAACAATATTGTTGTGCACTTTAACAAACAGTGAGATATGTGGTCACCGCAAATTTTCAAAGTTGCGCTGTAAATTATTCACTCTCAATGTCGCTTCCTATGATGATACACTTGAATTTACAATTAAGTGTGTAATATTTAATTGTCCTGCATCTATTTATTGTGTGTGTGTGTGGGGGGGGGGGGGGGGGGGGAGCATTGGCTATTAATAGTTCTGTCGCTAATTGTAAGGAGTTTTGTTTTGTTTTGTAAGCGATCAGCTGAGTTGATCACTGAAACGCACATATAACGTATACATGCGTCTGTTTCGGGCAGCCCGTTGCATTCCCAGAAACGAGTCGTCTATATGATACGGAATCAGAATGAGTCGTCTATATGATACGGAATTGGAACACATTGTGTGATACGTACCATTTCTCGTGGCTTTGAAGCCAAAATGTGTATGATTGTTAGATAAATATATACGTTATCACCACTATGTGTTGATCGAGAAACTTGCATCAAGTCAAGATGTTCATATTAGGTATCGCGGCAAGCCCTTTAGGGCAAGTTGCAATTCATAATAGGCAGACCATCGAGGCCTTGACACAAAAGCTTGAACACAAAGCAGATTTGTAAATCAAAAAGCAGATTCTATCATGAATTGAATTGTTAGCTGGTGTTGGATAGTTTTATGGGCGTAGAAAGATGAAGTACCTGAAGAGAACCACTGAGCAGCAGCAAGAAAATTTCAGACTAACTTCGCACAAGCAGGCTTAGCACAGGTTGAAGACAGGTGGACCATCGACATGCAATACACCTAAGTACACAGGGCCATAGTGCCCCCATGTGGGCAATTGGGATTAAGTGTCTTACCCAAGGACACAACGCAGTTACCCTTGGCTGGGGAAGAACCATGGACCTTCAAGCCTTTAAAAATTCCACAAACTAGCGTTTAGTTTGTGTACCATTCGAGCAAACGTCCTGTGGTTTAACCTTTATTCTGTTCATGCAAGTTCTTTTCTGTAATGTGAAATATCAACTGAAAAAGTGAAATGGGTTCAGTGAAAAAAAAATGGGTCAAGCAAATTTTTTTTGCTTACCCAAATTTTGGGTTAAGCACATTTTTAATTTTTAAAGGCCTGGACCTTTCCATTTGAAGTACCACTGAGCCACCATGTTCACATCGCAAGATATTGCATTATAATAAGTTAACCTTTTACCCAATGCATGCAATATTAAATTTTTTTTTTCTGAATTATTAAAAAAAAAAAAAATTTCAAAACCATATCATGTGACCTCTCACTGGAATGAGCTCTGTGAGCTCATTCCAATGAGGGGGTCACATGATATGGTTTTGCAGAACATTTTTGACAAATTATTTTGTTCAAATGATCAATTTGTTCAAATTCCTAGTTTCTGAATTGTATTGTGAGATACAGGATTTTCTGACAGTAAAATGAGTTTGAAATATTTCTGTTAGGATGCTTGGAAATAATGCAATCCTGCAGCCCAAGGGCTGGAGAAAATTGTATTATCACTGACCCTCATTCAAATTTGTCATTTATGTCGTCCTATCATTGGATATACCTTAATTTCCTTTACGTAAAAATGTATGCATACCAGTCTGAAAGGGTCAAGTCTCAACTTCCGGAGCAGTGTATCATAAACAACTTGGGAGAATGAAGCACTATTTCCTTAAGAAAAGTTAATCAGAATTTATGTTGATATTTTTTTCATTCTCTGATAATTAAAAAACTTTTATTTCCAATTCATGATAGAACCTCCTTTTTGATTTACAAATCTGCTTTATGTCAAGGCTGAGATATCCATCAATGCACACTTGCAGGGAATTAAATTCTGATGAACTTGCCAACTCTATTAAAAGAAACTATTTGCCCCCCTGTTTAAAAGATTTGTTACCTAAATGTTCATTACATCATATTTGGGTGTTACTTCATTAAAAGCCTAATTCAGGGGTCAAAATAGCACCTGCCCACTTGTCGGAGACAAGTGATTTTCACCGTCGACAATCATAAAATAAAAGTACCGGTCATGTGCGACAAGTATTATTATTTTCACGTTTTTTTTTATATACTTAGTTGTTGTTGCAATCAAAATGAAAAAAAACAAATCTGAGTTCAGGCATTGAACTTCCAGTTGTCGTGCGTGTGAGAAGCGACATAGTCAGGCCTGAAAATAAGCCGTCTGACATTTTCAGAATGAGGTCTCCCGAAGGTGATGCTATCCTATACAGTGGGCCAATATATCCTCGGGGTACCTCTTTCGGTTTAGTTCTGAGACCCTGATTCAGATTGAGGTTCACAGAGGGTAAATGTAGTGATGCTACCCTGCTGTGCAGGGTAGCATCACTAAATTCACCCTCTGGGGACCTCATTTTGCAGATGACAGTCTGCTTATTTTCTGGCTTGGACATAGTAAATCAATAGAATTTGGGTGGTATGGTTGCAGCAACTGTTCTAGCACCAGCCGTTTCAGAACTGCCCCTGATTATATACACCAACTGTCCCCGTTGCTTTGGTTTCCTGTTTAAAAAATCATTCAGTTAATAGATCATCTCAGAACTTAGAAAACGTCAAGACATCTACTTATTGTCAAGGTGAGATTATCTCTACCTCAGAATGATAACTGGAACAATTAAAGGTATTTTTTATCATCTTTGAAAAATAATATTGCCTCAGTGAAATAATACTTATAGAGTGATGAAGTGGTCCACTGATTAATATGGAATCGACATGTGTTTGATATGATATGTTTATGTCAAATTTAATTCTTGTGTAAAAAAGAAAAACTGGTCCATTTAATTGGAAATGTTCAAATTGGTTTTATGGAGAGACAGGTAGAAAAAATATTTACTTAACACTCATGAAAGGTAAGTTTTCAAAAACATTTCGACCCCTGTTTTATCGACAGATTTGTTGAAAATATTTTTTTCAAGTGCTCAATGTTCGTGCGTGTATGTGTGGGGGTGGGTGGGGCTGGGGCTGGGGGGAGGGTCAGGGGAGACGGAGACCAGCCGATTTGTTTGGTAAAGATTTAATAGTCAAATATGTCATGTGTCCTTAATTGTCAAACCACATTATGATATCACCAAGCACTTATACTTCCAGAACTTTAACCAAACTCCATATTTCAAGATTTTTGGAGGCCATCCAGGAAAAAAATAATTTGAAATTCCACAACTCTTTTAGAATTCCGAGACTGGTTAGAACCATGGGTCTTTAACCCTCAATCCTTAAAGGCCCATTTCGGAAAGGTGCCCCTTAACATGCCATCATGCATGGGTCCTGCTGACCATAAACAAATTACATAGGAATGGTTTCTAGCCAAGACTTGACTAGAAATCACTGTCAAGCCACTGGACATGTATAGGTTGTGATCAGGTGTGAAGACAAGTATAGGCTGTGGTCAGGTGTGAAGACATGTATAGGCTGTGGTCTGGTGTGAATTCAGGACAAGTGTCCAGGCCCTTAACCCTCAATACTCTGATATCAAAATGGCAGAGTTTTCATCAGCAAATATTTCCCACAATGCAGTTTGATATTCAACCAATATACCTTGTTTGACAGAGTTCAGTGAGCTCTGTCAAACAAGATATAATTGGTTAAATTCATAGTTAAACAAGAGAAAAACAGTGACTGGAGAAAATTCTGCTGCACTCTCAGAGTGCTAGGGGTCAAGGGTTATGTTCCCATGCAGCCACAAACTGCCCATTTTTATAATAGTCTGAAAAAGTTGTCCCAAGGGTATTCTTCCTTGAGAACTCTACTTGTAGGATGCATTTATCTTGACAAAATTTTAACATCATTGTTGGTGCCTGTACAGTACAAGTCAAAATAAGTTGTAGGATAACCACTATAAACTATGTACCTTTCTCTTCCTACACTGATAAGACCAGAAGCGGATATTATTTTCTGGAAAGTTCTCATTGATAGCTTTCCAGAAAATGATGTCAGATTCTGATCTTATCAGTACAGGAGCAGCAGTATACTTCGTTTATTGAGGTTATGCTACAACTTATTTTGACTGGTAATGTACATGCAGCCAACAATAATGTAGAAACACTATTAAGTCATCTACAGCAGTGTACATATATACATGGTTTGAACCTAAGTTCTTCAGTTCTGGAAGAGGAAACAGTAACACAAAGGATTAATTGGATAAATTTATTAATTGAATTAATCAAACTTATTTGCTTCAACATAAAGTTTGATACATTCCAAGAAACCTGCAACAAGCAAATTTTATGATGAAATTCGCTCTCCCAAGTTGCCTTGAAAAACCTTGACCCTGAACCATTAGTTCTATTTCTACTTGGTAACTATTATGGACAACAGTAAAGCAAATCGATCATTGCTATCGTACCAAGTATCACATGGCCTGTGACATTCCTTAAGTTGTTGTTTTATTTGACGAGATCCAATTAACCTTCAAAGCGGAAGGTCGCAATTATAGATAAAACATTAATCGAATAAGTATTTTAGGAAAATCAGGCCATTAATTGTGTGGGTATAGTCAGTGGGGGAGAAAGATCAGCATAACAAAAAAACATCTGTAGTAATTTAGGCCCTTCAAAAACAGCTGCTCAAATTTCTATGCACCAGTGCGCGCTTGAACAAAAGAATTTTTTTTTTTTTAAAAAGTTTGAGTGCGCACTTATTGATCCTGCGTGCAGTCTCTTTTAAGATTCATTGTAGTTATTGTGCATTAAATACAAGTAGATATATTTCTATGTAACATGTGCAATTAATTTGAACTTATTTATTTGTTTTCCTGATAAAAGTGCAAACTTAGCAGAAAAAAGTCAAAGAACAATTAAGTGCAATTCGATTAAAACATATTTAGGCAAATAAGAGATAAAAGGTGCAAAAATTGCATTGTGTCCGCACATTAACATGATACAATGCAACACTAAAACATGAATTAGGTGGAGTGATCACTGAAGTGTTTTCTATTGGTACCAGGCTTGTTAATCGACAGTATGTGAACTTGTGAGGATTTCTTTGAAGGTAGATTGAAAGTAATTTGTTACATAGGTGAAAAGAAAAACATCACGCTGTGTGTATGGCCTTTAGCAGCCACAAAATTGATACCCCCCATCAGATCTGCAGAAGTGTGGTGTGGAAGTGCCCATCCTGTAACTTTATCAAACACAGATACCGTCAAAGATAACAAGTGCAACGCGAAGCGTGGCATATGCCCACGATGGTGTCATAACACCATAGTGAAAATTTTTATAAGTCAAGAGTGAATAAGGGCCATAGCTCTCAAAAAAATTATTGGACGAAACCCGTTCCTTGTGTCTATCTGTTCCCGCATGCAGGTCTATCAGCATACCAAAGGAGATCCAAATCCGACCGATGGATATGAAGTTACAATCCACTGGATCATGAACAAAATTGACGAGCGCAGTTTTAAGCTCCCGTGAAATCAGAGACGAGAGTAAATTGCACCCATAAAATGTTGGTATAGGAATTTTGAGGGAATACTTTCACCAAACACCAGAAACTTTAACCCTTTACCTAACATGAAAAGCAGACGACACTTGCAAACAAAATTCCTGAATAACTTTTTTTCATTTTTTATCTCAAACACATAGGTTACGACCCCTCTTTGTAACGAGCTCAATGAACACGTTCCAAAGAGGGGTCATAACCTACGTTTGTGAGACAAAAAATGAAAAAAATAATGAAAATTAACTGGCGATTTTTGTGAATAGCGCTGGCCGATTTTGCCGTTACGTTGGGTAAAGGGTTAAAAGCATAAGGACCTGCTGAACTATGTAGTAATTTCCCATTAGCCACAGGGTGCAGCTTTCTCAAAACAACACACATTTATATGCCCTCACAGTATATTAGTGCTCCACAATATTTTTCAGCAAGTGCATTGTTTAGCTCCCGTAAAATAGAAAACACGGGTGCTGATGGGAGGGATTGCACTCGCACCCGTCTCATTTTCAGGACTGCACTGGATACCTCTGAATTCTCCTCGGAAGTCGGGAGCATAATAATGAAGGATTACAAAGAAGAAACAAATCTCTTCATTCCTTATTTGACTTGCCATACCAATCTTTCACACAAATTCTTGAAAAACTCCTTATGAGAGCTTTCCAAGAAAAATCACAGGTTATGGCATCAATGAACAAGAAATCTACAGTGAATTAAATATCAATTTTTTTTGTTACCTGGATTTAAGGTCACTTTCGGCAGCTATAATGATTACAACCAGAGCCAAGAATAAAGTTAAGGCCAAAAAAGTTAAAAATCTGTTTCTCAGGTCCTCCCACATGGTCGTTTTGACTACCATATGCTCCCTTTTTATAACAAATGTAAACTTAAAATGAAAGTGTAAATGACACTGTAGCTCAACTTGATAAACTTGAAATGGTAAATTTGAAGATCATTGGTTCCAGTGTTATTTAGTGAAACTTCAACATAAGAGCACTGTGTGTGCCAATGTCAGGGCAATCCATGCGTTTTAAATGTAAACTGTAAGGCTGGCTAAAGGAAGAATGTTGATACACAAATGCAGTAAGTTCGAAGGTCATTGTAAATGGCAACTTTTATCATAGAAATGAATCTACAGGTAGAGGTTTCGCCTAATGTGCACGCAGAGTCCAATTTGTTTATTTATTTATTGGTGTTTAAGGTCACATACTTATGCACAATGGCTAATTGTGACCGTGACAGTTTTACGGGTGGAGGAAGCCGGAGTACCCGGAGAGAACCACCGAGCAACGACGAGCAGCTGTCAGCTCTCCAACATCGTAACTCTGAACTCTGCACCGCAGCACAGGCAGGGTTAGATTGGTTGAAGACATGCGCACCAGCGATGTGCAGTACGCCTCAGTACACAGCGTCATCGTGCCCCCATGTAGGCAATCGGGGTGAAGTGTCTTGCCCAAGGACACAACGCGGTTGCCGCAGGTGGGATTCGAACCGAGGACCTCTCGGCTTGCAGCCTGCACCTCTACCAACTGAGCCACCACGCCCCCACGCAGAGTCCAAGAACAATCCTACGATAAATGTGCTCTGTAGGTTGTGTCAAAAAAGAATGTAAATGCACATGTGCAATAGATTCAAAGATTGTTGCTGACAGCTAGTTTTTTATAGAAATGAAAAGAAAATTGATAGCTCCTATCTCTGTCACCCCAAATAAGCATATGAAGTTTCAAAACAACCCAATAATGAATGAGCCCTCTGAGGAATGCCAAAGTAAGGTGTTAATGCAGAAATGCACTAAGTTTGATGGTCCTGGCTGGTGGCAATGGTCTTTTTTATCTTTTTTTATGGAAATTCATAAATATAACCTGTAGAGAGAGCAAAAGGGATAAGTTGCTACAAAAATGCACAAAGTCTAAAGGCTGGTGCAAACAACAATAATTTTTTCTGGAAATGAAAAGAAATCAACAGCTAACATCCATAAGCCACCCAGAATATGCACACCAAGTTTGAAGCGATCCTATCATAAATGTGCCCTGTAGGGCATGCCAGAGGAATATACTGATGCTCAGACAGACTATACTAAGTTCAACGGTCATTGTATACGACAACTATTTTTGACGGAAATGGAAGAAAATTGACAGTTCCCATCTAGAGGTCACCCTGAACAAGCATACCAAGTTTCAAAGCAATCCAATCATAAATGTGCCCTGCAGGGTGTGCCAAACGGAAATATTGATGCATAACTGCGCTAAGTTCATTGAAGGTCGTTTTCAGCAGCAACATTTTTTGATGGAAATGGAAGATAATCGATAGCTCCCATCTATAGGCAATCCGAAATAAGCATACCAAGTTTCAAACCAATCTGATCATAAATGTGCCCTGTAGGGTGTGCCAAAGGAATATATTGATGCCTGACTAAACTGAGTTCAAAGCTCATTGCCAGCGGCAACATTTTTTGCCAGAAATGGAAGAAAATCAATAGCTCCCATCTAGAGGTCACCCCAAATAAGCAAACCAGGTTTCAAAGAAATCAGATTATAAATGTGCCCTGTAGGGTGTGCCAAAGGGAAATATTGAGGTCTGACTAAACTAAGTTCAAAGGCTGTTGGCTGCGGCAACATTTTTTGATGGAAATGGAAGAAAATCGATAGTTCCCATCTACAGGTCACCCTAAACAAGCATACTAAGTTTCAAATTGATCCGATTATAAATGTGCCCTGCAGGGTGTGCCAAAGGGAAATATTGATGCATAACTGCACTCAGTTCATCAAAGGCCCTTGCCAGCAGAAACATCTTTTGATGGAAATGGAAGATAATCGATAGCTCCCATCTAGAGGTAACCCCAAACAAGCATACCCAGTTTCAAACCGATCTGATCATAAATGTATCCTGTAGGGTGTGCAAAGGAATATATTGATGCCTGACTAAACTAAGTTCAAAGGTCATTGAAAGCGGCAACATGTTTTGCCGTAAATGGAAGAAAATCGATAGCTCACAGCTTGAGGTCACCCCAAATAAGCATACCAGGTTTCAAAGAAATCCGATTATAAATGTGCCTTGTAGGGTGTGTCAAAGGAATATATTGATGCCTGACTAATCTAAGTTCAAAGGCCGTAGCCAGCGGCAACATTTTTTGACAGAAATGGAAGAAAATCGATAGCTCCCATCTAGATGTCACCCCAAACAAGCATACCAAGTTTCAGAGTGATCTGATCATAAATGTGACATGTGCAGTGTGCCAGAGGAAACTGTGGGCCCAGACGTACGTATGCCGACAGACAAGAAGTGACAGCAATAGCTCAGCTTGACTTTGTCAATCAAGTTGAGCTAAAAATAATTAAATAGTTTTTGTCTGATATTTTACCCAAGTTAATAAAATTGATAAATTTGTCCCTTGAGTGCAACAAGGCTTTGCAATGCTTTAGCAATACACCACCACCCATACTATTCTGTAGATTATGAGGCCTAAAACATAAAACAAACCAAGACTAGAGAGTCTGTCACCCGGTATACCCCCACAGTGGCATACCACCTAGTGTGGGTGACTGAAAAGGGGCATTCAATTTTTCTAAGTAAAAAAAAAATCCAACATGGCCACCAGTCGGCCATCTTGAAACAGAGCGAGAAAAACATTATGTCACGCAGTTCCCTTCATCATGCTGATCATTTTTGTGAAGTTTCATGAAAATGCGGCTAAAACTGTGGAAGTAGTTCGCTCCACAAGTTTACATAAAAAAAAATCCAATATGGCCGCCAGTCGGTCATCTTGAAACCGAGTGAGAAAAAAAATTATGTCACGCACTTCCCCTCATCATGTTCATCATTTTTGTGAAGTTTCATGAAAATGTGGCTAAAACTATGGAAGTGGTTTGCTCCACAAGTTTACATAAAAAAAAATCCAATATGGCCACAAGTCGGCCATCTTGAAACTGAGCATGAAAAAAATTATGTTACGCACTTCCCCTCATCATGTTGATCATTTTTGTGAAGTTTTATGAAAATGCGGCTAAAACTGTGGAAGTAGTTCACTCCACAAGCTTACATGTGCAACGGACCGACGACGACAACAGACCAATCGACCGACCAGTTGACTCCTGTATACCCTATCTAAACTTCGTTTTGTGGGGGTATAAATATGAACTTTTGATGGCAAAGAAAATAAAAAACAAAAAAAAAATGCTGCTCACATGCAATTGTACCCAAAAATGGCTTGAGAAAAGGAAGTCATACTTTGTGGGGCCAAACTGCCTCAACACTGATTTCAATATCTCCCAAGTTTCAAGTTCCAAATTTTCTCCATAACGATGTGGGGTATTCAACCAATTAAATCCTGTCTGTCAGGGCTCACTGAGCTCTGGCAAACAAGATTAAATGGGTTACATTCCTAGTGGCATTATGAGAAGTTTATTTATTTATTGGTGTTTAAGATCACTTTTCAGAACCTATGGCCATGTCCTGACTGCAACACAGGTATGAAGTGAAGTCTAGCCTATCATTTATACCCATGTTGCTCACTTTAGAAAACTTCTACCCCAGGTGTTGGTTACTGGGGCCTACTTTACCAGTAAATCAGAACCTGAAAACCACAGTAAAGAAGCACTGCTCACCTTCTCAGGGTTCCCTCAGGGAGGCATTATGGGAAATAACTACTGCTTGCAATTCCAGTATTTGGATACCAGTGTGTTCAGCAAATGGTTTACAACTATGCATGTTGCCAACTTTAGCGGGCTCACTGTATACCAGGTCCTATTGGGGTGCGATGGCGTTGCGATAACTGTTTCTCGTCAGATCACCGAAGTTAAGCAACGTCGAGCCCGGTTAGTCCTTGGATGGGTGAACATCTGAGCAATCGATTCGGACTCCCACGTTGTGTCCTTGGGCAAGGTACTTCACCCTGATTGTCCAAAGGGGGGCACGATGACGCTGTACCCTGCATGTCGATGGTGCGCATGGCTTCAACCAATCTAACCCTGCCTGTGCTGTAGTGCAGAGTTACGAAGTTGGGGAGCTGGCAGCTGCTCATCGTTGCTCGGTGGTTCTCTCCGGGTACTCTGGCTTCCTCCACCCGTAAAACTGTCACCGACACGATATGACCTTGGCTGTTAATGTGTCGTTAAACCCTAATAAATAAATAAATAAATATCAGGTCCTATTATATGAGTACAGCATAATGTGTCCTCTACAATAAACAAGCACTGCTCCACTTCCTGGGGTTGCAGGGTTTCTGAAGTCAAGCCGAGGACTGATACAATTCAAGTGTATTCAAGGTCGTTTCTGGACATTTTTCAATGCCCTACAATAGCAATATTAAAGGATTTTCAAGATTCTGCCTTCACTAGTCCTAACTTTGATCATCCGCTGATTACCTGGTCCTCCCACTTCCCTTTTAGGGAAGTGGGAGGAGCAAGTAACCAGCGGATAGTCAAAGCTAGGACTATGCCTTCATGAACTCTGGCATATAACATTATCTAGCTATGATAACGCACTTCATAGGCATTTTTTATTTCATGAATATTCAAGGCTTTTCAAGGCCTCCTGGCTCATTTTCCCTGATTTCAAGGCCATGAATGGTACTTGGTCAAATTTAAGTCGGTTTCTTGAATTTATTTATTGGTGTTTAAGGTCACATACTTATGCACAATGGCTAATCGTACCTGTGACAGTTTTACGGGTGGAGGAAGCCGGAGTACCTGGAGAGAACAACTGAGCATCGATGAGCAACTGTCAGCTCCTCAACATTCTAACTCTGAGCAAGCTCTGCTGAAGCAGGGTTACAGCAGTTGAAGATGCCTTAGTACAAAGCATCATCGTGCCCCCATGTAGGCAACCGGGATAAAGTGCCTTGCCCAAGGACACAATGTGGGTTGTCCCGGACAGGGATCGAACTCGGGAGTTCTAGCATAGAAGTCAAACAATCTAACACTGAGCCGTTCCTAGAATCCAGTTCCCCGTAGGAACTCTGGGTTGTGATGGGAAGGCAAATTCTAGTGGTAATGCAGATGAACTGCAAATGGTGTGAAAAGAGCGTGTAACAAGGCACAACAACAGTAGTGTAATTAAGACGTTACTGATATAGGTAGTGAGAATGTCCGCCATATTAAGGCAGAATGAATGGACTACTTTATATTTCATCAGCTTCGGATGTATCAACAAAGAATTCAAAACACTCACTAACAACGACACTCACTGTGAGTTAACTCTTAACCTTTCAAGGATTTTCTTTTATCGTACAAGAGAATGTCTTTTTCCCAATACAAGTAAAAACGTCTAGACAACATACAAATCTGTATTGATGGTATCAACTGTGTGATCATTCTTTTCAGAAAAAGAATGTTTTTTATTTGCAATTATCGAAAACTGAATACACATGTCAAGGCCATTTTGATAAAAGTAATTAAATGAAAAAATAAATCACCTACTCAGCGAAATAAATTAGACTGGATCATTTTTTGCAATAATGATATTTTTATATAGGCTTACCAAGCAATAAACCTGAATGAAAGTGTCAATGACACTACAGCTTAACTTGACTGTGTTGAGTTTGATGAAAAGGATAATGTTCAATGTTTATGAAAGGATTATGGAATACAACAAGAATTGTGATAATTGAGAATACAGTAATTTCTGTTCCCTGTATGTTATGTTTTCAATAAAAATAATTTGAGGTGTGGACTGTACTAAGAACTGAGGAGTGGGTTAATGTGGCCCTCACAGTTAATGTATGTCAATCAAAGTTACCAAGTTACAGTGAAATTATTCCAAAACGAGTCATCCTATCAAGTTATGATGAAATCCCTTCATAAATACGGCCTGTTGACTATGCTAAAGGTTTTCGAGCATCGGGCCTGTGTAGCCATCATGGCTGATTGATCGCAACCAAAAGGGGACATTCTCATCTAGAGATTATATTGAGTCATCCTACCAAGTTACAAAGAAATCTGTTCATAAATACGACCTGTAGTCCGTGTTAAATGTTTTTGGGTTTTGTGCTCGGGCAGCCGTCACAGTTGAATGATCGCGACCAAAAGGGGACGTTCTCATCTAGACATAATCTGGAGTCATCCTACCAAGTTACAATGAAATCCCTTCATAAATACGACCTGTAGACTGTGCTAAAGGTTTTTGGGCTTCAGGCCCCCTGTAGCCCTCACAGTTGACCAAGCCCGACCAAAAGACGATGTTCTTATCTAGACATGATATGGAGTCATTCTACCAAGTTAAAATGAAATCCCTCCATAAATACGATCTGTAGACTGTGCTAAAGGTTTTTGGGTTTTGGGCTCGGCCAGATCATGACCAAATGGGGAAGGTCTCATCTAGACATCATACTGAGTCATCCTACCAAGTTATAATGAAATCCCTCCATATTAAATATGACCTGTAGACTGTGCTAAGAGTTTTTGGGTTTTGGGATTGGGCAGCCGTCACAGTTGACAGATCATGACCAAAATGGACATTCTTATCCAGACATCATACAGAGTCATCCTACACAGTTACAATGAAATCCTTTCATAAATACAAGATGTAGACTGTGCTAAAGGTTTTCGGGTTTTGGACTTGAGCGGCCATCACGGTTGATCGATCGAGACCAAACGGGGACGTTTCCATCTAGACATGACCTCACACCTACATATGAAATTTTGTGACGACTGGACAGGAACTATGGGGTGTAGCCTGTGCTAAAGGAAAATGTGAACAGACTGACAGACCTACAGACTCACGGTCTACCAGACATCTGCACTCGTGATGGTAATAGCTTACCTTGACTTTGTCAAATTAAGCTAAAAATAAAATAAAGAAACAGACAGCTGAAACACAACTACAAACTTTGACAGTTATAGTACAAGTGGAACAATGAATGGGGATTATGTCATGCACAGCCCAAGAACATAATACCATGACAGCACGATCTTCATTCATAAAAAATCAATTCATAGATGCTGAATGATTGTAAAAATATATGCAAACAAGTCAAGAAAGGGAGGAATATTAATAAACTGTTTTTTACCACCAAGTGGGTTTCTGAGGGAGTGTATTGAAGTCGACCTCGTCTCTGGATCATATATAAACTCATCCTAACAAACTCATCGAAATATGCCTAGATACAAGGTCACGACTTCAATACACCATCTCGGAAACCCACATGGTGGTCATAACTTATATGATGACTCCACATTTTCCCATTGCCAACAGTGTTAAAACGGGCATCCCCATCACAAAACCATTTTTTTTGGTCCATCTGATTCCACTGGACCTAAGGAAGCTGCATACCAAAAAAAAAACCAATATTCTGGTACGTGCAGTTTTTGAAATATGGACTTATAATCAAATAAAACTACATGCCAAATTTAGTTCAAATCAGGTCATCATTTCTTGAAATACAAATTTTGGGTGGAGCCCAAAATGGGCATACTCCCACAAAGAGCCCAGATACTGACCTACAAACTTCCCTTGAACAAAATCTAACATTTACCACCAAAGGAAGTTCCAAACCAAATATCAAGGCATTCTCTCTGGTGAATATTAAGAAAAAGAATTTTTAAAGATTTTTAGGCTTTTTGGGCATTAACCACAGCCCAAAGATGGCAGCAGCTGCATTTGAACAAAGTAGAAATGGTATACTCCACAGATGGTCTGTGCCATATATGTTTCAAATTAGTCCATTGGTTTTGAAGAAGTAGACAAGTTTCAAAAGTTAATGGGTGACACCGATGGACACCAAGTGATGGCAATTAACCCTTTACCCACTGCAGACGATATCAAAATTTATTACTTAAAATATCATTTTTTAAAATTTTTCAAAAAATTTCAATAAAACCATATCATGTGACCCCTCAATGGTATGAGCTCAAACAGCTCGTTCCAAAGAGAGGTCACATGATATGGTTTTGTTGAAATTTTTTGAAAAATAGTATTTTTTTCAGCTGCTGAATTTGCATATTACGTGGGCGGATGTGGCTGATTCATTGGGTAAAGGGTTAAGCTCCCACTGACTTTCAGTCAAGTGAGCTAAAAAAAAAAAACCTCCTTAATTTGCAAAGTATTATTAAAATATTTTTCATCAAATCTAACCATGGCTGCTGTGAAGAAAAAATTTAGATCATGAGATCAATAATCAAAAAGCCGATTAAATTTCCTTGTAAAATTTGGTTAAATGTGCCCATTTTTATTTTTATTTAGTAGCAAGATATTTCCCGTTATGGGCAGTAATATTCGCCAGCAACATGCAAAGTGTTAAATCCTGTAACATTGTTCAAGAATTTGTGTTCCATGAAGAGATAACAAGAGACAGTGAATTTGGCATCATCTTTTCTCAATTTCAATCAATCTTCATATTCTAAAACTCAAGTATGAGGCGACAGAATTCACAGTGACTGAGGTTAGACAGAATATAAGACCTCAGGAATACCACAAAAATTCTAATGGAATGCATGCATCTGTTTACTGTTACTTGGTGTTAGCATTTAACAGGTGTATATACATGCTGACAGTGGATTATGTCAGAAGGCTTGTTTAATCCCCCATCTGCTGTAAATATCCCTGTTTTCCATAGTTGTAAATATTTATGGAGGGGTTCTTGCCAACAACTTAAAACAAAAATTTGTTATTTAGGGTCTTGACATCTGCCACTCCCAGAAGACCCCCATAACCTTCATCAAATCCAAGTGCTTCAAACATTGTAAGAAAAATACGATTTGTTTATCACTGAATTCATTTCTTGTAGCCTCAACCTGGCCATATAGAATGAAGTGAAGACCACTTAATTAAATATGTCTTTATTTCATAATCTTGTTAATTGAAAATAACTGCAAATGCAAAACCATTTGGCCTGTTAATTGCATACAGGTTATAGGATAACTCCTGTTAACTGAAGAAGGGAGTGCGGTGGCTCTGTGGTTGCAGCATTGGGCTTCAAACTGAAATGACCTCAGTTTGATCATCGCGAGGAGTAAATGCATCATGTCCTTGGGCAAGCCACTTTATCCTAATTGCCCATGTGGGGACATGCTGATGTTGTGTACTAAGGTGTACTGCACATCAATGATGCACTTGTCTTCAACCAATGCAACCCTGCTTGTGTGGAGTTTGTACTTTGGGGTGTCTGACAGTAACTGTTGCTCGCCAATGCTCAGTGGTTCTCTCCGGGTACTCCGGCTTCCTCCACCCATAAAACTGTCCGACTAGAGGTGACCCTGGCTGTCAAAAGAGTCATTAAACCCCAAAAAATAAATAACTGAAGTAAAAGCCTGTAATATGTCAAAAAATTTTCCTGAGTCACTGAATTCCCCCTACTATTATATCTTGTTTGACAGAGCTCCACGAAGTCTGTCAAACAAGACAAAATAGATTAAATACTCAGTTCATCTCCAGAATACAGGAAAGTCACCAAATCCCTGTAAATTGAATACTTCCGTTAACAGAATAATTTTCACTGGCAAAATGGCTATTCAATTAACAGGGTTTCACTGTATTTGAATATTTTTATTAATTCTATATTATCCACTCAAGTTTAATGTTTTCAGTATCTACTTATTTATTTATTGGGATTTAACAACACTTTTGACAGCCAGGGTCACCTCGTGTTGGGCAGTTTTGCGGGTGGGGGAAGCCAGACTACCCGGAGAGAATCACCGAGCAATGGTCAGACTCCCCAACGTACTAACTCCACACAAGCAGGGTTAGCATTGACTGAAGACAAGTGCACCATCGATGTGCAGTACGTCTTAGTGCACAGCATCATCGTGCTCCCACATGGGCAATCGGGGTGAAGTGCCTTGCCCAAGGACACAATGCAGTTACCCCTGTCGAGGATCAAACCGACTGTATTTGAATATTTTTATTTATTCTATACTATCCACTCAAGTTTAATGTTATTTTCAGCATCTACTACAACATTTCAACAGTAACAAAGTACTGTGGAATAATGTTTTGATGCTTTCTGATTTGTATGGGTCATACATGTTGCCAGAAAATTTCATCACAGTGATCCTCCCCACCCCTTCTGGAAGGATCCTATGCTCCAATGGCCTCAATTTTTTCCAATGATACAAAAAAGAAATTTAACCCTTTACCCAATGCAGACAATATCTTATTATTTTAAATACCATTTTTTAAATTTTTTCAAAAAATTTCAACAAAACCATATCATGTGACCCCTCTTTGGAACGAGCTCAACGAGCTCGTTCCAAACAGGGGTCACATGATATGGTTTTGTTGAAATTTTTGGAAATATAATATTTTTTCAGCTGCTGAATTTGCATATTACGTGGGCGTATGCTGGCAATTCGTTGGGTAAAGGGTTAAACAATTCAATATTGTTTGACAAAGCTACACAATCAAAACAAGATTTGCAATATGGGGAAAATTTGCAGCTTGGAAATTTTAATATTCAATGTGTTGAGCAGCTTGGGCCAGGGATAACCTGGGAAGTTAGTAGGCATCTTCAAGATCAGTCTTTCGATTTGAAAATGGAAGGCGTGCTGTATACTGCTCTCTACCATTTGAAGTGAAGTCCGCTGTTGTTGAGTCCCGGCATCAGGAAAATGTTTTCAAGAAAAACAACAACAAACATCTGAACACTGTTCATTTGCACACGAAGTAGGGATTCCAAAATTATTAACCAATTTTTCTAATAAGCTCTTTACAGTAATATTCAAATTTATCTGAGTTCGGAACAATACATGAAATGCAACTTCAATGGAGCATTCAGAAGTCAATCAAATAATTCTCCAGGGAATGCATGCACCACAGATAGTGAGCATTATTTCTGGCCTCTGAAGTTTGTTGAATTATGTTGTTTACATACCAATTATTCTCGGAAAGTGAAGTTCGATTAGTTTAAAGTCTTGGAATGCTACAGCTTATAATCCATGGT
Source organism: Pictodentalium vernedei (assembly GCA_031216915.1). Taxonomy (NCBI): domain Eukaryota; kingdom Metazoa; phylum Mollusca; class Scaphopoda; order Dentaliida; family Dentaliidae; genus Pictodentalium; species Pictodentalium vernedei. The sequence continues at coordinate 122,104,359 of CM062292.1, read as the reverse complement.
GTATTGTTCACCATTTTTGTGCATGCATAGTATTATTTGGCCTATTTGCCACAAACAGATTTTAGCCCTTTACAGAAAATACAGGATGTCAAAATGTGTTATTTTAATATTTCTCCCCAATTTTTAAAACAATTTCAAGAATACCATATCATGTGACCCCCTCAATGGAACGAGCTCAATGAGCTCGTTCCAATGCGAGGTCACATGATATGGTTTTGATGAAATGTTTTTTTTACTGCACAATTTGTATATTACATGGTGAATGCAGCTGATCCATACTATTGTGGAGGCATCAGGAAAATGCTTCCAAGAAAACATTAACTGACATCTGCACACCATTCACTCCACTGGTGCACAGTAAGTGGGGATTCCAAAAATATCACCCAATTTTTTTATTAAGATTTTTGCGGCAATAATCAAATTTATTTGAGTTTGATATAATATGTGAAAGCAACTTCAATGGAGCAATCGTAAGTCAATCAGATGATTCACCAGGGGATGCACAAACAAAAAGAGAGTAGCATTACAGGCCTTTGAAGTTTGACGAATTATTTTGTTTACGTACCAATTCTCAGAAAGTGCAGTTTGATTAGTTTGATGTCTTGACATGCTACAGATTATAATACATGAACAGGGTCTGCTGGGAAAGGAGAGTGATCGCTCTCTCTCGCCATCACTCTCTTAACTGGTAGAGTGCTGGGGGCCAAAATTTGGGCTTTATTCAGAAGTACAGGTGCTGCAACCTAACGGCTTCATACTCAGCAGATATGCTTCATACAATCTTTGAAGTAAAAGTATTTAGTCTGTAAGGTTTTTCCTTGTTACAATGTATGTGAGATAGAGCTGTAGGTTAACCGAAACCGAACCGAGTTTTTAGTTTTTTTTAAAAACCAAAACCAAAACCGTCGACATCCCGTAATCTAAAGTTTTTTGTTTTTTATTCAATACTCTCTTGCTGCAGAAATTCACAGAATGTAGCCATCCCAGAGTAGTGAGAGGACCCAGACACTGCCAACGGCAGTGTCTGGGTACTCTCACTATTTTGGGAAGGCAACATTCTGTGAATTTCTGACATTTCAGTTTAGTTGTGTTTGCAGCTTTCCTCAAGTTGCATGTAGGTGTCAGACCTCGAAAATGGCCAAGCACAATAAAAGTTCTGTATATTTAGGTAATTATTATATTGGCCTTCCTGATTCTTCATGTATTATAGCTTATTTCGGGCATTCATTGAGTTTCACTCAATTTCACTGCCATTCAGTTATGACTCCGGACATAAGAATGAGTTTTATTGAATTTTATTTGGCCTCATGAACCGAAAACCGAACCGAACCGAGGTTTTACTCCACCTGAAAAACCAAAACCGAAACCGAACAAGAAATTTAAAAACCTACAGCTCTAATGGGAGAGTGCCTGTATGAACTCTCCCATAAACTACAACAAGGCAAGGACATGTGAACAAATTCTGATAACCAAAAATAATTCAGCATTCTACCAGTTAAACGTGGAAATTATGTCTTTTCATCAAGTTATATATTCCATTTCAATCACCTGTTACCTGACCCAACTTGGAGATGATAAATGCAAAACATCATCTTGCATAACTAAAATCTTCAATTTTTTGCTTCAAACATAATTTATGACACCTAAATGGAATGAGCTCATTCCAATGAGGGGTCATAAGCAATATTTTTGGAGCAAAAATTAAAAAATAACAAAATTTGTATGGTCATTTTTATGTTTCATGCTGGCCAGTTTGGGCTGTCATGTGAGTTTAAAAGGGGTTAAAATCTCTCCCCTGAATTTTTCACTCTTGCAAAATAAAAATAAGGAGAGTGATAATTAACTCGTCTGTATTCTCTTTCTGGCAGACACTGCATGGAGTATTGTTCACATTTTCGTGCAAGTATTGTATTATTTGGCCTACTTCCCATTAACAGATAACCCTTTGCAGAATACACATATCAAAATCTGTCATTTTAATTTTTGATCCAAATTTCAACAAAATCATATCATGTGACCTCTTATTGGAATGAGCTTGACAAGCTCATTCCAATGAGGGGGGGGGGGGGGCAATACGATATGGGTTTTGTAGAATGTTTTTGAACTTCTTTCTACTGCACAAATTGTATATTAGACGGCAAAGGCTGTTGTCTGCTCGTAAAAATTGCAGGTTCGATGGCATGCAAGAGCAACAGCTCGACTCAAAATTGAAAGACTGTTCCAGGTATAATCATATCTGTCACTCACACAAACAGAGGTTTACATGATGGAAAAGACCCAATACAGATGTAAAGTATGTAACAACACTCACATAAAACAAACACCACAACTGAAAATTTACAGGGTTTCACTGTTCTGTTTTGGGGGAAAATCAAAATACTAATAACAAGTGCAACACCGATCTCCCACAATCAGACAATAATCCCACACCGTAAGCACAGGTCTGAAAATAAGCAGTCTGACATTTGCAGAATGAGGTTCCAGAGGGTGAATTTGATGATGCTATCCCATACAGTGGGCCAATTCATCCTCTGGGCACCTCTTTCTGTTTAGTTTTGAGACCCTGATTCAGACTGAGGTTCACAGAGGGTAAATTTAGTGATGCTACCCTGCTGTGCAGGGTAGCATTACTAAATTCACCCTCTGGGGACCTCATTTTGCAGATGACAGTCTGCTTATTTTCTGGCTTGGGTAAGTGGTGACATCAAATTTTGGAATACTGCTTTTAATTTTTTTACCAATATTTAAAGAAAATTACATGCAGCAATTTTGTATAATGTCTGATCGCTAGTAAAAATTGGAAACAATACTTCGAAGTGTCTGTCAGATAAGGCGGTAACAGAACACACAAACATAGTATGTACAAATATGACTGAAAAAAAACAGTATGCTATGTTATTTATCTGATGCTGGTATACCTCCATACCAAACATTATTGAAATCGGAAATGTCATTTAGAGGTTCTAGGCAGAAAACTAATTACACACAATTTCCAAAAAAAATGGCTGCCAGTCGGCCATCTTTAATTTAAACAAGCCAAGACCAATACCGGGTCTGGACCTGCGTCGCTGCATGCAACAGATCTGAAAATTAGATACACGATACAACTCATCATTATGAAGCAGCAGACCAAATATAAAATCATTCCCTTTCATAGAAGCCAAGAAAACTTTGATGGAAAAAGTGTTTCGGACAGACTGATGGAAAAAGTGTTTCGGACTGACTGACGGAGTCAAGCGGTTACTAGACCTGCTCTGCCGCTGGCGACGCAGGTAAAAAAAACAAAAAGCTGTCATGCATCAATTTTACATAATGTCTAATCATTGCTGAAAATTTGAAACAAAATCGTCAAAGCATCTCTGAGATATAGGTGATAACAGGACAGGCAGACAGACAGACAGACTGACGGAGTGCAATCCATAAGTTCCCTCACAGTAACCCATGGGGGACTAATAACTTTATCAAACAGTCTTATGAACACAAATTTCATTAAATTCCAGAAAACTTTCATCTCTGTTATAATTGGTTTTGAAATAAATAATATTCACCAGCTCAAAAATTTATTCAAAATGAAGGAAAACGAGTGACAGTTCTTGGCATTTTTCTGATGGGATATCTAACAATAAAAAAAGAAAGAAAAATGGAAGACTAAAATGGAATTTCTGCTTACAGCAGTAGGAAGGAAACAGCTTGAAATATATCGGTGTGGGAATGTTTACACTAAAGATAATGCATATGTCTTATACCCAGTACGGAATGTAATGATTTGGAAAAATTATTTATTTTGCCTTGGGAAATTGGCTCTAAACCATTACAAGTAGAGCCCTTGAACTCATTTCCTTATCATTAAAGAATCCTGTTGTTCATTCTTATTATTTTTTACATATCGTAGAGATTATTCTTTTTTTTGATGTTGACATAAACTTATGGCTGATAATTACATGTTGCACAACATAAAGTTTCTGGTGTATTTTATACAGCGATTTTATTATAAGGTTATTCTTGCAGGCAGTGCAGTAATAATAATGATGAACAAATGGAGTTACAGGCCAGAAGGTGCTTGAAAAGAATTTTTTTCAGCTTCAAGGACTTACTTATGGAAGAGTATTGCACACAGTGAATAATAATAAGGGAAAAAAAGTGGAAATTTTGATTTTCATACTCAAAATTTTAACTTTCACAGCAAAAAGTTAACCCTTAAGGGGATGGACAAGTCTCTATACATCCAGTGGTTTTGCAGTGATTTCTAGTCAAGTCTTGGCTGTCTGTCAAGGCACCCAAGACTTGACTAGATATCCCTGCTTTGCTAATTTGTCTATTGTCAGCAGGACCTCTTCGTGATAGGATGTTAAGGGGCCCTGTTATGAGGTCATAAAAGTCAGACACAGGCCTTTTAAGGGTTAAATTTCCTGTAAGTACCAGGCAACAACAACAAAATTTTGAGATTTTCATCCAATTCTCTTTTCAAAGTGGGGAATTTTATTTTTTATTTCCATTTTATAACAGTATGTATTTCATATGTATAGAGTCAGCTTATAGATTGGTTGATAATTGTTCTGTGCCACTTGTAGTCTGTAAGTCTGTATTTTCCCGACAAGGGGTAGCTGCATTTTGTCCTTTGGCAAGGCATTTATTCATGAATGACTGTCCATATCAGACATGTTAACCTCCAGAATAATTTTTCAGGGAACCTGAGGGTGATTTTCAGGGAAATGGGATGGATTTCAGGGAAAAGTTCGCGTGGGGACAAAACGAAAGAAAAAACTTGCAAATTTTCAGCTCATGGACCACCATTAACACCAGGTTATATCCAGATCTAGTTGTCAATTATGCTGATGCATTTATGCTAAGTTAAAAAATCATAAATTAAAATTAATTGTTGATTTGACACCCCCCCCCCCCCCCCTCACAACCCCCCACACACACACACACCTTCAGAGCAGCACCACCTGTGGTTTGCTTTTATCAAAGTCTATTAAGCTAATAATTTCCCAAGTCTGGAAATGTTAACAGGAAAAGATGTCCTAATGTTCAGTTACTGCAAGAAGATTAGTACTTGGGAAAGTATCTTTATCAAAAACCTTCTTGCATGTGTGGACACTTGTGCCCTGCACAAAACTTTTCCTTTCATCACTGAAGCATATTTTTTTAATTATTTTTTTTTAATTCCATGCGAAATTTTCTGGGTACAGACGGTTAACAGTTCTGTAGTCAGCACAGCGGAATAAATGTAGTGTTAGAAAATAAGTTCATTGTGTATAAATATGCAGTCATAATTTTTCGGCATCCTAAGCGACTTTAACCTATTTTTAAACTGTGTTAAATAGTTGAGGTCAAGGTGTTGTTTACATTTTGATTTGGAAAAGGGATGAAGATTAAAGCTATTCTATGAATAAATAAATATATATTATTTAATTCCTTAAATAAATATATATTATTTAATTCCTTTTCATATATTTTATTCACCAAAAAACTGCATTGAAGGTGAAGTTTTCAATTTATTGAAAGTAAGTCACCTATTTTCACTTCGACACTTGCACATTGATCCTGAATCTCCGATTACGAAGAAAAAAACAGAAAGAAACATGAACACAGTTGAAATATATGTCATAAAATCCCTTTTCTTAAATAAATTTAACTTAAATCCATATTTTACTGCTTCGTGAGTTTTACCAGAGTTTGAAATGCCTGTGATTTGACTCAGAACGTTTTACATAAGTAACAACGGGAAAGAAATATTCAACTGTTGTTTTCCGGGATTTTTGGTCCAAAACTCATTCCCGTCCGGGAGGGCGGGAACTACACTGAAATTTCGGGATTTTCCCGGGCATTCCAGGAGAGTTAACATGTCTGGTCCATATGGGGATACAGTGGCACAATGTAGTAAGGTGTCCTGAACCTTGATGGTGCACTTGTCTTCAACCAATGCTAACCCTGCTTGTGTGCAGTTAGTATGTTGGAAGAGTCTGACAGTTGCATGCTGCTGCTCAGTGGTTCCCACTGGCTAACTCCACCATTAAAACTGTCCAACACGAGATGACCCTGGCTGTAAAAATGGTCTTTAAAGTTTAAACCCCAATAAAAATAAAGAAGCCTGTATTTTATCACAACAGAATGACATCATTAAGGGCATTTATTTGCACCTCTGCTCAACTTAACCCCTTGAACCCTAGTGGTATCTTCCATATCAGTTCAATGGCAGCAATGGGAAGAGTCCATATTATTTATTTGGGGGTAGATGAATCAATATTTTCAACATGCAGCCTTGGAGCTGCACATTGAAAATATTGATTGGTCTACACCACATCTTCACTCAAAAGTCAAAAGTCAACCTACTTAATGAAATTATGAAGTATGATGTTACTTGGCCAGAAAAAGGCCTCTTGGGTTCCAAGGCTTAAAATAGGATTTGAATGGGCCATAAAAGTGTAAGCAAACTGTGTCTCTGAGTTATTTCTAACATAAAATGAGTCTTTAACAATTCAAGATGCCTTTTAACTTATTCTTTTTATTTAGCAAGTTTTCACCCCTTCAGTGGTTAAGGAAGGCAATGCCTTCTTTAACCTCTTCAAGGCCAAAAGCTTGCCGACTGAAAGTGTCAATGACACTGCAGCTCAACTTGACCAAGAAGGGAGTGAACTAAATAGCAAGTTCCAGTAATGCCCAGTCATTCACTCAAGTTTCTACAGAAATGACATCACACCAAAGCTACCTAAGTAATCTATGAAATTAGAAAAATATCTGGTGAGGGATGCGTCCTGTACAGTGTGCTAATGGAATTTTTGACAATTTATATGCTAAATCCAAGATGGCTGCTACTGGCCATATTTTTCAACGCAATTTAGAAAAATTCTACAGCTCCCATCTAGACATCACTCCAAAGAGCTACATATGAAATCTGAAATAGATCGGGTGAGAGATGCGGTGTGTCGGGTGTGCTGATGGAATTGTTGACAATTTGTATGCCAAATCCAAGATGGTCACAGGTGGCCATGTTTCTCAATGGAATTCAGAAAAAATTGATAGCTATCATCTAGAGATCACACCAAAGCTTCACCTGAAATTTGAAAAAGATCGGGAGAATTGTTGACAATTTATGTGCCAAATCCAAGATGGCCTATAGCAGCCATCTTTTTCAACGAAACTGGATAAAATTCTATAGCTCCCATCTAGACATTACCACAAAGCCATGTCTGAAATTTGAAACTGATCAGTTCAGGGTGTACTAATGGAATTGCTGACAATTTATATGCCAAATCCAAGATGGCCACTGGCGGCCACGTTTTTCAACAAAATTCGGAAAAGATGAATAGTTCCCATCTAGACATGCCTCGAAAGCCATGTATGAAATTTGAACTGATCGGATGAGAGCTGCAGCCTGTAGGGTGTGCTGAAGGAATTGTGGCTGGACAGAGGAATGTTGGGACAATGATGGATCAGAACCCATCCCAATAGCTCATAATTTGATGTTGTCAAGTCGAGCTAATAAAAAGAATCAGACAACAGTATTGGTGTTGAATAATTAGCTAACCGGATGGAATATTTAGCATAAATACAATTTTTTCATTGTTTAAAAAATACAGCTTCCGACCACTCTAGGGCTGAAATGGTTGGCTCATTTTCATAACCGACTAACCAAGAGCTATAACTGAATAATATCCGGTTATCTGTCGCCATTATTTCACCAAATATGGGATCAAAACTATAGGAATTGGAAAGCACTATTCTCAAACTATTCAGTAGTGTGTATACAAACGAACATTGTCGAGTACTCGGAATAGTTTCTGCAATTACTCATTACTCATGGAAACTGCCGAGCATTAACTGGTAGAGTGCTGAATTATTTTTGGTCATCAAAATTTGTTCATGTGTTTTTGCCTTGTTACAATTCATGAGAGAGTGCCAATGGGCACTCTCTCTTGAATTGTAACAAGGCAAATCCTAATAGACAAAATTATTTAACTTCAAAGGTAATATGAAGCTCATCCTTCAAAAATGAAGCCTTTAAGCAGAAGCACCTGCATTTCAGAATAAAGCCCAAATATGGGCTTCCAGCACTCTACCAGTTAACAAAGTCTTGAATGCCGCATAGTGATAGGCATTAATTTAAGAAATTGAACAAAATGTATACAAACAATATACTAACTATTATTATTAACATCAGTTACAACAAACAATACTTTGAGCACCAACGAAAAATAAAAAAAATAATCACATGGGTCATGTGAGATAGATATCTATCTTTCTCACATGAGACATGCATACCTTGCATTATAGGAAGTGGGGGGGGGGGGGGGGGGGGGGGGATAATTCTGATACATTTCCTTGGTAAGCACAAGAAGATAGGAAGTAAATTTTGTTTTGAAAGACCAAATTTTTTTTCACAGAATTTACATACCTTTGCCACAACACATTACAGTACATGGAGAGTGGATTGTAACTAAATCACCTGGGGAGTGGAGTTATCACCCAAAGTACTTTCATATTCAGTACATGTGGACAAATCAAACAAGCAATGTTTCAGCCTAAGGATCTCTGGGTATAACCTGGAGGTCCATTGGCTTGAACTTTGCTTGTACTTGTTATGCTTTGCAACAAATTTGCAATTATTGCTTGGGGGGAATCCCCTCTCTGTGGGTGATTTAGTGATAATTCATTCTCCATGTACTGTATGTCCTACCTCACTACAGCAATAGGTAAGCAATTAGTTGAAATATTTCCATTCAACCTTGAACAAAATGCATTTCTAAAAACAATTTACAGCAAGGTTGTCATTTCTTTTCAAATTACCTGACATAGCAATATATTATTTTTTCACAGTATAGGGGGCACCTTTGAGTATAGAATGTTGGAAGTATATATGATTAATGAATATTTTGCCTCTAGGAAAAAAAAACACAGCTGAATGGCAAGAAGAAAAAATGTCAGTTATTGGAAATAATTATCCTTCTGAAAGATTAAAGTGAATTTATTCAGTTTGATGCAGTGCACAAGTGTGCCAGACCTGTCAAGGCTTTTGTTACAGTTGAATACAGATAAATATGTACAAAACACAGTGCCAGCAAAATTATTTTGAAGATAAACTATAAATTTCTTCTCTCATTTTTTGCTTATTCATCAGTGCTCATTCTTTACACAAGATAACTAGAGATGACACTACCACAAAACTTTCTTGCATGACTAAATGTTTCCAAATTTTGTTTCAAAAATACAGATTATGACCTTTCGTTGGAATGATCTCGATGAGAAGCTGCTCGTTCCAATGAGAAATAATAGTCTATGTTTCAGTGTAAAAAAACTGAATGCAACAATAAAATGTCAGTTTTTGTTAATAAATAAGACCACACTAAATTGGATATCTCTTAACTGTGTAACCCTGTAAACTGAATATAATTTTCAAACACCAAACCATTTAATATGCATTCAGTACAAATTTGAGCTGCAAATTGCATTAGATTAGAGTCAACTCCTATTAACCCTTTACCTAACATGAAAAGCAGATGATACTCGCAAAAAAAAATCTTGAATAACTTTTTTTCATTTTTTATCTCAAAAACATAGGTTATGACCCCTCGTTGGAATGAGCTCGTTAGAACAAGGGGTCATAACCTATGTTTTTGAGACAAAAAATGAAAAAATATTGAAAATTAATTGGCGATATTTGAGAATTTGAGAATAGCGCTGGCCGGTTTTGGCCGATACGTTGGGTAAAGGGTTAATTGAATTAAAAAAACGGTGATCTACCAATTTATTTATTTCTGGTGTTTCAAGTCATATCCTTCAACACAATGACTAATCCTGGTGGAAACATGGATATAAAGTCAAGTTCAGCTGATCGTTTATTCTGAAGTTGCCCATTTTAGAGGACTTTCACCCCAAGCATCGGTTTCTGAGACATATTTTACAAAGAAAATAGATCTTCTTTATCACAGTAAACAAGCACTGCTTCACTTCCCGAGGGTTCCCAAGAAGTATTTTACTTTGACAACCTCTGAATATTCCGTGTGTATAGGTCTATTTGAGCTCTGTCAAACAAGATATAAGAAATAACTGCGAAGTTCATCACCAGGACACAGGTAAATGATCAAATTTATGTTACTCCTGTTAGGCCTCAAAAAGTAGATCTTCTGTTTCTCAGGCTATTTTTTGTAAAATTGCATGTGGGTGGGCGTTTTTTTTATTTTATTTTTTTATTTTTGTAATTACAGTGGAGCCCACTTAATTGGATATCTCTTAATTGTATATCCCTGTTAATTGAATATAATTTCCCAACACAAAACCACTTACCATACCTCCAGTACAAATTTGACCTGTTAACTGAAAATAGGTTATATAGTAAACTCCTGTTAATTGAATAAAAAATCTTGTAACCTGTCATGAAATTACCCTGACTCTCCCCAGTTTTCGTTCGTTTATAGACTATTTGGCCTTAGTACATCCAATATAGGCATTTAATCTATTATATCGTGTTTGACAGAGTTCATGGAGCTCTGTCATACAAGATATAATAGAATAAATGCTAAGTTTATCTCTAGAATACAGGAAAGTGACAATTCCTGTTAATTGAATACTCCTGTTAATTGAATAATTTTCATTGGCATAATAGTTATTCAATTAACAGGGTTCCACTGTATTTCTTTGCCATCAAAAATTTATGTTCTTGGCCTTGTTTTATGTTTTAGGCCTCATAATCTACAGAATAGCCTGGGTGGTAGTGTATTTCGTCCCTTGAGTGCAAAAACGACTTTGCAATGCTAAAGCATTGCCAAGCCTTGTTGCACTCAAGGGACAAATTTATCAATTTTATTAACTTGGGTAAAATATCAGATATGAACTATTTAATTTTTATTTTTTAAAGTTTGCATTGGTTATAAAAATAGAGCATGTGGCAGCCAAAAGGACCATGTGGGAGGACCTGAGAAACAGATTTTTAACTTTATTAGGCTTTAACTGAATATTTTTCAGAGGCAAAATGGCTATGATTCAGTTCACATGGTTCCACTGTAGCTCAAGCCAAATATGTTCTGAAAGTACTATTTATTTACTTGTGTTTAAGGTCACTTTCAGCATCTTGGGCTCTATCATGATTGCAACATAGGTAGGAAGTCAAGTTTACCCAACCATTTATAGCTCTGCTTCCCATTTTAGAGGACTTACACCCTAGGTGTTGGTTCAAGGTTCTATTTTACCAATAACTGAGAGCTTATTTATTGCAGTAAACAGGCACCACTACACTTCCAGGAGTCTGAAAGGACTGATCTACCCTCATATTAAAATAAGGACTCTTCCCAAAATATCAATAAACTGTTATATGGAATTATCATTCATCACAGAGCAGCTAAAGGGTTATTTATTATTTATTTATTGGTGTTAAGGTCACATATTTATGCACAATGGCTAATCATGACCGTGACAGTTTTACAGGTGGAGGAAGCCGGACTACCCGGAGAGAACCACCGTGCAACGATGAGCAGCTTCCAGCTCCCCAACATCTTAACTCCGCACTGCAGCACAGGCAGGGTTAGATTGGTTGAAGACATGCGTACCATCGACGTGCAGTACGCCTTAGTACACAGCATCATCGTGCCCCCACGCAGGCAATGGAGATGAAGTGTCTTGCCCAAGGACCTACTGAGCCACCGCGCTCCCAGCTAAAGGGTTGAAACACTTTTGAGTTTTCAACACCAGCTGTTTTCTCATAAACTGAAGTATTTATTATTCAAAAATGATTTTTTTGCTCATTTGACTGATTAATTTTGTTGCTTCTCCTTGACTGCATCCAAGGGAGTATTGCATAATTTCAAGGCTACAAAGTCATTCACTGGAAATTTCATCAATAAAACAGTTATAACAAATACAAGCGATACATCAGGTGTTCAATCAACAGTAATGTTGCCAGTGACTATCCTTATAGCAACACATAAACAGGCCACACAGGCAACATTCTTCTCTGCTTTCAATTGAGTTATTGAACCTTTTAACCCTTTACCTAACACAGTATTTTTAAAATAAATTAAATATCACACTTTTCGAAAACAAATTTCACAATTTTTCAATAAAACCATACAAATGTGGATATCATTAGAACCAGCTCAATGAGCTGGTTCTAATGATGATATCCATATTTGCATGATTTTATTCAAAAACTTCTGAGATATTTTAGGCTGTGGTTGGCTTATTCTGGTTAATTTTCTGGCCGTTTTTGGCCGCTATGTTAAGTAAAGGGTTAAATAATTAAATTCTTTTTCTGGGAATTTCGTAGACAAGATAAGTTCTGACAGAGGTTTCGCCCTGTCTGGGGTATCAGAAGTTTGTTTTACATAGATAAATCCAATATTCTGGAATATAACTATCTAATATGTTGCATCAGAAGGTCAAGCTAGAGTTTTATAGTCTTCTAATGTTTTTCATCAGTCACAAATAACTGTGGCTAAGTGCAATTGAGAAACCAAGGTCTGCAAAGGGCATTTTTTATGAACTTTGTCTGGCTTTTTATCGTTTGCAAAATGCCGAGTCTTCAAAAGAGTATTTTTTTAACACTTGTTTGCCAGATGGTTGATAACTGTGATAGAAAACTAGTTCCGAATTAACTCACTGAATCATGGCTGGTTGTACCAACCTTCAACTCAAAAAGCACTTTTTTCTCAGAAGAGCATGGAGAAAAGAAAATAGGGTAACAATGGGAAAATATATAAATAATAAAACAAAGGTAAACTTCAAATTTTGTAATATTTTAACACACCGCCAAATATGTTGACTGAATCCTCTAAGTGCTATTTACAAATTGCTGAACAAAGAGCTTCCCAGGTGCCATTCTCAGGAGCCAGGGTTATTTTGCTTGATAAATTATTTTTTTATACACACCAAGAACACACAAATATCACAACTTACATATTTGACCAAAAGCAATTCTCAACCAGGGGAGGTGCTGGGGGAGGGGGTGCTTCAGATAGAGAGAGGGTTACAGTCCCCTATCAGGAAGCTCTAGCTCCCTCCCCATTACGGGAAACTGCCTCCTTTATTGTGGTCTTGAAAATCCAGGCACCACCATAGTTCCCAACATATTGAACTGTGATCGCCAAAGTTGACCGGATCGCAACCCTGTTACAAATTCTGGTCAAAATTATCAGTCTGGTCAGCTTTCCTCCCCTACAACACTGCAGAATCTCACCTGCCGATCAACAAGTGTGAGAAAATCGAATCTGAGATGCTATTGCCATTTACTGATGCAGTCTTTATTTCGTAATATTTTATGAGGAAATCTCAACCCAAAGGTTCAAGAATTTTGTGATCAAATCACGATCTGGGCCAGCCAATTCTATAAAATTTTTACAACTGTATTTTCTAGAATTGTACGGTCTAGTTATGACTTTAAATGGGTTGAAATAAATCATTAGCATTTTCAAAGATGTGACACTTTGCCAGCTGGCAAATTGCCATATCTTTTAATATGGAAATGATTTATTTTTGTCAATTATATTAAAAGGTAGAAAATATAAATTTTATAGTATTGGCCCCTGATTGTTAAAAAGGCCACCTTTGTGAAAAAATACAGTGTATCCTATTTAATTGTATATCTCTTACTTGAATAACTTTACTTATTGAATGTAACTTTCAAACAAAACTATTTACAATACTTTCACTAAAATCTGACCTGTTAATTGCACATAGGTTGTAGAGTATAAACTCCAGTCAAAATATCTCTCGTTATGGTGAGAAACAACCCTGACAGTCACCAAATTCTCCTTGTTTATAGACCTATTAGGCCACAGAGCATCCAGGCATTTAATTTGTTATATCCTGTTTGACAGCTTCGTGAGCTCTGTCAAGCAAGATATAACAGAATAAATGCTCAATTTATTGCTAGAATACAGGAAAGTGTCCAAATCACTGTTAATTGAATACTCTAGATTGTCCACTTGGGGGCACGGTGGCGCCGTGTACTAAGGTGTACCACACGTCAATGGTGCCCTTGTCTTCAACTAAGGCTTACCCTGTTTGTGTGGAGTTAGTATGTTGGGGAGTCTGACAGTTGCTTGCCATTGCCCGGTGGTTCTCTCCCAGTAGTCCGACTTCCTCGACCTGTAAAACTGTCCAACACGTGACTCTGGCTGTCAAAAGTGTCATTAAACCCAAATAAATAAATAAATAAATAAACAAACTGAATACTTCTACTAACTGAATAATTTTCAGTGGCTTTTTAATTAATGGGGTTCCACTCAACTAAAAATTTTTGAAGGATTTTTTCATACACTTTCACAGGCCTGGAATTTACTTGCAAAATACAACCACTTCTGAGAACCCCAGTTCGAACAGGTCTGAAAATAAGCAGTCTGACATTTGCAGAATGAGGTCCCCAGAGGGTGAATTTGATAATGCTATCCCATACAGTGGGCCAATTTATCCTCTGGGTACCTCTTTCTGTTTAATTTTGAGATCCTTATTCAGATTGAGGTTCAAAGAGGGTAAATTTAGTGATGCTAAATCATCACTAAATTCAACCTCTGGGAACCTCATTTTGCAGATGACAGTCTGCTGAGCTGAGTAAGAACCCTATTGAAATGGACAGTGGCTCAAAGGGAGCACATCAGACTTTTTGAATCTGTCATTCTCTCTCTCTGAGATGCAAGTATTTTGCATTTTTGGAAATGGGAGGGAGGGGGAGGGGGGTTGAAATCCCCAAATTTCTCACACCAGGAGAAATTGTGAGGTTTTTTTTTGTTTTCCTGAAACCCTCTATCTAGGACAGAGTTTCCATGTAACATTTTTCCAGCTAGCATGCCCCTGGCTGCAGTGAATGAGTACTTAACCAACATGTGTGCACTTGTAAATATGCACAAATGTGAAAGTGATCTGAATAAGACTTTTTTATCCAATAAAGTTCAATGAAGATTATATCAACTAACCAAAGCAAACAATGTATATCAAATAGACTTGTTCCCCAAGCAAATTAAAAGTTGTAGAATTATAGTGCAGAAAAACCTAATCTTTGTAAACAAAAAACAGCTGTATCAATAGCAATCAGCAGTTCAGCCAGAGATGATAGGAAGTGTAGAGAGAATAAACACTGAAATATATAGGTCCAGTCCCATTCAAATGATTATATAGATCATACCAACATCTAGTCTTAACATATGACTATGTGCGGCTGTGATGCCTCACAGTCAAATGCATGATGTTCTTAGAGAAATTTCATTCTTTAACCCTTCTTTTCTATCTAAAAGATGTCTTTTTTGGTGACTGTGGCGTCATATGATAAACAGAATATAAAATTCGTGTTTGGTCATACTCTATTATGCAACTTGTCTTCGAAATTCGCAGGAAAAGTCTTTGATGCGTTTCATAAATAGAGTATGACCAAATCACTCATTTCATATCCTCTATATCTTTTGTTTCTTTGTTTATTTGTATATTAACTTTTAACCCTTTACCCAACGCAGGCGATATCAAAATTTATTATTTTAAGTATCATTTTTAAAAATTTTTCAAAAAATTTCAACAAAACCATATCATGTGACCCCTCGTTGGAACGAGCTCGACGAGCTTGTTCCAACGAGGGGTCACATGATATGGCTTTGTTGAAATTTTTTGAAAAATAATATTTTTTTCAACTGCTGAATTTGCATATTACGCGGGCGGTTACGGGCGATTCGTTGGGTAAAGGGTTAACCTGCTGAGTATTTTCAAGATATTTTTCATCAACTCTAGTCATGGTTACCTCACTGCAGCCAAGAAATGATTAGTGGAAAAATCCATTCAATTTACAAGGAAAAATTTGATTAAATGTGCCCGAAAAGGACGCACTAAAAAAAGTTGACCACAAAGCTTTTGTGACCTACCAAAAGTAAAGTTTTGGTGGTAAAGTTTGGTGCCAGATGCTGTATTTTTGGTACTGTTAACACCCATCAACGTGAACACTGACCAACAAAAAAAAAAAATTGATGGCCTTATTTAGGGCCACACTTTTAATCTAAACACAGACATGTCTTTCACATGCACATGTATGCATGCAACATTGGGAGGGCAACATGGACAGAGGGTCAGAAAGTTCCAATTGGATGCGTGTAGTATCAAGGTCAATAAATCACATTTGCAAGGCTGAGTTCCAAGAATCAGTGATTCACTAAACTTCTCTTCGTCGATTTTATATCACAAATTCAAGTTGATATTTGAAGGTCGGATTAAAAACTGTGCAGGCAGTACTCTTTTGAACATTGCCAAAAAAGTAATTTGTAGCGATTGTACCTTAACTCTTAACCTGGGGGCATGGTGGCTCAGTAGGTAGAGGTGCAGGCTGCAAGCTGAGAGAACCTTGGTTCGAATCCCACCTGCGGCAACTGTGTTGTGTCCTTGGACAAGACACTTCATCCCCATTGTCCACGTGGGGGCACAGTGGAGTTGAGTACTAAGGCGTACTGCACGTCAATGGTGCACCTGTCTTCAACCAATGCTAACCTTGCTTGTGCGGAGTAAGTATGTTGGGGAGCCTGACAGTTGGTCACCATTGCTCAGTGGTTCTCTGGCTTCCTCCACCCATAAAACTGTCCCACATGAGGTGACCCTGGCTGTCAAAAGTGTTGTTAAACCCCAATAAAATAAATAAATAACTCTTAACCTGCTGAGTATTTTGAAGATATTTTTCATCAAATCCAGTCATGGCTGCTTTAAAGCAGCCATGACTAGATTTAATGAAAAATATAACTCAACAAATTAATACTGAAAAAATCTGATCCATTTATTGGGGGAAAATTTGATTAAATGTGCCCATATTATTCTTATTTCAGTGGCAAGAGAAATCCTGTGCTGGGCATGAATATACACCAGCACCATGCAAGGAGTTCATCAGGCACATCTTATCACTGCATGAAAGGACACAGGAGCATCCATCCTCCTTGGTCAAGGGCAACATTAAAATTTCAGAATGACAAGTGATGGGTTGCCATATTCTACTCACCATAAGGTGATTTTACTCAGCAGTTTAGGTTTTCATAATGTATTATCACCTTAATGAAAGTAAAACATGGTTTGCTGTTGCTTGGAGAAAAAGACATGTTAAGCTGATGAATTGTAAAATCAAGAGATTTTAATTTTTATATGGTCCAAAGAGGAAACTTTATTGACTTTAACAGTGAGATTCTGTAAAAATCCAAATTGTTTAAGCTAATTTAATTAACAAAAATTTATTCTGGAAAACAGTGAGTCTCCAATTTAAATAGTGAGATTTGATAAGTCTGTTGAGGACAGAATTTTATGACCTTTTCATGACCCGTTTAACTTAAATCCATGCCCTAACAAATTAAATGCACATAATTTCCATAACTTTACATAATCTATCCTGAGAATGTAATTGTCCTTAGAACACATAATTTCCATAACTTTACATAATCTATCCTGAGAATGTAATTGTCCTTAGAACCTATCAATCCACTCAACAGACATTTCACAGCCTAATATTTTGTCTTAATTTTTATTTCCTCCTTCTCACAACACACAGCCTGGGGCCCCTCATTGGATCGCACTTGCTGAGCTCGCTCCAATGATGGGCCACTGGATGTGTGGTGGAAGAATGAAATCTTAAAAAATAAAAATACATACAGATATAGGCCTGTCATCTGCAGATCGTGTTACGTGTAAGTAAATTATCACTGCAACAAGCTGCCTTTGTATATATGTCATAGGGTTTGAGTAAAAAGCTAAATGAAAACTTACTCAACTTTTGTTTCTAAGTGTGATGAAGTTAAATGTTTGTGTTTAATATCATGTGTATTACCCTGTGCTGTATGTGTGTCCTATATATATTTATATATATATTCATTTGTATCTTTGTCATATGCCAATGTTTTGGGATGGAAGACAATAAAGATTATTATTATTATTATTATTATTATTATTATTGAAACATGGAGGTCAATGTAAGTGAACTTCTATCTGACTGGTAAGTCTCAGTAAGGCTTACCAGTCAGAAACTAATTCCTGGATAAGTGTGGTTAAAAATATTCTACTCAGCCTCAATTTTGATCATGTGTGGCATAATCAAGCTACTTTTGACACCAAGAAATTGCTATTTTCCTTGGAGAAGACTCTGGAAGACAAATGTGTAACTTGGTGGTCGTCGAATTTTCGAAATTCCTCTAAATTCGCATTCTATAGAACGGTGAAGGATTCTTTTACAATGGAAGAATATCTTTTGAAGGAAAAGGACAGTGCGACCAGACTCTCCTTTACAAAACTAAGGATAAGCGCACATAGATTAGCATTTGAGACTGTTAGGCATACCAGGCCACCTATTCCACCCCGAAGAAAGATTTTGCCATAATAAGGTAGAGGACGAGTTCCATTTTCTGTTCGAGTGCTCTCTCTACTCTGGCGACAGGGAAGCAATCCTACAGGAAATTGAACCAAATCTACCCGGCGTTAATGGCATGAGTCACAAGGATCTAGCAAAGGCATTAATCGGAATCCTTTGATTCTTACATAACACCTAAAGTCATGCGGTATGTCCATAATTCGTTCCAAAAACGCGTGGATGCCTAGACAACTGCAAAAAGTTTAAAAAAATAATAAAATAAAAAGAGACACAAGATATTGCTAGTACCGGGTACATATATTCCCACTCTAAATGTTTTATTGTATGATTGTATTTTGTCTGTTTGTTTTTATTGTTGTACATGTATTCACATTGTTAGATGTCATATACCCATGTATGGGAATGAAAGACAATAAAGTATTATTATTATCTCATTTTAATTCACTGAGATTAGGCCACACAAAGTAGATCTTCTATTTCTCATGCCACTTTCTATAAAAACGAATGCAGACGAGCATTTCTGAGGTTCACTTGGTTTGTTTTCATGTTTTAGGTCTCATAATCTTCAGAATAACATAGGCAGTGGCATATTTTATCTATTTTATTAACTTGGGTAATTTATTTAACATAAATCAATTAATTTTTATTTTTTAAAGTTTGCATTGATAATAAAAGAGAATGCAGCTGAAAAGTGAGGGAGGGCCTGAGAAACAGATTTTTATCTTCTTTAGGCCTTATATCTCTGGTTTTTTCATAACCCTCCAATTTGTGATGTTTCTTCTTGGTGATTTTCATGTTATTTGTAAAAAATTTCTTCAGGAAAATTAATTGGACCCAAACCAAATCTGACCTGCAGTCAACTGGTCAAATTCGGTTAAAGTCCAGTTATTTTATGTTCAAAAGTGTTTATTTGCCACAACTTTCCAAAACAATTTTTTTTCTGATTATACCCTTTTTCAACACTTTGGGTGTAGGATTTCCAAAATTCAACTGCAAAACTTCCCAGACGTTTCCATGACCCTCGGTAACCTGTGACTGATTATTTATTTATTGGCGTTTAAGGTCACATACTTATGCACAATGGCTAATCGTGACTGAGTTTTATGGGTGGAGAAAGGAGTACCTGGAGAAAACCACCGAGCATCGATGAGCAACTGTCAGCTCCTCAACATTCTAACTCTGTTCAAGCTCTGTTCAAGCAGGGTTACAGTGGTTGAAGACATGTGCACCATCGACGTGCAGTACACCTTTAGTACACGACGTCATCGTGCCTCCATGTAGGCAACCCAGGATAAAGTGCCTTGCCCAAGGACACCACGCTGGTCGTCCCGGACGGGGATCGAACTCGGGACCTCTATCATAGAGGTCCAATAGTCTACCACTAAGCCACCGTGCTCCCACCTGAGACTGATAATATCTGCCTGGGAAGTGGAACAGTTATCTGGTTGAGTGCTAAAAGCCACTATCATGGCTTTATTCAAAAGTGATGGAAGCCACGTTTGTGGCTTTACACTGTATGCATTAGTTTGTTGTTTGCTTTGCAATAGAAGAAATTTTTTTATATAAAATTGTTTTGATTGCAATTTATTGGAGAGTGCCAATTGGCACTCTCCAATAAATTATAACAAAACAATTATTTCTGAACAAAATATTGCTCAACTAAGGATACTCTTGCTGGTAGCATCGTATCTTTGAAAAAAAATACCCATGATTCAAATATTTTAGCACTCAACCAGTTAATGAAACACATTTCAAAATACAGGATCTGACAATGGATTTTTTACAAATTGATAGAAAGTTGTAATGAATAGATGACTAACAAAACTATGTGGGAAGTAGAAGAACCTGTTTCCTGAACAGATAAGATTGCAACAAACACCAATATACACAAAACTTTGTTTCCCACACACTTTCTCACCCTGCTTATAAAAATTCCAAAAATACAACATGACAGGCCCCGCCATATTACATCGTTACAGCATGCAATGAATCCATCATTAAACCATTAATGATTTCAAGATCTCTGTTTACCTTGAATGCTCTGGTGTAGAGTAAATTAAGAGTTTTCCTCTACCCTTTGAAGATGACAACTTGCGCATCATAAAATAAATATCAGTAAAAATCTACTGGAGGTTAACATGTGGAACCAATAAACCCTCACAAATAATCCTATGATGGTGGCAAGCAATGATGCCTTGTTCCTATCTGTTTTGTTACAAAATATTGAAATCAGGTGGAAATTATTACAGTTTTATTGATGTTATTTAAGAGCTTTGAAAAGTACAAAAATGTTTATTAGAGTTCAGCTAACAAGTTTGATAATGTTAACCATTAAAACCTTGACTATATTCATCTTAGTTACGCTAGGTGGCCTTTACTGATATATCTACCCAGCCAGGCCTGTAATTTTCTTCAGATTTGGTGGTGGGGATGTGGAGGAGGGATGGACTATACTTTATTACATGTCTGTTTTAGGAAATCCCCATCTACAGCAACACAAAACTATGTGGAAAATTAAAATCTGTTCCGCACACATGTGCCAAACAAGAATCATCGACAGACTATTTTTGGACAATTACGTCAATTGTTGAAACTTAACACAACCCCGCCTACGTGAAATTTCCATTTGACCAACAATCATGGAAACAGTGCAATTTAAACGAAGTGATTGCATTCTAATAAGCTTAAACGAAGTGATTGCATTCTAATAAGCTATCGCAAAGACAAAATAAACTAAATAAAAACATCTTTGTGTATAGAATTACTTCTCAAGTTTACAAGGGAGAGTTCAAATCAATCATTATTAGCTGTATAATGATAACAAATTGATTAGAACTAGCTCAATTAAGCATGTACTACGATAGTACAAACATACGTACACAAGTTTGGCCTATTTATAAATCTTCCCATGGGAATTCCCCAAAAATCGCACATGTGTTTGTAAACATTAGTAGATGATTCATCACCGAAACTGAACCAATTGCAAAATAACTTGTTGATAGTTTTCAAATGAACTGCTGAGTTTCCTTGTAATAACTGTTTTTATGGATGTGAAGGTGTATAACAAATACAGAACAATGCACATGCAAATGGGTTAATCGATATGGCACTTGTGCCATCGCGAAAGGATAAAATTTGAGGCCTGAGGCCTCTTGTTTTATCCTTCTGCACTGGCACTCATGCCATATCGTATTACCCATTTGCAGGCAGTCGTTCTGTGTATTTCCAGGTCATGACATGAATGTTCATGATAGGTATTATGTACACAAACTTATGCTTCTCATTGGGGGGGGGGGGGCTCAGTAAGTAGATGTGATGCAGGCTGCAAGCTGAGAGATCCTTGGTTCGATTCCCATCTGCAACAACCACGTTGTGTCCTTGGGCAAGACACTTCACGTTCATTGCTCACATGGGGGCACGGTGACGCTGTATACTAAGGCATACTATATGTCGATGGTGCACTTGTCTTCAACCAATGCTAACCCTGCTTGAGTGGAGTTAGTATGTTGGGGAGCTGACAGTTGCTTGCCATTGCTCAGTGGTTCTCTCCTGGTACTCTGGCTTCCTCCACCCGTAAAACTGTCACTGTCATGATTTGCCATTGTGCAGAGAAATATGTGGCCTTAAACACCAATAAATAAATAAATAAATAAATAAATAAATAAATAAATGCTTCTCATTAACTACTAGAGTGCTAAATTATTTGTAGTTGTCTATATTTGTTCACATGTTACAATTTTACGGATTTACCTTGTTACGAGTTATGGGAGAGTGCCTATATGCACTCTCCCATAACTCGTAACAAGGTAAATCCGTAAAGACTATGTAATTTCACTTCCATGATCATATAAAGTACATCCATTGAATACGAAGCCTTTAAGTTATGACACCTGCACTTCAAAACAAAGCTCAAATATGGACTTCCAGCACTCTTCCAGTTAAGCTATTCAGACAAAGAGTCTACAATTTAATTAGCATAATTGCCCAAACCAAAGGTATTGCAAAGGTGACCAATTAAAATGACAGGCCTGGGGGGGGGGGGGGGGCATGGTCATGGAAGGGCAACTTGACACTGTCATATATAAACGGTTGCTCAGGTGCCCTTGTTGAGTGTAGAAATGCTAACAAGCCTTTAAGGTTAAGAAAATGGCAAATTATGAGGTCTTTATTCAAAAACTTTCCCCACAGGGACATAAACATGTTTGAGCCCTGCATGGTGGGCAGGGCTCGAAATGTACACCTGTCTTAGGGAGGTAGAATTTTTCTGTGACAGGCTAGAATTCTTTTCACCCGTCGCTTGTGACACATATGATTTGTACCCCCCTATTTCTGAACCTCCAATATGACTTAACCAATAGGCACCAGAATTAATTTTAGAGCATGGAATTATCATAATTTTCTTCAGTCGTGCCCCAAACCTCCATTGATGGAAATGGAGAGACACCCTTCCATACTCATCCCCAACTCATGTTTTTAGCCTTTGGGCTGTGCCTATGGTACATCATTTTTGCACTTCAACATGTTCAGGTGGAGACAGGTAGAAATTCGTGAACATTTCAAGCCCTGAATGGTGGGGATTTGGTGAAAATAAAGGCAAAAATGTGCAATTTCCTTGACTTTAAAGGCCAGAGATCATGCAAAAGACAAATCATAGAAGGCATTCTTACTCGCATCTTAACTGGTAGAGTGCTAAATTATTTTTGGTCCTTAAAATTTCTCTGTGCATCTCTGCCTTGTTACAATTTATGGGAGAGTGCCAATAGGCACACCGAGAGACATGCCAATAGGCACTCTCCCATAAATTGTCACAAAGCAAATCCTAACAGATAAAATCATATCACTTCAAGGATAATATGAAGCACATTCATAGAATATAAAGCCTTTAAACTGTGGTACCGGCACTTCAGAATAAAGCCCAAATATGGGCTTCCAGCACTCTACCAGTTAAGAAAAACAAGTTCGGGTACTCCCGTCGTGCCAATGCCCAATAACATTTGGTCCAATAAGGTCCATTTTGAGTCATGAAGGCCCCAGGTGCTTGTGGTATAAAAATACATTAGAAAGATACTGTTGACTTAACTCCTCTTTTTCTTCCAATCACTGCTTGAAAAAAGTTAGTAGAATGGCATGGACCCCCACAGCAGCCCTACCTCCCCCTCCTATCCCCAGTTCAACAATCTCAGATATTATGCAATCACATAATAATGGGTTGATAAAAAACATATGATTTGAATTTTTTCATTGTGATTGAATGATCTCAGACGCAAAACTAGACAATTGTCCACATCCACAATAGCCAGCATGTATACCTGGTATTTAATAATAAAATGATGTTTTTCAAGGTTAATGGAGTCATGCCTGCTCGATCTTTATTAAGCTTCCCAGATAACAGGTCTGTGATTATTGTATGATTCTTTATCTCATTTTATAATTATTTTTTTCTTTCCAGACATGTCATTAATCATTAGCCATGCTGTGACTTACATAATTCGCAATTGAGAAAAAGCAATTATGCCAAAGTGGGCTTCCAATGCTGTGGCTCAGAAACTTTCATTGGTATAAAGACCCCCTGCTGCAGTGATGAGAGTTTTTTTTATGAAAGCCATACCTTGCCACAAGATGAGATAAAACTACATGGATTGACCTTTTTTGTGTTAGGCATGTCTGACATGATGACATCCATAAAGAAACAATAACAACACATTTAACCCCCTAACATTTAAGTTGAAAAAAAAAATCTCCAAATAGTTCCCACAATGCAACTAGAAACATAACCAACTCAATCTTGTTTTACAATGTCATTGAGCTCTGTCAAACAAGACTGAATTGGTTATATTTCTGGTTACTTTACAGAAAAATTGCTTCGTTGGGCTCGTGGGTAAGGTGATACTAAAGTGTGTCCTGTTTCAGTAGATTTAAATTTTTATCAACTTCTTCAGCAAGTCCCCCCCCCATACCCACCCATCCACTCCACTGCTTTTATAATGACAGTACAGTAACTACTGTGCAGGTGTTTTCTAGGGCTCAGCAAGCTCTGTCAAACAAGATATAAATGGTTAAATTCATAGCTAAACAAGAGAAAAACAGAGTGATTGGAGAATATTCTGTTTCATTACCAGATTGCTAGGAGTTAAAGGGGTAGGTCACAGTGTAGGTTCAGTATTCGGTATCAGGCTTGACTGAGATTTGCTGATAGTACCAAAAGAGAATTCACATCAGGAAAATACATAAGTTGTTTCATCATTCTACCACAGCACCCCTGCCAATGAGCTCAATGTTGGCATTCTTTTGCCAAAATGAATCACATCTACAGTAATTTTGTGACTTGTTCCTTCATATGGCCTATTTCAAGTTTTTGCGTATCTCAGAACATGTTCCATTAACATGACATCATTAGAAGGTCCTGCTGACAATAGACAAATCACCTGATCAGTGGTTTCTAGTGAAGTCTTGGCAAGTTTGTCAGCCAAGACTTGACTAGAAATCACTACTAAACAACTGGACATGTGTAGATTGTAGACCAGTGGGAATTTTGGACAACTGCCCAGGCTCTTAACCCTTTACCCAACGAATCGCCCGCATCCGCCCGCGTAATATGCAAATTCAGCAGTTGAAAAAATATTATTTTTCCAAAAATTTCAACAAAACCATATCATGTGACCCCTCATTGGAACGAGCTCATTGAGCTCGTTCCAACGATGGGTCACATGATATGGTTTTGTTGAAATTTTTTGAAAATTTTTAAAAAATGATATTTAAAATAATAAATTTTGATATCGTCTGCATTAGGTAAAGGGTTAAGGATCAACAAAATTGAGACAAAAACATGACCTCTTTAACATGTGCCGGGAGGTTAACCAAAAATACAACTTGGTTTCGGTTATTTAAAAACACCGACCGACCTGAATGTGTGATAACTGTCAGTCAGGACATGCACGGTTATTTAACTGCACTATCTTGAATGCTGTCACTTCGTGTAATGTGTTAAATAAAAAGGACGGAATTCACAGAAAAAATCAGAGCCTGGAAGGCCAAATTAATAACTTTTTTGGTCCCATAATATAATTGTATTTACGTATTAAATAAACTTTCTTTCGAATGACAAATGAATGAAATGATAAAAATCACCCCATTCAGTGTGAGATTGAAAGCGTCACCTGGCTTTGGACAAAAATAAAACAAACATCGAATTACCAAAATGACCACACACTTCACTTGAATGCAATGTCCATTCATCTGCTGGCCACTGTCAGTAATTTCTAAGTATATGTTTGAATGGAATTAAAAAAAAAAAACATTTGTACACTATACTTGAACCAGTGACATTTTCAAGACTGCAGGCCAAGATTCAGGGCTTTCAGTATCAATACTCGAAACTCAACACGATATTCATTCATTTTCATGACCTTCAAACACCAACGGTAAAACACTGTATCTATAAAATGATCAATTTATCAAATGCAGTTTCCTTTGCTGAACTGGAACTTACCATTTGCTCCGCATTTATACTGTCCGATATATTTATTTCTACATGCATTTTTGAAAGCTTTAAACTCAAAATAGGTTTAAAATTCACAGTTGAAGTCCGATAAAATTAGGGTTACAATCACCTAAATGAGCGACTTTTACTTTGTAAAATTTTTAGGGTCGGCATAATTGTTTAGGGTCGGTGGAGTACACCAAACAAAGGGATTTCTTTTCTTTGGCCTGACATTTCACAACATTACATCTTCAGCATTTTTTACCCAAGTTGTGCATTGCTACCACAGCAATTTCCTCTTGTCATTGGTGTGTGCCGGCTCTGTGAACAATCTTCATTGTCTTCTGGGTTAATGGTTCACTGTACATGTGCTGCACTATACATAATATCATAATTTTAGAGAGAGGGGAAGGTACTTGCACTTTGAACTTTTATTAAAACTAATATTTGGGAAAAAGACTAAGTGTTTAATACCTGAATATTTTTCTCAATAAAAAAAAAGGGACCGAAACCAGACTCAACTCTTTTTTAAAAAAAAACGAGTAGAAACCGAAACCGTGGAAAAATTTCATAACCTCCCAGCACTACCTTTAACCCTTTACCCAATGTAACGGCCAAAACCGGGCAGTGCTATTCACAAAAATCACCATCCAATTTTCATTATTTTTTCACTTTTTGTCTCAAAAACATGGCTTATGACCCTCATTGGAATGAGCTTGTTCCAATGAGGGGTCATAAGCTGTGTTTTTTATGCAAAAAAATGAAAAAAATTAGTTACTCAAGAATTTTATTTGGAAGTGTCGTCTGCCTTTCATGTTAGGTAAAGAGTTAACTGCTATCATGTCTCAACAAGGCCTTACAAGTAGCAAATGTTGGAAAATATAAAAATTCAGACAGTTTCGGTATTTAATGATGAGTTTGGTTTACTTTTTTGGTATCCACATGATATTGGTATCGATTCGTTTTTTGGTATACAGTGGTGCCCACTTAATTGGATATCTCTTAATTGAATAACTCTGTTAATTGATTATAATATCAAAACATAACACATCATAATATAACAAAACAATTTACCATTCCTCTAGCACACATTTGACTTGTTAATTGAAAAAAGGTTATAGAGTAAACTCCTGTTAATTGAATAAAAAATCTTGTAACTGGTTGAGAAATTACCCTGACTCTCTCCAGTTTTCCTTTGTTTATAGACCTATTTGGCCTCAGTACATCCAATACAGTTATTTAAGCTTATTATATCTTGTTTGACAGAGCTCATTGAGCTCTGTCAAACAAGATATAATAAAATAAATGTTAAGTATATCTCTCGAATACAGGAGACAGACACAATCACTGTTAACTGAATACTCCTGTTAACAGAATAATTTTCGTTGGCAAAGTAGCTATTCAATTAAAATCACTGTTAACTGAATACTCCTGTTAACAGAATAATTTTCGTTGGCAATGTGGCTATTCAATTAACAGGATTCCACTGTATTACCAATTCCCAGATTTTTTCCAACTGATTAAGCTCTCTTCTGTAAGCACAGTGCTGGAAATGAACAAAACACCAGAGGCCTTAACCCTTTGAACCCAAGCAGCTGCTTTTCCAGCCAAGAACATGATACGTCATAACATCATTAAATAGGATGGCTCTTCAGTAAATGTGTGAGGTAGACCAATCAGTATTTTCAACGTGCAGCCCTGAGGCTGCACGTTGAAAATATTGATTGGTCTACCCCAAATTATGTATATGGACTCTTCTAATTGCTGCCATTGAACTGGCATGGCAGATACCACTAGTGTTTAAAGGGTTAAATGTGTAAGGAATTGCAGAATTATGACAGTAATTTGCCACTGGCCACAGTGTGCTGCTTTCTCAAAACAACACACATTTATATGCCCTCACAGTATATTAGTGCTCCACAATATTTTTCAACGAGTGCATTTTTTAGCTCCCGTAAAATAAAAATCATGGTTTCTGACAGGAGCAATTGCACTCGCACCTGTCTCATTTCCAGGACTGTAAGCACCAAACCTTTTTTTTGCAAAGGGTAAATCACAGCAGGAATAGTTGAATATGAAATGTGTAAATAGAGACCTGCAAGCCATAATGAATGTAGGCTGGAATTTCAAAATACATTAGAAGTATTTTCTATTTTGTTTCACAATCACACTTCCATATGCTGCAAATTAGAAACAGAAGTCAAGCACAACAAACTTCATGAATGGATGAAATATTTCCTTGTACTCTGACATAACAATATTAATATACACCGGCTGGGTAGTGGGGAAAAAATAATATGTTATTCATATTTTACAACATAGTAGAGATATAAAAACATATGGAAACAGCCAAGTATAAGCTCTTTAGCTTGATGCTGAATCCATTTCCTTAATAGTTGTATGCGTCTATTGAATTGTGAAAAAATATACTTTCATACTTTGGAAATAAATATTGTTTAAACTAGATATAAAAATGGTGTGAGTCCAAATAGAAACAAGAGCTGGACTTTCGTCCGGTGCATACCCCCACGTGGTGTACCGCCTAGAGTGGGCATACCTATGACCAACAAATATTATTTATGAATATTCTCGTACGGACTGACGGACGGATGAACAGATGCTCGGATGCAATCCAGTATCCCGCCCCCCCCTTCCATTTTCTTCGAAAGTTTTCAACAATTTCCAATAATTTCTAAGTCAAAAGGTACGGTAAATTGTTTGGTGTTTGGAAGTTTTATGCAATGAGGCAGAAGCCTTTGTCATAGGCAAACTGCATGCCATATTTCACTGAAATCCAATAACCCATACCTGAGATACAGGCTGAACAGACAAATAATGTCTATTTCCTACAATTTCTAAGTCCAAAAAGGGGGTTAACTCTAAAAAGGAGAATATGAGATATATCGTTGAATCCTTTTTTAAAAGCCTATACCATAAGCAGTGTTTATGGCAAATTTCATTGCAATAGAACATTCGATACCCAAGATGCTGGCTGAACAGACAAAATTTGGCTCGGACGGACATAATTTCTAAGTGAAGAAGTAATAAAAAAAAAAATAATAAAAAAAAAAATAACTACTGTGGGCATACCTATGACCAACAAATATTATAAAAAATAATAATTTACTTAAGTTATGAATATTCTCGGACGGACTCACACACGGACGGATGGACAGTCATTCTAACAATTGGTAGTTATGTGGCTATTTTTATGGGACTACAATAAAATGCATGTCCATTATATTAAAACAAGTGATTTTTTGGAAAATTTTTGGGGTGGTAGCAAACCCTGACCCTACCCCTTCTTCCCCCCCCCCCAATTCTAAACCCCACCCTAGACTAATGAAAATTCAATATATTCCTAGTCTATTTTAACTAAAATGCATGTCCATTGTATTAAAACAACTTTTGGGGTGAAAATTTTTTAGGGTGGTAGCAAACCCTAACACTACCCTTTACTGACCCTAACCCCACCCCACCCCAACTTTAAACCCCACCCTAGAATAATGACATTTAACTATGTGACTGGTCACATAAATTACGGTAGTCACCTAACTCCCATTTCTACCAACAAATACCCACCTAAACCCCATATGTCTGCCCGGACGGACAGATGGACGGAGATGCACAGATGCATGTAATCCAGTATACCTCCATTTTCTTCAAAAATGGGGGTATAAAAACAAAAATGGCTCTGGTGATTTGACTGTTCCAATGGTAAACTAGAACTATCACCCTGGGGTGATTTACCATTTGCCTAACAAATCATACACATCAGTCCAGGTAATACCCTAATGGAGCAGTTGAAAAAAAATATCGTTCACAAAATTCCGACAAAACCACATCCATGCTTGTTCCAATGAACTGGTTTTGTTGAAATCTTTTGAAAAATTTTGCAAACTGGGAAAAAGGTACAAAAGGCCAAAATATAGATAAATTTTCTTCTATTTTGAAAATTTTACCAAAAGAGAGTTTAAAACATTTCCTAAGGCACAAGTTTTTCCCAAAAACTTTTTGTGGTGGGAGGATGTCACCTCACCATCTCCTCTGTATCTTCACATTATCTGCTTTTTGTAAGATATATTAGCTCCCTTAATGTTAGTCTAAATTCCCCAAAGTGGAGGAGGTCCAATTGCTGGCTGAAACTTGGTACCTTTTCATTTCTTATTATATATTTATTTATTTATTAGTGTTCAAGGTCATATATTTCATGACAAGGGCTGACTGTGACCGCAACATGGATAAAATAAAGTCCAGCCAATTGTTTATTCCCATGCTGCATATTTTAGAGAACTTCCACTCCAGATATTGGTAACTGGGTCCTATTTAACCCTTTACCCAACGCAGACGATTTCAAAATTTATTATTTTAAATAACATGTTGGAAATTTTTTCAAAAAATTTCAACAAAACCATATCATGTGACCCCTCTTTGGAATGAGCTCGTTCCAAAGAGGGATCACATGATATGGTTTTGTTGAAATTTTTCGAAAAATATTTTTTCAGCTGCTGAATTTGCATATTAGGCGGGCAGATGTGGGCGATTCATTGGGTAAAGGTTAACCAGTAAAAACTTGTTTACCACATTAAACAAGTACTGCTTTACTTCCTGGGGTTCCCATAGGGATTTCATTTCTTGCAGAATTAGAGTTATTTTCCATTTAAATACCACCTGGCCATGTGGGCTTCAGGACATCTCTCCTCAAACTGATCCTAGACAAAATGCTTGTCTTTTTGTATTTTTGTCTCAGTCTGATATCCAATCAATACACCTCTTCACTCATCCTACACCACAAACTTGATTCAGTCAAAAAGTACTTTCACTGAATGCATCAGATAAATTCTTACTGAACCCACAAAAATTATTGAGTTTAAATGATCCATTACATGCACAGGTTTCCATTTTCCTATTCATAGTATCAGTGGGGGTAATATCTGCCAGAAAAAACAGGGGTTCTCTGAGACTTCTCAATACATTAAGCCACTTCATGCTTCATTTTGATATAGACTAATGCCAAAGGCAACAGATCTTCTAATAAAACTTCGATGTCATCTTGGAGAAAAAATTCCCATTAATCACTGTTAATAGCAAATCCTTCTTCCTTATTTTCAGATATTAGGCAGTTTTACCAGCTTGGTAACCCTCAGAATATTGATGTCAAAATCCCCAAGTCTCAAGCAGCAAATTTTTCCCTTAACCTTTTAACAAGTTGAATGTAGAATTATTTTTCAAAAGTGATTTGAAATGCGAGTGTTTTTTTTTTAAAGATGCCATACAACCAACAAGGGAAGCCTTAGTTTAGCAAGATTTTGTTCATGAACAATTAATTGTTTTGTCACAATTTCTTGGAGTGTGTTTTTTTTTTCAAAGATGCCATACAACCAACAAGGGAAGCCTTAGTTTAGCAAGATTTTGTTCATGAACAATTGTTTTGTCACAAATTCTTGGAGTGCCTGTTGACACTCTCCAATAATGTAACAAAACAATTTTAGTCCTAAAAAGTTGAAAATCTGTTTCTCAGGCCCCCCTGCATGGTCATTTTGGCTGCCGCATGCTATCTTTTTATAACCAATGCAAAATTAAAAAAAAGTTTACCAAAATTAATAAAATTGATAAATTTGTCCCTTGAGTGCAAGAAGGCTTTGCAATGCTTTAGCACTGCAAAGCCTTCTTGCACTCAAGAGATGAAATACTCCACCACCCATGCTATTTTTTAGATTATGAGGCCTAAAACATAAAACAAACCAAGAACATGAACTTGTGATGACAAAGAAATAATTACAAAAACTAGAGGTACTGTGAGCAAACTCACAAAGTGATAGCCCCCGCGCCTGAAATGTATAAGTTGGATTATCTCCCCTTGGAAATGTCAGAACGGAATTATATTGCTTCATGCACATCTTCATATGGAGTTCTTCCATTGTGTAAAGTTTCATGAAAATTCTTCAAATGGTTTAGGAGTTGCGCTTACAAGGATGGACAGATGGACGCTCCAACATTTCGGGTTTATGGGCTACCAAAAAACATTTTGTTCGTCCCAAACCTTATTTTACCCAGAACCCCACCCCCTCCACCCTAGAACTTATATTTAACCCTAACCCCACCCCTCCACCCAAAAACCACACCATAACCCTACCCCACCCTGACCCTAAACCCTAAAAGCCCACCCCCTGACCCTAACCCCCACCCACCCCAGGACCTAACCCCCCCCCCCAACCTTAAGCCCTACTCCTGGGCTACCCCTAACCCCCACCCCACCCCACTCCTAACCCTAACACTACCTTAATTTGGAGGTAGCCCCTAATAATATTCCCTAAACCCCCAATGTTGGCCCGGACGGACTGACGGACAGACAGGGCGATTCCTATATACCCCCCCAAACTTTGTTTGCGGGGGGTATAATAAAATAAAACACCGTCCACCCACCCACATGCAATTTTACAAAAAATGGCCTGAGAAACAGAAGATCTATTTTGTGGGGCCTTATATAAACATATATTTTCTACTCCTAAAACAACAAGCCTTTCAAAATAGTGTGAAATCAATATAATGGCTTTTAGCACTTTTCAATAGAACCATGATACTGGCTTCTAACACTCAACCGTTTTACAAACAAATCAATCAAGTCCACTCACGTAGTTTACAAACTGAGTAGTTGAATATTATTTTTTTTAAAGTTTCAACAAAACCTCATTGAGCTTGTTCCTGTTAGCAGGGTCACATAAGATCCTTTTGTTGAAATGTTTCAAAAAAAAAAAAAAAAAAAAAAAAAATTATATAAAGAAATAAGAAATTTTGATATTGTCAGAATTAGGTTAACCCTTTACCTAACATGAAAAGCAGACGACACTTGCAAAAAAAATTATTGAATAACTAATTTTTTTCATTTTTTGTCTCAAAAACATAGGTTATGACCCCTCGTTGGAACGAGCTCGACGAGCTCGTTCCAACGAGGGGTCATAACCTATGTTTTTGAGACCAAAAATGAAAAAATAATGAAAATTAATTGGCAATTTTTGAGAATAGCGCTGGCCGGTTTTGGCCGTTACGTTGGGTAAAGGGTTAAAGGTAATCCATCTTCGAATTTAACCAGTTCAAACTTGTTTGAGTGAGATCACGGGGGTCTGTCAAACAAGCTTAAATTCCTAGTTGCATTATGGTTTGGAATATTCCACTTTTTCAACTCATTTGCCCTAGCAGATGAGTTGCTATTGAATACAAAACTCAAGTGAAAACTGGCAATATTTGGTATCACAGGACTTACATATTTTCCCATAGGCCACCATCATAACGTTCAGGCAAAGAAAAATATGATCACTTCACTGTAACTGGTAGAGTGTTAAATTATTTTTGGCCACCAAAATTTGTTCACATGTCTGCCTTGTTACAACTTATAGGAGAGTGCCTGTGGGCATGTGGGCATGCCTGTGGGCACTCTCCTATAATTGTTACAAGTCAAATCTTAACAGACTAAATAATATCACTTCAAAGATAATATGAAGCACAGCCACTGAATTTGAAGCCTTTAAGTTGCAGTACCTGCACTTCAGAATAAAGCCCACATATGGGCTTCCAGCACTCTACCAGTTAGTGTTGGCATTCAAATATCTTTGTCAAGTATAGCCCTTCAGACAACCTTTTTTGACCCGAAAACAGGAGGTCATGCAACAAATAAGAGAGAGAAAATGACACAAAGTACCGGTCACATGCACATATTTTTCAGGGAATTCCCTAGAACACACAAAAAGTAAATTGTATTTTTTAGGTCCAAAAGTCATCAAATCACACTTTTTTTATCAGGAATATTCAACAATAATGCAAGATGTCAATAGAATGTTTCAAACGTTTATTGAAACAATACATTTTCCTAAGGCTGTTTATTTTTAAAGATTGCATCACTTCCGAGTGCAACATTTCAAGGCGGGTAACTCTAATTCAAATATTTAGTTAAGTGATACCATTTATGGCCCAAAGAAGCTCGAGTATCTACAAAGTTAAGAGCGGTAAGATTCTATTCAATTTTCCTGACATAAAAATAGATATTTGTAGGACACAACAATTCACCATCAGTGTTGGAAAAATCACCAAATTCTCATTTACTGAAAAAATTTGTTACCGCTTTGCTAATGAGTGCCTTTGTTATTATTATTTAACAGTTAAAAAAAGAACTGTTTTTAATCATTGAATAAAAAATAGAAAAAAGCGTTGGCTACAAACAAGTGTATTTACCAGGCATGTAAAATACCTGATAGAACATTGAAGCAGATTTTAATTGGCAAAATCCTTGATTTCGACCAATGTTGACAATTTTTGAGGACTTCCAGACCAGGCATTGGTTGTTGGATCTTAGTTTACCAGTATCTGTTTATTTATTTATTGGTGTTTAAGGTCACATATTTCTTCACAATGGCTAATCATGATTGTAACATGGATATAAAGTCAAGTGTAGTTCATCATTTATACCCATGTTGCTCATTTTAACCTTTTACCCAACGCAGACGATATCAAATTTATTATTTTAAAAATCATTTTTTGAAATTTTTCAAAAAATTTCAACAAAACCATATCATGTGACCCCTCGTTGGAATGAGCTCGTCGAGCTCGTTCCAACGAGGAGTCACATGATATGGTTTTGTTGAAATTTTTTGAAAAATAATATTTTTTCAATTGCTGAATTTGCATATTACGCGGGCGGATGTGGCCGATTCGTTGGGTAAAGGGTTAACTCTTAACCCGCTGAGTATTTTCAAAATGCTTTTCATTAAATCTAATCATGGCTGCTGAGAAGCAGCCTTGACTGGATTTGATGAAAAATTCATCTAAATTTAACTCTTGAAATCATTGCTCAAAAAGTAAATTCAATTTTAATTAATAAAAGATTGACGACCCTTGGTATCTGAATATATTTTGCAAACAGTTCTGCCACTCAATTAACTCTTTCAACACGAGAGGCCACTTTTCCGGTCCAGGAACACGATATGTCATAATTTCATTAAGTAGGATGGCTACTAAGTGAATCTGTCTGGTAGAACAATTAATATTTTAAGGCTGCACATTGAAAATATTAATTGCTCTACCCCCAAATGATGGATATGGACTTTTCCAATTTCTGTCATTTAACTGGCATGGAAGATACCACCATTTTAAGGGTTAAAAAGACTACAAAAATATATCAAGTGTGAAGTACCACATCATTGCCTATTTTTTCCCTCCTTCCAAGGTCAGTAAATAGTTGTGCAAGATGGAGGTTTCCTGCGCTTTGAACATAAATTAGAGTATTTTGCTAAAACTAATTATTTTAACGATTAAAGAGCTGTACCTGTCATTTTTAACAGCCCCAGTTTATTAAATATACACTAATTTGTGGTCGTCTTATGGCAAGCTGGTGCACACAAATGATTTATGTACAGATTAAGACCACAAACAGGAGGAGAAATATGTTCAGACGGCCATCAATTTGAATAAAAGATTTAAAATCTGACAGTAATCTGTGATGAATGATGATTAAGTAAACAGTGTCTACTAGGCTGCAGAATGTTTGATGTCAGGTTCTGCTTTAAATCATGATGTAACAGGGAATTTTTTATTTAACACTCAGCATACCAGATATTTGGTTGTTTTGGGGATTTAATAACACTTTCAACAACCAGTGATAACAACGTGCCAGACAGGAAGCTGGAGAAAACCACCAAGCAGAGGTGAGCAACTGTCAGACTCTCCAACTTACTAACTCAACACAATCCGAGTTAGCAGCGGTTTAAAAGCAATAGCACCATCCACATGAATTATGTCTTAGTACTCCAGGCCCCCCACCCCTGTGACCCCCCCCCCCTCCCCCCAATACGAGTATTCAGTATAAAGTACCATACCCATGGAGACAGCACAAATGAATGTGAATGGTATGGGTCAGAATCAAACCGTCAACCTTTAGGTTTAACCCTTTACCTAACAAATCAGCCACAGCCGTCCACGTAATAATTTACAAATTAATCAGCTGAAAAAATATATTTTTCAAAATATTTCAACAAAACCATATCATAAGCCTTTTTTGAAACTGCCATTTTGGCTTTTAATCTATGCAAGGTCACAGGTCGTGAGGTGCAAACACTTCAAGAAAACATGTTGTAAGCAATGGGAGAAGAGAGCAAATGAAATGCTTGAGTCCCCATTACGTTAATTAGTGCGAATTCAAAAAAACATTTAGCCAAGGTTACCATTTGTTTAAGACAATGGCAATACTGTATGAGAAATTTAATTATTTCGAATTGAGTTCCTATCAACTTAAATGGTGTCATGA
The DNA here is from genome assembly GCA_031216915.1 of Pictodentalium vernedei. NCBI lineage: Eukaryota > Metazoa > Mollusca > Scaphopoda > Dentaliida > Dentaliidae > Pictodentalium > Pictodentalium vernedei. The sequence continues at coordinate 122,068,275 of CM062292.1, read as the reverse complement.
CTCTGTGGATGTCGGCAATTTTTCGACAACTTTCAGGGATTCCCCCAAGAAACTCCGTGCAACAAGTGTTTCCTTGTTGTCACTCAAAACAAGTTATCTCTTCCGTAATAAAAAGTATTTAAACCTGCGGTATCCCATCGTTTAAAGTTGTCTTGGGTTGCCCCTTCAATTAATTCGAATGATGACATCGGTTCTACAAATTTAAACTTGATATTTCACAAAACTAGTTGTCTTGGCTGACACAGAACTCAATGTGACGAATATGGGCATCGGTTTGTTTACACCCCACGACCTGTGACCTTCAATAGATTAAAAGCACAGATGGCAGTTTCGAAAAAGACTTATTGGACCCCTCATTGGAACAAGCGTTCCAATAAGGGGTCAAATGATATGGTTTTGTTGAAATTTTTTGAAAAATATATTTTTTTCAACTGCTTAATTTGTAAATTATGCGGCAGATGTGACAGATTCATCAGGTAAAGGGTTAATGCCTCTCCTTGGCCAAATGGTGCAGGTATGTTGGATGACCTCCATAGCGGCAACTTCATGGCCTCGACCTTCTTAAATACTATGAAGAGATCTTAAATTTAGCCTGATCAGAGTGTGTCTCTCTCCGCACAGGGTGGACAGCCATTTTACATCCCCCACCCGATAGACAGTACGCTGTGACAGCATCAACCCCACATTTGGTGCTACCAAAGAGTTCTTGGACCAAGAACTTTCCTGACCAAGGATCGATCCTGGAACCTCCAGATGGCATAAGAGACCACTCAGTGGAGTGATCCTTCCTTCACAGGTTGAAATTTTAATATTTTGACATCATTGCATCTGAGGGTTAAGGATCAGTAAAACAAAGTTCTATTACAGCTGTAACTCAGTTATTCAATATACTGCCTACTCTGTGTGCACTGATGAAAGTAGTCATTAATAACAACACAACAGATGGCAACTCCAAAAAAATCTTGAGAAAGAAAACAAGACAGGCATCAAAGGTCCACTGCACATCGTGAAATTGATAGCTAATTAATTGTGCATATACCATCAAAAAGATTGCACAACTGTTGAATGCACTCAAGTCAGAAATTCAATTTCCGCATATATATTGGTTTAAGAGCGGAATTGACAAGTTACGCAGGTGAAATTTCATACTGAACAAAGAGAATATAAATGCTGAATTTTAACCCTCCAACAACAAGATATTAATCAAAAATAGAATATGTTTTAATTTTTAGAATTCACTTAAAAAAAACTTGCCACAATCCAGTATAAGTACTTCCATTAGTTCTTTGAATCCTGCCCCCTACGTAATATGTAACCAATTAACTTGGCTTTTTCACATTCGCAGTAACAGTATATTTTCACCTATTGTGAGATGTGGCAACCTATCAAAACTAATCCTGTGTAATGTCTATGGCCAGCCAATGCATGTTGGATTACCAACTAACTCTGTGCAATGCAAAGGGTTAGACACTCTTTTCTTTCTGGGTACAAATAAGAACATCTCTAAAATGTGACTTATCCTGTGCATTGCACAGTCTTCGTAAGTGTACATTTTCCTGTAGAGTGTGATACTGCAGTTACCATTTTTTTTATAACCAGAAAGAGTGACTAACTATGTGCATCGCACAGGGTTAGTCACAATTTCTGGTTATAAAAAATTTTCACTACTGAGTAACTAACCGTGTACTGTACAGCCTTTGTGAAAATCTCATCTATTTATTTATTGGTGTTTATGGTCACATACTGATGACCAATGTCTAATCATGACCATGACAGTTTTAAGGGTGGAGTAAGCCAGAGTACCCGGAGAGAACCACCAAGCAACAGCGAGCAGCTGCAAGCCGCCCAACATACTAACTCCACACAAACAGGGTTAGCATTGATTGAAGACAGGTGCACCATCGACGAGCATCACCATGCTCCCACGTGGGCAATGGGGGTGAAATGTCTTGCCCAAGGACACAATGAAGTTGCGGCAGATGGAAATTGAACCGAGGACCTCTTGGCTTGCAGACTGCACCTCCACCTACTGAGCCACCACGCCTCCCTTAATCTCATCAAAAGGAACTCCTTACTAACGTAATGGTCAAAACCAGCCAGTAATATTCTCGAAAAACATTTAAACTCTGCTTATGGCTCCCTCATTGGAATGAAATGTAGAAAGGCTTTTTTAATGAATTACAAAAATTAAAACATAGTCTACTTTCAATTTATTTATTTATTGGGGTTTAACAAGACTTTCGAGTTTCAACAGTCAGGGTCACCTCGTGTTGGACAGTTTTATGATTGGAGGAAGCCGGAGCACCCAGAAAGAACCACCAAGCAATAGCAAGCAACTGTCAAGACTCCCAAATATACTAACTCCACACAAGCAGGGTTAGCATTGGTTGAAGACAAGTGCACCATCGATGTGCAGTACGTCTTAATACACAAATCCACTGTGCCCCCATGTGGGCAATTGGGATTAAGTGTCTTGCCCAAGGACAACGGTTGCCGCAGGTGAGATTTGAACCGAGTACCTAGAGCTCAGCTTGCAGCCTGCCCCCTCTACCTACTGAACCACCTTGCTCCCCCACTTTCAATTAAAAGACTGATCAACAAAATTCTCTGAAAATAAACTTCCACTAAATCCATATTATTTTAATGCATCTGTCCGCCCACTTCCTGCTTATTCCCAATAAGATGAGAATGATAGGAACCCAAAAGACAAATACAAGTTCAAGGTTGACAGTATTTGGGCCATGAGGCTCCACCAACCCCCAAATCTTGATTCTCTGGTGATAGTAATTTGGAATAAAATATATTGGTAAAGATAAAGTTTGGCATAATCTCTCTCAACTTAAATCTCTGAACATTAATTATCTCGCACTAAATCCAGATTATTATAACATAAGTACGAAGTTAAGTTTAGCTAAATATATATACCTATGCTGCACACTTTAGAGCTATCCCTCCCCCTACATTGGTTACCAGGTCCTATTTTACATGTAAAACAGAACTTGTTTCCCAAGGTAAGCAAGCACTGTTCCACTTCTCAGGGTTCCCACAAGGAGATGAGGCTTCACTTCCTAGCGTTCCAACGGGGAGTCAAAATAGCCCAGAAAATAGATAATTCACAGGTTATTTGCAGACCTACAATCTGTCATTTTGTCTTGTCTTGTTGAATGTCAAAATGTGTACTGTTTAGTAAGGGTTACACAATTACATAAGGCTTTAACCCTTTACCCAATGTGACAGCCAAAACCAGCCAGCGCTATTCACAAAATTCAGTTAATTCACCATTCAATTTTCATTGAGCTTGTTCCAATGAGGGGTCGTCAGCTATGTCTTTGAAGTAAAACATGAAAAAAATGAGTTATTGAAGAATTTTGTTTGTAAGTGTCGTCTGCCATTCATGTTAGGTAAAGAGTTAATGTTTTACAGAACAAAGTAATTCCAACTTATGTAACAGGCCAAGACTATGTCCTACATAGCTAACATTTTGCACACAACCATATATTTCTTTTGACTCTGACATATATAATTACTACTCTTTGATCATTTTCTTCTTGCTTGATCTAATTGGCAGCTTTATAATCAAAGCAACATTTTTTATCGCATAATCAAATTCAAAGTGCAAGTCATCAGTCATATCTTCTCATGCAAGTGATGAGTTTATTACACAATTTGCAGTGAGTGGGTGATCCCAAGGATTTACAGTTGAAACTAGAAGTCATGTGACTGTATTGTGCACTATTATGAAGTAATTTATTTATTTATTTATTGGTGTTTAAGGTCACACACTTATACACAATGGCTAATCATGACTGTGACAGTTTTATGGGTGGAGGAAGCTGAAGTACCCCGAGAGAACCATCAAGCAACGACGAGCAGCTGCCAGCTCTCCAACATTGTAACTCCACACTGCAGCACAGGCAGGGTTAGATTGGTTGAAGACATGCGCACCAACAACGTGCAGTATACCTTAGTACATGGCATCATCGTGCCCACATGTGGACAATCGGGGTTAAGTGCCTTGCCCAAGGACACAACGCGGGAGTCCGGATCGATCGCTCAGACGGTCACCCATCCGAGGATTAACCAGGCTCGATGTTGCTTAACTTCGGTGATCTGACGAGAACCGGCTATCACAACGCCACCGCGCCTCATTATGAAGTAATAGCGTGCTGAGTAAGTGCACTTTTGTCTTTGTCATTTATATTTATTATTTATTTATTGGTGTTTAAGGTCACATACTTATGCACAATGGCTAATCGTGACCATGACAGTTTTACGTGTGGAGGAAGCTGGAGTATCCGGAGAGAACCACCGAGCAACGACGAGAAACTGTCAACTCCTCAACATTCTAACTCTGTTCAAGCTCTGCTCATGCAGGGTTACAGCGGTTGAAGACATGTGCACCATCAACGTGCTGTACGCCTTGGTAAATGGAGCCATCATGCCCCCATGTAGGCAACTGGGATAAAGTGCCTTGCCCAAGGACACAACTCGGATTGTCCCAGAAGGGGATCAAACTCGGAAACTCTAGCATAGTTCAACAGTCTCCACTGAGCCACCGTGCTCCCCTTGTCTTTGTCAAACTGAATCATTTGCCTAACTCAATTCCTGTAGAAAAATGGCATGCCCAACTCTGTACAATTTTATACTAGTAAATAGAGATCATTAACATCATTCCTAACTTCTACTGGGATGCATATACATGTAATAACGTAAATAGATATTAAAATTAAACTACATATACAGAATGAAGAGTGGATTACTACTTAATCTCAGCGCCATATATTCTCTGCTCGAATAGTATTGATAACTGATCATAACAGCACAAGAAACACTTGCAAACTCAGCCCTTGAAATTGGCGACGGCAAATGGCAATGCTGTCGCAAAATGCTGTCGTAATCTAGTTTTACGACAGCACACAACTGCCATCATACTCACACTGACAGGCCTATTCAGTTAAAAAGATTGATTTTAAAATGCCGTCGAAACTGCCGTCGCAAAATTGATTTGCGATGGCACTTAACAGCCGTCGTAAAAAATGGCCAATTTCAAGGGCTGCAAACTTTCATCACATGGACCACCGGGTGCAACCCAGTGGTCCATGTGATGAAAGTTTGCAAGTACTTCTTGTGTTTTGACTTCAGAAATTGTAAATAATTACTAAGTGAACAAGCCAAGACCAATACCAGGTCTGGACCTGCGTCGCTGCATGCAAATGATTACAGAGATGAACAGACTTCAAAGTATCGGCAAACAGGAAGTGGCTGCACGGCAGATCTGAAAATTAGATACACGATACAACTCATCATTATGAAGCAGCAGACCAAATATAAAATCATTCCTTTTTATAGAAGCCAAGAAAACTTTGATGGAAGAAGTGTTTTGGATGGACTGACGGACGGACTGACGGACGAACGAGGTCGCGCAGTTACTAGACCTGCTCTGCCACTGACGATGCAGGTAAAAATCTATCCCACAGCAATTCAGTAGTAATCCACCCTCCACATACTGCAGTTTCAATATTTTCTTTGTTTGATTGGTTCAGTTTGTGATTTCACTATCGACCTCGCTAATAGTGTATTACATGTAGCTTTGCACAGTACAAATGCTCATGTGTATTTCCGACTACTTCATTCTTCTGCAGTAAAAAGCACATTAACTAACCAGCATTTTCTGCATTAATTGTAACAGGACTTCTGGTTTCAACTGTACATATGACAAACCTGGAAATCTCGGACTGAGAGTATTTATTTAGTATTTATTGGTGTTTAAAGTCACATATTTCCGCACAATGGCTAACTGTTACCATAAAATGGAGATAAGGTCAAGTTTAGTCAATTGTTTGTTTATATATATGTTGCCTATTTTAGAGGGCTTCCACCCCTGTGAAGCATTGGTGACTGGATCCTACTTAACCAGTAAAACAGATCTTGTTTTCCACAGTAAACAAGCACTGTTTCATGGTGGGGGAGGGTGGGGGGGGGGGGGAGGGGTAGGAGAGAGAGAGAGTGGGAGGTGAACATAAATTGCTGCTACATGTCCACAAAATAGCATACTGTATCAAGCCATGATTGCTGCAAGGCAGCAATGATTTGTTTTTTGTTTTACTGGAGTTTAATGACACTTTTGACAGCCAGGGTCACCGTGTGTCAGAGTTTTATGGGTGGAGGAAGCTGGAGTACCCAGAGAAACCACTGAGCAGCAGCAAGCAACTGTCAAAATCCCCAACGTACTAACTCTACACAAGCAGGGTTAGCATTGCTTGAAGACAAGTGCACCACTGGCGTGCTCTACGCCTTCAGTACACTGCAACACACATCCTCTGCATGGGCAATCTGTATTAACTACCTTTTCAAGGACGCAACGCAGTTACCCTGACATGGATAGAACTGTAGATCTTCCAGTTTGAAGGTTAATGCCATAACCACCAGGCCACCACACTCCCACCTGATCCTATAACAAACTCAAGAAACATTTACACCACACTGGATATCATCAATATAGGGGAATAATTATAACTTAGGAAAAAGTATTGATTGAGGTATAAGATGTATATTGCCACAGAGAACACTGTGCATGCTGTGTTGGAATAATAACCAAAGACATCACACTTGAATAATTAAGTCTGTAACTCAAAGATCCAGCTATCAGATTGTTAATTTGACAAGCCTGAAAGGACAAAATGTGGGGCACCTAAGCTAGCATGGAATGGAACAACCTCTGGGCTAATCTAACAGGTTGCTGATGAGGTACAGTGGAAGCCTGTTATTTGAATAGTGACTTTGTCAATGAAAATTATTAAATTAACAGGAGTATTCAATTAACAGAGATTGGGTCACTTTCCTGTATTCTAGAGATAAAACTTAGCATTTATTCTATTATATCTTGTTTGACAGAGCTCCATGAGCTCTGTCAAACAAGATATAATAGATTAAATGCCTGTATTGGATGTACTGAGGCCAAATAGGTCTATCAACAAAAGAAAACTGGGGGGAGTCAAGGTAATTTCTCAACAAGTTACAAGATTTTTTATTCAATTAACAGAGTTTACTCTATAACCTATATTCAATTAACAGATCAAATTTGTACTGGAGGTATGGTAAATGTTTTTGCAGTGGGAAATTATATTCAAATAACAGGTTAATTCAGTAAAAGACATATCCAATTAAGAGGGCTCCACTGCACTAATAAAAGGTTGACTGTCAATCAAGAATACTGGAGAGATGGAATTTAGCCTAAGGCCATAAAAATAAATGAATAGATTATCATTTATTATTTATTAATTTTATATACCCATGTTGCCCATTTCAGATGACCTCCACCCCAGGCATTGATGAATGGGTCCTATTTTACCAGTAATTTATTTATTTAATTATTGGTGTTTAAGGTCACAGACTTATGCACAATGGCTTGTCGTGGCCGTGACAGTTTTATGGGTGGAGGAAGCCGGAGTACCCAGAGAGAACCACTGAGCATTGATGAGCAACTGTCAGCTCCTCAACATTCTAACTCTGTTCAAGCTCTGCTCATGCAGGGTTACAGCAGTTGAAGACATGTGTACCATTGACGTGCAGTATGCCTTAGTACACGGCATCATCGTGCCCCCATGTAGGCAACAGGGATAAAGTGACTTGCCCAAAGACACAACGCGGGTCGTCCCGGACGGGGATGGAACTTAGGACCTCTAGCATAGAAGTCCAACAGTCTACCACTGAGCCACGCGCTCCCAGTATATTTATTTATTGGTATTTAATGTCACATAGTTCTACACAATGACTAATCGTGGCTGCAACATGGATATAAAGTCAAGTCCAGTCAATCATTATACCCATGTTGCCCATTTAAGAGGATTTCAACACCAGACACTGGTGACCAGGTCCTATTTTATCAGTAAAGCAGAGCTTGTTTATCACAGTAAACAATAACTGCTTCACTTCTTGGGGTTCCATCGGGGATATTTTACCAGTAAAAGAAAGCTTGTTTACAAACACCATTTTAATACCGCCTCCCCCCTGACTTCGTCAGCAGGGGATAACAAGTGGGTTAGCATTGGTTGAAGACAGGTGCACCATCGATGTACAGTACACCTTAGTACACAGCACCACTGTGCCCCCACATGGGCAATCAGGATTAACTGGAAGAGTGCTGGAAGCCCATATTTGGGCTCTATTCTGAAGTGCAGGTACCCCAACTTAAAGGCCTCAAATTCAGTGGCTAACTTTCATATTATCTTTGAGGTGATATTATTTAGTCTGTTAGAATTTGCCTTGTTACAATTTATGGGAGAGTGCCCTCAGACACTCTCCCATGAACTGTAACAAGGCAAAGACACAAGGACAGATTTTGAAAGTCAAAAATAATTTAGCACTCAACCAGTTGAGAGCCTTGTCATCCCTCTTCAAGAACAAACGTTTTGAGTTGGTGATTATCCCTGTTAGTTAATGGCAAGCCTGGAAATAAGCAGACTGTCAGAATGAGGTCCCCAGAGAGTGCATTTGCTGATGCTACCCCAATCTGAATCATGGTCTCAAGACAAAACAGAAAGAGGTACCCAGAGGATAAGCTGGAGGATTCTAGCCCAACAAATGGTATAGCATCAGTAAAATTCCCCCTTTGGGTCAGAAAAGGAGTCATGATCAGCTTAATTAACCCTTTGCCCAACGAATTGCCCACATCCGCCTGTGTAATATGCAAATTCAGCAGCTGACAAAATATTATTTTTCAAACAAATTTCAAGAAAACACTATCATGTGATCCCCCGTTGGAACGAGCTCGTCTAGCTCGTTCCAATGAGGGGTCACATGATATGGTTTTGTTGAAATTTTTTGAAAAATTAAAAAAAAATGATATTTAAAATAATAAATTCTGATATTGTCTGCATTGGGTAAAAAGGGTTAATAATAAAAAAATAAGATTACACAATATAGGCATACTGTATGAAAAGGAGGATTTTAGAAAATTAGTGGCCTGCTGGCATCCTGGTCATGTACAAATACACTAAAATCACCCAGATCATTGTGCACGTCAGAAATTTTGACATGATTTTCTGGGAGAGTGTCCCAGAACCAATTAACATTTCAGCCCCCTCACAATCAAATTGGCTCCATGGCCCCTAGAAGGTGAGAGAGAGAGGCTCCAACCCAATTTCCATTGCGTCGTTGATAGTGATTTTCCCATCTTACCATCTCTCATCCATCATAAGCAAATGTCAGCTTCTGGTGACCTACAAGTGTTTTTCTGTTGGACTCATTCAAGAAGCAGAGATGCAGAGCTCCAATTTATTTATGTATTTATTTATGTATTTATTGGAGTTTTAAGAACACTTTCGACAGCCAGGGTTGAACAGTTTGATTGTGTGAAAACAGCTAGAGTACCCAATGAGAATCGACAAGTAGTGACAAGCAACTGTCAGACTCCATAATACAGTAGAACCTGTCTTGAGAGACCGCCCTTTGGGCCACACAAAAGTGGTCTCTCAAGACAGGTGGTCTCTCATAACAGGTTTCAGGTTTTCTCAAGTCAGCGAATAACCAACCACAAAATTCAGAAATGGAGGAGAATGGATTCTTGTAATTACTTTGTAGTTGTTCTTTTTTATGAAGTTTTTGTAACAAATTGAAATGGACTGTTATAAAAATTATAAAAATAAATTAGTGTTGAAAATCTTCATTGAAGATTTTCAACACTAATTTATTTTTATAATTTTTATAACAGTCCATTTCAATTTGTTACAAAAAGATTTTCAACACAAATTGAAATGGACTGTTATAAAAATTATAAAAATAAATTAGTTTTGAAAATCTTCATTGAAGATTTTCAACACTAATTTATTTTTATAATTTTTATAACAGTCCATTTCAATTTGTTACAAAAAGATTTTCAACACAAATTTATTTTTATTCCTATCTGTCACATTTCAGGTATGTATGAAATTGTTCATTCAGCAATAATCCTTTTTCACAGGGGTCTTATAAAAACATTTCAATCTTTAATGAGTTAGCAATTCAAACCCAATTAAGAGCTTTTAATACTTTTAATTATGTTAGTATAACCACAATGGATTTTCCAATTCCAGAACAGGTAAAAAGTTTTTCTCATGGTTTCAGTCTTCAAAGGGGCGGTCTCTCAAGACAGGTCCACTATGGCATAAAAATACAAGTTGGTACCAGGTCACAGTGGTCTCTCAAGACAGGTGGTCTCCCATAGCAGGTCCATTACAGAGTAAAACCAATCGGTGCCTGGTAGATGTGGTCTCTCAAGACAGGTGGTCTCTCAAGACAGGTTTTACTGTATACTAACTCTACACAAGCAGGGTTAGTATTGGTTGAAGGCACATGGAGTCCACAGCACCACTTAGACTACACACGGGCAATCAAATTTAGGTGCCTTATCCAATTTATTCATTTATTTATTGGTGTTTAACCCTTTACCCAACGCAGACAATATCAAAATTTATTATTTTAAATATGATTTTTTAAAATTTTTCAGAAAATTTCAACAAAACTATATCATGTGACCCCTCGTTGGAACGAGCTCGACGAGCTCGTTCCAACGAGGGGGTCACATGATATGGTTTTGTTAAAATTTTTTGAAAAATATTATTTTTTTCAACTGCTGAATTTGCATATTACGTGAGCGGATGCAGGTGATTCGTTGGGTAAAGGGTTAAAGTCACATATTTTTTCACAATGGCTAATCATGATCACAACATGAGTATCAACTCAAGACGATGGGTGAGCATTATTAAGTCATGTTGCCCATTTCAGAGAAGGTTTGCACCTCCCAAGCATTGGTGACTGGGTCCTATTTTACCAGTAAAACAGAGCCTGTTGACCGCAGGAAACAGACACTGCTTCACTTCTCGTGGTTCCCGCGGGGAGCCTTATCCAAGGACAAAATGCAGTTATCACTGGTCCAGATCGAACTGTGGAACTTTTGATTTGAAATTGAACAGTCATCCACCATACTCCCACACATCTGGAGTAACCAGTAGCAATTCTTCAAAGCCAACCAGCCCCACTTCTTCAGAGTGGATGTGTTACATGATTTTAGTTTGCAAAATGTTTATATAAATGTTAAATACTATCCCTTACAATAAAACAATCCCAAACATGTGGCAGTATTCTTCTCCTGAGATCTCTAAATTTTTATTGATAACACATTTGAAAATACCCAAAATAGCCTGTAAAAAGATATTTTCTTATTTTAGCTTAATTGAAGCTTATAAAAGGTGTAAATACACCACCTTTTCTTCATTAATGGAATGCTTCAACAATTTACAATTCAAATTTGAGACGACCCCTTATTGAACAAAGGCTGAATCATCAACAAATCTCCTCACAAAATGTAGTGATCTAATTCTTCAAATATAGTTTTTCTTAACCCTTGCTATTCAGCCAACACAACCAAAAGATTTGAGCACAAGATTTCTTATCTATTTATTGGTTTTAACCTTTTACCTAACTAATCAGGAGCATCCACCCACTTCATTTACAAACTGAGCAGTTGAAATTAAGTTATTTTTCAAACAATTTCAAGAAAGCCATATCATGTGTCCTCTCATTGGAATGAGCTCTTTGAGCTCATTCCAATGAGGTGATACATGATATAGTTTCCTTGAAATGATTCATTGCTGGTTACTTTAGCACCTGACATAGTGTGGCATAAAGAGCAACCAAAAACCAAGCCGGAAGTCCCTTCGACCAAGAAATGACATCAGAATTTCATTATATTTCAAATGATTTGGAAGGAAAATCATTTGTGGTATCATTCAACCATAAAAGGGTTGAAGGCCTTTGAGAAAAAAAAGCATTTTATGCTTGTCCCCTTGAATACTTGATGCCTTTTCCCTTCCAGTGCCCCTACTTCCCACAATGTTTTTTTTATCCATACCACTCTGGTAGCACAACAGAACTCTCTCTAATCACTTTGTTTTTCTCTGGTTTAACTATGACATTAACCAGTTATAGCTTGTTTGACAAGCTCTATCAAACAAGGTATATTTGGATAAATAACAAAGTGCATTGTGGGAAATATTTACTAGTGAAAATTTTGCCAATCTGACAACAATGCGCAGAGGGTTAATGGAGCTGAGGCATGGAATTTTAGCATCTAACACTGATCATCACACATACAAAGAATAGATGGAGCATTTCTTCAACATTATTCTGCACTAAACCTAAAAACTAGAAATATTTACTCACACAAACATACTAGGAGTAAGACTGATATTCTGAGAATGTGCCAGGCGGTCATGAGTCAAATTAATTTTTTTATTGTTTACATGCACCATTTCATTCAGGGGAAAGTCTTGCTGCTTTAGCTGGCAAACGATTGGAATGGCAAGTATTAATCTGTTGGAAACATAAGTTTCTGACCAATTTATTTTGCAGGTTCTCAGGAACTCAAAATAATTGCCATTAGAAAAACTGTAATAGTACATGTACTGACTACCATGTGCCTTGAACCAAATATTTATCGATATTTGTGAACTTGCAGAGTATGAATGATTTATAGTTCTGAGAATAATTTGTTTGGGGCTCACCAGTTGCAGTCTCATGATCAGGTTAGACTTTTAACCCCTAATGATGCAGACATATTCATCCCAAACTATTCTTGAAAAAATCCCATTAAAATGTTATTATTTTGTCAATTTTTTCCCTTAAAGACAAAGCTTATGATTTGCTGGAACGAGCTCATTGAGGTCATTCTAATGAGAGATTATAAGCCATGTTTTGGAGGCAAACAGTGTAAAAAGTCAGGTACTGTGAAGTCTAGAGAAGTTATCAAGACATAGCTTATGATTTGCTGGAACGAGCTCATTCCAATGAGAGATTATAATCTACGCTTTGGAGGCAAACAGTGTAAAAAGTCAGGTACTGTGAAGGCTAGAGAAGTTATTTCATCTCTTGAGTGCAAAAAGATGCCATCTGCAATGCTCTAACATTGCAAATGGCACCTTGTTCCACTCAAGGGATGCTTTTTAATTCTCATAAAGTGTATTTTTCATAAATCATACAAATTAAATTGGTATTTGACGCTCACAACAGAGATGAGCTTGTGTGTATGAGGCAGCCATGAGTAGATTTGATAAAAAATTCATTAAAGTTTGAATCAAGAAATCATTGTTCACAGGGCTGGGAGGAGTTAAAATTTTCTTAACGTAGTTAACGCGTTAACGAAATAACGCGTTAACGCGTTAATAAAACGTTAACTGTGGTCTTTTATATAATGAGTAATATCGACAATTGTTCAACGTAACATGATGTTACATGTTTTAATGAACAAATAAATTACTAGTAACTCATGAACAGCATTCTTCGCGTTCTTTGAAATACTGAAAAAACTCCGGACTCCGGCAAAGTTCGATGAGTCGTGCTTCGAGCGCTCAAAAGTTCTATACTCTTAAGTTAAGTCGAGTTAAGTTATAGTCGCTCACTCCGAATTCTCATGTATAAATATTATTGCCCGAGCCACGTCTTTAGACAAAGACATCCGTCTTTGCTCGAACACCAGGCCATATGCCGAAAACTGCTGCTCCAACGATGCGGACGTAGCAGGAATAGCTGTATCTTCTCGCAAGTCCCGCCATTTTGGGAAGGAGTCTTTCGTGGTCTTGCCACCATTTCAAAGGGTCGGCTGTGACAGGAGCAGTCCGGAACTTATCATACTCAGCAACTTCACCAGCAGATGATTCTTGGTCGTTCGATCCAAGCAATTCTTCAAGAAATGATTTTCTTGCTTGTTTCATGGGTGGAGGTTGAACGTCCTGCGAAGAAGAAGGATTACTGACTTCATAGTTTCACTGGTTGCCAGTTTGCCGACTTCTTCTCTCACCGTTCGCTTCACTGATGCGGCCAGATGTGGTTTGACAAATGATAAGTTTTTGAAACGCGCATCCATGTAGGAGGCAGTCATGGGAATACTCATATTGAAGACTCGCGTTATTAACGTGTTATTTTTTTTCTAACTCAGTTAAAATATTTTAACGCGTTAACGCGTTAACACGTTAACTCCTCCCAGCCCTGATTGTTCAAAAAAGTTGGTACAAATTGTAGGTGAAAATTTGATTAAGTGTGCTCAAATTTTATTATACCTGCTGCATTTTTTAAAAATGTTTTTCAACAAATCTAGTCATAGCTGCTGTGAAGCAGCCATGACTAGATTTGATGAAAAATTCATTCAAGCTTGAATCAAGAAAGCATTGGTCAAAAAGTTGGTACAATTTGTAGGTGAAAATTTGATTTAAGTGTGCTAAAATTTTACTTTACCTGCTGAGTATTTTAAAAATGTTTTTCAACATATCTAGTCATGGCTGCTGAGAAATCATTGGTCAAAAAGTTGGTACAATTTATAGGTGAAAATTTAATTAAGTGTGCTCAAATTTTACTGATTTTAGTGGCCCGAGATTTCCTGTCAATGCAGGAATATCTGCCAGCAGCATGCAAGGAGTTAAGGTCACAAATTTCAACACAATGGCTAATCATGACAAGAATATGGATATAAAGTCAAGCCCAGCCAATCACTTATTCCATTGTTGCCTGTTTTAGAAGTCTTCTACCTCAGTCATTGGTTACTGGGTCCTTTTTTACCCGTAAAACATACCTTGTTTACACAATAATAAACAAGCACTGCTTTACTTCCTGGGGTTCGCACAGTCACAGTGACCTTTTGGTTTTAAGTCCAAATCTCTAACCACAGGTTCACTGCACTCCCAACATCAGGATTAACTTTAACATTTAATAATTAATATTAAAATTTCAACCTGCAAATTTTTCCCACAATGCAACAAGGAATTTAACAAATTCAATCTTCTTGAGCCCTGTCAAACACGAATGAATTGGTTCAAGTGCTAGTTGCATTATGGAAAAAATTTAATTTTCGACTTGAAATTTTGCACGGGGCAGAGGGTTAATAATTTTCTTCTAAGCGTGGAATTTCCAACAATGTTTCCAATATGAGCCTTGCTGTTGAACAAAGTCAACAGGAAATAAAACTGAGTTCAATGCCTGATAATTTTCTTTTAAGCGTGGAATTTTCAACAATGTATCCAATCTGAGCCTTGCTGTTGAACAAAGTCAACAGGAAACAAAACTGAGCCCAATGTCTGATTTCGATGCAATGATTGGTCTGACATGGCTTTGTTTTTTCAGCAAGGCTCAAATTTAAGTTATTTGACTTACCCAAACAGAGAAGCAAAATTGTTAATTATTCTGTACTACAAGCGTTGCTTGCATTGAAACACATGTTTTCCAAAACCCACACACATATTGAACACATGTGAGGACAATTCTTGTAAAGGAATCGGCAAAGTTGTCAAAATATAAGAATGAATCATGGGAAAAACCCAGGGGTGTTTTGGGGATGTCTTAGAGTAGGGCTTTGGTCTTCCTAGCAACAGATCCTGAGTTTTGAAAATGGGGCTAATAGGAGGGAATTGAAGGAAACTCTCAGCATGGGTTTGAATCCCAGTCATGTCATTTGCAATTATAACCAGTGTCCATTTTTGATTCTATGCTACTTCAGAAATTTGAAAGAGAGATGTTCTTGCCAATTTGCATGAAGTGTAGTGTGAAGAATTAAGTGTTGCAATCTTCTGATACAAACACGATATAGTTGGTTAAATTTTCAGTCAAATAGTATCAGAAAAGAGATTTCAAAGTGAAAAAAACGTGAAGCAGATTTTCAATGACGAGAGAGTTGACCAAGAAACAAGATTTTTTTCAAGTAGTTATACAGTAAAATCCTCTTAATTGAATATCCATTTTGCCAGTCAAAATTATTCAATTAACAGAAGTATACAATTGACAGGGATTTGATCAGTTTTCTGTGTTCTGGAGGTAAACCGAGCATTTATTCTATTATATCTTGTTTGACAGAGCTCATAGAGCTCTGTCAAACAAGATATAATAGAATAAATGTCTGTATTGGATGTATGAGGCCAAAAAGGTTGATAAATAAGGGGAATTTGGTGCGTGTCACAGCAATTTGTTCGACATATTACAAAAATTTATATACAATTAACAGGAGTTTACTCTACAACCCATATGCAATTAACAGATCAAATTTGTACTGAAGGTATGGTAAATGGTTTTGTGTTTGAAAATTATATTCAATTAACAGGGATATACAATTAAGAGATATCCAGTTAAGTGGGCTCCACTGTATAGCGATGTTGCAAAGAGATAATACAACACAGAAATCAAGTTATCTAATCCTTTACCTAATAAATTAGCCTCTTCTGGCCACGTACATTTTTAAAAAAATTTCAACATAACCATATCACGTGACCCCTCATTGGAACAAGCTCATTAATCTCGTTCCAATGAGGGGACACATGATATGGTTTTGCTGAAATTTTTTGAAATATGTGAAAAATATATAATAAAAAAAACACATTTTGATATCCTGTGCTTTGGGTGAATCGTTAAGTTGATTTTCCTAAGTGTTCTAAAACCTGTTCTTTAAAAACCTGTTCTTTAAAGAAAAAATAATTGTTTCTAGGCATTCTCAATACATATTTTTTTTCTTTCAGTGGCATTTTTATAGACTTTGGAGCAGTGGGATCATTCTAATGTGCTGTGACAATTTTTCTTATTTTATGCCCTGAAGGACAGACAGCCCATCAAACTCATAACAGGGCTTGTATTTCGTCTAAATTTGTGAGAATCCATTTGGATTCTCGTGAAAATGGTTGCGAGAATCCATACCTACTATGAGTGTCCCAGGATTCCATGACGCCTCCATGGTTCAACCACTGTTGTATACTGATAACACATGTTAACCTTTTACCCAACACACCTTTTTAATTTTTAAAACTAAATTTGATAATTTTTAAACAATGAATAATAAATAAATGATACAATAATTAAATGAACAATATTTACCAATAAAATCTTACAAATATGGCTGTCGTTGGAACCGGCTCAATGAGCCGGTTCCAATGACAGCCATATTTGTGCAATTTTATTGACAAAGTGTCAGGATATTTCAAGTCATGTTAGTCTTTAAGTGGTTAATTTGTTTCCACTGTGTTAGATAAAGGGTTAAATTGACTCAATTCTTTTCAAGCGAATCCTAGCAGAGGTGCAGCGAGAATCTACATGGATTCTCATCGGATTTATTGCGCAAATCTTTGTGCGAATCGATTCTCGGATTCTCGTCGAAATATAAGCCCTGCATAACCACTGTGTGAAATAAACTGGAAAAATATTTTCTATGGAATCAGGTAACCTGATGCCACAGAAATATGTTTTCTGTTTCATTCTTCATTTTAATGGGTTCAGGTGTGAAAAAGGGATAAAATTGTCTTCAATAATTAGCTGTGTTTTTCATGTGTTTCATTTCGAAAATATATTGTTTGAATTCAGTGTCTGGTAAGGTCCAATAAATTCGCTGAAGACACGGCACACAACACTGTAATAACTATCTTCAGATATCCGATGGGTGTGTTCCATGTTTGCCTGACCAAGGCGTGAATTTGCCTATCTACTCAGGGTGAGTTTTTCAGACAAAAAGTCTGGCAGTCACCATGGCATTGCTGATTGCAATGGATTTTTTCTAGGTTGGTCCAACTGGCTACCACCTGTGACATTTTTTATGCCAATGCAGGGGTTCTTGACATGGATAACTATTGGGTAATAGTACTCACTCCCACAACTGCAAAGTGAAACGAAGAATTTGGATGTTTTGAGCCAGATTTATGCCATTCAGAGACATAATTATGGGAGGGGGGAGGGGAGGTGTGGGGTGTAAGACCCACAGTGTTCATGCTGCCGGTTGCACTAAAATATTTCGGCACCAAAAATACAGCATCTGGCACCAAAAATTGGCACAAACTGTACTTTTGGTAGGTCTCAGAGGCTTCATGGTTTATTATTTCAGTGCGCCGTTTTTGATAAAATAACTGTCTGATGACACAGATGAGACAGAAATGATACCCATCAAGGAATCTATAGATAACAGCTAGTTATAATCATTGTTCTTTGTTTGTTAACCCTCTGCACTCTAATGTCAATATTTTCAGCAGCAAATATATCCTATAATGCAGTTTGATATTTAACTAAATATACGTTGTTTGGCATTGCTCCGTGAGCTCTGTCAAACAAGATATAATTGGTTAAATTCATAGTTAAACAAGAGAAAAAACAGAGCAGTTGGAGATAATTCTGTTGCACTACCAGTGTGCTTGGGGTTAACAGTTTATCTATTTTAACTGATTATTATAAAAACATTTCTTTGTTACTTAAATCTTTTTTTTATGTTGCTTATAATTTTTTTTTTATAATCCTTCTGGAAAATAATAAATTATTCACTACGAGTTTATTTGGAGTGAATAAACAGTGAGTAAATAATAATCCTAATATTATTTTGTAAACGTTGATAATAGCCTTTAATTTTTTTTATCTATATTTTTATCATTTGGGGGTTCTTTGCAACTAAAATGCATAAAAGAGCCAGATAACACTAAATTAAAATATCGTATTTTGAATGGTGCCAGCACGAACACTGTACAGCACCCCCCCCCCCCCCCCCACCGCTCCTCCACCAAATATTTTTTCAGTTGGGACATTTTCGACTTGATTGAAATCTTAAATTTTAATGTAATTACTTAAGATACCAGATTTACTACTTGGACTTATGCCACACACAGGGTTTGTCTCACACAAATGGAGGTCTGTGTACCCAATTAGAGCAGTTGGGGGCCCATCTAGAGCTTGGCGTCTTTTTGGTTTGGTTCCGGTTTTTGCAACAAACTAAAAAATCGAACTGCAAGAACAGCAAAAATCCACCAAACAGTTTTAGTGTGTGTTTTACATAAACTGATCAAACTATCTTTCTGGGAGGGAACTGGACTAGGGGGTCCCTATGGACTCTTGTCACTTAGTCTATCTGGCAAAGGGTTAATTATGAAGTGTTCTCATTGTCACATTTTCTCCAATATTGACTCATCCAATGGACAAGTCAATAAGGGAGAAAATTTGACAAAGAGAACACAGCATCAATTATATGAACTTTAGTCATCAGTTACCCTAATTTATACCATGATTACCTATTCTACTGTACATGAAAAGCCTATGACATAAATTTTAGCTTTACACACCAACCATGGGATTTCAATAGTTAAAATTTACACCAACAGTGGAACTACATCCAAGCTGACCTTTGGTGCCCTCGACCTGAATGCGAACTTGTCTAAATTTATCGCACATTGCCTCGCGAAGAGTGAAATGAAAGTGCCAATTATTTATTACATTTGTAAATGAGTTGACCCCATAAGACACCAAAACTTAACAAACATGCATTGTCTCATGTTACTAAAGCATCCATAACTCGAAATGGTATGTTATTATGCTATTAAAATGAAAAAGGCCCCATTTCATTTTCCATTTCGTTTCGGCGATAAAATTGACAGCGGAAGTACTGCTCACCGATGCTCGTGTAAACAAAAACAGATTTGCATGTACGTACGTCTGGTGCTCAGTAAAATTGAGAAAAAATAATAGTGACTCTTAATAATCTGACGATCATGGTATAAATAAAATGTACCCAAATTGGCTTGGTGTACCAAATGTTCACCGTGAATGAAGTGGTGTTAACCGTGAGGTGGTGAACAATTGGTACACCAAGCTACTATGGGTATATTCCATATTTAAGTTTTTTTTTCTAACCCAACAGGCTTAGCAGTTGATTCCCATATAACCCTAACCCTTAAAGACCTGGACAAGTATCCTGAATTCCCACCAGCCCACAGCCTTAAAATGTCCAGTGGCTTAGCAGTGATTTCTAGTCAAGTCTTGGCTGCCTGTTAAAGAAACCACTGCCTCGATAATTTAACCATTGTCAGCAGAACCTACTCATGATGGCATGTTAAGGGCACCTGTTTTGAGGTTGTAAAAGACGGAAATAGGCCCTTAAGGGTTAAGAATCATCAAAGAGAAGTTAGGCTGAACCCAATGGAGATATCTACAGACAGGGTTTTTTTTGTGGTGAGTGGTGTCATCTATTGTGGATTTTTTTTCAGGTTTACCCTTTACCCAATGTAATGGCAAAAAACGGTCAGCGCTATTCTTAAAAATAGGCAATTAATTTTCATAATTTTTCATATTTTGTCTCAAAAACATACGTTATGGAACAAGCTCATTGAGTTCGTTCCAATGATGGGTCAAACCCTATGTTTTCGAAACAAAAAATGAAAATAATTAGTTATTCATGAATTTTTTTTTGCAAGTGTCGTCTGCTTTTCATGTTAGATAATGGGTTAAGGAGAGTGACGTTCTTAATACATAGAAAAAAAAACGAACCGAAACTGAGGCTTTTTCTTGAAACCGAACTGAAATTCAAAACCTCCCAGCATGACCAATTATGAGTCTGGTGCATACTACTCTTGAGTGCCTAATAATTATACATGTATGATTATTCTTTTTCAAACAAAATTCACACCTGTATGATCCATATTTGACCCTGTATGATTATTAATTTTCAGCAATCGAATGTGCAGAGCAGCCGCTTATCTCAAGAAGTTCACCAAAACAAACTAGTAAGGTACATGCACAATCAAACACAGGATGCAATCGAAATGTTAACGAGTAGAGACCTGAAAGCATATATTTCTGCTTTATTCTGAAGTACTGTTACCATAACTTTAAGACCCAGTACTCAGTGGATGTGCTTCATACCATCGCTGAAACAGAATTAATTAGTCTATAAGGTTTTGCCTTGGTGCAATTTGATTGCAACAAGTCAAATCCATGTGAAAATTATGATAACCGTAAGTAATTTATCCCTTTAACACTTCAAAAGCATCAGACTTCTGTGTTATAAAAATGGCTGCAAGCATAGCAGCTGGCCGACATCATGGAATTTTCCACCCTATACTATTATTCGACCTTATACTATTATTAATTCCAGAAATTTTCCACCCTGTACTATTATTAGGCACTCAAGAGTAATCACATAAGTTGGGTAGAAATGCGTCACTACTACTACATGGATTTATATTCAGAAAAACAAATATTCTGAGTTTTTTAGTTATAATTCCACAAAGTACATCATCAAAGCATGTTTTCTTCGAGGCATGCCTTGATGATGTAGCTGAAATATTTCAACAGTCAGGACTTGATCGAGTCATGACACATGGGACAAACTGGTTTTAAAACCCCCAATCAGTCATCTTTGGCACATCTCTGACACCACTGACTGCAATGTGATGTTATCTTGTTTTCAAGGGAGCACGTGGCTGAGTGGTTACGGCACTGAACTTCAAACCAAAAGGTCCAGGGTTCGATCCCTGCCAGGAGTACTGCATCTTGTCCTTGGGTATTAAGGCACTTAATTCCGATTGCCTAGGTGGGGGCACGGTATACTAAGATGCACTGCATGTCGATGGTGCACTTGTCTTCAACCAATACTAACCCTGCTTGCACGGCGTTAGTATATTGGGGAGTCTGACAGTTGCTTGTCATTGCTCTGTGGTTCTCTCCAGGTACTCCGGCATCCTCCTCCCATAAAACTGTCCGACACAAGGTGACCCTGGCTGAAGAAAATGTTGCTAAAACCCCAATAAATAAATAAATCTTCTTTCCATGACAAAACTTTCTGTGGTGGGTATTAATAAAGGCCAGAGTTGAAGGGGGACTACTCCCCTGAGTACATGAAAGGAAACATATGCCTGGAAAGACCATAGCGTTTCATCAGTCAAAAGACAATTTCCTTGCATAGACTTTATGGGTCAGAAAAACAATTTTTACCGTCAGCTGTGTAGATTTTAAACAAATAACCATTTGTCACAGAGTACTCATTGATTGATCAACAATATTATCAAATACGCCACACAATGAGGCTTTTTTTTAAAATAGCCATTGTGAATAAATTTCTAAATTGAGTTCAGAATTAACGGTTGTGGTGTTTCAAATCCACTAAGATTCCTTGGTAATTAACCGGATTTTGCTTCTATTCTTCTAGATGGTCATCACAATAATGCGAAGGATGACAAGTGCACTGAACAAACAGAAATCATTATCTGAATAAATGAAGATGTACCTATAAAAAGATATATTGAACTCTCTTACTTTTCAATGGTCCCACTTTGCAACAAAGCCAGTAACATTGATCTTCTATTCTAGCGTTCCTGAACTTTTTTTAAGGAACTACAAATGAGAAACTCAAGGATTTTCTAAGATTTCTGGACCAAATCAAGGATGCTTCCCTCCAAGAGCTACGTGTAGTTACAAAAATAAATATGCTGGTGGAATTTGTGCTCAATATTTGGATAGTGTTATTATTACTTGGTTAGTTTCATATCGGCTGAAATATCAGCCCAAGGTAACTACATATCAGCCTAGGAAAGAAGGTCAAAGTTATCGAGGGCTGATATCTAACTAGCCAAGTAATAACCTCTTTATTAATATTTATTTATTTATTGATGTTTAAGGTCACATATTTATGCACAATGTCTAATCATGACCATGACAGTTTTACGGGTGGAGGAAGCCGGAGTACCCGCAGAGAACCACCGAGCATCGACGAGCAGCTGCCAGCTCCCCAACATCAGGCAGGGTTAGATTGGTTGAAGACATTCGTACCATCGATGTGCAGTACGTCTTATTACACGGTGTCATCGTGCCCCCACGTGGGCAATGGAGATGAAGTGTCTTGCCCAAGGACACAACACGGTTGCCGCAGGTGGGATTCGAACCAAGGACCTCTCGGCTTGCAGCCTGCACCTCTACCTAATGAGCCACCGTGCTCCCACCTCTTTATTAATAGAACTGAAATGGTTAAATGGTTTTCTTGATCGATTAATCACATGGATCAACCTTGGTTGACCGATTAATCACTTACCCTTATAGGCAGCTGAATAACTGCCATACTGTTGATGATTTATAGCATTAACTTAACCCTTTACCCAACGTAAAGGACAAGATCGGCCAGCTCCACATACAAAAATCTCCATTCAGATTTTATTATGTTTTCAATTTTTTGTCTCAAAAACGTAGCTTATGATCCCTCACTGGAACGAGCTCGTTGAGCTCGTTCCAATGAGGGATCATAAGCTATGTTTTTGAGATAAAAATTGAAAATTATTAGTAATTCAAGAATCTATTTTGCAAGTGTCATCTGTTACCTGCATTGGGTTAAGGTTAACTTAAGAATGACCAGTTCCAGCTACTGATACAGTATAATGATCATGCAAGTGAACAATTATGTCATCACGTAACTTGTATGCTTCAATCTGTCTCGATCATATAATTGATGCGAGTCAGTGTGACAATGTTTGCCTGTTTTGGAGTAAGTTTGTTTCTTTGTTAACCCAGAAAATACAGTAGATCAAAACTAAGAGTTAATCGATCAATTACTTTTTTGATCGATCAAGATGTTGATCATTGGTTAATCGATTAATCAGTCTTTCAACTCTATTTATTAATTGAACCAAACAAATATTTAAAATTGTTCCCAGATCTATTACAGTTTTCTGACAGTGTCATCGTTTCTCATTCTTTTCAGAAGTCCAAAGTTTCCTCATCTCCTAGTTTAGCTATCCGAATGGCTTGGCTTCCCTTCTGGGGAAACTTCGACATTCGGATAGCTGAATCTCTTCTCCGACTTTGACAAATGACCTTGAATCTCATTTTACACTGAATATTCTCTCTGCTTTCTTATCTACAGCCACCTAATCCTTACTTATTGCTATTATTAATTCCTCACCACACAAAAACTCAGCTTCAAACAACTCCATTATGCCTGCTAACGCCAATTTTCCTGATTGCATTTTGACAAACAATGGTGAACAATTTCCATGTAAACAATTGTTAGCGTCTAGTAATGCATCAAGGGGGACAAATCTAGCTTGCTTTATATCCAAGCCTGGAAATAAGCAAACTGTCATCTATCTGCAGAATGAGGTCCCAGAGACTGAATTTGGTGATGCTGCCCTGCACAGAGCACAGCAAGGTGGTATTACTTACTATACTTACCCTCTGTGAACCTCAATCTGAATCAAAGTTTCAGCTTCAAACAGAAAAAAGGTGTCCAGAGCATAAATTGAGGGATTCTATCCCAATGTGTGAGATAGTCAGCAAATTCACCCTCTGGGGGCCCATTCTGCATTGTGAGTCACATATGTTCTGCAGTATGGTAAGTGGCTTCGTGTTTGAATGTTAGATGCTAGTAACAAAATTATTTTATCAAGCAATATCCAATTAAGTGAGACCTACTGTATTGACTGGAAGAGTGTTAATTTTTCTTGGTTGCCAAAATTTGTTCACATATCTTTGCCATGTTACAATTTATTAGGGAGTGCCTATAGTCTAGAAATGTTTTATATCCATATTGCCCATTTTAGAGGGCTTCCATCCCAGACATTGGCTACCAGGCCCTATTTTACCAATAAACAAGAGCGCACATATGTATCGCTGAAGCAATACAATGTCCCCTACTGGACTAATGAGCATTAATAATTATACAAATATTATAACCTAGATGTGATC
Organism: Pictodentalium vernedei; assembly: GCA_031216915.1. Taxonomy (NCBI): domain Eukaryota; kingdom Metazoa; phylum Mollusca; class Scaphopoda; order Dentaliida; family Dentaliidae; genus Pictodentalium; species Pictodentalium vernedei. Next base: position 122,043,789 of record CM062292.1, on the reverse strand, counting down.
AGCATAAATTCCGTTGAAGCGCTTCCAAAAAAAGTCTGGAAAACTGATATTTTGGCGCTTTTCCATATTTCCAAGGGCCATAACTCACATAAAAATAATGCAATCAGCATGAAACTCAAACTTGATCTGTAAGTCATCATTCTATAGTAGGTTACCAAGAATGAAATCATTCGGTTGAAGCATTTCCAAAAAAAGTCTGGAAAACTAAAGTATGACTGACAGACAGACTGACGGAATAATGGACAGAATGCAAATGAAACTTGATCTGTAAGTCATCGTTCTATAGTATGTTACCAAAAATGAAATCATTCCGTTGAAGCGTTTCCAAAAAAAGTCCGGAAAACTGATATATTGGCGCTTTTCCATAACTCACACAAGAATAAGGCAATCAGCATGAAACTCAAACTTGATCTGTAAGCCATCGTTCTATAGTAGGTTACCAAAAATGAAATCATTCCGTTGAAGCTTTTCCAAAAAAAGTCCGGAAAACTAAAGTGTGACTGACAGACTGACGGATGGACAGAGTGCAAACCTAAAGGCCCCTCCGGCGATGCCAGTAGGGGACTAAAAAGAGCTTGTTTACCACAGTAAACAAGCACTGCCTCCCAGATTTCCCACAGATGAAATAATTTCACTTTAAAGATACATGTTATGTGAACCACACAAGATGAAACTTTTGAGCTATGGTACAGTGGAGCCCACATAATTGGATATCTCTTAACTAAATAACATTTTTAATTGAATATAATTTCCCAACACAAAATCATTTACCATACCTCCAGTACAAATTTGATCTGTTAATTGAATATAGGTTATAGAGTAAACTCCTGTTACTTGAATAATATATCTTGTAACCTGTCAAATTACCTGGACTCTCCCCTGTTTTTCTTTGTTTATAGACCTATTTGGCCTCAGTACATCCAATACAGGCATTTAATCTATTATATCTTATTTGACAGAGCTCATGGAGCTCATACAGGTAAGTGACAAAATCCCTGCTAATTGAATACTCCTGTTAATTGTATAATTTTCATTGACAAAGTGGCTATTCAATTAACAGGGTTCCACTGTACCTTTACTTAAGAATGGAGCCCAAAAATGGGCTTTCAACGCTCAACCAATTAAAATGATGGAGATTGTTCACATTTTTAATTCCTTGCATGCTCCTGGCAGATATTCCTGGCCAGGAAGGAAATCTCTTGCCATTAAAACAAGAAACATTGTAGCACACCAAATTTTCACTTTCAAATTGTACCAGCGATTTCTGGAGTCAAAAGTTTAAGGAAATTTTCATCAAATTAGATCATGGCTGCTGTGAAGTAGCCATGACTAGATTTGATGAAAAACATTTTAAAAATACCAAGTGGGTTAAGAGTTAAGAGGGCAAAGTAGCAGGTCCCCCACAATTAAAAAATTCAGTTGCATCATCTAACAAACAATTAGGTTCATGTTAGTCTTTTGATATTTACATGTAAACTCAACAGGCTCCTTTGTACAAAATATACATGTACCCACTTGGGAGCATGGTGGCTATGGCATGGGACTTCAAACCAAAAGGTCCATGGTTCGATCCCCACCAGGGGGAACTGTGTATTGTGTCCTTAAAAAGGACTTAATCCTGATTGCCCACATGGGTGCACGGTGGCACTGTGTACTAAGGTATACTGAACACTGATGGTACGCTAGTCGTTAACCAAAATGATAACCCTGCTTATGCTGAGTTGGTATGCTGGGGACAAGCCTGAATATGAGCAACCTGTCATTTGCAAAATGAGGTCCCCAGAGGGTGAATTTGGTGATGCTATCCCATACGGTGGGCCAATTTATCCTCTAGGTACATCTTTCTGTTTTGGCTTGAGACCTTGATTCAGACTGAGGTTCACAGAGGGTAAATTTTGTGATGCTACCTTGCTGTGCAGGGTAGCATCACCAAATTCACCCTCTGGGGATCTCATTTTGCAGATGATAGTCTGCATATTTTCAGGCTTGGTTAGGGAGTTTGACAGCTGCTCACTGGTTCTCTCTGGGGACTCAAGCTTGCTCCACACGTAAAACTCCAACTTGAAGTGGCCTTGGCCATTGAAAGCCGGGACTACCTGGAAAGGAGAGTGATTAAGCACACTCACCATCAACGTTTCACAAGGGGAGCAATTAATCACATGCCTTCATTATATGTATGGTAATTATGTCTGAGAATCAAGATTTTTTTTTTTCATTTCAATCACCCATTACCTAACATCACTAGGCAATGATACTTGCAAAATATTTTCTCGCATAACTAAAATCTTTCATTTTTTACTTAAAATGCAGCTTATGCCAACTCATTGGAATGAGCTCATTCCAATGAGGACTCAAACGCTAGGTTTTTGGAGCAAAAATATTAAAAAATAACAAAATCTGTTTGGCCATTTTCATGGAGAGTGCTGGGGAGTCATGTTAGGTAACGGTTTAAAATCACTCTCCGGAATATTTCACTCTCACCAAATCAAAATGATGAGAGTGATTATTCACTCGCCTGCATTCTCTTCCCGGTATAGTCACTGCGAAAGTGTCATTAAACTCCAATAATAAAATAAATAATGTACCCACATATACCCGGTAATAGTTTATTAGTTTTGGAGGGGGTTAGGTGGCCACTACTGTGAAGATGCTGAAGTGTATAACTAATTAAACATTACGCAGCAATAGCCACCTAATTATTTTTTGTCAGTGCAAACTTAATAACTAACCTATCTCAGAAACAAATGGTGAAAAAAAAAACATCAGCCACTCAAGATTTTCAAGTGAAAAAATGTACTTGGCAGAGATAAGACAGTCACGAAGATAGTTAGGTGAATCTTCAAAAGTTTTAAAAAGTAAAACCCTTCATTAAGCATCACCAGAAGAGATTCCTAAAGATGATAGATTAAAGAACTAGAGTTTTCCCATGCCCCTGACGATTCACCTTTGGCAGTCATTCAACATATTTCTAACAGGCAAATGAAAGCAAACACATTTCTCTCCAACAGAGTTACAGTTGATGTAATCTTATGTAAGGTTTTGCAGAAGCAACAACCAGAATAATATAACATCATGTGGGCAACATCATTCACGTTTATGATCTGAAATTCACCATAATGATAACGAGAGAGATACGGGGGAATTACACTGAGGCAAACAATGGCTCATGTGACTTTTAGGGCACATTCAGTTGCCAATAACTGCCAATAAAATCAAGGTTAGCGTATTCTTCCACAAATAACCTTCTGACATAAGATTTGTGTGATGTAACCCCTTAACCCTTTACCCAACACACAAGATATCAAAATTCATTACTTTAAATATTGTTTTTTCGTATTTTTCAACAAATTTCAACGCATATTATGTGACCTCTCATTGGAATGAGCTCAACATGCCCATTCCAAAGAGGAGTCACATGATACGGCTCTGTTGAAATATTTCGAAAAATATTTACTTTTCAACTGCTCAATTTGTATATTACGCAGGTGGATAAGTTGACCTCTAACATAGAGTGCAAAATTATTTTTGGTAGTCAAAATTTGTTCATGTGTATTTGCCTCACTACAGTTTTTTGGGGGGAGAGTGCCTATAGGCAGTCTCACATGAACTGTATTAACCCTTTACCCAACGAATCGCCCGCATCCGCCCGCGTAATATGCAAATTCAGCATTTGAAAAAATATTATTTTTCAAAAAATTTCAACAAAACCATATCATGTGACCCCTCGTTGGAACGAGCTCGTCGAGCTCGTTCCAACGAGGGGTCACATGATATGATTTTGTTGAAATTTTTTGAAAAATTAAAAAAAAATGATATTTAAAATAAACAATTTTGATATAGTCTGCGTTGGGTAAAGGGTTAAGGCAAATCCATACAGACTAAATAATTTGCTTTTATATTTTAGAAGCACATAAAGAGAGATACCAAAGAAGCCTTATGTTGATGTAGTCAAACTTCAGTGTATAGTTGAAACTAGAAGTCCTGTCACAATTAGCGCAGAAAATGCTAGTTAGTTAACGTGCTCCTTACTTTAGAAGAATGAAGTAGTCTGAAATACACTAGCATGTTTGCACTGTGCAATGCAAAATATAATGCGTTATTAACGAGGTCGGCTGTGAAATACCGAAACTGAACCGATCAAACAGAAAGAAAATATCAAGAATGCAGAATGTGGAGGGTGGATTACTATACTATTTATTTATTGCAAACTTATGCACAATGGCTAAATCGTGACCGTGACAGGTTTACACGTGGAGGAAACCGGAGTACCCGGAGAGAACCACCAAGCATCGATGCACAACTGTCAGCTCCTCAACATTCTAAATCTGTTCAAGCTCAGCTCAAGCAGGGTTACAGTGGTTGAAGACATGTGCACCATAGACGTGCAGTACGCCTTAGTACATGGTGCCATCATGCCCCCATATAGGCAACCAGGATAAATTGCACCACCAAGGACACAACGCGGGTCATCCGAGATGGGGATCGAACTCGGGACCTCTAGCATGTAAGTCCAACAGTCTACCACTGAGCCACCATGCTCCCAGATTACTACTAAATTGCTGTGGGATAGATTTTCCACTTGGAAATTATTTACAACTTCTGAGGACAAAACACAAGTAGCACTTGCAAACTTTCATCACATGGACCACCGGGTTGCACCCGGTGGTCCATGTGATGAAAGTTTGCAAGTATTTCTTGTGCTGTTATTTTATTAACAATTATAAAAACTTTTCGTGAAGAATATATGGCTCTGAGATTAAGTAGTAATCCACTCTCTTCATTCTGTATATGCAGTCAAATTTTAATACCTATTTCCGTCATTACATGTATCCCAGTAGAGGTTAGGAATGATGTTAATGATCTCTATTCATCAGTATAGAATTGTACAGAGTTGGGCACACTGTTTTTGTACACGAATTGAGTTACGCTAATGGCGTGGTTTGACAGAGACCAAAAGTGCACTTACTTGATGTGCTATGAATTCAAAATAGTGCACAAAGCAGTTACAGGACTTCTAGTTTCAACTGCATGTGCAGCTGAAGCTAAAAGGTTACAGAAGCGTCAATAAACGTGTCTTTTGAACAGGACATAATTAGGAAAATTACAAAAAATGTATGTGACCAGGAGGCAATTATTAGAAAAATTGCTTACAATACTTAATAAAAACTTTGAGAAACTGGATGACATCATTTAACCCTTTACCCAACGAAGCGGCTGCATCCGCCCGCGTAATGTGCAAATTCAGCAGTTGAAAAAATATTATTTTTCAAAAAATTTCAACAAAACCATATCATGTGGCCCCTCGTTGGAACGAGCTCGTCGAGCTCGTTCCAACGAGGGGTCACATGATATGGTTTTGTTTAAATTTTTTGAAAACTTTTAAAAAATTATATTTAAAATAATAAATTTTGATATCGTATGCGTTGGGTAAAGGGTTAATAATATTCAGTTATGGAATTTCTACACCCATTTATTATTTATTATTTCAGTGGTTTTCAATAACACTCAACTGCAAATGGATGGAATGAGCAGAGTAACTGGAGAGAATCATTGAGCAGTGGTGTGCAACTGTTAGATTCTTCAAACAACTTACCCCACAGTCACAAGATCAGGGTTATTTATTTTATTTACTGGTGTTTAACCCTTTACCTAACAAATGGGATGCATCTGCCCATGTAATCTGCAATGTGAGCAGTTGAAAAAAATATTTTATAAATAAAGAAAAATGTGTCCATGGACAATATATAGTGCCCCCACTTTATGTTCTAATTTGGAAAAGGGTCATAACTCTGCCCCAAAATATCAACCCAAGCCCACTATCAATTCCAGCCAACCTGTATATGTGGTTATAAACCAATGTATAAAATTTTGTTGCATTTCGTGTTCAACCAAACAAAAGTCCGGAAACCTAAATCAACATGTCTTCTAAGTTGGAAAAGGGCCATAACTCTGCAAAAAAAAAACAGCGGACCAAGCCCAACCTGTATTATGTGGCTATAAACCTATGTATATATATTTTGTTTCATTTCGTTCAGCCAAACTAAAGTTATCATCCGGAAACCATATTTGGGATGGACGTTCTTACGGATGTACACACAGACAAGGGTAACTCTTAATGCCCTTCACGAAAATTGGTGGTGGGCATAGAAATTCAACAAAACCATACCATGTGACCTTCAATGCAACAAGCTCATTGAGGTCATTGCAATGAGGGGGTCACATGATATGGTTTTATTGAAATTTGTTGAAATTATTTTTTAAAAACCAATAATTAAAATAATAAATTTTTATATCCTGTGTGTTGGGTAAAGGCATTTTACATGTTATGCCATTAACCATTTCAGCTCTTCGTTAAACCCCAATAAAAACAGGAGGTCCTCATGGGGTCTGAAGCACTCACCTTGAACAGAACCTGATATAAACCGAGGCCACAAATGAATCTGCATTAAGTAATCAATCTCCATAGGATCCATTGTCTATCCTTGAGCCCCTCATGATCAGTAGTGACTAAAATAGTCCAAGCATCATGCCTTTTCTTCAGTTAATCATAATGTAAAAAGTTGAGCTCCCCTATGGAGCCCCTTGATACAACCTATGTATTATTAATCTGAATTACACACCTCTAGAGGGTACATAATAAAATAGAGGGTACATAATAAAAAAGTTTCTAATTCTTCAGCTACTTGGTTCCTTATAAAATTAACTTGGAATTATGTTTCTATTTTTAGCACACACTGAGTCATCTCCCCCCCCCCCCCCCCCACCCCCCAATAGCTAGGGCTAATTTTTTTTCAAATAAATCAAATATCTGTTCCCCACTTATGCTGCATATTAAATTTTGTTAAAATCAGACTAAGAGTTCTGAGTTGTGAAACTAGAGATGTTGTATACCAAATATGAAGAATATTTTTAAAGAAATTTCCTCATATTGCACTAAGTTAAAATTCATGCTCCTGTAGAGAGCCCAAATATCAACCAACCCAGACACTCAAACAAACTGGAATCTCAACCCCCTAGAGATGTTGTATACCAAATATGAAAGGATTCTGATCTGTGAATCTGAAGAAGAATTTTAAAGAAATTTCCTCATATTACACTAAAGTAAAATTTGGGCTGCCATAGCGAGCCGAAATATCAATCCAGGAACCCAATTTGAACAAATTTAAATCCCTGGAGATATTGTATACCAAATATGAAAGGATTCTGACTGGAGGATCTGAAGAAGATTTTAAGAAATTTCATCATATAGGACCAAGTTGATATTTAGGGCTACAAGGGAGAGCCCAAATATGAACCCAGAGACCTGATCTGAACAAATTTGAATCTGCTCCCCCCTCCCCCCCACCCCCACTAGAGATGGTATATACCAAATATGAAAGCATTCTGACTGGTGGGTCTGAAGAAGAAAAGAAGAAGATTTTAAAAAATTATTCCCCATATTGCCAAGTTAAAAATCCGGGCTCCTGTATTGAGCCCAAATATAAACCAAGGGGCTTCATTTTAACAAACTTATATCTGACTCCCCCCCCCCCCCCCCCACCAACACCACCACCCTCTCTCATGCATGTTGTATACCAAATATGAAAAGATTCTGATCAATGGTTCTGAAGAATTTTTTTTTTTTTTTTAATTTTTGCAAATATGCTGACTTAGCTTTTTTTTATGCATCCCCTCCCCCCCCCCCCCCCCCCCCCCCCCCCTTACAGAATACCCTGACACAACCGGCAATTTTTCTTTACCATTAAGTTCTATGGGTCCTAAGGATGCTTCGTACCAAATAACAGTTCTTTGTTCCGTGGGGTTCAGGAAATATTGGAGTTTGAATATATTTCTATTTTTAGCTCCAGGGGTTCCCACCGGAAGACAGGAAAAATGTTTTTTTTTGCATGGATCAAATACTTATGACCGAATAATATCACAAACCAAATTTGGTTCAAATCGGCACAGGGTTCAGAAATAGAAATTTTTGGGCAAAGCCCATTACAAAGGCAAATATTGCTTCACAAACTCAATTTGAACAAAATTGAATCTACATGTACACCTCAAAGGGATGCTTCATACCAAATATCAAGTCATTGTACCCACTGGTTCATGAGAAGATGATAAAAAAATGTTTGAGCATTTCCCCCCACCCCCCTCTCTTTGGAGGCTGGGCATGTTGAGTCGAACAAAAAACGCAATGCACCCTCAGTGCCATCACTTACACAAACTTTCACTTGAGTTGACCCAGTGGTTTTGGAAGAGAAGCCCAAAACATGGTGTTGACGGACGACAGACGGAGAGCGATAAGATAACTAGACTGGTCCCAGGACATAACAGCATCAAATTCCTTAAAGAATTAGACTGGTGGCTTGAATGATGGGTTGGGGAGTTTGACAAATTATCTTAAAGGCCTGAAGCATGAAAGAAACATTTGTTATCACTGATAGATCTATCTGTATAGTAGCTGTTTTGTGTTGATTAAATACAATGATGTCTTATAGAATAGCTGATGCAGGTAACACAGGACCTTATGAATATCTTAACAATGCAAGGAAGCAGGTAATTTAAACATCATGTGCGCTGATAATAGCTCAGTCTTCAAATTTAATTGGGAATGCTATTGCAATATTTTGTGCACATGTTCACTAATTGGTTACATTTATGCATTTCCTCCTTCACCAGGATATTTAGTACATACAGTACACGATGTGTTACATAGTAAATTAACTACAATACACTTCACCTTTTGTTATTCATTAGCTGATACAGTATAACCCACTTAATTGGATATTTCTTAATTTTCTTGTTTGTTTACTGGGGCTTAATGACACTTTTAATGGCAAGGGTCAAATCTGATTATTGTGTCAGACAGCTTTAACTGGTAGAGTGCTAGAAGCCCATATTTGGGCTTTATTCTGAAGTGCTGTGACAACAACTTAAAGGAATCATATTCTGTGGATGTGCTGCGTATCACTTTGAACTAAAATTATTTAATCTCTAAGGATTTGTTTATTACAATTTATGGGAGAGTGCCTACAGGCACTCTCCCATAAATTGTAACAACAAGACATTCAAGCAAATTCAGATTACCAAAAATAATTTAGCACTCTACCAGTTAAAGGTGGAAGTGGCTGGAGTGAACCACCAAGCAGTGGCAGGCAACTATCAGACTCTCCAACTCACTATTTATTTATTTATTTATTTATTAAGGTTTAATGACACTTTAACAGCCAAGGACATATCGTGTCAGTGACAGTTTTACGGGTGGAGGAAGCTGGAGTACCCAGAGAGAACCACCGTGCAACGACAAGCAGCTGCCGGTTCCCCAACATCATAACTCGGCACTGCAGCATAGGCAGGGTTAGATTGTTTGAAGACATGTGCACCATCGACATGCAGTTCGCCTTAGTACACGGCGTCATTGGGCCCCCATGTGGACAATCAGGGTTAAGGACACAACGCGGGAGTCTGAATCGATCGCTCAGACGGTCACCCATCCAAGGACTAACTGGTCTCAACGTTGCTTAACTTTAGTGATCTGAGAACCAGTTACCACAATGCCGCCAACTTACTAACTCAGCACAAGCAGAGTTAGCAGAGGTTGAAGGGCAAGTCCACCATCAATGTGCAGTATGCCTTGGTACACAGTACCCTGGTATCTTATACCCGGTGCTTCATTAATTAAAGTTTTGATGATTATTCCTATAATTAGTGTTTGGAATCTAACATTATTGCATCCATGGAAATATTGTCCACCCTTGGAATGTGACCAATCCATGACAGCCATACTGTCACACACACAGCTGGCTGCAAAGATTTTATGTTCCTGTGCAACAGATAATAATGATCTCCAGTCAGAACAATCACAATTTGTCATAACCTCTTCATCAGCTGCTATAGTTATATAAAGGTTGTCAAATTGACACTTTCTCACCTATTAAAAATCAGATGCAGAGGAAAGCTTCCAAGAAACTTAATTGCCTTGGAAACATATAAGACTGTGGTATGCACACCTTTCCGCAAAATGACTGAGTAACAACTGCAATTGACTTTAGTTCAGAACGAACTGATGACGTTTACATAATTTCTTCAAAAGTCCCTGTCAGTGTTTCTAATTAAATTGATCATTTTCCAAAATTTTTTTTTTAAATTTCAAAAGTCTCCCCTTTACCCAACACACAGCATATTAAAAATTATTATTTTAATATAGATTTTTAAATTTTGATATATTTTTAAAAAATAGTTTTTGAAAATCTATTTTTTTCAACTACTTAATTTATAAATCATGTAGGCCAATGCAGTTTATTTGTTTGGTAAAGGGTTAAAATTTATTCTACAGTTGTTGAATCCAGAGTTTGTACACTTTTTTGAAAATCAAATTCCATGACTTTTCCAAAAACTTTCTACCCAATTTCCATGATCTTTCACATGTTAGTATGACCACCATGCCCTCCTTTTTCAGTATTTTTAACCCTTTAACGCAGACGATATCAAAATTTATTTTTTAAAATATCATTTTTTTAAATTTTTCAAAAAATTTCAACAAAACCATATCATGTGACCCCTTGTTGGAACGAGCTCCATGAGCCCGTTTCAAGGAGGGGTCACATGATATGGTTTTGTTGAAATTGTTTGAAAAATAATATTTTTTCATCTGCTGAATTTGCATATTACGCGGGCGGATGCGTCCGATTCGTTGTGTAAAGGGTTAAGCACGATTTTTCGAGTAAATGGCATACTGCAGCATTATCATGATGCATTTCCATGACTTTTCCAGACCACATAAAAACCCATTTTTCCCAATATTTTGGTTTTCCATGAATTTTCAAGGACTCCCTGACCAGTACACACCCTGTTTGATGACAATAAATACGTCCTTGATTTTTTCAAGTATTTCAAATAATAGGTTATTTTGGTAATTTTAATTTGTAAAACAAAATTGTTTGCTACAATTTTTGATATACAGTGGAACCCTGTTAATTGAATAGCCACTTTGCCAATGAAAATTATTCAATTAACAATATTCAATTAACAGGGATAGTGTTACTTTCCTGTATTCTAGAGATAAACTTAGCATTTATTCAATTATATCTTGTTTGACAGAGCTCCATGAGCTCTGGCAAACAAGATATAAAAGATTAAATGTCTGTTTTGGAGGCACTGATGCCAAATAGGTCTATAAACAAAGGAAAACTGGGGAGAGTCAGGGCAATTTCTCGACAGGTTACAAGATTTTTATTCAATTAACAGGAGTTTACTCTATAACCTATATTCAATTAACAGGCCAAATTTGTACTGGAGGTATGGTAAATGGTTTTGTGTTGGGAAATTATATTTAATTAACAGGGTTATTCAATTAAGAGATATCCAATTAAGTGGGCTCCACTGTACCTAGTTATTCGCTAACATTTGTGAATGGTGGAAAAAAAGGACCATCCACAGTGGAGATTTTGGAGTGCAAGACGGGTGTGGCACACAGGCATGGAAATGAATTGTTAGAAATTCTAACACATGTCAGATAAAAATTTCCAACACACAGTGACAACCTCTGGTTGTTACTTATGGTGTCAGAATAATGTTCAGTACTTGTAATAGGATCTGAGGCCAATAAAATTTTACCTCTGCCCAATTATTCTGCAACTGAACAATTATTCTCCTGACAGCATGAAAACATCTGTTGAGTGTTTATCCTGAGCCTCCTTCATTTTTTTTACATTATTCAAGTTTTTAATCAGGGTCCCCACAAATATCAGAAAATCAAATTCAAGCAAATTTGACGACGATTTTCAAGGACTATGAGGGCTGTAAATATTGAATGAATACAGTTCATTCGCCTGCCATTTGCATGAAAAAGAAATAAGGTGACTGATTTTTTATTCACCTACATCACCAGACATTCAACAAATATCGTGACTTGAATTGCCATTTTATTCATTTGTTAACTTTTCTAGAACCATAATCTACATTGTAATGATTATAAATAATAAAACCTACTGTGATACGGACATGATAATGAAATTCTGTGATGTAACATACTGTTGGAGAGGGCTCCCTAAGCCCTTTCCAACAGTCTATTACATAATAATAATAATAATAATAATAATAATAATAATAATAATAATAATAATAATAATGCAATGTTAACGTCTAGAATCCACCACAGTGCTCTCTGACTTACATTCTTATCCTGTACCATAGGCATACACACCCTTTGATCATTCCATGACATTCTCAGCTCAACTCAAAGGAGCATACTCGTTGAGCTCGTTCCGATAAGGGGTCATAACCTATGTTTTTGAGACAAAAAATGAAAAAAATTAGTTACTCAAGAACTTTGTTTGCAAGTCAGGCCTGGCATTCTGAAAAATGCAGGTCAAAAAATCGCTCTCCTCAATCAGCTTAGGAGAGCAATTAGCTTTACACAGCATTTTAAGTATCCAGTAGAACGAACTCATTGAAACTGAAACCAACAGACTACATCAGTGATTTTATTAAGACATCTGGATGTCTCACTCAACAACCGAACACACACTTGACAAGTCCTGAGTGTGTACCCAGACCTATTGTCCAAGAAAGTCATATGCCTACCACAACCACCTTCAACCCCCAAGGGGGGTTGAAGGTGGTAGTGGTAGGCGTATGACTTTCTTGGACAACAGGTCTGCTTGAATCTACAGTCACATCCTGGTGCAAGTGCTTCAAGTGACAGGATAGTAGTAATGGTAGTATATTATAGTGTCAATATTCCTTGAATAATTACCCCTCAAACTGTGATGTCAGTTGTTGAACTTGAAACTGACAGAAAAAAAAATATTGCTGTGACCCATTTTGCTTCAAATGATTGCAACTGTGTTTGGGTATGGTTGCAGCCATTACCTTTTACCACTAAACCACTTTCAAAATGAAATTACGTGATGTTATGTGACTTCGAAGTTAAATTACATTTTTGCTTTACAACAAAAATTTAATGTGAGCATAATACATGTAATCTCAATCATCCCAGACCAAAATATTTAGGAGGGCAATTTTTCGCTCTCCTTAATTCTTTCAGGAGGGCAGTAAGGAGAGCTAAAAAATCGCTCTCCTGAAATTGCCAAGCCTGGCAAGTGTCATCTGCTTTTCATGTCCGGTAAAGGGTTAAAACCACCTCTGAACATCCACATAAATACAGAGTACTGCAGTTAAAAAGTCTATCTGTTTTATCCCCATATTCCATGAAAGCAAAATGGGGTATATCAAAATAATGTTTTTAAGTTCTGAGTCTACTCTACATCAGCTTGTCAAAAACTGAATTAGGGCTAACAGACAAGAAAACATATTTAAAGATTCTTTACAACTCTCAAAATAGAAAGTGAGAAATGGGACTTTACTAGTCTTGTTTTCTCATGCTGACCCTTAAACTTTGTTCCAATAAAAATTTGCAAAGTAAGGGCGAATTAAAAGTAATACACCTGTCAGAAATTCAAAATCTTGGCTTGTCACATGAATTTTTTTAGAACCTCTAACTGCCAAAAAATGGCTGCAATATCTGTTAAGTCTATAATATGATGAGGTTTGGCAAGATTAAAAGAAAAAACTGGACTAAAGATGAAAAAAATGAGGGAAACACTTTGAAACAGAAGCCTTATGTAAGAAGTATTCAGACATGTTTTGAAAATCATTTATGATTAACTCCATGCATGGAGCTGGTGAATATTCCCACCCAGGACGAGGGCTGAAACGGTTGGCTCATTTTCACAACTGACCAACTGAGAGATATAACTGGATAATATCCGGTTAACCGTAGCCATTATTTCACCAAATCTGGGATCAAAACTATAGGAATTGGAAAGCAGTATTCTCAGAAACTATTCCGTAGTGTGTATACAAATGAACGTTGTCGAGTACTCGACAACATTCATTTGTATACATACTATGGAATAGTTTCTGCAGTTACTCAGAACTCACGGATATTGACGATCATTAACGAAGTCTTGAACGCCAAAGTTGATTATTTCTCAATATATACAGCACTGCTTCGAGGTGTAATCTATCCCAAAGGAGAAGCGGCAGATTTACTATGTGTTAACAGTGGAATGATGATCACTATTGATATTTCGGATAACCAGTTGACGTTTCTTTTAATTTGTTAGGTAGGTAACCGGTTTCAAACCGGTTATCTGGTTAACCATTTCAGTACTACCCAGGCAGGGTTCATACAAATTTTTTCTCACAAAGTTCAAGGGTTTTTCAAGGGTTTCTTTTTTTTTTCAAGGGTTACATATACTATTCAGCTTGTTGTATGAGCTCTAAAAATCTATGATTCATGTGACACGGATCTGACTTTGGAAGTCAGGAAGTACTGATACCCAAAGTGTGATCTGTATTACAGTAATCTTGGTAAAACGTTCCATACTTTTTTATGTTTTTTTTAACTGAGCTACATGAGTGCAACAAACAAGTAAAAGGCGAGTACACATATGTTTACAATGCCCAGGAAATAGCTTGGTATTCAAGGGTTTTTCAAGAGATTTCTGAAAGTTCAAGGGCTTCTCAAGGGCTAATTTCAAATTCCAGGGTTTTTCAAGAAAAAAACTCATTTTCAAGGGTTTTTCAAGAGCTGTATGAACCCTGCCAGGACACGATTTCAATTGCCACTGAAATATGTATAATTTGAACATATTTAATCCAATTTCCACACAGACAATTGAATGGATTTTTTCACCAATGATTATTTATTTAACCCTTTACCCAACGCAGATGATATCAAAATTTATTATTTTAAATATCATTTTTAAAAATTGTTCAAAAAATTCCAAACAAATCAACGAGCTCGTTCCAAAGAGGCATCATTAGGAGGTCCTGCTGACAATAGACAAATCACCTGATCAGTGGTTTCTAGTAAAGTCTTGGCTAGTTTGTCAGCCAAGACTTGACTAGAAATCACTACTAAACAACTGGACATGTATAGATTGTAGACCAGTGGGAATTTTGGACAACTGCCCAGGCTCTTAACCCTTTACCCAACGAATCGCAAGCATCCGCCCGCGTAATACGCAAATTCAGCAGTTGAAAAAATATTATTTTTCAAAAAATTTCAACAAAACCATATCATGTGACCGCTCGTTGGAACGAGCTCATTGAGCTCGTTCCAACGAGGGGTAAAATAATATGGTTTTGTTGAAATTTTTTGAAAAATAATATTTTTTCAGTTGCTGAATTTGCATATTACGTGGGTGGATGTGGCCGATTTGGGAAAGTATTAAATACAGACAAAGTTTTTCATCAAATCTAGTCATGGCAGCTTCACATGAAAAATATCTTAACAAGAGGCCCCAAGAAGCCTTAATCGCTCACTGGCCAAAAATATCTTAACAAGAGGCCCCAAGGAGCCTTAATTGCTCACTGGCCAAAGTGGTTCAAAGAAGTATTTGGGGTCACATTCAGTTAGACATGGTTCATCAACACTACAAAGGAATGAAGTCATGAGAGACAAATTTTATGGAACTAGGGACATGGCTTGAACAAACTTGAATCTTACCCCCCTAAGGATGCTGCATACCAAATATCAAAAGCATTCATCTGCTGGATCTGAAGAAGAAGATTTTTAAAGAAAATTCCTCATTTTGAACTAAGTTATCATTCGGGCTCCCACAGTGAGCCCAAATATGAACCCAGGGACTTGGCTTGAACAAACTTGAATCTCACCCCTAAGGATGCTGCATGCCAAATATCAAAGCATTCCGACTGCTAAATCTGAAGAAGATTTTTAAAGAAAAATTCCTCGTATTAACCAAGTTATAATTTGGTCTCCCACAGGGAGCCCAAATATGGACCCAGGGACTTGGCTTTAACAAACTTGAATTTCACCCCCCTAAGGATGCTACACACTACATATCAAAACATTCCGACTGCTGGATCTGAACAAGAAGATTTTTAAAAAATTCCTCATTTCGAACTAAGTTATCATTCAGGCTCCCATAGTGAGCCCAAATATGCCAAATATATGAAATATCAAAACATTCTGCCTGCTGGATCTGAAGAAGAAGATTTTTAAAGAAAATTCCTCATTTTGAACTAAGTTATCATTCAGGCTCCCATAGTGAGCCCAAATATGGACCTAGGGACATGGCTTGAACAAATTTGAATCT
The DNA here is from genome assembly GCA_031216915.1 of Pictodentalium vernedei. Classification (NCBI taxonomy): domain Eukaryota; kingdom Metazoa; phylum Mollusca; class Scaphopoda; order Dentaliida; family Dentaliidae; genus Pictodentalium; species Pictodentalium vernedei. The sequence continues at coordinate 122,027,677 of CM062292.1, read as the reverse complement.
CACCCCTCTAAGGATGCTGCATACCAAATATCAAAACATTCCGACTGCTGGATCTTGAGAAGAAGATTTTTAAAGAAATTTGCTTGAAATACACTAAGTTCAAATTTGGGCTCCTATACTGAGCCCAAATATGAACCCAGGGGGCCGATTTGTATAAACTTGAATCAGATCCACCCCACAATGTTGCATACCAAATATCAAAAGATTCTGTCTGCTGGATCTGGAGAAGAAGATTTTTTAAGAAATTTGCCTGAAATGCACTAAGTTCAAATTTGGGCTTCTATAGTGAGCCCAAATATGAATCCAGTGGGCCAATTTTAACAAACTTGAATCTGACTCCCCTAGAGATGATGTATACCAAATAGGAAAGAATTCTGCCTGGTGGATTTGAAGAAGAAGATTTTTTTGAATTTTGGAAAGAAATTCATGGGTGCTATCAGAGTTATGCCCCTTGTGGTGCCTCCTGTGGGTACGGCAAGTTTCTTTGTACAAGTTCGAATTGACATATGATGGGGAACCTGCACACCAAATTTGGTTCAATTTGATCCAGTAGTTTGTGAGGAGTAGTCGCTAATGTAAAGTTCATGACGGACGACGATGGACGGCAAGTGATAAGTTAAGCTCCCTTCGGTGAGCTAAAAATACTCAGCGGGTTAAGAATTATTTATACAACCTATGTATTGTATGTTATGATAATTGATATTGGCTGGTGAAGAACATATTATGCGGGATGTACCCATATCAATTATTACTTCTTCATAAGCCTCCTCACCCCCATGTCTGACATACCCCTTCGTCCCCATGACCCTGTCAAAAATTTTTACTGTCTGTTAGAAAATAAATTGTTTCTCATTTGAAAGCCAACATTTTCATTGAAAGTATTTAACAAATTTCAGTAGTCATGCACATGTAAACAATTTTGTGTATTATTATAATTTTAAAGAATTACTTTCGTTACTGTAACAAAAGTAATTCTTTAAAATAATAATAACAAGGGCTATGCAAAACGTGGGCCACTGCCCCTGATCCATAGGCATGAATGTTCGAAGTAGTCTTATAGGTATTGTGGGACAGAAAAGTTTTCTAAGTCGAAAGAGTGAAAACAAAAAAATTTCTGAGTCAAAAGAGTGAGAAAGGGCCATAACACTTGGAAAGAATTTTTATGCAAATCCATTCCCCCATGCAGGTCGATAAGCATACCAAAGGAAAACCAAATCCGACCGATGGCTTTGAACTTACAATGCAAAATGTTTGTATGAACAGACAGATGGACGGATTGGATGGACAGTCCATCCAGATGGATGGACAGCAAGACAGACAGATGGATGGATGGATGGATGGATGGATGGATGGATGAATGGATGGAGGGCATCATTGGATACCCCCGAATCCTTCTTCGGACAGAATAAATGAACATTTCAGACCTGTTGCATATTTTTTATTGCTTTAAAGTTTTTTTAACCCTTTACCCAACGTAACAGCCAACATAGGCAATGCTATTCACAAATATCACTGTTGAATTTTCATCATATTTTCAATTTTAGTCTCATTGAGCTTGTTCCAATGAGGGGTCATAAGCTATGTTTTTGACACAAAAAATGAAACAAATTAGTTATTCAAGAATTCTGTTTGCAAGTGTCGTTTGCCTTTCGTGTTAGGTAAAGGGTTAACTTGTAGTGCTGGAAGCCCATATTTGGGCTTTACAATGAAATGCAGGTGCCCCAGTTTGAAAACTTCATATTCACTGGATGTGTATCATATTATCTTTGACATGAAATTATTTACTATGTGTGGATTTGCCTTGTTACAGTTTATGGGAGAGTGCAAATAGGAACTCTCCCACAAATTGTAACGAGGAAAAGATACGTGAACAAAATAATTAAGCACTCTACCAGCTGAAGAAGAAAACTGAGGTTTCAAGTTGATTCCAATGATCAATGATCCAGGAACACTGTCGGATAATTTTAAGTCTCCCACCACTATGTGGGATAATTTCGAGATCCTACCTTCGGACCTCTTCACAACAAGGAGGATAAATATTTGTTTATTTATTTATTGGTGCTAAACTCTTAACCCGCTGAGTCAACTCTTAACCCGCTGAGTATTTTCAAGATATTTTTCATTAAATCTAGTCATGGCTGCTGTGAAGCAGCCATGACTAGATTTGATGAACAATTCATCTAAATTTAACACAAGGAATCATTGGTGAAAAAAACCTTTCAATTTAAAGGGAGATAATTTGATTAAATTTTCCATATTATACTTGGACAGTGACAAGAGAAATCCTGTTCAGGGCAGCGATATCCGCCAGCAGCATGCAAGGTTTAAAGTATCTTTCAGTATCTATGGATATGTTTTGTTGGTAAAGTTGTTGGTTGTTTGTGTTTATTTTTGTTTTTTTCAATGCACTTTTTTCTTTCAGGTTCAGTCGCTTTTATCGCCACGATATGGCCTTGGTTGCAGATGTGGCATTGGGCACCAGTAAATGATGATAGTGATCCATGTATCAATGTGTCTGAGAATGTACGTGTATGTGTGTATATGTATGTATGCAATTATTGTACAGCCAATGAGCTCCATGTGTGGATTCTAGGCTTTAAAATTATTATTATTATTAATTATTATGATAACCGCAACAGAAGGTTGAAGTTAATTAAGTACAGCCAATCATTCATAACCATACTGTCCACTTTAGAGAAATTCCACACCAGGCATTTGTTACAACATCGTGTTTTACCAGTAGAATGAAATAAATAAGCATTGCTCCCATTCCCAGGGTTCCCATGGGGACAGGGAAGATAAAACACAATTACCACTGGTCAACAAATATAAGTACACCCCAAGGACGTCAAAACCCATTGTATCATTTTGTTTCAACAATTTACAACTTAGTTATAATCAATAATGTTACTGACAATTAACTACTAGTGACAATCTCGAACAATTTCCGAAATGCTCCATTCCACTTATGTGGTTGCCCAGTAGAACAGAAAATAAAAAGATCCTAACAGGATCATTGTTTCTGGTTCACCATTTCAACACTTTGATAACTGTTACAATATATATATTTATTGGTGTTCAACCCTCCACCTAACAAATCTACCATATCTGCTCACATAATATGCTAATGATATCACAGAACTAAATATTTTCCCATAGGCCACCATTAAAACGTTCAGACGAAAAAAAATATGACTACATCACTTTAATTTTGGCATTCAAATATCTTTATGAAGTACAGCCCTTCAGACAACTTTTTCTGACCCGAAAACAGGGGGTCATGCAACAAATAAGAGAGAAAAAAATGACAGGAAAGGAAGTACCGGTCATGTGCACATATTTTTCATGGAATTCCCTACAAAAACACACAAAAAGTAAATTGTATTTTTTAGGTCCAAAAATCATCAAATCACCCTCTTATTTATAAAGAATATTCAACAATAATGCAAGATGTCAATAGAATGTGTTTCAAACGTTTATTGAAACAATATATTTTCCCAAGGCTGTTTATTTTTAGAAACTGAATCATTTCTAAGTGCAACATTTCAAGGCGGGTAACTTGAATTTAAATATTTAGTTCAACGATACCTAATTCAGCAGTTGAAAAGAATTATTTTAAAAAAAATTTCAACATAACCATATAACGTGACACACGACCCATGATATGGTTTGTTGAAATTTTTTTGAAATTTTTTTTTTCTCAACTGCTCAATTTGTAATTATGCAAGCAAATCGTCACATGAGTGCTAGAATGTCCTATGTCCCATAGGCGATGAAATATGGCTGATTCAAGAATTGAATTATCAATGATCCTCTTTGAAATTAAGTGTTTGCATTCATATCACTGGATAGCCAAATTTCCATCATGTAAAAATGCAAGCATACCACCCTGGAAGGGTCAAGTCTCAACATCCGGACCAGTGTATCATAAACAACTTGGAAGAATGAAAGCCTATTTCCTAAAGAAAACTTAACAAGAATTTATGCTGATATTTTTTTTCATTCTCTAATGATTAAAAATACTTTATTTGCAATTCATGATAGAACCCGACTTGTTGATTTACAAATCTGCTTTGTGTCAAGACTGAGACATCCATCAATGCACGCTGCTTGTTACAGTGAATTAAATTCTGTTGAACTTGCCAACTCAATTAAAAGAAACTATTTGCCCCCCTGTTTAAAAGATTTGTTACCTTATTTCTCATTACCTCATACTTGAGCGTTACTTCATTAAAAGCCCATTATCGTCGACAGATCTGTTGATTTTTTGCAATTGCGAAGACAAGATTGTAATGATGGCTAATTTAAATACGGATTTCTTTATTGGGGGAGAACACAAATTCAAGTGATCAATTTCGTATTTTTAAGAGCACATAGAACATTCATTCTTCACATTTTTTGCCTGACAAGCAAACAACTGTGAGTTTATCTAAGCTTCCTGCTTTCAAGGATTATATGATGCAAGGTACAGACTGTATGTGTTCTTTCTACATGCATGCTGTTACCAAGAATCCAAAATGAAAATTCTCTTTCATTCTTCTTAGTGGAATAATTCCTGCAACCCATCAGTTAAAATGGAAAGAGTGCTGGAAGCTCATATTTGCATTTTATTCTGTAGTGCAGGTGTCATGACTTAACTCCTTGCAAGCTGCTGGCAGATATTCCTGCCTAGGACAGGATTTCTCTTGCCACTGAAATAAGTTTAATTTGGGCACATTTAATCAAATTTTACTCCTAAAAAGTTAATGGATTTTTTCACCAATGATTACTTGAGTTAAATTTAGAAGACTTTTTCATTAAATCTAGTCATGGCTGCTTCACAGCACATTTGATGAAAAATATCTTGAAAATACTCAGTGGGCTGAGAGTTAAAGGCTTCATAATTAGTGGATGTGCTTCTTATTATCTTCAGAGTGAAATTATTTAATCTGTGTAGTTTGCCTTAAGGTGCTATATAAGTAATGGAAAAGTTAGCTTGAAAATACTTGATAGGATATTTTCGATGTCATGAAAAGTCTGAACAAAATAATAATTTATCACTTTTTTGCTGTACATCCGTATTTATGAACAACGCTTCGAAGTTCTCAACACGATAAATTAAAAATTATAACTTTTATTAGATATGTGACACCATCGAAAATAGCATGTCAACTATTTTCAAGCTAAACTTCCCATTACTTATATAATATAACACCTTAATACAATTTGACTTAAATTGTAACAAGGCAAAAAAAAAAATGTTAACAAATTTTGAAGACCAAAAATTCCACAAGTTTAACCCCTTTACCAGCATAACAGTCAAAACTGGTCAACACTATCCACAATAAAATCGCCATTGAAGTTTTATTTTTTGTCTCAAAAATATAGCTCATGACCCCTCTGAACTTATTATTATTTCTTGGAGTTTAAGGTCACATACTTCTGCACAATGGCTAATCGTGACTGCAACATGGATATACAGTTAAAACCAGAAGTGCTGTTATGAAATGCACACAAATAGCACGTCGATCTGGAGGTCCATTGGCAGAAACATTGCCTGGTTTGCTATGAGTAACCAGGTGAACCTGCCGTGCTTTAGATGCCATTCGATATGGCAATTGCATGCAATTCCTTCACGGAATTAGGCCTAGATAAGCACACAATTCGTGACAGGACTTCTAGTTTTAACTGTAAAGTCATGTCCAACCAATTCTTAACAACCATGTTGCCCATTTTAGATGACTACCACCCCAGTCACCAGTTACTGGGTCCTATTTAACCAGTAAAACCAAGCTTGTTTATCAAAACAGACAAGCACTTATCATAGTAGACAAGCACTGCTTCACCTCCTGGGATTTCCAAGGGGAAAGTTCCCTCATTGGAATGAGTTGTAATGATCTCTTATTGGAATGAGCTGTAATTTGAGGCCTAAAAGGGAGAGCTATTTATTTCTCAGGCCATTCAGACATCTTAATTTACAAATTAAGAGTTTGAAAAAAAAAAAAAATTTCAAAAAAGTTCAACAAAACAATCTCGTATGATAGCCTCCTTGGAATGAGCTCATTGAGCTCACTGCAAATGAGGAGTCACATGAAATGTTTTTTTTTGAAAATTTTTAAAAAAATTTAAAGAAACAATAAGTAAAATACTAAATATTGCTACATGTGTGTTGGATAAAGGGTTAACTTGTCCCCTGCAGATTATAATCAGTGTAAATTACAAAACTTGTACAGTAAACTAGATCTGAACTGAGTAAAAGTAAACTAGGTCTGGACTCCTAATTTACTAAAGTCATTTCATAAATTTCACTATAAACTGAGGGGAGCATGGTGGCCCATTGGTTAGAGCGCTGGACTTGAGATCAAGTTTGATCCTGACCAATGCCATCTGAATTGCCTCCTTGGGCAAGAGACTTCATCCCAATTATGTATGTTTTTTATTTATATATTTATTTATTGGGGTTTCAGATCACATATTTTTGCACAATGGCTAATCGTGACCGCATCATGGATATATAAATCAAGTTCAGCCAATCATTTATACCCATATTGCCCATTTTAGAGGACTTGCACCCCAGGCATTGATTACACCAGTAAAACAGAGTTTGTTTACCATAGTGAACAAGCACTGCTTCACTTCCCAGGGTTCTCACGGGGAAATTGAAGCATGTATGTACTAAGCATAGGACACAACAACACAACACTTGCTTTCCACCAATGCTAAAGCATCATGTGCCCTACATGCCTGGAAATAAACAGACTGTCATCTGCAGAATGGGGTCCCCAGAGGGGGAATTTGGTGATGCTACCCTGCATAGCAGGGTTGCATCACTAAATGTACCCTCTGTGAACCTCATTCTGAATCAAGGTTCTCAAGCCTAAACAGAAAGAGTTACTCAGAGGATAAATTGGCCCAATGTATGGGACAGCATCAGCATTAAGCAAATTCAGCCTCTGGGGACCTCATTCTGCAAATGATTGCTGATTTCCAGGTTTGGTGCCATGCAGTAAAACCTGTTTTGAGAGACCACTGTCGTGAGAGACCACCTGTCTCGAGACACCACTGTGACCTTGTCCCATTTGGTTGTTTTACTCTATAATGGACCTGTCATGACAGACCACCTGTTTTGAGAGACCACTTTTCCTTGGCAAAAAGGATGGTCTCAAGACAGGTTCTACTGTATTTGAAAACCGGAGAGTCTGAGAGTTACTCGCCATTGCTTAGTGGGTCTGTCTGAGTACTTCAGCTTCCTACACCCATAAAACTGTTTGACATGACATGACACTGGATGTTGAAAGTGTCATTAAACCCCCAATAAACAAACAAACAACTATAAACTGAGGACGAGTTGGAGATCCTTAATATATTTGAAGAAGAAAAGGAAACCTTTACACAAGGTGATTCAACAACGCATATGTGCATGAGAGAAGAAATTTTGTTTGTTCCTGCTCTGCTCTGACCATGCAAGATCTGCTGATCAAACAGAAGGGTCATGACAAGACAGAATGTCACACCAAACCATAAACTTGCAATACACAAGAATTCTTCTTACAGTGGATTGCCTCCCAAGTCAAAAGGAACAAACAATCACTTCATTGTAAATGCCAAAAGGTTTTCATACTTAGAATGTTTTGAGGAGAGAAAATCTTAGGGAGATGTTTTCACAAACACATACTGCTTCTCTCTCATTTGTTTCACAAAGGAATTTGATTTACCTAAAATGCCGCCAAAATCCACAAACAATGGAATATATGAATAACCATGTGGGAATCGTCAAGTCACGAGACTTAAACAGGCTTTCCCTGTTCTTCAAAAGGGTATTTCTCGGCATCGATTAAGGGCTTGCTTTATGAAAACAAGAAGTCGGAAATAGAATTTGGAGGGTAAACATTAGATTTATAAAAACATTTAGCTGCATAAAGTCTGTGTATAATTTATAAGGTGACAAGTATGAAGAATTCTGTCTGATACCTTAAGAAGGAAAACAAGATATCCAAATAATGTTGTGTGTCCTGTTTTGAATGTAATTGACACAAGCATTGTAGTAAAGTTCAGTGAAAATAGTACAGCTACATCAAAATTCTTTTCAGATTTTTAACCCATATTTATTTATTTATTGGATTTCAACGCCTCTTTCAACAACCAGGGTAAACTCGATTCAGAGGCCGGAGTACCAGAGAGAACCACTAAGCAATTGTCAGGCTCCCCAACATACTAACTCCACACAAGCAGGGTTAGCATTGGCTGAAGACAAGTGCACCATCGACGTGCAGTACACCTTAGCACACAGCACTACCATATCCTCACTTAGACAATCAGGATTAACTGGTAGAGTGCTGGAAGCTCATATTTGGGCTTTATTCTGAAGAGCAGGTACCCCAACTTAATGGCGTCATACTCTGTGGATGTGCCTCATATTATTTTTGAAATGAAATTATTTAGTCTCTGAAGATCTGCCTTATTATAATTTATGGGAGAGTTCCACTAGGCACTCTCCCATAAATTGTAACAAGGCAAAGAGACATGGACAAACCTGGATGACCAAAAATAATTTAGCACTCTACCAGTTAAATGTCTTGCCTCCTCACTTGGGCAATCAGGATTAAGTGCCTTGCCCAAGGACACAACACAGGTTACCCCTGGTGGGGATCAAATTTTAACACACAGATGGGCCACTGAACATGTTGGCAAATTTCAGAACTGACCAGTCAAACCAATCTATTCATCTCACAAGTACAGTGGAATCCTTTAACCCTCTACATTCTGATGTCGAAATATCAGAATTTCAAGCCATATATTTTTCCCAAAGTGCAATTCGGAATATAATCGATTCAATCTTGTGCTCATTGAGCTCTGTCAAACAAAGTTGATTGATTCAATTCCCAGTGCTATCAAGAGAAAAAATTGGGACTTGAAATTTTGGTATTTTGACATCACTGTGCAGAGTGTTAGCCCTTTGAACTCTAGTGGTATCTTCCATGCCAGTTCAATGGCAGCAAATAGAAGAGTCCATATTTGAGATGGGCGGTTTTCAAATTTTATGTCGGTTCCGGTTTTGGTTTCAGTCAAAGAGTCGGGTTTTCAGTTTCGGTTTTTGTTGTACAAACATAACAATACATTGCATTTGCATGTAAGAAGATGTATTTGGCGCCAATCAGTGTCACAGTGACTCCCTTTCCAGAGCAACGCACCTGTGTATTATACCGGTACTCTGATTTCCTGAGCACAATGTATTTGCATAAATTATCTCAAGAGTTTCAAGTTTGAGAAAAATGATTTTTGCCTGGAGTCTGTTGCAAAACTAGCCCCTCCCCCCAATACCTGTGTTTAGAGTACACTGACACACCCTAAAATTTATCGAGTAAAAGTCGCTCATATAGGCCATTGGAACACTAAATTTTCATCCAACTTCAACTGTGATTTTGATGCTAGCTCTGCAGTTCAAGCTTTCAAAATTACTTGTAGAAATAAAAATATATTTGTCATTATAAATGTTGAACAAGCGGCAAGTTCCAGTTCTGCAAAGGAAATCGCATTTTATAAACAGATATGAACATTTAAAACGTGGTGCATAAGAAGTAATTTTGTCACCTATTTTCGCTGTAAATGCCAATGCTCGAACACAATACCAATTAGTGCACCTGTTCTGAAAAAGGGGTATCACGACTCTGAAGTTTGAAAGCAAGGTTAACTTTAGGTTGTTTCTCTCTTTATTCTGAGAAGTGAAGACTTTGATATGAGTTTTTCAACACTGAAGTTGAAAACCGCGACGACGGGTTTTCTCTAATTGTTTCAGTTTCGGTTGCGATAACAAACACCGAAACCGAACAGAATATTCGGTTAACCATCCATCTCTGGTCCATATTCATTATTTGCGTTAGACCAATCAATATTTTCAATGTGCAGCCTAGGGGCCGGAAAAAAGGCCGCCCATGTTCAAAGGGTTAATGATTTTTTGTTGGTGAAAAATATTCCCTTGATAAAAAATAATGAATTAAGATGCTTGTTTGTTGGTGGTTAACATCACATATTTATGCTTGTTTGTTTGTTTGTTTGTTGGTGGTTAACGTCACATATTTATGCACCATGGCTAATCGTGACTCAACATGGAGATGAAGTCAAGCTTAGTCAATCGTTAATCAACATGTTGCCCATTTTAGAGGACTTTCACCCCAAGCATTGGTGACTGGGTCCTATTTTACTAGTAAAGCGGAACTGGTTTACCACAGTAAACAAGTGCTGCTTACTTCCCGGGGTTCCCACGGGGACATATTTATGCACCATGGCTAATCATGACACAACATGGAGATGAAGTCAAGTTTAGTCAATCGTTGATCTACATGTTGCCCATTTTAGAGGACTTTCACCCCAAGCATTGGTGACTGGGTCCTATTTTACTAGTAAAGCGGAACTGGTTTACCACAGTGCTGCTTACTTCCCGGGGTTCCCACGGGGACTGAATTAAGATGAATTTGGTCATTTTCCTGTTTTCTAGTGATAAGGAGAGCATTTATTCCATTATGCAGTCGGACCCACTTACTTGGATATCTCTTAACCCTTTACCCAATGTAACGGCCAAAACCGGCCAGCGCTATTCTCAAAAATCGCCAATTAATTTTCACTATTTTTTTCATTTTTTGTCTCAAAAACATAGGTTATGACCCCTCGTTGGAACGAGCTCGTCGAGCTCGTTCCAACGAGGGGTCATAACCTATGTTTTTGAGACAAAAAATGAAAAAAATTAGTTATTCAAGAATTTTTTTTGCAAGTGTCGTCTGCTTTTCACGTTAGGTAAAGGGTTAACTGAATAACCCTGTTAATTGAATATAATTTCCTAACACAAAACAATTCACCATACCTCCAGCACAAATTTGACCTGTTAATTGAATATAGGTTGTAGAGTAAACTCCTGTTAATTGAATAAAAATTTTTGTAACATGTCGAGAAATTTCACTGCATGACTCTCCCCAGTTTTTCTTTGTTTATAGACCTAGTTGGCCTCAGTACATCCAATACAGGCATTTAATCTAATATATCTTGTTTGACAGAGGTCATGGAGCTCTGTCAAACAAGATATAATAGAATATATGCTACATTTATCTCTAGAATACAAGAAAGTGACACAATCCCTGTTAACTGAATACTCCTGTTAATTGAATAATTTTCATTGGCAGAGTGGCTATTCAATTAACAGGGTTCCACTGTATCTTGTTTAAGAGAGCTCGTTGAGCATAAGAGAACAGCTGCTTCCACCACAGACATTGGTTACCGGGTCCTATTTTACCAGTAAAACAGAGCTTGTTTACCCCAGTTCCAGGGGGTCCCACGGGTGGTAGTTAGAATGGAACTTGCAAGTTTATCAACAGAACTGCAGTAAAAAATAACCCAGATCGGAATTAGGCCCCTGATGGGTTTACCCAACATAACAGTCAAAACCGGTTAGTGCTATTCACAAAAATAACCATTACATTTTCATTATTTTAAAAAAATTTGGTGTCAAAAACATAATTTATGGCCCCTCACTGGAATGCATTCTTTGAGCTCCTTCCATTGAGGGGGGTTATCAGTTATGTTTTTGATGCAACAAAAATGAAGAAAATTAGTAATTCAAGAATTTTATTTGCAAGTGTTAGGTAAAGGGTTAACCTGTTTCTGGGAACAATGGGCAATTTTCTAAAAAAAAAACCTGCCCTGTTTTTCTTTATAACTATGTGGAATGGAGTGGAATCTACAGAACACTGAAATGGGTTGATGGGATGTTCACCTCTCTTCTTTAATTGATTGTGAGTATATAAGACAGCTAATAGAATCCCATGTTACTGTCATAAATAACTGGTGATACAATCAACTTTAAGTGGAAACAGAAGTCTTAGGAGAACACTGGCAGTAAAGTATTTTGACAAACAATACATCTCTATATTAACCCAATCTTGCCAATACATTTGTGTAATTCCATGGAAAACCATACGTTGCAAAGCCTATTGAATTTACCCCTTTTATCCACATACATGATATCAAACTTGTTATTAATTAGATTTTTTTCAAATTTTTCAAAATATATCATATGACCCCTCATTGAAACGAGCTCAACCAGAGAAGTTTTGCTTTAGCATTGCAGATAGCACGTTCTTCCACTCAAGGGGCAATGCGAAAATTAATGTCAAAACTATTGAGTTTCACATTGTGATTTATGATGTTGCAAACTCACAACATTACTTCATACACAGAGCAAGTGCCCTATGTAATACCCGTGAACCCATTGGGGCATCACATTTGCCATTGTGAATGCTGTAGTTTTAAAATTACACTGTGTACAGACATGTTAACTCTCTCAGAATGTCTGGGAAAATCCTGTAAATGCAGTGAAGCTCCCGGCCTCCTGGAAGGGAATCACTTTTGGACAAAAATCACAGAAAATAATACAGTCGAAAATTTTCCACTTGGGGACGTTCATGCAGTCTTATGGACTTCCCAACTGCTTCCAATTCTATCAGCTGTAGACAAGCAGTTCCAAACTTCAAAGTGTTGTTATGTCACAGCAGTCACTGCAACCCTCCCCATAATAGGAAGCCCAAATATTAATCCAGGGACTCAATTTGAACTTGAACAAACTTGAATCTGGCTGCCCTAGAGATGTTGTATACCAAATATCAAAGGATTCTAATTGATGGTTTTGGAGATGAAGATTTTTAAAGATTCTCTCCTCTTGCACTAAGTTAAAATTTGTGCTCCCATAGGAAGCCCAAATATTAACTCTGGGACTCTATTTGAACAAACTTGAATCTGACCTCCCTGATTCCACCTGGAGATGTTGTATGCCAAATATGAAAGCATTCTAACTGGTGGTTCTGAAGAAGAAGATTTTTAAAGACATTTCCTCATATTGCACAAAATAAAACTTTGGGCTCCCATAGGGAGCCCAAATAATGTAAAGTTCATGCCGGATGGATGGATGGACAGATGGCCAAAGACAGACAGAAAGTGACCAGTCAGTTGAGCTAAAAAGGGAAAGCTGTATTAAATTGCAAGCATAATGAAAAATGGAATTACACTTTAATGCCCATTCCAGAAGGGAATTGTAGGCTTGGTGCACTTTGGTCAAATTGTAACGACAGATGGTGGTAGTGTGGAGAGGAGGAGGGGGATTGGCAGCAGGGGCTTGAAGAAAACAGGGAGATGTTGAGGTATTCAAACCAAAGATTCTTGATGGTGTACAACCGATTACCAAAAATGGCCGCTAACCGATTACAGGTTATTTGAGTTCACAATTGGCCGATTTCGATGCCGATTACGATTGTAATACCGTGCACTACTAGACAAGTCGAGGCTTGAAAGAACTACATGAAATTAAACTTATTTTATGGGTTTACAGTCTGTTCACTACTACGTAAGTCGAGACTTGAAAGAACTACATTCAATTGAACATTTTTCACAGTGTTAAACTCTGTTGACTCAGGTCCAGTAAAATTACCAGTTGCGCACACTTGGGTGGTAAACGTGGCTCTCAGAGCCACGTTTACCACCCAAGTGCGTGCAACTGGTAATTTTTACTATGAACTGAGTCAATGGAGTACGTGCCACCTTCACTTTTCCACTATGAACTGGCGATTGCTGTAAGTAAGCTCAGTTGTAAGCTTTACATGTCATTTAACTTGAATATCCTGTAAAGGGGTGTCTTGAGAGGTTAAGAATACACATTGTGGTTGTTTTTCAACTTTATTGAATGGTATCATTGACATCATTTTACATTAACAATTGAACAATTGCAGAAGATAATAATATGTGGTTAATGGATGATCACACAAATCTGTTGAACCGATGTTCCAGGAGCCATTGCTGTTGTCATCCGATTGCCCACAATCAGCCAATTTGGGGTGGCCGATTCCGATCATTGGTTGAACACTAATTTTTGAACATGGCATGAAGGGCATCAGCAAATTTTTAGCCTATGAACCACTGGGTGCAACCTGATGCCAGTGATTGTCCAAGAGCTGAAATTTTTTAGTTCGTCCCGTGTATATTGTTTGTGCACATCCTTTCCCCTGAAATGCATCCAATTCCTCTGAAAATCACCCACAAGAACCCGGAAATTTTTTTGGGGAATTCACGTGTCTAACTGCGTAGTTCCACAAATTATGTTATAATCTTGATGTTTTCATGGTGAATTAAATACTTGTTGATTGAAATGTCTGTAACTGGGGGATGGGAACAAAATGTGTATATCTTTGTGAGTTCTGGGCATAACATTGTATCAACAGTCACCTGGGGCCATTACTACAAAACTTTTACAATTGTATTTTTTAGAATTGTATTTTCTACCTATTAACTCCTTGCATGCTGCTGGCAGATATTCCTGCCCAGGATGCAAAGTCATTGCCACTGAAATATGTATAATTTTGGCACATTTATCAAATTTTCCTTTCCTGTAAATTAAATGGACTTTTGACCAATGATCCCTGGAGTTAAATTTAGATGAATTTTTCATCAAATCTAGTCATGAAGCAGCCATGACTAGATTTGATGAAAACTATTTTGAAAATACTCAGCAGGTTAAGAGTTAATACAACTGACTGAGAATCATTAGCATTTTAAGATACAGTAAAACCTGTCTTGAGAGACCACATCTACCAGGCACCGATTGGTTTTACTCTATAATGGACCTGCTAAGGGAGACCACCTGTCTTGAGAGACCACCTGTCTTGAGAGACCACTGTGACCGAACGAAATGATTTTTGCGCGCCAAAGGCACGCAGGGACGGTATGGGGAACAAGCCCCTTTCGACCCTCGGTGACTGTGGATAATTGATTTCATATGTCTGGGTGTGTCAAAGGAGGAAAAGGTTCAGGTACTCGGCAGGTGTCTCTGATGGTTTTAGCGCCGTTTATGCCATTGTTTCTTCTTTTTGGGTGGAGGTGGCTGGGAAGGAGAGACTGTAGTAGTTGTAGGTGTAGTTGGGCTGTTGATGATGGAGGACTGACTATGGTGGAATGGTCGAGTCCTTGCTGCTTCAGGAGTGCTGTGGCTGGTGTTGTGGCTGTTGCGCTGTTCTGGGAGTGCCGTAGTGGTCTTGGTGTGATCCTTTGTTTCTTCTATTGTCGTCCTGATGTCTTCCCTTAGGCCGCGTAATTGCTGAAACAATATCCGTGCCTGTTCCTGATCCAGAAAGGGGGTTGAAGTTGGAGAGGGAGACTTCAGAGACCCAGTTTCCATTTCCGTCTCAGACTCACTGGTAACATCGCCATCCTCCAGGTTGCCCCTCAAAGGAGAGGCAGCTGGGGAGTGGATGTGAGTCACAGGAGTTGGAGGGGAGGAAATAGTAGTGGCCTCCTCCGTCTTCTCTTCTGCCTTCTCTTCCTTCTTCTTTTTCAGGAATGCTTCCAGCCGCCGGGCATTCCGGCGCCTGGTGGATGGGATCTTTTTCTTCTTGCTATTTTTCTTCTCAGGGCCAGGTCTAGGCTTCTTCGGGTGATGACCAGTGTGAGAGGGGTTCCTCTCACAAAAGGTGCTACCTCTCCCCGAAGAAGGTGTGGTGGTGTTGTGCTCTTCAACGATGAACTCCAAGTTCAGATGGACTCTCTTGCCTGTCTCCTGGACAGTCCAGCTGACAGGGCAAGAGACGCCCAGAGCTGCTATTGTTCTCTTCAATCGTGCTGGTAGTTCCAGTGTTTCCATAATTAAGGTTATAATTAGGATGCTCGCACTCTGAGTTCAGAGGTGCGAATGAATCGGACGATGAGACCGAAGAGACCAGTAATGGAACGAGAACCAAAAAAAAGTTGTGACCTGGTATCAACTTGTATTTTTATGCCATAATAGACCTGTCTTGAGAGACTGCCCCTTTGAACACTGAAACCATGACAAAAACTTTTTACCTGTTGTGGAATTGGAAAATTTGTTGTGGTCATACAAACATAATTAAAAGTATTAACTGGGTTTCAATTGCTAACTCATTAAAGATTGAGATGTTTTTATATAAGACCCCTGTGAAAAGATTAGGATTATTGCTGAATAAACAATTTCATACATACCTGAAATGTGACAGATAGGAATAAAAACAAATTTGTGTTGAAAATCTTTTTGTAACATATTGAAATGGACTGATATAAAAATTATAAAAATAAATTAGTGTTGAAGATTTTCAACACTAATTTATTTTTATAATTTTTCTAACAGTCCATTTCAATTTGTTACCAAAACTTCATAAAAAAGAACAACTACAAAGTAATTACAACTAGAGGGCTGCCACATCCACGGGGCAGCTGATCCCCCCGAAAAAAGTGTGGTCATCATAAGATTTTCTAAGTTGAAAAGGGGCATAACTCTGGTAAAATTAATCAGGACAAACCCATTTTCGAACTTGACCCGTATTTTGATATGTTTGCACCACATATCAAGTTTGGTTACAATCAAACTATCTTGAGGGAAGTTACCATCCGGAAACCAAAAATCATAAGATTTTCTAAATTAAAAAGGGGCATAACTCTGGTAATATTAATCAGGATGAACCCGGATTCGAACTTGACCTGTATTTTTATATGTTTAAGCTACATATCAAGTTTGGTTACAATCAAACTATTTCAAGGGAAGTTATCATCCGGAAACGAAATGTAAACGGACGGACGGACGGACGGACAGACAGACATACGGATGGACGGACGGACAAAAAAAAACGCGTGACTATATCCCCCGAAATTTTTTTTCGGGGGGATAAAAATCCATTCTTCTCCATTTCTGAATTTTGTTGTTGGTTAATTATTCACTGACTTGAGAAAACCTGAAACCTGTTATGAGAGACCACCTGTCTTGAGAGACCACTTTTGTGTGGCCCAAAGGGCAGTCTCTCAAGGCAGGTTCTACTGTATAGCAATTTTCCATATCTTTGAAAATGCCTATGGTTCATTTTAGCCCATAATGGCCATTTAAAGTCATAATTAGAAAATACAATTGTAAAAGTTTTATAGTATTGGCCCCTGGATGCAAACTCCACGAAAAGTGGGTGAACAGCCAGCAGATAACGGAATTGAATTCTGAACAGAAATTGACTGTTGGCCTGGGTGCTTGCCACCAGTTATCTGAGATTTTTATTTATTGGTGTTTAAGCAGGGATGAGAATGGGCAAGCAACAAAATTTGCTGAAATTTGTGAAAATTTCCACATTTTTAGGATAAATTTGTGAAAATCAGGTTTCTTAAAAACATCTAAGAACACAAAGTGAACCTGTTGGTTGAAAGATATTTAATTTCTATAAATTGGCATGAAAATGGTCTTTTAAGACCATTTTCAAGCAAATTTACAGAAATAAAATGTCAGCATCTGGGGCATGAATTCGCTGAAGTCAGCGAATTTGCTGCAAAATCTCATCCCTGTAAATTGTTTGTTTGTTTGTTTGTTGGTGGTTAACGTCACATATTTATGCACCATGGCTAGTCGTGACACAACATGGAGATGAAGTCAAGTTTAGTCAATCGTTGATATACATGTTGCCCATTTTAGAGGACTTTCACCCCAAGCATTGGTGACTGGGTCCTATTTTACTAGTTAAGCGGAACTGGTTTACCACAGTAAACAAGTGCTGCTTACTTCCCAGGGTTCCCACGGGGAATCCCTGTAAATAAGGTCACATACTTTTGCACAATGGCTAATCATGACCACAACATGAGTATCAACTCAAGACCAGGGCTGAGCATTAATAAGCCATGTTGCCCATTTTAGAGAGGGTTTGCACCTCCCAAGCATTGGTGACTGGGTCCTATTTTACCAGTAAAACATAGCCTGTTTACCGCAGTGAACAGGGTTATCTGAGATAAAGGGTTTATAGACAAAAGCTTTTCTTGGAACCAGCAGATTTTTAAGTCAGTTAGTCAATAATTCATAAACCACATCAAGGATTTCTAGGTTTATTGTTCTGATTTGAAAGATTTAGTTTCCTTACTGAATTCAGTCATTCAAAACATTCAAAGACAAGAAACCACTTAAACATCAGGATATTGTTAATAGATAACAACAGAGCTGGAATGTTTTTAAAAATAATGGGTGTTTCTCAGAATGTACTAAGTTGGATTGTTTTTAAAAATAATGCTTATTTGTCAACATGTATAATATATTTATGACAGCTATCGGATGTATGCAAACAAAAGTTAATAAAATATTAATATTCACATTGCTGATCATCCATCAGCTTTTGAAATAGCGATAAAATCATGAAATATTCAGTACTGGATAACAAAATATATTGAAAAGATCTTAAGGTTTCAGAGAATAGGCCACCCTGCACAAAAGAGCTGACATTCTCACACAGTAGGATGGAATGTATGATGATTCCGAGAGTTTAGTCAGTTCAGAATCTTTTCCAACTCGATCAGGATTCAAGCTGAGTCTTCTTGTTTAACCCTTAAGTCCTCAGATTAATTTTAAAGTATTTATGGCCTTTTTCTGCTTACATAGTTATTGATGACTTGGCAGTGGTTCTACATCACTGCTGGCTGCCTATACAGGCAGCCAGCAGTGATGTAGAACCACTGCCAGGGAAAATTCAGTCTACACACAAGAGAAATAAAAAAGATTACACAAGCGAACACCTGCTTCAATGCAATATAAAAGTGGCGGTTTGGGGCTATATGGGGGCTTAAGGGTTAATTCTTAAACCTACAAGTATTCTAAAAAAAATTTCATCAATTGATGAAAAATTCATAAAAGTATGATTCAAGAAATCAATGGTCAAAAAGCAGGTACAAATGAAAATTTGGTTAGGTACTTGTTTTAGAGGCTAAATAGGCCCTGTGAATATTTTGAATATACGACAGAATCGAATACCAACTCAAATATTTCACACTATTCACGAATCAAATACAATCGTTACCGATGACTCTTTGACACGAAAAAAATCATATTTATATCCAGTGCATAAGTTAACCCTTTACCTAACAAGAAAAGCATGTGACACTTGCAAACAAAATTCTTGAATAACTAATTTTTTTCATTTTCTTTCTCATAAAACATAAGTTATGACCCCTCACTGAAACAAGCTTGACAAACTCGTTCCAAAGAGGGGTCATAACCTATGTTGTTGAGACAAAAAATAACGAAAATTGTATGGTGAGTTTTGTAAATAGTGCTGGCCAGTTTTGGCCATTATCTTGGGTAAAGGGTTAAATTAACCCATTGCAAATAACATCTCAAGTTGTCTTTTCTGAGTACACAGACCAGAATTTGATAATGCAAGTTTTCCAGTGGGCAGATTCATGCAAACATTCTGCTGTTGGTGTTTACTACACATATAGCCAAATACTTCGTTCCTCTGAGCAACAAGTCTGGGTTCATTTAAAATATGGAACTTCCCGATCCTTAAAGGGTGTCCTGATTCCAAATAAGTTCTAAGAACTTCCAATTATGTCATGCAATAACCCATTTATTTATAGAAACAGTCACTGCGGAATAGGAAATGGATAGTTGTTTTGATAAATGATATTGCGTGCTTGCTATGACTCAATGACTCAACCAATTGCAGAAAATCCAAGACTACAGTAGAACCTGTCTTGAGAGACCACCCTTTTTGCCAAGCAAAAGTGGTCTCTCAAAACAGGTGGTCTCTCATGACAGGTGCACTAGAGTAAAACAACCAAAATGGTAGCAAAATCACAGCAGTCTCTCAAGACAGGTGGTCTCTCATGAGTGGTCTCTCAAGACAGTGGTTTCTCCCACCACTAAGGTACTGCGAAATATATAAAGTCATGTGAGACAGCTGGGAGAAATATGCCTGTCTCACCCCACCCACGTGACAGCTATCTCACCCCTCCCACGTGACCAACCTATATTGGCTTATTAGCATATTTAATGAGCGCAGGACCATTCAATTATTGCACATTCTTCTGTAAACAAATGACAGGGTGTCACATTTCGAAAATATTAACATTTGTCGAAGAAAATCGAAATAAAAACACAGACCACAAAACTAAAGGACACTGGACACTTTTATCTCAATTTTTGGATGAATGCCATTATGAATGGAGCTATTTGCATGAAATTCCTGTTGAAACATTAAGCAAATACATTGTAGAATTCATAATATGGCATTATCGGAATGTATCAATGTTCATTTCGCTACAAATCTTTAACCCGTCTTGCTGGCATTGGGATTTAATTTTGTATATACAGAACTTTTGTGCGCTCTTTCTGATAAGCAAATCAGTTTCCTTCGGAAATGGACAACAAAATTGTTCGATATAGCTGCACGTGCCCCTGAATTACTTTTGATGACATCACACTGTTTTTGTGGGGGGAGAAAAATTATCCCTGATGGAGGCGGGTGTGAGATGGGGAAATCTCACCCTCGGGACAAGATATTTGGTCCAGACACTTGGCAAGCCTCGTATCTGGCCCAAATATCTTGCCCTCAGTCTTAAAGACACTATGGTGTCATCATTTGAATACATTTCAATTTCATTATTTTAAATCTTAACCTGTTGAGTATTTTCAAGATATTTTCAGCAAATTTAGTCATGGCTGCTATGAAGTAGACATGATTAGGTTTGATGAAAAATACAATAAAATTTAATTCAAGGATTCATTGGTCAAAAAATACATTATCTTTTCAGGGATAAAATTTGATTGAATGTGCTCAAATTATACTTATTTCAGTGGCAAGAGAAATCCTGTTCTTGGCAGGAAAATTCGTCGGCAGCATGCAAAATTAAACAACAGGTTGCACAGAATGAAATGGGTTACGCATTAACCCTTTTGCAGGTCATATTCTCAGTTTACGCAAATTATTAATTTTGGCAGGCCTGCTTAAATTAGAGATGGGCAGTTAACCGACAATTTGGTTCAGTTTTGTTATCAAAACCGAAACAATTCCAGAAAAGCCGTTGTCGTGGTTTTCATCTTCAGTGCTGAAAAACTTTAATCAGGCCTTCACTTTTCAGAATAAAGAGAGAAACAACCTAAAGTTAATCTTGTTTTCAAACTTCAGAGTCACGATACCCCCTTTTCAAAACAGCTGTACTAACTGGTATTGCGTTTGAGCATGGCATTTACCACCAAAATAGGTGACAAAATTACTTTTTACGCATCGTGTTTTAAACGTTCATCTGTTTATCAAATGCGATTTCCTTTGCAGAACTGGAACTTGTTCCACATTTATAATGACAAATATATTTATTTTTACACGTAATTTTGAAAGCTTGAACTCCAAAATCACAGTTGAAGTTGGATGGAAATTTAGGGTTACAATGACTTATATGAGCGGCTTTTACTCGATAAAATTTTTATGGTCGGCATAATTTTTTATTTTAGGGTGTGTTGGGTTACCCAGAACACAGGTGGTTTTTTTTTGTTTTTTTTGTGGGGGGGGGGGGGGGGGGGGGGGGTGAGGGGGCTAACTTTGCATTTTTCTCAAACCTGAAACTCGGGAGATAATTTATGCAAAATACATTGTGCTCAGGAAATCAGAGTACCGGTATAGGCTATTAGTATTATACAGGTGCATTGCCTTGGAAAGGGATTCCATGTGATACTGATTGACGCCAAACACATCTTCCTATATGCAAATACAAATTATGTTTGTACAATGAAAACTGAAACCGAAACCGAAAACCCGACTCTTTGAATGAAACCGAAGCCGGAACCAACATGAAATTTGAAAACCGCCCATCTCTTGCTTAAATTTATTCATTTATTTGTTGGCGTTTAGGTCACATAATTCTGCACAATGGCTAATCGTCACCACAACATGGATATAACATCAAGTCCAGCCAATCGTTTATACCCATGTTGCCAATACAAGGGAAGAGGAGGATAAGAAAATGACTGCTGAATGTACTTTTTAGGAGCATGCTTACACAAACTCTGGCATATAAAACTATATAGTTGGGATTATGGGTTTCTCAGCATTTTTATTTCATGAATATTCAATGCTTTTCAAGGTCTTGTGACACATTTTATAGGATTTTAAAGTCTTGAATGACCCTTAGTCAAATATTCAAGGTCATTCCTTGAATCCAAGGCCACACAGAATCCCTGAGGTAAAGAAATTTACGGGGTTTTTTTTTTGCAATGCAGCACTGTGTGTAAGGTTAATTCATCCAGTAACTATAGTTAATGTATTAACCTCCCCACCCCCAGCACTCTGATGTTGAATTATTAAAATTTCATACAGTTAACACATTAAAACCCACCCCCATCCCGCACTCCGATGTTGAATTATTAAAATTTCAATCTGCAAATAGTTCCCATGCTGCAAATATGAATTTAACCAAATCCATCCTGTTTGACAGAGCTCAAGATTGAATTGGTCGAATACCCCAACAGCATTGAGAAAATATTTGGCAATTGAAGTTTTGATATTTTCAAGTCAGTACACAGAAAGTTAATTATATGCACACATGCCATACAGTTGGTGTAACATGGATGTATATATTTATATAGTAAAAGACAAAATAAGTATTTATTTATTTATTTATTGGTGTTTAAGGTCATTTTCAGACTCTTTGGCTATATCGAGACTGCAACAAAGGTAAAAAATCAAGATCAACCAATCATTTATACCAACAGTTCATGGAGAGTGGATAACTCACTCCTGGGGGTGGTGTCTCCACTCAAACAAAAATTCCTTGTCTGGGAAAAAGTGTTAGAATGATGAGCAAGGATTCAGCCAAGGCACCTCCGGGTTGAACCCGGAGGCCTCTTAATTGGCTTGTCCTTTTCATATGCATTACCACAGGAACTGACTGTTACTGTCTGGGTGGAAACTTAACTCCCCAAGTGTTTTTGTGGTAACTCACTCTCCACATACTGAATGCTGTCCACTTTAGTGGGCTTCCACCCCAGGTTTGGTACCAGAACCTACTTAACCCTTTACTCAATGTAACATCCAAAACCGGCCAGCACTATTCACAAAAATCGCCACTGGATTTTCATTATTTTTTTGTTTTTTTTGTCTCTAAAACATAGGCTGTGACCCCTCTTTGGAACAAGCTCGTCGAGCTTGTTCCAATGAGGGGTAATAACCTATGTTTTTGAGACAAAAAATGAAAAAAATTAGTGATTCAAAAATTTTATTTGCAAGTGTCGTCTGCTTTTCATGTTAGTAAAGGGTTAAAAGTCCGAGAAAAACTACTGTTACTTTACTTTAATATATTTTAGTATGTAGACGGACCAAATGACATACCATGTTACATCGTAACCTGTTAGCAGGTTACGTTAAATAATATGGTTACTGATCATGCATTGGTTGTTGCTATTTATTTTGGCGGGAATTCTGTCAAGACGTAAGTAACATGACTTGTGTTGTAAAAACATAGAAAACGGAAAACCATTACACTTTTTTCCTTTTGGCTACCATGTTATGTAGCAGGTGTATAAGCTCTTTATTTCCAGGACTGTGGACTGGTAGTGCAACAGAATTTTCTCCAATCGCTCTGCTTTTTTCTTGTTTATTTAAACCATGTATTTAATCAATTATATCACTGAGCTCTGCCAGACAAGGTATATTTGGTTAAATAACAAATTGTATTGTGGGAAATATTTGCTGCTGAAAACTTTGCTATTTTGATATCAGAGTACAATGTGTTAACCAAAATATCTAAGTAAGAAGTGGTTCTTTAACAAGTGCTAACTTATTTTTCAAAGGTGATTTGTAACAAGTGTATTTTGTTTTCAAGGGTGCCATGCTACAAGCAAAAAGTGCACCAGTTTAGTAAGATTTTGTTTGTAAACAATTGTTTTGTTACAATTTATTGGAGAGTACCTTTTTTTTTTTTTGCACCCTTCAATAAATTGGAATAAAATAAGTTTTTTAAACAATTTTTGTGTTTGAACTAATGAGCAAACAAAGTAATGAATACAGTGTAAAGCCAATAAAGTGCCTTTTAAGTAGAACCCTGATAGTGGCTTGTAGCACTCAACCAGTTAAAATCCAATAAAATGCAATCAAATAAAGTGTTTATACAAGTATCAACAGAATAAACGGTTAATGTCTTTTCTTTCTCTTGTTCTGATTTCAGAAGCAATATTCATGAATAGAGCACAACACATTATAAAAACATGGAAGAGATGGTCAACACAAGGTCTGACATGCCAGAACAAAGGTTTTTAGCTCAAAGTGACTCTCTTTTCAGTCTCAAAGAATCAGCAGATAATTCAACAAGCCAGTCGCTTTGGTGATCAGTTATCAAGTGTCATTTCCTCACTAAAAACAAATATTTTTTTGACTGTAAACGGGTCATTTTGTCAACAGAAAACATTTTTTAACAACAAAGAGCGAAAAATAACTTTTTTGTATCAAATAATCAAGATGATTAATAGAACTACACAGAAGCGGATCCCGATTGCCCACATGGGGCGCTGTGTACTAAGGTGTAAAGTGTGTCGATGGCGCACTTGTCTTAATCAATGCTAACCCTGCTTGTGTGGAGTTAGTACGTTGGGGAGTCTGGCAGCTGCTCGCTGTTGATCAGTGGTTATCTCCAGGTACTCAGGCTTCCTCCACCCATAAAATTGTCTGACACAAGGGGACCCTGGTTGTCGAAAGTGTCGTTAAATCCCAATAAATAAATCAATAAGGCAGGGTTCATAACCTTGTCACAGGGATCGACATGAGCATTTAAAAATAAGAGCCAGACTTGGAGCCTACTTTTGAAATCTAGAAGCCAGATTTACTTCTTGACCAGTGGCGTGCTAAATTCTTCAATTGTCAAAATTTGTTCATCTGCTTTGTCTTGTAATTTATGGGAGAGTGCCAAAAAAGCACTCTCCCCAAGCATGAAAATATAAATTTTATAGTAAATTTCCTTTCTTATTATACCTACCGCAATTGTTTACTACAGGCACTAGAGTGGAAGACTCTAACTCGGATAAAATACTCTCTATTTAAATCTTTCCCAAGAGATGTGGGAAAGAAAAGTGGTGTAAAAAAACACCACAAAAAAATAAGCCAAAACTGGGCCGAGCACCATTGGCACACACCCAGTATGGGACACTCTTCTCTTAGTACAAATCCATGACGTCTGTTAACCAATGCGCAGGGCAGTCATCAATTCATCATTCTTTTGAGTTTGCCAACACAGGAGTTATGTGATCAGCGGGGAGGAAGGATTCTTACCCGAATAAGAAGACGGGAGGGTATAATAATTGTGGTAGGTATAAGAAAGGAAATTTACTATAAAATTTATATTTCTTATCAACCTACCTTACAATTGTTTACTAGAGGCTGAATAGACAATAGGATGGAGGGAATCACATAACCAACTCACAGATAACTCAATTGCACTGAAACTGTGGACAGAGGAAGAGATCCCTAGTCCTATCAAACCACAGCATCACAAACATTAGTAAAAGACAATGAAAGATGAGGCGTATGGTGATGTGCGATGCACAGACAGAAAGGGCAGTAACAGCACAGTTCTGGAACTGACCCTGTAAAAAGCTGAATGGCTGGGATAGACAACAGCCTGAGCCGAAGAAAAAGATCCTCTATCGGTTCCTGCAACTGTCGCAGATAAATGGAG
Source organism: Pictodentalium vernedei (assembly GCA_031216915.1). Lineage (NCBI taxonomy): Eukaryota > Metazoa > Mollusca > Scaphopoda > Dentaliida > Dentaliidae > Pictodentalium > Pictodentalium vernedei. Next base: position 122,002,195 of record CM062292.1, on the reverse strand, counting down.
AAGGTAGCATTTCTCCAGTAGGCTGCCAGTATAACATCCGACAACATGACAGAGTTAGTAAAAGCCCGAGAGGAAGACAATGCATGCACCTCGTGGAAGAAAAAAACAATTGGTAATACAATCACCAGTAGCTGGACGAGCGGAAGCTGCATGAATAGCAAGACAAATCCATCGAGAAATGGATGCAGGAGAGATCTGGCATGTGAGAAAATGCATATCCATCCGGGATAAAGGCGCGAACCTCCCCCCCCCCTCTCCAAGCAGAGCAGTGCGCAAGAAAGTGTCCATCTTGGAGTAAACTGCAAAGTCCTAGGCCTTTTCAAGGAAAAGAACTGAACAAGCTTGGAGAGGCAAGGATGAGTGTCGAAACAATGCGGTACCACATATGAAAAAGGTCTTCGAAGCATGGACGTGTACCCATTGCTGGAGACCCCCAGAAACAAACATATACCAGAAACTATGCAATCGGTGTGATCGAAGAAGTGACAGAAGCAACAGAGTGATCGCACACCATCGACAGAAGAACCTTCGACTGAGCCACAGAGGCTAAACTAGTGGAGTGAGTGCCTCCTTGAAGCAGAAAAGCAACCCCACTGCTTGTCTCTAAAAACCACTACGGAGGAGACAGGACTCGATAAAAGACATGCGCGAAGGCACAATGAAGTCGGGTCAACTTGAAACCTCCTTGGGCAACTTTGGCAAAGAAAGTCGCGATGTAGAGGGAGACATGCCGGAACCGCCACTAACAGAGAGTGGAGCAGATTGATCCACACCCACCGAGGAGACAGGGGTGTGATCGAAAGGATTTGACGACTGCAGGTTCATATCTGGGCTAGAACCTGAGGCAGAATCGGAACCGCCAGGAAGGCGTAGCCGACAAGACTGTCCCAAAGGAGGGCCAGAGCATCCACAGTGAAAGCCAGAGCATCTGGACATGGGGACACGAAAGTTGTCCACCTGATGGTTCCAACGAGTCGCAAAGAGATCGATGGAACACCGCCATGTGGAGCATCCACTCGGTGGAAAAGAACCTGCCCCATCGGGACAGGGAGTCGACTAGGATGTTCAGACGACCGGGAATGTGACGAACAACCACCCCAGCGTTGACATCCTGAGCGAGCAGTAGAAGATCACGAGCCTATTCGTACATTGGAACCGAGTGCGTGCCGCCCTGGTTCCGAATGTAAGCAACCACTGCCGAATTGTCAGACAACAGAAGGACCTGGCGATTCGACAGGTGAGGGATCCACTGCCTGAAACTCAGAAGAAGAGCAAGAAGCTGCTTCTGGTTGATGTGTAGAGATGCCCGATCCTGGTCCCACATCCCATAAGGGAAAGACCTATAGGATCCAGTGTCGCACCCCATCCGAGATCGCTGGCATCTGCCGTCAGAACTAGACTGGACGTGGGTAAGTCCAACGGGACACCCTGCGTGATCCACTGAACATGCGTCCAGTGGAGAAGGTGAGGATGAAGAGATTCTGGTAACTGAAGCACCAGATCCAGAGAATCGACATTCTGCCTCCAATGACTGAGCAGAAAGTGTTGGAGAGGTCGGACATGCAGCCGACCTAGAGGAATGAGATCCGCCACCGAACCGCAGAGAGCGAGCAGCCGGAGAATACCCCATGCTGTTGCAGATGTGGACTGGGACAGAGTCAGAGCAAAAGCTGAGAGAATCACAGCCCTGGCCTGGGGAACCGCCACCGTATTGAACTGAGTGGGGAAGGCCATCCCCAGATGACAAAACAACTGAGAAGGGACCAGATCTGACTTCTCCTTGACTCCGAATCCTAGCGACGTGAGCAAGCTCAACAGAGTGTCGACATCCAACTCCAGTAAGGCAGCATTGGAATGCCTCTGGAGGATATCGTCTAGATATGCCGAAGTAGTCACCCTGGACTGTGTGCGATGGAAGGCTATCACATGCGATATCAGTCAGGTGAAGGCCCAAGGAGCCAGGTTGAGGCTGAAAGGCATGGCCTTGAACTGGTAAACTTGCCCCAGAAAAGCGAACCTGAGATACTTCCGCGACGCCCGATGAATCGGAATGTGAAAGTAAGCGTCTCACAGGTTGATGCTGGAAGCGAAATCTCCCTGGTGAATGGAACGGCGGACCGACCTGAAAGTCTCCATGCTGAACTTGGGAGCAATGATAGACTGGTTCAGGATACTCAGATCGATAACCGGTCGGAGTCGGCCATCCTTCTTCGGCACCAAGAACAGACGGGAATAAAACCCCACTGACTGAATGTTCTTGACGATCTCGATCGCCCCCTTGGCCAGGAGATTATCTATTTCTGTGGACAAAAGATCCTGACGTAAAACGTCTGAAGGAACTGTGGTTGGAAAAGGCACTCTGGACAGAGTGGGGTGCCTCCGGAAGGATATTCGCAGCCCGGACTGAACAACATCTAACACCCAAGGATCGGGTATGATGGTGGCCCAACGGTCTGTAAACTCTGCTATCCTTCCTCCAACCTGGGACGAATCGAGGTGAGGACCTTCAGTTCGAGCCCCGACGAGGCCAGCGAGAGGAAAATCCACCTCCTCTACTGAATGAAGAATCCTGAGACCTCTAGCCTGCCGACGCTTACCCTTACCCCGCGAGTAAGAAGTAGAAGCTGTGGCAGAAGGATCAGCCCTTTGCATCGCAGAGGAAGCAGAAGGGTACTTGTTAGGCTTTGAACAGCCCCTGCCTCCCCTAGAAGGCTGATCAAGCTGACGAAGCAGCAGCTGATCTTTGGAATGATGTAGGACGTCGTCCCGGACTGTCGACACGGAACCATGGAACAGTAGCAGATCTGCCAAAGAAGCAGATCGAAGAGCAGCGCGCTGCCCCTCAGGAAGGGATCGGCCTGTGTCCAGCACAGAGTCCCTTCAAACTAGTTCCAAAATAGCCGTGTCACAGGCATGCATGTGAGTAAGATGCATGAGCACCTTGGACAGCACACGCAAAAGAGCCTGTACATCGTCAAACCTATCTGGAGGCAGATAAGCAGCTAAGGCAGAGACAATGTGATCGGAGAGAGAAAGCATACCCAGCATTTCTCTCGATAAGCCCAACATGGACTCCAGAGTTGTCATAGGAATGACAGCAGACTTGGGCTTGGAAAGCCCGAGGGAATTGGAGTCCTGATCCAAAACCGTCAAAGTCTGGCAGACTGACGGATTGGTGTAATCGTAGTAATGATAACGCACCAGAGGCAAAGAGGTGTGAACCCTGGTGAAGAACGGAGCCTTCATAGCCTTGGAACTCAGCTTAAGAGTCCAAGGCTGAAAGTGCTTCAACCACCTGTACTGTCGAAGACTCCCAGAAGCAGGTTGCTCCACAGGCTGTAGGCGCGTGACCAATGATAGCGGCCTGGCTGACACTGTTGGCTGGTTTGATGGTTTGAGATCCGGAAGGAACCCAAACACAAAGTCAAGAGTTGCCCCAAGTCAGAAGACTGCTGGTGCTCGATATCCAGGATGTCTGACTCCTCCACCGGAGTCGGAAGACACATAGCCCATCGTGGGCAAACCAGCCGACGCCTCCCATGGTGTAGGCACACCAGGGGGATCAGAAAACCCAATCCTGGGAGGCAGCGCCATAGGGGGTGCCTGGAAACCACTCGCTGCCTTGCTGGAAGCAACAGGAAGGCTCTTGGACAGAACCTGAGTGAGTAAGGAGAGGGCCTCCCTAAGCTCACTGCCCGTACCGGATGGTTCGACATGGGGACGAACCAGCACAGTGGCTTCACACCTGACCCTCTTAACAAGTGAAGGGTCACGATCCTCCAATACACCCGAAGTGAGGCGACAGGCGGCAGCCGAAACATCTGAGGGCAGATGTGTATAGGGGTACGGCACACCCTGAGGATAAACATAGCGGGAACTCAGGAGAGTCGCCGTGGACCTCTGCGGGCAGAAGGTCCAGGCTGCACAGGAGGCATTGTCCCGCAAAACTGGCCATGTGACCAAAATGAGTGGACGGAAACGCCAATGACAAAACTGTGGTACTCGACGGCGCAGAGACCACAGTAGAGGGTTTGGCCGGCAGACACTTCCAACTTCGCCGAGTTGAAGTCAGGGAAGGCTGAGGCCGATACCCCACGTCTACACTACCAGACACCCCTGCAGACCTCTGCAGGTATAAAACGGCTGTGCTCAACGGCTGAGAGGACACAGCAGGGGTTTCAGTCGGCAGCCACTTCCGAGTTCGCCAAGTTGAAGTCGGGGAAGGCTGAGGCCGATACCCCACAACCACACTACAGACATCCCTTTGCAGGGATAAGCCAAGGCCGGCTAAAAGCGGTGCCCGATGACGTTGTAGACAGAACAGCAGTAGCAGCAGATATGACGGAAGCTGTTGGAACTGGCGGAAAAGGGGAGAGAGCCACCTAGCTTGGCCTCCAAAGGAGGAGTCACAACCCTAGTGGCAGCCTCAGATGTTGACTGGAGAGGGCGCATAGTCACGGAACCAGGCATCTCTTCACCAGAAATCGAACAGCTCCCGCAGTATCCACCATGGTAAAAAAAACTGCATATCCCCCACGGATGGGAAATAACTCTCACCAGACGTGGTCGAGTCGGGAGGCCCCGAAACGACAGCGTTCCACACCCCCCGTGGATGTGGGAGGAGCTGCACACCCCCCACGGAGGGGGAGTAACTCTCACCAGATGTGGTTGAGTCGGGAGGCCTCGAAACGACAGCGTTCCCCACCCCCTGTGGGTGCAGGAGGAGCTGCACATCCCCCATGGAGGGGTTATAACTCACACCAGATGTGGTCGAGTCGGGAGGCCCCGAAATGACAGCGTTCCCCACCCCCGTGGGTGCGGGAGGAGCTGCACATCCCCCACGGAGGGGGTATAAATCACACCAGACGTGGTCGAGTTGGGAGTCCCGTGGGTGCGGGAGGAACAGTCACGAGAACGCACAAAAGGCGAGGGCAAAAGGAATTGCCCTAAAGGAACCAAACTGGAAATAACAGAGGTGAGAGCAGTAGAAGAAAAAGGTGAACTCAAAAGATAGAGAGAAGGTGGCAAAAAAAAAAAAATAACCGGTGGGTACACGACAGAATCCAGACGGCCGACAGGGACCTAAAAAACAGAAAAACAGCCCTCAACAGAGTGAAGAAATCCTGACCAGACAGTCCCTCATTGACACCTAACTCCAATAACAATAAAAATTTATCAACCGAAAAATTTCATTGCCGAACCGCGTTGACATGATGTCGAAAAAACATTCGCGAAAACGAAATATATAAATAAAATATAATGAGAATGTGGTTGAAAATATTAATGAGAATATATAAAACACAGTCCTGTTATTATACGATCATCAGATCCAAAATCCAGTTACAGGAAAACCATTATCGACGAGATGAATTATCACTGTATCATAATGCAAAGATGGCAACACGTCAACCACATTGCACGGACAAAAGAAGAATGGTTTGATGACTGCTTGCGCACAGGTTAACGGAAGTCGTGGAATTGTACTCAGAGAAGAGCGTCCCTTACTGGGTGTGCGCCGATGGAGCTCGACCCAGTTTTGGCTTATTTTTTCGTGGTGTTTTTACACCATTTTTCTTTCTTAAGTCTCTTGGGAAAGATGAAAATAGAGAGTATTTTATCCGAGTTAGGGTCTTCCACTGTAGTGCAAGCCTGCAGTAAACATTTGTAAGGTAGGTTGATAAGAAATGAAAAAATAATGAAAATTAATTAGAGATTTTTGTGAATAGCGCTGGCCGGTTTTGATCCTTCCGTTAGGTAAAGGGTTAAATGTTTAATATCACATTCATCATTTATGGTAAGCCAACACTGCAGAGCCCAAACATGGACCCAGGAACTTGATTTATATGAACTTGAAATCTTACAACCCCCACCCTTACCTCAAGGATACTATTTTTCAAAAGATTCCCATAGAAAGCCCAAATATCGGTTTCACATGCAGGGGTAAGAAGCCCAAATATGGTCCTAGGAACTTATTTGAACACATTTGAAATTGCACCCTCCCTCCACCCCCAAGACAAGTGTTGTATACCAAATATCGGACAATTCTGGCTGGTATATCAACCCAGGACTTTATTTGAACAAACTTGAATCTGTCAAAGATACTGAATACCAAATATGAAAAGATTCTGGTTGGTGGATCTGAATAAGATTTTTAAAGAATATATCTCATATTGCACTAGTTAAAATTTGGGCACCCGAAATATGAAGCCAAGGGCTTTATTTGAACAAACTTCAATATGACTCCCCTAAGAATTCTATATATTAAATATAAATTGATTCTGGCCAGTGGATCTGAAGAAAAAGAGTTTTAAAGGATTTTTCTCACATTGCATTAAGTTAAACTTTCCACAGGGAGCCCAAATATGAACCCAAGGTTTTCATAAAACAAACTTGAATCTGACTCATCTAAGGATGGTGAATACCAAATATGAAACGATTCTGACTGGTGGATCTGAAGAAGAAGATTTTTAAGGAATATACCTCATATTGCACTAAGTTAAAATCCATAGAGAGCCCAGATATATGAACCCAGGGTCTTGATTTGAACAAATTTGAATCTGATCCTCCTGAGGATGCTGTATAATAAATATAACAAATTCTGACTGGTGGTTCTGGAGAAGATTTTAAAAAAAATTTAGGGATCTTAACAGTTATGCTCCATGTGGGACTTCCCATTGGTGTGGACATTTTATTTGAACAAACTTGAATTGACATACATGACGAAAAACATTCGGTCTAGTCATTGGTGAGAAGTCGATAATGTAAAGGATGGAAAGTGACTACTAAAGCTCCCCTTGAGCTTTGCTCAGGTGAGCAAAAATACCCTTTTCAACAATATTGGTCCAGTACCTGCCAGACTACTTCCTATGCTCTGAATCTGAGAGAATATTTTGAAAGTTGTTCTGCCTGAATTCTGCTCAGGAGTGTGTGTGTGTACCAACTCCTTCAATACTCAGTACTGGTAATTTATCCTTATTTCCTCGGCAAAAAAATTGCTGTGGAAAACTGGTGCTTCTACAGCAATTGCTGTGAATCCTGTTCGAGTGTGTAAAAACCATCAGGGGACAGGGCATAGTCTCAATTGCCATGCACATGTAGTAGTATGTGGTGAAGTGAAAACTTTCAAGTAACTTGAAATGTGAAAGTAGTTCGAAATACATGTGTATATAATCACAATCAATGTGCAGAATCTTTCACTCAATTGGATCATGCCAATTTCATGAACCATGTAAATGCTGAGAAAAAATCTTAAAAGTAAGCAGGTGACTTGCTCAATATGTAGAGTATGAGAGAAAATAAGATGCAGATTAACCACAAACTAAGTATCTCACTGCTTCTATGTTGATAACACTAGAATCTGACATCAGTTTTTGGAATGCTCTGTAACAGCTTTGTAGAAACTGATGTCAGATTCTGGTGTTATCAACATAGAAGAAGCAGATCACATAGTTTCTAGTGGTTATGCTGCAATTTGTACTGTAAATTGTAAGATTAGCAATACAGCATAGTGCAACCCACATGGTTTTATTCCTTGTGTAACCTGGAAGTTGTGCAATTTCTGCCACCACTATGCTTTCTGAAGAAGCCATCCTCGGCAGTATTTTTGCTGTGGATATTTTTAGTTTCCTCGGCATTTTCTTCGGCACTGCTGATTGCAGAGGGTGAATTACCAGGGCTGAGGGCTGAATACTTCTTAGGCTTTTTTTTGTAGGTCAGGTCAGCCCATTGTCATCAATCAAAAATTCCACGCATCTGGCATATCTGAACTAATTAGCAAAATTACTGTAAAATGTCCAGAAAATCAATTCAGCTGATCACTTCAACAAAAGAACGAAACATTTTCAGTGGACAAGTAGTTAGGAATATTGGCCACTGTTCAAATCTTCAACTCTCTGAAGATTACAGGTACTCAATATATACTGTTAATAACCCCAAATGAATAAACCCACTAAAATTATTAGCCATGTCCCTCATGAAAGAGCTTTTAATATCAGATGACCTATATTCTATAAGGGTCACTTCAAGAACCAATTGGTGTGATATAAAGAACACTATAAATGGCAATGCTTCTCTTAATTCATTTATGAAGGCACTTGGACCATTTTCATTCATTCTGGAAAACAATATAACAATCACCTTCTCGGTTAGTATCTTTGCTATCATCAGCACAAGTTCTGAAATATGGGTCAAATATACCCAGATGCACAGTGATTAAACTGATTTTAATACAATTTTCTGATTTCCCCTTTACCCAATGCACACCTATCAAAATATGTTATTTGAATTTTTTTTTTAATTTATCAAAAAATTTCAACAAAATCGACTGCTCATTGGCTCGTTAAGCTCATTCCAATAAGCTCACATGATACGGTACGGCCACCATGGACTGGTAACTTCAGAGTGTAGGGAGTATTTCCACGGAGGTAATAATATTATATTGCAAACACTAATTATAGAAATAATCATCAAAAATTTAATTAATGAAGCACCAGGTACAACACAGTGCTACACTGGTGTCGAAATATCTAAAGTTCAAGGTGCAAATTTTTCCCATAATGCAACTAGAAATTTAACCAATTCAGTCTTCTTTGACAGAGCTCATTGAGCTCTGTCAAACAAGATTGAATTGGTTAAATTCCCAGTTGCATTATGGGAAAAATGGCTACTTGAAATTTAAATATTTTGACATCAGAGTGAAGGGAGTTAATTAAAATTTTGCTGCTGATGATTTTTTTATTATCTGGTAAACACATGTGAGGACAACACTGCCCTCACATGGATTACAACCAGTCTACGGTGACTGCACTGTATGGTTTTGTTTTAATTTTTTAACATTTACCCAACACAGATGATATCAAAATTTATTATTTTAAATAAGATTTTTTTAAATTTTTCAAAAAATTTCAACAAAACAATATCATGTTACCCCTCATTGGAACGATCTAGATGAGCTCTTTCCAAAGAAGGGTCACATGATATGGTTTTGTTGAAATTTTTTAAAGCTGCTAAATTTGCGTATTACACGGGTGGATGTGGCCGATTCGTTAGGTAAAGGGTTAAAATATATTTTCCTTTCAGCTGTTCAATTTATAAATTACACTCGCGGACACAGCCAATTCATAAGATGAAGGATAAAGAGTCCATAAATGTTTTTGGTTAACCCCCAGTCCTGTAATTCATCCTTGTTTCCTCGGCAAAACAATTGCTGTGGAAAACTGGTGGTGCTTCTACAGCAACTGCTGTGAAGCCTGTTCGATTGTGTAAAAATCATAAGCGGGCAGAGCATAGTCTCAACTGCCATGTATATGTAGTATGCGGTGAATTGAAAATTTCAGGTAACTTTAACATGTGAAAGTATTTCGAGATAAATGTGTATATAATCACAATCAATGAGCATAATCTTTCACTGAATTAGACCATGCCAAAATCATGAACCATGTGAATGATGAGAAAAAATCTTGGAAATAAGCAGGTATCTTGCTAAATATGTATAGTATGAGTGAAAATAATATGCAGCATAACCACAAACTAAGTATCTCACTGCTTCTATGTTGATAACACCAGACTCCGACATCACTGCTTCTATGTTGATAACACCAGACTCCGACATCTGGAAAGCTCTTTAAGAGCTTTCCAGACACTGGTGTCAGATTCTAGTATTATCAAGAAGCAGAACACATAGTTTCTTGTGGTTATAGTGCATCCTGAACTGTAAATTGTAAGATTAGCATTAAAGCATCTGCAACCCGCATGGTTTTATTCCTTGTGTAACCTGGAAGTTGTGCAATTTCTGCCACGACAAGGCTTTCTGAAGAAGCCATCCTCAGCAGTACTTTTGCTGTGGATATTTTTCGTTTCCTCGGCATTTTCCTCGGCACTGCTGATTGCTGAGGGTGAATTACCAGGGCTGAACCCCTAACCTATAAGGATATCTTCTTCTAAATGACTGAGACCACAAATAGTAGATTTCCCATGGTTTTTATTTAATTTTTTGGGTTATTATTTCTTTTGACTACGATTCATATGCAGTATTGTATTGTAATCACAAAATGGTCTCTTTCACAGGCGCATAGCCAGGGAAGGTGTGTGAACGCACCTCCCCACAAAATTGGAGTTCCACTGGAGGGGCTATTGCCCATTTCTGATTTGTAAATTTTGAGAAAATGGGGCGACCACACTTACCCTGATACATCATACTCTCTGTGGCTTAGCACAGAGTACGATGTATCAGGATAAGTTGTTTCAAAGCATAAATGTTCCCGGCTTGCATGGAGTTTCCGTGTAATGTCTATGCACTATACTGATATTTTTTGTAGCGTTGAAAAAAAGTGCCATTTCACAGGAATGGTCCAGATGTTACAGGCCCTATATGTATTCATTTATTTTATTAAGGCTGAATGACACTTTAACAGCCAAGGTCATATCGTGTCAGTGACAGATTTCTGGGTGGTGGAAGCCAGAGTATCTGGAGAGAACCACCGAACAAAAACGAGCAGCTGCCAGCTCCACAACATCGTAACCCCACACTGTAACACAGGAAGGGTTAGATTGGCTGAAGGCATGCACACCATCAACATGCAGTACGCCTTAGTACACGGCATCATTGTGCCCCCATGTGGACAATCGGGGTTAAATGCCTTAACCAAGGACACAGCACGGGGATGTGAATCGATCACCCAGACGGTCACCCATCCAAGGGCTAAGTGGGCTCGATGTTGCTCAACTTCGGTGATCTGACGAGAACCGGTTACCGCAATGCCACCGTGCCCCCGGCCCTATATGTAACACTCAGAGCTAAGCTCTGCCTGAATCACATATTAACAGAATTACATATATATGCAGTGGAGCTCACTTAATGGGATATCTATTAACTGAATAACCCTGTTAATTGTATATAATTTCCCAACACAAAAACAATTACCAAACCTCCAGTACAAATTTGACCTGTTAATTGAACATAGCTTATTGAGTAAACTCCTGTTAACTGAATAAAAAATCTTGTAACCTGTGAAGAAATTACCCTGAATCTCCCCAGTTATTCTTTGTTTATAGCAGTTTATAGACCTATTTGGCCTCAGTACATCCAATACAGGCATTTAATCTATTATAACTTATTTGACAGAGCTCATGGAGCTCTGTCAAACAAGATATAATAAAATAAATGCTAAGTTTATCTCTAGAATACAGAAACATGACACAATCCCTGTTAATAGAACACTCCCGTTAATTGAATAATTTTAACCCTTTACCTAACGAATCGCCCGCATCTGCCCGTGTAATATGCAAATTCAGCAGTTGAAAAAATATTATTTTTCAAAACATTTCACCATAACCATATCATGTGACCCCTCGTTGGAACGAGCTCGATGAGCTCGTTCCAACGAGGGGTCACATGATATGGTTTTGGTGAAAATTTTGAAATCTTTTAAAAAATGATATTTAAAATAATAAATTTTGATATCGTCTGCGTTGAGTAAAGGGTTAACCCTTTACCCAACGCAGACGATATCAAAATTTATTATTTTAAATATCATTTTTTTAAATTTTTCAAAATATTTCAACAAAACCATATCATGTGACCCCTCGTTGGAACGAGCTCGACGAGTTCGTTCCAATGAGGTGTCACCTGATATGGTTTCGTTGAAATTTTTTGAAAAATAATTTTTTTTCAACTGTTGAATTTGCATATTACGCAGGCGGATGCGGCCGATTCGTTAGGCAAAGGGTTAAGTGGCAAAGTGACTATTCAGTTAACAGGGTTCTACTGTATCAGGAAAATAAAATCAACTGTATTGATCTCTTTTGTATGTAATTTTTCACATAAAATAGTGCAAAAGTGCTTATATTTTCGGTCCTAAATTTCACATAATATTTTTATCTCAGATGCTAACACAGAGCTCCATTTGATACTCAATTCTCAGAATTTTCTCCTGTGATCATCAGTCGCCAATAAATACACCTTCCTAACAAAAGTCTTGGCTATGCACCAGTTTCCTGATCACATCATGATATGCTTACACCAATGAGTCGAGATTTTGTATATAAAATACTTTGAACTAAAGACTGCACCAAGAAAACAAACAAAAATAGTTTCTCAGATTCAATGCTTCCATTTTTCTTTTTTGACAGGTGAGACTCAACAGTGTTGCAGATAGTGATGAAACGATTATCAAAACTTGCTATCAACCGATTACCGGTTATTTCTCTGCCAATCATGCCGATTCCGATGTCGATTCCGATGATTGAGTAGGACACTGAAGAAAATTTGTTGGTGCCTGTTATATTACAGAATTTCGTTGATAAATCATCAATTACGAAAGCTTAATACCACATAAGTTCTCAGAGTATGCATATTTAATGCTGGGCAATATTAGACAAAATAATATTTGCATTTTGGTTGGGGTGTGGGGAAAAGATTGTTATTACCGATACAATCACACGATATTGTTCTTGTGAAGACTGTGTTTTATTCCAATAAATAGTGTTAATACGGTTTTGTGTAAGGATACAATACACTTGGCTGTATTAACCAGAAATATACTGAGCACACATATGTTGTGTCAAATGAATAATAATTTTAGTGTTTATGTGTGTTGTGAAGTCGTATGACGCATGGTTTACATGTTTGTCAGCAAGCATTCTTCAGTGTTCTTTTTTCAACATGTTACCTTCCTTCACGTGTTTCTCTGATGTTTACATGGACTCTACAATCTTTGGGAAATGGTGGCGATCTCGTACTGATTGCAGTTGGTAAATTCCATAATATCTCTGCTCTGCAAATCCCTATATTTTCTGCTCTGCACCACAAACGTTTTTAATGGGGAAACTTTATTGAAATGGCCAGATATCAAAGGGATTTTTAATAGTCAGTGTTAAATATAGAATAACCGTAAACTGCCGGTTTTTAACTGCCGGTTGTCATAATCGGCCGATGCCCCATAACCGGCTGGTTCCGATTGCCGATTCTGATTATCGGTTCATCATTAGTTGTGGAAAGGAAAGTGGACAAAGAATTTCAAGTGGATTGTGACCTATTTGCAATCCGGTTGGAATTCTTAGACCAACTTTTGTGACCAAAGTACTTTACTACTCGGTTTGTTGTGTGCTTAGGCCTCATAATGTACACTAGGAGGTAGTACTGAAATGGATAACCGGTTTGAAACCAGTTACCAACCTAACCGATTTGAAAAACAGTCAACCGGTTATCCGAAATATCGATAATGATCACGATTCCATGTTTAAAACGTAAAAAATCTGCTGCTTCTCTGATAATTACACATCGAAGCCGCTTCGTAAAAATTGAGAAATAGTCGACTTTGGCATTCAAGACTTTGTTAATAATTGGCAATTTCTGTGGGTACTCAGTAATCGCAAAAACTATTCCACAGTATGTATACAAACGAACCTTGTCAAGTACTCGACAACGTTCGTTTGTATACACACTGCGGAATAGTTTTTGAGAACATTGCTTTCCAATTCCTATAGTTTTGACCCCATATTCGATGAAATAATGGACACAGATAACCGGATATTACGGGGGAGGAAGCCGGAGTACCTGGAGAAGACCACTGAGCAACGACGAGCAGCTGTCAGCTCTCCAACATCATAACTCTGAACTCTGCATCATGGCACAGGCAGGGTTAGATTGGTTGAAAACATGCTCCTACTTATGGAAATAACTAATTGAAAAAAACCATTACCAATTTCAAAGATACGGTAATTTGCCACTTGGCAAATTGCCATATCTTTTGAAATGCTAATGGTTCATTTCCATCATTTATATTCAGTTGTAGGAAATACAATTTGGGAAAATACAATTGAAAAAGTTTTATAGTTTTGGTCCTGGATACTATTTTAACAGTAAAGCAGAACTTGTTTAATACAATAAACAAGTACTGCTTCAATTCCCAGAGTTGCCATGGGGTGACCAAGGCAGATGAGATAAAACCAAACCTCTAAGGCTCCAATGATTAAAAGTTAAATATCTTTCTTTCCCAAAATATAAAATTATTTTCTTCAGCATGATAATTAAATTTATCAGGTTAATGGTTATTACATCAAGTGTACTTCAATATTTTTATTAAAAATGACTTACCTTAATTTTTACAACTTTTGCTTTTCCAGGTTGATGCAGTGAACAGTGTTTCTTCACAGTTGTTTTCTGAAAATAAATTTAGAAAACTGGTAAACTCTATTTCAATACATGTATTACTAAAGTTGCATAGCCATCTTGAATACCTCAAGTCTCTTTCAAGCAGGAAGTCACAAAAAGGCATGGTAACCCTTAAGAGCCTGGACAAGTGTCTTGAATTCCCACAAGCCTACAACTTCTATACATCCAGCGGCTTAGTAGTGATTTCTAGTTCAGTCTTGGCTGCCTTAACAGGTAGCAAAGACTTGACCAGAAACCACTGCCTACCTAATTTGTCTGTTGTCAATAAGACCTCCACATGATAGCATGTTAAGGGCATCTGTTCTATTTATTTATTTATTTATTGGTGTTTAAGGTCACATACTTATGCACAATGGCTAATTGTGACCGTGACAGTTTTACGGGTGGAGGAAGCCGGAGTACCCGGAAAGAACCACCGAGCAACGACGAGCAGCTGTCAGCTCTCCAACATCGTAACTCTGGACTCTGCACCGCAGCACAGGCAGGGTTAGATTGGTTGAAGACATGCGCACCATCGACGTGCAGTACGCCTCAGTACACAGCGTCATCGTGCCCCCATGTAGGCAATCGGGGTGAAGGGGCATCTGTTCTAAAGTTGTTAACCCTTTACCCAACAAATCGCCTGCATCTGCCCGCGTAATATGCAAATTCAGCAGTTGAAAAAATATTATTTTTCAAAAAATTTCAACAAAACCATATCATGTGACCCCTCGTTGGAACGAGCTCATCGAGCTCGTTCCAACAAGGGGTCACATGATATTGTTTTGTTAAATTTTTTTGAAAAATTTAAAAAAATGATATTTAAAATAATAAATTTTGATATCGTCTGCGTTGGGTAAAGGGTTAAAAGTCGGAAATAAGCCTTTAAGGGTTATTTATTTATTTATTGGTCTTTGAGGTTACATACTTCTGCACAATGGGTAATCGTGACCACAACATGGAGATAAAGTAAAGATCAGTCAGTCGTTTATGCCCCATGTTTCCTATTTTAGAACATTAGTGACTGGGTCCTATTTTTCCAGTTAAACAGTGCTTGTTAACCACAGTAAACAAGTACTGCCTAACTTCCCAGGGTTCCCACGGGGCCTTTAACGGTTAAACACAAAAAAGTTTTGATTGTGATTTTGAGTAAAACAGCATTACCTTCAGGGTAAAGTCTGGCAAGGGAAATAGAAGGTTGCTGATCTAATGTACCCCTAATAAGAGGTGGGAGAGGTGGGGGAAACTGGAGTAGTAAATGCACAGGAAATCTTTCAAGTTGATAAAGGGCAATAAATCTGTAAATTCTTGCTTATTTTTTCATGTTGAGCAACTTCATTTCAACTATCTACATTACAAACTGTTGCAGGAGTTGATAACACACTATGAAGGCACCGAGCATGCAGCGATTCAAAATTTCTAAGTTGATAAAGGACAATAACTTTGTCAAAATTGAATTTTTTCTGGAATCTATATACATGTTGTGCATCTTCAATACGAGGGTGACAACATCCAAATTTTCAAATCTCCACATTTAAAACTGCTGGTGGAGTTGATCATACCACAAAGGTAGTGAAAATGTGGACATACCGACACATGGACAGACAGACAGAATTCATTTCATCCTCTGCTGGAATGCCAGACATAGGGGACAAATACGTGTGTGTTTTAGGGGGTATTTTTGGATCCGTGGAATGAGGGTGGGAGTGGGGGACATACAATTTCACATGAGCACTCTCAGCAAAATGATATCCAGCTATCATCCCCTCCCCCGACCACAGCCAAACACCATTTTCTCAGGCATTTTCACTTTCCAGGTTGGACATGAAAATACTCCTCTCTCTGGCTGAACATTTCCCACAGTCATGTCCCCCTTCCCAGTATGGGATGTCCCAAAACAGCTGAGCAGAAACTAATTTCACCATTATATTCTGATATCCATATTTTAACTGGTAGAGTGCTAAATTATTTTCTACCATCAAATCTTGTACACATGTCTTTGCCTTGTTACAATTTATGGGAGAGTGCCTATGGGCACTCTCCCATAAATTGTAACAAGGCAAACCCTTACAGACTAAATAATATCACTTCAAAGATAATACAGAGCACATAGACTGAATATGAGCCTTTAAGTTGTGGTACCTGCACTTCAGAATAAAGCCCAAATATGGGCTTCCAGCACTCTATCAGTTAATATCATTACATCCATTACCCATTACCGAACAAATCGGCCACATAGACCCATGTAATCTTCGAATTGACAAGTTTAAAAGAAGCTAATTTTAAAAAATTTCAAGTAAACCATATCATGTAACCTCAGAATGAGCTTGTTAAGCTTGTTCCAATCAGTGGGTCACATATGATTTTTGTGGAATTTTTGGAAAAAAATGTAATTTGGTGAACCTCTCAGAGTATTAATTACTTCAGTGAAAACTTAGATATGAGACTTCCATGGAAGACGTGTGTCGCCTGGCATTTCAGACAGAATTCTAAGTGGAAAAGGGGCATAACTCTGGAAAAAATACAGCGGATCAAAAAATAAAATAGGAGGTGCACAATACCATGATGTAATAAAGAATCACTGAAAGTTTCATCAAAATCCATTCATAGGTTAAAGAGGAGTGGCGGATAAGAGAAGCCTGGCATTTCAGACCGAATTCTAAGTGGAAAAGGGGCATAACTCTGGAAAAAATACAGCAGATCAAAAAATAAAATAGGAGGTGCACAATGCCATGATGCGATAAAGAATCACTGAAAGTTTCATCAAAATCCATTCATAGGTTAAAGAGGAGTGGCGGATAAGAGAAGCCTGGCGTTTCAGACAGAATTCTAAGTGGAAAAGGGACATAACTCTGGAAAAAATACAGCGGATCAAAAAATAAAATAGGAGGTGCACAATGCCATGATGTGATAAAGAATCACTGAAAGTTTCATCAAAATCCATTCATAGGTTAAAGAGGAGTGGCGGATAAGAGAAGCCTGGCATTTCAGACAGAATTCTAAGTGGAAAAGGGGCATAACTCTGGAAAAAATACAGCGGATCAAAAAATAAAATAGGAGGTGCACAATGCCATGATGTGATAAAGAATCACTGAAAGTTTCATCAAAATCCATTCATAGGTTAAAGAGGAGTGGCGGATAAGAGAAAGTGTGACGCTGACAACAAAAGTAATCCCTATATGTCGCTCCCCACTTCATGGGGCGGCGACACAACAACCCAAAACAACTCCCTCCCCATGTCCTCCTATACTAAACATACCCTACAAGTAAACATTTAGGCCAAAAAGATTCAAGAAATTACCGTAACCCTTACTGGTAGAGTGCTGGAAGCCCATATTTAGGCTTTATTTTGAACTGCAGGTACTGCAACTTAAAGGCTTCATACTCTGTAGATGTGCTTCATGTTATTTTTGGAAATGAACTTATTTAATCTGTAGTGATTTACCTTGTTACAATTTATGGGAGAGTGCCCATAGGCACTCTCCCATGAATTGTAACACAGCAAAAACATGTGAAGCAATTTTGAAGACCAAAAATAAACTAGTACTATCACTGAAGGTGATTAATACCCCTGCTTTGGGTTTTTAGAGGAATGCACTTCTGATCATGTAGGCGAAGGCCATAAGGAAATTAATTGATAAATGTAGGAGGAGTTGCGCACACAAGAGTTTCATGTAGAAACCCATATTAAATCAAAATTCAAGAGAGATAACCTGGTTAAAATTGTCGCAGATCAAAAAGTTTGGAATATGCGTATGTTCACTTAGTAGTGATGATGTTTGAAAGGTTTCTTCAAAATCGGTTCTTTAATGTAGGAGGAGTCGCGCACACAAGAATTTGTTCGGACGGAAAGACGTACATATGTACAGACGGACGGATGGACAGATGGACAGACGGACGGACGGACAGACGGATGGACGGACGGACAGACGGACGGACGGATGGACGTACGTACGTACGGATGTACAGGGCGATTCCTATATAGACCCCACTTCTTCGAAGCGGGGGTATAATTAGCACTCAACTAGATAAGGGATGGAGATTTTTATAAATATTTCACTACACTCTGACTGTCTTCATCCTGTGGCTTTGCAGTTGTTTTTTAAGCAGGTCTTGGCTGCCTATATAGGAAATTCAGCAGCTGAAAAAATTTAGCAGCTGAAAAAAAAAAATTTTTTTTGAGAAATTTCAACAAAACCATATCGTGTAACCCCTCTTTGGAATGAGCTCATTGAGCTCGTTCCAAAGAGGGGTCACATGATATGGTTTTGTTGAAATTTTTTGAAAAAATTTAAAAAATGATATTTAAAATAATACATTTTGAAATCATCTGCGTTGGGTAAAGGGTTAACCCTTTACCTAATGAATTGACCACATCCGCCCACGTAATTTACAAATTAGGCAGTTGAAAAAAAAAAAAAGTTTTCAAAAAAATTCAACAAAACTATATCATGTAGCCCCTTCATTGGAACAAGCTCATTCCAATGAGGGGTCAAATGGTATGGTTTTGTTGAAATTTTTTGAAAAATATGAAAAAATTAAAATAACAAATTTTGATATCGTCTACTTTGGGTACAGGGTTAATGCAACTAGAATTAATGCAATTAGAAATGTAACCAATTCAGTTTTGTTTGACACAGTTCTCTAAATGAATTGGTTAAATTGCTTGTTGCATTATGGGGAAAAAAATGACGCCTGAAAATTTAATATTTTGACATCCGATTTTGAACCACATAACTGTAAATCTTGAAGCCTATAAGCCACAGAGAATTTATAACTGTTATTAACTATAATTTATTTGGTACATGATGTGGTAGATTGGTAATTTATAATCAACTAGTTTAATTTGAATGATATGTATTTCCTTGTTTATTTTGTGATGCCATGACAGGTCTATATTTTATCAGTGATTAGTTGATACAGTGCCAAGGTTGATCTAACTTAAATTACAGTGGAGCCCACTTAATAATATATTGCATGGATATCTCTTAACTGGTTGAATGCTGGAACCCACTATCAGGGCTTTCACAAAAATGAGGGTACCAGTGCAAAAGCCAATATTTTCCTTACTCCTGTTTCCTATTCAGTTAAACGTATGTAATAATTTGTTAAAACAAGTGCCTGTGTGCACTCTCCATCAATTTGTAATAAAAGAAATTTTGAATAACAAATTCAAACCACCAAAAATAATCTAGCCCTCAACCAGTTAACTGAATATCCCTGTCAACTGAATCTAACTTCCAAACACAAAACCATTTACCATAACTTCACAATAAATTTGACCTGTTGACTGAATACGTGTTATAGAGCGAACTCCTATAAACTGGTAGAGTGCTAAATTAATTCTGGTCATCATAATTTGTTCATCTCTCTTTGACTTGTTACAATTTATGGGAAGAGAGCATATAGGCACTCTCCCATAAATTGTAACATATTTATTTATTGATGTTTAATGTCACATATTTCTGCACAATGGCTAATCATGACCAATTACAGGTGGAGGAAGCCAGAGTATCCTGAGAGAACCACTGAGCAATGGCAAGCAACTGTCAGCTACCCAACTTAACTCCACACAAGCAGGGTTAGCACTGCTTGAAGACAAGTGCATCATAGACATGCAGTACACTTTAGTACACAATGCCACTGTACCCCCATGTGGGCAATAGGATGAAGTGTCATGCCCATGGACACAAGCCAGAAAATAAGCAGATTGTCATATGCAAAATGAGGTCCCCAGAAGGTGAATTTGGTGATGCTACCCTGCATAGCAGGGTAGCATCACTAAATTTACCCTCTATGAACCTCAGTCTGAATCAGGGGCTCAAAACTAAACAGAAAGAGGTACCCAGAGGATAAATTGGCCTACTCTATGGGATAGCATCATCAAATTCACCCTCTGGGGACCTCATTTCTCAAATGTCAGACAGATTATTTTCAGGCTTGCAAGGACACAATGTGGTTGCCGCAGGTGGGATTCAAACCGAGGGCCTCTCAGCTTGCAGGCTGCACCTCTACTGACTGAGCCACCGCACCTCCATAAATTGTAACAAGGCAATATCTTAAAGACTAAATAATTTAATTCTAAAGCTAACATGAAGCACATTCCCTAAGTTTGAATGTTGGTTTTAAGTTGTTGTACCTGTGCTTCAGTATAAAACCCAAATAAGGGCTTCCAGCACTCGACCCGTTTAGCCTTTAGCAAATGGATATGACATCAAAATTTATCACTATCTTAAATATTATTGTTTCACATTTTCAACCAATTTCAACAAAGCCATATCGAGTGACATGGCCGATTAAAACATCTTCTATTAAAATGTTGAGAAATTCCCCGACAATATCAACTAATTCCTGTTGTTGATTAGGCATTTTGGCAAAACATCCAATACAAGCATTTAATCTAATATATCATTTTTGACTAGATCTGATGAAAAATATCTTAACAATCTCAGTGTATTAGGAGTTAAACAGAGGGCTAAATGTATGATAAAACATTGAAACCATTAATATACCAGATCACAGTGGATTAATCACCTGAACACAACATTAAACACATCTGTATACCTTTATCTTATTCTAAGATCTGTTCATAACCTTGTCTACAGATTAATGTCAACTCGGGTGATAGAGTAAAAATGAACTGGTTCTGAGACTAATTTATTATGATTCATCAGGTAGACAATTTCTATCATTTTCATTATATGTACAGTGGAACTTTATCTTACGAATCAGCTTCATCAGCCTGCATAACATGTAAATTCCACAGTCAGAAAAAAAAACATTCTTCCAAATATTTCAACAAAACCATATCATGTGACCCCTCATTGGAAAGCACTCATTCCAATGAAAGGTTACATACGTTTTTGTAAGTGTTTTGAAAAATTTGAAAAAATAATATTTAAAATAATAAATTTGATATCGTCCAGATTAGGTAATGGATTGACTGGTAGTGTGCCAACTGTTTTCAGTCATTAAAATATGTTCTCATCTTTTTGTCATATTACAATTATAACAGATTGAGAGAGAAGAGTGGGAGAAAAAAGTTCAAAACCTACGAACCATAGCAGAAGAAAGCAACTTTACATTATCCCTTTTTGTCATATTACAATTATAACAGATTGAGAGAGAAGAGTGGGAGAAAAAAGTTCAAAACCTACAAACCATAGCAGAAGAAAGCAACTTTACATTATCCCTTTACCCAACGAATTGGCCTCATCCACCCACGTAATATGCAAATTCAGTAGTTGAAAAAATATTATTTTTAAAAAAATTTCCAACAAAACCATATCATGTGACCCCTCGTTGGAATGGGCTCATCGAGCTCATTCCAACGAGGGGTCACATGATATGGTTTTGTTGAATTTTTTTGAAAAATTTGAAAAACATTATATTTAAAATAATAAATTTTGATATCGTCTGCATTGGGTAAAGGGTTAAGACGAAGCAATGACACCAACCAGGCTGGTTTACAATCTGCCTTTATACCTCAAGCATAACACTATTTTCCCATTCTTTTTGCGATTCACCAGACACATACTGCACCCAAAGTCACAAAGTTAGTAAGTTTCTCCTTAGAATAGTTGAAGCAATGCCCATATCATCACCAACTGCTTACCAGTAATATTCTCAAGAAACAATTAAACTCAGCTTATGGGCCCCTCATTAGAATGGATTGTGGTAAGTTTTTTTTTAGTGAATTCTCCAAATGAAAACATATTCTATTTTCAATTAATAGCTTGTTTTAAACGAATGGTCACTGTGCCAAAGAAAAATATTCAGTAAAAAGAATATGCTCAGACAGCTGTTACGAACAACAAAAAAATAGACAGATGGCAGGATGGCAAGCGAGAAAATTTCCCTCTCCTTCCATTCTGCTATCTGCCTATCTTTACACCAGTCTGAAATGTTAATACCATATCCTACAGCCATATTAGAAGCCCATGGCACAAACATCATTAGCAGAAAATTCTATAATGCTCCTTTTCATACCAATACGCCAGAGCATTGTGTAAGGAAATGGACCATTCATAACACAATATATTCAGTAGCCTTTTATCCACCAAATTAATTTACAACACTTTTTGAAGAGAATTGAATTTCTAACTTGAGAGATTATAGGAACTAAATACATGCTATAGAAAATGAAATAAAACATTGATCAAATGAATTTTATCTTTACCAAGAGACCATTCACACAAGATTAATCAAACAGTTCTGCATAATACCAGTACATGAATGAAGTGATTGAGATCAATGTTATAATCCCATGTTATTACTACATTACATGCATTATTCATTTTATTGGGATTAATAACACTTTCGATAACCAGGGTATCCCCCTCCCCCTCCCCCCCCCCCCACACCCATGTCAAACAGTTTTACAAGTGGAGGAAGTTGTAGTACCCAGAAAGAACCACCGGGCAATGGCACGCAACTGCCAGACACCCAATGTACTAACTCCACAAGCAGGGTTAGCACTGGTTGAAGACAAGTGAACCATCAACGTACAGTACGCCTTAGTACACAGCGCCACCATGCATTTACTCCTGGCAGGAATCGAACCATGGACCTTTCGGTTTGAAGTACAATTCTGTAACCACTGAGCCACAGCGCTCCCAATATATGCATCACATGGGAGATTGGATTACAGTGGAACCCTGTTAATTGAATAGCCACTTTGCCAATGAAAATTATTCAGTTAACAAGAGTATTAACAGGGACTGAGTCAGGTTCCTGTATTCTGGAGATAAACTTAGCATTCATTTATTCTATTATATCTTGTTTGACAGAGCTCCATGAGCTCTGTCAAACAAGATATAATAGATTAAATGCTTATATTGGATGTACTGAGGCCAAATAGGTCTATAACCAAAGGAAAACTGGGGAGAATCAGGGTAATTTCTCAACATGTTGCAAGATTTTTTATTCAATTAACAGGAGTTTACTCAAAAACCTATATTCAATTAACAGGTCAAATTTGTACTGGAGGTATGGTAAATGGTTTTGTGTTGGGAAATTATATTAAATTAACAGGGATATATAATTAAGAGATATCCAATTAAGTGGGCTCCACTGTACCACAGAAACAATGATGGAGTGGATATTCCACCCAAATACTTCAAGTTAAATACAGATTTAGATAATTTATATTTATTTATTTAGTAGTGTTTAAGGTCACATATTTCTGCACAATGGCTAATCATGACCATGACAGTTTTACGGGTGGAGGAAGCTGGAGTACCCGGAGGGAACCACTGGGCAACTGTCAGCTCCCCAACATACCAACTCCACATAAGCAGGGTTAGCATTGGTTGAAGACAAGTGCACCATCGAAGTGCAGTATGCCTTAGTACACAATAATACCACCGTGGGCAATGAGGGGGGGTGGGGGGGGGTGGGAAAGTGTCTTGCCCAAGGACACAACGCGGTTCCCACAGGTGGGAATCGAACCGAGGTCCTCTCGGCTTGCTGCCTGCACCTCTACCTACTGAGCCACCGTGCCCCCATTACATAATTTATTTAAAGTATACATAAATGGTTACAAATACAATAATGGCTACAAATACATATATTTCATAAGTCTAGTAAATAAAATACTGTAGGGACGGAATAACCAGATTGGCCATCTATCTGCCACCCCTGGGTGACAAGTTATGTTCAAAGAAAAGAAAGCAGCTGAGATGCATAAGCAAAGTTTGCCTGTGGTCCCTATGCTTTTTCAAGAATTTGAATTCCTGGATGGCCCACCTGTTCAAAGATGGAAAAGTAGTCCATCAAGTGAGATGAACAAAAAGATTTCTAGAAGAACATTACATGTTTTCTCCATATTCCACCCCTTTTGCCCTCACATATGGAAACACCCAATGCCTAGCGACACTCTTTGGGCTGAGATGAATATAAATACCAAGTTTGGTGGTGAATTGATTGATGGTGTGGGAGAAGTTATTCATTTATTGGTGTTTAAGGTCACACACTTCTGCACAATGGCTAATCAGCTTGACAGCAAGATGGAGATAAAGTCAAAGTTTAGTCAGTCGTTTATACCGATGTAGTACAATTTAGAAGACGTCCACCCAAGCACTGATGACTGGGTCCTACAGTTAAAACTAGAAGTCCTGTCACGAACTGTGCGCTTATCTAGGCTTAATTGCGCGTAGGAATTGTGTGCAATTGCCATATCGAATGACATCCAAAGAGCTGCAGGTTCTCCTGGTTACTCATAGCAAACACAGGCAATGTTTCTGCCAATGGACTTCCGGGTTACCCAGAGGTCCTTTGGCTGAAACATTGCTTGTGCACAGACCACATGTACAGAATTTGATAGCCTTATTATGGTCATAACGTGTAGATTAATGCACAGATCAATGTGCTATTTATGCGCATTTCATGACAGAACTTCTAGTTTTAACTGTATTTAACCATTGCAATTCATCAGTTAAATTCGACCTCGTTGTTCTTTTGGAACCCATAAATTGATTGGCTGGGAGCCGATCGGCTCCATGCTGTAATCCCAGGTAAATTCACTCTTACTGTGTTCTAATTGCCAGAAGCAGGTCAATAAGAACATGCCTGTAATCACGCAACATGCAAGCAATGGTGCTAAGCCGCTCCTATTACAGATTGAACACACTCCGGAGTTGTTTTCTTTGGCAACGGTTGTCAGTGTCCATGCTTCAAAATGCACCTTGTAAATTCAGAAATGACATTTTTTTTATTGTTTTTCGCCAAATAAAACGGGTTTGCAGATTGTTTTCACTTCTAATGATGACAGGAATAACAATGGAGATGAACGTCTCTTGTTGAGTTAGACATTCAGGAATTTGACTATGGTTTTCAAATGGTTTCCATAGTCCAATTCCCAAATGTCTAATTCAACAAGAGACGTTTAGCTCCTTAGTAAAACAGAGCTTGTTTACCACATACTACAGTAAATAAGCACAACTTCACTTTCCTGAGAGTGAGATTTGGTTGGGAGACAAACAGAATATTGTCCCTTGAGTGCAACAAGGCGCCATTTGAAATATAAGAGCATTGCAGATGGCACTTTGTTGCACTCAAGGGATGATAAAGGTATTTTTTATGCCATTTTCAACACATTCCACCCCTTTGGCCATCCTGTATGGAACTCCAATGCCCCTCTCCCCCTCCTCCATGACAGTCTCTGAGCTGGATAAGAATGGGGTAAATTCAATGGATGGTCCAGGAGGACTCAGGGAACACACTTGTTGCAATAGGTCCTCTACCAGTAGGCACTCGCCTTCAAAACATAACAAAGCAAATTCTGACGAACAAAAGAACCATAACAATTTGAAGTTTCTGACCCCCTACCCCACCCTCCGTGAGATTAGTCAACTAAATAATCTATACTTAAAGGCCCAGTGATACAGATATGAACATTCTGCATTTCCTCTTAACCTGAGAATTTTGGGAAATATTTTATCAAATCTAATCATGGCTGCTGTGTTGCATGCAGCCATGACTAGATTTTTGACCAGATTTGATAAATAATTCTTGAAAATTAACTTCACAAAATCACATTTCCAAAAGTGATTCAATTTACAGAGAACAAAGTTTCTTAGAAGTGCCCAACTATTCTTATTCTAATGACAAGAAACTGCATTTTCCACCCACTGCCAATCAAGGAGTTAACCTCTAGCACTGGTGATGCAATAGAATTTTCTCCAATCAATCTGTTTTTCTCTAGTTTAATTATGAAATTAACCAATTATATCTTGTTTGACAGAGCTCACTGAGCTCTGTCAAACAAGGTATATTTGGTAAAATATCCAACTGCATAGGGAGCACGGTGGCTAAGTGGAAGACAGTTGGACTTCTATGCTAGAGGTCCCGAGTTCGATCCCTTCCAGGGCGACCTGTGTTGTGTCCTTGGTCAAGGCACTTTATCCTGGTTACCTACATGGGGGCAAGGTGACGCCATGTACTAAGGCGTAGTGCATGTGGATGATGCACATGTCTTCAACTGCTGTAACCCTAATTGAGCGGAGCTTGAACAGAGTTGGAATGTTGAGGAGTTAACAGCTGCTCGTCAATGCTCGGTAGTTGTCTCTGGGTACTCCGGCTTCCTCCACCTGTAAAACTGTCATGGTCACGATTAGCCATTGTACACAAGTATGGGACCTTAAACACCAGTAAATAAATAATAGTAAATATCCAACTACATTATGGGAAATATTTTTCGATGGAGAACTTTGCCATTTTGACATCAGAGTGCAGAGGGTTTATAGTCAGAAAAATTATCAAATCATATGATAAATTGATTTTCAGCTACCTAATAAAAAGTTCTTCAAATCACTGTGGGAAGGGACAGAAGGTCAAGTTTGTAGTTAAAAAAATATTTATATTTAGTGAAGAGCAGGTCTGCCAGGGATGAAAAAATATGATGTGTTTTAGACATGCAGAAGATCCACTGTGGTTTTGATAGAACCTGATTGTTAACAATAAAGGAGGGATACTTCAAATCTATGAGCCTTTGAGTATCACACATGCTTAATTAATATCATGTGTTTTTACAAGACAGCCATAAAACTTATGTTGTATGTGCGAAGACTTCTGCTGGGAAAGAACTCCTCAACAGTTCTTTTGATGGCAATTTACTCCCAATATGAGCAGTTTGGGGGAAGTTTGTAAACAGGAAGAACTTTGTGCATTGGAAAAACTGGGGTTTTTTTGTCAATGGACAAAATAGGATTTATTTGGGTGGGTACGGCGTGGGAAAGGATTCAGAAAATTGATACTGATTAGTATTTTTAACCCTTTTAACCCGAGAGAGACAGCTATCTGTTCCAGGAACATGATACGTCATAATTTCATTAAGTAGGATGGCTACCAGTGAATTTGTTGGGTAGACAGAAAGACCAATCAATACTTTCAGCCTCGGGGCTGCACGTTGAAAATATTAATGAATGTACCCCCAAATAATATTATAAATATGGACTCATCCTATTGCTGCTGTTGAACTCATATGGAAGATACCACTGGCATTCAAAGGGTTAATGGTGTCCAGGGGTGGGAGATTTGGAAATATATTTGCTTAACTTGATGAGTTATTATTATAAGTTATCTCCGCCAACATGTATGGCATATGGAGATTTAATACCCGGATGTTGGTTTTTAAACAGGTTGACAGGGACCGATCAGGACTATTTAAAATACACTCTAGCCTCGGAGCCTATTTTTTCAATTCATGTGCCAGATTTCAATTTACGGAGTCACACTGCTGTTTGTAACACACACTGCAAGTATGTAGTAGCTCTCATCATTTTCATTTAGTACACTATAGCAAACATTAATCTTCACTGTGGTTTCTGATCAAGTCTTGGCTGCCTATTTAGGCAGCCAAGACTTGATCAGAAACCACAGTGAAGATTAATGCTTGGTAATTAAGACCTGAAGTATTACCTTAAGCACTCTACAACAATGATAAATGATAATCATATATATGATACATGTAAGAGTGTCTCTCTCGATTATCCATCGAAAGAATATCAAAATATGATCTGAGAAGTTACGCGCCAACTGAGAAGCCTATTTTTGAGATTTAAGAGCCAGGTCCTGATGTTTCAGAACCAAATACGCACTGGCGCATGCCCAGGTCGGTCCCTGGGTTGAGAGTTGATTAAAATTGGTGGTATGAATTAATTATTCAAAATTTGCTTTATTACAAATTATTAGAGAGTTTACAGGCACTCTCCAATAAAATTTAATAAAACAAATTTATATGAACAAAATATTATTTGCGTTTGACTGAATATGAAACATGACCAAGATTAATGTTGGCTTTTACTCTGGTACCCCAATTTTTTGGAAAGCCCTGATAATGACTTCTAGTTCTGAGCAACCAATTAATGACATTTTCAACAGCCAGGATCACATGGTGTCAAAAGCTGAAGAACATGGAGAGAACCATCAAGCAGTGACAAACAACTGTCACACTCTTCAACTTATTAACTCTGCACAAGCAGAGTTACCAGCGGTTGAAGACAAGTGCACCTTCAACCTGCACAGTGCCTTACTTAGCATATAGTGCCCTCACATGGGTTATCAGGATTAAGTGTCTTGACAAGCACATAATGTTGTTACTGCTGGTAAGGATCAAACTGCCAACCTATCAGTTGAAGTCCATTGCTCTAACCAGTGAGCCACCACGTTCCCTTAGATTTACTGTGTGTGCAAGGATTTATACAGAACAGTCACAGTGGATTGGTTGTGATGTCTGTTTACCAGAGTAATAAAAATAATCACCAGCAAAATTTTAATTAAAGAAGCACCGGGTTGTACCCAGTGCTTCATTAACCCTTTACCCAACGTAACCGCCAAAACCGGCCAGCGTTATTCTAAAAAATCGCCAATTAATTTTCATTATTTTTTTCATTTTTTGTCTCAAAAACATAGGTTATGACCCCTCATTGGAACGAGCTTGTTGAGCTCGTTCCAATGAGGGGTCATAACCTATGTTTTTGAGACAAAAAATGAAAAAAATTAGTTATTCGAGAATTTTTTTTTTTTTTGCATGTGTCGTCTGCTTTTCATGTTAGGTAAAGGGTTAATTAATTTTATGATGATTATTCAGATAAGTAGTGTTCAGAGTTTAATATCATTGTGTCCATGGAAATATTGTCCACCTGTGGAAAGTGACCAGTCCATGGCGGCTGCACTGTATACAATCCCTCAGTTGACTGAGATTCTTTAGGGGGGGCATTTGCCTTTGGCCCTTGGAAGAGAGGGGGATCGCTTGCCTCAAAATGACAGCCCTAGTAATCCACCTTTTCTCTGTACAGTAATTCAATTCTTGTGACAATTGATAGCTTATAATTTATCAAGTGTGGATGCAGTTCAACTGATCATGGATTAAAGAAAATGTGTCAAAGTGTTTTTTTTTCTAACTCAACATCAAAGATTCCTTAATGGTGCAAGATTTAATGTAATGACATTCATTGCTGAAGAAAAAAAGTAGACGATTTCCATCTCTGTAAAATCAATACCATCACCGAACAAGTTGTCAGTAATGATACATGTCCTTGAGATTCTTCATACCATTGAAATCGTCAGAGCAGAGACTCCAAGAAGAATGGATCAACAGTAGAATGGAATTTTTTTTTTTTGAATGGTATTATTTCCCAAGAGGAGTACTTTACTCGAAAGTATCTTAGTAAATGGAAAATAAGTGTTAATAACTTATTGCACATTTTTTTTTTCAGCACCAATCTGTGGCTGGCAAGTCCCGTCTTTTGACTCAACATCAGACCTTTTTATAAGGGAATGGTATCCAAAACATTTGGTGAATTCATTTATTTATTTATTGGTGTTTGAAGGTCACATACTTATGCACAATGGCTAATCGTGACAGTGACAGTTTTACGAGTAAAGGAAGCTGGAGAGAACCAAGCATCGACGAGCAACTGTCAGATCCTCAACATTCTAACTCTGTTGAAGACATGTGCACCATCAACGTGCAGTTCGCCTTAGTACCCGGCATCATCGTGCCCCCATGTTGGCAACCGGGATAAAGTGCCTTGCCCAAGGACACAACGCAGGTTATCCTGGATGGGGGTCAAACTCAGGACCTCTAGCATAGAAGTTCAGCAGTCTACAAATGAGCTAATGCGCTCCCTCCTGCTGGCAAGTGTGGTCTTTTGACTAAAATTCAGACCTTTTTATAAGGGAATAGTATCAAAAACACCAGGCAAAATAGAGGAAATTTGAAGGAAAATACTAAGGCAAGTGCCCAATATTTCCTGTTTCTTAACCCTCTTCATGTGATATTGAAGTATCAAAATGGGGGCATGGTGGCGTTGTGTACTAAGGCATATTGCACGACAATGGTGCACCTGTCTTCAACCAATGCTAACCCTGCTTGTGTGGAGTTGGTATGTTGGGGAGCTGACAGTTGCTTGGTGGTTCTCTCCGGTACGCCAGCTTCCTCCACCCATAAAACTGTCGTGGTCATGATTAACCATTGAGCAGAAATATGTGACCTTAGATACCAATAAATAATAATAATAAATAAATAATCATACTAGATATGTACACAAAACTGTTTTTTTATATTGGGTTTTAATGACACTTTTAACAGCCAAGGCCACACTGTGTCAGATAATTTCATGGGTAAAAGCCATAGTATCTGGAGAGAACCACTGAACAGGGGCAAGCAACTGTCAACTTCTCCAAATTACTAACTCTGCACAAGTAGAGGTAGCAATGGTCGAACACAAGTGCACCATCAATTTGCGGTATGCCACCGTGCCGTTCCCGTGGGCAACCAGGATTAAGTGTCTTAACCCAAAGACACAATGCAGTTACCACTGGTGATGATCAAACATAAAAAACTGACATTCAAATTAAGTTTTGCCTCCTCACAAAATAGATCTTCTATATTTCTCAGGCCATTTTTTCTGAAATTTCTTGCAGGCATATGGATTTTTTTTGGATTTTTTTATTTTGGTAATTATTTCTTTGCCACCAAAAAACTCATGCTCTTGGTTTGTTTTATGTTTTAGGCCTCATAATCTCCAGCTTTATTGAATGATATCACTGACATCATTTTACATTACCAATTGAGGAAGATAACAAAACGTGGTTAATGAATCATCACAAAAAAGTGCTTGGCAACAATCGATTGAACCAATGTTCCAGGAGCTGAGCTATTGCTGTTGTCATCTGATTGCCCACAATCGGTCGATTTGGGTGGCCAATTCTGATCATCGGTTGAACACTGGCTTACTGTATATAATGTACCTCCACCTCAAGCCTGAAAATAAGCAGTCTGACATTTGCTGAATGAGGTCCCCAAAGGTCAATTTGATGATGCTATCCCATACAGTGGTCCAATTTATCCTCTTGGTACCTCTTTCTGTTTAGTTTTGAGACCCTGATTCAGATTGAGGGTCATAGAGGGTAAACGTAGTGATGCAGGGTAGCATCACAAAATTCACCCACTGGGGACCTCAGTTTGCAGATGACAGTCTGCTTATTTTCCGGCTTGCTCCACCTCTATGTTTGATTAGAGAGAAGGAGGCATTCTTCTTAGAAACAATAGTGTTTTCAAAATGCAACAGACTTTCTATGAGATTTATCAAAATTTGTAAAGGATATTTGTAAAGTACTGTGATGGGGTGGGGGGTGGGCATGTGGGGAGGGGGGGAGGAGTAGGCTTTGCAAATCGGAATTTCCATCCTACTGAATCTCGAATCATGTCAATGAGGTTTACTAAAATCTAAAAAAAACTCATTTAACAAAACCGGCCAGCGCTGTTCACAAAAATCACCAATCAATTTTCATTATTTTTCCACTTTTTGTCTCGAAAAACATTGCTTATGACCCCACACTCGAATGATCTTGTTCAGCTTGTTCCAATGAGGTGCCATAAGCTATGTTTTTGATGCACAAAATGACAAAATTAGTTATTGAAGAATTTTATTTGCAAGTGTCATCTGCTTTTCATGTTAGATAAAGGGTTAAAATAATTGGTTTGCAAGAGTCATTTTCTAAATGTGTTGGGTAGAAGAGAGTTAAAGGGGAAATCTGCCATAAATATGAATAATTTCTGTTTTACAATACTGTGACAACAGTTGACAGAGAATTTCAATTGGATTGTGACCAGGTCACAATCCATGCAAAATTACCTGTCCGTTTATCTCCCTGCAACACTCGAAATATGAGAACATTGAATCAGAGATATTATTTTCATTTTTTTTCCTGTGCAGTCTTGATTTTTGCAGCATTTTATTTACAAAATCTCGACCCACTAAGTGTGTTGCGAATGGATCGTGGAAAAGACTACTTTGTGACCTCAGTACTGTACCCCTGAAAAAACATGGCACCCCCACTTTTTTTGTATCTCAATGTTTAACACTCTGCTCTCAGATGTCCAAATGGCAAAGTTTTCAACAGTAAATATTTCCCATAGTGCAGTTTGATATTTAACCGTTTACCCAACGTAAGCGCCAAAACCAGCCAGCGCTATTCTAAAAAATCGGCAATTAATTTTCATTTTTAAAAATTTTTTTGTTTCAAAAACATAGGTTATGACCCCTCATTAGAACGAGCTCATTGAGCTCGTTCCAACGAGGGGTCATAACCTATGTTTTTGAGACAAAAAATGAAAAAAATTAATTATTCAAGAATTTTTTTTGCAAGTGTCGTCTGCATACCATGTTAGGTAAAGGGTTAACCAAATATACCTAGTCTGACAGAGCTCTGTCAAACAAGATGTATTTGGTTAAATTCATTGTTAAACAAGAGTAATATGGTGTTTGGAGAAAATTCTGTTGCACTACCAGTATGTAAGGAGTTACTCTCAAGGACCAAGACCAAAGCAAGGAACATACTACAGCTATACAGCTCCAGAGAACTCACCAGATGGCACACTGACCTTCAATTTTCCCAGTGGAAACCATCTGGCCCAGAACAAGAGTGGGACATCCCCTTTCATGCTCGCTCCAACTCACTGCAATCTGAGTTGGGTGATGCATTGCATCATGACCCATAATTGAAATCTGGTGCCCCCAACTCGGAAAATGTTTCACCCCTGTTTTGGGGTTGGAGTGTTTTCCGCAGCTTATTATGTTGAGGAAAAGATCTGAAGCAACTCATTAGTTGTACAAGATAACTGTAACAGTGTACTCTGGAATCAATGTATTTCAGAAGATGTCTTGAACTTGTTTTACACTGACATCTATCAACATTAACATTTCCCTGTATTCACACCCATCTTTTCAGATACATGTACAAGATCATGGGACCTACAACTGTTCTTTTATCAAGCAAACATGAGAAAAGAGTTGAGGTCTTTTATTTATACCAAGAGCTAAATTCATGAAGAATTTTGGGCCCATATACCGGTAGGTACATATGTTCATAGATACAAGGTCTCAGACTAAGTGCAGTTATTGATCGAGCATCCACTCAACTTTCAACATCCTCAACAAGCAATGATTGTCAGGTACTCGACTGATGAAATGATGCCAACAACGAGATGTTGATAAGAAATCTGGTTCATTTAGAGTTTCTTAGTTTCAGTGACAATAACGTTTTCTTCTATCTTTTGTGTCTTTGGTGCAAAAATGTGAAACATTGATCGGCTAGGCCTTTCTCTATGAATTAATCAATCCTGCCATCTGCATTTATTGATTTTTTTGTGCAATAATATTTAAAATCATGCTTAACAAATATTATTAAACTTCAGCAACTGATAGAGGGTTGTATCAGTATTTGCCTTGTTACAATTTATGGGGGAGAGTGCCTACAGGCAGTTTCCCATAAATTGTAGCAAGGCAAATCTATACAGACTATATAATAATTTCTTTCATTTTAAAGGTAATATGAAGAAGCACATCCACAGAATATGAAATCTTTAAATTATGTCGAGGAATAGGGGGTGGTCCTTAGCAAACAAAGTCTCAGTGTGAGTACCAGTAGTTTTTATGCATTCAAATGTCAATCCTCAACTTGAGAGTCCAGAGGAAATATAACAAAATGAGAGGAACATAAATAAAAGGGGGGTACAATTTTTCGAGTCTGGGCACGATCGACTGGATTGGAGCCCAAGATATCAATTCACGCTTGCTCATTATTGTGTACTTTTTTGAGAGCACGGTAGCTCAGTGGTTACGGAATTGGACTTCAAACTGAAAGGTCCACGATTCGATCCCCGCCAGGGGTAAATGCACTGTACCCTTGGCAGGCCTAGCATTCTTTAGGAGTACAGGAGTGCTGCACGCCTAGAAAAGATTGAGGAGGGCAATTTTTTGCACCCCTTGTTTTTCTGGAATGCCAGACATGTTTGGGACTGCCTTTAAAATCTGTTATCATTCCGTCCCTTGAGTTCCAATGTGTTCTATATGCCACCAGGCACATAGAATGCATTGGAACTCAGTGGACGATTTGTTGATGTTGCATTGATTCGCAGTAATTCATGACCCATTCTGTGTAGCATTTCAATACATTTTGAGTGTTGAAGATTGTCACATAAGAATTGAATGCAACATTTTGAATAATGAGAAGATGTGTGTGCCACTTTTTCCACTGTGCAGCTGAATGTAGTAGATTTTTTCAGTCACAATAATAAAACCTTGAAATGAATAATAAAAATTGAATATGCATTGAAGATTCTAAGTGCAATTGCACTCCCAAGCAATCTGAGAAGGGCAATTGTTTTGCACTCATTGATTTTCTAGACTACCAGGCCTGCCTTGGGCAAGGCACTTAATTTTGATTGACCACATACACGGTACTCTGTACTAAGGCGTACTGCACATCAAAGGTGCACTTGTCTTCAACCAATGCTAACCCTGCTTGTGTGGAGTTAGTACGTTGGAAAGTCTGGCAGTTGCTCACCATTCCTTGGTGGTTCTCTCTGGGTGCTATGGCTTCCTCCACCTGTAAAACTGTCCAACATGAAGTGACAATGACATTCGAAAGTGTCATTAAATAAATAAATAAATAAATAAATGTACTTTCTTACAAAACTAGATTTGATAATTGAACTTGTGTCACATGCATAGTCAGTCATACAAATGAAGTAGTGGTATCTGTGGTACCTGATTTGGGCAGTTGGGGATCAGTGTGACCAATCTGAAGTACAGTAAGTATTAAGTAAACAAGAAGTTGGGAAGCCATTGAGCTGTGACTACACATATTTATCCAAATGAAATTAAGTGTCAATAACACTATAGCTTAACTTGACTGTGTGTAGTGTTTGATGAAAAGGATAATGTTCTATGTTTATGATGGGATTATGAAATAAGACAAGAATTGTGATAATTGAGAATATATGAATTTCTGTTCCCTATATGCTATGCTTTCAATAAGAATAATTTGAGGTGTAGACTATGCTAAAGAAATGAGGTCTGGATTAATGTGGCCCTCACAGTTAATGTATGTCAACCAAAGTTAACAAGTTACCGTAAAATAATTCCAAAATGAGTCATCCTACTAAGTTATAATGAAGTCCCTTCATAAATATAACTCATAGACTTTGCTAAAGGAATCTAGGTCATTTTTCTCTTCGGCGGTCACGGTTGACCAATCATGACCAAAATAGGATTATCTCACCAAGATATCCTATCAAGTTACAATGAAATCCCTTCATAAAAACAACCTGTAGACAGTCCTAAAGGAATCTAGGTCACATGAGCAGGTGGTGGTAACGCCTGACCGATTGTGACAAAAATAGGACTGTCTCATATAGACATCATACTGAGTTATCTTTCAAAGTTACAATGAAATCACTTCATAAATATAGACTGTAGACTGTGCTAAACAAATCTAGGTCACGTGCCTGTGCAGACGTTACGGTTGACCGATCATGGTCAAAATAGGATGTTCTCATCTAGACATTATACTGAGTCATCCTAAAAATTTGCAAAGAAATCCCTTCATAAATGCAAGCTGTAGACTATGCTAAAAGAATCTAGGTTACATGCCCTGCAGCTTTGACGGTTGACTGAACCCAACCAAAATAGGACATTCTCAACTAGACCTGATACAGAGTCATCCTACGAAGTTATAATAAAATCCCTTCATAAATTCAACCTATAGACTGTGCTAAAGGTTTTTGGGTTTCTGGCCCGCGCTGCCGTGACAGTTGACTAAAAGGAGATGTTCTCATCTAAACATTATACAGAGTCATCCTACCAAGTTACAAAAAAATCCCTCCATAAATACAATCTGTAGATTGTGCTAAAGGTTTTCAGGCATTGGGCTCGCATAGCCATCATGATTAACCGATCGAGACCGAAAGAGGATGTTGTCATCTGAACATTATACAGAACCATTAGACCAAGTTACAATTGAATCCCTTCATAAATACGACCTGCAGAATGAGCTAAAAGTTTTAGGGTTTCGGGCTCCCGTAGCCATCATATGTAGTTACTTATTTATTTATTGGTGTTTAAGGTCAAATACTTATGCACAATGGCTAATTGTGACCGTGACAGTTTTACGGGTGGAGGAAGCCAGAGTACCTGGAGAGAACCACTGAGCATCGACAGGCAACTGTCAGCTCCTTAACATTCTAACTCCAAGCAGGGTTAAAGCGGTTGAAGACATGTGCACCATCGATGTGCAGTACGCCTTAGTACATGGTGTCGTCGTGCCCCCATGTAGGCAATAGGGATAAAGTGCCTTGCCCAAGGACACAACGTGGGTCATCCCGGACGGGGATCGAACTCAGGACCTCTAGCACAGAAGTCCAACAGTCTACCACTGAGCCACCGCACTCCCCGACATCATATAAAATATTGTGAAAATCGCACAAGAACTACGGGGTGTAGCCTGTGCTAAAGAAAATGTGTACAACAGACTCACAGACTTCAGCACAAGTGATGGCAATAGCTTTTCCAATAACTCTTGAGTTGTGAAATATAATCCCAACTGATTAAAATATAATAATAACGCTCATCACCTCCTTTCACAAAATCCAATATAACAATTCTTAACCCTTAAGTCCTCAGATTAATTTTAAAGTATTTATGGCCTTTTTCTGCTTACATAGTTATTGATGACTTGGCAGTGGTTCTACATCACTGCTGGCTGCCTATACAGGCAGCCAGCAGTGATGTAGAACCACTGCCAGGGAAAATTCAGTCTACACACAAGAGTAATAAAAAAGATTGCACAAGGGGGCACCTGCTTCAATGCAATATAAAAGTGGCGGTTTGGGGCTATATGGGGGCTTAAGGGTTAAATTCCATGCACTCACCACCATGCCCCTGCCCATTAAAATGACAATATGAAGGTTTATTTCATCCAACCTGATATCTCTCAAATGTTCTTTCAGTCTTTCACCAGTCTTTCACCCACCATTCGCTCTGTCTCGCCAACATACCGAGCTGATTCACACTTCTGACACACTAGGGCATACACTGGGTTTCTCCGCTTAAAATAATATTCCAACTATATCGTCAAGGCATGGTTTTGATGAAGGCATGCCTTGATGTTGAAATTGGAATATTTCAGTAGTTGAGACCAGAGCCATCACAATAGGGCCACCTCAAGTTTACAACCTCCCCAAATCATTCATCTTTGCAATGTCTCTGCACAACAGTGCATAGTAAACAAAACAAATTCATCTCTCTTCGCATGAACAAAAATTCTGGATGTAGCACTCTTAACAAATATCCTTACAAGTCCTCTAACAGATCTATATTCTCAAAGAGGTGAAGCAGATTATCAGAACAATCTCCAATACACACTTCAAGAGTTCCTTTTTCAATTTAACCTTTTATAGCTTTTAATTATTTATATTGGTAAAATAATGAATAGAGTTCTATAAAAAAAATCCACGTTCAATTTTTTTTTTTATCACCAATGATTTTTTTATGTTATGAATGATGATCATTGGTTTTTTTAATGACATCACTTCACCTTTAGTATGTTGTTTAACCCTTTACCCAACGAATCGGCCGCATCCGCACGTGTAATATGCAAATTCAGCAGTTGATAAAATATTATTTTTCCAAAAATTTCAACAAAACCATATCATGTGACCCCTCGTTGGAACGAGCTCATCAAGCTCGTTCCAACGAGGGGTCACATGATATGGTTTTGTTGAATTTTTTTGAAAACTTTCAAAAAATGATATTTAAAATAATAAATTTTGATATCAGCTGCGTTGGGTAAAGGGTTAAGGTTATTTGAAACCTTCAAGACAGGGCTTTATATTTTGCTCCAGAATTGCTTTAACCCTTTACCTAACATGAAAAAAGCAGATGACACAAACAAAATTCTTAAATAACTAATTTTTTTAATTTTTTGTCTTAAAAACAAATGTTATGACCCCTCTTTGGAACAAGCTAGATAAAAGTGAAAAAAAGAAAAAGAAAATTAATTGGCAATTTTTTTGTGAATAATGCTGGCCGGTTTTGGCCATTATGTTGGGTAAAGGGTTAATGCAAAAACTTCTTGGGTCTCAATACATCCAATTTAAACATTTGATTTATTATATTTCAACTGACAGAGCTCAATGAGCAGGGTTGAGGCCCTTCCAGAGCACAATGAGCAACGTTAAAAAAAACAAAATAAATTAAATGTTCAATTTTACCACCAGAATAGTGGTGGATCAGGGTTCCTGCAGACAAGGACTGATAAAATTCAAGGCTATTCAAGGCAATTTCTCGACATATTTCAAAATTTTCAAAGTTCTACAATAGCCAAATTCAAGGATTTTCAAGGTCTGTCTTCACTTGTCCGAACTAGGACCCTCTGGTAATGGCCCCTCCTCCCACTTCCCTTTCAGGGAAGTGGGAGGTGGGGGTAGTGACAGGAGGGTCCATGTTAGGACTACACTTACATGAACTGTGGCATATAAAACTATATAGTTATGATTGTGTCCTTTGTTTGCAGCTTTCCTAGCACATTTATCAGGATTTCAATGACCCTTAGTCAAATTCAAGGCCATTCCTTGAATTCAAGGCACCAAGGGAACCTTGTGGATCTAGTTTTTTGGGTTGGAGGAGGGTGGAGTCATGTTTCAATCGTGAGTTATGATGCAATGCATCATCCAACCCACAATTCGGAGGAGAGCACGAGATGGGGGTATCCCACACATACTGGAAGGGTTGTGGCCCTTCCCCGAGATATTTTTAAAATGTGAGGTCATGTGGTGACATTTGTGTACATAAACACAATGTTTTCCAGTCAAAATATTCCCACAGATCTATTCAAATTTTCTAAAATGGAAGCCAATTTATAGCAGCGGACAAGTTAGCCATGTGCAACCGGTACAGTATTATCTCCGATAACACATGGATATAAGGAGGTGGTTGTCATGTGCTATCATGGATAATACCAATGGCAGTCGCCCCCCACCCCTCCCCCTTTAGCTCGTGTTTGTCTCGCATGTAGGGCGTAGCCAGGAATTTCATTTGGGGACAATACATGAATGGAAGTAAAAACATACAACAACATTTATTTCCTCCATCACCATTCGCTGTGGAAAACAAATATACCGTTGAAATTATGCAAAATATATCTACTGGTCGCCTTCATTTATAGCGTCACCGACGCAGCATGATTTTGAGGTGTTACATGCCCCTAGCCTCAGTACCCTATGGCCATGCCAATTATGGGTCAGGATCTTAATTGGCATATATATAGTCATGGGGTACCTAAGCCCAGAGGGCTGACTAAGAATGCCAGTCCTGTGGAAATGATAAATTTGTTCGGAAAACATATAATGAAAAGAAAATCTAGTGTTTTTGGGTGGATACTGATCTTTTCCAGCAATAATTCAAAATGTATTCACCTTGAATTGATATATGAAACATGAAACCCACCAACTGAATCAGATTACAAGACGCTACCTGTTCCGAGTACCGATCAAATCACTTCCATGTATCAATGCACATCAGCTGTTTACTTTCATGCATCAATTCAAGGTTTAAACAAGTGGAATTATCGATAGGAATGATCAGATTCTTATAAAAAGCATATAATAAAAAGAAAATCTAGTGTTTTTGAGTGGATACCAAAAATTATATCACTCGTGACCAAGACAAATGATTATTTTTGCTCGAGCCTCGCGCAAGCACTCGCAAAAAATAAACATTTGTCTCAGTCACTCATGAGATGATTTTCGGTATCCACTCAAAAACACTATATATCCTCTATGTATCTGTTGTAACTGCTACAATAGCAAACATTGAACCCAACGACCTTTTCCAAGAAAGCAATATTATCCATGCACATTGTTCTTTGAGAAGAAGATGTAGGGAGTTGGGGGATATTTTTTAACATAATCTTTTATTTTCTTTGTGAATATTTGCAGGATGGAATGATTGGACTGCAGTGAATGCAACCATTGCAACGTATCCTGTAATTAATTTGATAGGAACCATTTTTACATGGTGTTAGTCAAGTGAGACTGATTGGTACAGAAATCTTATCAATTGAGATCTGCATAAAAAAGTGCACTCGCTATTTGACCTTGCAGCAAAGAATACCTGTACAGTTGCTATCACATTAAATGAACATATCTATCAAATAGAATACCCAAACAGTTGCATTCAAAATAATTAAACTAATATATTTTGATATCCAGTGCATTATTATTTATTTTTTTATTGGTGTTTAAGGTCACATATGTTTGCACAATGGCCAATCATGACCATGACAGTTTTACGGGTGGACGAAGCAGGAGTACCTGGAGAGAACCACTGAGCAATGGCAAGTAAATGTCAGCTCCCCAACATACTAACTCCACACAAGCAGGGTTAGCAGTAGTAGAAGACAAGAGCACCATTGACATGCAGTATGCCTTAGTACACAATTCCACCATGCCCCATGTGGGCAATGGTGGTGAAGTGTCTTGCCCAAGGACACAATGTGGTTGCCGCAGGTGGGATTCGAACCAAGGACCTCTCGGCTTGCAGCCTACACCTTTACCTACTGAGCCACCGTGCCCCCATCCAGTGCATTAGGTAAAGGGTAAACCAGTTAATTATTTACAATTTCTGTGGACTAGACACTACAAGCACTTGCAAACTTTCCTCACATGGACCACCGGGTTGGACCCGGTGGTACATGTGATGAAAGTTTGCAATTGTTACTCGTGCTGTTATGAACAGTTATAAATACTTTTCAAGTACAGAATATATGGCGCTGCGATTAAGTAAGTTATCCACTCTTTTCATTCTCTGTATGCAGACAAATTTTAATATCTATTTTTGTCATTACATATGCATGTATCTCTCAGTAGAGGTTAGGAATGATGTTAATGATATCTGTTTACAAGTAAAGAATTGTTGGGCACACTGTTTTTCTACAGGTTTTGATTTATGCTCATGGGGTAGTTTGAGCTTGATTAAGACAAAATGTGCACTTACTCACCATGCTATTACTTCAAAATAGTGTGCAATACAGTCACACGACTTCTAGCTTCAACTGTACGTGCATCTAAAGGTAAAGGACTCCAAGTGTCAATAAATGTGTGTTTTGAACAGGACATAATTAGGGAAATTACAAAAAAAATGTATGTGACCAGGAGGCAATTATGAGAAAAATTGCTTATAATACTTCTTAATAACTATGAGAAAATGGATGACATCGTTTTATAATATTCAATGGTTAAACATGTTTTATTGAAATTACTGGGTACAGGAAGACAATGGCTTATCACAAATCAATGCTTCCTGTCATGTCTAAAGACAATAACACTAAAATAGATTCCAATTAATGAATGAGAAGCAGAGTTTTGAGGAATAAACTCCAGTAAATACTATCAAGTTTTTTTTTTATAAAGGTTAGGCCCAAAACTAGGAGTGTTAAAATCACCCAACACAGGGGGGCGAAGTAGCAGCTGTATGCCAAAGGTATATCCGAGGTGTGATGTGAGGGAGAGTATGGGAGAGGTTGCCCCCCCTCCCATACTTTCCCCCAGTGTGTAGACCCCCTCACATTGGTGGGAGAAAATTTTGTAAAAGACAAGCAGCTGATAATGATTCTAGAGTATTTGGGCTTATGATATCAGCCTTTTCTAGCAGCTCAATAGGGCATGGTTAAGATAAGGTGGTTTTTCGATGCCTCTGGGAATGAGCGAGGAATTGGGTGTTTTGTGGCTAGACTGTTATGTAGAAAAAGAATATAATATAGTACAGATGTTCACTTCCGACAGATTCTGTAAATGTTTCGGTAATATTCGAAATACTGCTGAATGATCGAGAGAATATGTCAGAAATGGACATCCGTATGAGTAGGCTTTAATTGTCTGTCAGAATTGTTTTCCGATGGCTATTGAAAATTTCTAATGGAGACTGTCATAGAAGGGATGTTCACCCAGACCCCACACCCCCCCCCCCCCCCCCCCCCCCCTGCATCCCTACTGGCTTTGGCCCTGATAAAGGTAAAAGTCAATGTCTGGAAATAAGCAATCTGTCATTTGCAGAATGAGGTCCAAGGACAAAGTTACCGTTGCTCATTTGGGTACCTCTTTCTGTTTAGACCCGAGACCTCATTCTGTAGATGACAGTCTGCTTATTTCCAGACTTGGTACAGTGGAACCCTGTTAATTGTATAGCCACTTTGCCAAAAAAAAAATATTCAGTTAACAGGAGTATTCAATTAACAGGGATTGTGTTACATTCATGTATTCTAGAGATAAACTTGGCATTTATTCTATTATATCTTGTTTGACAGAGCTCTATGAGCTCTGTCAAACAATATATAAAAGATTAAATGCCTGTTTTGGATGTGCTGAAGCCAAATAGGTCTATAAACAAAGGAAAACTGGGGAGAGTCAGGGTAATTTTTTGACAGGTGGCAAGATTTTGTATTCAATTAACAGGAGTTTACTCTATAACCTTTTTTCAATAAACAGGTCAAATTTGTACTGAAGGTATGGTTTTGTCTTGGGAAAACATATTCAATTAACAGGATTATTCAGTTAAGAGATATCCAATTAAGTGGGATCCACTGTACCAGTAAATAATAAGTATATATATGTAGGGTCATACAGTTCCATCACCAACTAGATATCATGGAAATGGAATCCATCTCTGCGGGCCCGCAGCAACTAACCGATGGTAGGTATAAACTGATGTGAACCGTAATACTAAAATATTTCAAGCAATAGGTAAAATCTGATTAAAATCCCTTCCCGGACCCGAACTTGTCAGAAAAAAAAAACAAATTCTTAATAATTTGACCATGAGGTCAAACGTCAAGGTCAAAGCATGGCAACCTTGGTACGCACGCACGGACGCACGGACAGAGCGATCACTATAGGGCGTCCGCCTCACGGTGGAGCCCTAATTATCCTGATTATATCTCAAGTCTCTAAGTCATCATCATTACCAAGGATTCTGCTGCCTTCTTTGGGAAAGGGTCTGGGGTCCATGCCATTGGGGAAATTTATATCACAGGGGCTAAGATTGGGAATTTGTTTTGGAGGGGAAGAAACATACAGAGAAATTTTACATTCAAATTGAGCAGATAACATTAGGACCGATACCTGAGCAACTGCATTTTACTACAAGTAAGTTTTATAACAAAAAGTCAGATGGGATCAAGTTCACCCCAGTCTCTTTAGTCTCTATCAAACTGTTCTTGTACTATTAAAGAAGAACTTCAATTGCCTTTGAAGCCAGACACGTCCTTAGCTTTGTTAGGTACGCAATTTAAATTTAATGCACAATTGGTGTTCTGTACAGATTCGTCATAAGGAAACCAAAGGTTCCGAGGCCTCATGGCTACCCAGTTCAGAACACTAATGAACACTAATTAAGTGTCATAAGTCAGCAGATTTATTTATTTATTGGGGCTTAATATCACATCAGCATCTATGGCTATATTGTGGCGATTAAACAATATGTACTGTAAAAGAAATTTGTATTTTAGGAAATAAAACAATTCATTATAAGCTCTATAGATAAATAGGTTATCGCCACTTGATTCCTAGAACTCTTCTCCCTGCAGAGACGAAT
Source organism: Pictodentalium vernedei (assembly GCA_031216915.1). NCBI lineage: Eukaryota > Metazoa > Mollusca > Scaphopoda > Dentaliida > Dentaliidae > Pictodentalium > Pictodentalium vernedei. Next base: position 121,958,605 of record CM062292.1, on the reverse strand, counting down.
ATAAATTACATACGGCTGGCATGCAAAATTCTTTCTTTCGGAGTGTGCATTGGATAACATTGTGATGAAATTCAATCACATGGTCAAAACTGTGATCACACTAGTGGAAAAGCCCTACTATTGCATAACTGTGCATCATATCTTGATTACACCGAAAGAGTTGTCAATGGTCAATGGCTTTATATGATGTGCAATGTACAGGCTGATGTTCATAGTCACGTTGATCGATATGCAAAATCTTTCCCAGGGTAGAACACCATGGATCCTCCTCCTCCAACCCACCCTGGCTGGTGTGGTTTGGATGAAGAGGGTTCTGCGGTGTTCCCCTAAGAAAATTTGAAAATTATTCTACCAAATGGAGACGTAATATTGACAATACCGCAAATACCAACCGGAAGCAGCTAGTCCAAGAACGACAAATCACTTTCTGATAGATGCTACAGTGGAGCCCACTTAACTGGATATCTCTTCATTGTATATCCCTATTAACTGAATATAATTTCCGAACACAAAACCATTTACTATCCCTCCAGTACAAATTTGACCTGTTAATTGAATATAGGTTATAGAGTAAACTCCTGATAATTGAATAAAAAATCTTGTAACATGTCGAGAAATTACCCTGAATCTCCTCAGTTTTCCAATGGTTAAAAACCTATTTGACCTCAGTACATCCAATACAGGCATTTAATCTATTATATCTTGTTTGACAGAGCTCTATCTGTCAAACAAGATATAATAGAATAAATACTAGAATAAATAAGTTTATCTCTAGAATACAGGAAAGTGGCAAATCACTGTTAATTGAATACTCCTGTTAATTGAATAATTTTCATTGGCAAAGTGGCTATTCAATTAACAGGGTTCCACTGTATAAGCAAAAATCAATTAAATTATAATGAAGATTAAATAAGTTGTGATACCAGTAATGAGAAAACGATTTATTTATTTAATTATTTATTTATTTATTTATTGGAGTTAATGCCACATAGCATCTAGGGCTATTTCATGGTGAGAAAATGATAGGAGTATAAAACATATCATTATCAATTGTGAAGTTAAATTTGTTTATTAAAAACAGGAAATGAATACAAGACAATGACAGAGAGGAGGAGGAGTAGCTTGGGCAGTGATGAGTGTTGATACCAGTAGTGTAGCAAATACCTGATAAATCAACCCGTTGATCTGAAACTTGAAGCGTCTATTAAGTAAAAACAATTTTTAAAACTTGTTAAAACAGTTGATTTCTCAAAGAAGTGACAGAATTCTGTGCAGGCTCATATGATAAAACAGATCTCTAAGAGATTCTACTGTAAAATACTGCCATACCACCTGCTTAAAATCAGTGCAATTAAAAGAATGTGCTCCATTCTACACATCTGTTGGCATGGAGCACACTCTGGCATAAATCGCCAGACGAATGCACAAAAACTGTTCAATACAGTGATTATTAACTGGGTGACAATACCCTGTGCACTATACAGCCTGAAGGTAAATCTCTTCAAAAGCAGGTCTAAGAAATTAATAGTTCTGTCAATACAGTGGAACCCTGTTAATTGAATAGCCTTTATGCCAGTGAAAATTATTCAATTAATGTGAGTATTCAATTAACTGGGAAACAGTCACTTAGCTGTATTCTTGAGTTAACCTGAGCATTTAGTCTATCATATCTTGTTTGAGAGAGCTCACAGAGCTCTGTCAAACAAGATATAATAGATTAAATGCCTGTATTGGATGTACTGATGCCAAAAAGGTCAATAAGCAAGGGGAAGTTGGTGACTGTTAGGGTAAATTCTCGGCATATTATAAGATTTCTTATTCAATTAACAGTTTACTCTATAATCTATATTCAATTAACAGGTCAAATTTGTACTGAAGGTATGGTAAATGGTTTTGTGTTTGGAAATTATATTCAATTAATGGGTTATTCAATTAAGAGATATCCAATTAAGTGGGCTCCACTGTATTCTATTTGATTGGTGAGTTCTCGTTTCAATTGATCGAGCAACTAGAGGAACACGCTTAGTCAATGCAGGTGAAAAGTTCAGGGCGGATGTTTGCAAAAATACACAACAATAACATTTTTAAATTGCAGGTATGCAGTGTGATTAATAGGTATGAACTTCAATCATGAGAAAATACTGGTAAACTGAAAAATTGTAATTTCATTTGAAATTTAAAAACTTGTTTGTTCCAAAGAATAACAGTAAGCAATAGGAAATGGCTTTTCTCCATCTACACATGACATCTGAAATGCATTGTATACAATCTACTGGCAACCAAAGTATTGTTGAGAGATGATTACAATGAACCCATTGTAAGTCAAGAAATGAGAGGGCTGCACTGTAGTTTTTTGTGTATTAAAAATGACATGCACATTACCTTAAAAATGACATACACATTACCTTGAGTACGATCAAGTTTATTGGGATTTTCTGGACCAGAGAATTGTACTCCGGGATGAGAATTACATACAATAAAATTTGATAAAATTAGCAAAAAATCTTCACATTTTTTAGGGCAAATTTGTGAAAATTAAGTTGCTTTGAAAATAAAAGAACACACAGAGTGAACACGTTAGTTATGAAATATTTTATTTCTAAAAATTTGCATGAAACTGGTCTTTTAATAAACCTTTACCTAACATAGCAGCCAAAAATGGCTAGAAAATTAACCAGAATAAGCCAAGCCTACCACAACCTAAAATATCTCTGAAGTTTCTCAGTAAAACCATACAAATATGGATATCATTCGAACCAGCTCATTGAGCTGGTTCTAATGATATCCATATCAGTATGATTTTATTGAAAAATTGGGAAATTTGTTTTTGATAAATATGAAATTTAATATATTTTTTCAAAATACTGTGTTAGGTAAAGGGTAAGACCATTTGCATGCAAATTTACTGAAATAAATTTTCAGCATTTTTGGCAAGCAGAGAGAGTTTCCAGAGAAAATTGTCTGAAAGGTTGGACTTACACACAAAGGAAATAATATTATACAGTGCTTATATTCCATCTCAATTTTGGGCGAATCCATTTGGATTCTTGCAAAAATGGTTGTCCCAGTGTCCATGAGTGTCCCAGGATCCCATGGTTGAACTCCTGCTGTATACTGATAACACATGTTAACCCTTTACCCAACACAGCTTTTTAATTTTTAAAACCTAAACTGAATTTTCTAGTTTTTTAAAAAATAAACAATATTTACCATTAAAACCTTAAAAAATATGGATGTCGTTGAGCCGGTTCCAATGAAAGCCAGATTTGTATAATTTTACTGACAAAGTGTCAGGTTATTTATGGTCATGTCAGCCATATTTTGGTTAATTTGCCAACCACAATATTGGTAAAGGGTTAAATTGACTCAAGTCTTTTCACGCAAACTCCTAGAGGACCAGTGAGAATCTACATGGATTCTCGCTGGTTTTGTTCCAAGAATCTTTGCATGAATTGATTTTTAAATTTTCATCGAAATATAAGCAATATGTGTATTGTGATTATCCGCGAGCTTATATCTGATATCAGAGATTCTTCTGCCCTCTTTGGGAAAGGATCTGGAGCCCATGCAATTGGGAAAATTTGAATCAGGAAGGCGCCAGCTTGGAATTTGTTTGGAAGAAACACACATAAGAATAAGAAATGTTAATATTGAGTTAAGAACATTAATACAGAAGGTACTACACGTATAGTACCCATAGTTTTATAACAAACAGTCGCAGCCTGCGGCAACCGCGTTGTGTCCTTGGGCAAGACACTTCACCCCCATCGCCCCTGTGGGGGCACAGTGGCACTGTGTACTAAGGCGTACTGCACGTCGATGGTGCACTTGTCTTCAACCAATGCTAACCTTGCTTGTGTGGAGTTAGTATGTTGGGGAGCTGACAGTTGCTTGCCATTGCTTGGTGGTTCTCTCTGGGTACTCCAGCTTCCTCCACCCGTAAAACTGTCATGGTCATGATTAGCCATTGTGCAGAAACATGTGATCTTGAACACCAATAAATAAAATAAATAAATAACAGTTGCATGAAATAATGATCAGTCTTTGTAATCTCTATTAAATAAATTACATTAAATAATGAAGATATTTGTGCATTTTGCTACACTTCAACAGTCAACATTCTGTGGCGTAGCAGTTGTGTCTTGGCTGGTCTTGGCTGCCTATATAGGCAGCCAAGACTTGCCTAGAAACAACTGACAAGATTTTTGAGATGTTACTTGCACATGTATCTAAAAACTCCATGTTGAGGCTCGTATTTTGTTGCATCAAAAAGTGATTAAAGTCAAAATTAGGCCTTCAATAGCTAAAGAAGCATTAAATTTTTATTTATTTATTTATTTATTTATTTATTTATTTATTTATTTATTTATTTATTGGTGTTTTATGCCACATGTGACCATATATTTATTTACTGGTGGGTGTTTAAGGTCATATACTTATGCACAGTGGCAAATCATGACCATGACAGTTTTATGGGTGGAGGAAGCCGGAGTACCTGGAGAGAACCACCGAGCATTGACGAGCAACAGTCAGCTCCTCAACATTCTAACTCTGTTCAAGCTCCGCTCAAGCAGGGTTACAGCGGTTGAAGACATGTGCACCATCGACGAGCAGTACGCCTTAGTACACAGCGTCATTGTGCCCCCATGTAGGCAACTGGGATAAAGTGCCTTGCCCAATGACACAATGCGGGTCATTCTGAACGGGGATCGAACTCGGGACCTCTAGCATAGAAGTCCAACAGTCTACCACTGAGCCACCGCGCTCCCCTTAAATTTTCATTTGAATGAAAAGTGAGGTGGGGAATTTGGGGTTTGAACTGGGGAAAAATCATGCCAATATGCAACTGGGAAAGGGTCCCATATTCAGCCCCTGAAGACAACCAAAAGCATCCCTGGCTATCCATTATGATTTTATGATCTCTTCAATTATTACTGTTATTTCGTTATTGGCATTTAATGTTACTTTTGGCATATTTTCATTTGTGTGTTGGAACTGAATGTCACTTTTAGCATATATGGCTATACGAAGGCTGCAACTCAATAATAAAGTTGCATACAGTTCAGTTAAGCCAATCATTTATCCCTATGCTACCCTCTCCTGAGGTCTGCCTCTCCAGGACTGGGTATATTTTTAGCAGTAAAACAGACAAATTATTTACTGTAGTCAAGAAGCACTGCTCCACTTTTGGGGGGTTTACACAGGGATTCAGCATCTATGGTTACATGTATATCATCCATATGACATGATTTATTTATTGGGGTTTAATGACACTTTTGACAGCCAGGGTCACCTCGTGTCGGACAGTTTTACAGGTGGAGTACCTGGAGAGAACCACTGAGCAATGGCAAGCAAGTGTCAGGCTCCCCAACATATGAACTCCACACAAGCAGGGTTAGCATTGGCATTGGTTGAAGATAAGTGTACCATCGACATGCAATACGCCTTAGTACACCAACAGCACAGTGCCCCCACATGGGGAATTGGAATGAAGTGTCTTGCCCAAGGACACAATGCGGCTGCCGCTGATGGGATTCGAACCGAGGACCTCTCAGCTTGCAGTCTGTATCTCTAACTACTGAGCCACTGTGCTCCCCACAACATGATTTGAATGTAAGGTTTAACCAAATGTTTTCACCTCTCCTGCCAACATCAGAAGACTTCGAGTATCAGGCACTGGTTGCCGAGTACCATTTCACAAGTAAAAAAGAATTTGTTTTCCAAAGAAAACTAGACCTGTTTGTAAGCACAACTAACGAAATATCCCCTCAATGTGCAGGCCAACCCAAAATAAAGATTGCTATCAAGACGATTTTTAAAAATATGTTAGAACATTGTATTCTTGCTTCATTTTGATACTCAGAAAAGGAAAGAAAAATAAAGTGTCACCATACGGTGATGCAAAAAGATACCCCCGCTTATTTAAAAATGCAAGTCTGACTATAGGTGATACTGTTTTTGGGTATATACAAATTCTAAGTCCATAAAGGCAATGACTCTGGCAATAAAATCTCGAATGACACCTACATTAAGTCACTCAACCATGTACTTTACAAGTTATTCATGACTGAATTTCGGGACGGACGGAGGAGCAATGACTCTGTAAATAAAATCTCTAACAACACCTGCATTTCACTATAGGTATACAGCAATAGGATACAATTGCACACCAAATATCATGTCATTCAACCAAGTACTTTACAAGTTATTCTTGATTGAATTTTGGGATGAATGGACGGGTGGACGGATAGATGGACAGACCTTGTACTGGAGGTAGACATCAATAAGATAGGGTTGCACCTTAAATATGAAGTCATTCCACTGAGGCCGGGGAAAAATAATTAATTTGTTCATTTAACATGCTGAAAAAAAATAGGGTCGGTCGGTCGGGATTTTTTTTTTTTTTTCACCATTATTTTTTACGATGAATGCCTTTCAAGTGTCTCAGAAATCAACCTGTATATCCCTATATATCCCTCATGTCCTATTTGTTTGGTTATTTTATACGATTTGCATCAGTAAATAAAACTATAAACCATTTTTCTATGCGTTTTCATTTCTTAAATTGAAACCCGTAACGAGACTCCAGAATTCGAAGATCGCGGCTATGTATGATTGTTCCATTGTTTCTTTGTCAGGTCAAGAACGTGATCACACTTTGCGGTCATGTTTTAGGTGTGGAAGATGGAGAGAATTTAGGTGTGAAAATAATGGATTTGCATCCTTTGAACATTTCACTTCAACGTCATGAAATTCTTCGGTATGTATGGCTTTAAAAATGTCTATAAATGAGGATGAGTTGGAAACTGTTCTTAAAAATTGCTGTTTCCCTCTGTGTTCGCACTTTTCTGTGTGAATTGCGACAACGCTTGTAGCCGACATTTTGATATAAACACGTGTTCTGAAACTTGTTGCTGTGAGCGTCATCGGTCGACGTGCACGCTCCCTTTAACATGAGAAACGTTCCAGGGACAGTCGTACCACGCAAAGTTGGTGCTATTATTTCGTTAGGCGATAGCGATTTCATTATTTTTTCTTTTTCTTAAATTTTTTTTTCTGTGCAAGGTAAAAAATATTTAGGGTCGGCGGCAAAAATAGGGTCGGTCGGGTTACCTGAACAAATTAATTATTTTTCCCCGGCCTGAGTACTCTGCAAGTTATTCATGAATTAATTTCAAGGCAGACAAATTCTAAGTCCATAAAGGGCAATCAATGACTCTGGCAATAAAATCTCGAATGAAACCTGCATTTCACTATTATAGAACAATAGGATACACATGCATACCAAATATCAAGCCATCAACCAAGTACTTTACAAGTTATTCATGATTGAATTCCAGGATGGACAGACGTACAGATGGACAAGGCGAATCCTATATACCCTCGCTGGGGGTATAACAAGCACTGCTCTATTTCTTCCACACCAGACGACATGCGAACATTCCGAAAGATCAGCTTCGCAATAAAATAATTCTGATAAAATGATTCGTAGTGGCAACATAACAATGAAATGATTATATAGGCCCTGGAAAATGAAAGTACACTTTTAACCCTTTACCTAACATGAAAAGCAGACGACACTTGCAAAAACAATTATTGAATAACTAATTTTTTGTCTCAAAAACATAGGTTATGACCCCTCATTGGAACGAGCTCGACAAGTCCGTTCCAACGAGGTGTCATAATCTAGGTTTTTGAGACAACAAATGAAAAAATAATGAAAATTAATTGCCGATTTTTTAGAATAGTGCTGGCCAGTTTAGGCCGTTACATTAGGTAAAGGGTTAAATAGCTGACAAGGAGTTTCCATAGCCTGTATGAATCCTGTAAAGATGTTTTATGCAAGGGAAACTTGGTATGGCCTGAACCCAATATTATATAAAATCAAATCTATTAACAAATCTATGGTACATTCACTGCTCAACAAGATGTTCAACAAGAGCTGAATGGATGTTGAAGTCCAATCTGATATTTCATCTTTCATTCTCTACCAAGACACGTTCTGCAAACAGCTCTATTTGCCCACAACTTTGTTTATCAATCACAAGTGCTATTTCCAACTCGAAAATATAAGCAATGCTTAGCTAAAGTTATAGAAATAGTCAGTTACAATTGGATGAGCTCACTATAATCATGGACCTTTGTAAACTATTCTTGAAGTATAATTTACAAATGGGGGCTATAAAAGTTGGAACATGTTCATTTCAATGCCAAAGATCAAGTAGCATATGAATTAAACATTTGCCTGTCTGAAACATTAAATTTAACATCCTCTCAGCCAGACTCATTCCTATTTTAAAATTCTCAAAATGTTTGTTTAACCCTTATTAAGCCCCCATACAGCCACAAACTGCTCTTTTTATATTGCACTGAAAAAGTTATATTTATTTATTTATTGGTGTTTAAGGTCACATATTTTTGCACAATGGTCTAATCATGACCACAAAATGAGTATCAACTCAAGACCAGGAGTGAGTGTTGTTAATAAGGCATGTTGCCCATTTTAGAGAGGGTCTGCACCTTTCAAGCATTGGTGACTGGGCCCGATTTTTTTTTCCGCAGTGAACCACGAGGAACTGAAAAAGTTGTCCATTTATTTATTCATTGGGATTTAACAACACTTTTGACAGCTAGGGTCACCTCATGTCTGACAGTTTTATGGGTGGAGGAAGCCAGAGTTCCCAGGGAGAACCACCAAGCAGTGGCAAGCAACATGACAAAGTTGTGACCCAATCACGATCTGACAGGAAAAAAATACCGCTTTTGTGATCCAAGTACTGACACCACTATTAATTTGGGAGAAAAAATCCCAGCAATCACAATTTTTTGGTAGTGAGGAATTCAGGGAAAATGCCAATACAATTATTATTTCCAATCATATATCCTGACCATCACTGTTATTCAGAAGACATCACTATTATTAGGCAGGTATACTGTACCTAAAATATGCTTTTCAATAACTATTTGATTACAGTTTATTGGAGGAAGCCTTTGGACATGCTTCAATAAATTTTAACAGAGAAAATCACACATACACAAATATTTCGCAAAATAAGTTGTTTTTTTTTTATTGGGGTTAAAGACCACTGCCAGCATCTCTGCTGACAGTGGTCATGGACCCAAATAAATAAACAAGATGCCCAAAGGAGTCCTAATCACACACCCGAGAAAGTTGTTTAAAGAAGTATTTAAGGTCACATTGTGTATCCATCTATAATCAGTCAACATGTCATGTAATTTTTGATATGTTGTCCATGCCAGGTGATTTAAACGCCCCCAGATTTTCAGTAACACTAAAAACGAGCCATCTTTGCGGAATTTGGAATTCTAAATTTCTAATTTCAAGTTTCTAGGGTAGGTGGCGAATCCCTCATGTTCAAACTTTGATTGTGTAAGCTAGCAAATGGACCCATAAAGCATTCAAAATCCTTCAAATCTAATTTTCAATCAAAAAAGACGAACAATAACACCTAAAGAACCACCCACACCAAGGGGTTAATAGCACAAAATTAAGTGAGCAATATTGTCATGAAGCAACAATTTATTTGCACTGCAACTACACATGACATGTAGGCCTACTTAGAATTTCAAAGAACCCTTCTTCTATGAGTTGCATAGTAGAATGGAAGCTGAGGATCTATGGACTACCTGGTTTCTGGACAGATATTAGTAGCCTGGAAGGCAATAAAATGTCCCAAGCTGTTGCTTCAAGGGAATAATTGTTTACAGCGGTTTGGTTTTATGGGTGGTAATCATACATTTCATTTGATTATTATGTCTGTAAGGTTGGTGCAATTCAAAGCATTTTCTGATACCTTGAATACTGTTTTTTGTTAATTTAGTTGTGTCTTTGGATAAAAATTTAATCTTGATTACTTGCGTGGGGGCACTGTGTACTAAAGCGTACTGCAGATAGATGATGTATTTGCCTTCAATCACTGTCTGACCACTGCTCGGTTGTTCTCTCCGGATACTCCTCTCTTCCTTCATCTATAAAACTATCCAATATGATGTGACCCTGGATGTTACAAGTGTCTCTAAACACTAATAACTGAATATTCACTTTGCAAGAGAATAAATATTTCATCAACGGGTGTATTCTATTCAATTAACCCTTTACCCAAGGCAGACAATATCAAAATTTATTATTTTAAACATTATTTTCGAAAATGTTTCAAGAAATTTCAACAAAACCATATCATGTGACCCTTCATTGAAACGAGCTCGATGAGCTCATTCCAAAGAGGGGTCACATGATATGATTTCGTTGAAATTCTTTGAAAAATAATATTTGTTCAGCTGCTGAATTTGCATATTACATGGGTGGATGTGGCCAATTCGTTGGGTAAAGGGTTAACAGGAATTTAGTCACTTTCCTGTTTTCTAGAGATAAACTGAACATTTAATCCAGTACATCTTTTCTGACTGAACTCACAGAAAAAAGAAATGATTATTGTAGTAATTTCTCGACAGAATGAAAGATATTTTATTGAATTAATTACTCTATTTCCTATATGCAATTAAGAGGTCAAATTTGTGTTGAAGGTGTGGTAAATGGATTGGGGTTTGAGTCATTATCAATTAACAGGATATTCATTTAACCCTTTACCCAACGTAACGGCCAAAACCGGGCAGCGCTATTCTCAAAAATCGCCAATTAATTTTCATTATATTTTTCATTTTTTGTCTCAAAAACATAAGGTTATGACCCCTCGTTGGAACGAGCTCGTTCCAACGAGGGGTCATAACCTATGTTTTTGAGACAAAAAATGAAAAAAATTAGTTATTCAAGAATTATTTTTGCAAGTGTCGTCTGCTTTTCATGTTAGGTAAAGGGTTAACATAATGGCCAAAACCGGCCAGCGCTATTCACAAAAATTGCAAATTAATTTTCATTATTTTTTTCATTTTTTGTCTCAAAAACATAGGTTATGTATGACCCCTCTTTGGAATGAGCTCATCGAGCTTGTTCCAATGAGGGGTCATAACCTATGTTTTTGAGACAAAAAATGAAAAAAAATAGTTATTCAAGAGTTTTGTTTGCAAGTGTCGTTTGCTTTTCATGTTAGGTAAAGGGTTAAAGAAATCACTACTGGGTTGAGGTCTTGTAGAAATTATCTTTCCTCTTTTCTTCCCCATGAACCATAGAATCTCATTAGTGGGAAGTTCGTAAGATTTTAGTTATAAAATCTTGACTCATGGTGTCTAACCAAATCGTGACCCAATTGCAACAGATCAGACTGGAAAAAAATACCACATTTGTGATCAAGATTCTTCTCAACTACCTGATAATAGTGCTGACACCACTATTAATTTTGGAGAAAAAAGTCCCAGCAATCACTGATATTTGGTTGTGAGAAATTGAGAGAAAATGTCAACACTATTATTATTTCCAATCAAATATCGTGACCATTCCTATTATTCATTAGACATAATATTAGGCTGGTATACTGTATCTAAAATATGTTTATTTCAATAACTATTTGGCTACAGTTTATTGGAGAGTGCTTTGGACACGCTTCAATAAATTTTAACAAAGAAAATCACACAAAAAAATATTTTGCAAATAAGTTTGTTTCTATTTATAGATCCAAACTCAACTTATCATCTGGAAACTAAAATGCTGATGGAAATGTGCAATTTCTAAGTCAAAAAGACCCATAACTCTCATAAAAATCATCGAACCAAGCCCCAATTCGAAATTAACCTTCATTTTGATATGTCAGAGATCATGCTGACAATGATCTTTAACCCCAATAAATAAACAAGATGCCCCAATGGCTCTTAATCACACACCTGAGAAAGTTGTTTAAATAAGTATTTAAGGTCGATTTGAGCATCCTTAACCAGTCGATGTGTCATGTAATTATTGATATGTTGCCCATGTCAGGTGATTTAAACACACCCAGATTTTCAGTAACACTGAAAACGAGCAGTCTTTGTAGGATTTGGAATTCTAAATCTCTGATTTTCAGTTTTCAGGGTAGGTTCATAATCCCCTGTGTTCAAACTTTGATTGTGTAAGCCAATGGACCATACAATGGAGTCAATGGGATGAAAGTTTGTTGTTTTTTTTTTGCATAAAGCATTCAAAATCCTTCAAAGCTAATTTTCAAGCAAAAACAAGAGTTATGCCTGGTACTGTATACATAATATGACTGTTAGGCTTTTTCGAATTGTACATCACTGTTTTCATCCAACAAATAACCACTATTTGTATAAATTGATCTGTCATTACAGAGTCACATGCCAAATTTGGTTGAGGTCAAATAAGCAGAACTAAAGTAACAAGAATATTGCCGACAATAAGCCATTTCTAAGTCAAAAAGGCCCCGTAACTTTTCTAACAATCATCAGACCATGCCCCAATTTGAACTTAACCTTCATGTTGATATTACTGAAGCACAAACCAGGTTTGGTCCTGAACTATTAATCCAAACTCAAGTATCATGCAGAAACTAAAATGTTGATGGAAATGTGCAATTTGTAAGTTGAAAAGGCCAATAACTCTTGTAAAAATCATCGGACCATGCCCCAATTTGAACGTAACCTTCATTTTGATATAACTGAGTGACAAACTAAGTTTGATCCTGATCTATAAACCCAAACTCAAGTTATCATCCAGAAACGGAAATGTTTTAGACAGACGGTCAGGCCAATCACATAATACGACCGTTTTTTTTAAACAGCCATATAAAAAGAAGAAAAAAAACACTCAAAGAATCACCCACACTATGGGGTTAATGGCATGAAATTAAGCAATTTTGTTATGAAGCAACAAATTATTTTCACTGCAACTGCACATGGCACGTAGGTCTACTTAGAATATCCAAGAACCCTTCTTCTATAAGTTACAAAGTAGAATGAAAGCAGAGGGTCTATGGACTTCCTGGTTAAGTACAGATATTAAGACCGAAAGGCAATAAAATGTCCCAAGCTGTTGCTTCAAGAGGATAATTGTTTACAGTGGGTTGGTTTTATAGGTGGAGATCATACATTTCGTTTTATTAATAGAATTCATAAATTTTGTTTTTATATTAATAGAAATTTATGTCTGTAAGGTTGGTGCAATTAAAAGCATTGAACATTGGTTTTATTTAATTTGTTTGACCAAAATGACTACTGAGCCTTGAAGGACAAATTCCAACTTGAAAAAATTGGATTGTTTCAGAACAGGACAACAAGTTGTCATAAAGAAGAGAATTAAAGAAAATCACTCATGCAGTTATTCACAATGAGATATCTTAAACAATAAATAATCTCTTTGGTGCAACTGCACCATCTACAATGCTTTAGCATTGCTGATCGTATCTTGTTGAACTCAAGCGACGAAATCTTAAAAACCATTTCTTCACTGTTTTGAAGCAATCAAGCCAGGTTCAAGAAGGGTTGAACCATAGTGGTCTAAATGGGATCACAGGACACTTGTAGCAGTGCTCAAAATAACATTTTTTCTTTGCGTAGCAAAATGCTACTCATTTCCAAAAAATGAATAGCATTTTGTAAAAATTACATAGCTATTTTTGTATACCAGAGTTATGTTATGCTGTTTTATATTGAATTCTTCTAAGTAGATAGAATAGTTTCCATCCATTTCGGGGCATTTCCAAATGATCTGCAACACATGAAACATTTACTATGTTTTGTTAACTGACTTGTATACTGTTATAAATGGCGTTGTGGTTGTTTAATAGAGTTCTCAAAATGGAAGTTGGGATTTTTAATTTGATGGGCTTGTAGTTTTTTTTAATGGACATTTTATGCAAAATGTTGTAAAAACAGGAAGTATTTAAACCAACAGAACTCATCTTACATATGAAGTTGCTAATGATGCTTGATGGAGAGTTAATCTGAGTTATGCCTGGAATGTTCCACAATCAGAAGTAAAGCATCAGTGAACTAGTTTTCAAATTTGTTTGCAAATTTTCATTTACATTTTGCGATACAAGATAATCAACTGCAGCCTAATAGGCTGCAGTTGATCATCTTGTATCGCAAAATGCTATACATAATTTAACATTGTGTAGCTTTTTGCAAGTTTTGCATAGCAAAAAGCGACGCGACACCACATATTTTGAGCCCTGACTTGTAGAAGGTACAGATTCCAGCAACCAGGTTAAATGGTTGTGAGTGTCCCAGGATTCCATTAGACCACTATGGTTGAATCCTTGTTGTTTACTGATAACACATGTGAGCCGTTTACCCTACAGGGCTTTTTAATTTTCAAATATAAACTGAATTTGATCAATTTTTAAAAAAATAGGAAACACTTATCTATAAAACCTTACAAATATGGATGCCATTGGAACTGGCTTGTTGAGCCAGTTCCAATGATAGCCATCCATATTTGTACAATTTTATTGACAAATTGTCAGGATATTTCAGATCATGTTAGCCTTGTATTGGTTAATTTGCTGCTGCTATATTAGGTGAAGGGTTAAAAATGACTCTCAATTCTTTTCATGTGAAACCTACCAGAGATGCAGAAAGAATCTACATGTACATGGATTCTCACTGATTTTGTTGCGAGAATCTTTGTGTGAATGAATTCTCATGGAAATATAAGCCCTGGTCTATAAGCTGATTGAATCAATGAAAGTGTCAATGACACTGTAGCTTAACTTGTGTGTTGTGTTTGATGAAAAGGATAATGTTCAATGTTTTTATGAAATGATTATGAAATAAGACAAGAATTGTGATAATTGGGAATATGTTCATTTCTGTTCCCTGTATGCTATGTTTTTGATAAAAATAATATGAGGCGTATACTGTACTAAAGAGCTTAGGGGTGGGTTTATATGACCTCACAGTTAATGTATGTGGCCCTCACAGTTAACGTATATCAACGAAAGTTATCAAATTACAGTGAAATTATTCCAAAACGAGTCATCCTATCAAGTTACATTGAAATCCCTTCATAAATATGGCCTGTAGACTGTGCTAAAGGTTTTCGGGCTTCGGGCCCCTGTAGCCGTCAGTTTCCCAATTGCGTCCAAAGGGGACGTTCTCATCTAGACATTATATGAAGTCAACCTACCCAGTTACAATGAAAACCCTTCAAAAATATGATCTGTAGACTGTGCTAAAGGTTTTTGGGCTTTGGGCTTGGGCAGCCATCATGGTTCAATGATCGCAACCAAAAGGGGACATTCTCATCTGGGCATCATCTGGAGTGATCCTACAAAGTTACAATGAAATCCCTTCATAAATATGACCTGTAGACTGTGCTCAAGGTTTTTGGGCTTCGAGCCCCTGAAGCCGTCACAGTTGACCAATCACGACCAAAAGGGGATGTCATCATCTAGGCATTATATGGAGTCAAACTAACAGGTTACAATGAAATCCTTCCATAAATATGACCTATAGACTATGCTAAAGGTTTTGGGGTTTTGGGCTCGGGCAGCCATCAAGGCTGAATGATCACGACCAAAAGGGGACGTTCTCATCTAGACATTATTTGGAGTCATCCTACCAAGGTACAATGAAATCCCTTCATAAATATCACTGTGCTAAAGGTTTTCGGACTTCAGGCATCTGTAGCCATCACAGTTGCCTAATGGTGTCCCAAAGGGGCCGTTCTCATCTAGACATTATATGAAGTCAACCTACCAAGTTACAATGAAATCCCTTCATAAATATGAACTGAAGACTATGCTAAAGGTTTTCGGGCTTTGGGCTAGGGCAGCCATCATGGTTGAATGATCGCGACCAAAAGGGGACGTTCTCATCTAGACATTATTTGGAGTCATCCTACCAAGTTACAATCAAAACCCTTCATAATTATGACCTGTAGACTGTTCTAAAGGTTTTTGGATTTTGGGCCCCTGTAGCTGTCACAGTTACCCAATAGTGTCCAAGAGGGGACGTTTTCATCTAGACATTATATGAAGTCAAACCTCCCAAGTTACAATGAAATCCCTTCATAAATATGACCTGTAGACTGTGCTAAAGGTATTCGGGCTTCGGGCTCGGGCAGCCATAATGGTTGAATGATCGCAACCAAAAGGGGACACTCTCATCTGGGCATCATCTGGAGTAATCCTACGAAGTTACAATGGAATCCCTTCATAAATATGACCTGTAGACTGTGCTCAAGATTTTCGGGCTTCGGGCACCTGTAGCCATCACAGCTGACCAATCACAACCAAAAGGGAATGTCATCATCTAGGCATTATATGGAGACAACCTAACACGTTACAATGAAATCCTTCCATAAATACGACCTATAGACTATG
The DNA here is from genome assembly GCA_031216915.1 of Pictodentalium vernedei. Taxonomy (NCBI): domain Eukaryota; kingdom Metazoa; phylum Mollusca; class Scaphopoda; order Dentaliida; family Dentaliidae; genus Pictodentalium; species Pictodentalium vernedei. The sequence goes on along the minus strand of CM062292.1, from coordinate 121,942,370 downwards.
CTAAAGGTCTTTGGGCTCGGGTAGCCATAAAGGCTGAATGATCGCGACCAAAAGGGGATGTTCTCATCTAGACATTATTTGGAGTCATCCTACAAAGCTACAATGAAATCCCTTCATAATTATGACCTGTAGACTGTTCTACAGGTTTTTGGGCTTCGGATCCCTGTAGCCGTCACAGTTGCCCAATCGTGTCTAAAAGGGAACGTTCTCATCTAGACATTATATGAAGTCAATCTACCAAGTTACAATGAAATCCCTTCATAAATATGACCTGTAGACTGTGCTAAAGGTGTTCGGGCTTCGGGCTCGGGCAGCCATCATGGTTGAATGATCGCAACCAAAGGGGACAATCTCATCTGGGCATCATCTGGAGTGATCCTACGAAGTTACAATGAAATCCCTTCATAAATATGACCTGTAGACTGTGCTCAAGGTTTTCGGGCTTCGGGCACCTGTAGCCATCACAATTGACTAATCACAACCAAAAGGGGATGTCATCATCTAGGCATTATATGGAGTCAACCTAACAGGTTACAATGAAATCCTTCCATAAATATGACCTTTTGCCTATGCTAAAGGTTTTTGGGTTCAGGCGCCCATCAAGGCTGCATGATCGCGATCAAAATGGGACGTTCTCATCTAGACATTATTTGGAGTCATCCTACCAAGTTACAATGAAATTCCTTCATAAATATGACCTGTAGACTGTGCTAAAGGTTTTCGGGCTTTGGGCCCCTGTAGCCGTCACAGTTGCCCAATTACGTCCAAAAGGGGACTTTCTCATCTAGACATTATATGAAGTCAACCCACCAAGTTACAATGAAATTCCTCAATAAATATGACCTGTAGACTGTGCTAAAGGTTTTTGGGTTTTGGGCTCGGGCAGCCGTCACGGTTGGCAGATCACGCCCAAATGGGGAAATTCTCATCTAGACATCATAAGGAGTCATCCTACCAAGTTACAAAGAAATCCCTCCATATTAAACATGACCTGCAGACTGTGCTAAAAGTTTTTGGGTTTCGGGCTTGGGCAGCCATCATGGTTGACGGATCATGCCCAAAAGGGGATGTTCTCATCTAGGCATTATACAGAGGCACCCTACTAAGTTACAATGAAATCCCTTCATAAATACGACCTGTAGACTGTGCTAATTGTTTTCAGGTTTTGGGCTCGGGCAGCCATACCGGTTGACTGATCACGACCAAAAGGGGTCGTTCTCATCTAGACAAGATCCCAAACCTGCATATGAAATTTTGTGACGATCAGACAAGAACTGCAGGGTGTAGCCCGTGCTAAAGGAAAATGTGAACAGACTCACAGACAGACAGACTAACAGACTTCTCCACGTATGATGGCAATAGCTTAAAAAATTATCTTGACTTTGTCAAGTTAAGCTAAAAATGAAACTGGCAACTATACTTTCATTTCTGGCACATGATTCTGCTGATAGAAGATATCTATATTTGCAATTGTCCCTTCGTGAAAAAAACATGAGTATCCGATTTGATAATATATGAATCCAGAAGCCGATTCCATGTCGATCTCAAATCAGGCCACTGATGTTGACATCGAATCTAATTTTAAAGTTTCGCATGGCCCTAACGTACGGCCTTGATATGTCTGGACTGGCCAGAACCCAATACAGCTAGTTCCAAAGGAACAACCTTCATGACTCAAAATTCATCACGGTCAGCAACTGGCCTCTTCATAAAACTCGTTGATAAAGCCATGTCACATGCACAAAAGGATGAAAGGGTTGATGCACGTACAGACAGTTCAATAGATTGCTCAACTTCTCTGTGAAAAGTATGGGGATAAATATTGAACTCTCAAATGGCTATTAAAAATTGAAATCAATGGCAAATCAGTCACTTGAAACAACTATTTCTGTGCATTTTGTCAAATAACCCACATCAATAACTAACAGAGCAATTGAAAAAAAGAACTCAACTTTAACTACCAGACATAATTGGAACGAATTCTATTGATCGGCCCATCTATAGCTCAACAAACTCAAACACTGATAAATGATAGGAAATTAGTTTTCTGTAAAACATAACATTGAAGCTCTGCCAGGAGGCATGCTCGACAACCACATGGTAATTTTAGTGTAGACAAACAATTTGGTCACCAAGGTGAAACCTGTTTTGGACTCTGGGTTGAAAATGAAAACTATGTCTAATGGCTTGAGTTTTCATTAACCCCTTCATAACAAATCGGCTGCATTGAACCTTGTAGTTTACAAATTAAGCAGTTCAAAAAACATTTTTTCAAAAAATTTCAACAAAACTGTATCTAGGGCTCCACGGTGTATCGATAAACCGATATATACCGGTATTCAAACCAATATCGATTGAATACCGGTGTAATTACAAAAATATCGGTTTATTGTCATTATTGATTTACCCACAATTTAATTTTCAAGATGTCTTGAGTTTTTTAACTGTAGCCCCGAATGAATAATATTATCCCTTTATCCAAGGAATCGTCTGCTTGTGCCCTAGTAATATACAAATTCAGCAGTTGAAAAAATAAATTAAAAAAATTTCAACAAAACTATATCATGTGACCCCTCATTGGAACGAGCTCGTTGAGCTCGTTCCAATGAGGGGTCACATAATATAGTTTTGTTGAAATCTTTGAGGAAAATCTGATAAACTAATTTTGAAAATAATAAATTTTGATATCATCTGCGCCAGGTAAAGGTTTTTCAAATCGCATCATCAAGGCATGCTAATTCGTTTCGACTGTGATGCCCTGAGTCTCAATTGTGGTACTTGTGTTCATATATCAGTTTTCGATATACCGCAGTATTTTTTTGAATACCGATACCGGTATTCAGTTTTGAATATCGTGCAGCCCTAACTATATCATATGACCACTCAATGGTGAGCATCTATCAAGGTCTCCAACTTGCTCAGCACACTCAGAGTTAGCAGAGGTTGAAGGCAAGTGCACCATCAATGTGCAATACACACATATTATTGCTACAGCGAAGTGATCTGGGTCATAGTATCACATCGAGTTGAGGAAGTCAGATGGCCAGATAAAACGAGCTGCCACAGGCAGCCAGTTTGATCCCGCGATCTGACCTCCTCAACGAGACGTGATGCGATGACCTAGATCACTTCACTGTAGCGATAAAAGGTTTATTATATGACGTAGTTCAACATCGAATGCCAATGCTAGCATTAACAATTCCCCCAACCTTTTTTTGGTAAATTGGATTGAAGTAAAAAAGAACTATTTTTGTTTACACTTATTTTTGTACCAGGTGCACACTTCCAGAGAATCTCCCTGATGCACATGAATACGATAAAAAAAATATGCATGTGATAAAAAAACCCAGGACTGCCATTCGAGCGCACCCATTCCAGCTCGGAGTAAAGTACTCTCTGCGACTAGAAAAGTTAATTATGTGAATTTGAATGCACCTGCAAATAGTCCATCATACTATAGTGATACGGAATCGGATTCCATGCTGTGGATTTTCTGGGGAGTAGGAAAAGATCGTCAAACAGTAGTGATATTTTGCGGTTAAATTACATAGTCATATAATACACTTTAGTACACAGTGCCATTGTGGTGCAGCGCAAGATAAAAATGAAACAAATTCCAAGTTCATAAAGGGCAATAAGTCTGAGAAAAAATACTCTGAATTATACCTACATTGAAAATGGGGCAAGATATCAAAAGACACACTTGCATAGCAAATATGTCATTCCACCAAGTATTTTTAAAGTTATCAAGACTGACAGACAGACCTACATTGCCGGTATATACAGTGATATTAATTTTTTGCGGCTAATAAAATAATAAGATTGTGAAGGCGATTTTTGTGAATAGCTCTAGCCATTGTGTTAGGTAAAGGGTTAGTTAAGCCAACATTTTATAAACCATTCCATGAGTATGCCAGATCATGGATGGTGGTATCAGTAAATGTTGAAACTTGTCAAAATTGCTTTTAGTGAATGGTGAAAGTTCTCTCCCCAATGTTTAGAAACAGTCACTAATAGATACACAGAATCCATGTCTCCAATAGAGATAAAATAACATCTCCCTGCTAGATATAAGGTAACCAAAATAAACATCACATATTTAAATTTGTTGAAAGGATGATACACACAAAGAACCCATGAGCAGAGTATCTGTTTCGCAAAGGCACTTAACCTGAATATTTTTACCTCCCCTGAGAAAAAAAATTCTTTTCTAATAATGGGAAGGGAGTTTTCATCTCTGGCTAATGATCAATTCTTGATATGAAGTGACCATTATTTTCTTTAGATTGGAGACTAGGCATATCCTCTGTTTTCTAAACAAACAGTACAATTATAATGTGCTGAGATGGATCACCCCAATATCCCTGGACTTGAAATCTTGGCAGGTTTTCATCAAGATTTCTCCATCCACACAATGAGGCATTGATCTGAAAAATATGATATTCAGTAGCCCTTCATTCTTTCATTGGCATAATGGCTGATGATGGGAGATGAACAATTCACTTATGTGTTACAGATCTAGGAATAAGACTTGTGAAACACATTTGAATTCGGTGCAATCCACTCAGATCAGTATTCTTGCAGGCAAGAACTGATAAAAATCATGGTTATTCAAGGCTGTCTCTTGATATATTTCAGCATTTTAAAACTATAGTTAAAACTAGAAGTCCTGTCATGAATTGTGCGCTTATCTGGGCTTAATTGCGTGTTGGAATTGCATGCAATTGCCATATCGAATGGCATCCAAAGCACAGCAGGTTCTCCTGGTTACTCATAGCAAACACAGGCAATGTTTCTGCCAATGGACCTCCGGGTTACCCAGAGGTCCATTGGCTGAAACATTGCTTGTGCACAGGCCATATGTACAGAATTTGATAGCCTTACTATGGTCATAACGCGTAGATTAACGCGCAGATCGACGTGCTATTTGTGTGCATTTCATGACAGGACTTCTACTTTTAACTGTAAATTCAAGGAGTTTCAGGGCCCTGCCTTCAGTAGACCTAACTGGGACCTCCAGTCATTACCCCCCTCCTCCCACTTCCCTTTAAGGGAAGTGGAAGGAGGGGGTAATGACTGGAGGGGTCCTTGTTAACTATGGCTTAAATAACAGTGACATATAAAACTATATTGTTATGATTACGTGCTTCATGAGCATTTTCATTTTGATAGGAGGCAGTTATGACATTGGACTTCAAAGCGAAAGTTCATGGTGGTGGGGTGGGCGGGGGGGGGGGGGGGGGGGGGGGGGGGGGGGTATGGTAGCACTGTATACAAAAGTGCATTGTGTCTTCAACCAATGCTAACCCTGCTTGTATGTATGTTGGGGAGTCTGACAATTACTTGCCACTGCTTGGTGGTTCTCCCTGGGCATTCTGGCTGTCAAAAATGTTGTTAAAGTGCTGCACCGATGAAACTTAAATGAATTAAAAACAAAGTAAGGACCAAAAAATCATGAAAAATTTACAAAGTAAGGGCTGTAACTCTGGTGAAAAATACACAGGAAACTTTTTATAACAGGTGCAGGAGTGGCTTATCAGAAGGATTCCTCGTAGCTAATTTCATTGAACTGTAGCCATGACTAGATTTGATGAAAAACATCTCGAAAATACTAAGCTGGTTAAGAGTTAATGAGACCAGGCATTCATATTGTTTATTTCCCATTCAACCTAAAAACTCACAGAGAATAAAAAACTCTATTAATCAAACAAATGATGAAATGGTGAGAAAAGCGGTTAACATGAATATGAATTTATGAGTTCAAGCAATGCGCTTGAATTGCCATTATTGTAAGGAATGAGGTCAAGTGAAAATATTCATCTCTCAATCCAGAAATGATGTCTATTCAGTGGCCCCCTTTCCTTCAATATTATGACCACCTCCTTAAGTTCATCTAAATAAAAACAGAAATCGCCACTTCTAATGGTCAAGCTTTTCAGATAAATTGATCCTGAGCCAAGTCGTTGCCTGAAGAGTGAAATTAGCAAAGATTAATTTCAATGAATGGCAATCCATTTGGTTGTATTCAATTTAGAAATTGCTCATCAGCAGAAACGAAAGTACTTCACAATCAGAGACATATAGTAAATTGCTGTTAGAAACATGAGGAAATTCAAGTTTCGTTTATTTGGTCCCCATTGAGCTGACAGCGGTCAGATTGTCCCATATCATTAATTTTCCCAACTTTCTATTCCTTCGACCCATCACCAGTTACTTACAACAAATGTTCAATCAGTGTTCATGCTGGCTCGAAATATTCTGGTGTAATTTGGTTCGGTGCCAAACAAACTTTTTTGGGACCCAATGAAAAATTTTAGCGCCAAATGGAATCTGATCTTAACCCTTTACCCAATGCAAACGATATCAAAATTTATTATTGTAAATATAATTTTATTAAATTTAAAAAAAAAATTCAACAAAACCATATCATGTGATGCCTCATTGGAACGAGCTCGACAAGCTCGTTCCAAAGAGGGGTCACATGATATAGTTTTCTTATTTTTTTTGAAAAATAATATTTTTTCAGGTGCTGAATTTGCTGTTGTTCTCATTTGAGTGCAACATGGTGTCATCTGCAATGCTAGAGCATTGCAGATGGCACCTTGTTTCACTGAAAAGTAAGTTCGATATTTTTATTTAATGTTACCTGGCTCTTTTAAATATTTTAGTTGCAAAAAATCCTGCACATGATAAAAATATAGATAATAAATAAAGAAGTAACAGACTATTATTTACATTTACAGGGGGTGCAGTGGCACAGTTGGTAGAGGTGCAGGCTACAAACCAAGAGGTCCTCGGTTCGAATCCCACATGCCTCAACCGTGTTGTGTCCTTGGGCAAGACACTTCACCCCAGTTGCCCAAGTGGGGGCACGGTGACATTGTGTACTAAGGCGTTCTGCACATCGATGGTGCATCTGTCTTCAACCAATGCTAACCCTGCTTGTGTGGAGTTAGTATGTTGGGATAGCTGATAGTTGCTCTCCGTTGCTCGGTGGTTGTCTCCGGCTTCCTCCACCTGTAAAACTGTCGTGGTCATAATTAGCCATTGTGCAGAAATATGTGACCTTAAACACCAATAAATCAATAAACAAATAAATTTACATTTACAAAATAATTTCATGAATATTATTTATTCACTGTTTATTCACTTCAAATAAACTTGTAGCAAATAATTTATTATCTTCCAAAAGGATTATAAAAGATTAAATTAGATAAAAAAAAAGGATTAAGTAACAAAGAAATGCTTTGATAACAATCAGATTAACAAACAATGAACAAGAAAGGGCAACACAAAGTAGAGCTGCAACGATGCGGATGCTCACGATGCAATGCGAATTATGATTTTTCCCTCACATTGTGATGCGCATCGCAATGCAAATAAAACCGCAGAATATTTTGTGTGGAGAATCAAGGATGTCCAGGATATTACAAAAAAACACAACTCTCTCTCACGCTTTCTCTCCTCTCTCTCTTGAGAGAGAGAGAGAGAGAGAGAGACAGACAGACTGTGTGACATACATACAGACAGATAGACACAGAGACAGACAGGCAGGCAGGCAGGCGGGCGGGTGGGCGGGCGGGCGGGCGGGTGGACAGAGAGACAGACAGACAGAGATAGAGAAACAGAGAGAGAGAGAGAGTCTCAGAGAGTGAGAGAGTGAGATAGAGTTTGCATAATATTTACCAGGCTCTTCACAAAACTCGAAATTCCAAGGCATTTAGGAGATGTTCTGTTACTTTTTGAGACCTATCTGAAAATCTTTTAGTATTCAATATTATTACATGAGTAGGACTACAAAAGATGCAGTGAATCATTCAGTTGAATGAATTGTGAATGGAATTGGCAGGAATGAATCGTGATGCATTGAAAACTTGATGCATTGTTGCACCCGAAATACAAAGCCAATGCACCCAACACCCAACACGTAGGAAATCTTCCAAGTCGACATGCAAAAAATCTAAGTCAAGAGAGTGAAAAAGGGCCATGTACATTACATTGGGCTCTGTCAAATAGGTTGAATTGGTTAAATTCCTAGTTGAATTATGGTGAAAAAAAGTTGATGCTTGAAATGTCGATATTTTAAATTAGAATTGAAGACCATTTTCAGCATCAAAAGCTGTCTTACAACAGCAACACAAATATTGTTCACAAAGACGTAGTATTAATCCTTTACCTAACGAATCAAAAATATACAAATTGAGCAGTTGAAAAAATAATATTTTTCAAAAAATTTCAACAAAACCATATCATATTAACACTCACGAGCTCATTGAGCACATTCCAATGAGGGGGGTCACATGATATGGTTCTGTCGAAATTTTTTGAAACATTTGAAAAAATAAAAATCTGATATCATTTGCACTGTGTAAAAAGGTTAAAAAATCTTCTCCAGAACTGCCTGTTCAGGGCTAATATTTCCGACGAGATTGTGAGAATCGATTCACACAAAGATTCGTGCCACAAAACCAGCAAGAATCCATTACATTCTAGCTGCCCCTCTGCCTAGATTCACGTGAAAAGAATGGAGTTCATTTAACCCTTTCCTAACATAGTGGCAGCAAATTAAAGAATACAAGGCTAACATGACCTGAAACATCCTAACACTTTGTCAATAAAATTGAATAAATATGGCTGTATTGGAACTGGTTCAATGAGCCAGTTCCAATGATAGCCGTATTTGAAATATTTTATTGGTAAATATTGTTTCTTTTTTAAAATTCAGTTGATGTTTTAAAAATCAAAAAGCTGTGTCGCATAAAGGGTTAACATGTGTTATCAGACTATCAGTATACAACAGGAGGTCAACCGTGGTGGTCTCATCAGATTCTGGGACACTCATAGCTGGTATGGATTCCTGCAACCAAGCCTGAAAATAAGCAGTCTGACTTTTGCAGAATGAGGTCCCCAGAGGGTGAATTTGATTGTGCTATCCCCCACAGTGGGCAAATTTATCCTCAAGGTACCTCTTTCTGTTTAGTTTTGAGATCCTGATTCAGATTGAGGTTCACAGAGGGTAAATTTAGTGATGCTACCCTGTGCAGGGTAGCATCACTAAATTCACCCTCTGGGGACCTCATTTTGTAGATGACTGTCTGCTTATTCTCTGGCTTGCTTGCAACCAATTTTACGAGAACCCAATGGATTCTCCCCCACATTTAGATGAAATATAAGCCCTACTATCACAATCTTTTGATATCTGTTATACATCATTCCGGGAGGGGGGTGGGGGGGAGGGGGGGCAGATTCAAGTTTGTTCAAATCAAGGTACATAATCAGGCTCCCAATATTCAGACCCCAAATTATGTCTGGATCAAAATTACTCCAAGCATAAATTCCAACAGCAGGTCACACATTTTGTTCTGTCGATTGCTTGGGAAGAAAAAAGTCCAAATAAACAGAAGAAATAATTACCATAAGTGAATCATATAAAATTCACCTGGGAAGCCAAGGGTTGTAACCTAGGACTGTAAATTCAATTATTCAAATTTCAAGACATTTCTGTTTGCCCATTCTCTTATGTCTTCATTTACTTGCTCATCAGATTAGTGTTAACCCTTTACCTAACATAAAAAGCAGACGACACTTGCAAAAAAAATTCTTGAATAACTAATTTTTTTCATTTTTTGTCTCAAAAACATAGGTTATGACCCCTCGTTGGAACGAGCTCGACGAGCTCGTTCCAACGAGGGGTCATAACCTATGTTTTTGAGACAAAAAATGAAAATATTTTGAAAATTAATATGCGATTTTTGAGAATAGCGCTGGCCGGTTTTGGGCGTTACGTTGGGTAAAGGGTTAAAGAAGTCAGTTGCTTTCATTTTAGCAGTAAATCAGACATTCTACATCCATGGTCAGAAATGCAATTACTTTTATTAAGAGAACATACAAATTCACTAGTGCAACTGACACCCATTCTATAAAGTACATGAAAAGCTTGAGCCGAAAGAAAATTACTCACTTGTCTGTTTTAATTGGGTTTAACATCACTTTCAACAGCTAGGGTCATAGCATGTCAGACAATTTTCTGGGTGGAGTCCCGAGAGAGGTCCACCAATCAGCAGCAAGCAACCAACTGTCAGACTCTCCAACTTAATAATTCGGCACAAAGTTTGCAGCAGTTGAAAGCAGGTGCACTATCAGTGTGCAGTATGTCAAGGTACACAAGGGTGTCCTGGGAAATCGGGATCAATCAGAAGAGTAAAGGTTATACCCAGAAATAAATTGGCTGAAAATTTGCTTCATGTTGATAAATCCCACCCCGATTGGCCCGATATTAAACTTATTGCACCCAAACCTCTCACAGTTAACGCGGATTACTAATTTGGAGAAATTATCTGTCCAATATGGGAATAAAGAATGCAATTATATATTTAATGAGACGATGAGCGTGGTTGAAAGAAATATTGCAACATTTTGCAGAATGCAGAACAGTTTGGGCAGCGAAGATCGTCTGTATTCACATGAGGGATAAAAAAAAACTCGGTACACAGTTACACAATCAAAATCTTTAAACATAATATTCTACCTTTTCTTTCACTAACCATCACTTACCTGATATCAGTAACAGACGAGTGACGTACCACTCACTTGCCACTGGTTGTCCCATGAAGGGGAAGAAAGTTCATTACAGATCATCCATAACACTTTCACTGAGTTTCAGACAATTGGCGAGGGCCGATGTTGAACAATCGAGTGCCGATGGTGAACCGATGAGCGCTTATTGGCTGAGTGCCCATGTTACACCGATTAATCGTCTCATCTCTAACTGTAGAAACATTATTTTGGAACTGATGTTTGTTTTTTGGTTTTAGGTGTGAGATTCCTACCAGAGCCAACATACATATTAATGAGTGGAGTCTTCAGATTGTACTTTCTGAAAGATGCTGGACAGTTTGAGATTTGTTTTTTTAAATTTGTTTAGATGAATGATTTTGCATTCATCCGAGACTATGCAGCATGTGGCAGTTATTTTTGCTTAATTGCTACTTTGTGAAATTGTACAAACATTTATTAAAATTGTTTCCTCAAGTGAACTGTTGTTTGAATAAACGTCTACCCTGGGAATATTCTGTAGAGCATGGGCATAAACAGCGCTCTCTGGAGTTATATCCTCAGACCTGGACATATTTTTATTTCAATTTTGCAACTGACTTTGAAAATTTACTGAGCCACCGGGCAACAGTAAGGGCAGAAATAAGTTGTAGGATAAAAGCACAAAGAAATATGTCTTACATTTTTTCTATTTATTGATAACTGCAAAGGATGACATCATTTCTCTTTGGAAGGTATTACCAGCAGGGACTGCTAGGAAGAGAATGCAGGCGAGTGAATAAACACTTTCCCCATTTTGATTTTGCAAGAGTGAAAAATTCAGGAGAGTGATTTTAACCCCTTACCTAACATGACTGCCCACACTGGCCAGCCATATACACAAAAATAGCCACACAAATTTTGTTATTTTTTTCATTTTTGCTCTAAAAACATAGTTTATGACCCCTCATTGGGACATGCTCTTTGAGCTCATTCCAATGAGGTGTCATAAGCTATGTTTTAATAAAAAAATGAAAGATTTTAGTTATGTGAGATAATGTTTTGCAAGTATTGTCTCCTAGTAGGGTCAAGTAATGGGTGATTTAAATGCAATATATAACTTGATGTTTAGGCATAATTTCCACACACATGATGAAGGCGAGTGATTAATTGCTCTCCTAGTGAAATGTTTAGGAGAGTGATGGCAAGTGAGAGTGATCACTCTCCTTTCCCGTGAGTCCCTGTACCAGTAGGGAGAGCATCCCAACAAATCATGTCAATGCTTACAATCATTAGTACAGTTGAGCCCACTTAATTGGGTATTTCTTAACTGAATAACCCTGTTAATTGAATATAATTTCCCAACACAAAACCATTTACCATACCTCCAGTACAAATTTGACCTGTTAATTGAATACAGGTTATAGAGCAAATTCCTGTTAATTGAATAAAAAATCTTGTACCATGTCGAGAAATTACCCGAACACACCCCAGTTTTCCTTTGGTTATAGACCTATTTGGCCTCAGTACATCCAATACAGGCATTTAATCTATTATATCTTGTTTGACACAGCTCAAGATATAATAGAAATATAGAACCTTAGTGAGCACGCTCACATACCCCACGCACCCCGATATTTCAAGCTCTAATCATTTTTTAAAAATAAACATAGATTCTAGGAATACTGCAGAAAACAGTGTTCTGTAGTTTCAACAGTATTGAAAGAATTCAAGCAGAGAAAAAGCCCAGAAAACTGTAATTTTGATGAACTTTTCAAAGTCTATGGGGCCGTAATTTTGGTAAAAATCAGTGGAGCGGAACAAAACCCAAACTTGTTCTGTAGGCCACCATGTTAGACTAACATATCAAAAATCAGCTCAATATCTGGAAGCGTGTAGGAAAAAAGTCCAGAAAACTGTAATTTTGATGAACTTTTCAAAGTTCAAAGGCTGTAATTTCGGTAAAAATCAGTGGAGCAGAACAAAATGCAAACTTGATCTGTAGGCCACCATATCAGACTAACATACCAAACATCAGCTCAATATCTGGAAGCGTGTAGAAAAAAAGTCTGGAAAACTGTAATTTTAATGCATTTTTCAGAGTCCAAGGGTCGTAATTTCGGTAAAAATCAGTGGAGTGGAACAAAACGCAAACTTGTTCTGTAGGCCACCATGTTAGATTAACATACCAAAAATCATCTCAATATCTGGAAGCGTGTAGGAAAAAAATCTGCAAAACTGTAATTTTGATGAACTTTTCAAAGTTCAAGGGCCGTAATTACGGTAAAAATCAGTGGAGCAGAACAAAATGCAAACTTGATCTGTAGGCCACCATGTTAGACCAACATACCCAAAAACAGCTCAATATCTGGAAGCGTGTAGAAAAAAGTCCGGAAAACGGTAATTTTGATGAACTTTTCAAAGTTCAAGGGCCGTAATTTCGGTAAAAATCAGTGGAGCGGAACAAAATGCAAACTTGATTTGTAGGCCACCATGTTAGACTAACATACCAAAAATCAGCTCAATATCTGGAAGCGTGTAGAAAAAAAGTCCGGAAAACTGTAATTTTGATGAATTTTTCAGAGTCCAAGGGCCGTAATTTCGGTAAAAATCAGTGGAGCGGAAAAAAAATGCAAACTTGATCTGTAGGCCACCATGTTAGACCAACATACCCAAAAACAGCTCAATATCTGGAAGCGTGTAGAAAAAAGTCCGGAAAACGGTAATTTTGATGAACTTTTCAAAGTTCAAGGGCCGTAATTTCGGTAAAAATCAGTGGAGCGGAACAAAATGCAAACTTGATTTGTAGGCCACCATGTTAGACTAACATACCAAAAATCAGCTCAATATCTGGAAGCGTGTAGAAAAAAAGTCCGGAAAACTGTAATTTTGATGAATTTTTCAGAGTCCAAGGGCCGTAATTTCGGTAAAAATCAGTGGAGCGGAAAAAAAAATGCAAACTTGATCTGTAGGCCACCATGTTAGACTCACATACCAAAAATCAGCTCAATATCTGGAAGCGTGTAGAAAAAAAAAGTCCGGAAAACAAGTAGGACTGACGGACGGACAAGTCAAAAACATTATACCCCAGCAACTTCGTTGCGTGGGGTATAATAAATGCTAAGTTTATCTCTGCAATACAGGAAAGTCACACAATCCCTGTTAATTGAATACTCCTGTTAATTGAATAATTTTCATTGGCAAAGTGGCTATTCAATTAACAGGGTTCCACTGTACAGTAAAATTATTAGTACAGGAAAATGTGATGAAAATTCCTCAGACAACTATTTTGGGTGGAACTTTTAGCAATAAAATTTATATGTGGACAAGATTTTTTTTGGAGACTAGGAAATTTTGAATAAAAAAATTATTTCAGGCCTGTTTCAAATATTCTGTAATGGGGATAAAATTACAGGCATTTAATCTATTATATCTTGTTTGACAGAGCTCATGGAGCTCTGTCAAACAAGATATAATAGAATAAATGCTAAGTTTATCTCTACAATACAGGAAAGTGACACAATCCCTGTTAATTGAATACTCCTGTTAACTGAATAATTTTCATTGGCAAAGTGGCTATTCAATTAACAGGGTTCCACTGTACAGTAAAATTATTAGTACAGGAAAATGTGATGAAAATTCCTCAGACAACTATTTTGGGTGGAACTTTTAGCAATAAAATTTATATGTGGACAAGATTTTTTTTGGAGACGAGGAAATTTTGAATGAAAAAATTATTTCAGGCCTGTTTCACATATTCTGTAATGAGGATAAAAAAATAGCAACTGCTTCTGAAAACAACTATACATAGAAGTCTCTCATGGTGATGAAAGTTTTATTTATTAGATTTCTAAGGACATAGCCATCAACAGCCAGCAACAAATTAACACCATGTTCCTGACTCCTGTTCTCCAATCTCTTCAATCTTTCTTGATCACACACTTCCTGTTTTGGTCATTCAGGGAAACAAAAAACATAACTCTAAGGTGGTCATTACAGCCACATACAATGTATAGCATATGTTCAATGAAAATAGAAAAATTGAAACTGTGTGCTTTATCAGCTGTATGGACCTTTAACCCCTTATCTAAAGAATCGCCCGCATCTGCAGGTGTAATATGCAAATTGTGCAGTTGAAAAAAAATTTTTTTTTTAAATATATTTCAACAAAACCACATCATGTGACCCATCAATGGAACGAGCTTGGTGAGCTTGTTCCAATGAGGGGTTACATGATATAGTTTTTTTAAATAGGGTTTTGATGAAATATTTTTGAAAATTTTTAAAAAATAGTACCCTATTTACTCTATGTATTGGGACACACTATGATTTGGGACACACATTTTTTCCAGAAAACTATATTTTTTTTTATGCTCCAAAGTTTGGGACATTCAGGAGATTTATTTCCAGTTGGCCCGTCGCTAGTAGCAGATGACACTCATAAAAAACATTCTTGAGTAACTAAAAATTTTCATTTTTTGCTTCCAAAACATAGCTTATGATTCCTCATTGGATCGAGCGCATTGCGCTCGTTCCAATGAGGGATCATAAGCTATGTTTTGGAAGCAAAAAATGAAAATATAAAAAAAAATTGGATGGCGATTTTCATATATAATGATGGAAAACGAATCACACACAACTTTATTCAGCATCAAATCAAGACCAGGCTGTGTTCTTTCCCCATTTTCTAAGAATTGGGACACCTGTGAAAATAATTATTTTTAGCTGTCCCAATACATAGAGTAAATACGGTAATTAAAATAATAAATTTTGATATTCTCTTTATTGGGTAAAGGGTTAACCCTTTATCCAATGCAGATGATAAGAACGTTAATTGGCATTTAACCCCTTACCCAATGTAGAGAATGTCAACATTTTTTATTTTAATTACTATTTTTTTAAAATTTAAAAAAAAATTTCAATAAAACCCAATGATGTTACCCCTCATTGGATTGAACTCCTTCAGCCAGTTCCAATGAGAGCCATATTTGTACAATTTTATTTACAAATTGTCAGGATATTTCAGGTCGTGTTAGCCTTGTATTGGTTAATTTGCTGCCACTATGTTAAGCAAAGGGTTAAACTGACTCATTTCTTTTCACGCGAATCCTACCGGAGGTGCAGAGAGAATTAATCTACATGGATTCTTACTGGTTTTGTTGCACAAATCTTTGCATTAATCAAATGCTGCATTCTTGCCAAAATATAAGCCCTGAATATATAAGATTCCAATCCAGATGAAGGTGTCCTGACTGGAAAAATTGGGAGGGGGGAGTGTTACCACCTCCCATCCTCCCCACTCATATTTGTAGTGACCCTGCCAGTGCTCCACTGTAATTTAAACAAAATATAGCTTTATCTTAGAAAAGAATCCAGTCGTTTGGCAAACTGATCAACAGAGGTAAGCAGATGAACAGAACATCAACAGGGACCGACATGAAAGGAGTGATCACTCTCACTCGTCATCACTCTCCTAAACTTTTCACTACGGGAGCAATTAATCACTCGCCTTCATGATTTATGTAGAAATTAATTATCAAGTTATATATTGTATTTCAGTCACCCATTACATGACTCAACTTGGAGACGATACTTGCAAAACATTATCTTGCATAACTGAAATCTTTAATTTTTTGCTTAAACCATAGCTTATGACACCTCATTAGAATGAGATCAATGAGGGGGGGGGGGGGGGGGGGGGGGGTCATCAGCTATGAAAAATAATAAAATTTGTATGGTCATTTTCATGTACACTGCTGGCCAGTTTGAGCTGTCATAGTAGGTAAGGGGTTAAAATTACTCTCCTTAATTTTTCACTCTTGCAAAATCAAAACGAGGAGATTATTCACTCACCTTCATTCTCTTCCAAGCAGGCACTGCATCAAATTAATAAACAAATGACAATCGCACAGAGCAGGATGAAAAAAAAAAACAAGAGAAATTAATGAGTAATTTTTCTCTTTCGCAAAGATATCATATTAATTTTCCAGCTATGAATGAGAAGTAGAACAAATACACTTTATAACTTATCTGGAGGACAATTTATCAGTCCCAGAGACAATTCATTTACATACAGAATGAGATAGAGAGCAATTTTTCTTCTCAGCTTAATGAAATTACAAATGAATTGGAAAAAAATATGTGGGTGTATTTTCTTTGAATCCAATTTTCAACCTTCTACTCCACAGCTTTAACCCAATAAGCATATATAAACCCTTTACCTAACATGAAAAGCAGACGACACTTGCCAAAAAAATTCTTGAATATGTAATTTTTTTCATTTTTTGTCTCAAAAACATAGGTTATGACCCCTCGTTGGAACGAGCTCAACGATATGGTTTTGTTGAAATATTTTGAAATTTTTTTTTCTTTCAACTGCAGAATTTGCAAATTACGCGGGCGGATGCGGGCGATTCGTTAGGTAAAGGGTTAACTAGCAGCCAGGTTGTCAGGGACTCCTGAGGCCCCGTAAGGCCTGGGCTGACGTGGGGTTATTTAGTCCCGCTGATGAAGTTGCGGGAAAATTAGACCAACGTGGAGGGTCGGAATCCAAGTGTCGCGAACTCGGCGCAGAGAGCTGAGTTAGACCGACGCCGTGATTCCTTCTCTGCCAAATTGTCCTGAAATAGGTTCGATTTCCGTTAGGTGTGATTCCTAATCACTTCAGGCTGTATAATGGAAAGAATGATTTAAAGTAACAACGATTCTTTTATTTACACATAAAAATAAATCCGTTTCAATATTTCAACAATCAACAATTCAATTCTTTTCACAGAAAATGGGTCACTACGGTTAAATAATTCTAAACAATCATATAGTCATTCTATAGCCCTGTACTGGCACTATAGTCTACACACTGGAAATGTTACTACCGTGAGCTCGCCATAAGAGCTTCACAAATCTGAAATGTTATTACTGTGAGCTCGCCATAAGAGCTTCACCCGCTTAGGCTCAAATGTCAACGTCTGCGCGTAACTGTACCTCTGGCTGTCGGAGGGTTCCGACCAGCAATGTTCGTCATCTATAAACCACCGTACTTCTGATTTGGGTCAGATATTGTCTACTCATACCTTATGTGCCTTTTGAAAGTCCTCCGTGAAAGTCCTATTGAAATATCCACCGTTCCTGGTTGAATTCACGATTCACAGATGCCCCTTTTTGTGCTAGGGCGAAATTGTCACTCACACCGATCTCCAGTCGGTATTACGATGTTCCGACAGCAAAATAAACTACTCAGAACGCAATCAGGCTGACGCTTCAAAGGGTTAATACGCACAATACAATTAACCTACACTTCTGACTATTGCAGGACGATACCTGCTACTCGACAATCTAAACTTTAACGTTCCACCTGGGATGTTCCTTCTCACGAATTCGGCCCCGTAGCCGCCTATCAACGTTAAGCTAAATCAATCATGGAATGCCCTCTCTGGCGATTCCAGCCGTTTCAGGGTCCTGTGATCGAAGGTACCCTTATGCCAGGAAACAGAGTCCGCCTGTCCTGGACTTCACCAACGCGTGTGTGACCCCAAGTGTGTGTCTAATGCTCTGCTCTTCCAGGTATATATACTTTTTACCCTAAACTGTCAGGTGGACCGACGCTCATCTGTCCACCTGTCAAAACGGTGGGAGATGACGTATATCGAGGCAGAATCAATACAAGTCATCTCACGCGTGACTTCACTTGTCGAGAAAACCGATTCGTTCTTGCCATGATTGTTATAACTTATGATGACACGACATTTCTATCTTTTAGAATCTCGTTTCTCAATTTACCGTGACGACATCTTGACATCAACCGATTACGTCTCGTAAGACTCCGACTACTGTATAAATTAAACGAGATGATTAGACCTTATCTAACATACCGTTTCTCCCCTGGGTCCCTGCGCTAAAGCTGGATATACACCACGTGTGTTTTTTCTATGTCCAGCTTTACAGAGAAGTGAAATTCACGTGGGTTTTTCGCCTTGATGCGGAATATATTTTGAACTTACAATATCTTTAAATATGAGGCCCCTTGCCCCTATATTTAGGCTGGCTTTGCCCTGACAACTCCCTTCCCGAGAGAAACACCCTGTGTATCTCTTAAAACGCAAGGGGCAAAGCCACGCACGCTCGCCTCTCACACCCTTTTACAATCTACCATCATGTTCAAGACTACAAAACTGTACCCTAGTGGTCGTGGGGGGTCATGACCGGGCTCATGGGTCGGCCATACCGATTCCCACGACACACACGCTACCACATGCTCCCGTCTTGCGGGTTTACATATGGAGAGTAGCCTTATTCTTAGATTTGCAGCACTCTCTCTCTCTGTAATACTATATATTTACACCCAAACATACACATTTTTATACACGTTCGCCCATTTTGCAAACAGTTCACTTGGCACTCACTCCGACGAGTAACACCGTCCGCGCCTTTGCGTTAGACGGGTTAATTCCAACGGAGTGTAACTTTGCCTCCCGTTCCCCTATGTCTTGTGAAGGGGCAAACGACCCCTGCATTATGTTGAGCCTCACCCTCGCAAAGCTCGACCAGGGGGTTAAAATTGTGCCTCACACACTCACACATTCAACACACAGATTTCCCGACCGCGCCTTTGCGACAGACGGGGTTAGTGTATCCCACACTTACAAAACTCGACACACATGCTCCCCATCCACGCACACGCGACAGACAGGGCAGTGTATCTCACATTCGTACTCACAACCAACTCTAGTCAGCAGTCAGAGCAATAATAATACAAAAAAATAAGAAAATTTCTTCCGGGCCTTAACACCGGGTTTACGAAACTCATCACCTCACCCACAAAAATATTTGCGACTGGAGCCCCCGTCCCAGACACCAGGCCCACAGCCACCCAACTATTGCTTCTTTATAACCACCGACCATTGGTAGGGGCCCGGTTCCCAGTATCCCCTTGGGTAACCCTTGACACACCCCTACTTCTCGCCCCGCCATTTCTACGGGTATTCCACCAGGGTCCCCATACCATGTCGTTGTCGCATTCCCAAGAGCTTCCCTTGGCGCTATATCCCCCAGGCTCACTCGTCCCGGCGATTACCGTCGTTCGAACGACACGGGCCGTCCTTGGCCCTTGTGCCGTCGACCCCCCGGTCCATTGCGACGACTTCTTGCGCACATTGGGCGCTGTGCGCCCCCGGCACTCTCTACGTGGTCTCCGCCACCTAGGATGCTTCTCCTTTGATTTGTGGACCCTTTTCTCGGTCCCCTGGGCGCCCACCTTAGCGGTCCCATCCACTTTAACATACTCAACTTGTGTTGACCCGTGCCCTCTCAATTCTGGGGAAGTTTGCCCAGCCATTTGCGTGGGTCTGGCCTCCCCTCTCCCCACGGGTGACACCGACTTCTTGGGGCGCTCAACTCCCCCACATAAATTTGCTTGAGGGTCTTTCCCCAATGACCCCATTGAGTTCCCTCGCTGTTTGGCGTTTAGCCTGGACCGCCTGCGGCCCCTTCTCCTTAATTGGACAGGAGTCGTCCCTCCCGAAACTTTCCGACATTTCGTCGTGTAGGGGCCATCCCCTGGACCATCGGATTGGTTCCCCCTGGGAACCTTCCCTTCATTACTCGTTGGGCCCACACGTGGCCCCCTATCCCTGGACCATAACTCATCAGGGCTTGCCCTCACCCCTGGGATATTACCTATGACCAGGTCATACACAGGTGATTCAATGCACATGGCTTCCAATTCGCCACAATAAAATGGGGTATCCACCGTTATCCTCGCGATGGGGAACCTTCTAACGGTCCCATCTATCAAAATACACAAATGGTCGCGCCCCAACAATTGCTTGTCGTCAACCAGTTGCTTTCTAACCGCTGCAGAGGAGCACCCAGAATCCCGGAGCAGACGGATCTCCCTTTGTCCCACATACCCTGGGTACACTGGCATATCAACCTTCTCCTGCGAAGTTGTGAGCCTCTCACACATGCCACTTATTATCGGGACAACCTTCCCGCCTTCCAGCCTTAATTCTCCCTCTTGTATACATTCCCGGAGGGGACTGTGTTCTGGACCGATAGTTTGACAGAACGCTGCCGTCTGCCTACTGGGCCCTGGATCTACGCGGTCACCTTGCTTCCAACCCCTTGGCGCTGCGTTCCCGGCCCCCTGCTGAGGTGGTCTAATGTTCCCAGTGGTCCTTACCTGCTTCTGCCAGCAGTCCCTGGCAATATGACCCCGCTTGTTGCAGATAAAACAAGTGGTGTCCTTGGGAGCGCTCCCCTTCCGGCTGGTCTGCGACGCAGGAGGGTCGGGGTGGTGTTGCCTTACGGGTGCCATTGCCAACCCGTTTGCCCCACCCCTAGCCAATTTGGGTGCGTTTACACTCCCACCGTGGGCCTCGATGTAGCGTTCTGCCACAGTTGCCATCTCATCATAGGTGGGCGGACCCCTTTCCTTGATGAACAGGCCCAATTCCTTGGAGCATGTAGTTAAAAACTGCTCTCGGAGAAATAGATCTCGCAGGGCTCCATACGACTCATTCACTTCTGCGAGATCAGTCCAGCGGTCAAAGTACCGCCTAGCTCGGGCAAAATACTGAGGTACTGTTTCTCCCTTCTCCTGCTTAATTTCTCGGAACTTGGTCCGGAATCCTTCTTCAGTGAGCTGGTATCTCCGAAGGATGGCATTCTTCAGCTCACTGTAGTCGTTAAGAAGTGCAGGAGGCATACTGGTATAAGCCTCGAGGGCTTTACCTGACAACAAAGGGCTCAAGCACATAGCCCATGTGTCTTCTGGCCACATTTGACTGGAGGCAAAACGCTCGAACCTCTCCAAGTACGAGTCCAAGTCATCTGTGTTTTCATTGAAATGAGCGAGATGGGGGCGTGGGGCATGAATTGCTACCCCTGCACTCCCATCCCCTGAGCGCCGACTTTCATTCTCCACATCGGCCCTTGCTCTGAGGAGCTCTAATTCTCTCTCGTGCCTCTGTTGTTCGAGCTCTCGCTCTGCCTCCCTTGCCTCCCTTGCTAATTGGGCTTCCCTCTCTCTCGCCTCATTTGCTAATTGAATCTCTCTCTCTTTCGCCTCTCTTGCGTCTTTCTCACGCTCTCGTTCTAATTGGGCTTCTCTCTCCCTCGCCTCTCTTGCGTCTTTCTCACGCTCTCGTTCTAATTGGGCTTCTCTCTCCCTCGCCTCTCTTGCGTCTTTCTCACGCTCTCGTTCTAATTGAATCTCTCGCTCTTTTGCGTCATTACGTAAGGCAATCTCCTTGGCCTCACGTTTCTGCTCATCTTTAACGAACTTCTGAAGTTCGGCTCCCTCAAGGCCCATTTCCTTGCCTAATGATACCAGTTGGGCGAGGGGTGTAACAACATCCATTTTGATTTTTTCTTTCTATCTTCAACACTCGTCAGAAAGAATGAAGAAGGAAAAGAAAGAAAGAAAAAAAAATATGGCAATTAATCCTAATTTACCTCTGTAATTTAACGTAGTTAAACGCCCCAATACTCTGAAACCTACCGCAGTTATAATGGCTATTAAGTATCCTCTTGGGGACTACTGTATTGCGATATTAAACCCTTGAACGGCATCAACTGACCGAACGCGTCAAAACCTAAACAGAACTGCCGTTAAAATAAAACAAAATTTCCATATAGCCATTTTTTACCTTTTAGAAATATCCTGGTAGCGCTCGCCAATCAATGTCAGGGACTCCTGAGGCCCCGTAAGGCCTGGGCTGACGTGGGGTTATTTAGTCCCGCTGATGAAGTTGCGGGAAAATTAGACCAACGTGGAGGGTCGGAATCCAAGTGTCGCGAACTCGGCGCAGAGAGCTGAGTTAGACCGACGCCGTGATTCCTTCTCTGCCAAATTGTCCTGAAATAGGTTCGATTTCCGTTAGGTGTGATTCCTAATCACTTCAGGCTGTATAATGGAAAGAATGATTTAAAGTAACAACGATTCTTTTATTTACACATAAAAATAAATCCGTTTCAATATTTCAACAATCAACAATTCAATTCTTTTCACAGAAAATGGGTCACTACGGTTAAATAATTCTAAACAATCATATAGTCATTCTATAGCCCTGTACTGGCACTATAGTCTACACACTGGAAATGTTACTACCGTGAGCTCGCCATAAGAGCTTCACAAATCTGAAATGTTATTACTGTGAGCTCGCCATAAGAGCTTCACCCGCTTAGGCTCAAATGTCAACGTCTGCGCGTAACTGTACCTCTGGCTGTCGGAGGGTTCCGACCAGCAATGTTCGTCATCTATAAACCACCGTACTTCTGATTTGGGTCAGATATTGTCTACTCATACCTTATGTGCCTTTTGAAAGTCCTCCGTGAAAGTCCTATTGAAATATCCACCGTTCCTGGTTGAATTCACGATTCACAGATGCCCCTTTTTGTGCTAGGGCGAAATTGTCACTCACACCGATCTCCAGTCGGTATTACGATGTTCCGACAGCAAAATAAACTACTCAGAACGCAATCAGGCTGACGCTTCAAAGGGTTAATACGCACAATACAATTAACCTACACTTCTGACTATTGCAGGACGATACCTGCTACTCGACAATCTAAACTTTAACGTTCCACCTGGGATGTTCCTTCTCACGAATTCGGCCCCGTAGCCGCCTATCAACGTTAAGCTAAATCAATCATGGAATGCCCTCTCTGGCGATTCCAGCCGTTTCAGGGTCCTGTGATCGAAGGTACCCTTATGCCAGGAAACAGAGTCCGCCTGTCCTGGACTTCACCAACGCGTGTGTGACCCCAAGTGTGTGTCTAATGCTCTGCTCTTCCAGGTATATATACTTTTTACCCTAAACTGTCAGGTGGACCGACGCTCATCTGTCCACCTGTCAAAACGGTGGGAGATGACGTATATCGAGGCAGAATCAATACAAGTCATCTCACGCGTGACTTCACTTGTCGAGAAAACCGATTCGTTCTTGCCATGATTGTTATAACTTATGATGACACGACATTTCTATCTTTTAGAATCTCGTTTCTCAATTTACCGTGACGACATCTTGACATCAACCGATTACGTCTCGTAAGACTCCGACTACTGTATAAATTAAACGAGATGATTAGACCTTATCTAACATACCGTTTCTCCCCTGGGTCCCTGCGCTAAAGCTGGATATACACCACGTGTGTTTTTTCTATGTCCAGCTTTACAGAGAAGTGAAATTCACGTGGGTTTTTCGCCTTGATGCGGAATATATTTTGAACTTACAATATCTTTAAATATGAGGCCCCTTGCCCCTATATTTAGGCTGGCTTTGCCCTGACACAGGTGACCATGACATTTTTATAACACATTTTAAAAAAATATCCCCAAATGAATCATTGACACAAGAACTTAAATGAATTTCTTTTATATATCAAATTCAAATTCTTTTATATATTTTATTACTATTTATTTATTTATTTATTTATTGGTGTTTAAGGTCACATACTTATGCACAATGGCTAATCATGACCATGACAGTTTTACGGGTGGAGGAAGCCAGAGTACCTGGAGAGAACCACTGAGCATTGATGAAAAACTGTCAGCTCCTCAACATTCTAACTCTGTTCAAGCTCCACTCAAGCAGGGTTACAGCAGTTGAAGACATGTGCACCATTGACGTGCAGTACCCTCAGTTCACAGCGTCATCGTGCCCCATGTAGGCAACCGGGATAAAGTGCCTTGCCCAAGGACACAACTTGGGTCGTCCCGAAATCTTATTACTAAATTACGGAAAGTGTATTTAGGAAATTCCCCGTGGGAACCCCAGGGAGAGAAGTAGTGCTTGTTGACTGTGGTAAATGAAGCTCCGTTTTACTGATAAAATAGGAACCAATGCTTGGAGTGGAGTCCTTTCAAATGGGCAGCATGGGTACAAACGATTGACTAAACTTCACTTTATCTCCATGTTGCAGTCACGATTCGCCATTGTGCAGAAATATGTGACCTTATATTTATTTACTGGTGTTTAAGGTCATATACTTATGCACGATGATTAATCATGACCGTGACAGTTTTACGGGTGGAGGAAGCGGGAGTACCCGGAGAGAACCACCGAGCAACGACGAGCAGCTGCCTGCTCCCCAACATCGTAACTCCGCACTGCTGCACAGGTAGGGTTAGATTGGTTGAAGACATGCGTACCATCAACGTGCAGTTCACCTTAGTACACGGCGTCAACGTGCCCCCATGTGGACAATCGGGGTTAAGTGCCTTGCCCAAGGACACAACGCGAGAGTCGGTCACCCATCCGAGGATTAACCGGGCTCAACGTTGCTTAACTTCGGTGATCTGATGAGAACCGGTTACAGCAACGCCACCGTGCCCCCATATGTGACCTTCACTGGTTGAGTGCTAGAAGCCACTATCAGGGCTTTTAAAAAAATAAGGGTCCCAGAACAAAAGCCAACATTTTCCTTGCTTGTGCTTCATATTCAGTCAAACGCAAATAACATTTTGTTCATATAAATTTGTTTTATCACAAAATATTGAAGAGTGCCTGGGGGCACTCTTCAATAATTTGTAATAAAACACATTCTGATGAACAAATTCAGACCACCAAAATACTGTAGTAGCCGCAGCCAGTTAAACACCAATAAATTAATAAATAAATCTAGGGAGGGAATGGAGAAAAAAATGTAGTAATCTGCCCGGCCCTCCAATAATTTTTCCGGTCGGGACATTTAGGTCAGCATTGAAGTCTTAGAAATAGATTTGTTGTTGCTACGAAACATGTCTTTTCTAAATTGACAAGATTTGATACTCAGACCTGTGTCATACAGTCAGTCATACAAATGAAGGTCTGTTGTATACTATTTGGGCTGTTGGGCCCCCCAATAGCCCAAATTGGATACTACAGACCTCCATTTGGTGGGCGACTTGAATTTTGCTCCCAATGTAAGCCAAAGTGACTTTGGGAATAACAAAGCGACTTCTTTGTCCTAGTCGCCCACTCGGCTGACTCATGGTTGGGGGATCCAGTATGACTGATTTCAGTACCTATATGGTATGTGTTATTTAAATAAGTTGATTTACAACTACTGTATATTTTATTTTTTCACTGATAAAGGCAACTTTTTTGCTCGGAGTCGCCCACTCAGCTGACCCGTAGTTGGGGGATCCAGCATTACGGATTTGGGTACCTGTATAGTACGTGTTATTTAAATAAATTGAGTTAATATGACTACTGTATATTCTATTTTTTCACTGATAAACTTCCAAGAAGTCTTTTGAGTTTTTCAACTATACTTCTAACTGACTAATATTCCAACTACATCATCAAGGCATGCCTTGATGATGTAGTTGGAATACAGTCGATCCCAGTTAACTAAATAACCACTTCATTCAATTGACAGGAGTTTTCAATTAACAGGCATTGATCACTTTCCTGTATTTTTGTGATAAACTCGGCATTTATTCTATTATATCTTGTTTGACAGAGCTCCATGAGCATCATGGTGCAATGGCTGTGGATAACTGGTTAAAGTCTGAAGCTAGTCAGTCTAATCCAAGACTGTATGTTTCAAATTATTATTTTGGTCTCATGCAGTTGTTCCCTCCACACCAAGTCCATCATTTCATAGGTAGACCCCACAGCCCCCACTCACAACCAAGGCCTAATCTACGTAAGATGTATCAAAGCTTAATCAGCAAGATCTCAGGTTTTAATAGCAGATCACTCTTCCAGTATTGTACCTTCCAATAAGTTTAAGGTAATAACATAAATTGGACCTCCTGTAGGAACAGCAGCTAGAAGAGAAGTTATTTTTTGGGTTGATATCAGATCAATATTAAACATGAATTAAATTTGTAAGTGTCAGCAGAGTAAGTCAAAGTAAGACATGATGAAAGGTCACCATACCTGTAGAGGTTATAAGCTGGATTTATTTGACCATTAGCTTATCAGTATAATGTGAAAAACAAATAGAGATTCAAGAGAGATTAACATTGTTAAAGGTGTGTCCACAAGATATAAATACAGTCTGATAAACTTCCTTGACATTGTCTGATTTACCATCCACTTTGATTTGATGATGTACACCTTCACTTTAACTCTTAACTCCTTGCATGCTGCTGCTGGTGGGTATTCCTGCTCAAGAGATGATTTCTCCTGCCACTGAAACAAGAAAAGCATCACCACAGGCAGACGGACGGACAGATGGCCGAAGAAGGTCTTCGCTATATCCCTCCCATGTTGGGGGGGGGGGGGGGGAGGGGGGGAATAAGTAAAATTTTGGGAACAATTAATCAAATTTTCCCCCTGTAGACTGAATGGATTTTTTACCAATGATTTCATGAGTTTTACAGCAGCCAAGACTAGATTTGCTGAAAAATATCTTGAAAATACTCAGCAGTTTAAGACTTAATCCTTTTTTACCCAACGCAGACGATATCAAAATTTATTATTTTAAATATTATTTTTTTGAAATTTTTCAAAAAATTTCAACAAAACCATATCATGTGACCCCTCGTTGGAACGAGCTCGTTCCAACGAGGGGTCACATGATATGGTTTTGTTGAAATTTTTTTTGAAAAATAATATTTCTTCAACTGCTGAATTTGCATATTACGTGGGCAGATGCAGCTGATTCGTTGGGTAAAGGATTAAAGCGACGTGTCCCAACTTTCATATTTTTATTTTGGCCTCAGAAGTTTATTGTCCAGACATCTTCTAGACAGTTCTTGGAAGTATGCTGGCAATGGTTTCCAGTCAAGTCTTGGCTGCCTATAGGAAATAACTGCCAAAGTATTATATTTATATGTGGTAAAGTGAATATTCTTTAAAATTATCCAGTCCTCAATAGTTAAATAGAGGATAGCTACATGTATAAGAGTTTTTGAATGTGTAACAGACTGAGAGAGAAGTGTGGGCACCAAGGCATGAACCCACAAGCTCCAGCACTCAAATCAACTGAGTTACCACAAGACTTGAGAGAACTGGACTAACTAGGCTCACTGGTAAATGGCCATTACACCTCGACAGCTCTACTACTCTGCCATTCTTTTGTGGTTTAATCTAACCCCAGTGGGTTCAAATCACCTGCAGTGCCACAAATAAATGGTTACGACACTGGATTTTAAACCAAAAGGTCCATGGTTCAATCCCCAAAAGGGGTGACTGCATTGTGACCTTGGGGAATGCACTTAATCCCGATTATTCACGCAGTGGCATAGTGGTGCTTTGTCCTAAGGCGTACTACCATTCGATGGTGATTTTGCTTTCAACCAATGCTCGCCCTACTTGTGCAGAGTTAGCTTGTTGGGGAATCTGACTGTTGCTCGCTGCTGCTCGGTTCTCTCTGGGTACGAAGGCTTCCTCCACCTACAAAACTGCCTGACATGACATGACCCTAGTTGTTGAAAGTGTCATTAAACCCCCAATAAAAAAAAAAACAACCACAACTCACATGGAAATCAACAACAATCTCATGAGTGTGCACATGAAACATGTATACCTCCTTGCATCAAGTACTTAGTAGACATACAAAATTTCTTGTACCTTTCATTGTTGGTACATATGTCTCCACACAAAAACTTCTAGATTTTCTTTGCAATATGCATATTAACCCTTTGAACACTGGTGGTATCTTCCATGCCAGTTAAATGGCAGAAAATGGAAGAGTCCATATCCTTTATTTGGGGTAGAACAATTAATATTTTCAACGTGCAGCCTGAAGGCTGCACTTTGAACATATTAATTGTTCTACCACACACGTTCACTTAGTAGCCATCCTACTTAATGAATTTATAACGTATCGTGTTGCTGGACAGGAAAAGCGGTCTCTCATGTTGAAAGAGTTAATAGAAAAAGATTTCAATATTTTCAATAAAGGTACCTTTGAATCAAATAAAACACATTCCAGCTGATATTATCTAACCATTTCCCCCGCTGCATTTATTGAACTGCCACATTAAAATTTAGTCCCCTGGGCAGTTAAGCTTTTGTACAATGTTCACAAACTGGTTCAAAATTGTTTTAAAATATGAATTTAATGAGAGAGAAAATTCTAATACAACATAATCTTTATTTGATTCTATTTTACGGAGTTTTGAGAATTATATCAGACTATGATCTGGATATATCATTGTTTGTCTGGAAGGTAAGCTTTCACATTCAATTCTCTACATCTACAACTTGGGAGATATATCAAATTTTAAAACCTTAACCCTTTACCCAATGCATTAACAGCATCCACCCAGGCACATAATATACAGTTAAAACTAGAAGTCCTGTCAAGAACTGTGCACTTATCTAGGCTTAATTGCGCGTAGGAATTGCACACAATTGCCATATCGAATGGCATCCAAAGCACGGAAGGTTCTCCTGGTTACTCGTAGCAAACACAGGCAATGCGTCTGCCGATGGACCTCTGGGTTACCCGGAGGTTCATTGGCTGAAACACTGCATGTGCACAGGCCATATGTACAGAATTTGATAGCCTTACTATGGTCATAACGCGTAGATTAACGTGCAGATCGACGTGCTATTTGTGCGCATTTCATGACAGGACTTCAAGTTTTAACTGTACAAATTCAACAGTTGAAAAAATAATCCCTGATCAGCAACCTGACAGAAAATATAGTAAGTCATCACAAAAGCAGAAAGAGTATTCTGACCAGGGCCAATTACTATAAAACTTTTACAATTGTATTTTCCAGAATTGTATTTTCTAGTTAAGATTTTAAATGGGTTGAAATGAACCATTAGCATTTTCAAAGATGTGGCAATTTGCGAGTTGGCAAATTGCCACATCTTTTAAAATGCTATTGATTCATTTTAGTCAGTTATATTAATAGGTAGAAAATACAGTTTTATAAAAACAAGCTATTATTTGAAAACAAAATATGTTTTCACTTTTGGAATTCACTAAAAACAAGCAAATTCAGTGAATTCATGTCTCCCGCTGGGCAGCAGTTTCAAAGGGCATTAATGCATCTAGTGAAATATAGTTGAGTTGCAAGTGGAAGTTATTTAGAAGAGACAGAACAGACAGTGCTTCAGACAGTGGTAATCACATTTATTTTCACGGAGGTCACTGTCAAAGCAAGCAAACTGATGTGGAGTATAACTGTGAGAATCACTAAAAATTAAGACTGTATGATAAGACATATCACATTAAACTGATGTGAGAAGTATTAACCAACCTGTAAAGCTTGTGACTGAAAGTTAATGAAACCTTGGAAGTGATGTCCAGATAATATGGTGGTCTGTATATGGTACTGGGAGAGTCTGGCTTTGTAGAGTTGCAAAAGAAGTAATGATGAAGACATATTCTGGTCTTACAATAATAACAAAGATACACAAGAAGTTTTGTGAAGATCGGTTCATAAATACAGCTTTTAGTCCAAGTAGTCCAATAATATTAGCCTTCGCTTGTGCTCCGAATTTATTATTTTTTGATTTTTAATATGTCGCGCCGTTGAAGTCTAATCTGATCTTTCGTTTTTCCAGCAGCAAAGTACGAAATTAGGCGACATAACACTAATATGATGAATACTCATTCTCCATACATGTTCCCACATTCGACAAGAATAATATGCCTTCACATTCATGTTAGATGTATAAATTTCCTATACTTACTGTCGAATTACGTATTAAATACCAATAATTAAATAAAAACATTTTTTCAAGCGGTAATGTTACAGCGGTTGGAAAATTGTTAAAAATCGTATCCCATTTCTGGGAACGGACCTCGGTGGTATTGCAACGACTGCCGCGTCGTTTGACTTGGTGTGCACTACATTATCGGTATCCCGTTTTTCACTCCGTGTTTTTCTATCAACCCATCTTCCGGTTCAACAGTTTGTTTCGAGTTGAAAAAATTGCATTGCAAATGACGCCTAAATAATTCAAAATATTGATTTATTTGCAAGAAAATGACCACCAGAATGAAGAAAAATGTGTTTTAAACAACTGTCAATCGGAAGGAGGAACCAGGTGGGGAAATTTGATCTTTAATCGAGGTCCAACCGTTCAGCGAGAGTCTCTCGCTGAACTTTGCTGCCGGAAAAATGAAAGATCAGATTAGACTTCGACGGTGCGACATATTAAAAATCAAAAACTAATAAATTCAGAGCACAGGCGAAGGCTAATATTATTGGACTATAGTCCAAGTTGCATTGATGCATGGGCAGACAGACAGACAGATTTTCGGTACAAAATTTCCCACATTTGAACTTGACCAAAGTATTGATAAAAGTAATCCATATATGAAATTTCATTGAAATCGGTTGACTCTAAGGAAAGTAGTCTGGAAACTATCAGTCAATCAAATTTAAGCAACCTAATTAAATATGCACGGAAAATGCCCATGTTCGAACTTGGACCCACAATTGATGAAAGTGATCTACTACCCAAATGTCATCGAAATCAACTGACTGGAAGGAAAGTTAGAGTCTAGAAACGAAAAACACAGAAGGTGTGCACTTACTGTGTATTAGTAGTAGCACTCAATAAATCAAAGTTTCCCTAATTTGCATAATTTTTGCACAAGAACAAAACCCGTATTATGTGTGATGTATTGCATGTTACTAAACATTCATACAAAAATTTATTCAAATCTGAACTTTCATATAAAAGTTCTGTACAAAAAACTGATTACACCCAATTTCGGAACAAAATGGCTGCTTGCGGCCATCTTGAATTTTGGACCAAACCCTAAAACACACAAATCCCAAAACACATATTCTGGTCTCACAATGATAACAAAGATACCCAAGAAGTTTCGTGAAGATCGGTTCATAAATACTGCTTTTAGTCCGAGGTGCGTTGATGCACGGGGCAGACAGACAGGCAGATGGACAGATTTTTGGTGCGAAATTTCCCACATTCGAACTT
This sequence comes from Pictodentalium vernedei, assembly GCA_031216915.1. Lineage (NCBI taxonomy): Eukaryota > Metazoa > Mollusca > Scaphopoda > Dentaliida > Dentaliidae > Pictodentalium > Pictodentalium vernedei. Next base: position 121,910,994 of record CM062292.1, on the reverse strand, counting down.
GATCTAGGTATTGATAAAGGTAATCCATATATGAAATTTCATCGAAATCAGTTGATTTTAAGTAAAGTTAGAGTCTGGAAACCGTCAGCCAATCAAATTTAAGCAACCTAATTAAATATGCGTGGAAAATGCCCATATTCGAACATCGACCCACAATTGATGAAGGGGATCTACTACCCAAATTTCACCGAAATCCGGTCACTGTAAGGAAAGTTAGAGTCTGCAAACATGGAAGGACGGAAGGACACCCCGAATTTAATATCTCCTGTTTTTTTCAAAAAGTGGGAGACAACAAACCCAATGAGGGTTCTTAAGCTGAGTTTGAATAGTACTGGCTGGTTTTGACCATTACATTGGGTAAAGAGTTGATATAGATGACATTTACACTAAGGCTTTAAGGTTCAAAGGGTTAGTTATTCAGTTAGAAATGAAATTTTTTTTATAACCAGAAAGTGTGACTAAACCTGCATGTGCAGTGCACAGGGTTAGTCACACTTTCTGGTTAAAAAATGGTAACTGCCATTTCACATGCTACATGAAAATATATAATGACTAAGGCTGTAAAAATGCTTTGGGTAAGTTAGTTACATATCGTTACATTGGGTGCTGGATTCAAGGAACTATTGGAAATACTTATACAGGATTGTAGAAATTTTTTAAAGTGAATTCCAAAAATGAAAACATATTCTATTTTCAATTAATAGTGTGTTTAAATTAAAATACAATTGTAAAAGTTTTATAGTATTGGCTCCAGATTGCAACTTGGTCATGATCTGGTCAAAATACTTGTCTGCTTTTCTGCTCAAAACTCTACTATTCTCACGCATGGAGAACGTCTAATGACCAAAGAAACAAAGACATCGCATCTCAGGTGCTATTTTCGTGTTTTTGAGTTGATTCATTATTAACTCATTCATAGATGTCTGAGAAATACGAGTGAATTTACAGTACGTTCACCATGGAAAGGACAAAATCCAAGCGTGGGCAGTTTTCCATGCATGCGCTAACAGTGAATTTCCGACATAAAACAATGGAATCATCCTCAAATTTTCATTGGATGAAGCAACAGGTCTGACCTGGTGTTTCTTTCATTGAATATTTGCTGAAAACTACTGATTATTGATTGAGAAAAGGAGTTGTGGGCAACACTGATGTCATTTGTCTGCTAAGGCCGATAATACTACACTAAAAACAACTGCTCAGATTTTATGACTTTCTCTGTTCACTTTCCTCCAGATAAGAGTGAGAGCATCTGGTTTATGACATCACACGTGAAAAGAATCCATTACAGGTTTCTAAGTGTCAATTTTGCAACACTTTATTTCTTGCAATCCCTGACACATCACCCTTGATGTTGGAAGTGTCATTAAACCTCAATAAATTTTTCAAAGGATCTGATGGAGAAAGAGACTGCCTTAATGATGGGGCATCTCTGAGGGGGGTTTGGTAATCAATCCCCCCTCCTACAATAATTTTTCCAACTCAGACATTTTGGTCAGTATTGAAGTCTTCTGTATCGATTTGCTCTTACTATTAACCCTTTAAACTCTAGTGGTATCTCCCATACTAGTTCAATGGCAGCAATTAGAAGAGTCCATATTCAATATCTGGGTTAGACCAATCAATATTTTCAATGTGCAGCCTCAGGGCTGCACATAGAAAATATTGATTGGTCTACCCCACACATTTACTGAACAGCCATCCTCTTCAATGACATTATGACGTATCATGTTCCTGGCCAGAAAAGAGCCTGCGCAAGTTCAAGGGGTTAAATTTTGCATAGATCTGATACTTGGACGATTGTCACGCATGCAATAGGTCATAAAAATGGATGTCTGTACATACAGTCTGCCCCACAAATGTAGGTTTTTAGAAACTGGTATCCAGGCTGTGGTAAGCCCATCATGACCAGTTGGGATTACTGGCATATTTCTTAATTTGACCCCTGTAGACACCCAAAGAATCCCTGTGTTTACTTCATCACTCATCAAAGATCATCTGCGTATACAGTAAATGCCCTTTACATGGACACAGTGTTGGAATTTTTCAATACTGACGGAATCACAAAGGCAGCATTGTTTTCTGAACATTGTTGATTCAGAATTTTGTTGTTTACACGGAGATCTCCCAAAACCCTTACTTTTAATCTGAACAGAGTTTTGAGGGGAATGTTCTTTGGAGAAAGATTAAATAATTCTCAGGGAAAATTATCCTTGCCAACTCTTGTGTAGAAAACTGCTCCAGCTGGAAAATTGCATATAGCAATTCTGAATAACTGCACATCCCTTACAGAAATGTACTATGATAAACGATGGTATTTCCCCAAAACACCATGGTAAATTATGGTGTACCAAGGAATCTTTATATAAAGGATAGCGTATTTTCAAGGTAAACAACATTATTAACCCTTTACCTAACATTAGAAGCAGACGACACTTGCAAAAAAAATTCTTGAATAATTAATTTTTTGTCTCAAAAACATAGGTTATGACCCCTCGTTGGAACGAGCTCGACGAGCTCGTTCCAACGAGGGGTCATAACCTATGTTTTTGAGACAAAAAATGAAAATATTTTGAAAATTAATTGGCAATTTTTGAGAATAGTGCTGGCCGGTTTTGGCCATTACGTTTGGTAAAGGGTTAAGACTCACCACCACAGTGGTGAGATTTATTGTTATTGCTCCCAAAAATTTTTTTTTTTGTTGGTTTTTTGCTTGTTGTTGTTTTTGGAGGTTTTTTCACCGACATTTTGTGGCCTCCAGATCTCAAAAACTGGCTGTGTGATTGTTCTGAAATTTTGCACACTTACATGTACATGTGTATTTGTTCCCATCTGACGTTTCTGATTTTCAGTAAAATGGCACAACTTCCAGAGACCATTTTTCAATATTGCGTGTGATATATGCTAAAGTTTTTAGTATAGGAAGCTGACTTTGGAACTGGAGGACAACTTTATAGTTCATGTTTGTTTGTCGCATTTAAACCTTTAACACAGTGATATCCAGAGTAAGGGTACCATTTGAAAAATATGAAAATTTGCAAACTTTGGATACCATTTTTTGATCAGTTATGCAGGGGTTAACATGAAACTTTTTCTTTTGCTATGAGCAGAAATATCTACTCATCAAACATGCTTGTTAAGTTTAAAAATCAGACTTAACCCACACCCTGTGTTTGTAACTTGAATACAAGTGGTTTCCAACTTTGTACACAATTCACACATTTTGTGTTCACTTTTCCTGCATTGGGAATGACATAGACGTAAATTTGGTGCACAGGCATATAGATTATTAACTGATGAACATTTTTGCTGTTATAAGTTATCTTGAAATGTTTAACCCAACTCCTGTTCTGCCCGCCCGAATGTGGAACTGTTGGAAAATATGAAAATTTTATAAAGTTTTTTTACCATTTTTTACCAGTTGTACAAGGGTTAACTTAAAACTTTTTGCTTTTTGTCTTCTCATGTGCAGAAATATCTACTCAACAAACCTATGATCAGCTTAAATATCAGACTTAACCCTCACCATGTTTTTGTAACTTGAATATAAGTGGTGTCTTATTTTGCACGAAATTCACGCACTTTGTGTTCACTTTTCCAGCATTGGAAATGACATAGATGCAAATTTGTTGCAGAGGCATGTAGATCATTAAATGACAAATCTTTTTGCTGTTATAAGTTATCTTGACATTTTTAACCCAATGCCTCTTCTGTCTGCATGCACATGGTTCCTGCTCGAAAAATATCAAAAGTTACATAGTTTGGTTATTGTTTTCGGGCACTTGCAAGAGGGTTAACTTCAATTTTTTTTTTCCTTGTGAAGAATTGCAAACTAAACAATCTAGATTTTTGTAAGTGGAGACCTCGGACTTAACACTTTCCCATTCTGGTTGTCTTAATATTAATAAGGGAGAAATGCCATATTTTTAACAAATTCCACCTCAATTTGCGGCTTGTTGATCTCAAAAATGGGACGATTGTTTCTGAAAGTTTGCACTCTGATTGTTCTTTTACCATGTGAAGAAATGTCTATCTTGCTGTGATAGGTTTAAATAGCAGACTTAACCCTGTCAAATGTCAATCTTTTCAAGAAACATCTCAAAACATACCTGTTTCAAAAAGCCTATAAGTGATGTTCTGGACTGTAAGATACTGTATATATTCCGTTTGTATATTTGCATGAGCTCAGTAACATGTACAACGCCTTAGAATATGGTTCTATATCTTCTGAACTATAATTTTGGCGCTATATAAATGTGTATATTATTATTATTATTAAGTGACAAATTTCCTGATAATTGAATACTCCAGTTAATTGAAAAATTTTCATTGGCAAAGCGGCTATTCAGTTAACAGGATTCCACTGTATATCATGTGGGATCTGCAATTCAGAATTTTCCAAGGCCGTCCAAGTGCATTTTGAAGGATTTCAATGGTCTAGAAATGAGAAACTGACAGACCATTCAGATTGTTCAGTGGCAAAAACAAGGGAGCACACCTTCAAGATCAACACAGAGTTAGGCCTCCCCACTTCAATGTTCTGCATCTCCCAACCAACTCTACTTTGGAGGCCTGACCCTATGCATTTGGAGGTCGCAGTTGAAAAAAAATTATTACAGGTAGCATAATTTGTTTATATTTGCTTGCCATTCAAGTATCTGGTTGAGTGCTAAATTATTTTTCAAAGGTGATTTGAAACATGGGTGTTTATTTTCTTTCAAAGGTACCAAGTAACCAGAAAGAGTAGCCTTAGTTTAGCAAGATTTTGTTCATGTTTTGTTACAATTTATTGGAGAGTGCCAACAGGCACTCTCCAATAAACTGTAAACCAAATAATTTTATATCAAAATGTTTTCTTCTACTGTTGAGCAAACATACAAATGCATGTAGTGTAAAGCCACTAAAGTGGCTTCTGGCATCTTTCAATAGACCCATTATGGTAGCTTCTAGGACACAACCAGATATTCAGCATTTGTTTCGTACTTCAAAGCCTTACAGCCTTCCTTGAGCACAAATGTGGGATAAAAAATGGAGAAACAAAACAAAATTAATGGTGAATGATCAGAAGTAAAAATAAATAGTTCCTGGCACTTGCTTCTTCATCCTAACAAATAGTTCTGCAATCTGAACGTAGTGCAGGCCTTTAAATTCACTTATTTTGGGCACACCCTTTTGCCCTAATTTGGGCACATTAAATCCAGAAATGACAGTCTTATCTTGTTATGTTTTATTGCCATGTCTTTCTTTGTGTCTCTATGGCCATACTAAGATGGAAGTTATTCTAAAAAGTAGAAGAGACAGAGAGAATTTATACATTTTTCTTGATCTCTTCACACCTTCTCCAATTTGGGCACACCTGTAAACAGTGTGAAATTGGGTTAATCTAGAGGCCTGGTAGTGGCTGATCAGTCACTACATTTAGATTGTTGAACTAGTATGCTTGACCCCATTTTGGGTTCATTGCCCAGTACTCATTGCAAAATAGGCACATGGACATAGTGCTAAACCTCTCAGAATATAGCCTTTTTGTCCACAATAGGATAGAAATCAATAGGATACCGCTGGGAAGACTAATAATTTCCATTGTAAACTATACTTGTTCTTACAAGAAAATGCTGAACAACCAGCATTAAAAAAGTGTTAGAACAAATAGTATTAGAAACCCAATTACTGGATCCAACACTCCAACTCACTTGGCAAAATGCCAGTGTTTCTTATTTCTTCCTTTGAATGACTTCCATCAAATGAGGAAAAGAAAAAAGAAAAGACCTGAAATGAATCAAAAAGTGTGTGTTCATTTTATTAATACACAGATTAATTATTCCCAAGCAACATTTGGTGATATGAAACAGAAGTTACTAAACAAGAGAATGGCCATTTTATTATTTTGTAATGAATGGATACATGTTTATTGGGGTGTTTAATATCCCCTTCAGCACATGTAGCTATATGATGTAGCTCTCACAATTAGTATAAACTTCTGAATGGAATTTATTAATTTATTTATTGTGGTTTAACAACACTTTTGACTGGGTGTTCCAGCTTCCTCCTCCTGTAAAACTGCCCCGACTCGAGGTTACCTCGAGTCGGGACAGTTTTACAGGAGGAGGAAGCTGGAGCACCCAGAGACTGGCGGAGAGAATCACCAAGCAATGGTGAGCAACTGTCAGGCTCTGTACAAACAGGGTAAGCATTGTTTGATGACAAAGTGTGCCACAGACGTGCAGAATGCCTTAGAACACAGCACAACCATGCCCCCACGTGGGCAATTGGGATTAAGTGCCTTACCCATGAACACAACTCAGTTACCCCGGGCAGGGACCAACAATGGATCTTACAGTTTGAAGTAAAATGTCATAACCACCGAGCCACTGCTTATCATTTCTCAACACCAAATAATTTATCAACAAAATTGCTCTGTTAATTATATATATATATATATATAAGAAAAAAATATTAAAGTTCAAAACAAATACAACGACATCACTGACTATATTCCTGCTAGCGCTTTCACCGCTCTGTATGCGGATCTTCAGGCATTTTTATTTTTATAAAATACGTTATACAAATATTTACAAAATAACGTTATGACGTAAACCACTGGGTGTGGTGTATCGATTTTGGAGACGTTGTTCCAGAAACTGCATATGCAATAATTATTTCATACATTTGAACAGAGGCGTGTTGATCCTTTATCGAAAGAAATTATAACGAAAATTAACATAACAAATAAAATAATGATGTTTCTTTTATCCTAGAAATTAAGTTATAAAGGTTGTGGGCTCCGAAAAAAACCCGGTATATTTATTACCCACAGATGCTTCCCACTCCAACTCTCTATATATTACTATGTTGGTAATACCCATATTTCTGCATAATGTAAGGGAATGAACTCCTTACTCCCGACTCTAGCTCGAACCCCCGAGAGTGTTTGTCATTCTCGGGGAGTCGAGCCGGACTCGGGGCAAGCGCCACTGTACATGTAACTCTCTGGCTAAGGGAGAAGAAAAGGTTGGGTAAGTAGGGGGCTATACACAAAGACTCACTGTGCCAATCGTGTTATTTCTATGAAACATAACATATAATACTATGATATGGCCTTTATACTAGAAGTAAAGTTTATGAACTCAGAATATATGTGTTTTTCCACGAATTTTCCTATGTTAACCATCTATTTATATGTATTGTATATATATATATTTATTTATATGTATATATATATATATATATTACAGAGTAAAACCATTTGATTGAAAAAATAATTTTTTTTTTTTCATAAATCTACTTACATCCAATAAATTCCTGAGCATTAATAGACCTACTTGTCCTCCCTGCTTCAAATATTACCATGAACACAGAATTCTGTCAATCAAGAGATAAGAGAATAAATTCTCATTTTTTCACCAGAATGAAGCAAATTTTAGACATTCTAGTTTGAATATTCCTGTTAACTGAATATTTATTACTGGCCAATAAGGAGTTCTGTTTCTATATATTGGTGTTTAAGCTCTGCCCACTTTAGAGGACTTCCACACCAGGCGTTGGTTACCAGGGCCCTATTTTACCAGTAAAGCAGAAGGTGTTTACCACAGTAAACACGCATTGCTTCACTTCCCAGGGTTCCTACAGGGGATATTGGCTATTCAGCAAATAGGGTTCTACTGTATAGTGGAGCCCACTTAATTGTACATCTCTTAATTGAAGAACCCGGTTAATTGAATATAATTTCCAAACACCAAACCATTTGCCATACTTTCAGAACAAATTTGACCTCTTAATTGAATATGGGTTATAGAGCAAACTCCTGTTAATTGAATAAGAAAGTCCTGTAATGTGTCAAGAAAGTATCCTGACAATCACCAAATACCCAATTTGGAGACCTATTAAGTGCATCTAATATAGGCATTTATTTTATTATATCTTGTTTGACAGAGCTCCTTGAGCTCTGTCAAACAAGATATAATACAATAAATGCTCAATATATCTCTAAAATACAGGAAGGTGACCCAAATCCCTGTTAATTGAATACTCCTGTTAATTTAATAATTCTCACTGGCAAGTGGCTATTCAATTAACAGGATTCCACTGTATTACCACAACTATGTTGCCCAGAGGGACACATATTGGATAACCCTGCATTAGGTCCTGCAAAGGTTATTCCCCTAAAATTAAATGGTTCCAATTTGAGTTTTAAACAAATTATCACAAATCCTTTCTAACTGTCGATTGTTCTGATTTTGTTTTTTGAGTTTCTTTTTGTGTTCTGATTTTGTTTTCTGAGGTTTTTTTTTGTGTAATATTTGTTGCTTGTCAGTTGTTGGAAATTACACAGAATTTAAAGATTAATTCTTTCACTTGACTTATGGTTGGTGTATTTTGAAGACCCATGTTATTTATACATCTGACCAGTTGTATATCTAGCCAATGATGGTCGAAGGGTAAGATATGGAGACATCATATTGTACTTCTGGAAGGAAGATCAACCGAACAATGATAAAGAGATTTTATTTTTGTGTTTTTTAACTGGAAGAGTGCTGGAATCCCATATTTGGTCATTAATCTGCTGAAGTGCACGTACACATACCACAACTTAAAAGGTTTCATATTCTGTGGATGTGCTTCATGAATATTATCTTTGAAATGAATATTTATTTATTTATTGGTGTTTAAGGTCACATACTTATGCACAATGGCTAATCATGACCATGACAGTTTTATGGGTGGAGGAAGCCGGAGTACCCGGAGAGAACCACTGAGCAACGATGAGCAGCACCAGCTCCCGAACATCATAACTCTGCACTGCAGCACAGGCAGGGTTAGACTGGTTGAAGACATGCGCACCATCGACGTGCAGTATGCCTTAGTACACTGCACCATCGTGCCCCCATGTGGACAATGGGGGTTAAGTGCCTTGCCCAAGGACACAGCACGGGAGTCCAAATCGATCGCTCATACGGTCACCCATCGGAGGACTAACAGGGCTCGACATTGTTTAACTTCGGTGATCTGACGAGAACCGGTTACCTCAACGCCACACGCCTCACCCTTTGAAATGAAATCATTACGTCTCTGTGGATTTTCCTTGTCACAATTTAAGGGAGAATGCCTCTAGGCATCCTCTAGGCACTCTCCCATAAATCGTAACAAGTTAAAGGTAAGTATGCAAATTTGATGACCAAAATTAATTCAGCACTCTATACCCATTAAAAAAAAACTCTGACAAAAGAGTGTAATCTTATTTTGGATATTTTTACTAAAAAGGGTTATGCGAATTTTGTTACTATATCTTAAATTTTCAATTTGTGTATGCCTGGCTACCCATTTTGCCATTTTTCAGGACTAGCATCCCAGATATTGTTTACCATGCCATAATATACAAGCAAAAACACTTTTACACCAAAGTAAACAAGCACTCCTCCACTCCCTGGGGTTCCAATATGGGTAACAAATGGACATGCTCTACATGTTGAAGTGCACAAAAAAGCAAAGAACTATTTACGGTACCCACAAAAACTTCCACTCTATTTTCATTTTCCTTCCAAAATTTTGAAACCGAATAACTAGTTCTATATTTTATGAGAATCCACAAATCATTTTTGCAATTTTTTTGGTGCCTTTTTCATCAGTGATAAACCGATTATCAAAACTTGCTACGAACCGATAACCGATTATTTCTCTGCTGATTGTGCCGATTTTGATGCCGATTCCAATGGTTAAAATAGGACCAAGAAGAAAATCTGTCAGTGCCTGTTATACTGCACGTGTATAAACAAATCTAGGTCACAGGCCTGTGCGGCCATCACGGTTGACCAATCACGGCCAAAATAGGGTGTTCTCATCTAAACATTATACCGAGTCATCCTACCAAATTACAATGAAATCCCTTCATAAATACGACCTGTAGACTGTGCTAAATGTTTTAGGATTTTGGGCTTGGGCAGCCATCAAGGTTGACAGATTGCGACCAAAAGGGAAAGTTCTCATCTAGACACTATATGGAGTCATCGTACCAAGTTACAATGAAATCCCTTCATAAGTATGACCTGTAAACTGTGCTAAAGGTTTTCGGATTTTGGGCTTGGGCAGCCATCACAGTTGACAGATTACGACCAAAAGGGAAAGTTCTCATCAAGACATTATACAGAGTCATCCTACCAAGACACAATGAAATCCTTTCATAAATATGACCTGTAGACTGAGCTAAAGGTTTTGGCTCAGGCAGCCATCACAGTTGACCGATCAGGATCAAAAGGGGACGTTCTCATATAGACATGACCTCAAACATGCATATGAAATTTTGTGATGATCGGGCAAGAACTACAGGGTGTAGCCTGTGCTAAAGGAAAATGTGAACAGACTCACAGATTAACGCACACATGAAGGCAATAGCTTATCTTGTTTTTGTTAAGTTAAGCTAAATAATATATACATTTTTTTTGTTATTTGACACCATTGAAAAAAACATGTCACCTATTTTATTTTCATGCTAAGTTTCCTGTTACTTATATTATATAACTCCTTCAGGCACACTTGCATACCAAATATGATTCCACCCAGTGTTTTAAAAGTTATTGAGTTTCAAAACTCGTTGGTTACAGATCGACAGACCAACATTGTCTGCTTGCTGCAGCTAAAAATGTTGCAATCTTCCAGTTAACTGAATAATTGATTTTTAAACTATGATTACCAGATAATTTTGAATGTAAAAAAAAAATCAATACCCAGTATGTGAAACCCCATAGCTTTGTTTGTCTCTGTAAGTATATCTGGGGAAACCTTGGAACTGAATTGACTTTCAACAATTAATTTTATTATCAGATATTATGTCAAGGCTACCATCCAATAACTGTGTCAAAAATGGGTTTATTATCTTAACACAATACAAGTGTAACAGACACTGTGCATAAAATCCCCAGATGGTTATCTTTCAGATATGTATAACAATTAGAACAGTAGACTTGTCACCTATCTGAAATTGTTCCCAACAGCCCTGATGTCACCAGAGGATTTTAACACTGATTGGGGCACTGGACGTGAGCAAATTGACGAGTTAAATTTTTTGCCCCCATGCAATTTACACCTGTGAAATGAATTAATATTACATGACATGGAAAGTTCATTCTACATGAAGCTAGAGTGGTAAAGTTTGAAATAAGGAAACAAAACAAGTTTTTGAATGTAAATTAGAACAATCGGTTTGAAACTCAAAAGGAAATACCAGTATTGAGAAAAATCTCAAGTTCAGAAAAATTATTGGATTTTATTACCCTTTTAAAATTATACAAGCTTCCTGATTGTTCATTAACCCGCTGAACACCTCATTCCGATATATCTGGATAACGCAAATAAACCCATGCCCCGGTATCCCAATATTTTGGGATGCAAGCACATGGCTAATTAATGTGAATGTTGACACACTTGTTTTCAGCCAATCAACAAGAGTTTTACGCATATGATTGGCTGCCAAACAAAACAACATGGAAATGCTGGTCAAACAAATATTGTCACGATTTATCAGTCAAAAAGAATCAATGAAGCGATCAGCTGTGCCGCCAGGAGCAAATGTATAAGTTAGATTATCTCCCCTTGGAAATGTCAGAACGGAATTATATTGCTTCATGCACATCTTCATATGGAGTTCTTCCATTGTGTAAAGTTTCATGAAAATTCTTCAAACGGTTTAGGAGGAGTTGCGCTTACAAGGATGGACAGATGGACAGATGGATGGACGGATGGACGGACGGACGGACGGATGGACAGGGTGATTCCTATATACCCCCCCCCCACCCACCAAACTTTGTTTGTGGTGGGTATAATAAACAAAAGCATCTCACTGCTTTGCAGGTGTTGAAAATGCTTTAATCGGATGATGAAGGGGGCGATATTTATGGAGAGTGACAGTTTTACAGGTGGAGGAAGCCAGAGAACCTGGAGAGAACCACCAAGCATTGACGAGCAACTGTCAGTTCCTTAACATTCTAACTCTGTTCAAGCTCCTCTCAAGCAGGGTTACAGCCTTGAAGACATGTGCACCACTGGCGTACAGTATGCCTTAGTACACAGTGTCATTATGCCCCAATGTAGGCAACCAGGATAAAGTGCCTTGCCGAAGGACACAATGCAGGTCGTCCCAGAAGGGGATCGAATTCAGGACCTCTAGCATAGAAGTTCAACAGTCTACCACTGAGCCACTGCACTCCCTGGGAATATATTAAACCCTAGCAGCAGCCCATCAACTTGTCCTCTGCAATGCCAATTGGTCAGTCAGTGAATGTTAGTTTACCAACTAAATGTATGCAGAGCACATGGTTAATCACACTTTTTTTCTGGTTATAAGATCAGCTCTATTATGTGACTATAACCCTGTGCATTGCACAGCTTTGGTGAGTGTATGGTTTCAAGAAGTGTGTGATACGGTAGTTACCAATTTTTGTTTGTCTGTGTGTACGCGTATGTTTAAAGTACAAAAAGTAGTTTATAGAAATTTGTTTTATCACAGGTTATTGAAGAGTGCCCAAGGGTACTCTTCAATAATTTATATTAAAATAAATTTTGATGAACAAATTCAGACGACCAACAATAATGTAGCCCTCAACCAGTTAAGGATCTATATGCCCTGTGCAATAAATTTACATCTATGTCGTTCCCAATGCTGGAAAATATTAAACACAAAATGCGTGAATATTTTACGAAATAAATCACCACTCGTACTCAAGTTAAAGAAATGGGTGAGGGTTAAGTCGAAACAAACAATGCAACAGATAAACTTTTTTTTAAAAAACCCTCAGAGTTCACATTTCTCAGTAAACGCCATGTGTATTTACATTCAAATGACCTTTGGCTCAACACGGGGAAACTAAGAAGCCTTCTTGAGTTAGTCGAGTAAACTTATGTCAAAGGGTGGTGGGACGGAACCAGTGACGATTTCAAAATTTATTATTTTAAATATCATTTTTTATATTTTTTCAAAAAATTTCAACAAGACCATATCACGTGACCCCTCTTTGGAACGAGCTTGACGAGCTCGTTCCAAAAAGGGGTCACATGATATGGTTTTGTTGAAATTTTTCAAAAACTAATATTTTTTTCAGTTGCTGAATTTGCATATTACGCAGACGGATGCGGGCGATTCGTTGGGTAAAGGGTTAACAAAATAAATAAATAAATATAAATAAGAAAAAAAACAAAATTGATTTTTGAGCGATAACAGTAAGTTTCACCACTGTGGTGATGAGCCTTAATAATGACAGTGAATTAGAATCAGAACCACAAGATCAAACTTTTTCAAACAATAATGAAGATAGTGACAGTAATGCAACTCTGATTACGATTCTGACTGCCCACTACCAATTTGGCTATTTTCCACCACATAAATGTAAGAAGTGGTGTACCAAACTTAATTCCATTGGTTTTGTGGAGTTGGACTTGCGAATAGCTACACAACATATAAAATTCTTTTTTAATATAATATAAAAAATCGAAATCTCCTCTGAAATTTATTTATTTATCTATTGGGGTTTAGTGACACTTTTGACAGCCAGGGTCATCTCGTGTGGGACAGTTATACGGGTAGAGGAAGCCGGAGTACCCAGAGAGAACCACTAAGCAATGGCAAGCAACTCTCAGACTCTCCAAAGTACTAACTCCGCCCCAGCAGGGTTAGCATTGGTTGAAATCTCCTCTGGGAAAAAAAAAACATTCAATGAGATCCCAAGAATGGCTTTAAAATTATAATACCCTTCAGTCAACAGTACATGGAGAGTGTATTATCACTAAATCACCCGCAGTGTGGAGATTCCACCCAGGCAATAATTGCAAATTTGTCGCAAAGCCTGACCAGTACAAGCAAAGTTTTAGCCGATGGACCTCCGGGTTAAACCCGGAGGTCCATTGGCTAAAACATTGCTTGTGTTTTTTTGTCGATGTGCACAAAATTTGAAAGTTATAGCTTGGGTGATAACTCCACTCCGTGGGTGATTTAGTTACAATCCACTCTCCACGTACTGTACTAGCCGCATTTTGGTAGAATTGAAAATTTCTGAAAAATATTTCTCATTCAGTGCCGAAAGTGTTAATCATTGAAGTAGCACCTTTATGCTTTCAAGGGATAAAATATTGTAATGGTAATCATACAACTTATTTTCATTGGTTGGGTATCAATCAGTTCCACTATTTATCCAACAACCTGTTCCAGTGTTTTGGCATAAAAACCTATCAGCACTTAACAGAGAAATGTTTGTTTCTCTTTCTGCCAGTACAGCTGATAAAGTAACTCATTAGATTTATCTATTTATTTGCTCACTTCTGACCACAAGACATAAAACATGGCTGACATGACAGTATGGTGTTATCTGAAAGTTGTAGAGCTGCTGAACATCAGCTTCCAAAACACAGTGTCAATCAACAGCAACTCAAATTTATTTTTACAGACCAAGTCAGAATGAGTATGGCCATTTTATTGCCCTCAACCAGGCTTGGATTTAACCCTTTACCTAACATGAAAAGCAGACGACACTTGCAAAAAAAATTCTTGAATAACTAATTTTTTTCATTTTTTGTCTCAAAAACATAGGTTATGACACCTCATTGGAACGAGCTCGACGAGCTCGTTCCAATGAGGGGTCATAACCTATGTTTTTGAGACAAAAAATGAAAAAATAATGAAAATTAATTGGCGATTTTTAAGAATAGCGCTGGCCGGTTTTGGCCGTTACGTTGGGTAAAGGGTTAAGCAGACTGTCCTCTGCAGAATGAGGTCCCCAGAGGGCGAATTTCGTTTTACAGCCCTGCACAGCAGGGTTGCATCACTAAATTTACCCTGTGAACCTCAATCTGAATCAAGATCTCAGACCTAAACAAAAAGAGGTACCCAAAGGATAAATTGGCCCACTGTATGGGATACCATCAACAAATTCACACTCAGGAGATCATGTTCTGTGAATACAGATTGCTTATTTCCAGACTTGCCCTCAACTGTCAATTTGGCCCAGGATACGCCACAATTATTACTGGCATGGTTCCCATCAAATCCGTCAACCTTTTAACCCTTTACCCAACATGAAAAGCAGAAGACACTTGCAAAAAAAATTCTTGAGCTCGTTCCAATGAGGGGTCATAACCTATGTTTTTGAGACAAAAAATGAAAAAATAATGAAAATTCATTGGCGATTTTTAAGAATAGCGCTGGCCGGTTTTGGCCGTTACGTTGGGTAAAGGGTTAACCATTGGTATGAGTTTGATGAGTTCATTCCAATGAGAGGGACACATTTTTTTTGCCTGCTCAATTTGTAAATTATGTAGATGGATGCAGCCAATTCGTTTTGTAAGGGTTGTCCAATAACCTAATATAATGGCCAAAACGACATTGTGCTAGTCACAAAAAAGTGCCATTGAAATTTTAGTTTTTCATTTTTGCCCCCAAAACATAGCTTATGACCTATCATTAAAACCAGCCTGAGCTTGTTCTAATGAGAGGTCATAAGCAATATTTTTGAGGCAAAACAATGAAATTTTTTAGTTATTCAAGAATGTTTTTGGCAAGTGCTGTCTGCTATTTCAGTTTATATAGGTAAGCTTGATTAATGTGGGGCCAGAACTAGAGATGAGCAATATATCAGAAAACTGAACTGATACCGATACCGATATAAAAAAACCCAAATAGAATGAATCATTGAATACCAAAACCACCAGAATTTTCAAATTACCCTACATTTGCTATTTATAGGGCTGTGTTGATGCTTGATAGCAGATGAAGGGTTCCTTTTCATGAAAGAAGGGCCTGGGCAACTGTCCTGAATTCCACCAAGAATACAAACTGTACATGTCAAGTTGCTTAGCAGTGATTTCTAGGCAAGTCTTGGCTGCCAAGACTTTACTAGATATCACTGCCCAGGTGGTATGTCTATGGTCAGCAGGACCTCCTAAAATGGCATGCTGAGGGCACATGTCCTGAGATCATAAATGTCTGAAATATGCCTTTAAAGGTTGTGTTTAGAACAAGTTACAGAATTACTGTTGATATGAATGGTTTGGCAAAAAATTTCAGTGTTGAACTCATTGGCTGTGGCATTTGTAGCAAGCACTGGTAGAATGATCCAAGAACAACTTGACTTGTTTTGAATTTTCCTAAGGTGAATTCCCCCCGGTACTATCAATAAATCTCAGTCATGTCAGATACTGAATACCGAACCGATACTGTGTGACCACCTAAAACTATGGAAACCGATAACGAACTCAAAAATCCAATATCGCCCATCTTTAACCAGAATTTAACCCTTTACCTAACATCCACCCACATTTTATGGCAAATCGAGCAATTGACAAAAAATTATTTTAAAAAAAATTTCAGGAAACCATACTTTGTAACCCCTCACTGGAACAAGCTCATCGAGGTTGTTCAAAGGGGGTGAGGCAGGAGTCACATGATATGATTTTGGAAAAATGTTTGGGAAAATTTGAAAAAAATATTGGCAATTAAAAATGCAAAGAATATCAAAATTTATTATTTTAATTACTATGTTTTTAAATTTAAAAAAAAAATTCAACAAAACCATATCATGTGACCCCCTCATTGGAACAAGTTCAACAGTCACATATGGGTTTTGTCTAATTATTTTGAAAAATTAATTTTTTCAATACCTCAATTTAGAAATTATGTGGTGGATTCATTTGGTAAAGGGTTAACCCTTTACCCAACGCAGACAATATCAAAATTTATTATTTTAAATATCATTTTTTCAAATTTTTCAAAAAATTTCAACAAAACCATATCATGTGACCCCCTCGTTGGAACGAGCTCGACGAGCTCGTTCCAACGAGGGGTCACATGATATGGTTTTGTTGAAATTTTTTGAAAAATAATATTTTTTCAACTGCTGAATTTGCATATTACGCGGGCGGATGTGGCCAATTCGTTGGGTAAAGGGTTAAGGTAATTTGTTTCTGCACAATGGCTAATCATGAATGCAATATGGAGATACATGTAGACAAGTTTTGTCAATCATGTATACCCATATTGCACTTTTGGGAGGACTTCTACCCCAAGCATTGGCGACTGGGTCCTATTTTACCAGTAAAACAGAGTCTGTTTACCACAGTAAACAAGAACTGCTTCACTTCCCAGGGTTCCCACAGAGTGAAAAAAAGATAATTAAAACAACAAATTTTGATATCATGTGCATTGGGTAAAGGGTTAACATGTATGGATTCTGTTTCTGTTTATTGGAGCAGTAAATCTCCTTCCCTTGAAACAGCTCAATTATAACCCCAAGGCTTATTAACAACTTGGAAATGAAGGCAATGACATTGGACTGAACCCAGAGATCTGCTGGCGAAAATCATTTGTGTTTATGCTTTTCAGAAGATTTGAGAGACATCACATGGAGGGAAAGCTCTAGCATTTGATTATTTTAATATGACTCTCCATGTTCTAGAGGTGCCAGAAACAAAAAGGGCATGAAACCAAGATTAGTGCGGATGCTAAGACCACAAACAGGGGATAGCACAAGAGTAGAGGGCGGTAAATTGTAACCCTCTCATTTGTGGGGGATTTGGGGGAAGGGTAGGGAATCTTCTTTGTCCATTCTTTGAGACCAGTAATCATGGTAAGATGCCAATAATTTTCTTGAAATTAAATGTTGAAATTCAAACTTGATTGCAAAAATTACTGAAAGGATGTGAACAGAGAATTGGAATTTTAGAGTATAAAACAAATATAATTATTTCAGTATTTATAGGTTAATTTAGGAGATGGAGTCTCTGGGTTGAGGGCAAGGTGGTTGCTCCTCCATCCCTTCTTTTTCCCTTTGTTCTGACATCCCTGCCATGTGCTGTGCTTCAAACAAACACATAAAAGAACACTAGGAAAGACAGTGTCATCTGGGCAACTGTGATGGCCTTGGCACAAAAACAGCATTCCTCACATACCACTTGTGCAAAAGCAGCATATGGTTTGTTTCTTGGGCCAGTGGTCCGTTGGATTCTACTCAGTGGGTTGTCACAGAATAAAGCAATTCTGATACAACTGATACCTGCTTCACTTTGTGTATCCCAAGCATCCATGGCTTTCTACAAAACAAGTTATTTAATTTCCTGTGTAGCATTGTTTGGTAGCCAACCATTCAGATTTGAGGTTGGATGTTGCATTTGTGCATCATCATGCATACAGGTAACAATAGAACCACACCTCAATCACTGTCCCAACATCATGTACAGTAATGGGCGACTGGATCACATTCTTGTCATGGGGAAGACCCTGGAGTTTCACCTATGGGGGCTACACATTCATAATCCAGCATGAGGTGAAATGAATTGGGGGAAATAAATATTTTGTTCACCCTGTTCCCCCAACTTCATTATGCCTGCCTATGCCCCTAGTTGCTGCTACAATGGAACCCATTTAAATGGATATCTCTTAATTGTATATCCCTGTTAATTGAATATAATTTTAAAACACAAAACCATTTACGATACCTTCAGTACAAATTTGATCTGTTAATTGCATATGGGTTGTAGAGTAAACTCCTGTTAATTGTATATAATTTTTTGTAATATGTCGAAAAAATTACTTTGACACGCACCAAATTCCCCTTATTTATAAACCTTTTTGGCTTCACTACATCCAATGCAGGCCTTTATTCTATTATATCTTGTTTGACAGAGCTCTATGGGCAGAAACTAAATTCCTGTTAATTGTATACTCCTGTTAACTGAATAATTTTCACTGGCAAAATGGATATTCAATTAAGAGGATTCTACTGTATTATCTGAGATGTAAAGTAGGTAAATTTCCATTATAGTTATGATACATTTTTTTTGAAGGGGACTGTAGATAATAACTGAAGACTGTCATTTCCCTATGAGTATGACCATACCTGGATAGATTTATTTATTATTGGTGTTTAAGGTCACATACTTGTGCACAATGGCTAATTGTGACCCTGACAGTTTTACGGGTGGAGGAAGGCGGAGTACCTGGAGAGAATCACCGAGCATCGACGAGCAACTGTCAGCTCAACATTCTGACCCTGTTCAAGCTCCACTCAAGCAGGGTTATAGCAGTTGGAGACATGTGTACCATCAACATGCAGTACACCCTACTACATGGCGTCATCGTGCCTCCATGTAGGCAATGGGATAAAGTGCCTTGCCCAAGGACACAACATGGGTCGTCCCCGACGGGGATCGACCTCAGGACCTCTAGCACAGAAGTCCAACAGTCTACCACTGAGCCACCACAAGCTGGATAGATGCAACTTCTCTTATTCTCACAAGCATTGATTGATGAGGAAGTCTTGTAATATTGAATTTACCTTACAAAAAACATTCTCGACTCACTGATTGATTGATTGATTTATGAGTGTGTTCCTTGTCATTTTTAATGAAAATCATTTTTTAACCATTTTTCTAACGCCGCTTTTTTAAATAATAAACTAAATTTCACATTTTTAAAAAAAAATTCTCACAATTTTTTAATAAAACCATACAAATATGGATATCATTAGAATTGGCTCATTGAGCCGGTTCTAATGATATTCCATATTTGTATGGTTTTATCGAGACATCTGTAAGATAGTTTAGGCTGTGGTAGGCTTATTTTTTTCAAAATCGTGGCTGGTTTTGGCCACTGTGTTAGGTAAAGCGTTAACAGTGTTAGCTCTGAATTACAAAAATCATGGGCCTCTTTTCTCATGTTGTTTTATGCCATCCAATGATGGCTGGAGCTGGACAGTTTATCAGTTTCTTGGTTTTGTTCCGTTTTTTTTGCAGCAAACCAAATTGAAAGACCCAGCAAAAACATGCCAAGTGGTTTTACTGTGTTTGTGCATAAACTTGTCAAACTACCTTACTGAGAGGGAACTGAACAGGTGGCCCCTATGGACTCTCATCACAACGTCTCTCCTGCAAATTGGAGAATACATGTATGTCATGTTCTCATTCTCACATTTTCTCCCTCACAGACTCGTCCAGTGGATGAGTCATTAACTGGTGGAGTGCTAGAAGCCCATATTTGGGCTTTATTCTGAACTGCAGGTAGCTAAAGTTAAAGGCTTCATATTCAGTGGATGTCCTTCACATTATCTTGTAAGTAAAATTACTTCATCTCCATCGATTTGCATTGTTACAATTTATAGGCCTATAGGCAGTCTCCCATGAATTGTAACAAGACAAAAATGTGTGAACAAATCTTGAGGCCGAGAAAAAATCTAGCACTCTACCAGTTAAGGGAAAAAATGTGCAGTTAAAACTAGAAGTCCTGTCACAGTTAGTGCAGAATATGTGCGTTAGTTAACACACTACTTACTGCAGATAAAGGGAATTATATGATGGAAAACACCCGAATATTTTTGAAAAGCTATACAAGATGTAAAGCGTCTGTAAACTTCCATCACATGGATCACCGGGATGGACCCGGTGATCCATGTGATGAAAGTTTTCAAGTGTTTCCTGTGGCATTGATAGATATTGGAGTGCACTTATCCAGCGCACAGTGTCTTCCGAATAGTGCACAATGCTGTGACAGGACTTCTAGTTTCAACGGTAACATTGAGAACACAACATCGATAAGGTAAACTCTATTCATTTGCTGTCCTAATGTATGTGGGGTTTTTTTTCTGTCTCAACAGGGCGTAGCAACCGATTGCCTGGAAGCCCTAAGAATGATCAACGGGAAGTTTAAGGCTGAACCAAATTGAGATACATACATTTACAGACTGAGCTTTTTGTGGTGAGTGGATGGTGTTGCACAAACTATTGCGTCTTTTTCCAAATTAAGGAGCTTGAAGTGTTGTTTACAATGTGTTCATGTTCTGAACACACAGAAAAGCCGAATCACAAGCTTCCAACTCTGGTGATTGCTGCTCTTACCACTGATGACAACTGTCCAATTGGCTGTGTACCAAGTCAACCTGCATGTAATTCACAAATAATTTGAAGGAAAAAACCC
Source organism: Pictodentalium vernedei (assembly GCA_031216915.1). NCBI lineage: Eukaryota > Metazoa > Mollusca > Scaphopoda > Dentaliida > Dentaliidae > Pictodentalium > Pictodentalium vernedei. The sequence goes on along the minus strand of CM062292.1, from coordinate 121,890,050 downwards.
CAAAAAGCATATTCTGAATGAAACTAATGATACAGGAAACTACTTAGCACTTTTGAGTGCCGGACAATTGGTGACTAAAGACCTCCTCTAATAGGGTCTATGGTGCTATTGTGGAGAGTTTGTGTGGCTAACCCTTTACCTAACATAACGACAGGGTTTCTGCTACGGAGGAAGAATTAAGATCTGCTTGGTAGCCTTGTTGCCTAAAGAGACTTTTTCCCTATTATGCAGTTACCTCTTATAATAACCATTGTTTTTAATTTAGTAGTGTCGATTGTTTTCTGGGAATGCACAGGGAAATTGCAGAAGTACATGTATTAATTCGTCTTCCTGCAGGCAATGTTTTGCAGGTGCGCCAGCTACAAAACATTGCCTATGAGAAGACGTGTTAATATCTAGTGATTCTGCAAGAGAAAGCTCAAAATTTGCTGATATGATAGCCAAGGAAGTACACTGGGAGATGATTTCATTCCGTGAGAGCAGCTAATTGATGCAAGCTCTCAAGAATTATGAGGCCATCTGTTGATACACTGTTTGTGAGAGAACTGAGTTACAGTTAAAACTAGAAGTTCTGTCACGAACTGTGTGCATATCTAGGCTTAATTGTGCGTAGGAATTGCGTGCAATTGCCACATCGAATGGCATCCAAAGCACGGCATGTTCTTCTGGTTACTCATAGCAAACACAGGCAATGTTTCTGCCAATGGACCTCCGGGTTACCCGGAGGTCCATTGGCTGAAACATTGCTTGTGCACAGGCCATATGTACAGAATTTGATAGTCTTACTATGGTCATAATGCGTAGATTAACACGCAGATCAACATGCTATATGTGTGCATTTCATGATAGGACTTCTAGTTTTAACTGTATCCTGGGCACATTCCACAACAAATGTACATGTAATACTTACTCTCTTTTGAGAGGCATGGAGTAATGGAGATGCTCCTATGTTTTCATCTCCGAAACAGCCTCATCATTGTTGACCTACAGTTAAAACTAGAAGTCCTGTCACGAATTGTGCGCTTATCTAGGCTTAATTGCGCGTTGGAATTGCGCGCAATTGCCATACTGAATGGCATCCAAATCACGGCATGTTCTCCTGGTCACCCGTAGCAAACACATGCAATGTTTCTGCCAATGGACCTCCGGGTTACCCGGAGGTCCATTGGCTGAAACATTGCTTGTGCACAGGCCATATGTACATAATTTGATAGCTTGACTTGGGCCATAACGCGCACATTAACGCGCATATCAACGTGCTATTTCTGCGCATTTCATGACAGGACTTCTAGTTTTAACTGTAGAGAAAACACTGATAACAACCAAAACTATGCCAGAAATATTAACAAAAATCACCATTAAAGTTTTATTATTAATTATTTTTCAACTTTTTGCTTAAAAAACATAGCTTATGACCCTCATTGGAACAAGCCTCTTGAGCCTGTCCCAATAGTGGTCATAAGCTATGTTTTAGGGCAAAAAAATGACAATTTTGAGTTTAGGAATTATCTTGCTAGTGTTGTCTGCTATTCGTGTTGGGTAATACATTGAGAGTTTTCTTTTTTGCCCAAAGTGGTGGCTGGAAATGGAAACGTGCTCGATAGCTACTCGCTACTGTGGGCAGAACCATGGCCATTTTGTTTACTGGTGTTATCTTTCAAACGATTTTGTGTGGTCCCAGTCCTAAGTTAGATAGAAAGACTGTAAGTGAATGTTTTGTGTGTTACTGTACATAATAAAAGGCATACCACAGCAAATATTAACTTTTAAGAGCCTATTTGGGCACCCTTCTGAAGAACTGGCACAGTAATCTATTTAAGGCTTCACATTCAGTGGATGTGCTTAATTCAACGCCCCCTCCGTTCCACAAACCAAAATCTTTTAGAAAAGAAATCCTATGTTCTCGCTAGCTACGGTTGACGTTCTTTTAGCTATAATGCTCCTAGACTGTTTAACATGCTACCAGAATTTGTTAAAACAGCCCCTTCTTTGACAGCATTTAAATCTAGATTGAAATCCCATTTATTTAACAAATATTTTTAAATCCTATGTTGGTCATCATTTTGTTTATGAGCAGTGTTGTAAAGCGCCATGGAACTTTTTTAATATTGTGAGATGTTTGCGCTATATAAATGTATATTATTATTATATTATTATTATTATTCATAATATTATCTTCAAAGTGAAATTATGTAGTCTCTATGGATTTTTATTGTAACAATTTATGGAAGAGTACCTATTAATGTAACAAGGAAAAGACATGTTAACACTTTACCAAATGAATTGGACGGATCTGCCCAAATTAAGCAGTTAAAAAAATATATCTGTTTAAAAAAATATCAACAAAACCATATCCAGGGACCGACCTGGGCATGCGCCAGTGCGTATTTGGTTCTGAAACATCAGGACCTGGCTCTTAAATCTCAGAAATAGGCTTCTCAGTTGGCGCCTAACTTCTCAGATCATATTTTGATATTCTTTCGATGGATAATCGAGAGAGACACTCTTACATGTATTATATATATATATGATTATCATTTATCATTGTTGTAGAGTGCTTAAGTTAATACTTCAAGTCTTAATTACCAAGCATTAATCTTCACTGTGGTTTCTGATCAAGTCTTGGCTGCCTAAATAGGCAGCCAAGACTTGATCAGAAACCACAGTGAAGATTAATGTTTGCTATAGTGAACTAAATGAAAATGATGAGAGCTATTACATACTTGCAGTGTGTGTTACAAACAGCAGTATGACTCCGTAAATTGAAATCTGGCGCATGAATTGAAAAAACAGGCTCCGAGGCTAGAGCGTATTTTAAATAGTCCTGATCGGTCCCTGCATATCATTTAACCCCCATATTGAAACAAGCTCAACAAGCTCATCCCAATGAGCGCTCACATAATATGATTGTGTTGAATTTTTTTGACAAACTATTGAAAAAAAACAAAGAATTAAAATAACAAATTTTGATATCCTGTGCCTTGGGTAAAGGATTCAAGTTTGACGACCAAAATTAATTCAGCACTCTCAGTGGTAGACAAAAATAGATTGATGCATGGGGCCAACCTTACAGCTGCTACCTGCATCCTGTGCATTATAAGTATTTTTTCGTGGCTGGTTTTATAAAGTAGGGTCACCGGGGATTGGTCGTAATCCACATGTGGGAAGTGATGTCCACTCATGCATTTACCAGGTAATAAAAATAATCACCAAAATTTTAATTAATGAAGCACCAGGTTGTACCCTGGTCCTTCATTAATTAAATTTTTGATGATTATTCCTATAATTAGTGTTCCGAGTTTACACTCTTGATAAATATTATTGTGTCCGTGGATATATTGCCCACCCGTGGAAAGTGAACAGACCATGGCGGCTATACTGTATAGACATCTGGATTTCATGGTTTGAATGGCATATTTCGATGCCTCCAAGAGGTGACATTTTCTTTACAAGTAAAATATGAAATAGGAATGCAAATTTCTCTCGCGGAGTGGTTTTTACATTTGGATAAGTACTTTTGTGTCATGCACAACTCTGCCTTATGACTGATCGGTGTGAAAAATCTTTCCCATGCCCTGAAACTATATATAAATCTGCCAAGAAATAAATCCCCAATAATATTTGAAAACATCAAAACACCAATTTCTCTAAAATATCATCAATATTTTTGTGTAATTAAGGAAAATTCTTTTGCTCCCAAAGGAATTTTGAAAGTAAAATATGTTCTGGATAAGTACTCCTCTAGATCCTTTTTGCTGCTATCTCCACTGCAACCTTAATCTTATTTTTATACTGAACATCACTAAAACTGACCGAGCCATTTTCAAGCCAATTTATTTTGGCTGCAATGTCATATGCAACAACTGATAGATTACAGCACAGCACAAATGGCATCTAGTTTGATGCTTCATCAATATTTTCCATGAAAGAGCCCATTATCAATGAAAAAACGACTGAAGACCATTGCAGAGAAGATTATTTTTCTATAAGTGTCCCAGGATGCAATACTTCAATCTTGAATATGTGGTGAGAAAATCAACAGGGCAAATAATGGGATTATTCATATGTATGTAAAAAAAATCATTAACCTTCTGTTTAAAACCTTTGTTAACATCTCATTGGAATCATGTCAAAAATCTGATATCAATTTTAACCTACAGATAAAACTAGAAGTCCTGTTATGAAATTTGCACAGATAGCACGTCGATCTGTGCGTTAATCTACGCGTTATGACCATAGTAAGGCTATCAAATTCTGTACATATGGCCTGTGCACGAGCAATGTTTCAGCCAATGGACCTCCGGGTAATCCGGAAGTCCATTGGCAGAAACATTGACTGTGTTTGCTATGAGTAACCAGGAGAACCTGCCATGCTTTCGATGCCATTCGATGTGGCAATTGCACACAATTCCTACACGCAATTAAGCCTAGATAAGCGCACAGTTCGTGACAGGACTTCTGATTTTAACTGTATTAGGCCCCACAAAGTACATATTTTTTTCAGGACATGTGGGCTGATTTTTTTTTCATTTATTTTTTATTTTTGTAATTATTTCTATGCCATCAAAGTTCATTTTCTTGATTTTTGTTTTAGGTTTTACCCCTCATATGAGAATCAACAGAATAGTATGGGTTGTGGTGTATTTCGTCCCTGGAGTTCAAGAATGCTGCGCACTGTAAAAGCATTGCAAAGCCTTGTTTCACTCAAGGGACAAATTTATCCATTTTATCAACTTGGGTAAAATATCAGACATAAACCATTTAATTTTTATGTTTTTAAGTTTGCATTGGTTATAAAAACAGACCATGCGGCAGCCAAAAGGACAATGCGGAGGCCAGAGAGCCTGAGAAACAGATTTTTAACTTTTTTTAGGCGGAAGATCATGATTTGATAAAACAAAAAAAAAATTTTCGCATGGCACTCACCTGATACAGAGAGAGGATTAAAATGAAGTGGAGCCCATTTGGTAAGATATCTTTTAACCAAATAACCCTGGTGATTGAATATTATTTTCAAATGTCAAAGCAATTTCCATTCCTTGAAAGCAAATTTGATCTGTTAATTGCATATAAGTTACAGAAGAGACTCATTGCTGTTATTGAATAAAAAAGCATGACATCTGTCGCAGAATTACACAGAAAAGGAAGTGCTGAATTCCAAATGTTTATAGACCTATCTGGCATCAGTACATCAATTACAGTACAGTCGCCATGGATTGGTCATAATCCATACATGGGCTGTGATGTACATGCATGTGTTTCCCAGGTAATAAAAAAACGTCAGCAAAATTAATTAATGAAGCACTGGGTTGTACTCGGTGCTTCATTAATTAAATTTTTGATGATTATTCCTATAAATTGTCTTTAGAATCTGATATTACTGTGTCCAAGGCAATATTGACCGTCTGTGGAAAGTGATCAGTCTAGTACGGCATGACTTCTTACATCATTTCTTCAGAAAGTATCGCTAATCAATAGTTTCGGTTCTCGTCAGATCATCAAAGTTAAGCAACGTCGAGCCCGGTTAGTCCTTGGATGGGAGACCGTCTGAGCGATAGTTTCAGACTCGCGCGTTGTGACCTTGGGTAAGGCACTGCACCCTGATTGCCCGCATGGGGGCACGATGACGCCGTGTACTAAGGTGTACTGCATGTTGATGGTTTGCATGTCTTCAACCATCTAACCCTGCCTGTGCTGCAGTGTGGAGTTACGTTGTAGGGGAGCTGGCAGCTGCTCATCGATGCTTGGTCGAGTACTCCGGCTTCCTCCAACCATAAAACTGTCACCGACACGATATGACCTTGGCTGTTAATGTGTTGTTAAACCCTAATAAATAAATACATAAATAAATAATCAATAGTTTCTGAAGTATTGTTTGGATGGAAATTGAGTGAATAAGAGCTTTTCTTATGACTACCATACATATACTGTAAGGGTAGGGCTGCACGGTATATCGATAAACCGATATATACCAGTATTCAAACCAATATCGATTGAATACAGGTGTAATTACAAAAATATTGGTTTATCGACATTATTTATTTACCCACAATTTAATTTTCAAGATGTCTTGTGTTTTTTAACTGTAGCCCCGAATGAATAATATTATCCCTTTATCCAAGGAATCATCTGCTTGTGCCCTCATAATATAGAAATTCAGCAGTTGAAAAAATAAATTTCAACAAAACTATATCATGTGACCCCTCATTGGAACGAGCTCGTTGAGCTCGTTCCAATGAGGGGTCACATGATATAGTTTTGTTGAAATCTTTGGGGGAAATCTGATAAACTAATTTTGAAAATAGTAAATTTTGATACTGTCTGCGTTGGGTAAAGGTTTTTCGAACCGCATCAACAAGGCAGGCTAATTCGTTCCGACTGTGATGCCTCAAGTCTCCATTGTGGTACTTGTGTTCAAATATCTGAGCAGTTTTCGATATACCAGTATACCACAGTATTTTTTTGAATACTGATATTCAGTTTTGAATATCGTGCAGCCCTATGTAAGAGGAGATTGGTTTAGTTTGGTCAAACATGCAGTTTATCAGCCGATGAGAGTACTATAATAGAGTACCAGTCAAGCTAATCTGGATAACTTTTAAAGTATTCCAATCATACTTTACATGTATATTTGTCAGTAATAATGCCAGACTAACATTTCTTGGCATTCTCCAACAGCTTTTCAAGAAATGGTGCCAGATTATGGTATCAGCAGCAAAGAGGAAAATAAGGCAGAACTTTTGTATGTACTTGACACATGTCATCTGGCAGGATACCAGCTAACTTTAGCAGTCATCTGTTATCTCTCCTTTGTATTAACCCCTAATACATTGGTATCAGTATCAGCATTCAGTAAATTTTCTGACAACATTCACTCCATGAACGGGGATCATAAACGCAGACCAGGCTTGTTTTTTTTGAAAACCGTTCAATCGGTTTTCCTGTATTCGTGCAAAACTGATCAAACTATCTTACTGGAGAGGGTGGAGGGGGACTGGACTAGTAGCCACTATGTACTCTCATCACTTGATCTATTCGGCAAAGGAGCAAAATCGTCGTATTCGCATTTGTCACATTTTTACCCCTATCGGACGAGTCAAAAAGGGTGAAAATGTAACAAAACAATGAGAACAAATCATGGATTGGGTGAACTTTATTCATTTGCTGCCCTGATGTATGGACCTTTTTTTCTGACTGAACAGGCTTAGCAACTGAACCCCCTAGAACCCTGTAAAAAGATCAAAAGGAAGTTAGGTGGAACCCAGTGGAGATACTTACACACAAGTCTTTTGAGGTGACATACAAACTATTACAGATTTTTTCTACGTCAAGGCCAATTGCCCATGTGGGGGCACGGTGAAATTGTATACTAATGCATACTGCATGTCGATGGTGCACGTGTCTTCAACCAATGCTAACCCTGCTTGTGTGGAGCTAATACATTGGGGAGTTGCTTGCCATTGCTCGATGGTTCTCTCTGGGTACTCTGGCTTCCTCCACCCACAAAACTGCCCGACTCGAGGTAACCCTGGCTGTCAAAAGTGTCATTAAACCCCAATAAATAAATATTCTACGTCAAGAAGTCTAAAGCGTTATTTGCTATCTGTTATTTACTATCTGTTCTTAGCAAATTGAAAAACCAAACCAAAGCCTGGGGTTTTTTTTCTCTGAAACCGAATCTGAAAATGAAGACCTCCCAGCTCAACCAATAAATGATAAAATCGTAGAAGAGGCACTCAGCTGTTATAGTAGAATCCTCTTAATTGAATATCCATTTTGCCAGTGAAAATTATTCAATTAACAGGAGTATACAATTAACAGGGATTTGGTCAGTTTCCTGTGTTCTGGAGGTAAACTGAGCATTTATTCTATTATATCTTGTTTGACAGAGCTCACAGAGCTCTGTCAAACAAGATATAATAGAATAAATGCCTGTGTTGGATGTAGTGAGGCCAAAAAGGTTGATAAATAAGGGGAATTTGGTGCGTGTCGCAGTAATTTTTTCACCATATTACAAAAATTTATATACAATTAACAGGAGTTTACTCTACAACCCATATGCAATTAATAGATCAAATTTGTACTGAAGGTATCGTAAATGGTTTTGTGTTTCAAAATTATATTCAATTAACAGGGATATACAATTAAGAGATATCCAATTAAGTGGGCTCCACTGTACTAATGAAACATAAAGAGAGAATTTTTCTTGCAATCATTACACATCTAATTTATTTGGCACTAACTGTATGCAGGCAAGTATAACAACAACAAATTGAATACTGGCAACCTTTTCAAAAAATCAGTCCACAAAATAGGCAGCTTCATTTCAGTAGAAATACATAAAATATAAGCTATCTGACTTTTGCTTAACAAAATCAAGTCACAGTTCAGATAAAAACAGTATTGACTCTTAAAACGCTAATTGGATATGATGCTGGCTAAACATTGCAGAAGTATTTCCCATTGGGGATGCCAGGATACATGGATGGTAATCGGCCATCAATTAACTTTTTATGATCGTTCTTGTAAAATCAAATTATAAACTTCTTTCTACAAGGGAGAAATGGGTGTATTGTCAGGAATGTTCTGTTGTTATTTCTGGTTCAGTTAAGTGGTAGATAATTGACTTGTTTAGGTGAGAAAATTAATATAAATTGCTCTGTGTAACAAATTGATAATCAGTTCATAGAGTGCACATTTGAACTGATTACTAGTCAAATCCACTGAAATCTCCTTTGTTTCTTGTATGAACATTAAGCAAATCAGTTCCAATTATATTTTTTGTTCAATTTATTGTTCATACTCTTATCCTAAAATATCAGTGTTCAGAACTAGAATCAGATTTCTGGAACCACAGGTTACAGTAAAAACTAGAAGTCCTGTCACAAACTGTGCGCATATCTAGGCTTAATTGCACAATTGCCATATCGAATGGCATCCAAAGCATGGCAGGTTCTCCTGGTTACCCATAGCAAACACAGGCAATGTTTCTGCCTATGGACCTCCAGGTTACCCGGAGGTCCATAGGCTGAAACACTGCTTGAGCACTGGCCAAAAATACAGAATTTGATAGCCTTACTATGGTCATAACGCATAGATTAACATGCAGATCGACGTATTATTTGTGCGCATTTCATGACAGGACTTCTAGTTTTAACTGTAACCCTTAACCCTCTACCTAACCTAGCGGCCAAAAACGGCCAGAAAATTAACCAGAATAAGCCAACCACAGTCTAAAATATCCTGGAAGTTTCTCCATAAAACCATAGAAATATGGATATCATTATTACAACCAGCCCATGCATTATTACAACCAGCCCATGCATTATTACAACCAGCCCATGTATGGTTTTATTGACAAATTGTGAAATTTGTTTTCGAATAATGTTAAATTTAATTTATTTTTTTTAAATACTGTGGTAGCAAAGAGTTAAAGGTTAATTTCAATTTTAATCACTTTTTAGTGCAACAAAACAAGTGCCCCAACAAACAGGCCATGAGTAAACTTCCAAGTTGCATTCCAAGTATCTTGGCTGTTGTTTCTAGGCAAGTCTTGGTTGCCTGTGTAGGCAGTTTTTGGTTTGGTACGTCCTTTCAAAGGATGTACCAAACCAAAAACTTATATTACAGACTTTCAGGCCACGATTGGACAAGAAACCCGCCAACTGAATCAGATCGCAAGACACTATCTGTTCCGAGTATCGATCAAATCACTTCTGCATTTCAATGATTCAATGCGCTGTTTACTTTCATGCATCAATTCAGGGTTGAAATGAGTAGAATTATCAAATTCTTCTAAAAAGGCGTACAATAAAAAAAAGAAACTCTAGTGTTTGTGAGTGGATACAGAAAATTATCTCACTTGTGACCAAGAGAAATAGTTATTTTCGCTCGCGAAAAATAAACATTTGTCTCGGTCACTCATGAGATAATTTTCGGTATCCACTCAAAAACACTAGATATCCTCTATATATGACAAAAATAAAATGACTTACCTGCATTTTTTCAAAGTTGAGACATGGCCTACTTATCACAGTTGCTGCATCCACTTCAAACAGAGCCTCTGAGGTAGATGTTTGGCGGTGTCTCTTCCGAGGCGAAACAGAACTGATAGTAATTGGTGTAACATTAACTGGGGTGATTCGAGCTAGTAGCAGTTTTGGAGAGGGTGATGAGGCGAGTCTGTTCATGACCTGAGGTGGGGGTGATGAACTAAACTCCAAAGGTTGTGGGCGAAAACAGTCCTTCACCTCCTCATCTGAGGAGCCCCCACTATCACAACTATGCCTGTGAATCTGTGACCACTTGCGCTTCTCTGTACAAGTGATCTGAACTTCCTTCTGTATCAGCGACAATTCTTCCTCGGAGCTATGTCTGTCAAAGTCAAGACTTTGACGTTCATAGTCAGATGTGCAGCTGATATTATCCAAACTCTGTGAGCTGAGTTCATGCATCTGTCCCAGTGCTGTGCTGCATGATGAAAAGTTGACTGGACTAGAGGAACAATGCACAGGGGACAGACTGCCATAACTTGATGTGTCAAGATGGCCTCGGTCTTCCTGATCTGTAAAATTAAAGAAAAACATTGTTGTTACAAGTTTTTAAACCTTTACCCAAGGCAGATATAAAAATATATTATTTTAAATATTTTAAAAAATTTTTCAATTTTTTTTTCTTAAAATACAAGCCTGCTATGACACGAACAATGTATGGGGTGACAGGCACGGAACTATTGATACCTGTCACAGTGACAGGTACTAACAAAAATATTATTGGTAGGCTTGATAACTCATCAAATAATGTCCTAATGTACAGAATAATATAACAGAAAGGTATCCTTGTGTCTTGATAGCCTCGTCTTACAAACAATCCAGTGCAGTCTTAGTTTACAAACAATCCAGTGCAGTCTTAGTCTTAACATGGAAAATAGGGCTCATTACTTCACCTGTAAACAATTTGCCAATCTAATACATGTGTTAAAAGTAAAATTCCTTTATCCAATGCACAGGATATCAAAAATTTATAATATTATTTAACGGTATTTTTTTCCCCAATTTTTAAAACGAAGTCAACAAAACCATATCAATGAGCTCGTTCCAGTGAGGGGGTCACATGATATAATTTTGCTGAATTTTTTTCTTCGACTACTCAATTTGTAATTTATACAGGTGGATGTGGCCAATTCATTTGGCAAAGGGTTAATCAAGGCCACAAAAGTTTACTTTCACGTCAAGAGAAGCATTCATATAGTTACAAAAACACTGTAGGGGTGGAAAAAAGTCAATCATGGCTTTATGCGGTTCAATGTATGTACTCAGTTTTTATAACTTTTTATTGAATTTTAATGCAACATCTTGACTTGTGTAATGCAAAAAATGAATTCATACTGAGAAGTCTGATGATCACTTGCAACATAATCACTGTATCCAAGTTTAGGCCTAAAAAGTTGAAAATCTGTTTCTCAGCCCACCCCCACCCCCCCCACCCCCACCCCTCCTGCATGGTCATTTTGGCTGCCACAAGCTCTTTTTTCATAACCAATGCAAATTTAAAAAAAATAAAAAATTAAATGATTTATGTCTGATATTTTACACAAGTTGATAAATTTGTCCTTTGAGTGCAAAAAGGCTTTGTAATGCTTTAGCATTTCAAAGCCTTCTTGCTCTCAAGGAACGAAATACACCACCACCCATGCTATTCTGTAGATTATTTGGCTTAATTAAATATAAAACAAACCAAAAACATGAACTTTTGATGGCAAAGAAATAATTACAAAAATAAAAAATAAAATAAAAAAACGCCCGCCCACATGCAATTTCACAAAAATGGCTCGAGAAACTGAAGATCTACTTTGTGGGGCCTTAACCATACCGAATTGGGAAAGAATCTCGCACTTACATGTAGTTTACACAAACATTGTCATTTAAATTTTATTATTAACTCCTCAAATTTTTGCTTTCAAAACGTAGCTTTCCTCACTGTAGCTTTGCTCACCGAAACACAGAGATCCCTTACAAAGAAGAGTTCATGAAGGTTATAGCAGTGAGAGGTCATAAGATATGTTTTGTTTTTTGGAAGCAAACAATGAAATTATTTTGTTATTTAGGAGACAATACAGCAAGTGCTGATCAACTTCTTGAGTGTCAGAATTCCTAGACAAAGAAAATTACACTGTATCTTAACTCTTACCTCAAACTGCGGCAATCGCGTTGTGTCCTTGGGCAAGACACTTCACCCCCATTACCCACGTGGGGGCACGGTGACGCTGTGTACTAAGGCGTACTGCACATCGATGGTGAACCTGTCTTCAACCAATGTTAACCCTGCTTGTGTGGAGTTAATATGTTGGGGAGCTGACAGTTGCTTGCCATTGCTCAGTGGTTCTCTCTGGGTACACCGGCTTCCTCCACCCGTAAAACTGTCGAGGTCATGATTAGCCATTGTGCAGAAATATGTGACCTTAAACACCAATAAATAAATATAACTCAAACTGTTCAATTACATTCCACTTCTATTCATTCACAACTGGGAAAAAAATTTCGACTTCTTCCAGCCCAAAGGCAAATTTTTTTAGACATACTGATCATCACCCGGAGCGAGACTCAGATACATATTTTGTACATCCACATAATGGTAATTATCATTTTATCTTACAATATATCGGGGATAAGTCAAGAATGTAGACGAATATATAACAGAATATTTATTCATACGGATGAACAAAAAGAAAAAAAATGGAACTCTTGCAAAAGGAAAATTCTTGTATCCGACCCCCTGATACAAACATCTGTATCAGGGGGTCGGATACACGACTGTTGCGGAGTTAATACAGACAAAATACATGTAAGATAAATTTTGATATCCTGCTTGTTGGGTAATGGCTACAGTAAAAACTAGAAGTCCTGTCACGAATAGTGCGCTTATCTAGGCTTAATTGCACGTTGGAATTGTGCGCAAGTGCCATATCGAATGGCATCCAAAGCACGGCAGGTTCTCCTGGTTACTCATAGCAAACACATGCAATGTTTCTGCCAATGGACCTCCAGGTTACCCAGAGGTCCATTGGCTGAAACATTGCTTGTGCACAGGCCATATGTACATAATTTGATGGCTTTACTATGGCCACAACGCGTACATTGACGCGCAGATCAACGTGCTATTTGTGCGCATTTTATGACAGGACTTCTAGTTTCAACTGTAGTCATGATGGCAACAAAGACATAAAGGCAAGTCCAGGAACCTGATAACACCCAAGTTGCCCATTTTGGAGGACTTCCGCCCCAGGCACTGGTTACAGGATCCTATTTTACGGGAAAGATTTCATAAACAGAACAGTGTAAAATCGAAAATGCCATCTGTGGTCAAATATTCTCACAACTTCTTCCAGCCCAAAGGCAAATTTTTTAGACATACTGATCATTACCCCAACTTAGCTTTATCTTAGTATACAGGCCATTACAGAAACAGATAGAGAATTATGAGATGCAGTGTTATGTTTTTTTTGACAGTTTAGAGGGTTTGACAGTTTAGACAGTTTCTTTTTTGACAGTTTAGATTTGGTTTTAGATCCATGGTTAGTCCTGGAAATGAGACGGGTGCGAGTGCAATTGCTCCCGTCAGCACCCGTGTTTTCTATTTCACGGGAGCTAAAAAATGCACTCGTTCAAAAAATACTGTGGAACACTAATATACTGTGAGGGCATATAAATGTGTGTTGTTTTGAGAAAGCAGCACTCTGTGGTCTGTGGCAAGTAACTGTCATAATTCAGCAATTCCTTATACATTTAACCCTTTGAACACTAGTGGTAACTTCCATGACAGTTCAATGCCAGCAATTAGAAGAGTCCATATTCATTATTTGGGGTAGACCAATCAACATTTTCAACATGTTGCCTCGGGCTGCACGTTGAAAATACTGATTGGTCTACCCCAGACATTTACTGAACAGCCATCCTATTTAATGACCTCATGACAGAACATGTTCCTAGCTGGAAAAGCAGCCGTTCGTATTCAAAGGGTTAAGGTTTCTGGTGTTTGGTGACAGTATTTCCTCGAAAATTCATGTACTAAACTTTTACGAGTGCAATTTAACTCTCGTCTCTGATTTCACGGGAGCTTAAAACTGCACCCGTAATTTTGTTCATTTCCAGCATTGCATGGTTCAATCCCTCCCAGGGGTAACTGTGCTGTGTCCTTGGGCAAGGCACTTCATCGATTCCGATTGCCCTTGTGGGGCACAGTGGCACTGTATAATAAGGCGTACTGCACATTAACCCTTTACCCAACGTAACGGCCAAAACCGGCCAGCGCTATTCTCAAAAATCGCCAATTAATTTTCATTATTTTTTCATTTTTTGTCTCAAAAACATAGGTTATGACCCCTCATTGGAACGTATGTTTTTGAGACAAAAAATGAAAAAAAATTGGTTATTGAAGAATTTTTTTGCAAGTGTCGTCTGCTTTTCATGTTAAGTAAAGGGTTAATGGTGGTCTTGTCTTCAACCAATCCTAATCCTGCTTGTGTGGAGTTAGTATGTTGGGTGGAGTTAGTACGTTGGGGAGTCTGACAGTTGCTCGCCATTGCATGGTTTTTCTCTCCAGGATATTCTGGCTTCCTGCACCCGTAAAACTGCCCGACAAACTTCTCTTGAACAAACTTGATTCTAAACCTCAAAAGGACTCTGTATACCACATATCAAGTCTCTGCTACTGGTAGTTTATTAGAAGATTTTCCAAAAATTTGGCCATTTTTTCCCCACCCCTCTGCTCAATATGAGCCGAAACCTAATTTGCACAAAAATCAAAATGCCCCTATATAACCACTACTTACATGAAATTTAATTAAAATGTGGCCAGTGGTTTAGGAGAAAGAGGCCCAAACACCACCTTCACGCAGGACGACGGACGACAGACCACAGACGAAGAGTGATAAGAAAAGCTCACCCTGACTTTCAGTCAGGTGAGCTAAAAATAAATAAATAGTGGGAAGAGATTTTGTGTCCTGGGCAGAAATATCCGTCAGCAGCATGTAAGAAGTTAAAGGCATTAACACATGAGATAGACAATGCACTGTTGAGTTTTGGAGACAGCTAAAAGACCACTCTTAATTTACAAGATTACTACCAAACTTGACCTGGAATGAACTTCCTTCTCACAGCAATATGTGATTAAGATACCAGATCAGATGGTAAACATGTGCTTCCCTCTATACACTTAATTTTACTGATGCTCTCCAAGGCCACAGCTTTGCAAAACCAGGGATTTACCTGATTTTTTTCAATCACTCCCAGCTTTCTTTGTCTGTTTATACAGAGTGGATGGTTCCAGTCAACCAGTACAATGTACCCACTGAGTGCAGCTACAATGTGCAAAAATAGTTAGCCACAGATTATGGTGTCAGTAATGATATCAAGCTTATCAACTCATCTAGACAGGCTCAAATTCAATATTGGCCCTTTACTAACAAGAACTTAATTGACCTTCTTCCGAAACTACTACAAGCAAATATGAAGGATTAATGTAATAACCTGTGGGCGGATTTTCCACCTGGGGGGTTATATTTACAATTCTTCAGTTGATGGACCACTAGGTACAACCCAATAGCCACGACAAAGCCAGGCGGCTCAGTGGTTATGGAATTGGTCTTCAAGCTGAAAGGTCTACTGTTCGATCCAAGAAGGGGTAACTGCGGTGTGACCTTGGACAAGGCACTTAATCCCGATTGCCCATGTGGGGGCACGGTGGCACTGTGTACTCCTGCGTACTGCAAGTTGATGCTGTGCTTGTCTTCAACCAATGCTAATCCTGCTTGAGGGAATTAGTATGTTGAGGAGTCTGACAGTTGCCCGCTGTTGCTCGGTGGTTTTCTTGGGGTACTCCAGCTTCCTACGCCCATAAAAATGTCTGTCACCAGGTGGCCCTGGTTGTTCAAAGTTTCAATAAATAAATAAATAAATAAATAAATAAATAAATAAATAAATAAATAAATAAGATCTCAGAATATTTTGACAAGGTGGGGTGAGAATGACAATTTTCCAACAGTGTTCCTGGGTAGTTGACTGTCTGTTTGACCGTGAAAGTACACTTAATATACCTTGTTATATACAGTGGAGTCCACTTAATTGGATATCTCTTAATTGTATATCCGTTAATTGAATATAATGTTCAAACACAAAACCATTTACTATACCTTCAGTACAAATTTGATCTATTAATTGCATATGGGTTGTAGAGTGAACTCCTGTTAATTGTATATAAATTTTTGTAATATGGTGAAAAAATTACTGTGATACGCACCAAATTCCCCTTATTTATCAACCTTTTTGGCGTCACTACATCCAGTACAGGCATTTATTTTATTATATCTTGTTTGACAGAGCTCTTTCAAACAAGATATAATAGAATAAATACTCAGTTTACCTCCAGAACACAGGAAACTGAACAAATCCCTGTTAATTGTATACTCCTGTTAATTGAATAATTTTCACTGGCAAAATGGATATTCAATTAAGAGGATTCTACTGTATACAACAATAATACACAAAACAGGTCCTAAACAGAGCTGGAAATAAAAGTCTTATATCCTAACCTGTTGGCAGGTTAGGCAATATAGCATGCTTGTAACCCATGGGCCAAAGGTGTTGTGGTGCTTCCCGACTTCTACGTTTTTACTATGCCAATCAAGCTTTTTTTAGTGTCTCAATGGGATTCCGCCTTGTTATTAGTATCAAAATCTAACATGCAATCTCACCAAAGCAAGATTTTACGTTCCTTGTTGCTATTTTGGCAGAAACTCTTTTAACCCTTTACCCAACGAATTGCCCGCATCCGCCCACGTAATACGCAAATTCAGCAGTTGAAAAAATATTATTTTTCAAAAAATTTCAACAAAACCATATCATGTGACCCCTCGTTGGAACGAGCTCATCGAGCTCATTCCAATGAGGGGTCACATGATATGGTTTTGTTGAAATTTTTTTTAAAAATTCAAAAAATGATATTTAAAATAATAAATTCTGATATCGTCTGTGTTGGGTAAAGGGTTAAGATGGTAATTTAAAAACTTATGTTGTATTACTTTGTCATAACCTGTCAAAACTTCCATAATCTGTCGTTCGTTTGTGTATTTTACAACTGGCATAACCCACATGTACCCTAAACAGTTATTCACAAGATATTTCCAGGCCTGCACAAACGTTCATTTATTATTATAATTTTAAAGAATTACTTTTGTTTAACAAAAATCGCGACATCGACGTTGTAGCTGCAACAGGTGGTGCAATTTCACAAAATTCTTAGTTCATCAAGGGCCATAACTCAAGAAAAATATTTGGAACAACACATGCATTGAACAGTGATTAGACATCAATAAGATACACTTACATGCCAAATATAAAGTCATTCCATCAAGAATTTCAAAAGTTATTGAGTTTTGAAACTCGTTGGTCACAGACAGACCGACCAACATTCTAAGTTCATCAAGGGCCATAACTCCAAGAAAAATATTTGGAACAACACATGCATTGAACAGTGGCTAGACATCAATAAGATACACTTACATGCCAAATATAAAGTCATTCCATCAAGTATTTCAAAAGTTATTGAGTTTTTGAAACTCGTTGGTCACAGACAAACTCGGTCACAGACAGACCGACCGACCGACAGACAGACAGACCGACAGACAGACCGACATTGCCACTTATAGAGCTGCTAGTCGCTGCTAAAAAATTGTTTCATGTACATGACTACACAATTGTTATATATTTATAACAAGCACTGTTATTATTATAAAGGATATATGAAATTTAAGGGTATTTTTTGCATAATGAAAATTATGGTTTCACCAAATGGTCAACTACTTATTTATTTTTTAAAATTAGTGGCTTTCAGATAAAGCTTTGTGTCTGCCAGTGGTCGATTGCAGAAAGTTTATAAGCTCACTCTGCTGTCAGCCGTACATCAATTTCAATTGACTGTATATCGTTTACACAGCTTTCATTTGATCAAACCTGGAAATAAGCAAATCTATCATTTGCAGAATATGAGGTCCCCAGAGCGGGAATTTGCAGATGCTATCCCATACAGTGGGCCAGAATGACCCAATTTATTCTCTGGGTACCTCTTTCAGTTTAGGTCTCAGACCCTTATTCAGACTGAGGTTCACAGAGGGTAAATTTATTTATGCTACCCTGCTGTACAAGGTAGCATCACAAAATTCACCCTCTGGGGACCTCATTCTTCAGATGACTGCTTATTTCCAGGCATGCATATGACTTTTTAGAAGCAATGAAATTTTCATAAACTTGCAGGAGAGAAGGTAAGAGGTATATTAAAATATTAGATTTTGCAACATCAGGTTTAGGGCCTGTGGCCCTGAGGTCACAAAATCAATCTAACTAGCGACATATTTCATTGTGTCCCTTGGGGATGGAAGTGCACTGACTCTAAATATTACCTGCCCAACCCACCCATTGCAGCTTTCAACATGCCAACAGCGCTAGCAAAAGATAAATGGGGGAAAACAAGACAATGTTAATATAAAAAAATATATAAAAATTTATTAAAATCTGTTTACTTTTCAAGAAATCACATAAACATCAAAAATTCAAGTAAAACAAAACCAACAAAGTGCTATAACTCCCACAATTTTCAATAAGTCAATGTCAATATTTTTTCTTCATCTAAGACACTATAAGTACAAATCAAAAATTACTGAAAGCAGATTTTTACTATTCAAATTATTGCATGAACAATGAAATTTTTAGCAAAATTCAACAAAAGGCCAATAATTCTCTCAAATTTTTTAGAAAAATATATGGTTTTTGAACCTGTCAAGACAATGTTAATGTAAAGCAGTCTATAAAATTTTATTGACATCTGAGGTCAAACTGATCCGAGTTATTGCAGAAACAAAAAAATTTCAGGCAAAATTCAACAAAGGGTAATAACTCCCTTAATTTTCATCGAATGATTGTGTTATTGAACTTATTCAGAACATTGTTAATATAAAGCAGCACTCCAAAATTAATTAAAATCAAATAACTAAATTCTAGTTATCACATAAACAAACTTCCGAAAAGACAGATGGAAGGCATGATGGACGCACGGATGGATGAACAGAATGCTCCTTCCCTGCAGGGAGATAGAAATGACTTCACTAGACCTCAACGAAATTTATGGTCAGAGAGCTGGGAAAGTCCTCTATTTTACAGTACTGCGATCACAAAAGCTGTCTCTTTCTCGGTCAGAGTGTTATCTGATTGCAACACACACAAATTGGTTGAGATTTCATAAATTTATTTATCTATTGGTGTTTAATAGTTTACCTAACGAATTGACCGCATCCGCCCGGCGATGTTGCAAATTATGCAGATGAAAAAAAAGCTCGCTGACTTTGTTCCAGTGAGGGGTCGCAACATATGCTTTTCTTGAAATTTTTTGAAAATTTGAAAAATCAATTTAATTATCTATTGGGGTTTAATGACACTTTTGACAATCAAGGTCACCTCATGTCAGACAATTTTACGGGTGGAGGAAGCCAGAGTAGCCAGAGAGAACCACTGAGCAATGTCGAGCAACTGTCAGACTCCCCAACGTACTAACTGCTCACAAGCGGGGTTAGCATTGGTTGAAGACAAGTGCATCATTGCCGTGCTGTACGCCTTAGTACACAATGCCACAGTGCTCCCTCATGGGCAATTGGGATTAAGTGTCTTGCTCAAGGACACAACACAGTTGGTGCAGGTGGGATTCGAACCGAGAACCTCTCAGCTTGCAGTCTGCATCTCTATCTACTGAACCACTGCGCTCCATGAAAAAACAATAATTAAAATAATATATATAGATTATTACCATTATGTGGATGTAAAAAATATGTATCCGAGTCGAGCTCCGGGTTCTTAGGGCAGATTACGACGAGTCGAAGATGAGTTGTGATCTACCCTTAGGACCCGGAGCGAGACTCGGATACATATTTTGTACATCCACATAATTGTAATAATCATTTTATCTTACAATATATTGGGGATAAGTCAAGAATGTAGACAAATATTTAAACTTTTTATTCGTACGGATGAACAAAAAGAAAAAAAATGGAACTCATGCGAAAGGAACGTGCTTGTATCTGACCCCCTGATACAAACGTCTGTATCAGGGGGTCGGATACACGACAGTTGCGGAGTTAATACAGACAAAATACATGTTGACTGAAAGATAAATTTTGATATCCTGCATGTTGGGTAAAGGGTTAAGGTCACATACTTCTGCATAATGGCTAATCATGATGGCAACAAAGACATAAAGGCAAGTCCAGGAACTCGTTAACACCCAAGTTGCCCATTTTGGAGGACTTCCGCCCCAGGCACTGGTTACCGGATATTATTTTACGAGAAAGATTTCATAAACAGAACAGTGCAAAAATGAAAATACCATCTGTGGTCAAATATTCTCACAAATATTTTTCGAAATGGTGAGATTCTACAAAGTTAGGGTGGAGGGGTGAGGGGGGGGGGGAGCGGAGGGGAAACAGGCACAGAAATTTGTCAAATTCTTTGCCCCCTTTTGTGATAACAACATTATACATCAAGAAACACACAAACTGCTTTTTCTTGCAGTCTGCAACCTGCATGTACTCAACAATCTGCACATGTAAATCAATTAACTGCATGTCTGCCAGGAGATTTTTTTTGTCAGTTGTATTTCTATTTGTGGCAGAATGTGCAGGTGTAATTGGCTGTTGATTGCTCCAAGGGGAATATCGATGAATGATGGTAAATTATTCCCATTGCATTGGTAATTGCGTGCATGTACATAATGTAAGTGTTAATTAAATATACATAAATACTGCATACACACAGTTGCTGCCAATCCACTTTATTCGACAATATTTGAAGAAAATGATTTCTCCAAGAATCGACAATTGCATCAAAATATCTCTCACGAGAATTAGCTATGCTGATGCGGACAGTACAGAAAATGTGGGATATGAGTGAACCACTCATGTACATGTAGTGGACTTTCTCCCAATTAATAATTTGAATTCAGTGAAAAACACAAATTTATTTATTTATTTATTGAGGTTTAACAACACTTTTGACTGTCAGGGTCACCTCGTGTTGGACAGTTTTACAGGTGGTGGAAGCAGGAGTACACAGAGAGAGCCAAAATTAATTAAAATCCAATAACTGTATTCAAGTTATTGCATAAATAAACTTCCGGATGGCAAGATGAAAATGGCATGCCACTGAAATTCGCAAAAATTCTCACATTTTTAACTCCTTGCAAGCTGCTGGCAGATATTCCTGACCAGGACAGGATTTCTCTTGCCACTGAAATAAGTATAATTTGGGCACATTTAATACAATTTTTCCTCTGTAAATTGTATGAAGTTTTTTACCAATGATTCCTGGAAATAATTAAGAATTGAATGCAATTCTTATAATCTTTATTGGAGTATGAACGTGTGGGAATGGGTACAAATTATGTATGAATCTTGAAGGGATTCATACAATTTGTACCCATTCCCACACATTCATACTCCAGTAAAGATTATAAAAATTGCATTCAATTCTTATAATTACATTCCGTAACCGTTTAAACTACTTTTTACCAAACAACAAAGCAGAAAGACGAAATAAAACATGTACGAATTAACGAGGCCAAAAAACCCCCCTCACACAAAAGACAAAGCGGAACAACTCTGATTTTTTATTTTCACAACTTTAGAAATGGAAACGAGTGTTTTAGTAACGGGCTTTATGCCACAGCTGGGAAATGTCACCAAAGAAACAGCAGCGGAGTTGATCACTGCGAGAGGTGCTAAAAGTTAAAAACCCGTCCAAACACCAGTCGAATTACATTCTGTCAACTGCGCTCTACTGTAAATGCAGGTCAAAGTTTGACCAAATATATTCATTGGAAAATGAATTACAGTTGGTCATGACGTTTTCATCCAGCTGACTAATGGGAATTGAGTATTTGGACTCAAAACATATAACTACATTAACAATGTAATTATATATAGATGAATTTTTCATCAAATTTAGTTATGGCTGCTTTATAGCAGCCATGACTAGATCAGATGAAAAATATTTATAAAATACTCAGAGGGTTAAGAGTTAACCCTTTACCTAACATGAAAAGCAGACGACACTTGCAAAAAAAATTCTTGAATAACTAATTTTTTTCATTTTTTGTCTCAAAAACATAGGTTATGACCCCTCGTTGGAACGAGCTCGACGAGCTCGTTCCAACGAGGGGTCATAACCTATGTTTTTGAGACAAAAAATGAAAAAATAAAGAAAATTAATTGGAGATTTTTGAGAATAGTGCTGGCCGGTTTTTGCCGTTACGTTGGGTAAAGGGTTAAGGATAAGTTTGAGAAATTAATGTTTCTTCAAAAAATACCACAGAGAGTGAACCTGTAATTAATTGTTGGTTTACAGTTTGACACAAGTTTCATTTCTATAAATTTGCAGAAATGATATGCTGCAAATTTATAGAAATAAAATTTCAGTATGTTGGGCATGAAATTAGTGAAATCAAATTTGTTGAAGTTTCTAATCTCTGACATGGGGAGATGGTTATGATATGGTTCGAATGGTAAATTCAAGGTTAACAAAATCCTCTAACTCTGTCTGCCATGAATTTACTTGCAAACATGAAAAAGATAAAATCCCTTATGAAGAAATGAACTCCAGTACTGACTTCTTGAGTCTAAGCATGTTCATTATGTGTATTGATTATGGGGACTACAAGCACCGGTTTACACAAGTAATTCACTTGATAGTCCACAGCATATCACAACACTTGACCTAATAATGCCGTTATAAAATTTATTTGCTATCCTATATTTCACTTTATACCAAAACAAGTCCCTTTTCATCTGAAGGAAATTGAAAATACCTGTCAAACAAGTGTGGTCACAAAAGTGGAAAGAGAATTTTGACTGGATAGTGACTAGGTCACGTTTCTGCCAAAATTAGAGCTGAAACAGTTATGGATTTCCTTGGTCGATCAATCACATGGATTAACCTTGGTTAACCGATTAACAGGGATGTGACTAGATGTTTCCATTTGGGGGGTGTAGGGTAGTGAATTTCCAACTACGGGAAGGGAGATCAATACCGAGAAACATTTTGAAAATGAAGCCATGGAAAAGGGCATAAAATTGATTCTAGTAACTGAGGTGCCAACACATTTATGATAGAATTATCAGGTTATTCTTATTTGGTATTATTCAGGGAACTGAATATGTGCTGAACAAATGCTCAAGCTGAGAACTCTGAGCAATTCACACTGTCCTAACATTAAATCAGATCTTATGCAGGAATGATCAATTTTCGATGTTTCATCATTTTGTAACTGTGAATGATGGAATTAACTCAGGATAACGATTTTACATGATCTGATTTTCTTGAAGAGCATTTTGAGGATTTTTTTTATTACGATTATATACTACAGAAATCTCATACCGATTGACATCATGCATACTTATGAAGCTCGATATTGCGTACACTGTAGTTGTAAATAATAACAGTTGGAGTTTTTGCCGATTTGAAACCAAGTTGGAATTTTGGGAAGCAAAAGCTTTAAAATCCAGATAGATGGAATTTCCAACTACTAATGACTTGCCCTCCGAATTTCCAACTATAGGAAATTTTTTTTGCCTGCATTGGTGGGGGGGGGGGGGGGGGGACTCCCTCCACCTCCATGTCCCTGCCGATTAATCATGCACTTGGCCCAATAGGTAGCTGAATTATTGCTGTACCATTGATGATTTACAGCATTAGCCCAACATAACAGACAAAACTGCTCTGTGCTTTATATAAAAATCTTGATTCAAATTTTCAGTAATACAAGAATATATTTAACATCAAGTCCAGCCAATTGTTAATACCCAAGGTTCCCATTTTGGAGGAACTTTCACCCCAGGTCCTATTTTACTAGTTCAATCATCAAAATGGAATCTTCGCTCATCCAAACAGCTCAGGCTTCTTGTTCCTTTTTCCTGTTCCACCTTGGTGAATACCAGGGCCTTTTCCTTAATAGGTCCATGACTATGGAATTCATTGCCAGCACATATCCAGGCTTCCATAAGCTTAGATGACTTCAAAACAAAACTCAACTTCCATCTCTTCTGAGAGGCCTTTGAAGTTTCAGCTACCTATAAATTTGATCAGTTTTTGTTTACTTCAGTGCTTTTAGTGGATAGCTCAAATATGTATTTATTTTCCATGTAAAGCATTTTAGAACACAACCATGTGATTTTATACTATATAAAAACTATGTATTATTATTATTATTAATACAGAGCCTGTTTACCAGTAAACAAGCAATGCTTCACTTCCCGGGATTCCTATAGAGATCAACTAATGATAACCCAGCTTATGCCTGACTAGTACATGTAAGTTGAACAGTCTTACAGTTACTTGCTACCACTGAATGGTTATATGTGGGTGCACTGGATTTATCCATACATAAAACAGTCCAACTCAACACCCGGCTGTTGAAAGTCTGTCTGTTATATGTGGATTTCAGGAAGAGAAAAGTTTTCAGTGGTTAACCCTTTATCCAAGGTAATGGCCTAAAACTAGCAAGCGTTATTGACAAAAATCAGCATTCAATGTTCATTATTTTTTTTTTATTTTTTGTCTCAAAAACATAGCTTATGACCCCTCATTGGAACGAGCTCCATGAGCTCGTTCCAATGAGGGGTCATAAGCTATGTTTTTGAGACAAAAAATCAAAATATTTAGTTAGTCAAGAATTTTTTATTTGCAGGTGTCGTCTGCTTTTCGTGTTAGATAAAGGGTTAAAACTTAATTTACAGACATTTCAACACTCAAGAATACTTCCGAAAACATTTCAAAATATTTTGAATCCTTTCCAAAATTTTGGGCTGATAACAAATTAGAGCAGATTTCACATATCAAGTTGATAACATATTCAGTAGATTCTGGAGCCAATTTCTACCTGGAATTTCTTTAACTGAAGACAGCCAGAATGGTCAGTTTCCAATTAGCCACACACAGGTAGTGTGTGATGTATGTAAACTGTTTGAAGCTTTTTATCTCTGTGCCTTGCACAGTTTATACTTTTTACTGACGAAGCTATCTCTAGTGAACATTGATTGATTGCCCCTGTTTAATGTCTTTCTCACCTTATTTAAAACAGTACAAAACAGAATGAACGAACACTTCATACCCTTAAGGCAAAAAGGTGCCAACTACAATACTAAGGCACCGTTTTTATCATTGCAGTTAGCACCTTTTTTGTTTTCAAGGGATACTGTACAGTGGCCGTGGACTGATCGTCATCCAATCATGGGCAGTGATGTCCAAGCATGTATTTACCAAGTAATAAAAATCCTCATCAGCAAAATTTTAATTGATGAAGCACCGGGTTGTACCCAGTGCTTCAATAATTAAACCTTTGATGATTATTCCTATAATTAGTGTTTGGAATCTAATATTATTGCATTTGTGGAAATATTGCCAACACGTGGAAAGTGACCAGTCCATGGAGGCCGTGCTGTAACTTACATGTATTGTACAAGACCTCCATTAACCCTTTACCCAATGCAGACGATATCAAAATTTGTTATTTTAATTTTTGTTTTTTCATATTTTTCAACAAATTTCAACAAAACTATATCATGTGACCCCCTCATTGGAACGAGCTCACTGAGCTCGTTCCAATGAGGGGGTCACATGATATAATTTTTTAAAATTTTTTTTTTTTTAACTGCTTATTTGAAAAAAATGCGGCGGATGCAGCCGATTCATTAGGTAAAGGGTTAAGTATCGAACACTCAAAAATTTCAGATTCAGCTATTTATTTATTTATTCGGATTTAACAACACTTTCGACAGCCAGGATCACCTTGGACAGTTTTATTGGTGGAGGAGGCTAGAGTACCTGGAAAGAACCACAAAGCAGCAGCAGCCAGCTGTCAGACTCTCCAACATACTAACTTCGCACATGCAGGGATAGTATTGGTTGAAGGCAAGTGCAGTATGTTTTAATACACAGCGTCATCGTGCCCCCAGGTGGGCAACCAGGAATAATAAGTGCCTTGCCCAATGACACAATGCAGTTACTCCCCTTCGTGGTCGAATCATGGACCGCCCAGTTTGAAGTCTCATACCCTAACCACTGAGCCGCTATGCTCCCCATCTTCATTCTATAG
Source organism: Pictodentalium vernedei (assembly GCA_031216915.1). Classification (NCBI taxonomy): domain Eukaryota; kingdom Metazoa; phylum Mollusca; class Scaphopoda; order Dentaliida; family Dentaliidae; genus Pictodentalium; species Pictodentalium vernedei. Next base: position 121,863,863 of record CM062292.1, on the reverse strand, counting down.
ACTCATGATGGGATAATTATTACATGAAAGATTCAACAAATAATGAATCAGGGTTCCCACTGATATCAGAAAATCAAATTTAGGCACTATTTAAACACTATTCAAGCACTCTGACCATGATTTTCAAGGACTGTTATAATTTTGATATGAACTTACAACACCGTAGCAACACAAAGAATTTCAGTCTCAAAGCATTGCAGATGATGTCTTGTTGCATTCAAGGGACATCATAGAGATCAAATAAATGTGATTCCTGACCGATTTTCTAACATCGCATATATGTGGGGAGGGTTATCATGAAATGTATTTTCTCTGAGGTTATTGGTAAAATGAATTTAAGTACTTTTCAAGGGGAGTGATCGAAAATCAAGTACGTTTCAAGGCTAGAAACAATCTGAAGCACTTTTCAAGGAAGGGGCCAAAATTCAAGGACTTTTAACTTTCAAGAGTGGGAACCCTGTGAATGTAATTATTTTCACTATGTTGGAAATGTTTGTTTGTTTGTTGGGGTTTAATGACACTTACAATATAAGTCTTTGTTGCCTTAACCCTTTACCTGACACAGCATTTTGAAAAAAATAAATTAAATTTCACATTTTCTGAAAACAAATTTCACAATTTTTCAGTATCACCATACAAATATGGATATCAGTAGAAACAGCTTATCGAGCTGGTTCTAATGATATCCATATTTGTATGGTTTTACTGAGAAAAGTCAGAGATATTTTAAGCTGTGATAAGCTTATTCTGGTTAATTTTTCTGGGCGTTTTTGGCCACTATGTTAGGTAAAGGGTTAACAGGCAGCCAAGATTTGACTGAAAATCACTGCTTGGGTGATTTATCTATTATCAGTAGGACCTCCTAATGACGACATGTTAATAGCACATTCTGAGAATGCAAAAACATGAAAAAGGCCTTTGAAAGTTACGGTGTGTTTGAAACAAGTCACAAAATTACTGTAGATATGATTTATGTTGGCAAAAGAATGCCAATGTTGAGCTCATTAGCAGTGGCATTTGTGGTGCTGTGGTAGAATGATGTATGTATTTAACTTATTCTGTATTTTCCTTGTGTGAATTCCCTTTTGGTACTATCAGTAAATCTCAGTCAAGTCAGATACAAATACTAAACTGATAACGTGATATTCCCGCTAAAAATACAGAAACTGATACCAAACTCAAAGTTCCAATGCCGCCCATCTCTAAGTAACTGCATATGGGTTTTTTTAGCTGATGGCTCAATTATAATAGTTTTCATTACCAAAATGTCATTATTTTTAGTTCATCTTGGTATGGGAAATTGGTAAAGTGATGATATGATACCACATTGTATATATGGTGTATCACCCAGCTCTAATTTGTATTATTATTTTCTCCCTTTTTTTTTCTTATTGCAGTTTAACAACACTTTCGACAGCCAGGGTCATCGCATGTTGGGACAGATTTATGGGTGGAGGAAGCCAGAGTACTGGAGAGAACCAATGAGCAGCAACAAACAACTGTCGGCTCCCCCAATGCACCAACTCTCCACAAGCAGAGTTAACATTGGTTAAAGACAAGTGGACCATCAACGTGCAGTACACCTTAGTACACAGCACCACCGTGCCCCCACAAAGGCAATCAGGATTAAGTCCCTTGCCCAAGGATCCAACACAGTTACCACTGGCAGGGATTGAACCATGGACCTTTTGGTTCGAAGTCCAGTGCCATAACAACTGAGTGACAGCACTCCCAATTTTTATCTAACAAGCATATAGATTTTGCCCTGAAAACGAGAAACGGTATGTATCACATAATGTGTTCCGATTCCGTATCATACAGACGACTCATTCTGATTCCGTATCATATAGACGACTCATTTCCAGTAGCGCTATGGGCTATCATAACAGGCATATGGATAAATTCTATGTGCGTTTCAGTGATCGACCGAACATTATGTCCCAAAAATGTTTAAAAATAGTTTAACCCTTTACTTAACATGAAAAGCAGACGACACTTGCAAAAAAAAATTTCTTGAATAACTCATTTTTTTCATTTCTTGTCTCAAAAACATAGGTTATGGCCCCTCATTGGAACGAGACAAAAAATAATGAAAATTAATTGGCGATTTTGAGAATAGCATTGGCCGGTTTTGGCCGTTACATTGGGTAAAGGGTTTAACATTTAATCTGTTTATGTGACAGAATTGTTAGATAAATGAATTACCATGATAATGTGCATGTCCTGCATGTGATTTGCATCAGATTCTCAGTTGTGTCCAAAAAATGGGATCACAACTCGCCGGCACAGCCAGCTCGTTGAGATCCCATTCTGGACACCACCTCGAATCTGATACAAATCACAGGACATGCACACTACCATGATAATCTGCATGTACTACAACAACTTGGCAGCAAAACAGTTAAAAAAGAAAGATATTCCCTATTCTATAACAAAAAATAATTGATACTTAATTTGTGATTTATCATCAGGAGAGAATAAACCTGGGAGCTGTTGGTAATCACACCAAGTAAACATGTCTTATCCATGATAGGTAATTAGAGAAGCAATGAATAATGGGATTGCTTTATTTCAGGGTCAGATTTAACAATCAGTCAGTAATATTTGATGGTTTATTGGAAAATATCACTTGGTTTAATAACTTGAAAAAGTCTCATTGAGAAATAACAAGCATAGCTTCTTGTTAAATGTAAAAAACTCATGTGGGTAATGAGTTCTTTCTCCCCAATTTGAAGCAGATGGACACTTGAAAACATACAGTATCCTGTGGAAATACATGTACAGTACATGGAGAGTGTATTATCAATAAATCACCCCTGGGGTGATGATTTCTCTGCTAATTTGTTGCAAAGCATAATTAGCATAGCAAAGTTTCAGCCTATGACCTCCGGGTTAAACCCAGAGGTGCACTGGTTGAAACTTTGCTTGTGCTTCTGTACGAAAGTTGAGCGTAGTACCTTGGGTGATAATGTACCTCCTCTTCCTGGTGATTTGATGACAATCCACCCTCCGTGTACTGTAATTTACAGTTGCAGAAGAAATTGAAGCTAGTTGTTGGAAAATTGCAAAACTGTTTATCTCTTTCATCTTTTATTTATTAATAATCAGACCTAAAGCTAGTGGGGTTGTCTTGGTGTATGTGTGTGTATATGGTGGGGCAAATTGTTGACGGGGTATAACAATTTACGTCCTTCCATTGATACGCGTATGCCAATTACCGAGCCCCTGTTAGTGCGTTTAATCTCAGTTATTCCACATGTCACATCCGATCGTTATCAAACTTCCTTGTTTAGAGCAATGTTTACGACTGCCTTTTACGCATTTGCACGCATCGGAGAACTGTGTTATACCCAAGCCAATAATACACAAAATATCTTGCAATATTCTGATCTTAATATTTCTGCTCGGGGTTTGGTGCTTTCTTTTAGGCACTACAAGCACAGTGTGCCTGGCTCAGTACATCTCATCAGCCTTCAACCCAAGCCACACACTTTTTCGTGTCCCGTCACCCAGCTCTTGCAATACCTCCGCATGCGCGGTATGTCCCCTGGGCCACTGTTTCTTTTACGCGATGCTTCACCAGTACCACGTCAGGAGTTCGAAAAAATTCTTCAGGCAACTCTCCAGTTTTGTGGATTAAATACACGTGTATACAAAAGTCATAGTTTCCGTATAGGAGCTGCTACTTTAGCAGCGTCGCAAGGTTTCTCCGATGCACAAATACGCATTATGGGGCGTTGGAAATCTGATGCTTTCAAGAAGTATGTTCGGGCCCCGCCCCTGTAAGGATATGCAGGTCCGGGGGTGATGGGTGCCATTGGTCGTTTGCCATTGCTGCCAACTTTGGCCTCTTTCCTTTCGATTTGCGTCCCACTCTCTGCACACCGCGACCGGCGCGTGTTTGAAGGGGGGACTCTCTTTTTCCTCTTTTGGGCTACTTGTGGTTCAGGACTGATGGCGCCCTTCACTCCATGGCTGGATTCCTCTCTAAACTAACACAACATTGGGGCATGATTTTTCTTCTCCGGTGTGGCGTCAATTGTCACAATTTACATTCCATGCAGCCGTTTTGGTTAGTCGTCTTTCCTGCTGACTTGTCTCCGCCAAGTAACACTAGGGTTTGTCCTCCTCTCCACACTTACTGTGGACAGGATGGCAAACTATTCGAGCATCTCCGTCCGATGGGACTTTATTTCTTAAGCTAACTTTTGCTCTCTAGTGAACTCTCCGTAAATTCATGCTAAGAGTATAATATCTATTCCTGACCATTTTAGTATGTGATGTCCTTGCTCCGCATTGGGCTCATTCCAGTTACACCAATAACATCCTCTGGGTTTTACCATGACATCTAACCTTCTTGTTTCCTTCGCATGTACTGGAAAAAGGCCTATTATGCTTGAGCAATGACAATTTACACCCCTCTACCTATTGCAAATGGCGTATAAATAGAGGGAATGTTGTTGTACATGTCATGCTGTTGCTCATCACTTTGTTTGTAATCTAGTATTTATTTTCACAAACTGTCGAGCACTCACCTGCTAACTTACTTTGGAGGTCCCAAGGCATCATGTAACTTTTGTTCTCCGTTTTTTGGTGGGCGTATGCCAGCTCTGCCCTTTCTGAGGACAAGCTGGCATTGTGGCGGTTACACCCACCAAAATTTAAAATTTTCCTGTGTATATTTTGTAAAATTTATATATTTGTACAAGTCATGAATTATTTGATATTTTGAGATTAGACAGAAAATATAATTTACAATAATAAATGGCATCACACCTGTGTTGTCGGAACGGATTTCAGCATCTGTCATGTCAACCCATATTTTTATCCTTCAGAGGTTCGAGCATAAAGGCATTTTACTTGTAAAAGTATTTATGCTGGGTCATCTGATACGTAATTAAAGTGTCCAGCTGGTTGTGTAATTAACTGACTGAACAATAGAGGGCACCAGCAGCCATTAACGGTTCATCTTACCAGGCTAGGAATTCACAGCTTGCGGTAACTATTAGCCAATCAAATTAGCAGCTGGACATCACTGACGCGTCATTTCGGACTTCGCAAAACCATTCCTTTGTTTCAAGCCATCACGTTAAGACGCCTCTTCATTCAATAATTTAATTCCCAGCCCTCCCTTCCCCTTTGTCGCTTATCTTTAGATTGGATCTATCCATCTCCAAAGTTGGTTGTTTTGATTACCTTTTAAATTGGTTTGTGAATATATATCTATTCAGTGTTTCCTGTACATAGCATAGGTGTCCCATGCTTTTCCAGAGTTTTTTCTATTAAAATAGTTTTTTACCTCTGGTTTTTAATGCAGGGACTATTGGTGGCGGTTACACCTACCAAAATTAAAAATTTTCCTGTGTATATTTTGTAAAATTTATATATTGGCGGTTACACCCACCAAAATTTAAAATTTTCCTGTGTATATTTTGTAAAATTTATATATTTGTACAAGTCATGAATTATTTGATATTTTGAGATTAGACAGAAAATATAATTTACAATAATAAATGGCATCACACCTGTGTTGTCGGAACGGATTTCAGCATCTGTCATGTCAACCCATATTTTTATCCTTCAGAGGTTCGAGCATAAATACCATCATGTTTCAAATATATTTTGTATGAAAGTTCTCATTATAAGTACCAGTGACAGTCAATCGAGTAGTCATGTACACAAAAAATTGTCACATATTATTATTATTTTATGCAACATCTTTTGACAAATGATGTTAGAACTTGTGTTCCTAATAAACATACATGGGTAAAGGCCAAGAATAGAGGACCGCACGTTTTTTGAGAAAATAAAACATATTTCACAACTTTTTTGAGTTACTTATCATTCTAAGACATGTTTTACACAAAATTAGCCCAAAACACCGATACCCACTCACAAAAATAATCACTTTAACCGTTTTCTCTGTGACGGGTTTTTGAAACAAAATGAATTTCTGATTGCATTCTGAAATGGAGCTGTGGATGTTTCGATGTGACGTCACAGGGAAGCAATCAACCTTTTTGCATGCTAGGATCAGTTTAGGATGGGTACGGGTTAGCTAACCCGTACCCATCCTAAACTGACCCTAATGCATTGGTCGCCGTATTCCAATCCTTGCCTTCTTTGCGTACTAGGGTCAGTTTAGGATGGGTACGGGTTAGCTAACCCGTAACCATCCCAAACTGACCCTAATTTGTTCCCCCATTGTAATTACACCCTCGTATACTCCGATCAAATGGAGTATACACGATAGCGGAAAAAAACAAAGAATCGCGTACCTGTTTACCGCAGGTTTTGTTGTTGAAATTGTTTGGAGAATAAAGTTAACGGAATGTAAAAAGGGTTAAAAGTGATGATATTTGTCAGTAGGTATCGGCGTTTTGGGCTAATTTTGTGTAAAACATGTCTTAGAATGATAAGAAACTCTAAAAGAGTTGTAAAAAATGTTTTAATATCTTAAAAAACGCGCGGTCCTCTATTCTTGGCCTTTACCCATACATGTATGTTTATTAATTTGGGGGGGGGGGGGGGGGGGATTATTCCACTATGTATGTACCTTATTTGGGCCTGCATGTTTATTAAAATTGCTCTTCCAGCAGGGAGGAAATCTTAAATTAGTAAAACTTCCCTAGACTCTGTGATAAGACTTTTGTTTAACACAGTGTATTCATTGCTGTATCCACGATGCCTACATGTTAAATGCCTCTTAGTTTTCTTTAATAAAACTAACTGCAATACTGGAAAATAAGTTGGCTTTTAGATAAAATTAACCAGCATTACTCCCCAACCCCCTCAATAGATTTCCACCCTGTACTATTATTTGGGTCTGTACTTTTATTTAATTTTGATAAATATTCCACCCCGTACATTTATTCCCATCTGTACCTTTATCTGGAACACAAGAGTACACCAGCAATATATCAACCCACTTTATACTAAACTGGTAGAGTGCTGGAAGCCCATATTTGGGCTTTACTCTGAGGTGAAGGTACTGAAACTTGAAGGCTTCATACTCAGTGGATGTGCTTTGTATTATCTCTGAAGTGATATTATTTAGTCTGTAGGGACTTATCTTGTTATAATTTATGGGAGAGTGCCTGTAGGCACTCTCCCATAAATTGTAACAAGGCAAAAATATGTGAACAAATTTTGATGGTCAAAAATAATTTCGCACTCTACCAGTTAAACAATTTAACATTAAAATCTGAATCAATGCATTCCACAAAATGGAAAATTAAAACAAATTTCAGAGTTAATTTGGATCACTGAGGAATGGCGAGTGCTAGTTCATGTATAGTCATGGATAGGTATGTGTGAATACTTGGAATATTCCTGTCTGTCTGTGGAGGCACTTTTCTTTTCTGAAGACAGGGGCATATTTTTTCAAAAGTAGGGATGGGGGATAAATGCCAACCCGATCCCGCTTGTTCTGCTGCCACCTCTGTGGGCTGATATGGACATTCTTGAACACTGCAGTTTAAATATTTCATCAGGATTTTTCCAGCACTCTGAGGATATTGTGTGATGTAGTACACTCTTCGAAAGGGCTTAATTATATTTTTTTAGCTCAATTGAGCATAGTTGAAGGGAAGCTTTACTGATCACTTTCTGTCCACTGCTGCCCCTCATTAACTTTACATTATCGACTTCTACTCAACAACTACTGGACCGAATTTAACCAAATTTGGTATGCATGTTTCATCACATCTTAGTTGACGTTTGTTCAAATAAATTTGTCATGTTCACAGAAAATTCCTTGCCTGGAAAAAAGCATTAAAACGACGAGCAAAGTTTCAGCCAAGGGACCTCAGGGTACAACCTGGAGGTCCCTTGACTAAAACGGTGCTTGTCCTTTTCATGCATTACCACAGGAATCGACTGTTTTTGTCTGGGTGGAAACTTTACTCCATGAGTGTTTTAGTATGGATTCACTCTACATGTACTGTACCACAAGTAACATAACTCTATTCACACCCAGATATGTTTTTTAGCAAAAGTTTAGGGGGGGAGGGGTAGCAGATTCAAATTTGTTCAAAGCCCCTGGGTCTGCGGTCATATTTGGGCTCCCTACTGTTGGATCCCAAATTTGAAATTTGTGCAATATGAGGAAACATTTTTTTACAATCTTCACCTTTCAATCTATGCTTTCCTCTCAAGAACATTTTAGAATCTCACCTGCCAAAAACAAAGGAAATGCTACAACACTGAAGTTGGGCAACCAATTTTTTTGTTCCCTTGCATTACTAGATCTTACACAAATAATTTCACTTGCCATTGTATTCACTTCTATTCATTTGTTCATTCTCCCAAAATCTACATTTATAGGAACCCCATGGGAGTGGGCTGGAGGCCTGCAAGGGGTTGCACATACCCAGTCAGATAAATGTGTTCCAGAACAGAATTCCCTATGTCGTCTAACCGATTTATTTTTTTAATTGTAGTACAGTCGTCGTGGGCTGGCATGCATTTCCCAGGCAATAAAAATCATCATCAGCAAAATTTTAATCAATGAAGAATTAGTGTGGAATCTAATATTATTGTGTCAGTAGAAATATTGCCCACCCATGAGAAGTGACTATTCCAGGGTGGCAGTACTGTATAATGATGATAAAACATTAAAAACAAACTGCTAAGATGTAACACACAGAGGGATTTTTGGGGTAAAAGTGTTTTGCAAGTTTAGAAAAAGAAAAAAATATTACTGAAGTATTTATATCAAATAGATAAATTTCTTGGTATAATTGATATTTCGAACTCAGGGTAAAGAGGGTAATTTCAACATGGTGCAAATTACAAATTTATTGGTGTTTAAGGTCACATATTTCTGCACACAAATTAAACAAGAGCTGGACTGTCATCCAGTGCATACCCCCACGTGGTGTACCGCCTAGTGTGGGCATACCTATGACCAAAAATATTATAGAAAACAAGTTCCATAATAATAATTTACTTAAGTGAAAGTTATGAATATTCTCGGAGGGACTCACACACGGATGCACGGACGGATGCACGGACACACGGATGGATGCATGTAATCCAGTATACCCCCCCATTTTCTTCGAAAGCGGGGGTATAAAAAGTCAGTATGAAAGCCAAAGAAAACTTTTGATAAAAAATACATGTTGTTAGGGTAACCAAAAACTTTGCTTATGAGAGGATCTCTTATGAGTTGTGATTTCATATGAAACTTCAGTGCCGATTTCATTAAAATCGATCTGGTTTACAGAGGATTTTAGTGAACAAGGTTCACAGATTTATTGTAAAATCATGATGAATTTGCGATTTTTTTTTATCGCATAATGTGTAATTGAACCTGTTATCTGAGGTAATGAATAAGGATAGCTAACAAAAAAATATAAAAACCACAATCAAATTTTTTTTTTTTATAATTTTTTGCTTCAAAAACCTAGCTTCTGACCCTCATTGGAACGAGCTCATTGAGCTCATTCCAATGAGGGGTCATAAGCTAGGTTTTGGAGACAAAAAACAAAAATATTTAGTTATTCAGGAAATGTTTTCTGCAAGTGTCATCTGCTATTTGTATTAGGTCAACAGTCAATGAAAAATAAGAGAAGATTAATTCAATTCTACTTCCGAAACCAACTCAGAACATTACCAAATTGACCTCTGACTTCATTCCCATATTAAAGTTGTGAAAGATATTTTCTGTAATGAGCTATCTGATGATCGATTATGTGATAAATAAATTTCTTGGTGCACTTGATATTTCAACATCAGTGCACAGAGAGTTAAGTTAGTTTCAACAATAATACAAATGCGAAGAGTCAGTGATTTTTGACAATCACTGTACCAAGGCCAAAGAAATCTTTTGATAAAATTCACCAGTCACTTGAATGTAAAGAATAGAGAATGCAGGAGAATGGTATAATAAACACATTCCTGTCATTTCAGTGCATAGGTTGTTTGAGTACATACACATCCTTCGGTAATTAACACTCAATTGCATCTACATCTGTAGAAAGGTGAGAGTATGTACTGAAGTAGGAAATTAACATGTTGTTATTCATGTCTCGAATTTCAAAATATGTTGTTTTTCAACAACTGAGGTCATATAATGCAAAGAGTTCTTCTTGACTTGCTGCTTTCATTTTTTAAAGAAATTCGCTCCCTCTCTCACCAGGTTTTCATTATTGCTATATCAATGATGATAAAAGAAAAACATTTCGAGAGGCTTCAAACAGATGCCACCATGCATGGACATTACACTTGGGCTTCCTCTCTTTTATAAATGTAGTGCCATAACATATGGTTAAAAAACTGTCATTATCTCTTGGTTCAAAGATCTTGACAACTGTTTACAGGTCACAGTTTTTGAAATGATTCATGAAGCTTTTATTACTGAGAGATAACATAAGCCGATTTATAGTAGTTGTTGTCAAATTAAAATGAAACTGAAAATGAAAAAAAAGTCTTTATACCTTGCCAGAAAAGGTGGGTGATGGGCTGATGACTCTTAACATTGATCTGTAACCAAAACATGGTGAGTAGCAAATGGCTCACCTTGACATTTGAGAACAAATATTTTTACAATTATTTCAACAACCTGCCACCTTTATCGTCATATAAGTCACAACTATTAGTTTAAACCCAAAGTACAAGAGAATTTCATCATGTGTTGAAAAAAATACAAATGTGGAAGTCTGTAGAACAAGCTCAAAGAGCTTGTTCTAAAAACATTCACACATATTTTTAGGGTTCATACTTCCCTAAGAGAACAAAAAATCCTGGTTTCTCTTGGGCTTTTCAAACATTTTTCAGGACTTTTGCCTAAAATTATTTAACAGGGCTATAGGAAGTGAGGGGGGATGGGGATAGGTGTAACACAGGCCCACCCTCCCCCCAACTTTTTCGACAATTAAGTGAAATAAATACAGAGGGAGTCATCCTGACTCAAATGCAGTCACTTGATGCTTGCATATCTCTCTTTCATACCATGTTATTGCAATCTTAACGGGAATTAGCAGGAATGAGGTGCACATTCGCTTTATGCTTTTGATGTGACTGAAGTGCAGTCTTTCGATTTTGAAAGTGGGGGGCATGTTTCATACTGCTCACTATCATTTGAAGTGAAGTGCGCTATTGTTGAGTCCTGGCATCAAGAAAATGTTTTCAAGAAAAACATCAATGAACATCTGCACACCGTTCACTCCACTGGTGCTCAGTAAGTAGAGATTCCAAAAATATTACATTATAAAGTCAATCAGGTGATTCAGTCTCTGCAGAACACATGAGCGAAAAGACAGTGAGCTGCATTACTGCCCTTTGAAGTTTGCCGAAATATGTTGTTTAACTCTCTGCATGCTGTTGGCGGATATTCCTACCCACAACATAATTCTATTGACACTGAAATACGTGAAATTTGGGCACATTTAATCCAATTTCCCCCTGTAAATTAATGTAGTTTTACACCAATGATTTTTCGAGTTAAAGTTAGAAGAATTTTTCATCAAATCTAGTCATCTACATAGCAGACATGACTAGATTTGATGAAAAATATCTTAAAAATACCAGGCCTGGCATTCTTAAAAATGCAGGGGGGGTAAATCGCTCCCCTCGCATGGCCCAGAGAAGCGATTAGCTTTCCTCAAGCTTACAAAGGCTAAAAGTGGCAATATGAAGTTTTACTATTAATGAATTCTGCCTGGATGGCTTTGTATATTTTATTTGGTGCTGCTATCAAGGTAGACTCGGTGAGATTGCCACACTGCTCCTCCCACACCTCCGGGCCTTGGCAAGGCTCGGAGGTGTGGGAGGGGCACTGTGGCGTCTTACAGTAGGGACCACTAACATAGCACAAATCTGAAAAGATGTGCGTTTTAGGAATAGGCAGTTATGGTAATTATTATTTGCTGAGGCCAGGATAACTAGTTTTCGCCCTCCTTAATTTTTTTAAGGCGAGTAGCAGGCGAGCGAATAAATCGCCCTCCTAAAAATGCCAGGCCTGAAATACTGTGGGTTAAGAGTTAAGTACCAATTCTTGGAAAGCAAAACTTTGCTAAGTTTGAAGTGTTGGAATGCTACAGCTTATAATTCATGGTGTATTGTTCACATTTTTGTGCACACATTATTGTTTGGCCTATTTCCCACAAACAGATTTTAACACCTTACAGAAAACACATGATATCAAATTTGAAATTTGATATATTTTAATTTTTTCCAACCAATTCTTAATTTTGTTTTAACAAAACCATACCATGCGACCTCTCATTTGAACGAGGTTGATGAGCGCTCATTCCAATGAGAGGGTCACATAATATCGTTTTGTTGAATTTTTTTTCTTCTACTGCACACTTAATTTTATATATTATGCGATGGATGCACAACTGAACCATTATATTTATTTATTTATTTATTTATTGGTGTTTAAGGTAACATATTTCTGCACAGTCGCTAATCATGACCATGACAGTTTTACGGGTGGAGGAAGCCAGAGTACCCGGAGAGAACCACCGAGCAACTGTCAGCTCCCCAGCACACTAACTCCATACAAGCAGAGTTAGCATTGGTTGAGACAAGTGCACCATCGTCATGCAGTACGCCTTAGTACATGTCACCATGTCCCCACATGGACAATGGGGGTGAAGTATCTTGCCCAAGGACACAACATGGTTGCCGCAGGTGGGAATCGAACCGAGGAGCTTGCAGCCTGCACCTCTACCTACTGAGAACTGAACCATTAGGTAAAGGTTAATTGCTCGCTAGGTGGAACAAAGCACACTGCGGTCTAGTTGCAAAAAGTAAAAACTGCAGGTGTGAACTGTGAAGGCACGCATGAGAAACAACTCGCCGCAAAATCAGAAGACTTAAAGATTCCCTCAGCTTGATGGATAAATCTTTTGGATATGGAGCAGAAAAGGAGCATTTTTCTCAAAGTAGAGGTGTGTTAGTCCCAAATGTAGCTTGCATATTGTCTTACACTATTCCTCCTACCAAGCCACTAATGCACATGTGCCACCACTGATATACAGTTAAAACTAGGAAGTCCTGTCACGAATTGAATGCTTATCTAGGCTTAATTGCATGCAGGAATTGCATGCAATTGCCATATCAAATGGCATCCAAAGCATGGCAGGTTCTCCTGGTTACTCATAGCAAAAACAGGCAATGTTTCTGCCAATGGACCTCCGGGTTTGGTCCATTGGCTGAAACATTGCTTGTGCACAGGCCATTTGTACAGAATTTGATATCCTTACTATGGCATAAATTAACGCGCAGATCGACGTGCTATTTGTGTGCATTTCATGACAGGACTTCCGGTTTTAACTGTATGATGAGTGAGTGCTCTTCTATAAACGTAACTACCCCAAAAAGTGTCTTACGACCCCTATCAACATCTCCAGTGTTGTTTACATATCAGTTAACAGCTTCTAGTTGGCCCATCATTTTCAATTAACAGTTTTCACTTATGTATTCCTAACCATTAAAACCATAAAGTGATAGTGATGTTTGGGAAACAATTTGAGCTGAAACGGTTAAAGGGATTTCTTGATGGCTTAAAAACATGGATTAACCTTGGTTAACTGATTAATCAATTGCCTTAAATAGGCAGCTGAATAATTTCTGTACTATTGATGATATACAGCATTAACCGTTTACCCAAGGTAACAGACAAAATCAGCCAGTGCTCTATACAAAAATCTCCATTCAAATTTTATTACATTTTCAATTTTTGTCTCGAAAACATAGCTTAAAAATGTAATGAGCTTGATCCAATGAGGGGTCAGGAGCTATGTTTTTGAGGCAAAAATTGAAAATTTTTAGTAATTCAAGAATTTATTTTTGCAAGTATCATCTGCTGCTTGTGTAAAAAAGGTCCAAGAATGACCATTTCCAGCTTCTGATACAGTATAATGATCATGCAAGTGAACAAGTTTGTTAGCAGGTAACATGCATGCTTTACTCTGTCTCATATAATTGATGTGAGTCAGTGTGATGACAATGTTTGCTTGTTTTGGAGCAAGTTTGTTCCTTTATTAACCCACATAATACAGTAGGTCAAAAGTAATGGTTAATCGATCAATTGCATTTTTGTTCGATCAAGATGTTGATCACTGATTAATCGATTAATTGGTTAACCGCTTCAGCGCTAGAAACTATCTCAGAGAGCTTCCCAAGATCAGGGTCAAATGTGGCTTTGTGTATTAATCCAGTGCATAAAAACCAAAAAATACAACATCTTATAAGTACATACTGTGACCACGATTCAAGCAATCAACTAAATATAAATTTTAAAGGACTTTATCTGGAAGTCTCATTTTCAAGTACTTCCACGAGTCCGTAATTTTAGTTTTAGCTGTTCGAGTGCTAAATTATTTTTTTTAAAGATGATTTGTATGTAACATGAGCATTTTATTTTCGAAGATACAATACTGCCAGCAAGCAAGCCTGAATATAAGAAACCTGTCATGGGGTCCCCAGAGGGTGAATTTGCTGTCCCATACAGTGGGCCAATTTATCCTCTAGGTACATCTTTCTGTTTTGGCTTGAGACCTTGATTCAGACTGAGGTTCACAGAGGGTAAATTTTGTGATGCTACCCTGCTGTGCAGGGTAGCATGACCAAATTCACCCTCTGGGGATCTCATTTTGCAGATGACAGTCTGCTTATTTTCAGACCTGCCAGCAAGGTGTGCCTTAGTTTAGGAATATTTTGTTCATAAATAATTGTTTTGTTACTATTTATTGGAGAGTGCATGTTGGCACTCTCCAATAAATTGTAACAATAAAATTTTATATGAACATTTCTTAATCTACAGCTGCACAAATGAGAAGCTAATGCATAGCGTAATGCCACTTTTCGGTAGAACCTGATAGTGGCTTCTAGCACTCGACCAGTTAAAATTCAAGCACTTTTAAGGTATGCCTTGATGATACAGTTGGAATATTCAATCAACCCAGTCTACAGCTATCACAGTCAGAACATATCAAGTTTACAACCCATCCCATCTTTGCGACACCTATTTCGTCAATTATATGACATATGGGTTAGAAACAGAAAAGTTTATGACTGTCCATATCCTTCGATATACACGTTTGATTTGAAACTTTTTGTTGCATATTCGATTCAATATTTGATTCAAGTGGAAAGCCTATAGTTGCAGGTTCCTGACCTGATGAAGATTACCCTCCCTTCACAGCAACATTGTCTTGATGAACTCATTCCAAAAATCATACCTGTAGGTTGCACTCCTTCACTGCAACATACTTAGTAAGCTCATTCCTATGAGGTGGACATTAAACTTATGCTTTCATCAAACAAATGACACAAAGTTCTCACCTAAGCTGCGACAGGATGGTAAAAATGAAACAAATTCCAAGTCAAAAAAGGGCTATAACTCTGACCAAAAGACTGAATACCACCTGCTTTGAACATGGGATAGACATCAATAAGAAACACTTGAATACCAAATATGAGGTCATTCCACCATGTATTTTAAAAGTTATTGCACTTGATGGTAAAAAACAAAAAGAACAAATTCCATAAAGGGCAATAAATCTGACAAAAATACTCTGTATAACATCTGCCTTGAATAAGGGGCTAGACATCGATAGGATACATATGCGTGCAAAATATGATTTCATTCCACCAAGTATTTAAAAAGTTATTGAGTTTAAAAACTCATTGGTTACAACACTCAAACTGACTGCCTGACTGACATTGCCACATGTAGAGCAGCTAAAAAAAAGCACATCACAAACTGAATGATCAGCTTAGTGTTGTTGTGAAAACCATTCTCTATGTAAGTTTTAACCCTAAAGAACAGTAACAAACACAACACACCTTTGCTATTTTTTATCATAAATGCATCAGAGTATCAAAAGAATTGCCAATAATTTTTTGTCCATTTGTTTTGGATGAACCAGTGATATAGATGATGGTTGGGAGGCACTGTTGGAGGGAAGGATCTTGCCATAAATCATGAGTGGTTATCCAATGCTTCAGTAGAACTGAGAAAAGTCTGTATAACTTCAGGGGATTCCCACTGTGTCATATCACACAAACAGCTGCAAGAGGTATTTTATGGGGATGTTAACATACCAGACCAATAATGAAAAGGAACTTAACATATAAACCAGTGGTGTCTCAATTATAATGTCCAATTCAGGTACAGTTTGGGATGAGTTTGTGATTCAGCTCTATCCTTATTACAGAAGAGATTTTTAAAAAAAAAATTTTATTAGGGTTTAACGACACATTAACAGCCAGTGTCATATCATGTTGGTGACAGTTTTACGGGTGGAGGAAGCCGGAGTACCAGGAGAGAACCACCTAGCAACGATGAGCAGCTCTCAGCTCTCCAACATCGTAACTCTGAACTCTGCACCGCGGCACAGGCAGGGTTAGATTGGTTGAAGACATGTGCACCATCGACATGCAGTACGTCTTAGTACACAGCGTCACCATGCCCCCATGTAGAGATCTCTAACCCCTTACCTAACAAATCGACCGAATCAACCTTCATAATTTATAAATTAAGCAATTGAAAAAATAACAAATTTCAATTTTTTTTTAACAAAACCATATCATGTGACCCCTCATTGGAACATGCTCACTGAGCTCATTCTAATGAGAGGTTACATGATTTGGTTTTGATGAATTTTTTTGAACAATTTGAAAAAAACAATAATTAACCCTTTGAATGCTGGTGGCATCTTCCATGCCAGTTAAATGGCAGAAATTGGAAGAGTCCATATCCATTATTTCGGGGTAGAGCAATTAATATTTTCAGGCTGCATGTTGAAAATATTAATTGTTCTACCACACACGTTCACTTAGTAGCCACCCTACTTAATGAAATTATGACGTATCGTGTGTAACATTCGTGTTGCTGGACCGAAAAAGCAGTCTCTCATGTTGAAAGAGTTAAAATAATAAATTTTGATATCTTGTACAGTAGTTGCCAAGGATTGGTTTTAATCCACGCATGGGTAGTGATGTCCATGCCTGCATTTACCAGGTAATAAAAAAATCCATCATCAGCAAAATTTTATTTAATTTTAATCAATGACTGGTACGCTAATGTACCTGGTGTTTCATTAATTAAATTTTTGATGATTATTCCTATACTTAGTGTTTGGAATCTAATATTATTGCGTCCGTGGAAATATTGCCCACCCATGGAAAGTGGCCAGTCCATGTTGGCTGTACTGTACGTTGGGTAAAGGGTTAACCCTTCCAACCCAGATATACAGGGTGCAGGGGACATAAACTAGGTCACCTCCCTACCCAGAAGATGCACAGCTGGATGGATAATCTGGTGCACAAAGTTTTGTGTAAAAAAAAATTGGTAGGCATGAGCAAGGGCTGAAGTGTAAGTGGGTGTGTCTGGACCTTATCTTAAAACAAAAAATGTGAACTAAAAAGTAATCTGGGTAATTTTTGGTGATTGGTCAACTACTCGCACTGATACAGTGCCGGTAGTCCACTAAATCTTTAAAAAAAAATCCAGATTGTACAATAGGCCTACATGTATATTGTGTTGTGTACTCTGGCACGCTATTGGGGAAGTCACCATTCCATTGCCGACTTCAGACAATCACTGATTCTGGAGTAAGTTGTTTGGTATTAAGGATGCCAAGTAGACTAACAAGCAATTAAGCTCATTTTTTTTTAACTACTTTTAAACATTTAGAGGATTTGTGGCTACATCGACCCTTATGGCAAGCAAGAACATAGGTGTAAACCACTAGTCGACTGAAAGAGTACTGACTTATTCTTGGCTGCCAATGTTTGTTCATATGTCTTTGCCTTGTTACTATACGCACTCTCCCATAAAATGTAACAATGCCAATCCATGCAGACTGAAATGAATTCACTTCAAAGATGACTCTGAAGACTGTCCACCCAGTGAGTGGCTTCATGTGTAACCGAACATCTTTGTACACGGTTGATATTTTTTACTCATGTTGCATGATGGAATTTGCTAATTAAGCAACAGTAATATGAAATTTAAGGATTCTGTTTTTTGCCACCTAACAACTAAGGCCATGAGTAATTAATTTTCAGTTTAGCATTATTCGCCTCATTTTGATTTTTGCCTTAAATAATAATGCATTTTCTTCATTACTGGCTCCTCAAATGGGTCACCTCCTTTATTGGGAGAATACACCATTTCATGTTTCTTCTTCATTCATTGAAATTTTTGCCAGATTGCTATTGAAATCAGGCAAAAATGAGGCAATAGGCCAGTGTTATAAAGGATAAAATGTTGACTATATTGTACATTTTCTTATAGGCTGATCTGGATATAACCCTGGCAATTGAAAGTTCTACTATCTGAGACAACCTGCGTGCATACAAAGAAGCTGTGTGTAAGTACAAAATGATAAAACATGCTTCTTGTGGAAAAGGATATACAGGGATGAATCCAAGAATTTATTGGAGACACCTGTTTTTCAATTGAGGATGTCCCCAAATAAATTGAGATGTCTTAATACAGATGATCAGACCACTGTATGTTCCTTGAAGTGCTTTTTATAAAGCACATGTGTATAGATTTCTGCTAAATATTGGAAATAATTGCTTCAAACTGGAAGATTTCAAATTCAAATAATATTTTACTGTGGGAATTTGGGGACATTTGGGCGCCAGAGTTTGGGTGCTCATACCTGGAACAGGCATCAAATCGGCTCTGGATCAATCTCTTGGGATATTTGATCATTTCCCCATTCTGTGTTTTGTTCTGATAACTGGGAATAACCCTAAACTGAAAATTAACATCATGGTCTAATGTTAGCTAGTACACCTCCGAGTATTTATACATGTAATAAGGGTAACTCACTTTGGGCAATTTCTTCTAGCTCTGCATTCTCATCATCCGATTCTGTTCCCGAGTCGTGATCATCATCCAACTGTAATAAAAAGATGTGATATATATCCATCAGTTATTTAATCCACAAAATAAGTGAATAAACTAGTGAGAGGTTTTGACTGATAGATCTGAATAAGATTTTAAAAGAATTTTCCTCATTTTGTACCACGTTAAAATTTGGGCTTCGACTGGGAGCCCAGATATGAACCCACAAAATTAATTTGAACAAACTTGAATCTGACCTCCAAAAGGATGTTGTTGTTCCAAAATACAAAAAAATTCAGACTGCGGGATCTGAAGAAGATTTTTAAATGATGTTTCTCATATTGCACAAAGTTAATCTTTGAGCTCCGCATAGGGAGCCCAAATATGAACCCAGGGACTTGATTTGAAGCATTTGAATCTGATCCTCCAAAGGATGCAGAATAAAAAAAAATTGACATAATTTACCTCATATTGTACTAAGTTGAAATTTGGATCCCCATAAGGAGACCTAATATGAACCCAGGGACTTTAAAAAAAACTGAATCTGACCCCAATATTAATGCTGTATACCATACATGTTTTTCGATTCTGAATGCTGGATCTGAAAAAAGGAGGTTTTTAAACAATACTTCCCATATTGCACAAAAGTAAAATTCAGTTTCCCATAGGAAGCCCAAATATGAATCCAGGAACTTAATTTGAACAATCTGAATCTAACCCTCCTACGGATCTGTAGAAAAAGTATTTTTAGAGGATTTCTTCATTTTGGACTGAGTTAAAATTTGGGTTCCATAAGGAGACCAAATATGAACCCAGGGACTTGATTTGAACAAAACTGAATCTGTCCTCTATATACCATACAATATTACATGTATATCGAAAGATTCTCACTGGTAAATCTGAAGAAGGAGGTATTTGAAGAATATGCCTCACATTGTACAAAGTACAAAATTGGGCTCTCACAGAAGTTCAAATATGAACCCTGGAACTTGGTTTGAACAAATTCAAGTCTGATACACTAAGGATGCCAAGAATCAGATGTCAAAAGATTCTGACTGATGGATCTGAAGATGTTTTTCAAAGAGTTAAAATGGACATCCCCATATTCAGTTTTCATCTATAAAGTATATATACCATTAGCTTTTTAAAAGTTATTTGTATGTTTGTTTTGATCGATTATGTCCACAATGCTGGTTTTTCTTGCAAACAAACTACGTCCGCAAAACGCAAGCCGATTGTGAGGGCAAATGAGCTGATTGTGTCCACAGGCTGACCAAGGGCCAATTACACTCGCCAAATCCAAGCACAGTATGTCGGCAATCCTGTTACATACGCTAAATGCAAGCCGATTGTCCACTGGTCTGACTGGGGTCTGGTCAAAATGTCCCATCGTCAAAATGTCAAATTTTCTGGACGAAAAGTCCGATTTCATTGGATGAAATGTCCGATTCTTTTTTCATAATATCCAATTTTTTTGGACATAAGGCCTAAAAAAAATAAAAATCTGTTTCTCAGGCCCTCCCGCATGGTCCTTTTGGCTGCCGCATGCTCTCTTTTTATAACCAATGGAAACTTTAAAAAAAATCAAAATTAAATGATTTATGTCTGATATTTTACCAAAGTTTAAAAAATTGATAAATGTGTCCCTTGAGTGCAAGATGGCTTTGCAATGCTAAAGCATTGCAAAGCCTTCTTGCTCTCAAGGGACAAAATACACCAACTCCCATGCTATTCTGTAGATTATGAGGCCTAAAACATAAGCCAAGATATGAACTTTTGATGGCAAAGAAATAATTACAGAAAGAAAAAATAAAATAAAAAAATACTCGCCCGCATGCATTTTTACAAATAATGGCCTGAGAATCAGAAGATCTACTTTGTGTGGCCTAATGTCTGATTTTTTTGGAAATCATGTCCGATCGTTGGACAAAATGTACAATTTTTAGCTCAAGCTGAGCTATTGCTGTCACTTCTCATCCAGTGGCGAATGTATGTATGTCCACAATTTCCTTTGGCACAGCGCACAGGTTGAATTATGATCAAATCGCTTTGTAAACTTGATATGCTCTTTTGGGGTGACCTCCAGATGGGAGCTATCGATTTTCTTCCATTTCCATCAAAAAACGTTGCTGTTGGCAACAACCTTTGAACTACGTTTAGTAAGGCATCAATATTTCCCTTTGCCACAGCCTATAGGGAACATTTACGATCGAATCGCTTTGAAACTTGGTATGTTTATTTGGGGTGACCTCAAGTTCAGCGATCCGAACGTAGTGGCTACCCCTCTACGTTCGGATCGCTGAACTAGAAATTTACTATGCTTGTTTGGGGTGATCTCCGGATGGGAGCTATCCATTTTCTTTCATTACCGTCAAAAAACAAATATTCGGGATACAGGAATATACTTATACAAAAAAGTAAATCAGTAACTGAATCTTCTTTTTTCGTACATTTTGTCTGACTGCAGACACAATTTGTCTCGCTGACACAATCGGCCGGGAACGGGACATTCCGCCCCAGGGACAACCCGCCCCAAACCAGGTGGGACAACCCGCCCCGGGACAACCCGTCCCAATTTTTCTTGTCTATGATATTGGAGTAGGATTGGATTATGAGTACTAATAACCTATCATGCGCCGGGATATAAGGAACGACCTGACTGTCATTTGACTGTCAATTATGATTGTATTGTAAGTAATAACACGTGAATAAAATTGAATTATTCACCTGTTATTACTTATAATACGATCTAATAATAAATACGCGCCTGGATATTGAGGTCTATGGGTGTTATAATAAACAACAAGAACAACAAGAACTTTAAAATTGATGATTTTATTAATTAACATCTAATAAAAACCAAAATACATCAACAAAAAATAACCAAATAACAATACAATAATATGATGATAATAATAATAACAATAACAGATGTAGCCGGTCTGTATGGGTCATTGTTGAAGATGACTTTCGCTGTGTTATACACAAGCTGTTGGTGGTTAGCTGAGGGTCTGCCATTCCTCTTTGAGGGTACTCGACTGAAACACACGTCTAAAACAACACGCCAATTCTGACTGGTGTCTACATGCTACCAATTCAGTTTAGAAGTATTATTAGTTTGGTTCAGTTATTATGGGATGTGTTAAGAGGATTGTGGATTATTTTCGTTAAAATTGGATAATTTTCGATAAAAAAAGTGAGTAAAAATCTTTTTTATATGTTACCATCTCCCCAATTTTTTTTTAAAAATACCCCAAAAAATCCGATCAGTGTGGATTATGGATAATTTTCGATTAAATTTGGTAATTTTCGAGAAAAAAATGAATAGAAATCTTTTTTATATATAACTACCCCCCCCCCCCCCCCCCAAATTGTTTGTCAAATATCAAAAAAAAAAAATCGGGACAACGCGCCCCAAAAAGTGGGACAACCCGCCCCAAAAATAGGCCTGGGGCGGGTTGTCCCTGATCCAAACTATCCCTGTCGGCCATGTGGTCTATTCGGACGGAGACTTCTGTCGTCTCACGGTACTTTATAATACACATAACTATGCTAAATTAAATTATCGTCCACGCGTGTACATTGGTCTTTTAATTGCTCCAGATCATGCGCTACTGAATTCACGGGTCGACTCAATAAGCCCATTGCCGATTCGCCATGTTTGACTTTAATGATATGCAAGGTCAGAGGTCGCTTCTGGTAAACATTTCGATCAGTCTCTCTGTCAAGACTGTCGAACATGCGATAGAAACAAACAAAATGTTTCGTTTGAAACCAGAAAATGTGCGTTTTCGATTTAATACTAATAAAGACAGAAAAAGTAACATACTTTCAACACAGCATTTAACCGACAGACCGAAATAATATTGATTTTTTCGTCAAATGAATACCATAATAGACCCCCTCCCATAAGTGAAGACAGAGGTAGCAGGACGAAACGGCCCATGGACGAAACGGCCCAGATTGATCAGAGTTAAAAGGGCCCAGAGTTTGAGACGGAACGGCCCAGACTTCGAGACAAAACGGCCCTCACTGAAAAATTTATTTCTTATGCCCCCATAATTTTTTTCACAGACATTTATTTTGATTTAGAATCATCGGGTTCCAGACAAGTGTCCCCACCCCCTGAAAAAAGATTAGTTTCTGTTCGTCTGAAATAAACGAAAAGTTAAATTAATTTCTGGTCATCTGAAATAATCGCAATAAAGAGAACTTGTAAGTACATGTAAGGGATTCGACAGAAATCTTGGGAGCTTTTGGGAGTCGTCTTAAGTCTATTTTACCATCACTCTACGTCCCTCTACTTCATTGTTTGTTCTGGTGGACCGTCCATAAACGCACCACGCCTGGACTGGCCATGGTGATGTCTCCTCTACTTCCCAAAATTGCAACTCGATTTCAAATCGGCAAATATTCCAACTGTTACTATTTACAACTACAGAGCACACAACATCGAACTTCATAAATATGCACGATGTCCATCGGTACGAGATTTCTTAACCCTTTACCTAACATGAAAAGCAGACGACACTTGCAAAAAAATTCTTGAATAACTAAATTTTTTCATTTTTTGTCTCAAAATCATAGGTTATGACCCCTCGTTGGAACGAGCTCAACGAGCTCGTTCCAACGAGGGGTCATAATCTATGTTTCCGAGACAAAAAATGAAAATATTTTGAAAATTAAATGGCGATTTTTGAGAATAGCGCTGGCCGGTTTTGGCCGTTACGTTGGGTAAAGGGTTAAGTACGTTTACTTATCGTAATAAAAATCCTTGAAATGCACTTCAAGAAAATCACATAATGATTGAGCTTGAGCATTTGTTTAGCACATATTGAACTCCCAGATTTATTTATTTATTTATTTATTTATTGGTGTCTAAGGTCATATACTTATGCACAATGGATAATCATGACCGTGACAGCTTTACGGGTGGAGGAAGCCGGAGTACCCGGAGAGAACCACCCAGCAACGACGAGCAGCTGCCAACACCCCAACATCGTAACTCCGCACTGCAGCACAGGCAGGATTAGATTGGTTGCAGGCATGCGTACCATCGACGTGCAGTACACATTTATACACGGCGCCATCGTGCCACCATGTGGACAATCGGGGTTAAGTGCCTTGCCCAAGGACACAACGCGGGAGTCCGAATCGATCGCTCAGACGGTCACCCGTCCAAGGACTGCCCGGGCTCGACGTTGCTTAACTTCGATGATCTGACGAGAACCAATTCCCAGAATAATACCAAATAATAATAACCTGATAATTCTATCACATATTTGTTGGCATTTCAGTTACAAGAATCAATTTCATGCCCCAATTCATGGCTTCATTTTCAAAAGATTTCTCGGTAGTGAATTTCCAACGAGAGGGAAGGACCGGGGTGGGGTTCCCCTCACGATCCCACCCTCTAGTTGGATATTCACTACCCCACACGCCCCCCCCCCCCTAATCGGAAATCTCTAGCCACGTCCCCGTGCAACCAAATACAATGTGTGCAGAAAATTCCACGTTGCGAGTAAAGAAAAGTTTTCACTTTTCTTAATAAATTTATCGTAATTGGATTCCATGGTTAAAAAGAATCCACTTCTGAATATTGTCTCCCGAACAAAGAACTTTCAATTTAATTCCGCTCATACTTGCGTCCTCTTATGTTAAGAAGACATATGTTCGGTAAACAGAGTGAACCACGTCCACGGGAAAGTAAAGTGCGCTCGTCAAGCATTATATCACGGTGGGCTGACGGAACATATCGCACCACAATCAACATACTCGAAAAATCTACAGTGCATGCTAAGTAAATATATATTACTATTTTTTAAGAGATCTAGACACTCAATTATGACAAGACAAATACGTCGACTCTCCTAGACAGGAAACTGTCAAACGAGCACCTGTTCGAATGTAAATTTACTAACAATCTTGCACCACACGTAATCCAAACCACGGAACATATATCGTTGATTGCTTTCAAGAGCCTATCTTATCTCCACATTCCTCCTTCCCGCCGGAAGCATGGACACAGGAGAATCCACCGTCATCAACACTGAAACGCCGAATAAACTATCCTGTCCCACCCCAAGAAATCTTGCGCAAAGTGCACCGTAAACACTTTACTGTAAAAGTTACCCTAAAAATACACTAATGGTTCTAGAAACCAGTGTCGGTACATGTACTGTGATTATTGTAGATTTTACAATAACGGCTGTCACTGCCAAGAGTGTATTGAGAAGAATTACCGTACTGACACACGGGTGCTCATGATTAGCGGCGCAAATTCTTTTCTGAACGATCCCATTCAACCCTTTTTAAATTCTGCCTTTGGGAAACGTCATCGGCCATGTAGAAAGATATATTGTATTCGAAGGTAGACAAAGTAAAATCTTTAACTTACAACCGTCAGAGGACTGAGTGGACTAGTCCACCTCACACACACACACCTTTTCTGAGAACTGTCAACATTAGTGCCTGTAATCACTAAAGGTTCATGTATTCCCATCCTGATATTTCTTGGATCATTTTGCTATGGTTGTTCCTCCTCTTTCTTGGTATTTAAACCGTCAAAAAGTTCCCAGTATGATCCAAATGCATGAAAAGTTAATTATTTCCCCGTGGAAGATCCTGGACCTTCGACTACGGGGAAGACACACTATTTTACCCAGCATGAGGTGAAACAAGGGACCCGTAGGCATGATCGAAGAAGCCTTAAAAATGTATTGTGGGACAGAAAATTTTTTCTCCAAGTCGAAAGAGTGAAAGAGTGCCATAGCTCTGGGAAACATTATTGGAAGGAACGCGTTCCTTGTGCATATCCATTCCACATGGGGGTCTATCAGTATACCAAAAGAGATACAAATCCGACCGACGGAGGACGGACTGAGGTCTTCACAAGATACCCCGAATCCTCCTTCGGAGGTCGGGGGCATTATAAAGCGAAGGGATAAAATATTTTTCAGCTGCAAGGCAACAGAATAATATTTTACCCCCACTTCATGTGGCCTGGTCACGCCCCTGGCAGACGTATAAAGATATCAACTGGTCTACTCTTGATGGTAACTGTGAACAGTCGGCTGGTGTAAAGAAGCCAAACCAAATACCATTTCCTCAGTTCTACTCCAAGATTGAACAAAAAACCGTCAACTTTACCAATATTGTTTCATACAGTATTTTACCGTAACAGTTTGTAAGTATACAAGAAGGTGGTTGCCAATCTATTTACTGTGTTTTTAACAGTATATGTTTAGTGTACCATTTTCATACCTATCGTATTTTCAACGGTGTTCTTTTTGCAGTGTACCATTTTTCCAGTTTCAGATGCCTCGGGTCCAGAATACAAATACATTACCTCTTTTCGAATTTCCCAAATGAATGCCAGCTGAATCCCATACGCAAAATTCAAAATTTTCACTGGGTGGTGACTCAGTGAACCCTAGAAAATAATTACACCGAATAGTAAAAGTATATTGCAAACGGAATAGGAGAGCCTTCTGTGTAGAGCCACGCGAAGTTTCGAAATTCGATTAGATTCCAAATCGTCCGGATCCTAATTCAATTCGAGTTTCGATGAACGGGAAATTTTAGCGATATTCTTTAAAATCCAGCCAAATCCCTCCACCAGAACTGTTCTTTCATCGCCAGGTTTCCGATAGAAGACCTGTTGAAAGAAAAAGAGTACAGGGGTGTTTCGCTGACGAAACCGTGTTGATTCCGTTTCTAGAATATTCCGCCTTTTGCCTTGACCAAACATACAAGTCACAGTTGAAACCAATACTTGAATGGTATATGCGATATTTATTGTTGTATAAGGAGCAATATCCAGTTTTAGTAACGATGATGTTCGATTTGATTTCAAATCAAGTCTGACTCGATTCTTGGGCTGGGCGTTGTTTTTGTTTTGTTTTTGTTTTTGTTTTTTGTTTTGTTTTGTTTTTTTTTTTTGGGGGGGGGGGGGGGGGGTCTGGTTTGGTTGCAGTTTTTACAGCAAACCGCGGACAACCGAACCGCAAGACCAGCAAAAACCGGCCTAACGGTTTAATTGTGTTTGTACGTAAGCTGATCAAACTATCTTACTGGAGGGAACTGAAGTAATGACCACTATGGACTCTCGTACTTGGTCTCTCCGGTGAATGGACGATTACTTTGAGTTCTGATTGTCACGTTTTTCCCCCCTTATTGACTCGTCCACCGGACTCTACCGGACTCCACCGGACGAGTCAATAAGGGAGAAAATGTGACAATGAGAACACAAAACAGATTAGATGAACTGTATTCATTTGTTACCATGATTTATGGGTTATTTTGACTGAATAGGGTTAGCAACTGATCCCCTAGAACCCCCGGGGATGATTAAGTGGAAGGTAGGCTAAACCCAATGGTTATATGTTGCGTCTAACAAACTTTTACAGGTTAAGGAGCCTGAAGTGTTATTTACTATCTGTTCTTAACACACAGAAATACCGAACCGAAACCGAGGTTTCTCCTGAAACCCAACCGAAACCGAATTTGAAAAATCAAAATCCCTCTAACTCTGCTCGATTCGGGTTTCGATTTATTTCGAACAGAAATTAATATTCCAGGGCCTAATTTTACGAGGGTAAACCACTGACCCATGTCTGAAATCTTAGCCAAAACAGTTTATCATACTCACCACCTCTGAAAGAAATTAAAAAAAAAAAACCCATTCATCCCTGACTTTTCTCGTCAAAGAAATCGACATTCGATAAACTTATCAGTTATCTCCCTTGAAATTATTAGATGAGCGAGACACCATTTTTCAGTTCCACGGTTCATTTTTGTAACAAGATTCAGGTTAAGTTTTCAGTCCACTAGTCTTATTTTGTAAGGAATTCATCTTTGTTATGGCCTGGAGCCAGTCTAGCCCTTAAATAGTACATCGCCTAAGATTCACTCCTCTGGAATATTTACGGTTAGCTTTTCGACCACATAATATATTCCAAACGATTGAATCCAGGCGCATAGTCAGGATATCAAAGTTAGGGGTGGGGGGCAAGAGTAGTATCTGGGGGGGGGGGGGGGGGCTAGTTCAGCGACCTGAACGTTGCGGCTACCCCCAACGTAGGTGGGTGGCGGAGCCGCTACGTTCAGATCGCTGAACTACTGGGTGGGGGGGGGGGGGGGGTTGTACCGAATATGATGCGCATCATCATCCGAGCCACGTAGCGGCGAGATGGGAGTGAGCACAAGAGCGAGACACCAACTCTTGCTGGAGGGGGAGGGGGCTTACCCGGGGGAAAATTTTGAAATTCGAGAAAAAAAAACGCAATTTCCTTGACTCGGAATCCGTTTGTGTCCATAATTTATAAGTTGTGAAAGGCACCAATAATTATGACACATCACCTGGAGTGGGGGGGGGGGGGGGGGGGGGGGTGCTGAATTTGAGAGCGGGCATGTTCCCCCCTCAGCTCCCTGGCTATGACACTGATTGAATCTAAGCAATACCATAAAAATTCAATTTCTCTGAATCAATGCCAGAAATGATGCTCAGTAGAGATTTCATTTAATCGAATTTCTATGACATTACCACAAGGATAGGAGACTCACCCCAGTCTAAATGTTATGGTTACCCCTCATATAAGTCCAGTAATTATGTTAATATCTTTACAGGTGAATTAACAAACGAAGAGATGATTTCTCGCGCCAACCCTTTTGACGGTAAATTTATGTTGCGAGGGAAACCTGAATGTCCCAACGATGTAGGGGGAGAGGGGGGGGGGGGGGGTGGAAGCAGGACAGACAGTGCCCTATCGTTGGTGGAGTGGACTCATTTTTCTTTGGTCTTTGTTGTTATCCAGGTTGGTTGTAGGTAGCTGTAGCTGTTCTGGCAGAGCTTGGATGTGGAATGTGATTGGGGAGAGCTTTCTCCCCCTCTATTTTGGTTTTCTATATGGATAGCCGTCTAGCACCCTCCGAACTTTTCGCTAACACGCAAGTTAACCTTCTTACTCTGTCCATTGTGTTCATGAGCTCCGTGACTGACTCTGGCGTTGATGATCCAAAGGAAGCGGCGAGTGAAGAACAAGAGAAGCGGGGAGAAAGCAACTTCAATTTCCACCTCAGTCTCCACAGGTCGTTCCATATCTACCGGGTCAGGAGGGAGAGTCGGTAAAAGGATGGGTTGATCTGCCGGAGCAGTGGTGGTTGTTTGTTCCTGAGATCCTCTTTCTTTACGCCGTCACTGGCTCTCTTTTTCTCACGTAAAGCCTCCAAGCGCCGGCCGCCCCGACGCTTGGTTGACTCTTCATTTTCTTCTTCTTTCTTTCTTTCTCTTTCGTGGAAGTTGGGCCCCGATTGCTTCGAGTAAGGAACAGTGTGAGGCAGGCTTGGCAATTTCAGGAGAGCGATTTTTTAGCTCTCCTTACTGCCCTCCTGGAAGAATTAAGGAGAGCGAAAAATTGCCCTCCTAAATATTTTGGTCTGGGATGATTGAGATTACATGTAATATTTTGTATTGTGCTCACATTCAATTTTTGTTGTAAAGCAAAAATGTAATTCAACTTCGAAGTCACATAACATCACGTAATTTCATTTTGAAAGTGGTTTAGTGGTAAAAGGTAATGGCTGCAACCATACCCAAACACAGTTGCAATCATTTGAAGCAAAATGGGTCACAGCAATATTTTTTTTTCTGTCAGTTTCAAGTTCAACAACTGACATCACAGTTTGAGGGGAAATTATTCAAGGAATATTGACACTATAATATACTACCATTACTACTATCCTGTCACTTGAAGCACTTGCACCAGGATGTGACTGTAGATTCAAGCAGACCTGTTGTCCAAGAAAGTCATACGCCTACTACTACCACCTTCAACCCACCTTCAACCCACAGGTGGTAGTGGTAGGCGTATGACTTTCTTGGACAACAGGTCTGGGTACACACACAGGTCTTGTCAAGTGTGTGTTCGGCTGTTGAGTGAGACATCTAGATGTCTAAGAGATTTCTCTTTACCTTAGTAAAGTTAATAAAATCACTGATGTAGTTTGTTTCAATGAGTTCGTTAAACTGGATACTTAAAATGCTGTGTAAAGCTAATTGCTCTCCTAAGCTGATTGATGAGAGCGATTTTTTGCTCTCCTGCATTTTTCAGAATGCCAGGCCTGGTGAGGGACGTTCCTCTCACGAAAGGTACTGCCTTTCCCCTCCAGTTTTATTCACAGACATGTTGCGCGTTTACGCAATGCGCGTTTACGCAATGAGTTAAAATGGGCGCATGCAAACATGCCAATATACAGCCATTCCTGTAATATATTATTTGCAAATCTAAACAACATTTGGCCAATGAATCCCACCTTCGGTCGCTTCGGTCCGTTTCTTCTACTTCGACCATCTTCTAACCCGAAGGCTAGCCTTCGGGTTGGTAGATGATTGAAGTAGAACAAATGGACAGAACAGTGACCACACCGCGGCAAGCTCATCTAAACGAGACACTATAGTGTTTCATGGTACATCTACCGATATACGATTGTAACTTTTCGTCCCGTTGAGCTGAATCATGGTAGCCTTGAAAATCTGTGCCCCTCCACTTTATCGAGCTTCCGCCGCCTCTGATTAGCCTGGAAGCCCGAGAGCTATAACTCGGATGTGAAAATGTAATATCGAGTCTTCAACAATAATTGGCGTTGTTTTTTCGCGTGGTTCGGTATTCCATTCAAAAAAAGGTCCAGCAACTAAGTCAAAGACATTGCGCTGCCATGTGTTATGCCAGTAAGATCATATTTCGGTGATGACCTTATCGACTAGAGATATAATGGGCTCCCCCCCCCCCCCCCAAATCATCAAATTAAGAAAACATCCCTGCCACCAACTTAGCGCAAAGCAGTGGCATAGTAAGGGGGGCCTAGACCCCTCCCTAAAAATTACAGCCCCCCCCCCCCTCAAAATGGGAACATTAAAGCACCAAAGGGTCCCAGATTCACTCTGAGGGTATTGAATTTTCAAAATTTTCTCGGGAGCGGCCCCCTCGAACCCCAACCAATGGGAGGAGGGGATACTGTAGGCCTGAGGTGGTCGTGGGTATGGCCCTCCCATTGGTAGGGGTTCGGGGGACCCCCCACCCCCGTCAATGGGGAGGGCCATACCAATATATACCCCCCACCTCAGGACTATTGCATTCGGATATGCCTCTGGCATATATCGACCTGGCACCCTCAATATGAAATCCTAGCTACTCCCCTGGCGAAAACATCATCATTCAATATTGCTTGGGTCTTCAAGTTCGATTTCCGTTATTCAGTTACAAACACGAGTTGACCTCACCGGAATACTTGGCGGGATACAATCTAATAACCTGATCTCCACACAGCGTGTGATCACATATTTTATCGAGTACATATTCGTTCGGGTATCCACAGCTATTATTTTTTGATTGAGCAAATTATCATATTATATCTTGAAAATAGGGTAGCATTCTACAGAAATGTCGTGTTTTAGACGGACTACAAGGCATTCCAACAAGCTGGTGTGTGAGTACTATAATTATTGGCAATAGCTGTGTGCTTTTATTCGCACAGATAGCCAGTCTGGTATGGTAGTCGTGTAGCAACTGTGGGAAGTCGCACTTGGAATGGAAATAATATTCAACCTTTTGAACTTGAAAATAAGCGTTTTGTATTCACTTGAATCTGTCTGCATAACTATTGACGCTTGGACGTCATTTTTTACTCTTATTTGCAAATTTTGAACGGAAAACGCAATCATATTTGATGCGACCACACTATATGACATCCGTAAAAAAATGCAGTAATCGGGGAATTCCAGTGCCGGCTGGCGTTCGGATTGCTCGAGCCTAATCCGCTCCACGCCCACAAGCTTTCAGCAAGGAGAGAGAGAGAAATAGAAAGAGAGAGAGAGAGAGAGAGAGAGATAGAGAGAAGCGATTTTATGTACAAGATTACAGCTTTGGCACCGAGGACGCAGAGGAGTATCGGGCCTTAGGGACAATGTGGTCGAAGAGGCCAACATGGTGCGGAAAGCATCATTCGAACCACAGAGTGACGAGATGCGGCGATCATGAGAGAGAGTGCGCCCCCCCCCCCCCACTCCTCGCCCCTCCCTGGAGGCAGAGGTCCGGGGTGGGCCTCACCTGGGAAAATCTGTCATTCTTGATGTGTCAAATGACTAGTATAGACTCGATTGGATAAGAACAAATTTGTGGCATGGTCAACTTTTCGCGTCATTCACGTCGACTTACGAAAAGGTTATCTCTCCTGATTGCTAAGAATTGGCTGGCAAAAATTAACACTAATTGAATGGGCAATTTTTATATTTCTCAAAATTATATAAAACCTATGAAAGTTATATTCGCTGCGCGCATCAATCCTTTAAGAATAATATATGTGTTTTCAGTTGGTGATATTATCGAACGATTTCATTCGACCAATTTTTTTCCACGTTGATTTAAAATGCTACTGTTATTTCCTGTATTATTCCATGTAAAATTATAGAAAATTGCATTTTCGTCAACTTTTAGCGGTTAAATATATTTGTTTTGATTCATATTAGCAATGCTGTGCGCATACCGGCATATAATATAGATATTGTCCTATCTAACCATATAAAAATATACAAGCAAAAAATTAAAATATAAAAAAATTGAATGCCGATTTTCGTGTTCAGCGCTGGCCTGTTCGTTCTCAGCTGATTTCTCCGTTTCCGACAACTATTCCCTGGCGATCAAGATTTCATTCACACATTTCAGAGGTTCAGTTTTCACAAGGGGAGATAACTTTCCCAAGAGTCAATATCTGTGACGATAAAAGTTGAGGATGTTTTTCATATGTTGACTTTTGTAAACTAGACAAGCATGCATTCAAGCTGTTTTAGCGACGCGACCTCACTTAAAAGAAACGTGGCTAGTCGAGTCTGAGAACCAAGAGTAAAGAGTTTTGTTGGCTTCGGGAAAAGTGCAAGATGCACAACATCTTTGCGATGCAGTCTGGCAGAGGAAATCATTAGAAATCATCTGGCGACCACACAAGTGTGACCTTTTAAATGTGAATATTCCAACTGCACAAAAATATAACCCTACTCGTGTTCGCTGGTGATATAAACCATATCACCCTTTGCTGAAAAAACACTTTCAAACCATATATCAGCGAGATCTACACTTGTGCATCGTTTTCAATATTCTGGATGCTGATGACAGAAGTCTTCCACGAAGACTGGTAGAATAATTAGAAATAGCTTTAAAAAGATAAGTCGGAAGTTACAGAGCAATTGCAACACTTGAAATTATTCCAAGGATATCCAGTACTGGTGTTCTGAATGAGTCGAAATAAGAATTAGCATAGTTGCTATAAACTAAGTATCCCACTGCCACTACACCAATAACACAAAAACCTGACAACATTTTCTGGAAAGCCCTATTTGAGAGCTTTCCAGAAAATGGTGTAACGTTGCTGTGTTATTGGTGTAGTTAAAGAAAGATGCATAGTTTATAGTGGTTATTCTACAACTTATTTCGACTTGTACTGTACGATGATTGACTTAATAAAATTGTTTTAAAGTGTGAAGAATTATTGATGTTTTTTGTGCCCCCCCCCCCCCCCCCCTCAGAAAAAAAAGACAGACCCTGGTTATGTGCCTGAGGATATATATCACAAATATACGATTACTAGCATCGCGATATATCACAACTATACGATTACTAGCATCGCGAGTCCGCGACCCATTTAACTGGTTGAGGGTTACATTATTTAGCAGGCGCTCCTCAATAATTTGTGATAAAACAAATTTATATAAACAAAATATCATTTGTATTTGACTGAATATGAAACATAAGCAAGGAAAACGTTGGCTTTTGCTCTGGTACCATATTTTTTTTCAAAGCCCTGATAGTGGCTTCTAGCACTAAACCAGTTAAAGTCTCCTGTTAACACTGGTTTGTCTCTAAGAATAATTGGCACGCGCCTATCTCATCCAGACACCACCCAAATCAATATTCATGTATCCCGATGTAGGTTGAATGTAAAATTTCGTGACAGTTCAGTAGTCAATGGTGTCAGATACACAAACAAAGGATCTCAAAGTAGTCGCGATTTCAAATGAAATTTTAAATTTTTGCGCCAAATTCACTAAAATCGAACAGAGCCGAGGTTTACGGGGCAGAGGCGGACTGAGCCAAGAAAAGTTGCAGTGAAATTTTGATTTTGCTTCCTTGCATCTGAGTGATCAATGTCAGTCCACACAGAGGACATTTCGATGGCATTTTTGTATCATCGTCCTCGATCATTCAACAAACATTGTTCTACCGGGGGAGGGGGTCCATCGGGAAGACCATCGTTTCGGAGAAAATTTTTATTTTTGAAATTGAAGGAACGATGTTTCCTTTCATATCAGCGAAAAATGGCAGACTAGACTGCTGGCATATCAAAATGTCCTCTATGTGGACTGCCAATGGAAGACCACATAGAGAACATTTCTTTATACAGGCAGTCTATGCCATCAGACCCATTTCGTCTTTAGGTGATTTTCACGAAATTTCACTTGCCATCAGGTGTAGCGCTGCATCCTTTTTGTGGGCCCAGGGGAGAGCCAGATATTGGGGGGGGGGGGGGGGGGGCATGAGGAGTTTACCCGGTGGCCTATACGGCCAGTCCGCCTCAGTTACCGAGGCGCAGATCGATTTTAGGGAACGACGTTTAGAAGTTTCATGTTCAAATCGTGGCGAATTTGAGCTTCTTTTGACCACATATGTGTAATTTAACCTTTTAACTAACGTAACGACTAACGCTGACCAGCGCTTTTCACAAAAATCACCATCCAAATTTGATTTTTTTTATAGTTTTGCTTCAAAAACATAGCTTATGGCCCTCACTGGAACGAGCTCGATCCACTGAGTGGTCATGAGCTATGTTTTCGAGAAAAAATGAAAATATTTAGTTATTCTGGAAAAGTTTTCTGCAAATGTCCGAAAGCAACTCATACAGATTACTGCAACAGTCAATTCACCTGTGTTGTTGTATTCCATCGAGTTGACGGAGATGAAGTTGACGAGATGAGATGAGATCGGCCCGACCAAACTAGACGCCCGCGGCGTATCGTTTGATCTGGTCGATCTCATCTCGTCAACTCGACAGAATACAACAACACAGATCAACTGACTGTTGTAGTAATTTATTTATTATATGACAATTAGTATTTTAAACTAATCACAATACCTGAAAAATCAAATACAACAAGAATTATATTAGCCAAATAATCATCAACAATTTTTGGAATTGGGAATCCAAAACGCGTAGTGATATCGGACGTTCAAACAATTTATATTTGTCACTTGGCAACTGGCAGACGCAATATCAACAATGAAAGAGTCAATGACTCTGTAGCTCAACTTGGATATGACAGGAATTAGTACTTGCTGTGACCAAGACAACTGAATAGTGAATATGACAGGAATTAGTATTTGTTTTGGCCCAGTCAACAATAATAAAAGAATTACAAGGTGACTGTAATGGACTACAGATTAAGACCAATCATTGTAGATTATTATTTTTGTGTGGAAATTTTCAGTCCCAAACAAAATATTTTCAGACTAAAATTTTTTCTTCTTCTTCTTAAATTGACCAAAATGCATCAAAACACAAAAAACTAATTTCCGGATTTTGGTCCAAAATTTTCTAAGTCCCACCCGGACCCCAAATTTTCAGTGTAAAAAAAAATTTTTTTTTTTGTCTTAAAATTGACCAAAATGCATAAAAAACCAAAAAACTAATTTCCGGATTTTGGTCCAAAATTTTCTAAGTCCCACCCGGACCCCTAATTTGCATAATTTATTCACGAGAAAAACTCTGTATTATATGTAATGTATCCCATGGTACTAAACATTCATACAAAAATTTATTCAAATCAGATCTTTCATTTGGAAGTTCTGCGCAAAAATCTGATTGCACTTAATTTTGAACAAATTGGATGCTAGCGGCCATCTTGAATTTCAGACTGGACCCAAAAACACTCCTTCTCGTCCCACAGTGATAACAAAGGTACCCAAGAAGTTTCGTGAAGATCGGTTCATAAATACGGCCTCTAGCCCGAGCCGTATTGGGATTTGCACTCACAGTGCTGAAAGTAACACTAAATAAATCAAAGTTGGCCTAATTTGCATAATTTACGCACAAGAAAAAAACCTGTAATATATGTAATGTATCCCATGGTACTAAACATTCATACAAAAAATTATTCAAATCAGAGCTTTCATATGAAAGTTCTGTACAAAAAACAGATTTCGGCATCGTCGGTACAAAATGGCTGCTGGCAGCCATCTGAAATTTGGGACTGCACCCAAAAACACTCGTTCTCGTCCCACGGTCATAACAAAGGTACCCAAGAAGTTTCGTAAAGATTGGTTCATAAATACGGCCTCTAGCCCCAG
The DNA here is from genome assembly GCA_031216915.1 of Pictodentalium vernedei. Classification (NCBI taxonomy): domain Eukaryota; kingdom Metazoa; phylum Mollusca; class Scaphopoda; order Dentaliida; family Dentaliidae; genus Pictodentalium; species Pictodentalium vernedei. The sequence continues at coordinate 121,827,653 of CM062292.1, read as the reverse complement.
CCATAGCAGCTTGGCACTTACAGCTCTGAAAGTAACACTAAATAAATCAAAGTCAGTCTAATTTGCATAATTTACGCACGAGAAAAAACCCCGTATTATATGTGATGTATCCCATGGTACTAAACATTTATACAAAACTTTATTCAAATCAGAACTTTCATACAGAAGTTCTGTACAAAAAAACTGATTTTTGCATCATCGGTACAAAATGGCCGCTGGCAGCCATCTTGAATTTCGGACCACACCTAAAAACACTCGTTCCCTCCCAGGGTCATAACAAAGGTACACAAGAAGTTTCGTAAAGATCGGTTCATAAATACGACCTCTAGCCCGAGCCATAGCCAATTGTTGACGTACGGACAGACGGACAGACGGACAGACGGGCCATGACAATAGCTCAAATTTGACTTCGTCAAAGTTGAGCTAAAAAATCGTGTACGTTCGATCAGCTATAATATTGTAACCGATTCTCATTTCTCGTTCAATCGTATATCGTGCAACGCGCAAACTGCGCGCGTTACGGAATTCCCTGATGTATTTGTGGAATTTACCGCTTTATTTATAGATCACTGATATAAATTGACCATTCACGTGCGTCTCATTTGAGACAGGCATGATAATGATCTGGAAAACTTGACACTCTTGTTTTCTGGAGAGCTGGATTTGATGGGCAAATTACAGTGGAATTGAGGGGCTATTTGCAGTAGTCACATAACAAACAACGTTACCACGTCAACGTTACCTTCTGACGTCATTCCCGTCTTAGACGTGCTGTGAACAATATTTTTCACAATGAGCTATTTAAGGAATAGTGCATGGCTTGGAGTTGACTACGCCCATAGAGTGGCCAGTGAGGTGGTGTAGTTCCCGCCGCGAAGCGGAGGGAATTACACCACCTCACTGAGCACTATATGGGCGTTGTCAATGACAAGACATGCACTAATCCTTATATTATATCGAACACCCATCAAGAAAAACATCTGTCCGATTTGTTAATCTGTTACCAAGGTAGTAGCCCTACCAACCAGCGTTATACAGAAAAAATACCATGTAGTTTTTAAAAAACATTTTCTTCTTCCAAAACACGGCTAACTTGGATTATTGATATGAGCAGAAGACAGATTTTGAATCGGTCGGCAAGGGTAAACAAAACATTTCCTCCAAACGGAACTGTGTATTCTAAAATCGCGCAACTTGCGAATGGAAACTAAAATTTTCTAAATTTGTCAACGCAATTTCATAATTTCCACACATTTGTCACACATATACATTACCGAATGGGTCAGCACGGGATACAAACTCCGAAGATTCAAATGAATTCCATTATTTATTCGTTTACTGCCCAAAACATACAATTAAATAGCGAAATAATCGATTTTTCATATCCGGACGCGTTCTCATGAAAGTTGGACCCAGGTATGGATCATTCTCTTCGAAACGAGATATGGATCATCTTCTCAAGGAATAAAATGAACGCCTTGACAAATGTGACTTCAACAATGGAAAAGCGATACATTTTTCCACAAAGATTTCTTTCCAGGTCGTTTTCTGGATGTTGTGCCTATGCGAATCAATTTTTAAATTTAGCCTTATCAGTTTTATTCGCCCAGTATGAAAAGAAAACTGATATAGTAGTGTGCTAAAAATAGAAAACGTGTAGTGCCTGGGTATAGTGCCTGGTCAGTTCTGTGGATGCAAACTACACGAAATAGGGTATCATCTTCCAGCCAATCAGAAAGCAAGGAAGTCACGTGAGATATAATATTTGATGATAATTACGTGATAAAGCTTGTTCTGCTAGTGGGTTGTGACAATGAATTTCCAACAGAATCAACGATGCGACGCATCAACGCAAGACACTTAAGCTAATTTCTATCGAACATTCCATAGTTTTGAGATTCACCTTTTCAAAATATGGCGCATCCCTACAAGACAGACAAGAGACTATTATTTCCCTGATGGGAGTGGGTGTGAGATAGGGAAATCTCACCGAGGGCAAGATATTTGGGCCAGACACGAGGCATACCGAGTGTCTGGACCAAAAATCTTGTCCCGAGGGTACACTCTAAATCGGTTGGGTTAAAAATCAACCCAAATCGACTGGGTTGAGTGAATATGAACCCAATTTGGGTTCATATTCACTCAACCCAGTCGATTTGGGTTGATTTTTAACCCAACCGATTTTAGAGTGTAAGATTTCCCCATCTCACACCCACCCCCACCAGTGATAACCCCCCCCCCCCCCCCAGCAAAACACTCTGACGCCATCAAAAGTAAAACAGGGGCACGTGCAGCTTTTTCAAACAATTTTGTTGTCAATTTCCTCAAAAAACTGATTTGCTTATCGGATAGAGCACACAAAAGTTATGTATATACCATAGGTACCACAGGTATATACCACGAAATTAAATCTCAACGCCGGCAAGACAGGGGTGAAATAAAGAACTGTAGCGAAATTAACATTGACACATTCCGATGACGTCAGTCGGGCGGGCGCGTCAATCGATCGATGGAAATTTTGCACAGTCATTTGACATAATTTGCATTCCATATTTATGTTCCTTCAAATGTCTTTCATGCGATGATTAAATAGTCAGTTTGCTCATTAAATATGCTAATAAGCCGGTCACTTGGGTCATGTGAGATAGATATCTCACACGGCCTTCTCACATGAGATACACATATCTTGCATTTGAAGTGGGGTTGAAATAACACAAGTGTTTACACTGGGAAAATTGTGAAAAGTCAAATTCTTCCCAGAACTTACCAAAGTGTTTCTCTATATCAAGTTTCTAAATCAATGACTGAAATTTCTTGGACTTAAGAGTTTTACCAACAAGGGGAATGGAGTGAGAATATCGGAAAAAAATTTATTTAAACTAACAAAATGCATAACTCCAGTAAATTCGAACAAAATATGTTGAAAATAGAACGTCATCGAAAATTAAACGCAGTTTTTCTCGATGTGAAGATTCAGATGAAAGGGCCAAACAATGCAGGAATAAACAATCATTTAACCCTTTACCCAACGTAACGGCCAAAACCGGCCAGCGCTATTCTCAAAAATCGCCAATTAATTTTCATTATTCTTTTCATTTTTTGTCTCAAAAACATAGGTTATGACCCCTCGTTGGAACGAGCTCGTCGAGCTCGTTCCAACGAGGGGTCATAACCTATGTTTTTGAGACAAAAAATGAAAAAAATTAGTTATTCAAGAATTTTTTTTGCAAGTGTCGTCTGCTTTTCATGCAGAACTTCCAACCGACATGTGCTGGGTTTTAAACAAGATGTTACTCAAAAGTGCAAAACCTGACTAATAGTAGCAATAATTGATAGACATGCTAAACAAATCATTCTTTCTGCATGCACTTTCAAACAATGAGATGCAGATAACTGAAACAATCACGCTGAATTACGTTCCCGACAACACCCATGAATCTTTTTGAGTCCACATATGCATGTTTTATGCAATGATTCATTCATGTCGGTACAGACGCGCACAGAAATCGCTTAATTTAAATTCATGTATCGGAACTAAAGGTCACTCCCAGTATCTGCTGCTGCATCGCAATTGCTATCAGGTGGTGTAACTACGAGATGGAGGGGGGGGGGGGGATGAAGGGGTGTACCCTCCGCTAAATAATTGTGCAGTCGGGACATTTTCATCTGTATCAGGGGCGTAGCTAGGATTTCCAATGGAAAAGGGGGGGGGGGGAGGTAATGTTTTTAGGGGTGCCAGGTCGATATATGCCGTAGCCCCGAGGTGGGGTAGCTGTGGCTCTCCCACTGGTGGGGGAGGCTCCCCAGACCCCTACCAATGGGAGGGCCATAACCACCCCATCTCAGACCTACAGTATCCCCCTCACATTGGTGGAGGATCGGGGGTGGGGTGGGCTCAATACACTCAAAGTGAATCATCTGGGACCTTCTGGTGCTTTAATTTTCGCATTTTGAGGAGGAAGTGGGGCACTGTAATTTTTAGGGGGCATGGTCCACACCCCCCTCCCCCCCACCCACCGCCAGCTACGCCACTGATCTGGATTGGAGTCCCAGACATCGATTCGCTCTCACTGGTAATCATGCCCGTGTACTTTCTTTTCGGACACGCGCATGGGATCTCATTCAAATAGAGGCCTGTGGCTGATTGGGGGTATTTGGGGTCCGAGCATGATCAATTTTGAGCCAGGTACCTGCTAAGCTAAAAAATAAGTTGGAAAGACCATAAGTTGGAAAGACCATGCATCACGACAACTACATGTATTTATCTACACACAAATTTCCGGAGTTTTTTTTAAACTATAATTCTGATTAACAAATATTCCAACCAGGGACGCGGCTAGAGGTTTCCCATGGCGAGGGGGGAGGGTAGTGAATTTCCAACTGGGGGGGGGGGGGGACCCCCCCCCCCCCCCCCCAGTTGGAAATTCACAACCGTGAAAAATTTTGAAAATGAAGCCATGAAAGGGGGCATACAATTGATTCTAATAACTGAAATGTCAACACATTTATGATAGAATTATCAGGTTATTATTATTTGGTATTATTCTAGGAATTATATAGGTCTCGTTACAGTTATTCAGGTGAAAATGTCAGCTTTTCAAGAAATGTTCAGCTTCTGATTAACACGGCCGAGGATATTTCGCATTTAAATTACCTCCCCTATTCACAATACTCACAATGTTTATAGTTTCTGGCAGCTCTGAATATGGTCCTTTCTGGAGACAACTGTACACAACAAAAATCTTACAATATCACTCAAATACACTCAGCCGAATGACACAGTTGATGGCTAAAAAAATGGTCAAAATTTTCTCATTTTGGGGATAAATCTCCAATTTTCGTGCATCGATAGTGATAAAACTGTGTTATAGGAATTCCCCATTCCTCCACTGAGGATATTACAGCATAACATGATCATTCTGACAAATAAAAAACATATGGGTTTCTTATTCATTTTTTCAGAAGGCTTTCTCAAAGCAAATTTACACAAAAATTGTCCCATTTTTAAACTGCAAACTGTCAGGTCCCAAACAGGTCTGGGTTTGTCATTTAACACTTCCATGTGACCTTGACCCCCAATTGAAATGCACTTGACAATACACAGTTTGAATCAAGACCATCAACAGATTATTTTGACCATATCACCATTAAAGAGAATTATTTACTAAATCCACACCACCATAAACTAAAACTATAGCTCAAAATAGTCATTTGGCTGACGATATCCAATAACCTCGGAAATGACCTTTTAATAGGAAACGAGACCTATAGTATATGTGCTAAACAAATGCTCAAGCTTAGAACTTTGAGCAATTCACACTCTCCTAACATCAAATCAGATCTTATGCAGAAATGATCAATTTTCGATGTTTCATCATTTTGTAACTGTGAATGATGGAATTAACTCAGGATAAAGATTTTGCATGATGTGATTTTCTTGAAGTGCATTTCGAGGATTTTTTTATTACGATAAGTAAACGTACTACAGAAATCGATTGACATCATGCATACTTATGAAACTCGATATTACGTACACTAGCTGTAAATAGTAACAGAATTTTGGGAAATAAAGGAGACATCAGCATCAACAAAAGAAGCTCTAAAATCCAGATAGATGGAATTTCCAACTACTCATGACTGGCCCTCCGAATTTCCAACTATTTGAATTTTTTGCCAGGATTGGGGGTGGGGGTGGTGTTACCTCCACCCCCCCCCCCCCCTGTCGCCATGTCCCTGATTCCAACTATATCATCAAGGCATGCCTTCGAGGGCATGCCCTGATGAGTGGGAATATTTCTTCAGTTTGGAGTTGAATTACGACAGTGGCGACAAATAAGATTTATACCCTCCTACCGAATCAGTCGCGAGTCCCCTGACTACAGCACAAAAAAAGTCCAAGTTTATTCAAACGTATTGGGGCGCGGCGGCGTTGTGGTAACCGGTTCTCGTCAGATCACCGAAGTTAACCCTTTACCTAACATGAAAAGCAGACGACACTTGCAAAAAAAATTCTTGAATAACTAAATTTTTTCATTTTTTGTCTCAAAAACATAGGTTATGACCCCTCGTTGGAACGAGCTCGACGAGCTCGTTCCAATGAGGGGTCATAACCTATGTTTATGAGACAAAAAATGAAAATATTTTGAAAATTAATTGGCGATTTTTGAGAATAGCGCTGGCCGGTTTTGGCCGTTACGTTGGGTAAAGGGTTAAGCAACGTCGAGCCCGGTTAGTCCTTGGATGGATGACCGTCTGAACGATCAATTCGGACTCTCGCGTTGTGTCCTTGGGCGAGGCACTTCACCCCGACTTCACCCCAGTCCGTCCGTGTACGTATTTCCCACAGAAAACAAGCATTATTCAGAGGCGGACTGGCCGTATACTCCACCGGAAACTTTCCAGCTCCCCCCCCCCCCCCCCGCGCCTATTAGGCCCCTGTGGCCCCCTAAATCGACGCAGTCCAACACCTATTGGTATTGGTACATGGAATTTTGGAAAATGACCAAAATGCGAAATGGATCCGATTGCAAAGACGACCGGTATATCTAAATGCCAACTATGCATGTGTGCTGCAACTGGCAGTCCACGTGAATGGCATTTCGATACTCCGGCCATCCAATCTGCTTGGATGCAAGGAAATTTCAGTTCGAAAAATTTAAATTTTCTCCCATTGGTCCAGACTATGACCGGTCCGATAGATCTGGGTCCTCTTTGTTACAACCATTTTCGCCAAGTGAGAAAAGAAGCTCATACATCAATGCCATCGAAATGCTCCTTACAAGTGGACTCGCCCAGATGACAGGACGCAGCGTTCTTACAAGTTCGAAAAATCAAATTTTTTTCCGAGTCCTGGGCCCCTTGGTGCATTTGCGGTAACATTTTTTGACCCAGTCCGCCCTTGGTAACAATTTTTGACCCAGTCCGTCCGTACGCATTGTCCACTTTCTCAGAACTGTGTATACACAGTCGAAGTGTTTTATTACAATATCTATTGTGAATTTTGATTTTTTTTTTTCTTGCGAGAAACTTCTTACGATTATGGTGGCTAGTCTCGGTTAAAAAGATAAACGGATTTGTAGGTTGGCGTGAGGTGTGGGCAGCATGACCAATTTGAAGTAGGGTAACTGTTAATTAAAAAATAATGTACGTCACGACTATTCCAGTCCCCAAACATGTATATTTTATTTATCCGCAAAAAAACCTTCCGTCAATTCTTGAGTTTTTGAACTACCCTCCCCCCCTCCCCCCGGTCTGAATTTATTTATTAGAGTTTAATGTCACATACCTCTGCACAATAGTTAATCGAGACCGCAACTTGAGATGTCAAGTATTGTCAATCGGTTATATATCCATGCTGCCCATGTTAGAGGACTTCCACCCCAAGCACTGGTGATCGTGTCCTATATGTTGCCAGTAAAACAGAGCTTATTTAACACAGGAAACATGTACTGCTTCACTTCCCGGTGTTCCCACGGAGATCGACTGACCAAAATTCCAAGTTCCAAGTTCATCTACAAGGCATGGCTTCTGCTATGAATATCTCGATGATGTAGTTGGGATATTTTATCAGTCGGAACTTGAGCAACCACAGCCGGGACAAATCACTCCCCACCACCACCACCAGCAACAGTCGTGTTCGCGACACTCCAGATTTAGCATTCAATTTGTTTATTAGACATAAGGGGGCGCGGTGGCTCAATAGGTAGAGGTGCAGGCTGCAAGCCGAGAGGTCCTCGATTCGAATCCCACCTGCGGCAACCGCGTTGTGTCTTTGAGAAAGACACTTCACCCCCATTGCCCATGTGGGGGCACGGTGACGCTGTGTACTAAGGCGTACTACATGTCGATGGTTCACCTGTCTTCAACCAATGCTAACCCTGCTTGTGTGGAGTTAGTATGTTGGAGAGCTGACAGTTGCTCGCCGCGGCTCGGTGGTTCTCTCCGGGTACTCCGGCTTCCTCCACCCGTAAAACTGTCGTGGTCATGATTAGCCATTGTGCAGAAATATGTGAACTTAAACACCAATAAATAAATAAATAAATATCAGACATAAGGCTCGAACATTTGATATTTATTATTTATTTATTTATTGGTGTTTAAGGTCACATAATTTTGCACAATGGCTAATCATGACCACAACATGAGTATCAACTCAAGACCAAGGGTGAGCATTAATAAGCCATGCTGCCCAGTTTAGAGAGGGTTTGCACCTCCCAAGCATTGATGACTGGGTTCTATTTTACCAGTAAAACAGAACCTGTTTACCGCAGTGAACAGGCACTGCTTCACTTCCCGGGGTTCCCGCGGGGACTTGATTGTCAGTAGCTTAGCATTTAGCGCTCCCCTCACTCACACAAACACCTCCGACGCAAGCTTACCCACTCACACACAGACACGCCCCAAACCCGTAAGGCATAACGTTCAATTTGAAACTGTGTTTCCTACAAGTTTCCATGGCGGGTGATAACGCACTTTGTCCTTGTCGCAGACATTCCAGCTGTCTGGTTATGTGGCCTCGGGCAAGCGTTTGCATTGTGTAATCGTTCCTAACCAGCGAATTGCTGCAATAATTACGGTGTGTTCAAATAGACCTATTATTATCAAACCTGCTCAACAAAAGCCGACTATAATTTTCCACCATAATCAAAACGCAACAGCGTGATTCAAGGCGATGAAAATCTACAGCTAAAACAAGGTTGAAGTTGTGTGACATTTCAACATTTTCCACAACTGCGAATGCGACTCCGTCACACCAGTAATGATAGGAATGCTTACAAGTATGTCCACGATGGGTTTCCAGCATTACTTCTTTCTCAAGTCTAATTGGGAACTTAAAATTCAGACGCGAAAAAAAAAAAAATTCAAAGTATACGTGGTGGTGCCGCCAGATCTGTAATATGACCGATTTTACCTTTAATTTGATTAAACCATAGCGCCAACGGCGATGATGGTCTCTAAGAAGATGACATTCGCCGTAATCTCAAAAACTATAATACGCAACCACTGATACCATGGTCCATGAATTTACCGAGTATCGGGGGTTGACTTTTAAAACCGGAAGCCACAGATCAGAGAAATTAAACCTTAATGATCACCAAACAAAAAGGCTGTACAATCAGCCAGACTGCCAACACATGATATTACATACAATTTATCTATTTATCTATTTGCCCCCACTCCCTTGTCGGGAAGCACACGCCCTCCACCACCCTTGCGGAAAATCTGGCGCCACCACGCCCTCTTGGATGATATATTCCACACGACAGTTTAATGAACCCGGAACCTACCTGAGGATCGAAATCCTCTCGGCGGAATACCCCGTTGCCACAACTGCATCACATAATTATTTATTGGCGTTTAACCCTTTACCCAACAAATCGTCCGCATCCGCCCGCGTAATATGCAAATTCAGCATTTGAAAAAAATATTATTTTTCAAAACATTTCAACAAAACCATATCATGTGACTCCTCGTTGGAACGAGCTCGTCGAGCTCGTTCCAACGAGGGGGTCACATGATATGGTTTTGATGAACTTTTTTGAAAACTTAAAAAAAATGATATCTAAAATAATAAATTTAAATTTGATATCGTCTGCGGTGGGAAAGGGTTAAGGTCATTTTAAGAATCTATGTCTATATTGTGACCGGAACACATGTACAACATCACGGATTTATTTATTTATTGCTGTTTAAGGTCGCATATTTCTGCACAATGGCTAATCATGACCATGACAGTTTTACGGGTGGAGGAAGCCGGAGGACCCGGAGAGAACCACGGAGCAACGACGAGCAACTGTCAGCTCCCCAACATACCAACTCCACACAAGCAGGGTTAGCATTGGTTGAAGACAGGTGCACCAGCGACGTGCAGTACGCCTTAGTACACGACGCCACCGTGCCCCCACGTGGGCAATGGGGGTGAAGTGTCTTGCCCAAGGACACAACGCGGTTGCCGAAGGTGGGATTCGAACCCAGGACCTCTCGGCTTGCAGCCTTGTTACAACCGATAATGTTACAACGTCGCATAATGTTACACCAACGCATAATGTTACAAAAAATGTAGTAAACAACCGATAATGTTATAAACTCCGCATAATGTTATAACTTTTTTCAACCCGTTATGTTATAAAAATCGACGCATAATGTTATAACTTTTTTCAACCCGTTATGTTACAACCAATTAACTGATAATGTTATAACTTCTGTATACCAATTCCAGTTACAGCTATTGTAGATGGACTTTACCACTTACCATTTATTGCCGCATAAAGGTATGGAATATTTAGTAATATTTATACTGAAGGTTTCTGCTCTGGTTAAGGCGAGAAGACCCCCCCCCCCTCCCAACTCTCGGATATTTATCATAGAATGACCTAGTCACGCATAGACGCGGCTTATCCTGGTAACTCAATCGTGTGACGTCATTACCATGATCATCCAGTGCCCAACATGGTGAAGGCGGGGGTGGTGGGGGAGGGGTGCTATTTTATCCGGTTGGTATTTTTACCAACATGCATAGTCTCCGCTTCCAGAAATGTAGTGTACCATAGTCCCCTGCCGCCTTTGGGGATGGGCAAATGCGTGTTTTTGCTTATTTTAGGCATCTAAAACTCATTTGTCGCATATTTCTTAGTCATAAGAATATCTTATTGTTCATTAATTTGACATTTTAACAGCTAACAGTGAACAAAAATGAGGTGGAGTTAAAAGAGGTCAAAACGTTGGATGGGGCGAGGTACATATGGTAGATGTGGCGGGCTGGTAGTGTCGCACGGAACAAGAATAAGATGCGAGACTGGGTAGGAAGAGGAATGGGGTTTAGGAGGATTGAAAAGGGTGGGCAGGGATTAGGCTGAGAAAGAGAGGAGGTCATGCATTAGTACATCAGGGTGATTGTGCAGAGAAGGCTATCTGAGAATGCTATAAGGGTGTAGTGCTAGACGGTATGATAATATAGATGGTGGAGATGTTGGAAGAAGTGGAAGTGATGAATTTGGGGTTACAGGCTCTGGAAAAGGCGGAATCACTAGAACAGGCAGTAGGGAGAAGGATGAGGTTGTGGAGGAGGAGGAGGAGTTGTGTTGATGTTGTGGCGGTGCTGGTGATGGTGTTGAGTAGTTATGTATGTTGAAAATGAGCCATTTTGTAGGACCCCCGGGGCAGGACCCCGGAAGTGACGTCATGTCACGTGACTGAGCGGCCATGTTGGGTTGTAATTATAGTGCACGTGGGTGGTCATGTTGTGATGTTATTATCATGATAAAAGGTGGTAGGAGTGCGTATGCGCAGCGCGTGTTGTTATCGGGACACGTGCTCCGTCTCACCCCTAACAACCAGACAATAGATATCGAATTAATCCAGACAACCCGACAATCTTCAGAAAACTGACCCAAACACTCCCGAAAATACTCCCAATATAAAGGTAGGATAGTATTCTTAATGAGGGTATGAGACGTATGAAGAGGTACTCATTGCGCTCATTTTCATAGCTTTCATTTTGAGACGTATGATTTTGCGCGCATCGTGCTCATTTTCATAGCTTTCATTGCTTCATACGACGAAAATGGGGATTCCGTGGGTTATTGAAGTTATAACATTATCGGTTAATTTGTTGTAACATAACGGGTCAAAAAAAGTTACAACATTATGAGTCGATTTTTATAACGCAACGGGTTGAAAAAAGTTATAACATTATGCGGAGTTTATAACATTATCGGTTGTTTACTACATTTTTTGTAACATTATGCGTTGGTGTAACATTATGCGGCGTTGTAACATTAACGGTTGTAACAAGACTGCACCTCTACCAACTGAGCCACCGCCCCCCCCCCCCCCCCCACCCCCACAAGATCACGTATGGCGAATTGTTTACACCTATAGCGTTCTATGCTGCCCACTTTGGAGAACTTCCACTCCGGACGTTGATACCTGATCCTGTTAAACCATGCAGTAAAGCAGATCATGTCACTTGCCACAACGCTACGACAACTAGAATTAGACACACCTGTGCAAGGCGTGATATATAATGTGTTGTTTTAGTGCGATAAGAAAATACTTATAACTGCATATGCACACATGTATTGCTCGATATCGGAGAGTTTGTCGCGGTCAACGACATGTCGACTGACTGAGAAATAAACGAGATGTGTACTTTCAAGCTGCCAAACATCAATTCGGTGAATAAGTGTGTTTTTGGTGGATGTGACGGGAGAACGCGAAATGTTGACAGATAAAACATGCCATCAATCGATATTGCAGATTACACAAGTTTACAGTCACGCGCCAGTTACATAAGCAGTTTCGGCGAAACGCCCTCTCAAACAATTCACTACAGTCCATACAAAGCCGACTGAATACACATGTAAGAATAGAAGCATACCACACTCCAACACCCTAAACATGCCACAACCAGGCGCGTAGCCTTTATCTATATCAGTAGGAGTGGGCACAGAGATCTGAGGGGGGGGGGGGGGGGGGGGGCGTCCACACATTTTTATATACCGCAGGCATATTCCGAAGATCGAAGTTTGTTTGTTTGTTGGTGGTTAACGTCACATATTTATGCACCATGGCTAATCGTGACACAAGATGGAGATGAAGTCAAGTTTAGTCAATCGTTGATCAACATGTTGCCCATTTTAGAGGACTTTCACCCCAAGCATTGGTGACTGGGTCATATTTTACTAGTAAAGCGGAACTGGTTTACCACAGTAAACAAGTGCTGCTTACTTCCCGGGATTCCCACGGGGATCCGAAGATCGAAGAGGTGTGGAGGTGGTGTCCCTCTCGCACTGGTGCGACCATGTTTTTCAAAGAATTTCTCTGGGGAGGCCCAGGCCTGCCACGGAGAATTTGTTTTAAAATAAGCCTCCAAATGTCTCTGTTAGGAGACATTTTATTTTTCCGGTCCCTGCAGATCGCACAATTCAGACATGAGCGAGGGGGGGGGGGGGGGGGCTTTTTGGGTGGGGTATGGCTCTCCGCACTGCGCCATGGGCCACAACCATACAAAGCCGACAGGATACACATGTAAGAATGGAAGGTCACACACTCTAACAAAATGGACATACCACTATCATTTATAAAACAATTTACAATCGTACACAGATTCGGCTACGAAAGCCAAGATGGGTCGAAGACGCGGGCTTGACCTTTTGCCTGACGAATTGGCTGCGTCCCATTAAAGTGAAAGAAACTCTACACTGTTCAAGGGCCCATAGCAGAATGCTACAAAGGTAGGAGTGAGAATTTTTGGAGAATCCGTGTCAGATAAACTGAAGATTTTGGAGTACAGAGGGGTAAATTCTGGTCATATATTATCGGATCGTTTCCGGTAATTCAATGTCCTCCCATAAAATCCAACATATCACTTCCCCACCCCGACCACACACACCTTTACTGCTGTATTGTAGGCACCCAATGTTCATACCATAGGAATCAAGATATATCATTCATAATACAAATGGACCCAAACAACACGAGCACCGCACTAACAAGTACAGTACAGGCGCCGTGGACTTGTAATCCACGCGCCGTCAGTGATGTTCACACATGCGTTTACCAGGTAATAAAAATCATTATCTGCAAAATTTTAATTCAGAAAGTACAGGATTTTAACCGGTGCTTCATTAATTAAATTTTTGATGATTATTCCTATAATTAGTATTCGGTATCTAATATTATTGCGTCGGTGGAAATATTGCCCACCCAGGCCTGGCATTCTGAAAAATGCAGGAGGGCAAAAAATCGCTCTCCTCAATTAGCTTAGGAGAGCAATTAGCTTTACACAGCATTTTAAGTATCCAGTTGAACGAACTCATTGAAACTTAAACCAACAGACTTCATCAGAGATTTTATTAACTTTACTAAGGTAAAGCGAAATCTGTGTTTGGGTATGGTTGCAGCCATTACCTTTTACCACTAAACCACTTTCAAAATGAAATTACGTGATGTTATGTGACTTCGAAGTTAAATTACATTTTTGCTTTACAACAAAAATTTAATGTGAGCATAATACATGTAATCTCAATCATCCCAGATCAAAATATTTAGGAGGGCAATTTTTCGCTCTCCTTAATTCTTTCAGGAGGGCAGTATAAGGAGAGCTAAAAAATCGCTCTCCTGAAATTGCCAAGCCTGCCCACCCGTGGAAACTGGAAAGTTTAAGTGACCAGTCCACGGCGGCTGTACTGTATCACGATAACATCACTGGCCAGGTCACTGATCAGTTTCTATGGAAATTTAAAACTGGAGCTCAGACATGAGATCCGACAGAACTGAGTTGGTCTATATATGACAAACGTCTAACGATACACATCGAAACGACTCGAAGTTGAAGACATTTAAAAGATGGTCAGAGTCGCCGGATGATAGCAGTAATTGTTGAAGTTCGTAGTAAAGCTCTTCATGACACTTAGCCTCACGTGACACCATATACACCAACTAAACCTCCCGTAACTTATAACCTGCAGTGTACAGTCTGAGTCTCAGATTCTATGTTCAGAGAACATATTAACTCTTACCCGCTGAGTATTTTAAAGATATTTTTCATCAAATCTAGTCATGGCTGCTCTGAAGCAGCCATGACTAGATTTGATGTAAAATTCATTCACATTTAACTTAAGAAATCATTGGTGAAAAAATCCATTCCATTTACAGGAAGAATATTGGACTAAATATGCCTAAATTATATTTATTTCAGGGGTAAGAGAAATCCTGTCCTGGGCAGGAATATCCGATTTTACAATTTTGGCCCAAAAACATAGCTGATGGTCTCTCATTGGAACGAGCAAGGGTTCATAAGCTTTGTTTCGGGACAAAAAAGGGAAACAAGAGGTGCGCATCGGAGATGCAGGCGTCGGGTCGTGGCCACTTTCTCCATGCACACTCTACTGAAAATCAGAAAATGCATCGCGCTGAGCTCAAATAATTTCGTAAAAACTGACGCTAACGAGCTCAAAATCCGTAGAAATGGACTAATTCAGGCCCAAAACTCTGTAACGAAAAATCGGACAGGGACAGTTTTCGAACTGGCTTGAGATATTATTGCAAAAGACCTGTAAGGCAAATGTTAGTCAAGTCGGAGAACGTTAGTTCAAAATTTGTAAAAAGTGACAAATTAAGGCCAGTAACTCTAACGAAAAATCGGGTCAAGTCAGCTTTCGAACTTGCTTGAGGTATTATTGCAAAATACCCGTATGGCAAATACCAGTCAAATCGGGGAACGTTTGTTCAAGTTATTGCGCTAACAGTGCGAGGACACCCGGACGCGCGCCCGGACGCACATCGACCGTCGTCAAACCATAGGTCTCGGCCGTTAACACAACTCGACCCTAAAATGTCTGAATGGCGATATTTGTGACTAGTGCTCCGGTTATGGCTGTTACGTTATAGGTTGATTAATTGTCACTATCCACCATTTTATTATTATCGCAAAAATCGCAGTCTGAATTCTGATAATTGGCACTTTAGAAAGTTTGTTTTCAGTTCAAACATGACACAATTGTAAACGAGCCCCAAAATATCGGAGGTAATAAATCAGTATTTTTTTCTTTATTATCAATGAGATATTGGATTACTCCCACTGCGTCCCATCACTGATTTTGTAAACAAATGAATGAGCTGTTGGATTACTCCCATTGCGTTGCAACACTGCGTTTGAAAACGAATCAATGCCGATAGGAAAATTTAACTAAAACATCAAACGGTTTGCAAACACTTGGTGGGTTGGCATGGTAATTACGTTACCGGGCGTTTAATTGGCGGATTGGTGCCACATAAGGTCTGGCGAGAACATAATAACGGTCGGCTAAAGCCTCGCCTGATATTGTTCTCACTTAGCCTAACGTGACACCATATATGCCAGCTAAACCCCCCGTAACTTATAACCTGCAGTGTACAGTCTGAGTCCCAGATTCTATGTTAAGAGAACATATTAACTCTTAACCCGCTGAGTATTTTAAAGATATTTTTCATCAAATCTAGTCATGGCTGCTCTGAAGCAGCCATGACTAGATTTGATGTAAAATTCATTCATATTTAACTTGAGAAATCATTGGTGAAAAAATCCATTCCATTTACAGGAAGAATATTGGACTAAATATGCCTAAATTATATTTATTTCAGGGGTAAGAGAAATCCTGTCCTGGGCAGGAATATCCGCCAGCAGCATACAAGAATTTAAATCACTGTCAAACCAGAAAACTGTGGTTTATTTTCAGTTTTTTAACAATTGTCTGTTATTTTTACTTTGTTGCGTTCGAACAAAAAGTCTTTTCTCTCGGAAAGAATCGGGAGAATTTAGAAACAGAGACGGACAAGTTTAGAATCCCCCGTGTCAAACACAGTCTATACTACTTGCTAAACAAATGTTTACAGCTTCCCAGTTTAAAACTGCATTGCCGTTGTTTCTACCGGTAGACCCCGAGGTAAAATCAGTAAATCACTATATTCTCCCATTCCAGTTTGTATCCCGCAGTGGAATTTCAGGAGGAGGGGGTCTTACGATTGAAAGGTTTACCATCAGGCACAGAGATTGAATAACTGAAATAAATTTCTGTATACTGTTTGCACAGGAGCGTCACCGCTCTAAATGAAATGAAGGGTACAAAATATTTTTCTGCTGCCAATGACTGTATAAAAATACCCCCCCCCCCCACCCCACCCCTCACAGCACACGCACCCACTTCATTTCACCACCTGGTGGGTTAAGATTCTGTATACCCATACGTGAAGATCCAGGGTCTTTCTCTGGAAAAAAATAGCTCTTCATGACAACCGTTACTGGAGCACCCTGGATACTTTTTGAAGTCGCAAGTACACAGAGAGTGAAGGAATAATAATAGCACACTGATTCGAGGAATATCAGGGTGACAGTACAAAGAACTAGTTTTAAGGATTTCAGATATGAATGTATATTTGGATGACAATTTCCAGGAAATCATCACCCCACCGTTGCTATGTCGCTGTGTTTACACAAATATGTACCAGGATAAAGGTGAGATTTTACCGGTTGAAGTTGCTCCAAAATCATAAGCTATATATATGCATTATGTAAAAGGTGTGGATCATATCCGAAATTCACGCTCTGTCCAGGTCCCCAGTAACCCTTTACCTATAACGTAACGGCCAAACCCGGCCAGCGCTATTCACAAACATCGCCAATTAATTTTCATTATTATTTGTCTCAAAAACATAGGTTATGACCCCTCTTTGGAACGAGCTCGTTCCAAAGAGGCGTCATAACCTATGTTTTTGAGACAAAAAATGAAAAAAAATAGTTATTCAAGAATTTTTTTTACATGTGTCGTCTGCGTTTTCATATGAGGTAAAGGGCTAAGGCATTGCAAAAGCCAGGATCCACTCTGACGACTTCGCAATAGTTTATTTGTTTATTTATTTATTTATTTATTTATTTATTTATTTATTTAGTGGGGTTTAACAACACTTTCGACAGCCAGGGTCACCTCGTGTCGAACAATTTTACGGGTGGAGGAAGCCGGAATACCCGGAGAGAACCACTGAGAAACGGGGAGCAACTGCCAGACTCTGGAATAGCCTTCATGAGAGCGTCAGAAACTGCGAAACAATATATGTCCTGAAAAAAGTTTTGACAATTGATGATATCATTGTCCCTAAATATTACTATGCCGGGGAGTAGAAAAGCGCAGATTATCCATTGTAAACTTCGTTTAAATTATAGCGAACTAAATGGCCATAAGTTTGACAGATTTATCGGGGTAATCCTGAATGCCGATGTGGCTATCGTTATGAAAACTCCAGTCACTATATACTTTCATGTCCTATTTATGCACAGGGGCGCCATATGATGTTTAACAAATTGGAAAACGATGACAAAACCATCGATGCACTTCTCCATGGAAATCCATATAAATCTGACTCGCACAACAGTTTTGTTTTCAATACTGTTCAAGAATACATTATCAAAAAAAACGAGATGGTTTGAAAACTTATTGTAGGAAAGTGGTATTTTCTCGGCAGCTGTGATGCCCTGGTGTCGACACGAAGGGATCCACGTTCCAAATACTACATTTATAGCTGAGTCTTCGCCATCATGACGCGTACACGCCCATCTTAATTTGTCTGAACATACTCCAGACATCAAAATATATTAGATAACCATTATGCACCAACTCGTGATAGCTTTACAGATTTACCGGTTTATTAAACTAAACAATCTGGGAGACAAATAAAAAAAAAAATATTCTGAGAGCGTTTTTTTTTTTATTACGCTACGCTGCTGTGGAACTCACAACTGGAAACTGGTCAATGATCACTTTCCGAGTGTGTGTTGCAGAGTAGTCCAGCTACTACTCTTTCTACTAGCGTATGGCGGGACAAGAGTAATGATATGAAGATGATAATAAAATGGTTTCGCGCGCCGAAGGCGCGCTGGGACGATTTGGAGCAAGCCCTTTCGACCCTCAATTACTGTATGGTAGTATTCTTATTACTTTTTGTACTTCATCATGTCTGAGCGTGTTAAAGGAGGAAAGGGGGAGGGTTAACGGCGCCGATGTTCGGTCGGTGTAAAGGAGGAGGAGGATTGGAGTTGATGATTCTGGTTGTTGTTCTTCAGGCAAGTATAGTCTGCCGCTTGTGATTTGGAGTTGAAGATAGGCCTTCATCGGCAAGTATAGTCTGCCTTAGGCTCTTGGCTGGCGTGTATGGCGATTGACGATTGAAAGAAAGAAAACGGACCTAAACAAGGTACCACCAACCTGAACATTACTGGTTCAGGTAACAGGCCTGCTATTATCCTAGGGTCGGGACATGCTGTGCGCTAGAGGAGCGCTTTACAAAAAAAATGGCAAAGAAGTCGGGGCGCAGGACCAACGCTCGCCTCCCTGGGGGTGGATATCCACCTTCAAGGATGGAGTGAAGGATGTGCTGAAGCCATAACGGTTATTGTGTTGCTATTGCGGTTATTGGTATCCATAGCGGTTATTGTTGTCCATAGCGGTTATTGGGGAGAAAGGTAGAGTCAGAAAGATAGTAATAAAAACTTAGACTAAAAGCGGCAAAAGGTAGAGTCCAGTGAAGAATGATATGAAGCTTCTCAAAAGCCTTTTAAATACTTATGATGAAGAAGGTAATGCAGTCACGTGGCTAAGTACGTTTTTTCGCGTTGCAATATAGATTACTTGGAGCATTCATAATGTCGGCAGTGTGCGCGTAATGACTGGGTGATGGGTGTCTCGAGAAATGCTTTGTAACGCACTACGCCTTAGTTGTACTGGAAATAGGTTTTCCATTAATTTGGAAGTATATCTTGATACCTGATATGCGGTCACTTTTGCACAACTGCATAAGCACCATACAATGTAATTTTATAATGTAAGAGTAAGGCGTTAAGATAGTCCTAGCCTGTTCGCCAAACCCGGTTTCAAATGAATGAAATAAAAATATTGTTTAAAAAAAAAACTGCCAGACTCCCCAACGTACTAACTCCACACAAGCATGGTTAGCATTGGTTGAAGACAGGTGCACCATCTACGTGCAGTACGCCCTAGTGGACAGCGTAACCGTGCCCCCAGGTGGGCAATCGGGATTAACTGCCTTGCCCAAGGACACAACGCGGTTGTCGGAGGTGGGATTCGAACCGAGGACATCTCGGCTTGCAGCCTGCACATCCACCTATACTGAGACTCCGTGCTCTCCAGTTTATCACTTAAACACTGAGGAGTGTAACATGCCAGTTACATACATTGACAACGACCTAGCAGAAGTTGAATTTTCGCCCACCTCATTCGCCACGTCAAACGGGAAATTAACACTGAGGAATTCGGTAGTTTTGAACCTGCATGAGAGGCAGTGATCAAATGCCAGGAAGACCAGGCCTGAAGGCGACGCAAATTCAAGGGTATAATAAATTCAAGGGTATATAAAATGTCTCAGCTTCTGGAACGCTTACGCCCTCTCCCCCAACTTAGGCGAATTCTCTCCTTCCGCTTCTCGGGGATTAAGCGCTCTCAGACAAGTGTCATTGAACGAAATAAAATAATGAAAAGCATTATGTTTTTGACTAATTTGGCAAGTTTAAAAGAAGTACACGCTAAAAACTAAAGTGTTAAAACTGACACTTTCAAGGTGTTAAACCCATTCTAACTCTTAGGGTTTGACTTTAACACTCAAAGTGCAATGCTTTAAGCACTTAGACATTACAGTCGTCAGACATCTGAAACTTGAATGGATGGCACTTCCCATGTGTCTAGCATTGGTGGTTCTTCCAGAATCGTCCATATTTGATTTGCGCTTGGTGGGAACATAATTAAAAGGACACAACGGAGATGACGCGGATCAGGCTCGAGAGTTCGAGCCTGATCCGCGTCACCTGCGTTGTTTCCTTTCAAGTGTCGCGACATTACACTTGTCAAGTGGTATTATTGTAACACCTGTGAAGTTCTGGGATATCTACATTTGAACAAAGTGCTAGTTCAGCACTTATTAAGTGTTAAATACAGCACTTCAAGTGTAGTTTTTAACACTTTAGTTTTTAGAGTGTAAACAGAAAATCTCAAGTGCAATTTTGGTTCCCTCCCTTTGTCGCTCGGGGCTTGATGAGCTAGTTCCAATGGGGGGGGGGGGGGGGGGGGGGGAGGGGTCACATGATATGGATTTATGAAAATTCTTTGGGGAAAATTGAAAAAAAAAATAACAAATTTGGAGATCGTGTGTGTTGGTTAAAAGGTTAAAATTGTCAGCCTTTTTTCAAATTAGGAGGTTTCAGAGAAAATGTTGGTATTAACGCGATCAGCAATTTTCCGACAAACATTATCATGGGGAGGGGGGGGTGACCCCCCCCCCCCCCCCCCCCCCCACTAGCTTTGGACCTGACTACATTGCTGTTGTATTTCACTGATATCGATTTACTCCACTGCGCGGGTGTTCAGAGATAATCCACTCTGCGCACTTTTCATACACTCTGAAATCAGTTGGGTTAAAATCAACTGGGTTGAGAGAATATGAACCCAACTGGGTTCATATTTACTCAACCCATTTGATTTGGGTTAATTTTTAATCAAACCGATTTTAGAGTGTATACATTGATTGCATAAACTGACGACGTGGTCTGAATATACAAGAGACGTGTTACGCGGATTTTCAAGGCTTTAATATTGACATCCGATGAACTATATCAACTGCTTACATATTTCATAAAAATAGCTTGGTGATACACAGTGATACATGTTTTTGGTGAACAAGTTGGTATCATGAATTTTATCATAAGATAACTTTGCCGGTGGCGAAGGATGGGATAATAAAGTAGTTCTGTCGAAAAAACACATGTACGGTTATTGCGCAATGCACATGTCTTAACGTTCCCACTGCTACTAGAACACGGAACGGAAATAGGAAGTGTCAATATCTGTCCGAGGGTTTAGGTGGTGTTTGTGGCACCCCATGATTATTTTTCCAGTTGAGTCGCGACATTTTCATCTGGGTTGGTCCTGTAGTCCCACTGGTCCAAGGGCAATTTACATGGCTAGAAACGGTCGGGGGCAGTCTTATAGACGTGGACTGTTTTTTGAAAGTTGTCTCCGTCGTTCACGCGTATTTTGTGATGTACACTCTAAATCAGTTGGGTTAACAATCAACCCAAATCAACAGGGTTGAATGAATTTATTTATTTATTAAAGTTTAACGACACTTTAACAGCCAAGGTCATATCGTGTCGGTCACAGTTTTACGGGTGGAGGAAGTCGGAATACCCAGAGAGAACCACCGAGAAACGACGAGCAGCTGCCAGCTCCCCAACATCGTAACTCCGCACTGCAGCACAGGCTGACAGGCAGGGTTAGATTGACTGAAGACATGCGCACCTCGACGTGCAATACGC
The DNA here is from genome assembly GCA_031216915.1 of Pictodentalium vernedei. NCBI lineage: Eukaryota > Metazoa > Mollusca > Scaphopoda > Dentaliida > Dentaliidae > Pictodentalium > Pictodentalium vernedei. The sequence continues at coordinate 121,805,794 of CM062292.1, read as the reverse complement.
CTTAGTACACGGCGTCATCGTGCCCCCCCCCCCCCCCCCCATGTGGGCAATCGGAGTTAAATGCCTTGCCCAAGGACATGTCGCAGGAGTCCAAATCGATCGCTCAGACGGTCATCCATCCAAGGACAACCGGGCTCGACGTTGCTTAAAGATTGAGTGAATATGAACCCAATTGGGTTCATATTCACTCAACCCAATTAATTTGGGTCGATTTTTAACCCAACTGATTTTAGAGTGTAAGCAGGCGCGTGTTCAGTATTCTATAACAGGGGATGCCCAAACCTGTTCGTTTGTTTTTTTAGGTTTTTTTGTTGTTGGGGGGGGGGGGTGAAATTGGGAAGGCCGCTGAGTGTCGCCGCCCCCCCCCCTCCCTAGACCTAACTAGGATCCCCCGGTCGTTACCCTCTGACTGCGAGGAAGTGAGGGGGGGGGGGGGCGAAATACCGGGAGGGTATACCTAGAACTACTGCTTCAACCAATGATAACCCTTTTTGTGCAAAGTTGGGCATCGACGTGCTGTAGGCCTTAGTATACAATACCACCATGGCCCCACGTGGGCAATCGAGATTAAGTGCCTTACCCAAGAACATAACGTAACGTATGCAGTTACCCTCGGAAGGGATCCAATCGTGGACCTTCCGGTTTGAAGCCCAATGCCGTAACCAAATGAGCCACCTCGCCCAATAGATTCTATCTATAACACGATGTACGGCGATTAGAATGACTTCTATTTTAATCACAGGAAACATTTACACCACACCCCAAGTCGTAGCTGGAAATTTTATTGGGAAGAAGCGCTAAGTGGCTATCGACTAGTCTATATATATTTTGAAAAATGAGTATCAAATGGAGCTCTGTATAGCATAATATTATTTATCCCTATATCCCGATAAATTCTGTCTTTTGATTCGTCAGAATGCCTTGGACAAATAGACATGGCAAAGGGTGCACCCAACATCCAAGGTATATGAGAACGTGAAACATCCGGGGTATGAGCGCACGCGAAACATCGGGGGTATATGGTTTAAATGAAAATGTTCCGCTTTTGCTCGCCTCGATATAAAAAACGAACCAAAAAAACCTGAAAATAGTCTCAAATATCATCAGATGTCCGACAAATCGATCATATTATAAATTATAAATTATAAATTAAATAGTCGAATAATTAAATCAAACAACTCGAGAAAAATGAAATAAGAGCAATCTAACAACAAAATAGCCGAAATGTTTACGAGTTTCCACGGGAAAGGGGTGTAACTCTAACTGTTGTCTTTTGTGTTCGTAAAAACAAAACAATTATTCATGCGTTTGGTCCAACTGATTGCGGAGCATGAGAAACGCGTCCACAAATTTGTTACCACTATGTTTCTATTGTGTTTCAAAAGGGGCAAAAAACGTTATCTCCGCCAACATGTATGGTATATAGATTCGTAATACCTGGGTGTCTCATTTAAACGCCTCTCCTGTGGCTCGGTGTTTAAAGACTGACATCCAGGTATTAAATCTCCATATACCATACATGTTGGCGGAGATAACTTATAGGGAAATTTCTGATATAAAATACAAGCACTTTTGCACTACTGTATGTGAAAATAGATCGATAAAGTTTATTTTCCAGGTGTGTATTATACCAATAAATGTAATTCCGTTAATATGTGATTCTGGCCAAAATTAAACAGTTATAACAGATAGGGCCTGTAACACCAGGACCATGCAAACAGTTTTTGTGAAACGCCTAGACACTTTGATATTCGAGGACGTTTATGTTTTAACCCTTTACCTAACATGAAAAGCAGACGACACTTGCAAAACAAATTCTTGAAGAGCTAATTCTTTTCATTTTTTGTCTCAAAAACATAGGTTATGACCCCTCGTTGGAACGAGCTCGTTCCAACGAGGGGTCATAACCTATGTTTTTGAGACAAAAATGAAAAAAATAATGAAAATTAATTGGCGATTTTTTAGAATAGCGCTGGCCGCTTTTGGCCGTTACGTTGGGTAAAGGGTTAAAACAACTTGCACCGTCCGATATACCGTGCTCTCTGTGGCTAAGCCACAGAGAGTACGTTGTATCGGGGGACATGAGGTCGTACAATTTGATCCAAATTTTCAAATCACAACAGGAGATATAGTCCCACAAGTGGAACTCCAATTTTGTAGAGAGGTGTGTTCGCACCCGTCGCACCTCTCCTGGCTACGCGCCTGACCTTAGGCCTGGGTGCAACAAGAACTCAGATAAGAATATCCAGGAAGCTGAAATTAATGAATTGGAAAAACGTTGTATCCAGTTCGAAACAGAGATATATCACAGAGATACTATTCCACACTACAGGGCTCCACACACAGCTAAAAATTATTATTACTGTTGACAATTTGGGAGCTCCACAGAAAAATCGTACTTCAGCTGCAAATGAGGCAAACGTGATGTCGGTCGTTACCCACGGCTACCAGTTCACCTGAAAATGAGGTAAAGCATAGGTGCACGAACGCGAAAGCGCATCTCAGAAATGCAACCATCAAAGGTAAACGGCCCATTTTTGTACAAACAAGGGGTCGTAAGTTCTCGTAACTCTTGCGAAAATGAGTTGACAGAGCTGGAATTCATTTTATCTATTGACTAAAGTGAATTTTTTGATTTGATTGGTTGATAGATACGTGGTATGAGACCATATTCATTGAAACCCACGATACATCCGCCCAGCCACTGACAAATTTCCCATACCCAGTGGAAGCCTCGATCCGAAATCTACAAACTGTCCATGCCCCGTAGAAGACGCGTCATTCCAGTTTTACAGTGTACATGTATTATATTTTAATTTTTTATCTCCAAAATATAGCTCATGACCCCTTATTGGAATGAGCTTGTCGATTACCCTCCAATGTGTGGTTCAAAAGCTATGTTTTTGAGACAAAAAAGAAAAAGAGAAATTCAATAATTTTTTTATACTAGTCATATCGGCATATTTTCACAAAAACTCTTTTGCACAAAAATTCCACAGAATCCTGTACAGCTCAACAATGGAAGATAAAAGATCTCATGCTGTGTGTGTTCACACATGAAATAGATTGTACTTCTAAAACGGAAAGTCAATAGATAAATTCGTTACCCCCGTGTCTGATCACGTGGTACGGGTTTTTACCTACCCGAAGCCAGCCGTATCCCACGAGGCCTTCGGCCGAATGGGATACGGCTGGCTTCGGGTAGGTAAAAACCCGTATCACGTGATCAGACATGGGGTAACTAATAATCTACCTATATTTATATACTTTACGAAACAAATTTGAAAACTCTAAATCAATTCATACCCAAAGTTACTGCACGGAAACCAACAAATGGCCTAATTTTATACAAAGTGCCGTGAGTCTTGTGAAAATGGACGGGCGGAGATGAAATCCAATACCAATCTGTATTCCCAAGAGTTAATTAATGCAAACCAAATTTGAAATCTCTAGGACAAATCATACGTGTTTCAACACGCGTACAAAAACAAAGAAAAGCTGTCGAATAAAAATGCACGATATAGTGATGGGGGTGGATGGAAGGGTGTACAGATACGGTGCGCGAAACCCCAAATCTCAAACTTTCCTTAGTGCAATTGGCAGAAAAGACCCCTAATCAAACTCAAAGGCCCAAAACATAAATAGGCAGACTGAACCGGAAATCGAACCCGTCCCATATTTTGTCGGAGTAAACCCGTATACCAAATTTAAGTCAGCTCCATTCATTGCGAGTAAAGTTATCATCCGGAAGCGAAATGTGTCCACAGAGGGTACAGACAGACGGACGGACGCACGGACGGCAAGGGCAAAACTATAATACGTCCAGTTTTTCGCACGGGCGTATAAAAAACCGGACAGAGAATTGCCATATGGTCGCACGTCTCGGTCGGTTTTCTTCCCCGAAGCAATGTAGGATCTTACCTGTCATTTTCGCAATATTGCATTTTTAAAATTTCGGCCCATGCCCCATTCGTGTGTGTCAAAAACCGGATCGCGACTGGATCACCCAAAGGTCTGAAAGCGGACAGAGAATTTCGACCAGATGGCGCCCCACTCGCGATTCGGTCAAAATTCCTCGCCTGCGTTTATAATCAAGGTATTAGGATGTCTTTTATCTCGATTATATTGTCACGAAATGACTGCTTGTTTCTATTTGTATTCTGCTCCGTTACATCTTGTGCCAATTCTTCAAGTGAGGTCAGTTAGAAATAACCATTTATAAATTAATAATATATACAAGGGATCCTTAATTGAGCATGGAATGTAGAGTAATGCGCGATTTCTCCAGTTTGTCAGTCGTTGATCCCCTGTGCAAAACAGCAAGAAGATGTTTGCAGTAAATGGGAGTCGTTTTCGCACAGAAGTCCTTTAAGTAATTCTTTCTAGTGTCCAGTCGCAGGATTGGAATTTAAAAATCAGACGTCGTGTCAAACAGTTTAACCCTTTACCTAACATGAAAAGCAGACTACACTTGCAAAAGAGATTCTTGAATAACTATTTTTTTTTATTACTTATCTCAAAAATGTAGGTTATGACCCCCTAGTTGGAACGAGCTCAACGAGCTCGTTCCAACGATGGGTCATAACCTATGTTTTTGAGAAGAAAAAAAAAAACGAAAAAATACTGAAAATTAATTGGCGATTTTTTGAGAATGGCGCTGGCCCGTTTTTGCCGTTACGTTGGATAAAGGGTTAACTCCTTGTATGCTGCTGGCGGATATTCCTGCTCACGACAGGATTTCTCTTCCCACTGAAATAAGCATAGTTAGGGCATATTTAATCCCCCCCCCCTCCCCCCGTAAGGTGTATGAATTTTGTTATCATTGATTTTTTGAGTTAAAATTAGATGGATTTTTAATCAAATCTAGTCCTGGCTGCTTCACAGCACCGCGGATTACTATTTAAAGTTATTTTTTGCATTGTTCAGTGACAGACTGGGGTCGAAAAACCTCTACCCAAACGATTTCGTCTCACCATCAGACCTTACAGTGTCCACCTTCCCAATCAATTTTCCATCACATACCCATACTTTCTGCCTGAAACCATATACCCGGGCATAGATGTATACCTTATTATACCACAGCATATTATATGCAGAGCTATAGGTGGATGGAGCGTAAGATATGGCTCGTGTCGGTTCCACCAAATCTCCATCTTCTAAAAGAATTTAACACTAGCGGCTTCACCAAAGCTACTTGTAATAATGGTCGTTCGGATACATGCTATACTACTTATAATTCTTAACTGCTGCACAACCGATTACGGTTAGGCAGTAAATGAAATTTTCTGGAGGGATCAGCAACAAGGGGTGTTGGATTAAATAAATAATTACTGGTCTTAACAGGCGCCGCACGCACACATACATCTCGTTTCAAGTGCAAAATGGATTCGCTTCGCCAATTTGTGCATGTGTGTGTGTGTGTGTTTGGGGGCCGACATCAGTGGGAATCTTATCCAAGAACAAGACACATATGACGCGGGTACATGTCACATTGATAGTACTATTGATAACTTTCCCGTGCTGTGAGTTAATATTGTTTGTGAAAATCCTTCCATTCCGTATAGCTCAGTACATAATCGTCAAATGTAATATGCAGCAGTACGCCAGCACTCTAAAATTTCATCAATGTACAGTACGTGAAGAGAGTATTATCATTAAATCACCCGCAAAGTGGAGATTCCACCCAAGCAATAATTGCAAATTTGGTGCAAAGCATAACAAGTACAAGCAAAGTTCCAGCCAATGGACCTCCGGGTTATACCTGGAGGTCCATTGGTTGAAACATTGCTTGTGTTCTTTGTCCACATGCACAGAATTTGATAGTGATTCTTTGGGTGATAACTCTACTCCCCAGATGAGTTCGTTACAATCCATCTCCACGTACTGTATATGGGCGACTGCTGGCATCCCAAAACAGATGCACACTTAGTTTCGATTCTCACAATTGATTCTATAACTTCTCATTGATGTTCCGTCGCGCCCGGCCATTTACCAATTCCATTACGCATTTAACACACGCTAAAAACTAAAGTGTTAAAAACTGCACTTGAAGTGCTGTATTTAACACTTACTAAGTGCTGAACTAGCACTTTGTTCAAGTGTAGATATCCCAGAACTTGACAGTTGTGACAATAATACCACTTGACAAGTGTAATGTCGCGACACTTAAAAGGAAACAACGCAGATGACGCGGATCAGGCTCGAACTCTCGAGCCTGATCCGCGTCATCTGCGTTGTGTCCTTTTAATTATGTACCCACTAAGCGCAAATCAAATTATGGACGATTCTGGAAGAACCACCAATGCTAGACACATGGGAAGTGCCATCCATTCAAGTTTCAGATGTCTGACGATTGTAATGTCTAAGTGCTTAAAGCATTGCACTTTGAGTGTTAAAATCAAACCCTAAGAGTTATAATGGGTTTAACACCTTGAAACTGTCAGTTTTAACACTTTAGTTTTTAGTGTGCACAAGGCATACAATTTGCACTAACTATTTTTGCTGTTTTCTTCAACATTTATTATGGTAAGTCACATTTAATCGAGGACACTGACCCCGAATGGATATGGTCAGAGAAACATGCCGATACAAATTGATGACATTTGCAGCAATGAACATTTCTAGGATACACTCTCAGAAGTCCGAAAATCCCTTCTCCGATGATTTCGGCCAAAACAAGTTGGGCTCTGCCCTTTACGAATTCCTCCATTCTGACTGAATTTGGCTCTGTCAAAAGGTTTTGACCTTACAATGAAACACGGGTATACCATGTATTATGAGAAGAGGGGCGAGATAGACCCCCATCCCGACAATTTTAACCCTTTGATACTTTTATACCTGTTATTACGCACGAAATCTTTTGTTTAATTCAAAAGCCGCGGCATTCTATATATATCATCTGTGAGCCCACCTCCCCCCGAAACAGGCTAGGGCACTCTCTATTATAGAATCAGGGCTGTGCGCCTGACAGAGGCAACTAGAAAAAAAGAAACGACGTTGACACCATGTATAAATGATAATGGCTTAGTACGGGTTACATGCAATAGCTAAACAGGATCCCTCTCGGCTGGGACTTTTTTATTTTAATATTTTAATTTCTCATATACAGTCGTTTAACCCCTTGCTTCTTACCTGCCTAATAACAGATGATGATGGCTGCTGAATAACAGTGATGATCAGGATATTTGATTGGAAATAATAATATACAGTAATGACAGTTTCCCTCTATCCCTCACTGCCAAATAATAGTGATTGGTGCTGCTGGGATTTTTTCGCCAAAATTAATAATGGCATCGACATTATTAGTAGGCAGGTGAGAGTCATTGCTGTTTACAAAAAAAAATATTCAAATGTCATCATTTTCCCATTTTTGTCTCAAAAACGTAGCTTTTGATCCCTCGCTGAGCTCGTTCCAAAGATGGGTCATAAGTCATGCCTTGAGGCGAAAATTTTTAGAATTATAAAAAAAAAAATCAAGTGTCGTCTGCTATTTGGGTAAGGCGAGAGGTAAAAATGTATGGACTATATTTTTTGTAGGCGACATATATTTGAAGCCAGGTCCGTATGTATCTTCAGATATTATTTTAACCCTTTACCTAACATGAAAAGCAGACGACACTTGCAAACAAAATTCTTGAATGACTAATTTTTTTTCATTTTTTGTCTCAAAACTATGTTTTTGAGACAAAAAATGAAAAAATAATGAAAATTGAATGGTGATTTTTGTGAATAGCGCTGGACGGTTTCGGCCGTTACGTTGGGTAAAGAGTTAAATGGCTAAAACTTTGAGGTGATAAACAGATTAGGGTTGGGCATGAAAATTAGGGATCGGTCGGGAAACCTGAACAATTTAGTTTTATTGAATCAGCCTGGTTTGGATGCAGCAGTGGTTCTCGTTCATTACCTTCAACTTCATGGCAGCTCAGAATGCACGAAGACCTGATCATGTGCATGCGACGTACATTTTTTATATCATATTTTCATACGAGTTATTTTCAGCACTGTACATCATACGTTATGCATCAGTAAACTCCTTGATAATAATAATGATACTCAGATAAAATACTTTGGCATGAAGAAGTAACTAGACTTGGAAATGAAGTGCATACATCATAACCCGTTAGCAGGTTACGCTAAATACCGTGGTCGTAACTCATAGAAATAATGTGTTGTGGTGCTTTTCCGCTTTTTCTCTTTTACTGCGCCAGCCACAACGAAGAGCAACTACTAGAAACGCGCGATCTCGCCAAAGCGAGGCGGCGTGTTAGTTGTTGCTATTTCGTCCCCTGAGTTCCAACGTGTTCTATGTGCCAGTAGGCACATAGAACACATTGAAACTCAGGGGACGATTTATTGTCTTGGATATTATGTTATAAAGAATAAATGACATGCCATTCTACTCACAAGTGAATGAAATGCGCAACCAAGGAGTTGAGCTAGTCCAGATAGCTTGTCAGGTCTGACATGAAAAACATGCCGGACAAGGAATTCTGATATATTTTGTATTATGTTGTGATTGTATTATTTTGTCGGAAAGTGCAGTTCTTCCGCGTATTTCACAACTGACGTAACCCCCGCGCAACCTAAACGGTCGTTCGCGGATTATTTTCAGGTCTGAATAGCATACACTTTTTAAAACCCCTTGACACGATAATCTGCGTCGATATTTTCAGCAACCCTGACAGTGAATCATAACATGATCAATTTACCCTTTACCCAACGTAACGTTCAAAACCGACCAGCGCTATTCTTAAAAATCGCCAATTAATTTTCATTATTTTTTCATTTTTTGTCTCAAGAACATAGGTTAGGACCACTCGTTGGAAAGAGCTAGTTCAAGAGCTCGTTCCAACGAGGGGTCATAACCTATGTTTTTGAGACAACAAATGGAAAAAGATAGTTATTCAAGAATATTTTTTGCACGTGTCGTCTGCTTTTCAAGTTAGGGAAGGGTTAAAGATGCACTATTTTTCACTCGCCTGGTTTTGACAAACACAAATGAAGCAGTGTCGATGGGCATGTGCCTTGTGGGTTGGTATGGAAGGACTGAAACACCCATTGCGCAAGAGGCATATATTTTTGTGTGTTGTGTGGATCGGAAACGTCGAGCTCCGAACATTGTATCTGCTAGTATTTACTTCTGTGTTCCAAACAGAATTACAGGGAGGAAAATCTGGAAGCACATGCAGGGTGGAATAAAACTAAAAGTGGAAAAACATGAGACATTGTGGAGATACCAGTTGTAACTCCAGTACATTCTTAGGGCACGGGTGCTCATTGGTAAGCGAACTGGATTTCGATTGAAAAGTTTTAAGGATTCAACCCCCCCCCCCCCCCCCCCCGCCTCCGTGTAACAATGGCGTTGTGTCCATGGGCGAAACACTTATCCAAGTTGCTCATTAATGTCCCAGTAGGAATACGATGGTGCCGTGTGCAAAGACGTACTGCACGTCGATGGTACGCTCGTCTGCTAACCCTGCGTGGGCGGGTTTAGTATGTTAGCGAGTCTAACAGTTACTCTGAGTATCTCGGCTGCTCGTTGGTTCGCTCCGGCTTCCTCCACCCGTAAAGCTGTCCGCCATGATATGACCCTGGTATTGAAAGTGTCATTAAACCCCCATAAATAAATGGTACTAGACGAAGTGCCCAGCAGATATGACACTAATTACACCAAACTCAATACTCTGTCTCATGGACATATGTATGTGCCCGAAAACATTTCTTCCCCTGAGTTCCAATGTGTTCTATGTGCCTACTGGCACATAGAACACATTGGAACTCAGGGGACGATTTGTCATCTCATGAAAGAACAGCGGACGCGACAAGAGTTACTTATTCCCAGCTCCTTAACCGACATTCGTTGTTCATCGGTTGATAACGGATTTCGAAAAGGGAACTGGGAATGAGTAACGTTCATCACGTCCACGAAGGGATAAAGGACGACTCCAGCTACAGTGCTAAAATATTGCAGTTCGCATATTTAGGCCCACGCTTTCAATGGTCGAAAGCATTTGCCATTGTCTGTTGCGATAAAATTTTCATCGAAACCTGCTGGTGTAGAATATTATATATGACTACGGTAACTGTAAAGAATTGTTGAATAAATTAAAGCGAACAAATGATAAAGTGTCGATACATCAGTTCGCCGCAACATGATACTTCCACTGCACACTGATGCAATTTTAATAACACCCAGATCCAGATAACGCAGATATTAGATGCAGCTGCACATAGGGTGGAAAATCTTCCGAAAAGTAATATACACACATGAACAGTAATGTGATCACAAAATCGGTTTTCGTGATAGAGCTGGGCCAGAAGCAGACTGGCCATATGGTTCACCTGGAATATTCCCAGTGCCCCCCCCCCCCCCCTCCTATTGGGGGGTCCCCCTACGGCCCCAAAATTGATGCAGCCCAACACGTGTTGGTGCATGAAATTTTGTGAAAATGATCAACAGGCGAAATGGAGCTGATTGCATAGACGGTATAAATCTGAAACGGTTAAGGGGTTTTCTTGATCGATTCATCACGTGGGTTAACATTGGTTAACCGATTAATCACTTGTCCAAATAGATATCTGAATAACTGCCATACCATTGATGATTTACAGCATGAACCCTTTACCCAACGTAACAAACAAAACCGACTAGGCCTATATACAAAAATCTCCATTCAAATTTATTATGTTTTCAATTTTTGTCAAAAACAAGCCAAGACCAATACCGGGTCTGGACCTGCGTCGCTGCATGCAATTGAATCAGCAAACAGGAAGCGGCTGTACGGCAGATCTGAAAATTGCATACACGATACAACTGATCATCATCAGGCTCCAGATGAAATAAAATCAATCCCTTGCATAGAAGCCGAGAAAAGTTTGACGAAAAATTTCAATGTTCAGTGGGTACAGTAAAATTTCAAAGTATCGGCAAACAGGAAGTGGCTGCACGGCAGATCTGAAAACTGCATACACGATACAACTCATCATTATGAAGCAGCAGACCAAATATAAAAGGACGGACGGACGGACGGACGGACGGACGTACGGACGGACGGACGGACGGACGGACGGACGGACGGACGGACGGAGTCGAAAGGTTACTAGACCTGCTCTGCCGCTGGGGACGCAGGTAAAAACCACAGCTTATGAACCCTCATTGGAACGAGCTCGTTGAGCCCGTTGCAATGAGGGGTCATAAGCTATGTTTTTGAGACAAAAATTGAAAATTTTTAGAAATTCGTGAATTTATTTTGCAAGTATCGTCTGCTACCCACAATGGGTAAAGGGTAAAGAATGACCATTTCCAGCTACTGATACAGTATGATGATCATGCAAGTAAACAAGTATGTCAGCAAGTAACTTGCATGCTTTACTCTGTCTTATATAATTGATGTGAGTCAGTGTGACAATGTTTGCCTGTTTTGAAGCAAGTTTTTCCCTTTGTTAACCCATATAATACAGTAGATCAAACAAAAGTAACGGTTAATCGATCAATTACTTTTTGGATCAATCAAGATGTTGATCATTGATTAATCGATTAATCGGTTAACCGTTTCAGCTCTAAGGCGGTATTCGGTGTCGACGACAACATAAGGGCACCAATGTTCATTTCGAATGGTAATTTGGTATACCGTCCAGCTACGGGTCACCTTTCAACAGTAGTCCGATGCTCAGTCAAAATGCCCATATTCAACTTATGCTCACTAAAAACTAAAGTGTTAAAACTGACACTTTCAAGGTGTTAAACCCATTCTAACTCTTAGAGTTTGATTTTAACGCCCAAAATGCAATGTTTTAAGCACTTAGAAATTACAATCGTCAGACATCTGAAACTTGAATGGATGGCACTTCCCATGTGTCTAGCATTGGTGGTTCTTCCAGAATCGTCCATAATTTGATTTACGCTTGGTGGGTACATAATTAAAAGGACACAACGCAGATGACGCGGATCAGGCTCGAGATTTCGAGCCTGATCCGCGTCATCTGCGTTGTTTCCTTTTAAGTGTCGCGACATTACACTTGTCAAGTGGTATTATTGTAACACCTGTCAAGTTCTGGGATATCTACACTTGAACAAAGTGCTAGTTCAGCACTTAGTAAGTGTTGAATCCAGCACTTCAGGTGTAGTTTTTAACACTTTAGTTTTTAGCGTGTGGACTCGTTACACTTGTGTTCCAAATAAAAGAACGGGTGGGAATAAAAGAACGGGATGAAACATTTATCAAAATTAAATAAAAGTACAGACCCAAATAATAGTACAGCGTGGAAATCCATTGAGGGGATGGGGGAGTACAGCTAGTTAATTTTATCTAAAAGCAATCTTATTTTCCAGTATTGCAGTTAGTTTTATTAAAGAAAACTAATAGGCCTTTGGGCATCATGAATTCATGATTTCAACATTAACAATGAATACACTGTGTTAAACAAATGAATATCACACAATCCAGTGAAGAATTACTAATTTGAAGATGTCCTCCCTGTTGGAAGTACAATCTTAATAAACATACTGGCCCAAATAAAGTGCTTACAGGGTGGAAACATCCTCCAAAATTAATAAACATACATGTATGTTTATTAGGAACACAAGAGTAGGATAGGACCGATTGATGTAACAATTGGTGGAAATAACACTGACACTCGCCACCAGTCATTGGATGTAACGATGATGCGGAGAGAAAATAACCCAAGGATATTTTCTCTCGGCTTCAGGCCTGGAAATAGACTTATATCGAAATCCGTTGAGGGGTGAAAAAAGGATGTTCTGATGTTTCTCCGCCTTCTCTGTTTTTACTACGCCAAGTTGCCAACCATGCTGTTTTACGTATTAACCGGATTTCCGCAAAAAAAACCCAAAAACGCACGATCTCGCCAAAGCGAGATCGCACGTCAGTTGTTGTTATTTATTTAGGCAGAAAGTCTTTTAGGATGGAAAGAGCATTTCCATTTTATTCATATGTGGATGCAATGCTTAACCTTTGAGTCGAGATAGAAAAAACACGCGATATTAGCAATTTAATAAAGTTCTGTTGTATTACTTTGTCGTAACCTGTAGTTCGTTCGTGTATTTTACAATTGACGAAACTACCACGTAATCGTTCGCGGGTTACTTCCAGGCCTGCAGCTTTATTGTGACATCAAATCGATTCAAATGACCGCAGACGAGTGCCTGTGAAAGGCATAGACCATGCATGGGCTCCTCCTCTCGGACAGTTTTGGAAAATGTTCTGCGGTCTGGTCTTTATTTTTCAGCTGATGTCAGGAATATTTTACAGAACCGAAACTTCGGCATTTTATGGTTCCCACGGTACGATAAATCGGTATTTGTGCGATGTCGATACTGAACGATATTCGCCCATCTCTACTTCGCGATCGGATCGCGAACGAGCGCGACACATCAACACCAGCAGGTCGCGCTTACTTAAATAAAATACCGCAAAAACAAGAAGCACTAACAAACATCAAGCGAAAATAGCATCTTACATTTTTGCTATGCTTGATTTTTCAAAAAGTGAAGCCTGGATTAACCATGACAACCAAATCGGCATTGTCGTGGTAGATGCCCGGCTTTTAACCCTTCACCCAACGTAACCGCCAAAACCGGCCAGCGCGATTCTCAAAAATCGCCAATTAATTTTAATTATTTTTTCATTTTTTGTCCCAAAAACAAAGGTTATGACCCCTCAATGGAACGAGCTCGTCGAGCTCGTTCCAGTGAGGGGTCATAACCTACGTTTTTGAGACAAAAAATGAAAAAATTAGTTATTCAAAAATTATTTTTGAAAGTGTCGTCTGCTTCTCATCTTAGGTAAAGGGTTATCACAGCACTGCCGATTGCCGTGGCTGTTTAAGTACGGGACTGAGAGTCCGACTTATTTACCATCAAATTAGGAACCACCTCTGACAGTTTTTATGACAGTTTTATGTGGGGGTATTTAAAAATATATGCAGTTTAACCGGCCTTTGGGACAGAGTATTTGTAGAATTAATCTGCACTACAAATGCTCGGCGAGACAAAGAACTGGGAAGGCTGCAGGCTGGCATATCGAAGTAAGGACTTTCAAGTATTCAAATGAGCTCCACAGCAGGGATGAGCAATATACCGAAAAAACCGAACCGATACCGATATCATGGGGATACCGAAAACCGAACCGAACCAACCACTGAACATCGAAAATTTCTGTATTTTCAGATTTTCTTTCATTCGCTATTTATAATGACTTGTTAAGGCTTGATGGCAGCACTGCTGAAGTGTTCGTTTTCAGGAAAGAAGAGACTGGTTTTCTTTTCAGTTTTGCTAACCATAGTGGATCTGGGAAACTGTCCTGAATTTCCAATAGGTCTGAACCTGTGCATGTCCGGGGGCTTAACAGTGAATTCTAGTCAGCTCCTGGTTGCCTTAACATGCAAAAAAGAGTCGAAGACTTGACTAGGAATCACTGCCCAGGTGATTTGTCTAGTGTTCAACCGATTTCCAGAAATGGCTGCTGACCGATTACTGGTTATTTGAGCTCACAATCGGCCGATTCCGATTGTAATACAGTGCACTACTAGACAAGTCGAGACTTGAAAGAACTACATTAAATTGAACATATTTCACAGTGTCAAACTGCGTTGACTCAGCGGCAGTAAAATTACCAGTCGCGCACACTTGGGCGGTAAACGTGGCTCAGAGCCACGTTTACCGCCCAAGTGTGCGCAACTGATAATTTTTACTGCGACCCGAGTCAATGGAGTCTAGCCTTTACTTTTTCTTTAGGAACTCGCGATTGCCGCAAGTACGCTCAATTGTAAGCTTTACACGTTGTTTACCTTGAAAATGCCGTAAAGGGGCGTCTAGAGAGATTAAGAATACACATTGTGGTCGTTTTTCAACCTTATTGAATGGTAGGTATCATTGACATCATTTTACATTAACAATTGAACAATTGCAGAAGATAATAAAATGCGGTTTATGAATCATCACAAAATGCTGGGCAATAATCGGTTGAACCTTTGTTCCAGGAGCCATTGCTGTTGTCGTCCGACTGCCCACAATCGACCGATTGTGGTCACGTGGTGGCCGGTCCCGATCATCGGTTGAACACTACCGAATATCAAACCACTACTGCAGTCTGTAGTTTAGTCCCCTAAAAATATCAATACCGATACCGAACCCAAAACTCCACAACCGCCCATCTCTACTCCATAATCAGAAGCAAGCCATATCGTGTTCATACGATTTTTGGCGAGCTCTCCAATAGATTGCAACAAAACGAGTATGACGAGAATTCTGACTCTAAAAATTAATCTTTAATTTTTCCGTCTGTTAAAGATTCATGTAGGTACGCTTTACTTCCAAGTCGAACAGCCTACTGCACATAAATTTCTATCAGGTGAAAACCATTTAACGCCAGAGAAGATTGTGTTTATCAAACTGCCACAGCGAACATATCTCCTTATATTCTCACATATTAATGTTATTGTTGGTAGCAGAAATATTATAATAGAAAACGCCACGGGTAAAACTGCTTCAAACGGCATTAACCCCTTTCATGTTGCTGGAGGATATTCCTACCCAGGACAGACTTTCTCTTAACATTGAAATAAGTACAATTTTGGCTCAGTTAATTTATTTATTTATTTATTTATTTATTAGAGTTTTAAGGTCACATACTTATGCATAAATGGCTAGTCGTGACCGTGACAGTTTTACGGGCGGAGGAAGCCGGAGTACCCGGAGAGAACCACCGAGCATCGACGCGCAACTGTCAGCTCCTCAACATTCTAACTCTGCTCAAGCGAGGCTGAAGCAGGGTTACAGCGGTTGAAGACATGTGCACCATCGATGTGCAGTACGCCTTAGTATACGGCGTCATCGTGCCCCCATGTAGGCAACCGGGATAAAATGCCTTACCAAAGGACACAACGCGGGTCGTCCCTGACTGGGATCGAACTCGGGACCTCTAGCACAGAAGTCCAACAGTCTACCACTGAGCCAACGCGCTCCTGGCTCAGTTTATCAATTTTTCTTGCTATAAATTGAATGGATTCTTTCACAAATTATTTCTTGAGTTAAATTTGGATGCATTTTTCATCAAATCTAGTCAGTCTCGGGGCTGCTATAAACTATAAAGCAGCCCCAAGACTGACTAGATTTGATGAAAAATATCTTAACCCTTTACCCAACGTAACGATCAAAAACGGTCAGCGCTATTCTCAAAAATCGCAAATTAATTTTCATTATTTTTTCATTTTTTGTCTCAAAAACATAGGTTATGACCCCTCATTGGAAAGAGCTCATCTAGCTCGTTCCAATGAGGGGGTCATAACCTATGTCTTTGAGACAGAAAATGAAAAAAATTAGTTATTCAAGAATTATTTTTGCAAGTGTCGTCTGCTTTTCATGTTTGGTAAAGGGTTAAAAGTACTCAGGGGGTTAAGAGTTAAAAAGAGTAAAAAAAAATTGGTCTTGAGAAAGAGATCCTGACACACATGGCGGATATGAGAATTGGGGTAGGAGAGCGAACCAACTTCACTTCTGAATTTGGGGAACTATAAAGACCAGTTCATCCCCCCCACTTATCTTATTTATGGGCTGAAAGATTTTCAGCGTAGCTTCATCAATGTTGGAAATGTAGAAATAAACGTTGCAGAACGTGTAGTTCTATTTCTTGAGAAGCTTTACATGCATGTATGTGCACTGGGGGCGGCTCGTCCAACCGGGGACGCAGAGGGCTAGGCAAGTTCAGAGCACTTCGCGCTTTAGGACCCCATAAGATTTCATAGGATTTCTTTTTTCACATAAATATCACGCATTAGGGAGTAGATGGAGAGGGGCGACTGGGGAGATACCTAGAACACAAACCTCTAAAAATGCACATATACGACGATGCTATCGCGACCATATACACTTGCACATACCACGACGAGTTCATGGCTTAAAATTCATGCACGAGTCAGCATCACTTCTCGCAGATGATTCTCGCACAGAAAACGATAAAATGTTCATTCGGTTCTCATCATTGATTCTGAAATTATTCTTAAAGGCAGGAGAATTCTACTTTACTTTTGCTCCATCATAGCGAGATGACGCAGTGTCTGCGTAGTGGTACCTACTATAACCCAGTGATGTCTTGGTTGGCTAAACAGGCAGCCAAGACTTCACTAGAATCCACTGCTAAGATACTGTAACTAGCAATAGCGTTCAACCGATGATCGGAATTGGCCATCCCAATCGGCCGATTGTGGGCAACCGGATGACAACAGCAACGGCTCCTGGAACATCGGTTCAACAGATTGTTGCCAAGCATTTTTGTGTCATCATTCATTAACCACATCTTATTATCTTCTGCTATTGTTCAATTGTTAATGTAAAATGATGTCAATGATACCATTCAATAAAGTTGAAAAACCACCACAATGTGTATTCTTAAATTCTCTAGACGCCCCTTTACGGAATATACAAGTTAAAAGACAGAAAGCTTACATTTCAGCGTACTAGCGGCAATCGCCTGTTCATACCGGAAAAGTGAAGGTGAAGCTCCATTGATTCAGGTCACAGTAAAAATTACCAGTAGCGCGCACTTGGGTGTAAACGTGGCTCTGAGAGCCACGTTTACCGCCCAAGTGTGCGCAACCAGTAATTTTTCTGGACCCGAGTCAACGGAGTTTAACACTGTGAAATATGTTCTATTGAATATAGTTCTTTCGAGTCTCGACTTATCTGGCAGTGAACGGACTGCAAACCGGTAAAATAAGCTCAATTTAATGTACTTCTTTCGAGCCTCGACTTGTCTAGTAGTGCACGGCATTGCAATCGGAATCGGCATCGAAAACGGCCGATTGTGAGCTCAAAAAAAAAACCCCAAAACTGTAATCGGACAGCGGCCATTTTTGGTTGAACACAAACTGACAACAGCAAGACCTCCAAAATCCTGTATGTGGGGACAGTGTTCTATGTGGACATATAAAAAAATTCACAAAAAGTGGGACGAGGCCCTAAATGTTTTAAACGTTGGCAAATATAATATGTAACTAGACTTTATGATTCTGGAGAATCATGGCTTTTCCCGATGAGATTCCATGATTCTTCATGACCCCACAGTGTCTGATGAATTGTTTTTAACTGTCTCACTGAAGTTCCTTCATTGATGTTATGAGAAATGTGAGTACAGTAGTCTCAAATGACTTGGCTCGATCCTAATTAACACCATAATTATGGAAACACTGGAATTACCAGCGCGACTGAAGAGAACAATAGCAGCTCTGGGCATCTCTTGCCCTGTCACCTGGACTGTCCGGGAGACACGCAAGAGAGTCCATCTGAACTTGGAGTTCGTCATTGAAGAGCACAACACCGCCACACCTTCTTCGGGGAGAGGTAGCACCTTTTTGTGAGAGGAACCCCTCTCACACTGGTCCTCACCCGAAGAAGCGTGGACCTGGCCCTGAAAAGAAGAAGAGCAAGAAGAAGAAGAGTCTGTCCACCAAGCGCCGGGATTCCAGGCGCCTGGAGGCCTTCCGGAATAGGAAGAAAGAGGTGAGCGAGAGGATGGAGGTCCTGGAGGCAGCTGCCAGTTCCCGTCCTAGTCCCACTAGTACACCCAACCAACTGCCAGCTCCTGAGCCGGTACTGTTGGATGAGGAACGTCTGGTGGAGACTGAGGAGGAACCGGAGGTTGCCTTTTCACCACCTTCCACCACTCACTCCTCACTTCCTTCTCTACCGGACAGCCCGGGTGTGTCAATCTCAACAACACAGCCACCTAAGTCTGCAGTCACCGCCGAAGAATTAAGGAGAATAATATAGATGGGAAGGCGAGCAGTTGAGATGGGAAACCGAATCGCCTCCGAAACCCACGAGTTCAGGGAACAATCCAAGGCAGATCTCAAAAAGAAATTAGACGCAATCCATTCACCAAACTCAACACTAAACTCAACATCGTCGACTTCCACATCACAATCTCAACCAACTCCACAGAAAAAGAGCCGGAAGAAGCCTAGATGGGGTTAAGCCACCTCCCTCCTTCCTTTTCCTCCTCCACCGCGCCTTGACGTCCTACAACAACAACAAACAGCTAACGAGGGTCGAAAGGGGCTTGTCCTCCAAATCGTCCCTGCGCGCCTTCGGCGCGTCAAACCATTTCGTTCGTCTCAAATGACTCAGTTGATAAGAAAATTGTTTAGGTAAAAAACATCATTAACGGTGGAGTGGGTTAATATCAATATCGTCGTCCGACAAGTTAATGACCCACAAAAGGAGTTATGTTTGTTTCACACATACCCACTGAGTGCTGTGTCTATTTGAAAATGGTCCATTTTATCTCAAATGCATCCAAAATATTGATGTCTGGCAGCTTGTAGAGGGTTAACAAGTACTAACAGGAATATTTTTCCATGCAACTTGTAATGTCACACTAAGAACTGCAAATGGCCATTTTTTCTTTAAAATCTTCCAAGATGTTTTCAGAGAAATCCCTGCGCATATGCTCTTTTCCAATTCAACGTGACGAAATGCGACATTCATGTCGCTCTTCATGGAAAGTGATGCCACAACTATTCATGAACAAGGAGTGAAAATTTCATGGAAATCTGCCTAGAATTGGTTGAGATATGGTGTTTTGGAGAGAGGAGGTAATTGTTTGAATTTGGTCCTTCCTTTTCAAGCCAGTTCGAAAAAAGATGTCGGGAATGGGCGCAGAATCCTTCAGTGCCTCCTCGCTGGAGTAAGTCCACTTAAATGTTACAATTGTGTGTGACTGGTGGAGAGTTGACTGTAAATGGAAGTTGCTTCTTTAAGACAGCCACCAGGGACCCCAACACAACCTTTAAACCTACGAGAATCTCAGAAGTTTAAAGTCAAGAGAAATTGGTGGTGATTGGGTTTCTGGCAGGCAGGAAAAGATTGACGAAGATTTGCATATTGGACATTAAAATAGCACTTCAGACATACACGAACGGTGTTCAGACCGCTGGAGGCAGCGACTTGAAATTTTCAGAACTTGTTCTACGAACCCTGGCCGACATTTTGGGATCTGTTTGGAGTGTCCGGACCGCGTGGAAAACACCACGCATCGCTTGGAATGTGAGAGTACTATTCGTCCCGACTCTATCAGTTTCGAATGGACACCGGCAGTGTTGTAGACGACTGTAGATCTGCGATTCAGCATAACGTCCCAGGTTTCGGTGCCACATTGCCTAACCAGCCCCAAAAGAGCGGCGGGGAGGGGTATCCTGACACTATCTTTAAACCTTAGATAATCATCAGAAGTTGAAGTGAAAAGAAATCGGCGGTGAGTAGGTTTTTTGGCGGGTAACGATTAACGAAAATTTGCCAATTAGACATTAAAATTGCACTTCTCACAAACATGAAGCGTGTCTAGATCGCTGAAGGCAGCGACATCTAATTTTCAGAACTTGTTCTACGCACCCTGGCCGACATTTTGGCATCTGTTGCGAGTGTCGAGGCCACGTGAAGAACACCACGCATCGCGTGGAAAGTGAGAGTACTATTCGTCCCGACTCTATCAGTTTGGAATGGACTTGAGGACTGTTGTAAACTACTGTAGAGCAGCGATTGAGCATGAAGTCGGAGTTTTTTGTGCCAAATTGCCTAACCGGCTCCAAGGTATGATTTTTCGTCTGTACATCGCCCAGATCGACTGTAGTTTATACCGTTACTATACGTTGAAGTAGCCTTTTGTCATTTTCGCCACTTTCGCCCCAGATTTGAGAGTAACTTCCTTCAACCCCATTTTATAGCAAAATCTAGCCATGCTCCCAACAACGCCCTCTCCCCGTCGGCCCGGGTGCTTCTAAAAATAGAAAGGTCAATGAGTAGGGGCCCGTTAGCAAACAAACGGGTGCACGGCAGGTGTACTTGGTGAAAAAACAGTTGTGTGAACATCCCCAGAAGTGAAAACCTATGCTCAGTGGCTGTAATCAAGATGTTAATTTAGACTCCCATTACGGCCAAGATACTACAGAATGCAAATGGGTGGGTGGCGGGCATCATCACTGGATCTAATGTTGTATTTCATGTTTTCTTTATATTCTATTTATTTTTTTGATCTCTCTCTCTCTCTCTCTCTCTCTCTCTCTCTCTCTCTCTCTCTCTCTCTCTAGTTTAATTTGTGTTTGTCTATAATGTTTATAATATTTAGATTTTGCTAGATTATGTTATTTATGGAATACGTTCTGCCATATTGTAAATTATTAGTCATAGTCACCGTACAGGAACGGAGGGGCTTCTAAGTGGTAAGCACTTGTCCTCCAATCCTGATTTGCATTGTCAAATGGCAAATAAAATATGTTTAATCTAATCTAACAGTAGGTGTGTGTGTGGGGGGGGGGGGGGGGGGGGGCATGTGTCCTACGTAAACAATCAGCAGGGGGCAGGTGTCCTAGGTAAAATAAACAGCATGGGGGGGGGGGGGGGGGATGTCCCCGCTAATTAATTTTAATAGCAGGCAGTTGTTCATGGGGCAGGTGTCCTATCCCACTGGTACTTGGCCTTGATGGAAGTAACATTTCAACAAGAAACAACGGGAAACTTATTTGCAATAAAGCTGCAAATATAAACTTGATTTTAGGACCATTCCATGGACATTTTTAAAGCCTACTGCGATATCAGCGTTTCTTACTCTCGTACTTTCACTTCACCGCAGTATTTTACCCGAGTCGAGTCGAGTTCTGACGTCATGCAAGTTTGACCGACATGCTTTCAATTTTGTTATTGACAACAACATATTTATAATTTCGTGCTTACTGATCCGAATTTTGAAAACGACACACGCAATCGCGAAAGCGTTTTCTGAAAAACACGATTCTGTAAAAGGTTTTAGTGAAATTTGATTATTTTTTTTATTTTCAATTTCGATGGCTCTTGTCGAAAGGGTGCTAATCACTGATCGTCCCAAACTAGATCAAAGACACGCCGTAGTTTAATAACAGACAGAGAATCTTCTAAGAATATACATGCGCAATCCTAAAATGCAATAAATCAAGTGTTTTTTCACGTTTTATGAGAGAAATATGTCCAATTGTATCATTGAATCATTTTTAGGTATATGTGGGTGAGAAATTTTCTATACGGACAAAATACAGGCTAAATAAAATATTTGCCATCATTTTCCGCAGACGTATTTTTGTCTTTGCTTCTTGGGGAAATTTCTTGCTGCTAAATACAACGAAGGTGTGTTATTTGATGTGGTCAGAACCGTCAGGTGGTCGGGTCCGAAACCGCACCTCGCAGAAGATTTAGTGGGGGGTGTCGATTTTACAAGTAATGTAGGCAGCGAACACAACATGGGCTGTCTGTCTTTAATCCGACAAAACAAGGTTAAGGCTTGGTTTTTTGAATACCCTTATTTATTTATTTATTTTTTTTTTTATTTATTTATTGGTGTTTAAGGTCACGTACTTCTGCACAATGGCTAATCGTGACCGTGACAGTTTTAGAGGTGGAGGAAGCCGGAGTACCCGGAGAGAACCACCAAGCATCGACGAGCAACTGTCAGCACCTCAACATTCTCACTCTGTTCAGGCTCCGCTCAGGCAGGGTTACAGAGGTTGAAGACATGTGTACCATCGACGTGCAGTATGCCTTAGTACACGGGGACATCATGCCCCCATGTCGGCAACCGGGCCAAAGTGCCTTACCCAAGGACACAACGTGAGTCGTCCCGGACGGGGATCGAACTCGGGACCTCTAGCATAGAAGTACAACAGTCTACCACTGAGCCACCACGCTCCCTTGAATACCCTTAATACTATCATACATTATCCCTCAGGAATTCTAAGTCTGATAAAAGAGGTCATGTTTATCTATTGCATACCCATTTTGCTGCCCGAAAACAGCCGATTTTATTAAAATTTTGACGTTTAGCAGCCTGTAGAGGGATTAACAAACGACTAGCGGAATATTCTATCTATGCAATTTGTAAGACCTGCCAATGTCAAATTGTTCTTGAAAATCCCCAACAAGCAGTTAGCGAAATCCACGGAAAATGTAAATTTTAAGCGTTTAAGGGGCATCTCTCCTTATCCAGTTCAAAATGGGTTAAGTTTCATTCTTTTAAATACCCTTACTACTTACAAACCTTAAACACCAATTAGATTCCATGATTTTTCTTGACCCCCACAGTGTCTGATGAATTGTTTTTAACTGTCTCACTAAAGTTCCTTCATTGATGTTATGAGAAAGGTGAGTATAGTAGTCTCAAATGATTCGGTTTGGTTTTGATAAAAAAAATGTTTAGGTAAAACCCATCATTAATGGTAGAATGGGTTAATATCAATATCAATGTTTCCCTATCAGTTTTGCGTCCGGTAAAAGAAGTTACGTTTCTCTGTGGCATTTCCGTTTGATGTTCTTGGTGTCCAAAAACAGACTATTTCCTCAATTTTTTTTACATTTAGCAGCCCATGAAGGGTTAACAAATGCCTACCAGAATAATTGATTCATGCAACTGGTCATATGACACCAAGACCTATCAACGGCCATTTTCTCTTGAAAACCCCCCAAAATGTTTGTAAAGAAATCCAGGGAAAACGATTTTTAAGCTTTTGATGGGTATCCCTGTTAACGTCCCCAACAGGGGTTAACGCTTGGCTTTTTGAATACCTTTATTACTTACAAAAATGGTCCTCTGTGAATTCCACTTCAAACAAAGGAGATTATGTTTATCTCCCATGTATACATTAGGTGATGTGCGTGTCTGAAAACAGTCCCATGTTAACAACATTACGATGCTTGGCAGCTTGTAGATGGTTAAAAAACGCTCACCGGAGTATTTTGTCCATGCAACTTTTAATGTCACATAAAGACCTACGAATAGTCAATTTGTCTTGAAACCCTACAAGTTACCGTTAGGGAAATTCACAGGAAATGGGAATTTAAAGCTTTCAAGGGATATATCTCTTTAGCCTGCCCAAAATGGGTTAAGGCGTCGACTTTTGAATACCCTTACTACTTACAAAAATGTTTCCATATAAATTGTATGCGCGATAAAAAAAAGGCACTTTTCTTTGTGGTGTACCCTTTGGGTGCTGTTGGTGTGCAAAAACAGCCCATTTTATCGCAATTTTGACCTTCAGCAGCCCGGGGAGGGTTAACTAATGCTGACCGGAATATTTTGTTCATGCGACTTGTAATGTCACACCAAGACCTGCAAATAGCCGATTTTTCTTGAAAACCTACAAGATGTTGTTAGAGAAATCCACAGAAAACGGGTATTTTAAGATTTTAATGGGTATGTCTCTTTAACCATCCCAAAATGGGTTAAGACGTCAAATTTTGAATACCCTTACCACTTTCAAAAATATTTTCCGATCAATTTTGCGTCCGATAAATGAAGGCCCCTTTCTCTGTGGTATATCGTTTGGGTGCTGTTGGTGTCTAAAAACATCCCATTTTATCACAATTTTTACGTTTAGCAGCTCGGGGAGGGTTAACTAATGCTGACCGGAATATTTTATCCATGCAACTTGTAATGTCACACCAAGACCTGAGAGTGACCAATTTTTCTTGAAAATCTACAAGACTCGTTTAGAGAAATCCACGGAAAACATGAAGTTTTGAGCTTTTTGGGG
This sequence comes from Pictodentalium vernedei, assembly GCA_031216915.1. NCBI lineage: Eukaryota > Metazoa > Mollusca > Scaphopoda > Dentaliida > Dentaliidae > Pictodentalium > Pictodentalium vernedei. The sequence continues at coordinate 121,781,224 of CM062292.1, read as the reverse complement.
GTATTGCTGTTTAACCAGCCCAAAACGGGTTAACACTTGGTTTTCTGAACACCCTTATTACTTACAAAAATGATCTTCGGTAAATTCCACTTCCAATAAAGGAAGTTATGTTTACCTCTCGGGTATCGTTTGGGTGTTGTGGGGGTCTGAAAAGGGCCCATTTCATCAAAATTTCGATGTTTGGCAGCCTGTGGAGGGTTACCATATGCATCGCCAAATATATCGTGTGTATCAAAGGTTGTGTCATAGGCAGGTCTAGTAATGATGGATGTTTAAAAAAAATCCTAAAGACGTGTTTCGAGAAAGTGCCGATAAACCCCAATTTTGGCAGTTTTTTGCCAATTCTGGCGAAATAAGGGTTAAATCGAAAATTCCGCTTCGGTACATTTTTAGATTTTTTGCCACTCTATGCGTGTGCCAAATTGTGTGAAAATCGGTTCGAAAATGGCTTCTGAATCGTACGGACAAAAATGTGTGGAAAAAAAAAAAAAAAAAAAAACAAAAAAAACTAGACTTTATGATTCTGGAGAATCATGGCTTTTCCCGATGAGATTCCTTGATTTTTCATGCCCCTACAGTGTCTGATGAATTGTTTTTAACTGTCTCACTGAAGTTCTTTCATTGATGTTATGAGAAAGGTGGTTATAGTAGTCTCAAATGACTCAGTTTTATAAAAAAAATTGTTTAGGTAAAAACCATCATTAATGGTAGAGTGGGTTAATATCAATATCGTCGTCCCACAAGTTAATGACCGACAAAAGGAGTTATGTTTGTTTGACACATACCCTTTGAGTGCTCTGTCTATTTGAAAATGGTCAATTTTATCTCAAATGTATCCAAAATATTGATGTCTGGCCAATTGTAGAGGGTTAACATGTGCTAACAGGCATATTTATTCATGCAACTTGCAATTTCAAACCAAAAAGTGCGAATGGCCATTTTTACTTAAAATCTATAAGATGTTTTCAGAGAAATCCATGCGCATGCGCTCTTTTCGAATTCGAAGTGACGAAATGCGAAATTCGTATCGCTCTTCATGGAAAGTGATGCCGCAGCTATCCATGAACAACGAGTGAAAATGTCATGGAAATCTGCCTAGAATTGGTTGGGATATAGCGTTTTGAAGAGAGGAGGTAACTGTCTGAATTTGGTCCTTCCTTTTCAAGCCAGTTCGAAAAAAAGACGTCGTGAATGGGCGCAGACTCCTTTAGAGCCCCCTCCCCACCCCTCTCTCTCTGTACATGGAAGTTGCTTCTTTAAGACCGCCACCCAGGGATCCCAACACAACCTTTAAACCTAAGAGAATCGTCAGAAGTTTAAAGTGAAAAGAAATTGGCGGTGATTGGGTTTCTGGCAGGCAGGAAAAGATTGACGAAGATTTGCATATTGGGCATTAAAATAGCACTTCTGACATACACGAACCGTGTCCAGACCACTGGAGGCAGCGACTTGAAATTTTCAGAACTTGTTCTACGAACCCTGGCCGACATTTTGGGATCTGTTTGGAGCGTCCGAGCCGCCTGGAAAACACCACGCATCGCTTGGAAGGAGAGAGTACTATTCGTCCCGACTCTATCAGTTCAGAATGGAAATGGGCAGTGTTGTAGACGACTGTGGAGCTGCGATTGAGCTTAAAGTCCCAGGTTTCGGTGCGGGGGAGGGGGGGGGGGGGTGTATCCTGACACTATCTTTAAACCATAGATAATCGGAAGAAGTTGCAGTGAAAAGAAATCGGCGGTGAGTAGGTGTTTTGGTAGGAAACGATTAACGAAAATTTGCCAATTTGCCATTAAAATTGCACTTCTCACAAACACGAACCGTGTCCAGACCGCCGAAGGCAGCGACTTCTAATTTTCAGAACTTGTTCTACGCACCCTGGCCGACATTGTGGCATCTGTTGCAAGTGTCGAGACCGCGTGGAGAACACCACGCATCGCGTGGAAAGTGAGAGTACTATTCGTCCCGACTCTATCAGTTTGGAATGGAATTGGGCACTATTGTAGACTACTGTAGAGTAGCGATTGAGCATAAAATCGGAGTTTTTTTGTGCCAAATTACCTAACCGGCTCCAAGGTATGATCTTTCGTCTGTACATCGCCCAGATCGTCTGAAGTTTATACCGTTACCATACGTTGAAGTAGCCTTTTGTCATTTTCGCCACTTTCGACCCAGATTTGAGGGTACCTTCCTTCAGCGAAATCTAGCCATGCTCACAACCACGCCCTCTCCCCGTCGGCCCGGGTGCTTCTAAAGATAGAAAGGTCAATGGGGAGGGGCCCGTTAGCAAACAAACGGGGGCAGGCGTAGTTGGTGAAAAACAGCAGGGGGGGGGGGGCACGTGGCCTAGGTAAAAGAAACAATAGGAGGCAGGTGTCCTAGGTAAAAAAACAGCAGGAAGGGGGGGGGGGGGCGCAGATGTCCCCGCTAATTAATTTTAATAACAGGCAAGTGTTCATGGGGCAGGCCCACTGCTCGGTGTTCCAAATTTTCTATAGTACTTGGCCTTGACGGAAACAACACTTCAACAAGAAACAACGGGAAACCTATTTGCAGTAAAGCTGCAAATATAAACATGACTTTAGGACCATTCCATGGACAGTTTAAAGCCTACTGCGATATCAGCGTTTATTACTCTCGAACTTTCACAGCATCACTGCAGTATTTCACCCGAGTCGAGTTCTGACGTCATGCAAGTTTGACGGACATGCTTTCAATTTTGTTATTGAAAACAACATATTTATAATTTCGTGATTACTGATCGGAATTTTGAAAACGACACATGCAATCGCGAAAGAGTTTTCTGAAAAACACGATTCTGCAAAAGGTTTTAGTGAAATTTGATTATTTTTTTTATTTTCAATTTCGATGGCTCTTGTCGAAAAGGTGTTAATCACTGATCGTCCCAAACGAGATCAAAGACTGACGCTGTATATTAATAACACACAGAGAATCTTCTAAGAATATACACGCGCAATCCTAAAATGAAATAAATCAAGTCTTTTTCAGGTTTTACGAGAGAAATATGTCCAATTGTATCATTGAATCATGTTTAGGTATATGTGGGCGAGACATTTTCTATACGGACAAAATACAGACTAAATAAAATATTTGCCATTATTTTCCGCAGACGTATTTTTGTCTTTGCTTCTTGGGGAAATCCATGCTGCTAAATACAACGAAGGAGTGTTATCTAATGAGGTCAGAACCGTCAGGTGGTCGGGTCCGACACCGCACCTCGAAGTAGATTTAGTGGGGGTGTCGATTTTACAAGTAATGTAGGCAGCGTACACGGCATGGGCTGTCTGTCTTTAATCCTATAAACAGGGTTAAGGCTTGATTTTTTGAATACCCTTATTTATTTATTTATTTATTTATTTATTTATTTATTTATTGGTGTTTAAGGTCACATACTTATGCACAATGGCTAATCGTGACCGTGACAGTTTTATAGGCGGAGGAAGCCGGAGTACACGGAGAGAACCACCAAGCAACGACGAGCAACTGTCAGCTCCTCGACATTCTAACTCTGTTCAAGCTCCGCTCAAGCAGGGTTACAGAGGGTGAAGACATATGTTCCATCGACGTGCAGTATGCCTTAGTACACGGCGTCATCGTGCCCCCATGTCGGCAACCGGGCTAAAGTGCCTTGCCCAAGGACACAACGTGAGTCGTCCCGGACGGGGATCGGACTCGGGACCTCTAGCATAGAAGTACAACAGTCTACCACTGAGCCACCACGCTCCCTTGAATACCCTTAACACTATCATACATTATCCCTCATGAATTCTGAGTCTGATAAAAGAGGTTATGTTTACCTATTACATACCCATTTGCTGCCCGAAAACAGCCGATTTTATCAAAATTTTGACGTTTAGCAGCCTGTAGCGGGATTAACAAACGACTAGCGGAATATTCTATCTATGCACTTTGTAAGACCTGCCAATGTCCAATTGTTCTTGAAAATCGCCAACAAGCAGTTAGCGAAATCCACAGAAAATGTAAATTTTAAGCTTTTAAGGGGTATCTCTCCTTATCCAGTCTAAAATAGGTTAAGTTTCATTCTTTTAAATACCCTTACTACTTACAAAACTGATCCTCTGTGAATTCTACGCGAGTAAAAGAAGTTATATTTCTCTGTTACATATCCATTGGGTGCTCTTGGTGTCTGAAAACAATCCATTTTATCAACATTTTGATGTTTAGCAGCTCGTGGAGAGTTAACGAATGCTCAACGGAATATTTTGTCCATGTAACTTGTAATGTCACATGAAGACCCGTGAATGGCCATTTTTTCTTTAAATCTACAAGATGTTTTTAAAGAAATCCAGGGAAAACATGAAATTTTAAGTCTTTGATGGGTACCGCTGTTTAACCAGCCCAAAACGGGTTAAGACCAGCACTAAATGGGTTAATGCTTGGTCTGATGAATTCCACTTCCAAAGAAGGAGGTTATGGTTATCTCGCAGGTACACATTGCGTGCAATGGGTGCCCAAGAACAGTCCATTTTCTCAAAATTTCTATGCTTTGCAGCCTCTGGAGAGTTAACAAACGCTTACCGGAATATTTTGTCTATGTAACTTGTAATGTCACTCCAAGACCTGCAAATGGTCAATTTTTCTTGAATACTTACTAGATTTTTTGGAGAAATCCACAGAAAACTGGAATTTTAAGCTTTTAAGGGGTACATCTTAACCAGGCGAAAATGGGTTAAGACCTCGATTTTTTGAATACCCTTACTATTTACTAAATTTTTCTCTGTCAGTTTTGCATCCGGTAAAAGAAGTTATGTATCTCTGTGGCATTCCCATTTGTTGTTGTTGGTGTCCAAAAACAGACTATTTTTTTCAAAATGTTGACATTTAGCAGCCCATGGAGGGTTAACAAATGCTTACTGGAATATTTTATCCATGCAACCGGTAATGTGACTCCAAGACCTATCAATGGCCATTTTCTGTTGAAAACTTACAAGATGTTTGTAACGAAATCCACGCAAAACATAATTTTTTTTTGGCTTTTGATGGGTATCGCTAATAACAACCCCAAAAGGGTTTAATGCTTGGGTTTTTGAATACCCTTATTACTTACAAAAATGGTCCTCAGTGAATTCCACTTCCAACAAAGGAGATTATGTGTAACTCTCGGACATACATTGCGTGGTGTGTGTGTCCGAAAACAGCCCATTTCAACAAAATTATGATGCTTGGCATTCTGTAGAGGGTTAATAAACGCTCAACGGAATATTTTGTCCATGCCACTTGTAATGTCACACAAAGACCTGCAAGTAGTCAATTTTTCCTGAAAACCTATGGAATGTATTTAGAGAAATCCATAGAAAATGGAAATTTTTAGATTTTAAGGGGTCTCTCTCTTTAGCCTGCCCCAAATGGGTTAAGACTTCGTTTTTTGAATACCCTTACTACTTACAAAAATGTTTCCCTATAGATTGTGCGCTCGATGAAAGAAATCACTTTTCTTTGTGGCGTACCCATTGGGTGCCGTTGGCGTCCAAAAACAGCCCAGTTTATCACAATTTTGAGTTTTAGTAGCCCGTGGAGGGTTAACAAATGCTCACCGAAGTATTTTGTCCATGCAACTTCTATTGTCACATCAAGGCCTGGGAGTGACAATTTTTTCATGAAAATCTACAAGACTCGTTTAGAGAAATCCACGGAAAACCTGAATTTTTTAGCTTTTTGGGGGTATTGCTGTTTAACCAGCCCAAAACGGGTTAATGCTTGGTTTTCTGAACACCATTATTACTTACAAAAATGATCTCCGGTGAATTCCACTTCAAATAAAGGAAGTTATGTTTATCTATCTTGTATCGTTTGGGTGCTCTGGGGGCCTGAAACCGGCCCATTTCATCAAAATTTCGATGTTTGGCAGCCTGTGGAGGGTTACCATATGCATCGCCTAATATGTCGTGTGTATCAAAGGTCGTGACATGGGCAGGTCTAGAAATGATGAATGTTTAAAAAAAATCCTAAAGACGTGTTTCGAGAAAGTGCCGATAAACCCCAATTTTGGCAGTTTTTTGCCAATTCTGGCGAAATAAGGGTTAAATCGAAAATTCCGCTTCGGTACATTTTTAGATTTTTTGCCCCTCTACGCGTGTGCCAAATTGTGTGAAAATCGGTTCGAAAATGGCTTCTGAATCGTACGGACAAAAATGTGTGGAAAAAAAAAAAAAAAAAAAAACCCAAACTAGACTTTATGATTCTGGAGAATCATGGCTTTTCCCGATGAGATTCCATGATTCTTCATGACCCCACAGTGTCTGATGAATTGTTTTTAACTGTCTCACTGAAGTTCCTTCATTGATGTTATGAGAAATGTGAATATAGTAGTCTCAAATGACTTGGCTCGATCCTAATTAACACCATAATTATGGAAACACTGGAATTACCAGCGCGACTGAAGAGAACAATAGCAGCTCTGGGCATCTCTTGCCCTGTCACCTGGACTGTCCGGGAGACAGGCAAGAGAGTCCATCTGAACTTGGAGTTCGTCATTGAAGAGCACAACACCGCCACACCTTCTTCGGGGAGAGGTAGCACCTTTTGTGAGAGGAACCCCTCTCACACTGGTTCTCACCCGAAGAAGCGTGGACCTGGCCCTGAAAAGAAGAAGAGCAAGAAGAAGAGTCTGTCCACCAAGCGCCGGGATTCCAGGCGCCTGGAGGCCTTCCGGAATAGGAAGAAAGAGGTGAGCGAGAGGATGGAGGTCCTGGAGGCAGCTGCCAGTTCCCGTCCTAGTCCCACTAGTACACCCAACCAACTGCCAGCTCCTGAGCCGGTACTGTTGGATGAGGAACGTCTGGTGGAGACTGAGGAGGAACCGGAGGTTGCCTTTTCACCACCTTCCACCACTCACTCCTCACTTCCTTCTCTACCGGACAGCCCGGGTGTGTCAATCTCAACAACACAGCCACCTAAGTCTGCAGTCACCGCCGAAGAATTAAGGAGAATAATATAGATGGGAAGGCGAGCAGTTGAGATGGGAAACCGAATCGCCTCCGAAACCCACGAGTTCAGGGAACAATCCAAGGCAGATCTCAAAAAGAAATTAGACGCAATCCATTCACCAAACTCAACACTAAACTCAACATCGTCGACTTCCACATCACAATCTCAACCAACTCCAAAGAAAAAGAGCCGGAAGAAGCCTAGATGGGGTTAAGCCACCTCCCTCCTTCCTTTTCCTCCTCCACCGCGCCTTGACGTCCTACAACAACAACAAACAGCTAACGAGGGTCGAAAGGGGCTTGTCCTCCAAATCGTCCCTGCGCGCCTTCGGCGCGTCAAACCATTTCGTTCGTCTCAAATGACTCAGTTGATAAGAAAATTGTTTAGGTAAAAAACATCATTAACGGTGGAGTGGGCTAATATCAATATCGTCGTCCGACAAGTTAATGACCCACAAAAGGAGTTATGTTTGTTTCACACATACCCACTGAGTGCTGTGTCTATTTGAAAATGATCCATTTTATCTCAAATGCATCCAAAATATTGATGTCTGGCAGCTTGTAGAGGGTTAACAAGTACTAACAGGAATATTTTTCCATGCAACTTGTAATGTCACACTAAGAACTGCAAATGGCCATTTTTTCTTTAAAATCTTCCAAGATGTTTTCAGAGAAATCCCTGCGCATATGCTCTTTTCCAATTCAACGTGACGAAATGCGACATTCATGTCGCTCTTCATGGAAAGTGATGCCACAACTATTCATGAACAAGGAGTGAAAATTTCATGGAAATCTGCCTAGAATTGGTTGAGATATGGTGTTTTGGAGAGAGGAGGTAATTGTTTGAATTTGGTCCTTCCTTTTCAAGCCAGTTCGAAAAAAGACGTCGGGAATGGGCGCAGAATCCTTCAGTGCCTCCTCGCCGGAGTAAGTCCACTTAAATGTTACAATTGTGTGTGACTGGTGGAGAGTTGACTGTAAATGGAAGTTGCTTCTTTAAGACAGCCACCAGGGACCCCAACACAACCTTTAAACCTACGAGAATCTCAGAAGTTTAAAGTCAAGAGAAATTGGTGGTGATTGGGTTTCTGGCAGGCAGGAAAAGATTGACGAAGATTTGCATATTGGACATTAAAATAGCACTTCAGACATACACGAACGGTGTTCAGACCGCTGGAGGCAGCGACTTGAAATTTTCAGAACTTGTTCTACGAACCCTGGCCGACATTTTGGGATCTGTTTGGAGTGTCTGGACCGCGTGGAAAACATCACGCATCGCTTGGAATGTGAGAGTACTATTCGTCCCGACTCTATCAGTTTCGAATGGACACCGGCAGTGTTGTAGACGACTGTAGAGCTGCGATTGAGCATAACGTCCCAGGTTTCGGTGCCACATTGCCTAACCAGCCCCAAAAGAGCGGCGGGGGAGGGGTATCCTGACACTATCTTTAAACCTTAGATAATCCTCAGAAGTTGAAGTGAAAAGAAATCGGCGGTGAGTAGGTTTTTTGGCGGGTAACGATTAACGAAAATTTGCCAATTAGACATTAAAATTGCACTTCTCACAAACATGAAGCGTGTCCAGATCGCTGAAGGCAGCGACATCTAATTTTCAGAACTTGTTCTACGCACCCTGGCCGACATTTTGGCATCTGTTGCGAGTGTCGAGGCCACGTGAAGAACACCACGCATCGCGTGGAAAGTGAGAGTACTATTCGTCCCGACTCTATCAGTTTGGAATGGACTTGAGGACTGTTGTAAACTACTGTAGAGCAGCGATTGAGCATGAAGTCGGAGTTTTTTGTGCCAAATTGCCTAACCGGCTCCAAGGTATGATTTTTCGTCTGTACATCGCCCAGATCGACTGTAGTTTATACCGTTACTATACGTTGAAGTAGCCTTTTGTCATTTTCGCCACTTTCGCCCCAGATTTGAGAGTACCTTCCTTCAACCCCATTTTATAGCAAAATCTCCCAACAACGCCCTCTCCCCGTCGGCCCGGGTGCTTCTGAAAATAGAAAGGTCAATGAGTAGGGGCCCGTTAGCAAACAAACGGGTGCACGGCAGGTGTACTTGGTGAAAAAACAGTTGTGTGAACATCCCCAGAAGTGAAAACCTATGCTCAGTGGCTGTAATCAAGATGTTAATTTAGACTCCCATTACGGCCAAGATACTACAGAATGCAAATGGGTGGGTGGCGGGCATCATCACTGGATCTAATGTTGTATTTCATGTTTTCTTTATATTCTATTTATTTTTTTGATCTCTCTCTCTCTCTCTCTCTCTCTCAGTTTAATTTGTGTTTGTCTATAATGTTTATATTTAGATTTTGCTAGATTATGTTATTTATGGAATACGTTCTGCCATATTGTAAATTATTAGTCATAGTCACCGTACAGGAACGGAGGGGCTTCTAAGTGGTAAGCACTTGTCCTCCAATCCTGATTTGCATTGTCAAATGGCAAATAAAATATGTTTAATCTAATCTAACAGTAGGTGTGTGTGTGGGGGGGGGGGGTGGGTGGGGGGCATGTGTCCTACGTAAACAATCAGCAGGGGGCAGGTGTCCTAGGTAAAATAAACAGCATGGGGGGTGGGGGGATGTTCCCGCTAATTAATTTTAATAGCAGGCAGTTTTTCATGGGGCAGGTGTCCTATCCCACTGGTACTTGGCCTTGATGGAAATAACATTTCAACAAGAAACAACGGGAAACTTATTTGCAATAAAGCTGCAAATATAAACTTGATTTTAGGACCATTCCATGGACATTTTAAAGCCTACTGCGATATCAGCGTTTCTTACTCTCGTACTTTCACTACACCGCAGTATTTTACCCGACTCGAGTTCTGACGTCATGCAAGTTTGACCGACATGCTTTCAATTTTGTTATTGACAACAACATATTTATAATTTCGTGCTTACTGATCCGAATTTTGAAAACGACACACGCAATCGCGAAAGCGTTTTCTGAAAAACACGATTCTGTAAAAGGTTTTAGTGAAATTTGATTATTTTTTTTATTTTCAATTTCGATGGCTCTTGTCGAAAAGGTGCTAATCACTGATCGTCCCAAACGAGATCAAAGACACGCCGTAGTTTAATAACAGACAGAGAATCTTCCTAGAATATACATGCGCAATCCTAAAATGCAATAAATCAAGTGTTTTTTCACGTTTTATGAGAGAAATATGTCCAATTGTATCATTGAATCATTTTTAGGTATATGTGGGTGAGAAATTTTCTATACGGACAAAATACAGGCTAAATAAAATATTTGCCATCATTTTCCGCAGACGTATTTTTGTCTTTGCTTCTTGGGGAAATTTCTTGCTGCTAAATACAACGAAGGTGTGTTATTTGATGTGGTCAGAACCGTCAGGTGGTCGGGTCCGAAACCGCACCTCGCAGAAGATTTAGTGGGGGGTGTCGATTTTACAAGTAATGTAGGCAGCGTACACAGCATGGGCTGTCTGTCTTTAATCCGACAAAACAGGGTTAAGGCTTGGTTTTTTGAATACCCTTATTTATTTATTTATTTATTTATTTATTTATTTATTTATTTATTTATTTATTTATTTATTTATTTATTGGTGTTTAAGGTCACATACTTCTGCACAATGGCTAATCGTGACCGTGACAGTTTTAGAGGTGGAGGAAGCCGGAGTACCCGGAGAGAACCACCAAGCATCGACGAGCAACTGTCAGCTCCTCAACATTCCCACTCTGTTCAGGCTCCGCTCAGGCAGGGTTACAGAGGTTGAAGACATGTGTACCATCGACGTGCAGTATGCCTTAGTACACGGGGACATCGTGCCCCCATGTCGGCAACCGGGCCAAAGTGCCTTGCCCAAGGACACAACGTGAGTCGTCCCGGACGGGGATCGAACTCGGGACCTCTAGCATAGAAGTACAACAGTCTACCACTGAGCCACTACGCTCCCTTGAATACCCTTAATACTATCATACATTATTCCTCAGGAATTCTAAGTCTGATAAAAGAGGTCATGTTTATCTATTGCATACCCATTTTGCTGCCCGAAAACAGCCGATTTTATTAAAATTTTGACGTTTAGCAGCCTGTAGAGGGATTAACAAACGACTAGCGGAATATTCTATCTATGCAATTTGTAAGACCTGCCAATGTCAAATTGTTCTTGAAAATCCCCAACAAGCAGTTAGCGAAATCCACGGAAAATGTAAATTTTAAGCGTTTAAGGGGCATCTCTCCTTATCCAGTTCAAAATGGGTTAAGTTTCATTCTTTTAGATACCCTTACTACTTACAAACCTTAAACACCAATTAGATTCCATGATTTTTCTTGACCCCCACAGTGTCTGATGAATTGTTTTTAACTGTCTCACTAAAGTTCCTTCATTGATGTTATGAGAAAGGTGAGTAAAGTAGTCTCAAATGATTCGGTTTGGTTTTGATAAAAAAAATGTTTAGGTAAAACCCATCATTAATGGTAGAATGGGTTAATATCAATATCAATGTTTCCCTATCAGTTTTGCGTCCGGTAAAAGAAGTTACGTTTCTCTGTGGCATTTCCGTTTGATGTTCTTGGTGTCCAAAAACAGACTGTTTCCTCAATTTTTTTTACATTTAGCAGCCCATGAAGGGTTAACAAATGCCTACCAGAATAATTGATTCATGCAACTGGTCATATGACACCAAGACCTATCAACGGCCATTTTCTCTTGAAAACCCCCCAAAATGTTTGTAAAGAAATCCAGGGAAAACGATTTTTTAAGCTTTTGATGGGTATCCCTGTTAACGTCCCCAACAGGGGTTAACGCTTGGCTTTTTGAATACCTTTATTACTTACAAAAATGGTCCTCTGTGAATTCCACTTCAAACAAAGGAGATTATGTTTATCTCTCATGTATACATTAGGTGATGTGCGTGTCTGAAAACAGTCCCATGTTAACAACATTACGATGCTTGGCAGCTTGTAGATGGTTAAAAAACGCTCACCGGAGTATTTTGTCCATGCAACTTTTAATGTCACATAAAGACCTACGAATAGTCAATTTGTCTTGAAACCCTACAAGTTACCGTTAGGGAAATTCACAGAAAATGGGAATTTAAAGCTTTCAAGGGATATCTGTCTTTAGCCTGTCCAAAATGGGTTAAGACGTCGACTTTTGAATACCCTTACTACTTACAAAAATGTTTCCATATAAATTGTATGCGCGATAAAAAAAGGCACTTTTCTTTGTGGTGTACCCTTTGGGTGCTGTTGGTGTGCAAAAACAGCCCATTTTATCGCAATTTTGACATTCAGCAGCCCGGGGAGGGTTAACTAATGCTGACCGGAATATTTTGTTCATGCGACTTGTAATGTCACACCAAGACCTGCAAATAGCCGATTTTTCTTGAAAACCTACAAGATGTTGTTAGAGAAATCCACAGAAAACGGGTATTTTAAGATTTTAATGGGTATGTCTCTTTAACCATCCCAAAATGGGTTAAGACGTCAAATTTTGAATACCCTTACCACTTTCAAAAATATTTTCCGATCAATTTTGCGTCCGATAAATGAAGGCCCCTTTCTCTGTGGTATATCGTTTGGGTGCTGTTGGTGTCTAAAAACATCCCATTTTATCACAATTTTTACGTTTAGCAGCTCGGGGAGGGTTAACTAATGCTGACCGGAATATTTTATCCATGCAACTTGTAATGTCACACCAAGACCTGAGAGTGACCAATTTTTCTTGAAAATCTACAAGACTCGTTTAGATAAATCCACGGAAAACATGAAGTTTTGAGCTTTTTGGGGGTATTGCTGTTTAACCAGCCCAAAACGGGTTAACACTTGGTTTTCTGAACACCCTTATTACTTACAAAAATGATCTTCGGTAAATTCCACTTCCAATAAAGGAAGTTATGTTTACCTCTCGGGTATCGTTTGGGTGTTGTGGGGGTCTGAAAAGGGCCCATTTCATCAAAATTTCGATGTTTGGCAGCCTGTGGAGGGTTACCATATGCATCGCCAAATATGTCGTGTGTATCAAAGGTTGTGTCATAGGTAGGTCTAGTAATGATGGATGTTTAAAAAAAATCCTAAAGACGTGTTTCGAGAAAGTGCCGATAAACCCCAATTTTGGCAGTTTTTTACCAATTCTGGCGAAATAAGGGTTAAATCGAAAATTCCGCTTCGGTACATTTTTAGATTTTTTGCCACTCTATGCGTGTGCCAAATTGTGTGAAAATCGGTTCGAAAATGGCTTCTGAATCGTACGGACAAAAATGTGTGGAAAAAAAAAAAAAAAAAAAAACCCCAAAAAAAAAAAAAAAAAAAATAATAATCCGTAGAAAAACAATAGTCTTTTCCAGAGGGAAAAGCCTAAAAAAAAAAAAAAAAAATAATAATAATCCGTACAAAAACAATAGTCTTTTCCAGAGGGAAAAGCCTAAATATGAAGTTTGATTTTTACCAAACACGAAAGGCAGACGACACTTGCAAATAAAATTCTTGAATAACTAATTTTTAAAATTTTTTGCGTCAAAATTAGCTTATGACCCCTCATTGGAACGAGCTTGTTCCAATGAGGTATCATAAGCTATGTTTTTGAGACAAAAAGTGAAAAAAAATAATGAAAATTGGATGGTGCTATTTCTGAATAGCGCTGGCCGGTATTTGACCGTTACGTTGGGTAAAGGGTTAACTATAGAAAATGTACTGGTTTCACTCACGAGGGTACGGTACAAGACTATTCTTATATTCTCAATTATTTAAAAGTAGAAAATTGGTTATTTATTTATTTATTTATTTATTTATTTATTTATTTATTTATTTATTGGGGGTTAAAGACACTTTCGACAGCCAGAGTCACCCTGTGTCGTACAGTTTTACGGGTGGAGGAATCCGGAGAGAGCCACCGAGCAACAGCAAGCAACTGTCAGACTCCCTAACGTACTAACTCCACACAAGCAGGGTTAGTATTGGTTGAAGACAAGAGCACCATCGACGTGCAGTACGCCATAGTACACAACTCCACCGTGCCCCCACGTGGGCTTGCAAGTGGGATGAAGTGTCTTGCCCAAGTACACAACGCGGTTGCCGCAGGTGGGGTCCGAACCGATAAAATTGGTTCTCACGGGAAGAGTTCTCGAGAATGAAAACCGATTCTCGTGAATAGGGACAGATTTTAAGTTCTGGAGTTTTTCTTTCACCGCTTTACTCAGGGCTTATATTTCGATGAGAATCCGAGAATCGATTCACGCAAAGTTTCGCGCAGCAAAACCAGCAAGAATCCATGTAGATTCTCGCTGCATCTCTGCTGGGTTCCGCGTGGAAATTCGTTTGTCAATTTAAACCTTAACCTAACACAGCGGAGTAAATTTACCAATACAAGGCTAACATGACCTGAAATATCCTGAGATTTTGTCAATAAAATGGTACAAATATGGCTGTCACTGGAACCGGCTCAATGAACCGGTTCCAATGACAGCCATATTTCTAAGGTTTTATTGGGAAATATTGTTTATTTTTTAACCAACTGTCAAGTTTAGTTTAAGTTTTAAAAATCAAAAAGCTGTGTTGGTTAAAGAGTTAATATGTGTACTGTTATCAGTATACAACACAGCTTCAACCATAATGGCCTCACGTGATACTGGGATACTCATAGCAGGTATGGGTTCTCGCAACCATTTTCACGAGAATCCAAATGGATTCTCCTAAATTTAGATGAACATAGGCCCTGTTTGCTCATACCTCGTTATGGCTGCAGCCGTCCCCAAAGGGAGCACACATCTTACCCAAGGTTACCAAGGCTCCCGAAATGTATCACATAGCACATATTTTTTCTTTCTCTGGTATACTTATTTATAACAGCGATTTCGGGGTCCATCTATGGACAGGGTTGGCCCGGTGGGGGCTAGTGTCCCCCATTCATCGGTGGGAAAATAAAATATTATAATATGGTCTTATAAAGCTCACCTTATCACTAGGGAAAGGTTGGACTTCATTCAGCGATTGAGATTTGAGCTTTTGGGTAAGATATCTGAGCATATCTGCCCCTGTCGTCGACAGAGTTGGTTCCAGTGGTCATTCAATGCCTCTTTAATCTTTTTCTTCTCCCCGCCGTCTTCAGCCGGTTTTGAACACTTTGCCACGGGCCCGGCGACGAATAAACCCGATAGCCGGTCCACCTTTTACAACCTACAAAATTTTGAACACAATAAATCGATTGCAAACCACAAACTCAACATTATAACCTAATGTCGATACAAGATTATAGAAATCCTCAACGAATATCTGTCACTGTACCTATGCCGTTTGCATTATCCTATGTTCATTTCACACACATTACAGCCTTCAATTCTGTAGTAAAACAGCGTAAAGCAGAGAAGAATGTGTTGGTTTGGTCTATTTCAATCACCGGCTTTCAGTTTACAAATGGGGGCGCATGCTCGTTAGGAAGTCGGTCAGTGAAAAAATCGTATTGTTAATTCCGTTTTAACAACCCGAGAATTCATGTTGCTTATTATGTTATAGCAATATAAACACATTATATGGATAAATATATACCGATATTTTCCCAAAAATATCATTTCTTTGTGTCACAGAAAACCGTCCTTGACAGTTAGATCCTAAACACCCCTACGTTTGTGGCAAATGGAATATGTGTACCATTTCATTGGTTGATAACGGCAATATCAGTGAGGTTTTCAAGCGAAATATTGGCAGTTCGCCAAGAATCTGTCAGCAATTAACTTTGTGGCGCGGAAAATCACACACTTTTACTATAATGTATTCCAATATCGGTTTTTAAAATTCGTGTACATGTCTTTCAAGGATTCTGTCAAATTAACAGTTCTAGGAGACGAACATAAAATTGAGGGATTTTAAATGCGAATTGATTGTTTTTTGTTCAAAGAGAGTAACAGACTTTTCATTCATGCGAACAGCGCGCAATGACTGACGAGTGATTCGCTCATATATAATGAATGGAGAGAAGCGGGGGAACAAACATCGATCTACTCTAACTCGCGGAAAGCGTATTCAAAGCGTATCAACATTTTTCACGAAGAATGGCAAACAGTCGGAATCCAGTTGCGCTGGATATGAAAAAGAAACAATATTTTCTGGGTTCGGGAGCTGTTCTCGGAACAGAGCACAGACAGGAATTTATTTTTTTTGCTGATGACGGGGTCAGCGAGAGGAATTTGGGGCCCAAGGGTATGGAGCCCGATAGGTGACAGGTTTCACTCTTATTTTATTTCGTTTTAACGAAACAATATTTCGAAATAACGAAATATTATTTCGTTTTAACGAAATATTTATTTCGAAATAACGCAATATTATTTCGTTTTAACGAAATAATTATTTCTTTTTAACGAAATACTATTTCGAAATAACGAAATATTATTTCGTTTTAACGAAATAAGTAGAATCTATCTGTAGCGGTAGGCAGGGCCAGATTACACCGCCTCGCTACTTTTTGATTGCAAATTCTGCATACTTAGCTAGTAACACGGTAATGTATTCTAGAAAAATATTACTTTTACTCATTAAAATAAATGACTTCACTATATTGTTGAATAAATTTAGTCGTATTCACTTGAATCACTCGCCAATCAATTAACGTTATGATCTTTCTGTGTTTAGCGATATGTGTATTAGGGCTGTCACGATTTTTCAATTTAGGAATCGATTAATCGTCGCAAATAATCGATAATAATCGATTAATCGTACCTAGATGACCCCCTCCCCCACACCCCCTCTCCCTCTCTTTGAAGTCGATAAAAATGAAGTTCAAGTCAGCTGACCTACCTGAAGTAAACAACGAAGACGATCAACTTTCAGGTACATTCAAAGCTTTGATGTTCTGAACTTTTGAACTGTCAGTGTAATAATCAAGACCGGTCGGCAGTAGCGATCTTCGCAACTGCCGACCGGTCTTGATTATTACACTGACGGTTCAAAGATTCAGAACATCAAAGCTTTGATGAATGTACCTGGAAGACAAATACTTCCAACGGCTTCTTGGGGTTTAATATCGATGTTCTTAACTCAATACCTTTAGAAACAATAGTTTTTTCATCAAATTTTCTTTTAATTATTAAACATCTAAAACGGGATACAATTTACCGATTATTCGACAACGAAAAATACTAATCGATTTCGCCGTGACCGATCAACAATCGATTGATCGATTGATCGTGACAGCCCTAATGTGTATAAAGGAATATTCCCAGTGTTTTTTTTTTCATGCTATTCCGTATATCATAGAGTGGTTTATCGGTACAGAAAAAAACTGAAGTGGCAGAATGTCCATGGGTGCCCCCTCCCCCCCTACACGCTTGTCCCCCCTCCCCTCCAAAAAAAAACCATTCTGATTGCAGGCCCGATACCGATAGACTATAAATGGCCGACAAAAAGTAGAGATGGAAAACAGAGAACGGTATTATAAGATGCATATATATAGGTGTACGGCCATGGGGGCCCGAGAGGGGGGGGGGGGAGGGGGACTGCGATGTGGGGGAAAGCAATTTTTTCTGGCAGTTTCCATAATATTTTGAGCCAAGCTTCATTGACCTTCCTGCAGATTCAAACACCCAGTCTTGTCTTCATATAGGGGGTACTGCCCTATAAGACCAAACTTGGAACCACAGTCCGTAATATAATTTTTTTTTGGCGTGGTACGTGTTACAGGAAATTCCATACCCAAAAATTTTATTACGGACTTTGGGTGCTAGTTTGGACTGCAGTCTTATCAGAGTGAAAACGTGTCTGATGATTTTGGATTCACGGGCGTAACAGTTTATTTTAAAACATTTCCCGGGAGAGCGTGCCCCCATGCTGTGGGGGGTGGGGGGGGGGGGGTGGCGAACCGCCGCCTATAAACATTTCTGCCGGAAATTTTCACATTCTGTTTGAAAATAATTGCTGAATTTGTATGAATCGAAAGCAAACAGCTTCAGATTTTGAAATGTCAAACATTATATTGTTAACATTATTGACTAAAATCAGCAGCTGGACAAGTTACAACTGAGGCATCCGGAGGTTCTACAATTGTTCTCAGAGCCCCAGATTTAAAACAATTTCTCTGGGGAGGCTCCCGATCCCCACCAAGGTAGGATGACACCCCCCCTGCCATACACTCCCCCACCTCCGTGCTGCACACCTCGGGTATGCCTTCGGCACATAAAAGTCCGCCCCCCCCCCCCCACCCACTCCTCTATGTCCGATTTTTAAATACGGTAGGCGCTCGGTCTGCGGTAGAAGGCCGCCAGCCCCCGCTCTCCCACCTCGGTTCCACGTGCCTCAATGATGCCGGAAAAAATCTTCCAGCCCCTTCTAAAAAATTGCCCGTACAACTATGATAAAATGACGTTCCCCTTTAAAGTTTTGAAAAAAAAATTCAAAACTTTGGTTCAAAACTGGTTTTAGCGCCCAACGGCCCCGACCCCCCCCCCCCCTCCCCCCGCCGTCCCTACCAATACTGCGGACTCAATGTAACACTAAATTGAAAAGATTCACAACTTCACGACGATTAGAAGGTATTTTGATTCGATGATATTAAACCCTTTACCCAACGCAGACGATATCAAAATTTATTATTTTAAATATCATTTCTTGAAATTTTTCAAAACATTTCAACAAAACCATATCATGTGACCACTCGTTGGAACGAGCTCGTCGAGCTCGTTCCAACGAAGGGTCACATGATATGGTTTTGTTGAAATTATTTGAAAAATAATATTTTTTTCAACCGCTGAATTTGCATATTCCTGCCGGCGGATGCGGTCGATTCGTTGGGTAAAGGGTTAATACACTACGCGGGAGCGCGATGGCTAAGTGGTAACGGCTTGGACTTTAAACCGAAAGGTTCACGGTTCGATCCCCGCCAGGGGTTACTGCGTTGTGTCCTTGGATAAGGCACTTCACCCCGATTGCCCATGTGGGGGCACAGTGGCGCCGTGTAGGCCTACGTCAATGGCGCACTTCTCTTCAACTAATGCTAACCCTGCTTGTGTGGAGTTGGGGAGTCTGGCAGTTGTTCGCCGTTTTCAGTGGTTCTCTACGGGTACTCCGGCTTCCTCCAGCCGTAAAACTGTCCGACACGAGGTGACCATGGCTGACGAAAGTGTCGTTAAAAGCCAAATAAATAAGTAAACACAAATACACTACGCCCTGAGTTAGCCGAGAAATGGCGCGCCTTTCAAAATGTGTGTCTCTGCAACCACTTTTCTTTCTACCAATCTGTCTGTCGCCAATACTTTCGAATGCAGGCAAATCTAGTTTTAACTGAACCCGCCCGACAACCAGTGAGTCATCATCGAGATGCTTCAGATAAAAAAAAAACCTACGGACGTTTGACTATGATTGTCACAGAGTGTTATAAAAACGACCTGCCAGAAATCACAAAACGGGACCGATAACAGAAGCGCACCAGAAAGGAGGAACTCAGCATATTCTTCCATACACATGTGAAAACTGGAAAGATTGTAATGTCAATTGATTTGCGAGTGTTTCAAGAGAATATGACTCAATTTATAGCACAATAAAGTGAAGTCCTTAATTTTAATGACTAAAATTCATATTTTGTTGCCATACGTAACTTTGTTACAAAGCTAAACAAGCAGCATTTGCAATCAAAAAGTAGGGAGGCGCTCGAAGCTGAACCAACAAAACACCACAAACGGCTACGGATATTTATTTCTTTAAAACGAAATAATTATTTCGTTAAAACGAAATAAATATGTTGGTACATGGGGTCGCCCCTCCCACACCTCCTCCAGATCCTAAAGGCCCGGAGGTGTGGGAGGGGCAGTGTGGCCATCGTCCAGAGACCACTAACATAGAGATATGAAAACATGTGGGTTTTAGGAACAGGCTGTTGTGGTAATCATTATTTTCTAAGGCTAGGAGGGCTAGTTTTCGCTCTCCTCAATTTATTTAAGGCGAGCAGTAGGCGAGCGAATAAATCGCTCTCCTGAAAATACCAGGCCTGGGGGCATTGAAAAAATACTGCGACAGCAGATTTGCAAAAATTTTTTTAAAAATGTTCTGCTGAACCAATGGTCAGAATCTTTTGATATTTGGTACAGCATCCATGGGGGGTCAGACACAAGTTTGTTAAAATGAAGCCCCATGGTTCATATATGGGCTCAGTACAGGAGACCGGATTTTTTACTCTGGGCAATGTAGGGAATAATCTTTAATCTCTTCAGAACCACCAGTCAGAATCTTTTAATGTTTGGCATATCATTGTTATGAGGGCAGGACTGGGAGCAGTTAACGTTTCAAACGTTAACGAGTTAAATTATTTTAACAACGTTAAAACAATTTAACCTAGTTAATAACGTTTAACTTTGAAGATTATAATTGTATAATATGTAGCATTCCGTCGTTATCTTGTGTTCACCCAAGCCGGATCGCGCGTGCCGATGACGTCGAATTTTGCGCCATTTGGCGAAATTGAAGAACACAAATATAGATGTCCGGCAATTATAGACGACCCATTGATTTGGCGGAGAGACCATGAAGCCATCATACCAACGTTGGCGAAGTTGGCCCGCCGATATTTGACGATATAGCAAATATCAGCTTTATCGGAACGCCTATTTTCCATGTTAGGACGGTATTTGAGCAACGGCGTTTATCTCTTTATGAAGATACGGCCGCAACGATTGAATTCTTAAATGAAAACATTGCTGTATGTTAGACTTTACGATAACCCGAGAGAACTATCTTAACTACAGTTCGTAAGTTCAATTATATTCAAATTCAAATCAATAAAAATGGCCGAAGTTATTAACATTTTGTTCATTTTAACATTTAACGTCATTTAACTCGTTAACGCAGAATTATTTAACACGTTAACGTGTTAAGGAAAATGTTTAATTCCTCCCAGCCCTGTATGAGGGTCAGATTCAAGATTGTTCAAACCAAGTCCCTAGGTTAATATTAGGGCTTCCTATGGAAGCCCAAATTTTAACTTAGTGCAAAATGGGGGATAATTTTTAAAAATCTTTTCTTCAGATCCGCCAGTCAGAATTCTTTCATATTTGGTATACAACATCTCTAGGGGAGTAAAATTCAATTTTGTTCAAATCGGTTCCCTAGGTTAATATTTGGGCTCCCTGTGGTAGGCCAAATTGTAACTTAGTGCAATATGAGGAAATTTCTTAAAAACAATTCTTCTTCAGATCCACCAGTCAGAATGCTCTCGTATTTGGTATACAACATCTCTTAGGGTGTCAGATTCAAGTTTGTTCAATTCGAGTGCCTGGTTTAATATTTGGACTCCCTATGGCAGGGACCGACCTGGGCATGCGCCAGTGCGTATTTGGTTCTGAAACATCAGGACCTGGCTCTTAAATCTCAGAAATAGGCTTCTCGGTTGGCGCGTAACTTCTCAGATCATATTTTGATATTCTTTCGATGGATAATCGAGAGAGACACTCTTACATGTATTATATATATGATTATCATTTATCATTGTTGTAGAGTGCTTAAGTTAATACTTCAAGTCTTAATTACCAAGCATTAATCTTCACTGTGGTTTCTGATCAAGTCTTGGCTGCCTAAATAGGCAGCCAAGACTTGATCAGAAACCATAGTGAAGATTAATGTTTGCTATAGTGTACTAAATGAAAATGATGAGAGCTATTACATACTTGCAGTGTGTGTTACAAACAGCAGTGTGACTCCGTAAATTGAAATCTGGCGCATGAATTGAAAAAATAGGCTCCGAGGCTAGAGCGTATTTTAAATAGTCCTGATCGGTCCCTGCTATGGGAACCCGAATTTTAACTTAGTACTATATGAGGGAATTTCTTCAAAAATCTTCTTCTTCAGATTCACCAGTCAGAATGCTTTCATATTTGGTATACAACATCTCTCGTGGGGTGAGATTCAAGTCTGTTCAAATCGAGTATCTGGGTTTATATTTGGGCTCCCTATGGGAGTCGGAATTGGCAATGTAGCTGAAGAATTAGAAATGTTGTATTAAGTACTCTCGAGAGGTGTGTAACTAAGATAAATCCACATAGATTGTATCAAGGGGCTCCATAGGGGAGCTCCACTTTTTACATTACGATTAACTGATGAAAAGGCTTGATGCTTGGACTATTTTAGTCACTTCTGGAGGGCTCAAGGATTGACAATGTATCCTATGGAGATCGATTGCTCAATGTAGATTCATTCTTGGACTCTGTTTATATCAGGTGCTCTTCAAGTTAAGCGCTTCAAGCCCCATGAGGCCTCTTGTTTAAATTTACATGACGATGGTCTGAAAGACCATTTCCAAGAAAATTCAAAGAACTCAAATCTGACCCAAAATATTATTTGTACAGTATATTAGTTATATATGGACATAAAACTTGATTTTAAAATCTTTCCCTCCACGCAAAAATGGTTTCAGTTTATTTTATAAGAGTTTAACCCTTTACCCAACGAATCGGCCGCATCCGCCCGCGTAATATGCAAATTCAGCAGTTGAAAAAATATTATTTTTCCAAAAATTTCAACAAAACCATATCATGTGACCCCTCGTTGGAACGAGCTCGTTCCAACGAGGGGTCACATGATATGGTTTTGTTGAAATGTTTTGAAAAATTTAAAAAAAAATTATTTAAAATAATAAATTTTGATATCGTCTGCGTTGCGTAAAGGGTTAATTCACACCCAGGATTGGAGGTGGTGTATGTCTGTCTCTAGAGGCGGCGGAAGCTCGATCAAAGTGGAGGGGCACAAATATTCAAAGCTATCACGGCTCGTCCCGGTGAGACAAAAGTTACAGCCTTATATCGGTAAATGTACCATGACACACTATAGGCCTTGTCTCTCGTTAAGATGAGCATGGCGCGGTGTCGTCACTGTCCAATCCATTTCTTCTGCTTCAATCATATTCCAACCTGAAGGCTAGCCTTCGGGTTGTAAGATGGTTGAAGTAGAAGAAAGGACCGAAGCGCTCGAAGGTTTGATTCTTTGGCCAAATGTTTGGATTTGCAAATAATATATTACAGGAATGTCTGTACATTGACACGTTAAAGGTTAGCTCCCGAGAAAATTTTGAAAATTGAACACTCTGAGAGTGTTCGAGCTCGTTCCAACGAGGGGTCATAACCTATGTTTTTGAGACAAAAAATGAAAAAATAATGAAAATTAATTGGCGATTTTTGAGAATAGCGCTGGCCGGTTTTGGCCGTTACGTTGGGTAAAGGGTTAATTTGAAATTTTTCAGGTCATATTGGCCCATTATTTACACACAAATCATTAAATTCATGGAAATGAATATCTGTCTCAATAGCACAGGCAGGCAGCGAAACATGCAGGCTGGTAGGTACCACTTTGCTGAACAGCGATCGCGAAACATAAACGGAAAGTGACAGTTAGAATCGCCGTAATATCAGGTGACGCAAGTCTTTTTTTTATAAATTAAGGGTGGCAATTTAGTCAGTTTTCAAAATTAACTCCCACTGCCCACCAAAATAAATACAAGTCTGCATGGTTTGATTGTTGGTGACTACCCAGTCCGAGTAACCCACCCTGGGTTACTCGGACTGGGTAGTCACCAACAATCAAATCAAATGATGCAGACCTTTATTTCATTTAGTGGCCAATGGAAAGTAACGTAAATCAGATTGATTTATATGCGGGGAGAAGAATTAGGCTTATGGACCAATTGTCTGTGAAGACAATTTCATGGCATGCCTGACGAAGTGATGTTCTCACTGGAGATAATGACAACTTCACTGTCTTCACACCACCGAAGTAAATGCTTTGCCGCCTAAGACGCACCTTTGTCACAAAGTAAGTTACGATGTTATTAACTCATTTACCACCGACGAAGTTATACCACATCATACTGAAAGGTACCAACAACTTACTACACATCCAATTAATGAAGTCGAAACTGATTTTTTTGCCGCCATCAACAAAATTTGGTAAGTCACAGAGATTATGCGTTCATATCATTACCGTCGTTATTTTATCTTGTCGGGTAAATTAATTTCCTTAATTTTTCCATTTTTTTTTCGGGGGGGGGGGGGTGGAGGTGGGGGTGGGGGCACTGTTATTTTTAGGGGGAAGTCCCCCCACCCAAACCCCCATGGCTATGCCACTGGGAGAGCAGAGTAAGGATTTCGGGGAGCCCTGGCCCTCCATGGATACGCAACTGGAGTGAATTAAGGAATTGTGTTCTTCAATAGTTTCTAGATCATGGTATTGAACACTGGCTGTGGCCCGAGTCTCTGAACGACGAGAGAGAGAGAGAGAGAGAGAGAGAGAGAGAGAGAGAGTATATGAGAAGGAGTAAACGGAGACCTGACGGACATTCGCGACTTTTGCAGTCCAAATTCGGAAAATAGGGCCTATTGCGAGATGTCACATCCCAGGAAAAAAAATCCGAACTGCATTGAACAAGTCACCATTTCATCATCGAATTTCTGTGCGAAATTAATGATATTAGGCCTATATTGATAAAAGAGGAGCGTCTCCATCAGGGTGCCTAAATTTGGAATGATATAGACTGGCCACTTTTATTCCAATTCAGTCACCCCATAACTTACATCGTCATGAATATCGATGTTCGATAAAGTTATCTCCCTTGAAATTATTAGACGCGCGAGGAAGGCCCGTTTAAGCAAGTAATTGTTGAGAAAACGCCCATGACACCAGTAGAAAAAAGAAGCCAAGTTTCCTTTCGTTACTTTTAATAAACGAAAACATCAGACAGCACCCAGAGCTGTCTGTTGTTTTCGTTTATTAAAAGTAGCAAAAGGAAACCCGGCATTTTATGGCAAGTTAACTAGAAGCAACTGGTTTCACAGATAGGGCATAATCTGTCATTAAGAATATCTATCAGTATCACACCTCCAACACCAGTGTCCTCTTATGCTCTTCGGTTAGCGAATGCGTTGTCCTTGGGCAAGGCACTTAACCCCGACTGTCCACTTGGGGGCACGATGACGCCGTGTACTAAGGCGTACTGCACGTCGATGGTGCGCATGTTTTTAACCAATCTAACCCTGCCTGTGCTGCAGTGCGGAGTTACGATGTTGGGGAGCTGGCAGCTGCTCGTCGTTGCTCGGTGGTTCTCTCCTGGTAACCGGCTTCCCCCACCCGTAAAACTGTCACGGTCATGATTAGCCATTGTGAATAAGTATGTGACCTTAAACACCAATAAATAAATAAATAAATAAATAAATAAATAAATAAATAAATAAATAAATAAATAAATAAATAGAGAATGCGTTTTACAGTAATTTAAAAGAAATGAGCAAATCCCTCCCCCAAGTCTCTTATATTAATGGAAAGGACAATGTAGGTATTATATATCACGATGCCAACACTGTTGATTTAACCCTTTACTGCCACGCCCACTTTAGCCTTATATGGAGGGCCTCAATGTACGCCTGTATGCGAGGACGTTTAATAAAACTGATGACATACTTGAAACTCTATCATCTGATTAATTGTTGGAAAGGGCTCTCTGAGCCCTTTCCAACAATTAATCAGATGGAAGGTTTGATTTGCGCATACCAGAACGTGCAGATAATCATCATAAAATAGGTGACAATAGTCGCTTTCGGCAGCGAAAGTGTTAATGAACAGAGAAAAGGTTACAGAATATCAACAAATAGCGAAAAGACCCTTATGTTATTTTTTAAATGGGTTTCAACAGAAAACAATAGTCAAACATTCAAACTGATTAGAAAAAAAATTGTGAAACTCCAGCGTCAGTTTTTTGTACTGTTCTACAGGAAAATGCATGCAGTTTGTGAAATGATGGGCACATCGATAATACAACTTCGCTAACATTTCGAAATTTCAATCTTCATGTGATATTCCCAAATATCCTTTGTGTTGAATGTACTGACAGGTTTAGGAAAGTAGGGGAGCTAACTTACCAATAAATCACTTCCAATGAAGAAAACTGTCAGCCATGAAGATTCAATGAGAAACTTGTGTTGCTTGACCTGACCCCATTTCCAAGTGTTAGAGCATACCACCCCACCCACCCTCTCCCCGACCGTGTCCGATGATCCGTCAGTTCATGAAACTATAGTCCCATTTTTGAATGGCCGGGAGACCATTTAATCTAGCAATCCGTTTCTAGAAACGTTACCAAAGGCCCGGAAGCCGGGAAAGAGGCATCCTGTCTCCTTATGTTTTGTCGGAAAGTTTGAAAGCTTGTTGGACTCTTCCTTAACGTTTTATCCAACGTAACGGCTAAAACCCGGCCAGCGCTATTCTCAAAAATCGCCAGTTAATTTCATTATATTTTCATATTTTTGTCTCAAAAGCATAGGTTATGACCCCTCCTTGGAACGAGCTTGTCCAGCTCGTTCCAATGAGGGGGCCATAACCTATGTTTTGAGACAAAAAATGAAAAACGATTAGTTATTCATGAATTTTGTTTGCAAGTATCGTCTGCTTTTCATGTTAGGGAAAGGGTTAAGTCTGGAATTTGCCATATAGAATTAAAAGTAGGGGTCCTTATTCAAACGGCCGTATATGATTTCCAGTTAGAATCAAGGAGACTATAAACACTTGTGGTTACCTAAACAGGGGTGAAGGTCACGAAATGACCGCTTGCCACTCGTGGTTCGCAGCGATGCAGTGCATCACTAATTTTTGCGGTAATATTATGATCACTCCTCCCTAGGACCGAAGTTGCTCGGAGGCCAGCCCTATAAACCAGAAAATCACTTTATGAAACAGGCCTTAAAAAAGTTTTGCGAACTCCTCGTGCGAGAATCAATTTCATTTCCTGAATAATTTAGAATTTGAGAATACTGTAATTTATGTATTTATGGGGGTTTAACGACACTTTCGACAGCCAGGGTCACCTCGTGTCGGACAGTGTTACGGGTGGAGGAAGCCGAAGTACCCGGAGGGAACTACCGAGCCACCGCGAGCAACTGTCAGACTTCCCAACGTACTAACCCCACATAAGCAGGGTTAGCATTGGGTGAAGATAAGTGCACCATCAACGTGCAGTAAGCCTTAATACACAGTGCCCAAAAACACAACGTGGTTGTGGCAGGTGCGACACAACGCGGTGGCCTGCATCTCTACCACCACGCGCCCGAGAATACTGTAATACCTCTGTGAGTGCAACTAGCACATATTCCACAGTAAAAAACAAACCTCATGCATATTTATTTCCTTACTAGAGTTTAACCCTCAAGTGTCTTCTTCCGGTTTTGTTCTTGTCTACACTGAACAGATGTTTCAGCAAACAGCCTTTTGATTGTCTTACTGATGGAAGTATCAGTACAATGGCAGTGGTTTCTGGAGAAGTCTTGGCTGTCTACATAGGCAGCCAAGACTTCACTGGACACCACAGCTAAGTCAAAGTGATTATGAGGTAGCAAAACAAGAGAATTCCCCAGGTATTAAGGATACTTTCAAAATCACTTGCTCATTTTACAAAAAAAAAAAAATTGATTCTCAATGTTTTCCTTGTAAGAATCATTTGCGAGAATCGATTCTGATGGGGTGCGGTAGAGGTGCAGGCTGCAAGCTAAGAGGTCCTCGGTTCGAATCCCAGCTGCGGCAACCGCGTTGTGTCCTTCACCCCAATTGCCCACGTGGGGGCACGGTGGCGTTGTGTACTAAGGCGTACTGCACGCCGATGGTGCACTTGTCTTCAACAAATGCTAACCCTGCTTGTGTGAAGTTAGTATGACGAGGAGCTGACAGATGCTCGCCGTTGATCGGTGGTTCTCTCCTAGTACTCCGGCTTCCTCCACCCGTAAAACTGTCGTGGTCATGATTAGCCATTATGCAGAAATATGTGGCCTCAAACACCAATAAATAAATAAATAAATAAATAAATAAATAAATAAATAAATAAATCGATTCTGTTTCTGATTCTCGCATGAATTTTAAGTCCTATAAAATAAGTTGTAGGAATACCACCGGCACATTTTCTTTTCATTTTCCTCCATTGATAATTCCAAGCATTGATATCCCTTTGGGGGGAAACTCTCATTCAGAGCTTCCAGAGAAATGATATCGGGGTTTAAAATTATCAAGAAAGACGGGGTGTGGCGACTTACTGGCTAGAGCATTGGACTTCAGATTGATAGACAGGTCGCCGGTTCAACCCTGAAACGCGTCACTGTGTTGTGTTCTTCGGCAAAACATTTAATCCCAGTTGCCCAAGTGGGAGCACAGCTAATTCAGCAGGTACTGTTGTAGCTCGACAACATTAAATTTTCTCGAGGTGCACAGTTGTGGTGCATTGCAAATTTAAGACGATTAGGTCAAACAGATGACCATGATAGCCCTAGATAGCACGAGATATGTCCTATTTCTGAAAAAAATAAAGAGCAATAACTCTGACAAAAATACCCTGAATAATACCTGTACTTTGAAAAGAGGGCAAACATCAAAAAGATACACTTGCGTACCAAAATATGATGCCTTTTCACCAAGTATTTTATAAGTTATTGTGTTTAATGGTAAAAATGAAACAAATTCCAAGTCCATAAATAAATAAATAAATAAATAAATAAATAAATAAATAAATAAATAAATAACACAAAGGCGCTCTTTGGCTTTACAAGAAAAAAAGTGTTTGGTAATTCAGAAGTGTTGCTGATCGTCGCCTGAGTGCTAGAATGTTCTATGTCCCCTATGGGACATAGAACATTCTAGCACTCAGGTGACGTGATGGAATGCCTGTTGAAAGAGATTTGTTATCATACCTCGTTCAAATGAATTCAGGGCCTGGACGGTTTTTTATATCCTTCGGGTGTGAGTTCGACACGGTGAGAGTAGCCACGAATGATCTGTCGCCCGCAGTCTTCAGTTTGGCCTTCATACCAGCAAAGTTTCATTACTCGACCTCAGGACTGTGGGCGGTGCCTACCAATTCAACAGTTCTGTTAGAATAAGATGGCGCAAGGCCATGTAGATATTTGAAAACCAGTAGACATAATTTGTGTTGTTGTATTATGTGATATACTGGCAGCCAATGCAGTTCAAGAAAGACTGACGTTATGTGGCATGTTTTTCTTAACCTCGTGGGCACTCTGGCTACACAAATCTGTATTGGCTGCAGGGGCGGACTGGGTCAAGAAAAGTTACTGGGAAATGCACCAAGGGGGCCCCAGACCCGTAGAAAATTGAGATTTTACGAACTGAACGAACGCGGCGTCTTTGCATCTGAGCGATCAATAGCAGTCCACATAAAGGACATTTCGATGGCATTTGTGTGTCATCTTCATAGATCATTCAGCACAAATGGTGCTACCGGGGGAGGGAGGACCCATCGGGAAGACCATAGTACGGCCCAGTCGGAGAAAATTTTTATTTTTGAAATTGAAGGAACGCTGTTTCCTTTCATCTGGCGATCAATGACAGACTATACTGCCAGTGTATCGAAATGTCCTCTGCGTGGACAGCCAATGGCAGTCCACAAAGAGAACAAGTCGATATACCGGCAGTCTCTGCAATCAGATCTATTTCGACCTTTGGTCATTTTCATGAAGTTTCACGCACCAACAGGTGTTGGGCTGCATCAGTTATGAGGCCCCCCCCCGGGGAAACCCAATAGGGGGTCCACCGGGAATTTTCCCAGTGGACCAAACGTCCAGTTCGCCACTGATTTGCTGCAGTTTTCCAATATTAATGTTTGTTGAGCCCAAAAACTTGAAGTAATGAAGCCGGGTCGTCATAAAGGTGTATACAAGTTGTTCTGCTGTTTTATTATCTATTAAGGTCATAATCTTGCTTGTGTTCCTGAGATTGAGATATGCCACCTGGCATGGTAATAGGTTTTCAAAATAAAAATCCACAAAAGCCAAGGTTACGAACTGAAGGATAACAAGTCTTACAAAAGTACACAGAATAACACCAACATTAACCCTTTACCTAACATGAAAAGCAGTCGACACTTGCAAAAAAATTATTGAATAACTCATTTTTTCATTTTTTGTTTCAAAAACATAGGTTATGACCCCTCGTTGGAACGAGCTCGACGAGCTCGTTCTAACGAGGGGTCATAACCTATGTTTTTGAGACAGAAAAATTAAAAAATAATGAAAATTAATTGTCGATTTTTGAGAATAGCGCTGGTCGGTTTTGGACGTTACGTTTGATAAAGGGTTAAACATGGGGCTAGGCATCAATGGGGTATACACTCACATTCTAAATATGATGTTATTCCATCAAGTATTTTAAAGTTATTGAGTTTAAAAACTCGTTGGTCACGATTGACCGACACACAGACAGACCGACCGAGTTTGCCAGATATGCAACTACTTGTCGCAGCTGAAAAAGATCCACGGGGGATAGCTGGAGAGACCTCAACCGTGGAAAACACGTTTTCCCTAGAAACCAATGTTTCACATTTTGCTGTGCCATGCTTTGTCAATAGCTTTGTCAGAAACTTTCACCTTCTCGCTCCCCACAACAGGCATCCTATCTTCCTTTCTGTGAGTAGTATGCGAAGGATGAAGCTTCCAGGTTGTGTGTGTGTGTGAGGGTGGGGTGGGGGGGGGGGTGGGGGGGGTGGGCATGGCTGGACTCCCAGACGTTATGCCATAGCCACTGTGCATTGTAGGGCCTATGTGTCACGAGTGTTGTCATGGTAGTCTGTGTTTGTGGCCATATTGTGATGTCATCACGATGGTGATGTGTGGTATTAGTGCTCATGCGCTGCAGGCGGTCTTGTGAAATTGGTGAGTGGAGTGGACAGTGGTTTGCGAGTGAGGGGTAGTCCATAGGACCGTGAGGTCGCCAAAAAGCATGTTCGATTGATCGGGGGTGGGGGGGGGGGGGCGTACAAGCCCTTTAACTTGACAACTTGGAACAGAGTCGGTCTATTAACAGTCTTCATAGCACCACACATACAAAGCATGGACACATGCCTGAAAGACCGAGATGTGTTTGTGTGCAAGTGCACAATGACATTGTGCTAAACAACAAACCACACAGGAACATACGGATATTTGGGGACTGAAGGCGATGGAGTTTTGGGACTCTCGGAGACCAGGTCTGATGTGAACTGATTTGGATAAATCTGTGACTGATGTCAGTGATTTGGATCTTTGAGGATTGGTTCCCGACTCTTAACCCTTTACCTAACATGAAAAGCAGACGACACTTGCAAAAGAAATTCTTGAATAACTATTTTTTTTTCATTTTTTGTCTCAAAAACATAGGTTATGACACCTCATTGGAACGAGCTCGTTCCAACGAGGGGTCATAACCTATGTTTTTGATACAAAAAGTACAAAAAATAATTAAATTTAAATGGCGATTTTTGTTAAAAGCGCTGGCCGGTTTTGGCCGTTTCGATGGGTAAAGGGTTAGACATAGCCTTCGTTGCTCAGACGAATGAGTCCAAGAGTCAGTAAAGTAGTGACTGGTACAGGCTCTACTCAGACGATTCGAATCATGTCGAGCAAATGATTATAGAGAAATCGCTCGAAAACGTTATATCTCCTACTTCGACTAATCTGGTTATATGGGGTCTTTCAGAGACCAGTGGTTTGGGACTAGGGGTGACCACTGTGGATTAGTGGACACTGATATGGAGTGATCTGGGACCGATTTGGACCATTGGAAACTGACCTTTATGTCCCCTACGAATGAGTTCAAGAGTCAGTCGAGCAGTGAATGGAACAAGTTTTGCTCCGACGATTCGAATCATATCGAACAAAAATGAGCCATCTAGCAATCAGTCGCCTGGCTAATCTCTCCTACGACTCTTCGACTCGTGTGGGTATTTGGGGACCACTGGAGACTAGTAGTTTGGGGTCAAGTGCACCATTGGAGACTAGTGCGAACTGGTGGGGATTAGAGTGGACTGGATTTTGCTCCTAAACCTTAGCCTTCATGGTTACTATCTCTATTATGATTCCTATTCCCTATATGGCTCCAAGATCATATCATAACATTTATGGCTTCTATACAACTCCTAGACCATGGCCTTCATGACCCCGTAATGGCCCATATGGTTCCCACCTTTTTATATAGATCTGGAACTTATATCACATATGGGAAATAGCACAATGGTGCGATACTATCGAACAGTTCGCCTTAGAGTGCTGAGAGAGAGAGAGAGAGAGAGAGAGAGAGAGAGAGAGAGAGAGAGACAGACAGACAGACAGACAGACAGACAGACAGACAGACAGACAGACAGACAGACAGACAGACAGACAGACAGACAGACAGACAGACAGTATGTGGGGTGACACTGGGGTTATGGAGAAATTACACTCTCAGTTTCAATGTGTTCTATGTGCTGGCACGTAGAACACATTGGAACTCAGGGGACGATATATGTTACCCCAGTGCATAATTTTTCAATGAGATGATATACTAAGTGGATAGAAGACTGTTTTCCCCCAAAAGAGCTTGATGGGCTGAAGAAAGAGAAAAAGGTTAGTACTGTTACAATGCAATCATTTAGTATTTAGTGTACTGTGGTAAGCTTATGAAGAGATGCACAAAAACCTTCTGCCAGCACGTTTCCGATAATGAACAGTCAATAACTTTATAAGGGAGACAACTCGTTTCACAAGATTTCCATTGAAAAACTATTTTGCATTGGACGGCAAAAACCTTTGACTTATGATTGGCGTGGAGACCGTCTCGCAGTTTGTTCTTCATAAGAAAAGTTACAAAAAACGGGTCTGCAATCGGCCCATATTTCCAGGATTAAGTGTTGGTGCCAGAACTTCCCCGACAGGGTGGCTTGTATCCACAATGCGAATGCTAGGGCACTCCCGACAAGCACATAGTGAGCGAGGCAGTTTTCCCGACGACTGTGGGGTGGGGGTGGGTGGGGTTGCTAACTCTCCAGGACGGGGGCTGTGCCCCACCCCCAGGAGCAACTCCTTCCAGAATAGGCAAAGTTCGCATGTACATGGTATCGAGAAACAGAAATGCGAACGTTATCTCGCACAAGCCTTGGAAATTCAAGTGAACCTATCAAACATCACCTGTGGGAGCGCGGTGGCGTTGCGGTAACCGGTTCTCGTCAGATCACCGAAGTTAAGCAACGTCGAGCCCAGTTAATCATTGGATGGGTGACCGTCTGAGCGATCAATTCGGACTCCCGCCTTGTGTCCTTGGGCAAGGCACTTTACCCCGATTGTCCACACGGGGGCACGATGACGCCGTGTACTAAGGAGTACTGCAAGTCGATGGTACGCACGTCTTCAACCAATCTAACCCTGCCTGTGCTGCACTGCGGAGTTACGATGATGGGGAGCTGGTAGCTGCTCATCGTTGCTCGGTGGTTCTCTCCGGGTACTCCGGTTTCCTCCATCCGTAAAAGTGTCACGGTCATGATTAGCCATTGTGCATAAGTATATGACCTTAACCCTTTACCTAACGTAACGGTCAAAACCGGCCAGCGCTATTCTCAAAAATCGCCAATTAATTTTCGTTATTTTTTTCATTTTTTGTCTAAAAAAAATAGGTTATGACCCCTCGTTGGAACGAGCTCGCTCGTTCCAACGAGGGGTCATAACCTATGTTTTTGAGACAAAAAATGAAAAAAAATAGTTATTCAAGAATTATTTTTGCAAGTGTCGTCTGCTTTTCAGGTTAGGTAAAGGGTTAAACACCAATAAATAAATATAATGAATAATCAAACATCACCTACTGATCGCGACTTTTCATCTAGCAGGAGTTCTCGGCAGTGGCGTCACTCGGGTGATTTGGGGACAAGGGGGTGACACTCATCAAAAATTTCTCCAGTGGAGGCAGTTTCGTCACTAGGTTGAGAATGGAGTCTAAGTATAAATTCTCCCTTGCCAATTATCATCTTCTTTCTTAACCCTTTACCCAACGTAACGACAAAACCGGCCAGCGCTATTCACAAAAAATCACCATTCAATTTTCATTATTTTTTTCATTTTTTGTCTCAAAAACATAGCTTGTGACCACTCATTGGAACGAGCTCGTTGGGCTCGATCCAATGAGGGGTCATAAGCTATGGTTTTGAGGCTAAAAATGAAAATAATTGGTTATTCAAGAATTATATTTGCAAGTGTGGTCTGCCTTTCGTGTTAGGTAAAGGGTTAAAGGACATTGATACATAGACTTCTGTCACACACACATTGTTGGCCATGCAAATGGAGGTCTGTAGTGCATGATTAGGACAGTTGGGGACCAGGGGCGGACTGTGCCAAAAAAAGTTACCATGAGTTGCACCAAGGGCCCCCAGGACCCGGAGAAAAGTTTGATTTTTCGAACTTGTAAGAACGCTGCGTCTTATCATCTGAGCGATCAATGGCAGACCACATGGGGAGCATTTCGATGGCATTTTTAAAAAAATCTTCATCGCTCAGTTGATAAAAATGGATCCGTCGGATCCATTGGGCCGACAATATTTCGGGCCAGTGGGAGAAAATGTTGATTTTCCGAATTGAAAGAATGCTATTTCCTTGCATTTGTGCGATCAATGGCAGGCGAGACTGTCGGTAAATCGAAATGCCCCCTGTGTGGACTGTCAATGGCAGTACACTTTGAGGGCATTTCGATATAACTGACCAGTTTGGAATACTGGTATGGTAGTTGTTAATAATTAAAAGAAAAGTCGCACCACGACTATTACATGTAGATTTAATTTTTTCACCAATAAATTCCCAAGAAGTGGTGAGTTTTTTTAACTACAAAACCTACTAATATTCCAACTACACCATCAAGACGTACCTTCGACAAAGGTACGCCTTGATGATATAGTTGGATAATTAGTGAGTCGGGACAAGCTTGAGTCACCACAGTCGGGACAAATCGGGCTTACGCCCCCCCCCCCCCCCACCCCCATAGGACATCTGCGCGACGATCCTGTTTCTAGTCGAATATCCTGGTTTCTAATTGTTAACACACATCCATACAAGCTCAAATGTTCCTCTTGTCTTTTCATGTCATTTCATGAAAATAGTTACTTTCAGTATTTGGCTAAAGAAAAATTTAAACATAATTGCAGGAAGTATGACCTGGGATGTTTCTAATCAAATTGCGGATTCAGATCCGGGGCACTCCTCTCGGAAAGTCAACTAATTTGCTAAATGCTTCCACAAGGAAACGAACACATAATTCCTGGGGGGGGGGGGGGGGGGGGGGGTCTGGTTGATAAACAATTTTATTTAATGCTCAGGCATCAATTCACGCTGAAAAATTAAGTCATATTCCCCTGTCGGTCGGCAAAACGAAATATCAAAATGATATTTAAAAATCGATATTTCATCGTAGGTTCGGATGACGAATCGCATGTACTTTAAACGAGTCAGCACATCAGTAATGAATTCCAGAGTCCCAAATACAAACGAATTCGAATAATTGATAGTGACAGTGACTAAATCAATTCATTAAATCAGCGGTTTCAAAGTTTGACTTTCTCATTCACCTTCCAGCGAAAAGCCGAAATCACTTTCAAATTTCTTCAGTTCAACTTCACACGTCTTCAGTGCATTGAGTTCAAAAAAAATAAAATGACGTGTCTTGTTATTGAAAATAAGAAAGTGGTGTTTTTTGTTATTGTTCTATTTCTTCGAAACACATTGCGATTATTTCAATTCGCCAGCCTTGGTAAATCGTAAAGTTAGGGGAGAAATAAGACGGGACTACTTTTTGTGCGGATATTCACACATTCCAATGGTTGGAGTTTGGTTGTTGTAATTTTTGTATGGACGCCGGTTCTGCACATAAATTTTGCGCCTTAATGGCAAATAAAGGCCACAAATTGGAGAGTTTGTAGTCGTAGAGCATTAAATAAAAAGAAAATTCACGAAAATTTGCGTCGCTCGTGAAGATCCTCATATTTCTTTGTAGCCACTCACGAGATATTTTCGGTATTCATCAAATTTTCGTGAATATCCTCTATGTATTAACTCTTTACCTAACGTAACGGCCAAAACCGGCCAGCGCTATTCTCAAAAATCGCCAATTAATTTTCATTATATGGTTTTCATTTTTTGTCTCAAAAACATAGGTTATGACCCCTCGTTGGAACGAGCTCGTCGAGCTCGTTCCAACGAGGGGTCATAACCTATGTTTTTGAGACAAAAAATGAAAAAAATTAATTATTCAAGAATTATGTTTGCAAGTGTCGTCTGCTTTTCAGGTTAGGTATAAAGGGTTAATGCACGATTAGTAATAAAGGGCACAGGTACTCGGCACAAGCTGTGAAATGGAAAGAAAAATGATATTTGATAGCATTTTTGAATCGATGCTGACGTGCCCCCATAATGGTATATAAATATTAACAAGGTACACAGCTCGCTTTTCGAAAGCGATAGCACTCATCTTCATTATATCCCCCTCAAATTTGATTCATCCAACGTATCCAGCAGTACCCGATGTCAGTGGAAAGGGGAATGAATAAACTGGACAGTGGTGTATTACACGACCGTTGGGTGTTCTTGAGTTGTTCATAATAACTGGGAGAAATCACAGAAAAGGCCGAAAAACATTTAGTCTGACAAGATACTGTTCAGCGGAATGTGGTTTACGAGCGAGACTTTTCCAATTTATTACAAAAATTCGAGGGCAGATTCAAATATTAACCGTGTACCTTTATCAGTTTTTATTACTTTCCAAAGTGTGATTTACTGGGATTTCCGGGTTTGATTATAAACGATAACTTCACAAGTGAATTATGCAATCAACAATTGGGTCGTGTATCCGTGCGCGCAAACGAAGACGCTTTGCCGTGGGTGTAATGGAAATTTCATTGTTTTTTGTTTTTTTTTAACCCTTTACCTAACATGAAAAGCAGACGACACTTGCAAAAAAATTCTTGAATAACTATTATTTTCATTTTTTGTCTCAAAAACATAGGTTATGACCCCTCATTGGAACGGGCTCGACGAACTCATTCCAATGAGGGGTAACAACCTATGTTTTAGAGACAAAAAATGAAAAAATAATGAAAATTAATAGGCAATTTTTTAGAATAGCGTTGGCCGGTTTTGGCCGTTACGTTAGGTAAAGGGTTAAATAATATAATTATCGTTAATAATGAAAAGTAATAAAAAGAGTAATCGCTTGACTGGACTGGTTACGTGAAATAATTCATTCGAGGCGAGGGACTATATTGGAAAACACTCGTGCGCATTCGCGCATTCGTGTTTGTACAACGTCCCTCACCTCTCATGAATTATTTCACGTGAACAGTCCAGTCAAGTGATTACTCTCTATCTAATCTTGGATCCATATTTATTCATTTCTGGTGTTCACATTTATCTTTTATACATTTTTTACCATTATTTTGAAAACTCTTCAAGCTGTTGGCATCCATAGAAGCGAAGATGGTCACAAAAACATCCCATTGGCTACTATTTATTCGTGAAAATCATACATGAAAAGAAGCCAATGGGAGAATGAGGAAATGTTTGTGCGAGTCTCGCCATACCTATGGACGCCGGTAACTTTAAGCGTTTTCAAGTGACGGCTAAAAAGTGTAAAAACGGTAAATGTGAACTCCAGAAATGAATAAATGTCAACCCAAGATTGAAAATTGAAAAAGGTGTAGGTTAATATTTGAATCTGCCGTCCATAGACAATGGCACATCGAATTTCATAATAAATCGGAGAATGGTCGCTCGTAACCCACATTCCACTGAACAGCATCTTGTCCAACTAAATGTTTTTCAGCCTTTTCAGTAACTTCTCTCAGTTATTATGAACAACCCAAGAACTTTATACATATTACTTAATACACCATTGTACGGCTTATTCATCCCCCTTTCCACTGGCACCGGGTACTGCTGGTTACGTTATGTGAATCAAATTTGAGGGTGGGGGGGGGGGGGGGGTATAACGAAGATGTGTGCTATCGTTTTCGAAAAGCGAGTTGAGTACCTTGTTAACATCTATATACCATTATGGGGACACGTCAGCATCGATTCAAAAATGGTATCAAATATTTTTCTTTCGATTTCACATCTTGTGCCGAGTACCTGTGGTTGTTTGTTGTTGATCACTAGGGTAAATCGACATGACACATTTCGGAAGCGCCGAAACCTTCAATATTAACCCTTTACCAAATACGAAAGGCAGACGACACTTGCAAATAAAATTCTTCAATAACTAATTATTTTAATTTTTTGCGTCGAAAACATAGCTTATGACCACTCATTGGAACGATCCCAACCAGCTCGTTCCAATGAGGGGTCATGAGCAACGTTTTTTGAGACAAAACATGAAAAAATAATGAAAATTCAATGATGATTTTTGTGAATAGCGCTATCCGGTTTTCACCGTTACGTTGGGTAAAGGGTTAATATGCACATATAGAAATATACGAGGTTTCGTCGGGGACATCGGAAAGATGACTCATGCAGGCGCGCAGCCAGGATTGTATAATGGCGGTGCCTTGGCCATTTTTCTGGGGGTAGGGGAGCAAATATGATACTTCGAAGGCCATTGTGGGAGCTCGGTTGTCATCCTTAGCCCAAACTAGGACCCTCCGACCGTTACCCCCATCCTCTCACTTCAGCAACTAGCTCTCCCCTCCGATAAAATTTTGCAAAATTCAGAGCTCTAAAGGCGAATCTGAGGCATTCTTAGCGTGTGTAGCCCTATATTAGAGACCATTTTTGGTCTCTATGTAACATGAAAGTTGCATTGGACCAATTGTTTTTTTTTTGAGTGGGGTGGGGGTGGTGGGGTGGGTGAGGGCAGCGAATTCCCCCCCCCCCCCCCGGATACGCCACTGGACTCATGATGGTGGGATCGGGAGTAGGTATGGGGTTCTTAAAAGCATGTTTGGTAGATGATGATGAAGAATATTACTCAGTCGGGTTTTTAGTTCAAAACTAAAGAGTTCTTGGAACTTTATGTGAAAAAGAGACCCAGAAATCGACACATGAGAGACTACAGGTTAACAGAACGTCTCAATTTATACATGGATGGAAGTTCTAACAGGTTTACCTAACGTAACGGTCAAAACCGGCCAGCGCGATTCTCAAAAATCGCCAATTAATTTTCATTATTTTTTTCATTTTTTTGTCTCAAAAACATAGGTTATGACCCCTCGTTGGAACGAGCTCGTCGAGCTCGTTCCAACGAGGGGTCATAACCTATGTTTTTGAGACAAAAAATGAAAAAAATTAGTTATTCAAGAATTATTTTTGCAAGTGTCGTCTGCTTTTCAGGTTAGGTAAAGGGTTAAATGTCGCGTGTATCAAGACATGAGAGGCTACAGGTGAACGGGACATCTCAATTTATACGTAGATGGAAGTTCTAACAGGACAGTTTGCTTTACTGTTACTTCTTTGGTAAAGCGATACGGAAATCAAGACATGAGAGGCTACAGGTGAGCAGAACGACTCAATTTATACATGGATGTAAGTTCAAACAGGACATTTTGCTTTACTGTTACTTTTTTGATAAACTGACTTGAAATCAAGACGTGAGAGGAACTTTATTTGGAAAAGTAACCCAGAAAACAAGACATGAGAGAATACAGGTGAATAGAATGTCTCAGTTCATACATGGATGGAAGTTCTTACAGGACAGTGTGTTTTATTGTTACTTTCCTTTGTAAAGAGACTCGTATTAAGACATGAGAGGCCACAGGTGAACAGAACGTCTCAATTTATAAATGGGTGGAAGTTCTAACAGGACATTTCGCTTTACTGTTACTTTTAGGGCAAAGCGAAGCGGAAATCAAGACATGAGAGGCTACAGGTGAACAATACGTCTCAATTTATACATGGATGGAAGTTGTAACAGGACATTTTGCTTTACTATTACTTTTTCGGTAAAGTGACTCTGAAATCAAGACGTGAGAGGCTACAGGCGAATAGAACGTCTCAGTTTATACATGGATGGAAGTTGTAACTGGACATTTTGCTTTGCAATAACCTGTTACTGCTAACATTTGACGTTATCAGGAAAGTTTAATACTATCTGGACTGTATTACTTGTAGAAAAAGCATTGGCACCTTCAGAAAGAGGGTGTGGGAAAAAGTGGTGAGATGGGGGTGGGGGGGGGGGGGGCGAAAACTCCTCTCCATCCTCCAGACTCCGCCGTACCTTTTGTAGCGTTGGAGATAAACAGTCACTT
The DNA here is from genome assembly GCA_031216915.1 of Pictodentalium vernedei. Classification (NCBI taxonomy): domain Eukaryota; kingdom Metazoa; phylum Mollusca; class Scaphopoda; order Dentaliida; family Dentaliidae; genus Pictodentalium; species Pictodentalium vernedei. Next base: position 121,741,256 of record CM062292.1, on the reverse strand, counting down.
CCCAGCCAACTTGTTCAATTGGGATCGCTTTATCTTGCTATAAATCATTAGGAAACCTTTTGAATATGCTGATCATGTCATATTTTACTCGCAAAGACAGTTAGATCCTGTTCTTGACAGAGAACCCACTTCACAGGAAATACGACGCAACCCACGTAAGTCTGTTCATCTCCACTTTCCATTCAAATATCATCAGGAGCGGACTGGGTCAAAAAAAAAAAAGTTACCGGAGAATGCACCCAGGGGGGCGCCAGACCCGGAGAAAATTTTGATTTTGCGAACTGATCGAACGCGGCTTCTGTACATCTGAGCGATCAATGGCAGTCCACATAGAGGACATTTCGATGGCATTTTTGTAACATCTTCATCAATCATTCGACAAAAATGTTTCCACCGGAGGGGGGTGGGGCATCGGGAAGACCCTAGTTCGGTCCAATCGGAGAAAAATTTGATTTTTGAAATTGAAGGAACGCTGTTTCTTTTCATCTGAGCGATCAATGGAAGACTAGACTGTTGGTATATCGAAAATGTCCTCTATGTGAACTGCCATAGGCATACTGTCTGAAGCATACACTGCAAAAAATATAGATTCTTTTTAGAACCAAAACTGGTTCTAATCTTGTCCCTGAGATGGAACCAGTTCTGTTCAAACAGTATTTATTTCAAATCAAATAAATTTATAAAGATTAGCATTAAATATTAACATAATTAAACATAAATTGAGGGGGTTTCAGTCGTACGTTTAGAGCTTATACGAGGTTGTCTCAAATCATTTTTAAGCAAAGGAGATATGAACAGTTTTGGTTCTGTATAGAACGAATATACCAGGTATTTATATTCGCTTTGTTTCAAAATGTTTGGCGACTGCGTTGAATAAGCTCCAAGTTTACTGCTGAAGCGACTTCAGTTCATGTATTATTCTGTTAAAACTGAATGCTGATCTTGGTAAATTTATTTGATTTGAAATAAATACTGTTTAAACTAAACTGGTTCCATCTCAGGGACAAGATAGAACCAGTTTTGGTTCTAAAAAGAACCTTTATTTTTTGCAGTGTAGGGGCCCGCCAATTTTTTTTTTTTGCTGAGGCACTTTTACCAGCGCCTTAGGTTATAATGGTTAAAGGCACTTTGCACTCTGCGCCGTAGCGATACATGTACATATGTATTTATCCATATATATGCTCTATAAGTTTATTATATATATATTTATATACAGTACATTATTTTAATGCTTATTCAAATAATATGTCAAGTTGTGAGTAGAATTCTTCATGAGACGCGTAAAATGGATTTAGGGCTATGTACTGCGGCATAGTGCCTACCGTGCGAGGGTCAGGCTGTCAGCTGTAGTGGGGTGAAAGACTGAAGTGCCGGAGGGGGCCTCGAGGCAGAAATACCTAAACGCCTAGGGCATGGATTAATACGGCACTGGGCTCAATCCCCGAATGATAAAATATCCCAGCCACATCATCAAGGCACGCCTTGAGTGGAACCGATTGGTTTGAGTAGCACATTATAATATATAAGAGGACTGAGAGGCCTCCAAACGGTATGTTCGATTCAATGGGATTAATTCGAATTACCGATAGCGATCCAACAATGGTTATTACCAAACCAATAACTTATCCCCCAGGTGGAAACTTCATATGTTGGATTCCTGAAAGACGGAAATCGTTCAGTCCGCTTTTACACCTTTATCATTTAACCAAATTCCTTCGTCTCATTAAAACATATCATTATATCATTATTATGTCTCCCCTTCCCAGAAGGGAGACATATTGTTTTAGTGCATATTCTTCTTCTTCTTTTTCTTCTTCTTCTCATACAAACATTGTCCGGGGCATAACTTTTTTGTCCTTTGACCTAGACCTTAGATATTTGGCATGTGGATGTATCACCATGAGCCGGTGTGTCGCGTACCATAATGACCTTCATGTGACCTTGACCTTTGACCTGAAGGTCAGATTTATGTGCTTTTTAAGGGAAACTTTGTCTGGGGCATACCTTTTTTCTCTTTTGACCTAGACCTTAGATATTTGGCATGTGGATGTATCACCATGAGCCGGTGTGTCACGCACTATAGTGACCTTCATGTGACCTTGACCTTTGACCTGAAGGTCAGATTTATGTGCTTTTGGTCGTCCGGACCAGAACTTTTTTGTCTTATGACCTAGACCTTAGATATTTGGCATGATTGTCAATATTATTCATGTATATATAATTTGCAGTCCATTAAATAGAAAGGAAGGGAAGACATATGTTTTAGTGTGCTAAAACAGATTCTGGGTAAATTTCTTCTTCTTGTAGACTACTTGTGTGTTTTGTTTCTTTTTATATTTTTTCTCGCAACTACTGTATACTTTCAAAAAGGTTTCTGGCTAGTCCTCTGAACAATCTTCGTTAGTAGATGCGAAAATAGAGTATGGCACCATTGACATGATGGCAGAGGCGGCGGAGCCAGGGCGCACAGGGGACACGTGCCCCTCCACTTTTTCTACAGATATGTTTCGCAGGTACTCAATGAAGTAAAATGGGCGCATGCGAACATGTCAATATACAGGCGTTCCTGTAACATTAATTGCACATCCAAACAATATGTAGTTAAAGAATCCCACTTTCAGTCGCTTTGATCCGATTCTTCTTCTTCAACTATCTTCCAACCCGAAGGCTGGCATTCGGGTTGGAAGATGGTTGAAGTAGAAGAAACGGACAGGATAGTGACCACACAGCGTGAGATTCATCTAAACGAGAGACTATAGCGAGTCATGGTACATTTACCGACATACGATTGTAACCTTTCTCACACTGGGTCGAACTTTAGTAGCATTGTAAATTTGTGCCCCTCCACTTTTATCGAGCTTCCGCCGCCCCTGCATTGTGGCGCCGAAATGTTGACGAAGGGTAGTGATTTCACTGAAGGGAAGTGGTGCAGAAAATCTTTCAGTGACAGCGCTTCTAATTTACGAATGAGAGATACATTTTCATTTCCGTTCGCAGCCAATTTCATATATTCGACGTCATTCGAAAGACGAGACATCACCACAAGCGGTGGGGATGGAAAAACGGGTTTGTATTTTCGTTGAGTTCCACATTTTGACAAAAGGGACAAATCCGTGATTTTTTCCGTTCGTTTTGTATGGGAAAAGAGCAAAATCTTACATTTTCTTATCGAAATTAGAGAGGATTTCGTTAAGAAATCGAGTAATTTTCGACAAGTACAATATTTTCCCATACAAATCTCACGGTGATTTCAAAATTCGTGCACAGTGAAGAAAGGTTGAAATAGTGGTCGTAAATTTTTCGATTTCGTCCACGTAAAGTCTAAGCAGTGATGATGCAAGATGGCATAAAAGATTTAAGGCATTCACCGCAAAGTTTTTAACACTGAATTTCCCATTGACAACCAGGAAAGGATATTCAGCGTAAATTTGGAAACAAAATTACGCTCAATGTCCTTTCCTGCGAGTCAATAGGAAATTCAGTGTTAAAATTTGTTCGCTCAATGTCCTTAAATATTTTACGATCTATAGTCTCCCCCTCCCCCACCCTAACCGATATCTTGTTTTCAACTTCTCTTCTTTTTTAGAAAAGCTAAAAAGAAAAACCAAAATGAAAAAATACTTTCAGGGAAATCTTACTCTACAAAAATTTAGTCGAACTCTCTGTGAAAGCTGTTTTATGTAAAAAATATTTTTTTTATTACTTTCCAAAGTGTGATTTACTGTGATTTCCAGGTTTGATAATAAATGATAACTTCACAAGTGAATTATACAATCAACAATTGTGTCTTGTATCCGTGCGCGTAAACGAAGACACTTTGCCGTGGGTGTAATGGGGACTTCATTGTTTTTTTGTTTTTTTTACCCTTTTCATAATATGAAAAGCAGACGACACTTGCAAAAAAAAATTCTTGAATACCTATTATTTTCATTTTTTGACTCAAAAACATAGGTTATGACCCCTCATTGGAACGAGCTCGACGAGCTCGTTCCAATGAGGGGTCATAACCTATGTTTTAGAGACAAAAAAATGAAAAAATAATGAAAATTAATTGGCGATTTTTGAGAATAGCGCTGGCCGGTTTTGGCCGTAACGTTAGGTAAAGAGTTAAATAATATAATTATCGTTAATAATGAAATATAATAAACAGAGTAACCGCTTGACCGGACTGGTGACGTGAAATAATTCATTCGAGGCGAGTTATTATACTGTAAAACACTCGTGCGCATTCGCGCGCTCGTGTTTGTACAACGCCCCTCACCTCTCATGAATTATTTCACGTAACCAGTCCAGTCAAGCGATTACTCTCTATTTATTGTATGCTTGTCTATCAACTTTTTTAAAATATTAAATTTGATAGAGATGCATACAATATTAACCTAACACTCACAGTAAAAAGTGAAGTGACTCTTGACTCTATTTTTTACCGGTGGAATGTTTGGAAGGTGGTGATAAAAAGGGATTATAGGACTAACCTAACATTTCGACAAAACTGTCATAGAAGTTTTAACAAATAACAAGACTTATTTAAAGTGAATTCATTATATTGTCATGAACTGAACATACGTACACCGAAATCTGCGTTTACATATCTGTGAAAAGCTATTTACATCGCGATGTTTGAAAAAAACTGAATAAAAGTATTCAGTCTCTCACTTACTAGAGCTGAAACGGTTAAGGGGTTTTCTTGATCGATTAATCGCTTGGATTAACCTTGATTAACCGATTAATCACTTGTCCAAAAAGATATCTGAATAACTGACACACCGTTGATGTTTTACAGCATGAAGCCTTTACCCAACGTAACAAACAAAACCAACTGTGCCTTTGTACAAAAATATCTTCATTCATTTTATGTTTTCAATTTTTGTCTCAAAAACATAGCTTATGACCCCTCATTGGAACGAGCTCGTTGAGCTCGTTCCAATGAGGGGTCATAAGCTCTATTTTTGAGACAAAAATTGAATTTTTTTTCGTAATTCATGAATATATTTTGCAAGTATCGACGCAAGTGTAAAGGGTTAGGAATGACTATTTCCAGCCACTGACAGAGTATGGGGATCATGCAAGTAAACAAGTATGTCAGCAAGTAACTTGCATGCTTTACTCTGTCTCATATAAATGATGTTAGTCAGTGTGACAATATTTGCTTGTCTTGGAGCAATATTGTACCTTTGTTAACCCATATAATAAAGTAGTTCAAAAGTAACGGTTAATCGATCAATCACTTTTTGGATCGATGAAGATGTTGATCATTCATTAATCGATTAATCGGTTAACCGTTTCAGCTCTATCACTTACTGTTCAAATGAAACAAAAATAAGAAAGAACTAAAAAATCCTAGCTGTGTTACATAATCAATTTCTATGGCATCTATATAATAGATGGATGACTTGTAATTTTTACCATTTAACAAAACTTAGGAGAAAATAAAAATATTTTGAAGATAACGAAAATTATCTCACTCGTGATCGAGATAAAAGGTGATTTTCGCTCGCGCAAGCGCTCGCGAAAAATATACATTTGTCTCGGCCACTCATGAGATAATTTTCTGTACCCACTCAAAAACACTAGATTTTCTTTTTTATTATACGCTTTTCATAAGAATCTGATCATTCCTATCGATAATTCTACTCGTTTCAACCTTGAATTGATGCATGAAAGTAAACAGCGCATTGATACGCGAAAGCGATTTGATCGATACTCGGAACAGGTAGCGTCTTGCGATCTGATTCAGCTGGCGGGTTTCATGCATCAATTCAAGGTGAATACGTGTTGAATTATTGCTGGACATGATCGGTATCCACACAAAACTACTAGATTTTCTTTTCATTATACGTTTTTAGAACAAATTGATCATTTCCAGTGATAATTTGACTCGTATTCACATTGAAGTGATGCTTTGAAAGCCACCATTTTGATTGATGCCGTGAAAGTGAAAATTTCTATATCTTCACAGTAGGGAATACAATTTGTATCTTTCCGCAATTTTTTCGACAATCTATCGTTTAGAGTATAATAAAATGAAAAACATAGCACTGAAGTTTTGTTTTGACAACTGATTTTTATTCCTACTCAGTCAATTGTTTTTTGCTCAAACCAATGTAGAACATATCTGTCGTTTTCATGGAAATGTCTTGGATGAAATTTGATAGTAAGAACTGTCTCTAAATTATATCCTTTTCCAAGATGATCTAAAGCAAATATACAGTAGATTCCACACACAGCACTTTGTAGTCTCATTGTATTTATTGTCCAAGAATCTGAGTGTTTCACAATTAAATTATATATGTCTTTATCCATTGGTGGTAAACCATATGAATTAAAGTTGATAGCAAAATGACTGTCTTTAACCCTTTACCTAACCTGAAAAGCAGACGACATTTGCAAAAATAATTCTTGAATAATTATTTTTTTTCATTTTTTGTCTCAAAAACATAGGTTATGACCCCTCGTTGGAACGAGCTCGACGAGCTCGTTCCAACGAGGGGTCATAACCTATGTTTTTGAGACAAAAAATGAAAAAAATAATGAAAATTAATTGGCGATTTTTGAGAATAGCGCTGGCCGGTTTTGGCCGTTACGTTAGGTAAAGGGTTAAAACATATCCGTGTTCACAATGTATGCTTGTCTGTGTTTAGGTTTTTGTTTTGGTAACAAGTCTTTTGAACACACTTTTCCATTTGAGAATGATAACCTTTGAGAACAATCAAGTATATGTTGAAAATGCAGGGTTTCCATTCCATCTTCTTAGCCATGAAAAGGTATGGCACGGAGCTGTTATGTGTTTGTTCGTATAATATGACCAGTCTCTTTCTAAATCTGCCAATATTTGAATGTTTTTGTAGCTTGTAGTGTCTGTTTCAAAGTTCAGAGTTTCACAATATTCAACTACGTTCAGTCTTACTGCTTGTTCATATAGATTATATAGCACAACTACTGGACACAGATTTCTCAAACATTCCTCAAAGTACAAATCTATCAATGTCCTTGTGTGTGATTGATATTCTTAACCTTTTACCTAACATGAAAAGCAGACGACACTTACAAACAAAATTCTTGAATGACTATTTTTTAAAAAAAAAATTATCTCAAAACATAGGTTATGACCACTCATTGGAACGAGCTCGACGAGCTCGTTCCAAAGAGGGGTCATAACCTATGTTTTTGAGACAAAAAATAAAAAAAATAATGAAATTAACTGTCGATTTTTGTGAGTAGCACTGGTCGGTTTTGGCCGTTACGTTGGGTAAAGGGTTAACTGATATCTTCCATTTTTTCTTCAACGGATTTTGTCAGCTCTTTCACACACATTCTTGAAATAATGTTTATATTTTTTCTTTCTCTTCTTCGTACATCTTGCTAAGTCCACAATGGTTCATCTTTGATAATAGTCAAATATCACTCCTCTGAATCTGTTTACCTCAATCTCATTATTAAAATCTGTATAAACAACAACGTTGATCACCTCTGAAAGAGCTTGAGCAAACTATAGTTACCAGATTTTATTGGTTGAACCAATGACTCATTACTACTCTTATCAGATGTCGAACCAATTCCCCAACGAGTATATCCTTTTATACCATGGTAACCTATTATACTGTATATAAAACGCCTATGACGTAAATTTTAGCTTTACACACCAACCGTGGCGAACACGCCAGCAACGGGATTTCAATAGTTAAATTTTACATCTACAGTAGAACTTCATTCAAATTGACCTTTGATGACGTCGACCTGAATGCAAACTTGATTAAATTTATCGCACGTCGCCTCGCGAAGAGTGAAATGAAAGTGGCAGTTATTTATTACGTTTTTTAAATGGTTTACCTCATAAGATGCCAAATAGTAACAAACATGCATTGTCTCATGTTAATAAATCATCTATAACTCGAAATGCTATGTTATTATGTTATTAAAACGAAAAAGGCTCAGTTTCTTTTTCCATTTCGTTTCGGCGATAAAATTGACAGCGGAAGTACCGCCCACCGATGCTCATGTAAACAAAAACGGATTCGCGCGTCTGTACGTCTGCTGATCAGTAAAATCGAGAAAAAATAATAGCGACTCTTAATAATCTGACGATCATGGTATAAATAAAATATACCCAAAGTAGCTGGGTGTACAAAATATTCACCACTCGTGATGAAGTGGTGTTAACCACGCTTCAAAGGCTCGCGGTTAACACCACTTCACCACGAGTGGCGAAAATTTGGTACACCAAGCTACTGTGGGTATATTCTATATTTGCATAACCCCGCAAAGATATATCAAATGCTTGATTTTGTCAAAATATCCCACAAATTGGCCCAAATGGACGTGATGTAATGGAGTGTCCATTTATTGTTACTTCCAACTTATTTAAATGAAATGTTGGAAATTAAATGGAGTCGTGCCAATATCCCCATTTTTATCTCTATAAAATACTAAGCGAGGAATAATTCGTTTTTATATCTGTTTATGAAACATATGGTCTTCTATTTTTGAACGATTGTAAATGTTTTGATTTCAGCACACCTTATGGGCATTCTGTAACTTGAATGATCTATTTGTGCACTGAGATCATTTACAAATTTTTGGAATCAAATCTAATGCTGGTATTTTAAAAATAGCTTTTGTAATTTCAATTTTTCCATGTTTACCACCAATCAGACAATTTTAGATGGAGAACGGTGCAATCTGATTCTCATCTCTACTCCATTTAGTAAATACGAGACAGCAGTTACTGATGACTCATTTATGATCACGATTTTTGGCTTATGCTGTCTGCTGTTGACAGAATATTCTCAGATTCACAACTCAGGCCAGCTTATCTGCTGATTGTCAATTCTACGTTAATTTAGTTCTTATGGAGTTCACCAAACATCAAAGTCACTTCACTGGCAGACGGCCAAATTATCTGCCTGTTTAGTATGGTCATCTCGTCAGGCAGAATCACCTCTACAACCGCTTCACCGCGCATTAATGTTTCAGTGACCTTTCACCTTTCGCACTACAAGCTATAGCTGTAAAGTGAAATAGAAGGACTAATTTTCAGTGCGGATAGGTATCTCCATCAGTGGACAGTACCTGCAGCAATCAACATCTTACAGTCAGAATTTTCTGTGAAAGGAAGCGGACATCAGTTATACCTTCCACCGCCCCTCCTGCCTCCATATTGTACATGTCACATTGATTTCGTATTGTTTTCCAATTTCTTTATTCACAATATTCATGTTCATCAAGGGCGTAGGCGTATGTCGCCCGGCGTATGTCACCCACCTTAAAAAAATATTTTTTGTAATTTGCTTTTAATCTATTGGCTATACTGTATTACAATGTTGTGCCATTGGGTACTCGTTAACTTTTTACATAATAAACAGTGTAGCCCTTATCGCACATGGACTTATATTGTTTTTTGTTCCCTTGTCCAAGTGTATCTATGACATCGTGGCAAATCGGGGTATCAGAAATATTTTTCTTTCACAAATAGATCGAATTGTAATTGCCCTCTTAACTGTACAATTTAACTACAGCACTTAATTTTGCACGTTCAGCCAAACCTTTGTTAGATGAGCTTTTCGCAGTTTCAGTGTGTGTGCCAGGAGTATCTGAATACCACATTTCACTAGCGGCCATTTGTGATTTTTTCATATTTTTTGAATAACTATGAAAATTCTCCAAAAATCCCCAATAAGAATTTTAGTCTGTATTAGTGGTTATTAGATTGCCATTCAATGTGACACCAATTTTGCTAAACATACCATGAAAACAATTATTGATGGAAGTAATTTATGTATCTGGAGCCAACACACTCCCATCTTGTTTTTTAATTTTTAAATTGAACTGTAAGATCTAACAACCACTTGGTTGTTTGTCTTAGAATTAAACATTCAATTGGTGAAGAATTGTTTAAGGATGCTATTGGAAATTGTTCAAGTTCACCAATATTTTCTATACCACTTGATGTTGGTGATACATTATCTGGATCAAAATCAAAACTCCTTACAAACTATTCACATGATCCTCCGTCTAACATCATAATTTAATCAAATATATCAAGTGATCTTGAATTTCGTTTTGCAGGAACTCTGTTTCTTTGCGTTTTCCTCTTTGAGAAATTTTCTTAAAATAACTTACTGTATTTCGTTTTTACCCTTAACTCTTTACCCAACGAATCGCCCGCATCCGCCCGCGTTATATGCAAATTCAGAGATTGGAAAAATATTATATTTCAAAAAAATTCAACAAAACCATATCATGTGACCCCTCGTTGGAACGAGCTCGTCGGGTTTTGTCGAAATTTTTTGAAAAATTTAAAAAAATAATATTTAAAATAATAAATTTTGATATCGTCTGCGTTGGGTAAAGGGTTAAAACCTGAAGCAGATTCACTCACTGATTTCAAATGATCTTTGAGTGAGTAAAATTTCTCTGGGTGCTTTACGTACTCCTAAAACTTCTTTTCCCATCTGTACACCATATTTCAATCCCCTTCTCTCTTTAAAGTACGAAATGCATTTATGCCATTGGTTGTATTAATCGTCCTCTCAGTTCCAATGTGTTCTATGTGCCGAAATGTTGGCCCGGACGGACGGACGGACGGACGGACGGACGGACGGACGGACGGACGATCAGCGGACGGACGGACGGACGGACGAACGGACGAGCAGACTGATTACATATTACGATCGTTTTTCAACGGGCGTATAAAGACGGAAGATATTAGTATATTATATCTCGTTGCTGTTCGGCTCTTTTTAGTATCTGAACATGGCTATAGAAGCCCTTTTTATAACGAAATGTGTTGAAAGAATAGTGAGAGAATGAACCCATTTGAGCAATTACTCGTTCGACTTGTTCGAAACTACAATATCATGAGGTGGAGATAACTGTGTATCAACCAATAGTGGGTAGGTTGTGATAAAGTGTTTTGAATGGTGTATTCGGCTGGACCACACATGCTTTCGGGTGATTGGAACAAGAACAGGAGTAGACCAAATATTCCGCGGGAGCCTGCGGGAGCAGATAAAACAGGCATTTAAAAAAATAATAACTTAAAAATTAAAATAGTAACAAAAAGTTAAAACTGTGATTGTTCACCAAGCAGAGAGCTATGGAACTCGACCTCACCTTCTTTAAAGACATTGTCAGTTCAGAAAACGGCTCTGAATTCAACGCTTACAACACAAAAACTGGACGTGAGAGCGGCGTGGTTCCAGGGTCATCAACGACGGCAGTATATCTTCCATTGATAGATATGCACCCCTCCTCTGATCTTGAAACAAAACAATAGCCACTCCTATGTCAGGTGCGAGACGGCTCATCTTTTCGGCGTGACAGAAACCAGGAACCTGCGTAGCTTCGAGATACGTTTCGTTTTCGAATCTTACGTTGCTATTCCTTTCGATTCTAAATCGACTGACCGATTCGTTTCCTTTCGATTTTTTTCCAAGGAATATAGCTTGGTATAACCCTTTACCTAACGAATCGCCCGCATCCGCCCGCGTAATATGCAAATTGAGCAGTTAAAAATTAAATTTTTCAAAATATTTCAACAAAGCCATATCATGTGACCCCTCATTGGAACGAGCTCACTGAGCTGGTTCCAATGAGGAGTCACATGATATGTTTTTTTTTTTTTAAATTTGAAAAATTTAAAAAAAAATTATTTAAAATAATAAATTTTGATATCGTCTGCGTTGGGTAAAGGGTTAAGTCATCTACGTCATCTCACAAAACGTGCCACCACCCATATTAATTTCAGTCTCACTTGTCACTACCATGCACTGTTGAAAGAAAATTTAAGGTTTCCAAACAGTGTCGACGATGCTCTGCTGCTTGCGGCTGGCGCTGTGCAGTGCATAGAACCAATGGTTCCCACTGTTCCTGTGTTTGTTTAATCCTAACCGGGTAATATTTCACCTACATCATCAAGGCATGCCTTCGACGAAGGCATGCCTTAATGATGCAGTTAGACTATTTTATCAGCCGGACCTTGCGCCATCCCAGTTGGAACAAATAAGGTTTATAGTCCCTCTTTCCTAATGGGTCATTTTCATATTGTCTCTGATTCGATTCGAGGTTCAATTCAATTTCGAATAATCGACCCGATTCGCTTCGAGATTCGATTCGAATAAAAATGTGTGGTTTCGCTGGACCCTAATAGAAACCACATTCATGCGCTATGGTCATGGGAAGTCTGGTGTAATGGGTATAACTTTAAGGTCAGAAACTTTGAAAGTGTGGGCATACACTCTTCATTCTTGCGGACAAATAGTTCACGACATTTCTCAAATGAGAGAATCTACTCGTTGTCGCCCCAGAAGCACAAAGAGAGAAGAAAGTGAGGATCCTAATGCTTTGACTGTTTCATATATTTTATACAAATATACCAGAGGATTACTTTTTAGTCTATCCATGCTCAGTGTGTTTCACCCTTTCACGTAGCTGCTGTAGGGGCATTTGGGCCAAGTAATCATCAGAATTTCAGATAAATACCCGATTGGAACCATTGTTTCAAGATGATGCGTATTGATTAAGTGGGTTGGGTGTTGCTCTCCCGATTGTCAAAAGTGATGTTGCCGAGGGTTTGTTCCCAAGTGGGGATCCGAAACCAATATTCTAAACTTCTCTAAAACATGATTGTGTCTTTTAATAAAAATCTACTGGAATGCAAGAATGGACTGAAAATTATTGGCAAGTTACATTGGCTACCAGCAGATGGAACTGAATCATTCAAACATTAGTTTCAGGTGACACGCAAGAAGGCATTATTATTATTTATTTTTTCAATAAGTGTCGGGTACTATTTTACATTACAGCCGCCGTGAAGTGGTCGTAACCCACGCGTGGGCAGAGATGTCCACGCATGCGTTTACCAGATAATAAAAATCAACATCAGCAAAATTTTAATTAACGAAGGACCGGCTTGTATCCGCTGCTTCATTATTTAAATTTTTTGATGATTATTCCCGTAATTAGTGTTTGCAATCTAATATTATTGCGTCCGTGGTAATTAACCCTTTACCCAACGAATCGTCCGCATCCGCTCGCGTAATATGCAAATTCAGCAGTTGAAAAAATATTATTTTTCAAAAAATTTCGACAAAACCATATCATGTGATCCCTCGTTGGAACGAGCTCGTCGAGCTCGTTCCAACGACGGGTCACATGATATGTTTTTTTAGAAATCTTTTGAAAAATTCGAAAAAATGATATCAAAATAATAAATTTTGAAATCGTCTGCGATGGGTAAAGGGTTAATATTGCCCACCCGTATAAAGTTACTAGTCCACGGCGACCGTACTGTAATGCATCCAGATGACGTCATTTTTTTCTTCAAAATGAATTGTCTCGATAGAAGATGTAATCTTCTCCGAATGATCGTAATTTTAGAATGAATACAAGAAGTCGTTCATGTGACATTTCGGGGATACTATAGCCGCAAAATAAAGAACTCTATCTCAGTTTGAAGTTGGTGTTAACTTGCTCTTTCATATTTGGAATTCTCCATTAACCCTTTACCTAACAGGAAAAGTAGACGACACCTGCAAACAAAATTCTTAAATAACTAAATATTCTAATTTTTTTGTCTCAAAAACATAGCTTATGATCCCTCATTGGGACGAGCTCATCTTGCTCGTTCCAATGAGAGGTAATAAGCTATGTTTTTGAGACAAAAAGTAAAAATACAATAAAAATTGAATGGTGATTTTTGTGTAGCACTGGCCGATTTTGGTCGTTGCGTTGGGTAAAGGGTTAAAAGTGCCAGAATCTCCAAATCTGGATACGGTTCAAGTGATTGGAGCAGAAAAACGCTCCACTGTGGTAAAAAATAATTAAACCTCACTCGTCACCATTTACTGTCACTCTCATGAGGGGTTGATAAGGTTCGTTTGACGGCGCAACCATGGTCATCGAGAGGCCTAGAGAAAGCAATTAAAAAGTAGCGTGAATACCGTTTTATACCGTGATTACATCTTCTGCTATATATAAAAAGCCTATGACATATATTTTAGCTTTACACACCAACCGTGGTGAACACGCCAGAAATGGGGTTTCAATAGTTAAAATTTACACCAACAGTGGAACTACATCCAAATTGACCTTTGGTGACTCGCCTTGAATGCAAACCTGTCTAAATAAGTTTACCTCATAAGATATCAAAAATTAACAAATATGCATTGTCTCGTGTTAATAAAGCATACCCATAACTCGAATTAGTATGTTATTATGTTATTAAAATGAAAAAAGACCCCGTAATTTGCGCGTTTCGTTTTCTATTTCGTTTCGGCGATAAAATTGCCAGCGGAAGTACCGCCCACCGGTACTCATGTAAACAAAAACAGATTCGCACGTGTGAATATTGATTTATTTAATATTTAAACTCTTATTAATCTGACGATCGTGGTATAAATAAAATATACTCAAAGTAACGTGGTGTCCCAAATGTTCACCACTCGTGGTGAAGTGGTGCTAACCGCGCGCCAAAGGCTCGCGATTAACACCACTTCACCGCTCGTGGTGAACATTTGATTTGGTACACCAAGCTACTATGGGTATATTCTTTTTGTCATCACTGAATCTTCGTACTTCTAAAGTTTATTTGAATTATGATATTACTGGTTAAAGCACGCTTTCGCCACAATGGCGTTGATCTTTTATTTTGATGTATGCAGTCTTGCAAAAAGCGTATAGTTGTGCGTCGTGCGCTATCCTCAAAATGACTGACAGTCGAGTATGCAGCAACCATCCACAGTTGATTTTTGACCGTTATGTTTCGGGCAATCTCCCACTTCCGGGTACGTTCGTGATATTAGTCTTAGATATGATAAGATAAGATAAGATTTATTCAGCAAATACACCAGAATAAAGGCAGATTGCTACACACAGAATCAACATAAACAGAATCATAAAACACTCTAATTCATACACTGCAAAAAATATAGGTTCTCTTTAGAACCAAAACTGGTTCTAATCTTGTCCCTTAGATGGGAACCAGTTCTGTTTAAACAGTATTTATTTCAAATCAAATAAATTTACCAAGATTAGCATTATTATCGTTACTTTTAGAACCCTACGAACATGACGTGCTGACTGATATTATCGTTACTTTCAGAACCCAACGAACATGACGTGCTGGTTGATCTTGTCATTACTTTTAGAACCCTAAGAACACGGCGTACTCACTGATATGATCGTTACTTTTAGAAGCCTCTTCGAACATGGCGTGCTTATATTAAATTGACTTTTAGAACCGTAAACACATAGCGTACTGGCTAATATTATCGTCACTTTAAGAATGGTATGAACGTGGCATGCAGGCTTATATTGTCTTTACTTTTAGGACCGTATGAACATGGCGTACACGCTGATATTATGTTTACGTTTAGAACCGTATGGACATGGCGAACACACTGATATTATCGTCACTTTAAGGACCGTATGAAAATGGCGTACACGCTGCCATTATGTTTACTTTAAGGACCGTATGAAAATGGCGTACACGCTGACATTATCTTTACTTTTAGGGCCGTATGAACATGGCGTACACGCCAATATTATCTTTACATTTAGAACAGTATGAACGTGCTGATACAGGCTGATATTATCTTTACTTTGAGCACCGTATGAACTTGGTGTACACGCTGATATTATCTTTACTTTTAGGACTGTATGAACTTAATGTACACGCTGATATTATCTTTACTTTTAGAACTGTATGAACTTAATGTACAGGCTGATATTATCTTTACTTTTAGGACTGTATGAACTTAATGTACAGGCTGATATTATCTTTACTTTTAGAACTGTATGAACTTAATGTACAGGCTGATATTATCTTTACTTTTAGAACTATATGAACTTAATGTACAGGCTGATAGTATCTTTACTTTTAGGGCTGTATGAAGATGGTGTACAGGCTGATATTATCTTTACTTTTAGGACTGTATGAAGATGGTGTACAGGCTGATATTATCTTTACTTTTAGAACTTATGAACTTAATGTATAGGCTGATATTATCTTTACTTTTAGGACTGTATGAAGATGGTATACAGGCTGATATTATCTTTACTTTTAGAACTGTATGAACTTAATGTACAGGCTGATATTATCTTTACTTTTAGAACTGTATGAACTTAATGTACAGGCTGATAGTATCTTTACTTTTAGGGCTGTATGAAGATGGTGTACAGGCTGATATTATCTTTACTTTTAGGACTGTATGAAGATGGTGTACAGGCTGATATTATCTTTACTTTTAGAACTGTATGAACTTAATGTACAGGCTGATATTATCTTTACTTTTAGAACTGTATGAACTTAATGTACAGGCTGATATTATCTTTACTTTTAGGACTGTATGAAGATGGTGTACAGGCTGATATTATCTTTACTTTTAGGACTGTATGAACTTAATGTACAGGCTGATATTATCTTTACTTTTAGGACTGTATGAACTTAATGTACAGGCTGATATTATCTTTACTTTTAGAACTGTATGAACTTAATGTACAGGCTGATATTATCTTTACTTTTAGGACTGTATGAAGATGGTGTACAGGCTGATATTATCTTTACTTTTAGGACTGTATGAACTTAATGTACAGGCTGATATTATCTTTACTTTTAGAACTGTATGAACTTAATGTACAGGCTGATATTATCTTTACTTTTAGGACTGTATGAAGATGGTGTACAGGCTGATATTATCTTTACTTTAAGGACCGTATGAAAATGGCGTACACGCTGCCATTATGTTTACTTGTAGGGCCGTGTGAACATGGCGTACACGCCAATATTATCTTTACATTTAGAACAGTAGGAACGTGCTGATACAGGCTGATGTTATCTTTACTTTTAGCACCGTATGAACATAGTGCACACGCTGATATTATCTTTACTTTTAGGACCGTATGAAGGTGGTGTACAGGCTGATATTATCGTCACTTTAAGGACCGTATGAAAATGGCGTACACGCTGCCATTATGTTTACTTTAAGGACCGTATGAAAATGGCGTACACGCTGACATTATCTTTACTTGTAGGGCCGTATGAACATGGCGTACACGCCAACATTATCTTTACATTTAGAACAGTAGGAACGTGCTGATACAGGCTGATATTATCTTTACTTTTAGCACCGTATGAAGATGGTGTACAGGCTGATATTATCTTTACTTTTAGGACCGTATGAAGATGGTATACAGGCTGATATTATCTTTACTTTAAGGGCCGTATGAACCTGGTGTACAGGCTGATATTATCATTACTTTTAGAACCCTACATACATGGCGTACTGACTGATATTATCGTTAATTTTAGAACCCTACGAACATGGCGTGCTGACTGATATTATCGTTACTTTTAGAACCCTACGAACACGGCGTGCTGACTGATATTATCGTTACTTTCAGAACCCTAGGAACAGGACAGATATTGTCGCTTTTTTATGACCGTATGAACAGGGCGTACAGGGTGATATTATATTATTTTTTACAACCGAATGGACAATGCGTACAGGCTGATATTATCTTCAGTTTTAGAACTGTAAGAATACGGCGTACTGGCTGATATTATCTTTACTTTTAGAACAGTAATAATAATACTTTATTGCACAATCAAAAAATAATAAGTGGTATGGCACTACAAACTACACAAATAAAGCAATGTAAACCGACACAATTCAATATTCATGAACAGTATGCCTCATGATGCCCAGACCTGTTACATAGGTAACATGTAGCTCTTTACTAGTTAAATACTCAGATATTATTTCAAAGTCTGCGTGTACATCATGCACACAAGTAGCTCTTTGCAAGTTAAATGAAGAGCTTTGTCAAAGTCTGAACATCATGTACACAAGTAAATTTAACCCTTTACCCAACGTAACGGCCAAAACCGGCCAGCGCTATTCCCAAATATCGCCAATTAATTTTCAAAATATTTTCATTTTTTGTCTCAAAAACATAGGTTATGACCCCTCGTTGGAACGAGCTCTTCGAGCTCGTTCCAACGAGGGGTCATAACCTAAGTTTTTGAGACAAAAAATGCAAAAAATTAGTTATTCAAGAATTTTTTTTGCAAGTGACGTCTGCTTTTCATGTTAGGTAAAGGGTTAAAGAAACATGCCGTTCCTTTCACTCGTCAACACTCGACTGATCTTCATTATAGATGGGTGACGTATCACTTGCCTCCGAATTGCTCTTTGAGAGACATCCCAAACTGCCTGTACTGCTGTTTCAGTAGCTAAAATGCTATTTCAGGTTCGTATTACGCGTCGTATTGAAACGACCTGCGTACCGACGTTGGTTAAATCATCATTTATTTCGCCCGAGAGTAGTTTCCGGTAATATACTGGTCGAGTGATAACATTACTTCCCGGTCAGTACTTTAAAAAAGTATGTGAGTTTTTCCTAGCGTTGAACGATTACAATAAGTAGGATATGTTTTTGAAACTGTTCGGAAGAGTCTATCACGCATCGTGGAGTTTTTGGAACAGGAATACGTGAATTTCGTTTTCAACTTGATCCGTGTTACACTGTTTACAGAATCTCATCTCATGTGGAATGGGCTTAGGCTTATAGTAACGGCCTCTCTCTATCTCGAGCTGATGAGCTCCTATTCGAAATTGAGTGGTAAGCATTCTCTGTTCAATAGGGAGTGAGCCAAGACAATGTTCTCTGTTATACAGGTTTTTGACGATGTAAAAAAGTCCAACTTTTTATTTTCATATTTATTCCTACTGTTCTCATCATACCTCCACGTTTGTATATAATTATCTGTTTTGCAAATTGCAGATAAATACAGTATGAACATGGCAGGCTGTCTGATATTATATTTATTTTTTGAACCGTTTGACCACTGTGTTCTGGCTGATATTATCTTTAATTTTAAAACTCCATGAACAGAGCGTTTGGACTGATATTATCTTTACTTTGAGAACCGTTCTGAACAAAGTGTGCTAGCTTATATACTATCCAAAAGAAGATTAGCCCCCCTCCCCGCCACCTCCCTATAATACCAGTGGGTATACAGTAAATGGGTGAATTCTTCTGAGAAAACCTGCTATTTGCAGTAGGGGGGGGGGGGGGATATGTCTTATTAGTGAAGCAAGGGTTTCTAGAGCTTTCGTTTTTATTGAATGAATATTAGGCACCGCCGACGTCATCACAACGTTAAAAAACGTCACGTTGTTCAGTACCTGATGGAACAGCTTCGAGCATATCTAACACACCTTAACCCTTTACCTAACATGAAAAGCAGACGACACTTGCAAACAAAATTCTTGAATAACTAATCTTTTTCATTTTTTGTCTCAAAGACATAGGTTATGGGCCCTCGTTGGAACGAGCTCGACGAGCTCGTTCCAACGAGGGGTCATAACCTATGTTTTTAAGACAAAAAATGAAAAAATAATGAAAATTAATTGGCGATGTTTGAGAATAGCGCTGACCGGTTTTGGACGTTACGTTGGGTAAAAGGTCAATCAGCGTGGCATGCTGTCCATGACCTTCCAAATTTCTCTCACTGTGATGTTGTCTCATTTCTCTATAAGCACACGGCAGTGAAGTGGTCAATAGCCAGCAAATATTCACTAGTTTTAAGGATGTATGCCCGATCCGATAGAGGAATGCAGAACGTCACAATATGAGCTATTCGTATACCCACAGTATTATGGTGGGGGGGGGGGGGGGGAGGGGGTGCTTAACTTGTGTTGGACAGCATATTTTTGTTACACAGAGAATCTTCCGAACATGGTATGTTGACTGATATTATTGTTACTTTTAAAACCCAACGAACATGGGTGTTGGGCTGATATTATCATGCCTTTAGAATCCCACCAACAAGGCGTGCTAGCTGATACTGTTGTTGGGTTTTACACTCCCACGAACATAGCGGGCTAAGTGATATTATCGTTACTTTTAGAACCCTACGAACATGGCGACCTGGCTGATATTATCCTTTCTTTTGAAAATCTTCAAACATCACGTGCTGTCTGATATCATCGTTGTCTTTGGAATCCTTCCAGTGGCGTAGATAAAGGGGGGGGGGGGGGCGGGGGGGGGGGCGGAGGCCCCCCACCAGAAGTTTTGTCGGAAATTGTTTGGGACCATTTTTAGGCGAATTTATGCCTAATAACATTAAAATGCTGGCTTTGGGGATAAAAACATGCCATTTGGGGTAAATTTGGGGTAAAAAAGACCTATTTTCAGTACATTTGCAGTAAACAACAGATTCTTTCTGTTTGTTTGGATTTTTGTTGTTGTTACACTGTCGGAAAAGTTTTGGCCTGTCGGAAAATTTTGGGCTTGCCCCTCCGCCAGCGTAAAGCTATCTACGCCACTGAATCCTTCTAATCCAACGTTCCGCTTGTTATTGTCGTTACTCATAGAATACTCAGAACATGTACAGGCTGATATTATCAATACGGTTAGAACCTTACGTACAAATGGCGTAGTGGCTGATATTATCGTTACTTTTAGAACCCAACGAGCATGGCGAGCGGGTGGATACTATCGCTACTTTAGAAACCTATGAACATGGCATGCTGCACGATATTATCGTTACCTCTAGAACCCTCCAAACGTGTCATGCAGATATATTAGATTGACGTTTTTAAAGAAAGGTATGTCTGTGTGTGGTGGTGGTGGTGGGGGGGGGGGGTGCGAATCCCCCATTTCTGGCTACGCCCATACACCCCTCAAATTTAAGTATGCTATTTTTACTTTTCGCAAAAAATGAAACTGATCACCGGTTTCACGTTTTTAAGAAAATTAAAAGAGAATATATATTTTTGGAAAATGCACAAACAAGAAGTGGTGAAAGGCGCCAAAGCCGAGGTAAAGGTAGCTTGCAAGAAGACAAAAACGTTGACATCTGACAAACTCCTGTTTAACCCTAAGCAAATACGCCATCCCACTTTATTTATTCGCTTCTATTTCATATTTACTCTTTGTGAATTTCATTTAAGAAAATGGAAATTAGTGAAGTAAGCTGAAAATGCTCATCCAAGTCGCACACCCACACCGTCCAACCTCACACAGATGTATAAACATTTTTTGACGCCAATGTCTCGTAAAAGTAAAAGCCACACACGCACTCAGAGAGGCGACGGCACTCGGCAAATACTCCGGTTTCGTGCAGTGATGAAAATCAAAGGAGTTGCAAATACATAATCTTTTATGAATTAGTTTTGTACAACATGCCAAAAATTGGAATGAACTCTGTGAAGATTCCTTTATTAATCAGAAAACTCGAGACTTTATGAAAAAATTAAGTTACACGTACTAAAGAATTGTTGGCGCAAATCCATCAGACGATTTTTGATAATAGTGCGCCACAAAGTGTAAATTAAATCCATCTTATTTTCTGACTATGTACTGGTATCGCTAATTAACTTTCTAATATTGTAGATGGAAAATACATTCTGAAAAACTATGTTCAAGTGTGAGGCTTTTACATGCCGGATAATGCGGGCGACGCGAGAGATACGATAAAGATATAATTAACGATTTATCTACTCAGCTTGCAGATTTGACACAGTGTAGTGTACTGAAAACTGGAGTGAAGTCAAACTGTTGGGCGAATTTAGCAGATATGCCAGATGTACCCGCAAAATTCGGTCCACTGTCCGAATTCGGACAGTGGGGCCAATTCGGTAGATCTGTACGCCGGAGAGCTGGCAGACAGTCGTAAAATCTCAAACCCATCTCCAGACGTCCTGACGAATTATAGTACAGTGGGTCGAATTTGAAAGCAAAGTCGGAGTGCTGATTGGAAATCATTAATGTCATGTTGGACTTCTAAGATAAGGTCCCGAGTTCGATCCCCGTCCGCGGGACGACCCGCATTGTGTCCTTCAGCAAGGCACCTTATCCCGGTTGCCTACATGGGAGCACGATGACGCAGTGTACTAAGGCCTACTGCACGTCGATGGTGCACATGTCTTCAACCGCTGTAACCCTGATTGAGCGGAGCTTGAACAGAGTTAGAATGTTGAGGAGCTGACAGTTGCTTGTCGATGCTCGGTGGTTCTCTTCGGGTACCCCGGCTTCCACCACCCGTAAAACTGTCAGGGTCGCGATTAGCCATTGTGCATAAGTGCGTGACCTTAAACAGCAAAAAATAAATAAATATAATATATCGTTCTCCTGCCAAGCCTACCGAATTCATCTACTGTCCGAACGAGGCTGGGAAGGTCGATGGACTGCCGCCTCGTAATCATAAATATTTCCGTACCCTTTTCGCGGCATACCTGTCCAATTTGCCAAACTGTCCAGATCAGGGCAGTGAGGCGAATTCGGTAGGTATACTGCACGGAGTACTATTAACCCTTTACCTAACATGAAAAGCAGACGACACTTGCAAAAAAAATTCTTGAATAACTAATTTTTTTCATTTTTTGTCTCAAAAACATAGGTTATGACCCCTCGTTGGAACGAGCTCGTTCCAACGAGGGGTCATAACCTATGTTTTTGAGACAAAAAATGAAAATATTTTGAAAATTAATATGCGATGTTTGAGAATAGCGCTGGCCGGTTTTGGCCGTTACGTTGGGTAAAGGGTTAAACCTTTATAATTGTATTTTCTGGAATTGTATTTTCTAGTTATGATTTTAAATGGGTCAAAATGAACCATTAACATTTTCAAAGATGTGGCAATTTACCAGTTGGCAAAAAAAAAGTAATACCTTTTAAAATGCTAATGCTTCATTTTAGTGAGTTCTTTTAATAGATAAAAAATACAAGTCTAGAAAATACAATAATAATGGTTTTATAATATTGGCTCCAGACTGGTCATCAATCATCAAATAGTACCCTTACTCCTGTACGTATCTTCCGATATCTACCCATTGTCAGATTGGATAACATTTTACGGCATTTAATTGCTGAAAAACAAACACATCTTAACTCCTCCCAGTGGATGACGTTTGATGACGTGAAATCTGGAGCCATGACGTAACAGCATTCTAGCACTAGAAATACGTTTTCATCTTTACAATCTCGTTACTTGTTTTTCTGTCAATAAAAACTAAAATATCATTAAGTATATTGTAAATATTCAATTTGTATTTTCTCGAAAATATCAACATGTTCATATTTCACATACATCAAAATATATTCCTTTAAAAGTGATCGGCGACATAGGTGACGGAACCAGGAAGTACAGGGGACACGTGTCCCTCCACGTTTTTCCATAGACATGTTAGCATTGTTACGCGGTTATACAATGAGCTAAAATGGGCGCCTGCAAACATGTTAATATACAGGCATTCCTGTAGTATATTATTTGCAAATCTAAACAACATTTGGTCAAAGAATCCCACCTTTGGTCGCCTCGGTCCGTTCCTTCTATTTCAACTATCTTCTATCTCGAAGGCTAGCTTTCAGGTGGTAAGATGATTGAAGTAAATGGAATGGGCAGGCAGCGACCACACCGCGGTGTGCTCATCTAAACGAAAGACTGTAGTGCATCATGGTATATTTACCAAACGTTTTCCCACCAGGTTGAACCTTGGTAGGCTGGAAAATTTGTGCCCCTCCACTTTTATCGAGCTTCTGCCGCCTCTGACCGGCGATTGCGAGGCGTCGTAAAATTGAAACTCTAATGATATTTTTTTTATCATATTTCGGTGCGTTTACCCTTATAAAAAAGTACCATGGTAAACCATGGTAAATCCCAAAATACCCTGGTATTACCAGGGTATTTTGGGATTTACCATGGTTTACCATGGTACTTTTTTATAAGGGAATTTATTGAAGTAGGCGTAAAAAAGTTCATTTCATTGCATTAGGCCTAAAAAATTTAAAAATCTCTTCCTCAGGTCCTCCTGCTTGGCCCGTTTGGATGCCGCATGTTCTCTTTTTATAACCAAAGCAAACTTTAAAAAAATATAAATTAAATGATTTCTGTCTGATATTTTACCCAAGTTAATAAAATTGATAAATTTGTCCCTTGAGTGCAACAAGGCTTTGCAATGCTTTTGCGCTGCAAAACCTTCATGCACTCAAGGGACTACATACACCACCACCCATGCAGTACAAAATGGCCACTGGTAGCAATCTTGAATTTTGGACCGCACCCAGAAACACTCGTTCTCGTCCCAAGGTGATAACAAAGGTACCCAAGAAGTTTCGTGAAGATCGGTTCATAAATACAGCCTCTAGCCCGAGCCGTATTGACATGTGCACTTACTGCGTACAAGTAGCACTGAATAAATCAAAGTTCATCTAATTTGCATAATTTCTGCACGAGAAAAAAACCCGTATTATATGTGACGTATTCCATGTTACTAAACATTCATACAAAAACTTATTCAAATCAGAACTTTCATACAGAAGTTCTGTACAAAAACTGATTGCACCAATTTTGGTACAAAATGGCTGCTGGTTGCCATCTTGAATTTTGGACCACACCAAAAAACACTCGTTCTCATCCCACGGTGATAACAAAGGTACCCAAGAAGTTTCGTAATGATCAGTTCATAAATACGGCCTCTAGCCTGAGCCGTATAGAAGTTGTGTACAAAAAACTGATTAGACCTAATTTCGGTACAAAATGGCCACTGGTAGCCATCTTGAATTTTGGACCGCACCCAGAAACACTGGTTCTCGTCCCAAGGTGATAACAAAGGTACCCAAGACGTTTCGTGAAGGTCGGTTCATAAATACAGACTCTAGCCCGAGCCGTATTGACATGTGTACTTACTGTGTGTAAGTAGCACTGAAAAAATCATCAAAGTTAATCTAATTTGCATAATTACTGCACGAGAAAAAACCCATATTATATGTGATGTATCCCATGGTACTAAACATTCACACAAAAAATTATTCAAATCAGCGCTTTCATATGGAAGTTATGCGCAAAAGTCTGATTGCACCTAATTTTGTACAAAATGGCTGCCATCGGCCATCTTGAATTTAGGACCGGACCCCAAAACACCCCTTCTCGTCCCACGGTGATACCAAATGTACCCAAGAAGTTTTGGTAAAGGTCGGTTCTCAAATACGGCCTCTAGCCCGGGCCGTATTGACATTTGCACTTACAGTGCTGAAAGTAACACTAAATACATAAAAATTAGTCTAATTTGCATAATTTACGCACGAGAAAAAAAAAAACACTATTATATGTGATGTATCCCATGGTACTAAACATTCATACAAAAAACTATTCAGATCAGCACTTTCATATGGAAGTTCTGCGCAAAAATCTGATTGCACCTAATTTTGTACAAAATGGCTGCCAGCGGCCAACTTGAATTTCGGATCGGACCCCAAAACACTCGTTCTCGTCCCACGGCCATAACAAAGGTACCCAAGAAGTTTCGTAAAGATCTGTTCATAAATACGGCCTCTAGCCCGAGCCGTATTGAATTGTTGACTGACAGACGGACAGACGGACAGACGGTCGACTGACCATGGCATAAGCTCACATTTGACTTCCGTCAAAGTTGAGCTAAAAATCGAGTGAATATGGGAACCACCCCATGTCCCTTTCCTGGTAAAATTAACCCTTGATGCCGAGTTGTGTCTCGATTGGTCATGTCGTGGTTTAGGATAACCGCAATACACTCGGAGTTGCATTAGTTGAAGGGTTGACGTCAAAGTGCGAAGTCGGCGTGATCAGGATTCATCACGTTTCCCTTCCCTGGACAAATTACCTCACGGCGCCAAATTTTACCCAGATCGGTTGAGGGACGTTCGAGTTATAGTAAAAACAAGTTTTTATTCTTCCCAGGAAAAAAATAGCGAATCTCACCTCCTAGACATTTATATAAATGAAAAGGGTAGTGTCTATATTATTTATCTAACAATCAACTAAATTTGCACCCAACAACTCAAAAAAACGTTTATATCAGACCCCCTTCCCCACCCCGTTCCAATTCCGTATCAGACACTTCAATTTCTGGTATGTATGGAGAATTCACATATATGCATTGTTATTACGCATTAAAATATAGTTTATATTTTTATAACATGAACTTCATCAAATATTTTATATAACTTCGTCAAATTGCCGTCATGCTCGGAAGTTTACTTCCTTCTAAGCGGGTTTCATTTTTGATCAATTTTATAATTCCCATTCAACAATTAGGATCAGTGTGACGCTAAATGTTACGTTCCCATGATGCGATACACATTGGTACGGCACTTAACGTAACGGAATAAGAATTAGTCAAAAATGAAAGCCGCTTAGAAGGAAGTAAACATCCGAGCATGACGGCAATTTGACGAAGTTATATAACATGAAGGTAACGATTGTTTTCTTAATATATTATATTTGCCACAAACATCATCAGTAATGTAGAATCCTGACATGCCAAAATATAAAGTCCGTTTTGAGGATAATGATAAATATATTAAGGTAGTTTGTAATTTCCGTATTATTATATCCTCTTTTGACCGCGGTCCGGCTGGGTCTTTTTAGGTGTTTGGACCCAGCTATAAACAACAGCAACAACATCAACACCATCACCATACAGGTAATCAATCACATACACACTCACATATATATGAGTGTGTATGTGATTAATTCAGTAATCAGGTCAAAGAGTTCCTCCTGTAATTAACTATAGCGATCACATTCCATAATGAAATGATATTCATCTTCAGTCACATTTTGGGCATTTTCGTTCATCGACTGGAAACGTGGGACGGGGGTTGTGTGTGTCTTCCCTTTTCGATCATCAGATTGAGATTACTGATTCGAAGGCGAGTGAAGATTTTTCGTGCCTCCCAGGATGTCGTGTGTTCTAGATATGATTCCAGAATATATTCATTTTTAATTGTACGATATGTTTTTACCTTGTTTTCGGTTATCGTCATGTATATTTGCATATAAATAATCCTCATATTTTTGTTTTCCCTTCTCAATAAGGTCTTTCTTTGGGTTTGTTTTGCGACAGAAACTGTTAACATCTTGTATATCAAAGAATTCCTATAATGTGATTTTAAATTTCTTTAAAACACATCTATCTGCTTTTGTATATGCCTCTCCAAGTATAGAATCAGTTTCTTGAGACAACAACTTGGAGTCATATCTCGTCTGCTGTATCACTGCATCTAGAAATAAAGGAAATCTTCCTAGTTCAGCTCACTTGGGGGCATTCTTATGTACACCAAGCAATAACTTATAAAATTTTATGTGCGCGTTTCCACACGCGAAGCGGTTTTCGTTTGTATAATCTAGTTCTGATGACAATATCTTACTACCATACAGTAGTATTGGTTTAATTAATTTGTCAAACAGACTAGAAAATATGGGTATTGTTGTGCGGTATTTCTGATTAAATGGGGAGTTTAGGGGGATAAAGTGCTCGAAGCGCTTTCATGCTCAAATCTTTTTGTGCATCCCGCAGTTTACAATTCTGTGAGAAATTCAATCCTAAGTAATTATAGTTACTGGTTTTCTGCTTGGAAGATCCGAGGATCAATTGGGTATTACTGTCGATTGACGTGCCCTAAACATAACAAATTTTGTTTTATATATATATGTACACTAAGGCTGTTTTTCCTAGAGTAGGTGTTTAACTTGTTTAAGCACTGTTGAATGCCATCTGAGGATTCGGAGAGCAACATTAGGTCATCTCCAAATAAAAGATGATTTAATGAGTAGTTGCCAATGAAACAGGCGTGCATTTGTCATTAAATATGCTAGCTATATCATCTATAAATATTTTAAAAAGTATCGGTGAGAGATTACACCCCTGCCTGACCCCAATGGTGGATAACTTGGGGAGGCTAATCCTTTGTTTGTTTTCGTACTATAGTAACAGGACTTATACATTGACATCAGTGACTTTAAGATCGGGCTGCTGATGCCTATATTACGTAATTTCAGGAAAAGTTTTGACATATCAACGGTATCAAACGTTTTTGGGAAATCTACAAAAGCTGCATGCAGTGGTCTTTTCGTCTTCTTATATTTATTAATTGTAGAGTTGAAGATAAATATACTGTCAACAGTGCCACAGTCATTGCGAAATCCGAATTGATTCTCACTTATTAAATTATTACAGTGGAGCCCACTTAATTGGATATCTCTTAATTGTATATCCCTGTTAATTGAATATAATTTTCAAACACAAAACCATTTACCATATATTCGGTACAAATTTGATCTGTTAATTGCATATGGGTTGCAGAGTAAACTCCTGTAATTGTATATAAATTTTTTGTAACATGTCGAAAAAATTACTGTGACACGCACCAAATTCCCCTTATTTATCAACCTTTTTGGCCTGACTACATCCAATACAGGCACTTATTCTATCATATCTTGTTTGACAGAGCTCTATGAGCTCTGTCAAACAAGATATAATAGAATAAATGCTCAATTTACCTCCAAAACACAGGAAACTGCCCAAATCACTGTTAATTGTATACTCCTGTTAATTGAATAATTTTCACTGGAAAAATGGATATTCAATTAAGAGGTTTCTACTGTATCTTCAAAGTAGTTATTAATTCTATTGTTAATGATTCTGTTAACCCTTTACCCAACGTAACGGCTAAAACCGACCAGCGCTATTCACAAAGATCACCAATTAATTTTCATTATTTTTTTCAATTTTTGTCTCAAAAACGTAGGTTATGACCCCTCTTTGGAACGAGCTCGTCGAGCTCGTTCCAATGTGGGGTCATAACCTATGTTTTTGAGACAAAAAATGAAAAAAATTAGTTATTCAAGAATTTTTGTTGCAAGTGTCGTCTGCTTTTCATGTTAGGTAAAGGGTTAAACAGTTTACCGATAGTATTGCTCTGGGATATGGCGAGATAATTGTTTGGATCATGTCTATCTCCTTTTTATAAATAGTTGTAAGAATTGATTTACTCCAACTTAGAGGATAATGTTTCGATGTTATGATTTGATTAAATAGTTTCAAAACCTCGTCAATAATATGTGGAACATATATAAGTGGTATTGTACAGAGGTGTGCAGGAATCAAACATGAGGTGACTGGTGAAAACATAATGAAAGTAAATGCATATCATATGGAATGATCCCAGGACTTGAGCTATTGACTGCGTATTAAAGTACCGGATTATTAGCTGCATTGTATGATTGTGTTTTTGAATAAACTTTTTAGCTTTTCAAGTCATACATAGAATTCACAACAGACGAAGAGAAAACCATGCCAGTTGTGCGGTTGAGAAAATGTTTTAATCAAATCAGGATCGTCTCTCTAGAGCATCAGACAAAGTTTATCTTCATCGGTGGCTTGGTCTAGGTAAATGTATACCTGCAAAGGAAATGTATTGATGATATCATCCCAGAGATGATTACGTAACAAAGAGGGAGTCTCAGAGGGACATTATAGGGCAACCTGCTCGCTTTTACTAATTGATTCCACATGTAGCTTACAAAATCTGCATAGAAATGGTGCTACGATTGTCGTTTCAGCTAAAAATATGAATAGCTAAGGGAAGTTTCATTTTTGCCCTCAAAACATATCTTCTGACCTCTTCACTGGACAGATATCGCTCCAGCGAGTGGCCACAAGGTATGTTTTCAGGCAAAACAACTTCTAAATAATAAATTTTGAATGGCGAATGTGTCTGTTTTCTGCTACGTTAGGGAAAGGGTGAGCTATCGCTGCCAACATCACTAGGAACGCCCCACAGTGTCCAGTGTGTGAAAGCCTTTGCACAATGGTATAGTGTGGGTAGGCCTGGACCTCGTTTCGGAAGAACAGACCTGGAAAACAGTACCTGGAAGGTATCTCTGTTGAACTTGTAGAGTACTAATACAATCTAGTACCGACCTAATGGACAAACCAGTCAGTCAGATGAATGGAAAAGAAGTTAGTACACTACAAAAAATATAGGTTCTCTTTAGAACCAAAACTGGTTCTAATCTTGTCCCTGAGATGGAACCAGTTCTCTTTAAACAGTATTTATTTCAAATCAAATAAATTTACAAAGATTAGTATTCAATTTTAACAGAATATAACATGGACTGAAGTAGATTCAGCAGTAAACTTGGAGCTTATTCAACGCAGTCGCCAAACATTTTGAAACAAAGGAGATATGAGCAGTTGGCATATCGAACCAGTTTTGGTTCTGTATAGAACCAAAACTGGTTCGATATGCCAACTGTTCATATCTCCTTTGCTTAATAAAGATTTGAGACAACCTGGTATAAGCTCTAAACTTACGACTGAAACCCCCTCAATTTATGTTTAATTCTGTTAATATTTAATGTTAATCTTTATAAATTTATTTGATTTGAAATAAATACTGTTTAAACAGAACTGGTTCCATCTCGGGGACAAGATTAGAACCAGTTTTGGTTCTAAAGAGAACCTATATTTTTGCAGTGCAGCGTTATTCCTGTGTAGTTATTTAGATTATTTAGTGCTCCCCTTGCCCTTTTCAATGGTTATGAGAACACCCATTTTTATCTTTGGAGGAATATATTCTTCCACCAGGATTCCATTGAACAATGAAGACAGTACACTATAGAGAGATAAACCATCATACATAATGTGTTCATTACTTACGCTGTCGGCACCAGCGGCCTTAGATTTGGAAAGTTTCTGGCAGACTTGGGCGAAATTTCCTTCAATAGTGTTCATACATCAAATATCTGGATCGTTTCGGTTAAAGGACCGTACTGAAAATACGCTAACTTTAGATTCTATTCGCCTACGAAAATCATCATAAAACTCGGGGGATGTGAAGGTTTGTACAAATTTTCGAAGTAGGTCTCCCAACTTTTGGCAATGTCATCCCCTTTACGATTAAACTTTCCTGTAAATATCTTCCAATGACGAAAATTATTGGCCGCTGTGGTATCAAGCCTACACATACGTGAACCTTGATTGATTGATTGCCTATATTTCCTCCAAAGCATGAAGAATATTATAGTATTTAAAGCGCGATAAATACAATTCATTTTGTTTTCAAAGTTAAAGTACAGACGTTAACAAGTTGAATGGTGCTGTGATGAATATAGGCGTGTATATGTTACAGTAAGACTGTAACATATACTTCGTCATCTCATGGCCGCAACATACAGTACATCCACATAATGGTAATAATCTCTAGTGATTCACTTAGTGATTTCATGTTTCACTTAGTGTTTCACTGTTTCAGTTAGTGATTTCATGAAATTACTAAAAAATTCAGTGATTTCGTGTATTTACTGAAATTTGCTGTCTCATATTACACAGTTTAACTGATAACATTCAGGAAAACTGTGAAATACCCCTGTAAAGTAAGAATCATGTGAATGAATGAAAGGTTTTAGCGCGCCGAAGGCGCGCAGGGACAATGTGGGATTTATAAATCCCCTGCTACCCGGTTAACCTTATTTTATTTCACTTGGATCACACAGGCCTAGCTTCCTATTGCCTCAAGTGGGGTCTGAGGTGGTATGCACGCGGTTAGAAATTCAGGCAGGAACTACCTGATTCCAAAAGTTGAGTATTATAAGATAATGGAGGACCTAAAAACTGTTGCTGACATTTCTTCCAGTAAGTCGCGGCACCAGTAGTACATTCTTAATAAATATGAAGTACTCATGTGTGGTGATGTACAAAAACTGATCAAGCGCAGAAAGTCACCGAATGATTCACCAGTTTACTATGCTACAATTGAGGAAACCTATGACATATTAAATAGAGCTCAAACTGCAACCGGTCATGGAGGTCGGGACAGAATGCTGAAAGAACTTTGTTCAAAGTACGCCAACATCACAACGGAAGCTGTTGAACTGTTCAAAGCTTACTGCGTTGTGTGTCAGGAGAAGAGAAAACGTCCTAAGACTAAGGGTGTCGTGGTGAAGCCTATTCTCTCGAAAGAATTTAACTCTCGTGGGCAGGTTGATCTAATTGACATGCTGTCAAGTCCTCAGGGTCAGTTCCAATGGATCATGGTTTAGCCGTGTAATCTCACAAAGTTTGTTATTCTGAGGCCACGGTGTGACTGCAGTAAGGGAAAGACACAGTGCCAAACGAACAGGTGCAAGTGCTTCAAGACAAAGAGACTATGCAGCAGTAGGTGCCACAGCAGCATAACATGTCAAAATAAAAACTAAGCGTTGTTTGTATCTCATTTCTACTTTCTGGTGTTTTAATGTGTTCATGCTTGACAGATATTTATTGTGTGATGACATAACGTCGCCCGAGTGCTAGAATGTCCTATGTCCCACAGGGGACATAGGACATTCTAGCACTCAGGCGACCATAATATAGTTGATAAAATAATACTGACTCCTTTATTTTTACCCATTCAGGGGTTTCATGAAATTACTAACCCTCAATACCAGGGATTTCACGAAATCCCTAGAACTTTCAGTCATTTCATAAAATCACTAAGTGAAACAGTGATTTCACGAATTTACTGAAAGTTTTAGGGATTTCGTGAAATCCCTGGTTCACAGTCTTACTGTAACATTTTTGTAAGTGGTATTGTAAATTCCAATGACGAAAATCATTTGCCGCTGTGGCGGTAAAGGCTACACATGAACCAACCTTAACATTTTCTCTTGAAAAGTATTGGAATTCATGTCTCACATTTCACAGAACAGTCTATTAAATATACTTTTGACAAACTTGAGGAAAGTTCAAACCTTTTTTATGTAGTATTTTACATCGTTAGTCTGTCTTCTCTGATCTCAATTCTCAACTCATTGCGTGTATGTGTATTTTTGTTAGATGCAAAACGGTGACGGAAATAGCCTCGTATTTCAACGACAACAATAATAATGTATCTTTGCCTTCAAACATCAACTGCACCATTGTATTATGAAATGAGTCTTGAAGTATTTATAAGCATATGTCTGGTTTGTGCCAGACAGATGATCGAGTGTAGATTAAAAAGTGATGATCGAATCCTGCAACACATTTTCTCATAAACACGACAGTCTGGAAGAATGCAATGCATTAAATTACGAGGGGGGCATTAGTGCACTAATGTAAAGGTAAGACTGATGGATTTGCAATATGAAAACTCCCGTCTGTCCTTGAGTTTAAAATAGAGTGGCGTTGAAAACAAGGCTGTATCTTCAATATATTTCCGCTTAGAAGACAATAACCCTTATGTTCTTCGAAATGGTGTATCTTTATATTTATGTAAAAGAAATGTAGTAGCCAGGCTGCAGACGACACAATGGGCATCAAATCGGGACGATAAATCACCTATAATTAAATACTACAGTGTAAAAGATCACCAGTTGCCATTAATTCTATTTTTATTTATTTAATCGACTCTAACGCTCTCGTACGAATGATATATTATACATAAGGGTACTTGTGCACAACAAATTTGTGTTTTTGTTAAACGGTTAAATTATTTTTTTTTTCAAATTCACGACAAATAGTTTATTTTAACTTCATCCCTACAGTACGGCCGCTGTGGGGTGGTTACTTTCCACGGGCGGGCAATATCCCCACTGATGCAATAACGTTAGATTTCAAACACTAATTATAGGAATAATCTTTAAAAATTTTATTTATGAAGCACCTTGTAAACGCATGCGATACATCACTGCCCACGCGTGGAGTACAACAAGTCCACGACGGCTGTACTGTATGTTGCGGCCATGAGATGACCAAAGATGCTGAAAGTGACATAAAGCATCAATAAATTAACACATGGATACATAGAGATTATTACCATTATGTGGATGTACAAAATATGTATCCGAGTCGAGCTCCGGGTTCTAAGGGCAGATCACGACGAGTCGCAGACGAGTCGTGATCTACCCTTAGAACTCGGAGCGAGACTCCTATACATATTTTATTTATCCACATAATGATAATAATCATTTTATCTTACAATATATTATATTACTCCTATACATATTTTATATATCCACATAATGATAATAATCATTTTATCTTACAATATATTACAAACATCTGTATCAGGAGGTCGGATACACGACAGTTGCGGAGTTAATACAGACAAAATACATGTTGATTGTAAGATAAAACTTCATAAACCCTTAAAGATTTCAGATCATGGCCATCCACGGTCTACTGAGTTCTCAGTGGCATGAGAGACTGACCACCGCGGGTCTATTCCCACCAAATACATACAGTTTGGGAATTAATTGATTTTAGTAATAATTAATCGCCTTACAGTACGGCCGCCGTGGACTGATCACTTTCCACGGGTGGCAATATTTCCATGCACGAAATAATATTAGACTCCAAACTAATTATAGGAATTATCATAAAAAAATAATTAATGAAGCACCGGACCTTCATTAATTAAATTTTGCTGCTGATGATTTTTATTACCTGGTAAACGCATGCGTGGACATCACTGTCCATTTGTGGATTACGACCAATCCATGGCGACTGTACTGTATTGGAAATCGGAGATACCCATCTGGATTGATGCACTTTAAATTGGAATTGGTTTACATTTCAAAGTTTTGGAGATTCCCTGACCACAACGGACGACATTTATGTGTACCTGCAGATAAAATGTTGTGTTTTGGTATTAACTTGCTTTCGCTGATTTATGCGACATGCGATTCTTCTGGACATTACTAGATTTTAACTGTGTACAGAAATGTATGGAGAACTAAGCTTTTCTTTTATTTGCACGACGCAACAGTATACATATAGAATAAATAGGTACTAGGACCGGGAATGAGATTTAAACCATGAATAGGATAATGGTTTTAACCACGAGGCTCTGCCGAATGGTTAAAAACCCTTATTCTACGAGTGATTTCAATCTGATTACCGGCCTTAGTAGCTATTTGTTTTATTTATGCCATGCTCTTAATAAATAATCGACTTTGTCTCTTAAACTGGATAAAAAACGATACTTTCTTTCGCAAACACATGGGCTTGTTTTGTTTACATCTGCGCCGGTGTTCAGTACTACCGACTGCATGTGAATACTTGATTGATAGAAAGACACATCGTCAAAGTTGATTGAATTTACCTTGCTTTTTCAGTCAAATTAATATTAACAGTTCTTAAATTTTATTTTAAATATTTAATTGTAGGTATTTTAAACTTAATAAGTCATTGCACGTAGTAGATAGTACCGCAATACGACGTATGTTTGAATGAAACTTCGCGAAGTGTTAATGTATCGAAGTCGGCAAAGTCATGTCAAAGGTCAAGTTGGATTTGAATGTGGTTCCTAGTATAGAATTTTTGTAATGGAATTCCATTTGAAAACGTTTTAACCGAAATAGAAGCTTTACATCGGTAGTGTGTTAAAAGCTAAAATTTTAACATACGGGCTTTTCCCAGGTAGTAACACAGGTGAGCATGGTATAAAAATCGATTAGAAATAAGTTTAGATGGAGAGAGAAGTTTTTTTTTATTGCACTACCCAAAGAAACAACGGCAAAACATAGAGAAATGTCGGTTCCTCCAGGAACCAAAACTGGTTCGTCAGTTTGTGCTGGTCGGGGCACCAAATTTAGTTACATGGAACCAAACATACACATGTTTTGATTCTTCAATCTTTCACATTAAATGGACTATCAAGGCCTCTGGACATTGTATAAATTGTAAAATGTAAAGCTGCACCAAGCTGAAGTTTTAAAATGGCGACGAAGCAATGTCACAAACAGATTTTCAATTATTCCATCACGCATTACCCAACACACACGACATTAAAATTTATTATTTTAATTATTGTTTTTTTTAAATTTTTCTAAAAATTTAAAAATAACCACATAATATCACTCCTCATCAGAACGAACTCGACGAGAAAAAAAGTGACAATTAAACAAAACCATATCGTGTGACATCCTCATTGGAACGATCTCGTTTGGTAAGGGGTGAAGTTACGAGACAACGGAAATTGTTCATAAAAACAAGACAGGCATCTCTGTATAAAATTGTCTGGTTCTAGATCACATGAGGACTCATTTGTTTTGGTTCTTCATTGGGTTTTGGTTCTACCTGAAACCAAATTTGGCGCACATAAGCTTTAAGCTTTCTGTCGAATCTCTCTCTTACACAGTAAGCATTCATCTAGTCTTCACTTGTTTCGTGTAAACTACTGTATCTTGTGTTGCTCAGATCTTTCTTGTTAATTGTTCTTGTGAAGTGTATATACTTATCAGTTATTCAATAAATATTGTTTAAACTAAATTTGGCGCATATTTCTCTGAGTGTAGAACACAGTGACAAACAAAAACAGTGAGGGAAACAAAGCAAAAATGAATACACTGAACAATGAACTCGCAAAATTACAATGTGACAAATATGGCCGATATTTTCGTATTTTCCCTCACAACAGCTGGAGATACGTATGTGATGATTTCCAAAGTGAAAATTATGTGTGTACGACTTGGCGAGATGTTTTGGAGTCGACCAATCATGAAAACATGTTATAAAGGGAGTTCATTTACTGGTTAGGCACAGGAAGTCCATAATCCAAAGTCAGAAGATGCACCGTGGCTGACAGCAATCGTCATTGGAACAGATTTACAGGAAAGTTAGCCGCCTTTAATTTTCCTAAAGCTTTCAGTAAATTTATTACTAAGGGTATAGGAAGTTAAGATAAAAAATTCAAAATTTAAGTTTCGAAATGTTAGCGAATTTGTATCTTCGATGTCGGCATCATTTCCCAAACGCCAGGCATTTTCCTGTAAAGTGGTATAAAATACACAAGCTGTTTTTTTTAAATTTTTTCCCAATCATTTGAACGATTGGCTATTATTCTCCGTTAAAAACTCTTTACCCAACGAATCGGCCGCATCTGCCCGCGTAATATGCAAATTCAGCAGTTGAAAAATAGTATTTTTCAAAAAATTTCAACAAAACCATATCATGTGACCCCTCGTTGGAACGAGCTCGTTCCAACGAGGGGTCACATGATATGGTTTTGTTGAAATTTTTTGAAAACTTTGAAAAAGTAATATTTAAAATAATGAATTTTTATATCGTCTGCGTTGGGTAAAGGGTTAAAACTCATTTAAAAATAACAAAAAGGCGTTATCACCATCTTTTGAAGTTCTGGAACTTTTGTTTTCTGTTCATTATATCAACAGGGACATATAATATAGAAACTGTCTTTCCATTAATATTTCCATTAAAAAAGTCTAGGAGGTGAGGTTTGCTATTTTTTTCCCAGAAACCATAAAAATTTGCAAATCAACGCGAAAACACATTCGCTAAACAAAGAGCCAAGATGGACGTTGCTTAGTGTTGGGAGGTGTGATACTGATAGATACTCTTAATGACGGTGAAGTTATTGCTTCTAATTAGCGTAGTAGCCAAGTAGTTTCCTTTTTTAACTTTTAATGAACGAAACACAATAGACAGCTCCCAGAGCTGTCTGTTGTTTTCGTGTATTAAGAATAACAAACGGTAACTTGACTTTATTTTCCACTGTTGTCATAGGCTTTTATCAACAATTACTTGCTTCTTAATTAAACCTCCCTCGCTCGCCAAAGAATTTCAAGAGAGATTGCGTTTCGAAAGCATATAATTATGACGATAAAAGTCAGGGATGTTTGGATTCAGTTACACGCCAACTTATTTTGTTCACATAGACCAGTGCCGCAGCGAATTATTGCAGAGTGCCTGTATAGACTCTCCAATAAATAGCACAAAGCAAGTCTCCGTGAACAAACTTTGGCTATTAACCCTTAACCCAACGCATCCGCCCGCGTAATATGCAAATTCAGCAGTTGAAAAAATATTATTTTTCAAAAAATTTCAACAAAACTATATCATGTGACCCCTCGTTGGAACGAGCTCGTCGAGCTCGTTCCAACGAGGGATCACATGATATGGTTTTGTTGAAAGTTTTTGAAAAATTTAAAAAAATGATATTTAAAATAATAAATTTTGATATCGTCTGCATTGGGTGAAGGGTTAAAATGATTCTAGCACTCTAAAGAGTCTAGTGAGTAGCTTTGATTGTAGTGCTTACCTTGATACGGTAACTAATAAAGATGGCCACAAGCTACTTTTCTGCAAGATTGCACCAGCAACAACTAAACCATAGTAAAGACAAATACATGGCAGGTCAACCGCATTATGTATTTCCGTGAGTTGGAATATACGTAACAAATGTTCTGACACCACAGATAGATTCAATGACATCACTCAAGAGGAGCAGTTCAATGCTCTTTGTGGCTGTATTTAATGGAAAAGCGCAACAGGCTTGTGAACAGATAACAGAAAAACTTTACGCTGGAGTGGTATTTGGGTATTTATTTATTTATTTATTGACGTTTAAGGTCACATATTTATGCACAATCGCTAATCATGACCGTGACAGTTTTACGGGTGGAGGAAGCTGGAGTACCCGGAGAGAACCAGCGAGCAACGACGAGCAGCTGCCAGCTCCCCAACATCGTAACTCCGCACTGCAGCACAGGCAGGGTTAGATTGGTTGAAGACATGCGTACCATCGACGTGCAGTACGCCTTAGTACACGGCGTCATCGTGCCCCCCACGCGGGCAATGGAGATGAAGTGGGTATTTGGGTAAAAAAAAAAAGCAAAAAAAAAAGCGAGTACTTCGTCTTCGATTGAGATTAGGTTATACTGTATGCAATACCTCTCGGTATACGTGCAGGCCTGTGATATCGGCCCAGCTCAATTTTCAAATTATGGGCACTTACGCGAAACCTTGTGACAAAGTTTCGTTCTTCTGTTTCACGATAAAATTACCTCTTATGGCTGCTTTCACTGAATGATAAAAAGGGGGTTTAACATTTTCTGATTTAGTGTAAGCTAAAATCAGTTGTGCCAAAAATCAACCCAAATCAACTGGGTTGTGTGAATATGAACCCAACTGTGTTCACTGGGTTGTGTGAATACGAACCCAACTGGGTTCATATTCACCCAACCCAGTTGATGTGGGTTGATTTTTAACCCAACTGATTTTAGAGTGTGTCCCTTTTAAAACGTTCGATGACCGTAACATCCCCTATCTTATCTTTAATTGGCGTCTGCCGAATGCTAAATTAAATTACACTATCTGGGGATTGTTCTGTTCACTAATTATCGCCACACTTCTCTGAGACAAATGCTTTTTATCGCTTTTGACATAGCCAATTAAGGTCTCACGTGTCCTGCCGTTTGTAAACTTCACAATATTGGTTTCTTTGTACTGTTTTTCGTTTAAGACGCGAGAATATACAAATAGCTATCCCAAGATATTTACAGAAACAAAGACATCTTGTCTAGACATCTCTTAACTCGTTGGTAGTATCACAGAAGCGAAAATAGGACATTTGTGTGATCAAATGTGTATGTAACATAAGTCCAAGTATCAAATCTCGTATCTAGTCGCCATGGAAACTACATGATGACGAACAAGTGCGGTTTGATATTTAGGACTCCAAGCCAGACAAAAGTGTCCCGTTTGGAAAATTATTTGGGTCATTGTCCTTTCAGAACAATACAGACACGGCAATGCAAAAAAACTAATTTCATTTATTTATTTCACAAATCCTCTGCATTATAATATACCCACATCGAAGCACCAGTTATTCTCTGAGTTTTAAGAATTTTGCATCTTTCAGGTTTGTATCCCAACAATTTTCACACCATGGAGAAACATGGTCGCTCCAACGGGTTCTGCAAAGAATATTGCGTCTTTCGATGGTGAAGTCCCAAAATATCTCACACGAGGCCAGCCATAGTCGGCTCGGTAGGTCCCCCAGCACAAACCGAGGCAACTATGGCTTGGTCTTGTAGGAAAATCTTTCTGATTTTACGTCCCACAAAATGGCAAAAAGAGGCAGCAACCGTATAGTTGTTTCCTCGTAATTTATTTCGGGCCAGTCCGCCTCACCTAAAACACCGAAGTGAAGTGATTTAACAAATGCTGTGGCTAGATAGGTTCTGACGGAGATTAAAACATGGTTGTGACTGAAAATGTGTGGGCGGCATGGACACCCGGACCCTCTCCCATTCCTCCACCACTGGTTCCACTGAAACTTTAATTATGTGCACCTTTAGTTTACTCTTAAGATATCACCAAAGATCCACTCGTTTATTTTGTTTCTACCGCGGAATTTATAAACAAATTTCCCCATTGAGCCATTCTTTCGGCCCAATGGGGATTTTGTTAAATACGGAACCAATAATGTGCAGTTTACTCAATGTAGAGGTGTATGAGTCCCAAACAAAGATGAATGAATGAATGAACGAATGAATGAATGTCATTATGAATGAATTTATTTGTAGAAAAGTTTACATAGATAAGAGCAATAAGATAATTGTGAAAAAGACAACTATACTACGGGAAGTGACATAGCCTGGTTGGCTGTCTTCCTGCCACTCCCCGGAAAAAGATAGAACAAATAAATCACAAAATAATTCATGAATTTACAAGACAGCAGCAATTACAAAAGAGTACAATCAATATCGGAGAGTCTAATAACGGTGGATACAGAAAAAATGGTGTAGTTATTTCTCTTATGTCGTTCCTGTTTCCGCAAAAAACACACCAAAGTTTTCTAGTTTCCGTGTACCTATTATGAATATTAGGACTAACGAATCAGCTTCAGAACTTGGTCAATATGGTACAATTGAGGACCCCAAAAAACAGTCAATGGCAAATACATTTACAAGCATTAACGTTTTTTTGTGGCGTCACAAAAACACTGTCCAAACGTTCTGATAAGAAGTTACAAAAGATTTGTTTATTGTATTACAACCAGGCACATAGGTAGGGCTTACTGGGTTTTCTGTTTTCTAGTTCGATGGCGGTTTTGCAGCCAACCGGAAAACCGAACCACAAGACCCAGCAAAAAACCAGCCTAACGGTGTTATTATATTTGTACACGAGCTGATCAAACTATCTTACTGAATTAGTGACCACTGTGGACTCTCGTCACTTGGTCTCTCCGTCAAACGAGCGAATACGTCGTGTTCTGATTGTCACGTTTTATACATCATTGACTCGTCCCCCGGACGAGTTATTGAGGGAGAACATTTGACAATCAGAACAAAACGAAGATTAAATGAACTTTATTCATTTGTAACAGTAATTTATCGGGTTTAGTGACTGAACAGGCTTAGCAACTGATCCCTAGATCCCCTGAGAATTAATTAATTAATTAATTAATTATATTATTTATTTATGTGTTATTTTATTGGGTTTAACGACACTTTCGACAACCTGGGTCAGTTTTACGGGTGAGGAAGCCGGAGTACCCAGAGAGAACCACCTAGAAACGGCGAGCAACTGCCAAGCACTCCAACGTACTAACTCCACACAAGCAGGGTTAGCATTGGTTGAAGACAAGTGCTCCATTGACGTGCAGTACGCCTTAATACACGACGCCACCGTGCCCCCACGTGGGCAGTTGGGATTAAGTGTCTTGCCCAAGGACACAACGCGGTTGCCGCAGGTGGGATTTGAACCGAGGACCTCTCGTGAGAATGATTAATGGCGAAGTTAGGCTGAACCCAATGGAGATAATTACAGACAGAACTTTTGTGGTACGCTGCGTCGGACAAACTATGGCGGATTTGTTCCAAGGTAAGGAACCTGAAGTGTTATTTACCATCTCTTCTTAACACACAGAACAGCCGAACCGAAACCGAGGTTTTTCCTGAAACCCAACTGAAACCAAAACCGAATCTGAAAAATCAAAACCTCCCAGCTCTATACATGGGCCGTCACTGATCAATATCGATGTGTGTGTGTCCTTGTATGACCATGACCCAAAGTTCGAAATGCTTTCTTCGTCCCTACCCTTAAGAAGGGTTGAATAAGACATGAAATGTGGAAAACAAGTAATAGAATAAACACATCGAACGATCTAATAATAGGAAGATAATCAGAAACACAACCCTCGTGAAAGTCCAGGCATGAGACACAAATAAAGTATATATTGTCATCTTTGTCATTGTGTTTGAAGAAACCTACACCAAATATAGCTGTGAATAAATGCGTCAAAGGCGCACAGGAAGCATCTCGTATATGGAGCAAGATCGTTTACAGACAGTATTTTCTTGCAAGGCTACCACCAAAGAATAAAATCATTAGGATTGGAGTACCATTCGTGATCAAAAAGAAAGTAATTTCCATGTCCAATATTGGGGACAATTTCACACTTTGCCGGTTTCCTCTTTTTTAAAAGAAGACGTTGTTGCTCCATCTATATTTGCGGGTGTTATTGTTCGTCTATTTGTGAAGAGTACACACGCCAACCCGAAACGTTTTCCTGCCAGGTGGAATGTTTCTTCGATTCCAAATGAAGTTTTTGGTGCCAAATGAAAGATTTTAGTGCCGAATGGAAACTAATTGTAAGTGAGAACAAATTAATTATGTATCGTCCTCTGAGTGCTAAAAGACACCACCTGCAATGCTAGAGCATTCCAGGTGGCGCCTTGTTGCATTCAAGTGAGACAGTTACCGTCAATCTCTTCATATTCCACTTATTTCCTAACGTATAACTCAATTATACAAACTCCCAAATGACTGGTATTGACGATACATTATTTACAGTAATACATTTAAAATGTTATACTTTAGTAGTTCATGGTTTCGCTTTGCAAAGCAACAAAAATATGAAACCTATTCCAGACGATATGAAGTCATGCGTTTTTTACCAAAAGTTTCGTTTACAACTCAGATTTACCATTATAACATTACAATTGATACTTATCAGTGAATTTTAACACAAATGGTCAAAGCAATATCGATTTATTTAACCTTTAAGTCGAGTTCCTGCCAATCACTTTCTAACAACGCTTGTGTGCTCTGTAACGTCCCACGTATGATTTGTTTTGGAGACAAACGCCAGGTGAGAGGTGGAGG
Source organism: Pictodentalium vernedei (assembly GCA_031216915.1). Taxonomy (NCBI): domain Eukaryota; kingdom Metazoa; phylum Mollusca; class Scaphopoda; order Dentaliida; family Dentaliidae; genus Pictodentalium; species Pictodentalium vernedei. The sequence continues at coordinate 121,698,552 of CM062292.1, read as the reverse complement.
GGGTGGGGGTGGGTGGGTGTCTCACATGATCAATATGGGGAATGCTGAGCGCCTCTTCTGATGTGGAAAATATTGCCCACTATCATTTTAGGGAGCATGTATAATAATGAAACTGCTGCATTCTTCTGTTTCGCTTCCCATGTGATTGTGTCACGAACCCAAATGCTTCGATCATATCTGTGCATTCAGGAGCTCGTGGTGTTCCCGTTGACGGGCAATAAGCTTGGGAGAGGGGGTAATATTCATTTTATCCCAATTTTAAGTCCTCCCTCTTTTCAGCATAAACAAATCCCTGCATCTAACAGTCAACTCCATTTACAGCCAAAAACTCGGAACAAACGTTTGAATCAGCCCCCACCCCCGTTCCAGTTCCGTATTAGACAGATTAAATATCCGGTAGACATTCAAATATATGCATTGTTATTATGCAATGAAATATAGTTCCTGAAATTCACAATTTTGACCATTTTCAACCGAATTAAAACTGAAAAATGTGGGAAACGGGCTTGATGAAACAGGATTGTTAGATAAATATATTATCATAACCATGTTCATGTCACGTAACTGGTATCAGATTATCGGTCGTGTTTACAATCGGATTGCAACTCGTCCAGACGGGCTCGTTGCAATCCGATTGTAAACGCGGCCTCAAATCTGATACCAATTACAGGATATGCACATGGTCATGATAATATATATGTTTTGTTCTCTGACCATAAAATAAAAATCTCACCGGGATGATATGCAAGAGAAGGTGAATATTGAATATTGAATATTTCGTCATTCCTCGCCGTAACATAACGGCAATTACCGTCACCTTCGATAACAAAAACACCAGTGTTAAGATTTTATAATTTTTCCATTTTTACTCAAGAGTTATAAACTATGATTTTGATCAATGAATGGGGATATTTTATAATCATTCAAGATTTTTTATACAAGTATCGTCTTCAGTTTGTGTCAGGTAAAAAAGTAACTGTATCATTTCATCTCACTTCATATTTCCACCGATCCGTAACTAAGTGAAAACTTGAGCTGGGATGCTTTGATTCTTCAGATTTGCTGCGGTTTCGGTTCGGTTTCAGAAAAAACCTCGGTTTCGGTTCAGTTTTTCTATGGGTAAAGAACATCAACATATTGTAAACAACACTTCAACTTCAGGCTCCTTATTTTGGAAAAAGTAATCGCGATAGTTTGTACAACACATCTCACCACAAAAAAAATCCTGTTTGTTGTAAATATCTCTACTGGGTTCAGACTAACTGCCCTTTGACCATTTTTGGGGGTTGTAGGGGATCAGCTACTAAGCCTACTGAGACAGAAAAAACAAAACAAAATTAGAGTAACAAATGAATAAAGTTTGCCTAATCAATATTGTGTTCTCATTGTCACATTTTCTCACTTGAGTCAATAAGAGAGAAATGTGACAATCTGACAATGCAAACGCGACCTTTTTGTTCTTTTGCCGAATAGACTGAATTAACCCTTACAAACTCTAGTGGTATTTTTCATGCCAGTTCAATGGCGGCAATTAGAAGAGTCCATATTCATTATTTGGGGTAGACCAATCAATATTTTCAACGTGCAGCCTCAGGGCTGCACGTTGAAAATATTGATTGGTCTGCCCCACACATTTACTAAACAGCCAGCCTATTTAATGACATTATGACGTATCATGTTGCTGGCCGGAATAGCGGCTGCTAGGGTTCAAAGGGTTAAGAGAGTCCATAGGGGCTCCTGTTCCCTCCCAGTAAGGTAATATGATCAGTTTGTGTACAAACACAGTGTAACCGTTTGGCGGGTTTCTGCTGGGTCTTGCTGTTCATTTTTATGGTTTGCCACAAAAACCGGAACCGAACCAGAAAACCAAAAAACCGCCCAGCTTTAGTGAAAACATGATAGATGAGTTACACGTCTGGTATCATAGGTCTGTGCCAACAACTATTATGATGTAGCGATAAAAGAAGAAAAAATGCACTACAACAAAGACTTCACGTATCACTGCAACAAGAAAAAAGATACTCAAGAACCAAAAATTGCAGATACGCATGAGATGATTGGAATATTTACAGAAACTGATTAGAAATTTTTTTCTTATTTTTTGCTATATTTTGAGCGAATCGGGACAGTTGTCGCTCATAATTCAAGTAGTGCATATATATTCAGTTAATTTTTTGCTGCCCTGATGTAATGTGCATTGCTGTCATCGGCTCACCCTTAAACCAAGGACTCAAAAAGAGAAATAACAGAAAAATAGGAGCAAATTGAAAGAAGAAGAAGAAAAAAAAATTAATAAATTAATTTTGATAGCAACAAAGAGCACTGAAAGAAATTTGAGAACCCTTTATGTTTCAAACGATAAAAATGCATCTCGGCATAAAACTTGCCATAAGCTGTTTCTTTAGTTTAAACAATATTTATTTCCAATTATCAGAGAAAAAGACATAGAACAATGAAATGTGTGTGAATTCGACAGTAATCTGGAAGCTTATAAAGGTCGTTTCCACGCTGTTTCTTTGTTTTCCAACCTCCCCACAAGTTAATGATACTCAGCCTTTATGATTTCGTCAAGAGGGTCTCCTTTCTATCGAGTGTTACGTTAGGCTACTGTTTTAGAAAGGTAGTTGCAAAGAAATTTATTTCAAGAATTAATCAAATTAAATTGTGAATTCTACAAAGAACATTACACCAATCTCCAGTCAACTTGATTGCCGGAACGCTCATTGGTCACATTTAGAAATGTTTTTCACATACCGCGATCTTGTGGGAGTGGGGACAATGGTTGTTGTACATAAATAACCAATGCTCAACAAATACATTTTTTTGATGGTTTTCAATATTTCGACGCCTCGAAACGCTGATCGCTTTTTAATTTACATATTTATTTACTGGAGTTTAACGACACTTTCGTAAGCCAGGGTCACCTCGAGTTTGACAGTTTTACGGGTGGAGGACGCCGGAGTACCCAGGGAGAACCATCGAGCAACGTCGTACAACTTTCAGACTCCCAAACGTACTAACTCTACACAAGCAGGGTTACGACGACGTGCAGTACGCATTAGAACACAGTGCCACCGTGCCGCGACGTGTGCAATCGGGATTAACCCTTTACCTAACATGAAAAGCAGACGACACCTGCAAAAAAAAAAAAAATCTGGAATAACCAATTTTTTTCATTTTTGTCTCAAAAACATAGGTTATGACCCCTCGTTGGAACGAGCTCCACGAGCTCGTTCCAATGAGGGGGTCATAACCTATGTTTTTGAGACAAAAAAATTAAGAAATAATGAAAATTAATTGGCGATTTTTGAGAATAGCGCTGGTCGGTTTTGGCCGTTACGTTGGGTAAAGGATTAAGTGCCTTGACCAAGGACACAACGTAGTTACCCCTGGCAGGCATCGAACGATGGACCTCTCGGTTTGAAGTTAATGGCTTTTTAAAGAACATACTTAAAGTCTATGACAAATATATATGTTGATGATAGAATATTTACAGCATTCTTTTGTTATTATTGAAAAGTTGAGTCTGAACAGTTTGACGAAAATAAAGCAACAAATATATGTATATCAGCCGAATGCGAGTTTTTATCCGGATGCGAGCGTTTATTGGCAAGATGGACAATAGCGATCCTTGACACAGAACATCTCCATCGGAATGGGGGCCGTTCACGAAAAACAAGGACACATTTTTTTTTTTGCTCCGAAAACGTGTGCTGAAAGATTGGTCATTTTTTTTGTCCTGCTATCACCATCCCTCAAGGACAGATGTCAGACCTCATCTGTTTTTAACAACTTAAGGTACATATCAAACACATATATATCACAATATTGTACAACCAAATATCTTAAAAAGGACAATGGACTGTCGTTTGCGGTGCTCGCAAGAAAATAATTAACTTTCGACTCATTTCCCCTTGACTGAACACATCAGTAACCACGTGACCTCGTTCACATAACCCTTTCCGTATCATTTTCTAAGCACTACCAAGACAATAGTTTCTTGCTATACTAGCAAACCGCAAGAAACTCTAAGTCTGAACAGTCTGACGAAAATAAAACAACAAATATACATATGTATATCAGCCGGATGCGAGCGTTTATTGGCAAGGGAGACAAATTAAGCATTGCTAAGCAGCAGCATTTGTTGAATTCGGCTGACGTGTGTTAAATATATACATATATGACTTAAAAATCACTTACATGTATGGAAGGAAATGGCTTCAGAGATTTAACGCCCTGGTTACATCAAGCCTCTTTTCGAAAGAGCTAAAACATAACCATCTTTGCTTAAGTCGGACTTCCATCTCCCATGCCGTTTGAGACAACGTTTGGAGATACCCGCATTCGCTGCAGCAGACACGCCACCAGAACGTAATGAGTATACACCCAAACTTAAATCTGGAGCTGCTTTCTTGAGTTTGCTAACAATGACTTCGTGAGACCTAGAATAACTCAACTTCCTTTCCGAGCTTACGAGTTTACAAGTGCTACCACCTCTGATAATAGATTTGAATAGATAATTGGCACAGTCAGTGATTAACCCTTTACCTAACCTGAAAAGCAGATGACACTTGCAAAAATAATTCTTGAATAACTAATTTTTTTCATTTTTTGTCTCAAAAACATAGGTTATGACCCCTCGTTGGAACGAGCTCGACGAGCTCGTTCCAACGAGGGGTCATAACCTATGTTTTTGAGACAAAAAATGAAAAAATAATGAAAATTAATTGGCGATTTTTGAGAATAGCGCTGGCCGGTTTTGGCCGTTACGTTAGGTAAAGGGTTAAATGTCCTTTTTGCATGTAAGCCTTTAGCATGGAATAAGGACAAGCAGTGGAGGAGCCTTTAACAATCATTAGCTCGTTGCCTCGACGATAAACGTCCGTTTTGCTTATGCGAATTGATACTTTCAAACAATTTTCATAAAACGTTATGTAGTTGCGCTTAAGTTCACAAAGCTCACTATATCGTAGGAACCCAGAGAAACCTACAAGAATCATTGACAAATCTCCCAACACCAGCAAGTCGTCATCGTTTTTGTATTGTTCACAGAGAGTGACTAAAACTTCCAGAGTTATAATATCTTTCTTATTTGCTGGGACGGATCTTCTACGTTTTGCTGCTTCAAGCAAGTTTGTCACAAAACCGTTAAAGGTGGAATCGGTTGATGCAATCAAGTTATGTGCCCATTTGATGGCGTACACAGCTGTAGATATAACGCTATACGAGTGTTTCTCATCCAAACATTTTGTGATATATAAAACCACGTGTATCGGCTCTGTCGGTAAATCTGAATATCTGTTACACTTTCAGAAGTCCTTCCATTTGCGAAAAGCAGCAGAATATTTTGTCACTGTATTGTCCTTTTTAGACTGCATGAGGTACGTGATTATATTGTTTGTTTTTGTTTTTCCGCGGAAACTGTATAGCCCGAAGTTATATAGAGCGTCTTTGAGCGCACATTCTATACCAGTACTTGTAAAGAAAAACATAAAATCTACATGTACACAATGACAGGATTATATTTTGAACATAAGCCTCACCAATTCAGTTCAAAATTGTTTGCCCAATGCCATCATAAAGAAAGGTAGAGGGTTTTTTTTTGCAAATAGCCTGTTACCCCCCATTACCCGGCTCAATGATATTGCGTTCTGGTAACCGTTCATACGATGCCACAAATTCTTTGAACATACCACTTGCGTTGATCAACATGGCCCAATAAGCAGCTACTTTCTACTCAGGAACTATCAAAATTCCTTCAGCCTTTTCTGCAACAATTTTGTATATTGTTAAAATTAACATGCCTGGTGGAGGTATCCACCAATTTTTACTTCCCTTCCAATTTTGACCAAAAGAGCTGGCCATCTGTGCCAGGCAACCACCACCTGGAGTTGGTTGAACCGTGCATATTTGGTATTCAAATGGGACGCAAAACGGTCAGTTTCACAGAGACCCTAAGCATTGTTCAAAAAATCAAATACCCACGTTTTTATACCTCAATCATCGGAGTCAAAACATCGGCTTAAAAAATCAGCTTCGACATTGTTTGAGCTTGGAATCCATTCTGGTATAATATTTACAAATTTATGTGTACAAAAATGATTTATTTCTAGAGCGATTTGTTGTAATTCTGCTTTTTTTGCTTCCTTTGATGATTATGGATTTCACATTTTTGTTATCACAAAAAACTATGACCTTTTGACCTTTCAAGTACTCTGCATTGCTTTTTAAAACTCTTTTGGCCACTTCTAACTCCCGCCAAGTCGAACTTTTTACCTGTTCTGTGCTACTTCAAGAACCAATCACTTCGCTCTCGCACAAATGTCTGTACTCACCGTTAGCAACACTGTCACATTTCATACATCGGTCTACCCGATTTCATAAAAACCCTTGGACAATACCGCTTGATTCTTGAGCTTTGGTGTCCGATTCTAGGACAAGTTTGCCCGACGCTAGGGCAGGTCGTCCCGACTCTAGGGGAATACGTGTAAGGAATGATTCTAGTTTTGCCAACTGGTTAATTACATTTAAGTTTGCAGTATTACACTCGCTCGAATATCCACTATGGAGATGTGAAAAGTTGAACTCTGATATGGCGAAAAAACATCCATAGCCGGACGCACTCGAGTCAGAAAATAAAACTAATTCTGCACCTGTATTTATCATTAGCTGCTGACCCTTGTCGTTAATACTTCGGATTGTTGACCTCCAAAACACCAGTTCACTGATGGCTTCCGAAGTCAACAATACGGGAGCTTTCCAACTAGCCCTTGATAAAATGCATTTGTATAACTGTACAGTTTTGAGTTGCGCTAAGTTTCCTATGACCGTTTTGGTGGAAATAATCTTTCCAATGATAGAAGCCAAAACTCTGACACCAATTATAGGAATGTTTTTGTTTTTGTTTTCGAGTTGCCTTTGTAAAGAATCTATGGACTTTTCTACAGAACCAATTCTTTGTTCGGTGATGAACAATTTTCCCATGTCCATTTTCTACTCGTGGCCCAACCATACTGTCGTCATTGACGGTTCCCATGAACATTTTTCGTCAGCCGTTAAAAAATCAAAATCTTCTAGACTTACTTTTATATATATACTTAACTCTAAAGCAGAATCTTTGTTGGTATGGCCACCCATACCGTCATCCAAGAACATAATAATCTTAAGACCTTTGGACCTCCATAACTGTACCAAAACTCTACTTTCGTAAAAATATATCCCACCGTGCTTATGCCAAATGGGAGAACGTTAAAAACATAATACCTTGTTTCAGTGTCACGTAACCAATGGAAACCTAGATATGACTTGTGATCATCAAAAATATCCAAGTGGTGATATTCCCCTTCCAAATCGAAAGTGTATAAAAAGAGCCTCTTTCAAGAATTGGTCTAGCTACGCCTGTGTCCTCATACTTAAATTTGAATTTTATAAAATATGAATTGACGTTTCTACAATCTAAAACCAGCCTTTGTTTACAATTTTTGTTTGTAGACACAGTCAGGTGGGTTACCAAATATGGCCTTTCTGCTACCTGGGATATGCAGCCCGTTTTCAACAAATTATGTATTTCGGTTTCAACAAAACTTGAATTCATCCTTGCTGATTTGTTATTATTCTCCTTTAAAGGGGTGGTATGTCTTTACTGAACGGCAACTTATAGCCGTGCTTTTCACACTTAAAATATATCCGTTGTCTGTGATTTTTGCCCAGTTATCATATTTTGCCTTCAGTCTGCCAATTGGAGATGAAATAGGTACCCAGCAACTCCATCCAACTCATTTTCACCAACATGTTGTGGGCTATAATCCGAATTAAAAACATCGATTCCTGATGGTATCTCACAATTCTTCTCGTCAGGTAAGTCATTTATTCCATACTCACAATCAAACCCCTCTCGTCCCAATAGTATCTCTCGTGCTTCACATTCAATGCCGTGAATACGACTGTAATCGGAATTTGAGACTGAATCATGTAACCTACTATCTAATGAGTTATTTGCCCGTGATAAAGAGAACGAATTGGTGATTATGTCGTCTACTTGACCTTTCTCTTTCATATTAACACCCCAAGTCTCTACAGAAATTATATCAAAGATACTTATCTGATTGTTAAGTTGCGCTTTCTTAAATGTTTCACATTCAGCTTTCTAATGCCTTGGAAGGCCGCATCCCCAACACAAACCGGCTTTTGATAATGTTTTCTGTGGATGAATTTTTGTTTGGCTAGGCGTGTTTGGTGTTTGTGTACGCGTTTTGTATGGATCTCTCTTTGCTTACGACTTCTTCATTTTCTCTTTTCTACTCTTTTGTTCAGCTCTGTCTTCAGCTCTGTAAATTTTCTTTTCGTTCTCAGAATCGCTGGCCAGAGGACTGGCCTCGTATTCCATCACTACTTTCCAACCAAGCTCCGAGGAATCTATTATTTTTATCATTTTTGTCGATGATTTATCAAATCTTTACCTTCAGTGACCTTAAGTTTGGCTTTCTTCAAGTTCTCTTCGCTTCCTGACACTAAACAATTGTCGATGTCGTTTAATTTGTCTTTCGCACGAGTGTTAAACTTATAATGTTCACATCTTTTCATTTTGAATACACCATACAATTTATTCGTCTCGAATTTCTCATTTTGGTTGTCGGATAGGGTAATATGCGTCTCTCTCATTTGTTGTTCAAAAGAGGCAAATTTTGTAGAAATATCTAGATCAAGACCAGCTGATAACTCATTTTGTTTATCGGCCATTATAGACGCCACGGATTGTGCAACACATTGCTCCACTTCGTGCCTGTCCATCCTGCACGAAAACAAAACACATAAAGGACAGTGGACTTTTGTTAGCGGTGCTCGCAAAAAATAATTAACTTTCGACTCATTTACCCTTGACTGAACACATCAATAACCACGTGACCTCGTTCACTTAACCCTCTCCGTATCATTTTCTAAGCACTATGAAGACAATTGTTTCTTGCTACACTATTGAACCGCAAGAGACTGTAATAAGTGTTTCTAGTTTTCGTTTGATGAAGTGAAGCTGTTGCGCTGTGACAACAGTCACAGCCTAACAACTTTCACGTCATCAAACATCATCGGCGGGAGGAGTTACCACATTGATTGACTTAACGCCATATTGAGGGTGGGTAGGATATTGAGTTGCGACGTTTGTCGTTCCAGAAATCTAATTGTATCGAAATCAGTGGAACATAACCACTGGGTGGGATCGTTTAGCGGAAGCAAGTTTTTTAATTGCTCGAAGAAATCGGTTCGTCGGTAAGATTAAGTGTATAATATGTCGTGACGTCTAACATTTTTGGCTGTTTTGCAGTAGTATTCAACCGATTACCAAAAATGTTAGTTGACCGAATAACGGTTATTTGAGCTCACACTCGGCCGAATCCGATGCCTATTCCGATTGTAATAATGTGCACTACTAGACGAGTCGGGGCATGAAAGAACTACATTAAATTGAGCATATTTCACAGTGTTAAACATCGCCGACTCAGGTCGCAGTAAATGACAGACGCGCACACTTAGGGGATATACGTGGCTCTCAGTGTACCGCCCAAGTGCGCGCGACTGGTCATTTTACTGAGACCTGAGTCAATGGAGTGCAACCTTCACTTTTTCCGGTAAGAACCGGCGATTGCCACAAGTACGCTCAATTGTAAGATTTACATGTCGTTCAACTTGTATATCCCGTAAAGGGGCGTCTTGAGAAATCAAGAATACACATTGTGGTTGTTTCTCAACTTTATTGAATGGTATCATTGACATCATTTTACATCAACAATTGAACAATTGGAGAAGATAATAAAATGTGGTTAATGAATCATTTACAAAAAAAAAATGCTTGGTAGCAATCGGTTGAACCGATGTTCCAGGAGCCGTTGCTGTTGTCATCCGATTGCTCACAATCGGCCGATTGGGGGGCCGATTCCGATCATCGGTTGAACACTATTTTGCAGTCTAAATCAATAAATGTTAACTGAATTTTTCCCGAGATATTGCCCAGATCTAAAATGACGCATAGATGAATGGTACATATTGTGTTTTTTAAATAATATTTTGCTGCCGTCGAATAACACGTTTGGGCGATTTTCTTTAAGAGCAGATGATTTTGACTGTATATTTTGTGCGGCATTCTATTACACCTACATGGAGACATGCAAGCTGTCAGTCCGTCAGTCGAATTCTGCGAAAAAATCAACGCTGTTATGGGCTGTTCGTTTACACACTTTTCGTGGACTTTGCGTGCAGACTACAGTTGATTTTATGTAATGTTCCTTCACTCACAGATATATACATAAACTTTTTCGTGCTTCAGTTATAAATATTCCCATCAATGAGTATTTAATTCACTTTGAAATCAACAAGCTAATAAGCCAATCTGTGGAACTACACAGCGTAATCATAAAACTACAGCTGTGGTCAGTCATCATTCCTAATGGTATTGTAAAACATTCGGTCAAATCATGTATCGATTGAGGGATTAATGATCCTATATATACACAAACAAAATTTGCTACCGGCTGCTTCATTTACCCCCCGCGGTGTTGATGGGAATAAGCATAGAATATACCAGTACTACGATTAAAAAATCGGACAGACAATTTCGACAGGATCTCTATTGGGGCGCACGCAATCCAGTCTCAACTTGTCTGCCAGGTTTCTTCACAACACTAGAGTCTCTAAAAAAATGCGACAACACTGGTTCTGTGATGCTTTTTCGGTTCGTTTTTATCGAATTGGTCTAGATTTTGCCTTATTTTTTATATCTCGATCCACTCGTAAGAATGTGTTGGGCCAGATCACGATTTGACCCCGAAAGGGACCACTTTGAGGGGACGTGACAACTGTTACTTATTCCCAGTTCCTCATTCGACATTCGTTATCAACCGATTATGTCACTCCACCTTTGTGATCATATCACTGTATATAGTTGAGGATAGTAGGGACTAGCAGCGAAAACCAATAATATGGCTGGTAGTAGAAAAAGTTAGAAGTGATACTGGTAGAAGTCAGTAATGATAGAGGGTGGAAATGATGGTACTGGTAGAAGTCATTTATATTATATTTATCGTAGCACTAACAGCTCACAGTATAGCAATGAGAAGCCAACAGCAGTGACCCAGTAGCAGAAACGCATGTCATGGAAGCCAATCGTAGGTCTGATGCTGAGAGGACTGGCATAAGCCGATAGTAGTGATTGTAGTTGAAGCCTTTAAGACTCTTGGCCAAACTCTCAGGCCACCGACCTTATTCAGAACGGAATCGGACGCTATTATGGGCTGTTCGTTTATCCACTTTTCTTGACCCGAGTTTGCGCGCAGACAGATTTAACGCTATGACCATTTCTCACAATGATATACAGATATTCTTACGAGCTACAATTATAGATATTCTCATCAGTAAATATATATTTCGCCTAAAAAAACACAAAATATTAACAAAACTGGTGAAACCAGGTGGCTTAATCATAAAACTACAGTTGTTGTGAGTCTTCATTCATAAGTATTTAGTTTACAAACATGTCTGTTATTGTTATTAATGATTCGGTCAAATCAATCTCGACCGATTCAAAGAAAATTATGTTATCTTACTTTTCAGTCGTCTGGAATATTTCAGTTCGTCCTTTCCCACCAACTCTAATATCGCAGACCAATGAGACGATTGAATATGAGGTCACGTTACAGTTTTTCTGATGAAAACGTTGGCTTTTCAAGAAATGCACAGCTTCTTTTTAACACGGCCGAGGATATTTTGCATCTGAATTATCTCCCCTATTCACAATCCTCACAGTGAATACAGTTTCTGGAAGCTCTCACTATGGCCTTTCCGGGAGAAAACTGCACACAATCAAAATCTTACAATATCTCTCAAATACACTCAGCTAAATGGCACAGCTGATTGCTCGAAAAAGGGGGCAAAATAGTCTAAATTTTCTCATTTTGAGGATAACTTTCCAATTTTCGTGTATCGGTAGCGACAAAACTGTGTTATAGGAATTCTTTTTTCCTCCACTGAATATTGTACAGCATAAGATGAACATTCTGACAAAGAAAAAACATATGGGTTTCTTATTTATTTTTTCAAAAGGCTTTCTCAAATTAAATTTACACAAAAAATGTCCCATTTGTCACCTGCAAAATGTCAGCTCCCAAACAGGTCTGGGTTATCATTAAACACTCATGTGTGACCTTGACCTCCAACTGAAATACACTTGACAGTACATAGTTTGAATCGAGGCCATCAACAGATTATTTTTGCCCTATCATCATTAATAAGCATTATTTACTAAATCCACACCATCTCAAAATAAAACTATAGCCCAAAATAGCCGTTTAGCTGAGGATATCCACTGATTCCAGATATAACCTTTTAATAGGAAACGAGACCTGAAACATAGGCGATGAACTATTTAAGGGATAAACTGGTTCCAGGCCATAACAGCGTCGATATTGTCACAGACTTTGACTAGTGGTTTGAGGGCCTGTGTCTTAGTGTCAGAGTCAAGTAGCAGATCCTAGTGGTACAGAAGCCATGTCGCAGCTGTGGAAGCCAGTCAAGAGAAGATGATAGGAGTAGTGGTGGAAACATGTAATTGGATAGGGGTTGAGTTAGGAACTGTGGTCCATAAATATCAAGAGGAGATCATAACTGGTGTGAGTTGACACCTCCACGCGTCGCTTCCGTATTAGTCATGTAGCCTGATATGAAAAAAGGCGAACTGACACGCCTCGGTCTCGAGGCGAAGGATAGTGAGCGAGTCACAATTGACTGGTAGAGAGCTAAATTATTTTTTAGTCATCAGAATTTTGTTATATGTCCTGGCCTTATTATTATAATTTATGGGAGAGTGCCTACAGGCTCTCTCCCATAAATTGTAAGAATGAAATCAGTACAGGCTATATAATTTCATTTTAAAGATAATGCGAAGCACATCTACAGAATACGAAGCCTTCTAGACTTAGTACTTACACTTCAGAATAAAGCCCAAATATGGGCTTCCAGCACCTACTTCTTAACCCTCAGAACCCCATGTGGTATCTTTCATGTCAACTCAATGACAGCAATTGGAAGAGTCCACATTCATTATTTCGGCCTTTGGGCTGCACGCTGAAAATATTGATTGATCTAACTCACACATTCACTTAGCAGTCATCATACTTAACTGGTAGAGTGCTGGAAGCCCATATTTGGGCTTTATTCTGAAGTGCCGGTACCACAGCTTGAAGGCTCACATTCAGCGGATGTGCTTTGTATTATCTTTGAAGTGATTTTATTTAGTCTGTGAGGGTTTGCCTTGTTACAATTTTGCGCGCAAAAGCAGCCCTTCGGGCTGCTTTGAAGCAAGCCTAATAGACAACGTGTACGTGAAATTGGAAAACCAAGGAATGCTATGCCATCCAATCTAAACCGGAAACCGGAAGTAAAAACACGGGGAACCCCAGCTCTCGTTTTCAGAAGCGAACAAATCGAATGACGCCCCCTAAAAAGCGAACGGTGTAATGCGAGATTTCTCTTTAGATCATTCCATGCAGACTGTGAATAATTTATTGAACATGCTATTCAAAATTAAAGTTTTTCCAAACAAACTCAACTGTCGTTTGCTTTGCTGACTAAATGACAGAAATTGTCGAAAAGCTAAATGTTCCCATATATGCACATTGGATTTCATCGTCTGCTGGCTGGCTGTTGGGATCCCGCTGTTGTTCGATTCTGCGGAGTATTCTGTCACGTGATTTATCTGTTTTGCATTTGCAAAACGCTGTTCACTTTACACCAACACTGCGTGTTATTGGAACAAAGTGAACCGAAAACAGACAGGTCAGTGGTATCGTCGCATGACTTCCCTAGCAACCACATCGCCCCTTAGCAACCGGCTTACTACTGGTCCGATTTTGACCAAATTCGGTATACGAACCCAAAATGCATTGCAAATAAAAACAGACATATCAATGTTGACGTCTCGTGACTTCCATAGCAACCAGAGCGCATCCTTAGCAACCGGCTAACTACTGGGCCGATTTGGACCAAATTCGGTATACGGGTCCAGAATGCAAATGAAAACAGATAGATCAATGATGACGTCACGTGACTTCCCTAGCAACCAGAGCGCCCCCTTAGCAACGGACTAACTACTGGTCCGATTTTGACCAAATTCGGTATACGAACCCAAAATGCATTGCAAATAAAAACAGACATATCAATGTTGACGTCTCGTGACTCCCCTAACAACCAGAGGGCGCCCTTAGCAACGGGCTAACTACTGGGCCGATTTGGACCAAATTCGGTATACGGACCCAGAATGCATTGCAAATGAAAACAGATAGATCAATGATGACGTCGCTGACTTCCCTAGCAACCAGAGCGCCCCCTTAGCAACGGACTAACGACTGGGCCGATTTTGACCAAATTCGGTATACGGGCCCAAAATGCATTGCAAACGAAACAGACAGGTCAATGGTGTCGTCGCGTGACTTCCCTAGCAACCAGAGCGCGTCCTTAGCAACCGGCTAACTACTGGCCCGATTTGGACCAAATTCGGTATACGGATCCAGAATGCATAGCAAATGAAAACAGATAAATCATTGATGACGCCACGTGGCTTCCTTAGCAACCAGAGCGCCCCCTTAGCAACGGGCTAACTACTGGGCCGATTTTGACCAAATTCGTTATATGGACCCAAAATGCATTGCAAACGAAACAGACAGGTCAATGGTGTCGTCGCGTGACTTCCCTAGCAACCATAGCGCCCCCTTAGGAACGAGCTAACTACTGGCCCGATTTTGACCAAATTCGGTATACGGACCCAAAATGCATTGCAAATAAAAATACATATCAATGTTGACGTCTCGGGACTTCCCTCGCAACCACAGCGCGCACTTAGCAACGGGCTAACTACTGGGCCGATTGGACCAAATTCGGTATACGGTCCCAGAATGCTTTGAAAATGAAAACAGATAGATCAGTGATGACGTCACGTGACTTCCCTAGCAACCAGAGCGCCGACTTAGCAACGGGCTAACTACTGGGCCGATTTTGACCAAATTCGGTATACGGACCCAAAATGCATTGCAAATGAAAACAGACAGATCGAAGTTTACGTCTTTTGATTTCCCTAGCAACCGGAGTGCCCCCCTTAGCAACAGGCTAACTAATGGGCCGATTTTGACCAAATTCGGAATGCGGACCCAAAATGCATTGCAAATGAAAACAGATTGGTCAATGTTGACGCCACGTGACGTCATTAGCAACCAGAGCTCCCCCTTAGCAACGGGCTAACTACTGGGCCGATTTTGACCAAATTCGGTATGCGGACCCAAAATTTATTGCAAAAATCCAGAAGAACAGGATTAGCAGTTTCATAATTACTCTCAGAATTATCTGTTGTGATAACTACAAACAATACTGGTACGTCGGTATTTTTTCAGTGAAATTAATGAAAACGGCTTATTGAAATTGGCACATAAAGCTCTAGGCCTATTTACTTCAAACGACAAGTCTGTGCTGTCTTGTGAAGTGTGTATGTCTGTGCTGGCTTGTGTAATTTGTGTGTCTGTTGGGCAAATCGCCCAGAAACCTGGTCCAAATCGTCCACAAACATGGACCAAATCATCCAATAGTCTAGTCCGAATCGGCCAGAAATATGGTCAGAATCGTCCATAGATCTGGGTACGAAACGTCCTATATAAAAATCAGGTCCGAATCATGAAACCACATTTGTGATACTCAGTCTTATTATTTTAAAGATGGCCTTTTTAGTAAAACTGCACTGGAATATTATCATCGTCCTTTTTTGCACTGCGGTATTTTCTTGTAGTGGCTACTAAACGTTGGTAATAGTAACAATAAATGCTACACGCTGTTTGTGAAAAAATAAAAATGAACGCAGCAATCTCCGTAACTCATCGGATAAATTGCGGAAAACAACGACGCCATAAATATATCTTCCTCTCAAAGCAATGATAAAATTATCTTTCAATCAGAGTATTGGAAAATATCTTCCAATCAAAACGCAGATAAAAGTAGTTATCTCGAAATATGGTTGGTCCCCTATTCTTTACCAGTGAATGTAGGCCTGCAGCACATTAGGCCTAATGCATCACTTTCGCTCGCTTTTAGGTTTGCCTAAATTTCATATTATATTGTAGGTCTGATATGTTTTAGGGGGAAATAAATCTACAAGACAGCATGTACATGCATTAGTTCACAACGCAAAATGTTCTGTTGGACGACCCCTTAAACACTGTTTTAAATTTTGTTAAGTTTATGTCATTTTAATTTGAAAAACACTGTGAGTTGCGCGCGCTTCTTGGTTTTACCAAAGTTCATATTAGACAACGTGTACGTGAAATTGGAAAAACCAAGGAATGCTATGCCATCCAATCTAACCCGGAAGTAAAAACATAGAGAACCCCAGCTCTCGTTTTCAGAAGCGAACAAATCGAATGACGCCCCCTAAAAAGTGAACGGTGTAATGCGAGATTTCTCCTTAGATCATTTCATGCAGACTGTGAATAATTTATTGAACATGCTTTTCAAAATTAAAGTTTTTCCAAACAAACTCAACTGTCGTTTGCTTTGCTGACTAAATGACAGAAATTGTCGAAAAGCTAAATGTTCCCATATATGCACATTGGATTTCATCGTCTGCTGGCTGGCTGTTGGGATCCCGCTGTCGTTCGATTCTGCGGAGTATTCTGTCACGTGATTTATCTGTTTTGCATTTGCAAGTGCAAAACGCTGTTCACTTCAAACCAACACTGCGTGTTATTGGAACAAAGTTACCAAATGAAAAGCATCAACAACACGTCCGTTTGTTGTAACTTAAAAGTACGCACAGGTCGGATTGTGGCAAAGGTCGTTTTCATTCAGTTATTACGAACCTAAGATGTCGAAGTGACATACTGTCTGACAAACGTCCACGAATTTCCAAAACAGAAGTTCCGTTCCACAATGTATGCACCGCGGCGAAACAAAAACAATAAATTTTCGACAATACGTTTCGAGGCCAATTTTTATATTGTAGGTCTGATATGTTTTTAGGGGGAAATAAATCTACAAGACAGCATGTACATGCATTAGTTCACAACGCAAAATGTTTTGTTGGACGACCCCTTAAACACTGTTTTAAATTTTGTTAAGTTTATGTCATTATAATTTGAAAAACACTGTGAGTTGAGCGCGCTTCTTGGTTTTACCAAAGTTCATATTATTTATTTATTTATTGGTGTTTAAGGTCACATACTTATGCACAATGGCTAATCGTGACCGTTTGGAAGTAATAACTACCAATCATATAGATTTTGGCCTGAAAACCACAAGAAACGGTACATATCACATAATGTGTTCCGATTCCGTATCATACTGACGACTCGTTCTGATTTCGTATCAGACAGATTCAACTTCCGGTAAACACCGCACTATCACGTATATCATTATTTATCTAACAATCAAATTAATGTGCACCTAAAAACTCGAAAAAAACCACGTTTGTATCAGCCCACCGATTCCGATTCCGTATCAGACGGATTCAATTTCCGGTTAACACCGCACTATCACATATATGTGTTGTTATTAAGTATTAAATTATGAAATTCAAAATATTTAACAATTCCAACACAATTTAAACTGAGAACAGGGGAAACGGGCTTTATGTAAGGGGATTGTTAGATAAATGTATGTCTTGTGATTTGTATCAGAATCTCGGTCGTGTTTACAATCGGATCACAACTCGCCCTAGCGGGCTCGTTGCGATCTGATTGTAAACACGACCTCGAATCTGATACAAATTATAGGACATAAACTTGGTCATGATAATGTATATTTGTCCTAAAATCAATCTATTTTTCCACTGATACAAGCTAAAACACCCAGACTGATACAAATTTGAAGCTGAAACACTACTATAAACTTCGGCGGTTAGAGTAAGTGGGACAATGGGCGTAATACCATCACGTCATCATGATCTTCATTCATAAAAAAAAACAACAATTCATAAACGCTGAATGGTTGTCAAAATATACGCGAACAAGACAAGAAAGGAAGGTCTGTTGCAAAATAAATTGGTTATTCCCACCAAGTGGGTTTCCGAGAAAGTAAGATAAACTTGTAATCACCTCCATGTGTTGATCGAGAAACTTGTTTGGAGCCTCGGTAGTGTTCCTGTGACGTATCGCGGCGAGCCCGTTATGAACACCATCTCGGCTTGATACAAGTTTCTCGATCAACACAAGGTGGTGATAATATATAAGTATCGCGGAACGCTGAATACGCACCGCAATCGCGGTATAATAAACAATAATCGTTGGGCTATTCAACGTATGTTGAGAATTAGCATCAGTGATTTCAAATAAGCTTTTTCATTTTGTGCTACCAGGATGGATTGTGAAGTTTGTTCCGACAGTTTTGAAGCGCAACATGCCAAGCCGATAAGGCCAATCACGAAGAAGTTTTCCTCACCCTTTATCTACGGTAACTGAGTTTATAACGACCAGAAAACAAATTCTCATTTCTAACAACTGGACCGAGAAGAGAAGAGTATGTTCAGCTGTTTTTCGACGCAAAACTGTTCGCGTGCACTGCAAAAAAAAAAAAAAAAAAAAAATGCGGTAACAAATACGGTAAAATGACTTCTACGGTGAATATTGCGCTGAAAATTCCGTATGAAACTACTTTGTCCCGAGGAATGCAGTGAGTGCATGTCCAATGAAAAAAAAGCGTGTCCGGATTTATTCCTTATTCCTAAAATAAAAAATGTTTTTAAATTAAGTATGTTCATAACCTACAGCCTACATTAAGAATATTTCTTTAGTTTATTGTCAAATTAAGTCATGGCTGCTGGGTTGACAATTAACCCCAGCAGTAATAGATACTTCGTACTAGTTGGCTAAAGGGTTAATTAATAAATTGCAAATTTATTTGTCTCTTTACCATTATTCTTTTCTCTATTCATTTGTAGCGTTGCGCGGTGGCTCAGTGGTAGACTATTGGACTTCTATGCTAGAGGTCCCGAGTTCGATCCTCGTCCGTGACAACCAGGGTTGTGTCCTTGGGCAAGGCACTTTATCCCAGTTGCCTCCATGGGAGCATGATGACGCCGTGTGCTAAGTCGTACTGCATGTTGATTCGATGGTGCACTTCAACCGCTGTAACCATGCTTGGGTGGAGCTTGAACAGAGTTAGAATGCTGAGGAGCTGACAGTTGCTCGTCGATGCTCGGTGCTTCTCTCCGGGTACACCGGCTTCCTCCACCCGTAAAACTGTCACGGTCACGATTAGCCATTGTGCATAAGTATGTGACCTTAAAAATCAATAAATACACCAATAAATAAATTATAGCGTTACTGAATTGTAAGACAAAAGCTTGCTACTTTCAACACTGTTAGTGGACAAAGAACCTACTTGCAGATCTGTGTGTAAAATACAGACGTCCGATTCCAGTGACATTATTGGCCCAGGGTCACTTGGGGCGTTATAAGTCTTAAAAGTTGATACCGTAATATTTACGATAGAGCTGAAAGCAATTGGTTGTCAGAACTTCTGGCGTAATGTTAACGGTAGCTTTTTGCAGTGTATGTTGCCTTTCCACCAACAGCAACTCCCGAGGCAAATATAATTCTTATATTCACGCTAAAAACTAAAGTGTTAAAAACTACACTTGAAGTGCTGTATTTAACACTTACTAAGTGCTGAACTAGCACTTTGTTCAAGTTTAGACATCCCAGAACTTGACAGGTGTTACAATAATACCACTTAACAAGTGTAATGTCGCGACACTTAAAAGGAACCAACGTAGATGACACGGATCAGGCTCGAACTCTCGAGCCTGATCCGCGTCATCTGCGTTGTGTCCTTTTAATTATGTACCCACCAAGCGCAAATCAAATTATGGACGATTCTGGAAGAACCACCAATGCTAGACACATGGGAAGTGCCATCCATTCAAGTTTCAGATGTCTGACGATTGTAATGTCTGAGTGCTTAAAGCACTGCACTTTGAGTATTAAAATCAAACCCTAAGAGTTAGAATGGGTTTAACACCTTGAAAGTGTCAGTTTTAACACTTTAGTTTTTAGTGTGTTCATGCTAGGCTATTTTCCTTTTGTTTAGTTTACACAATATAAATTATATTTCCAAAAGCAAATAATCACCTGAAAAGTAGAATTTTACGTGAACAAATAGTGGATCTGACAGTAAGCTGACGAATCGAAATATCCATTCCTGTATCAATATTTCTGCATCATTATAGAACGCTAACCCTCCACAAACGAATGAGAAAATATCAAAATTTCAAGTGGGAAATTTTACCCAAAATGTAACTAGGAATTTAAGCAATGAATTTAATCTTGTTTGAAAGATCTCAATGAGCCCTGTCAAACAAGATTGAATTGATTAAATTCCTTGTTGCATAACTGAGAAAATTTGAAGCTTGAAATTTGAATATTTGGACATGTGTGGTTAGAGGGTTAACCTAATGGATCGTCAAATGCGTTCACACATTATCCAGAACAAATATTCATAATTTGAAAGCTCATTGTTTCGTCGAAATCGTAGCGAATGACACCTCACGAGAAGTCACAATCTATCGTCTGTGAGAGAAGTAAGGCCTACAACTTTGGGATCCATTCATTCTAAAACACACACTGATTAATTTTTATGAATGTGTTTAAATAATAAAGAATAATATGAAGATACTGCATTTATTCCTCAGGGATAGCCACCTGACCATGGGGGCGAGTTGGCCAGCTTTGAATATGGTACGAGTTTACCTGGTGATGTGAAAAATGATGTGATCCATACAGGTCCGAAGCTGGTGGTGTTTGGAATTTTGTTGTTGTTCGTCCAAAACATTGTTGGTCGCTAGAACGTCAATACTACCTCTGAAAGCCGCTAATTTGAAAAATGCAATCAGCGGGGTAGCCGCGGAGGCATTGCCCCCCCCCCCTCCTAATTACAGTGCCCCCTCTCCCCCCCAAAAAAAAAGAAAAAGAAAGAAAACTGGGAAAATTAAAGAAATGTACCCGACCAATTAAAATAACGACGGTAATGAAAGTAAAGAGCCCCAGATTCACTCTCAGGTCATTGAATTTTCAAAATTTTCTCGGGGGAAGACCTCCGGGCCCACACCAATGGGAGGGAGATACCCTTCCATACCCACCATTCGGCCTTCGCTTATACCTGCGGTATATATCGACCCAACACCCCTAAAAAATGATGCCCCTCATCAACCCTCAATAGGAAATCCTAGCTATGCTCCTGATGGCAACCGAGTAGTCATCGCCACGAAAAAAGCTCGTGTGTTATTATTATTTTAAAGAATTACTTTCGTTAAACGAAATTAATTCTTTAAAATAATAATAATAACTAAACGTTTCGGGACTGTTCCATTTGTTGTTGTTTTAAGGAAGTATATTGAGACACGTTTCATGTTCGTACCGACAGTCAAAGATCCGGGAAGACTGTTGGGGAATTTAAACTCTCGCGCCACCATGTCAGAAAATTTTGAGATCCTTGCGTCAGGTCTGGATACATATGACATTGATATATTCCATAACAGTTCCTATACAAACAATAAAAGTACACTGACTCGATACGTGTAAATTAGAATAATGTTATAAAACACCAACGTGTTTACGCAACATCTGCTCTCGGCCATTTATATAAAATGATCCACGCGGTAAGATGTTAAAGTTCCGTGATGAGTTTGAGAGGTGTCACATTTCCTAAAATAATGGAAACAACATGACCATGGCGTGTCATTGAACGTTCCGAGCAAGCGGCATGACGAGTTCCATGTGAGAACCAACGATAGGTTTGTTGACAATCATTGTGTAAATATGCATGATAAAAATACCAAATGCTTTCATTCAGGTGTTTAGATGACACCAGGATAAAGTAGGTGAAGCAAAGAATGGATTGGATTGTTAACATACACAGGACAGGAAACCAAACACCAAGCAAGGATTGAAACAAGCTTGCCTGGCTGGGACCAATGTACATTTTAAATAAATAAACATAGGAATAAAGATTTAACAGCCCTTTTAAGAGCTTTTGGGTGTATGTCTGTGAGTGTTTTTTTCTCTCCTCCCGTCACCCCGTCATCGGTTCCCCCTGAAGGCAGACTAGACGGCCAAGGCTCATCACCCACTCTCCCTTATAGGCTGATGGATAACTCTGAGCTTTCAAAAACACATATTGGTGGATTTTTCTTTTTTATAACCGTTATGGATAATATTCTGGTGCTGCTCCCAACCTGCGACTGTTTGGGATTATTTTTCTTTTTTCCAAATCAACCATCAAACTGCGGTTTCAGTATCACCATAAATATGCCCACGTTTCCAAGTAAAACACAGAGAAGAATTCTTGTAGTTATGCACATTTCCTAGTCACTTTCCAGTCCGAGGTTCTCCGGGGTCTGACCCCAGTACCCTAAAACCAGTGCGCAAACTCAAACCAAATAATAATATTGGCTCTCGCTTCCGACTCACGTGGATTCACAAGCATATAAAGTGATTTGGGGTGTAAGGGATATCAAATCCCACATCGTCCCTATGTGCCTTCGGCGCTCTGAAACTTTTCATTCATTCATTCAGGTGTTTAATATTCCACTGCGTTAAATAAACTACTCCACCTTATATCGTGATTAAGGTTTAATCCCGGGAGTAGTATAGCATGTACTCGAACGACCCTTAGCAACTATTGTTAACTTTCCATAGGAGCCGGAGCCATTTGCCGGAGCAATTTATTTGGTACAAAACTTCGGCTCCACCCAGCTTGATCCGGCAAATAGTTCAAGTATTGCATATATAGTATGCTATGGTAGGTGAGTTTTCTTGAAAGTTTTCCCCGCGAAACATTTGACGTTGCCAATGACGTCGTGACATCGTGATGCGCACGCGACGCGACAGAGACGTTGACCGCTTTTGTTGTCCATTGTATGGAGTAATAATACTAAGGACTAACATGGGCCCTGTAGGGGTACGTCCTATACTACCACACTAAGCGACCATGCATTAACCCATCCCACAATATCGCCTGGAACAGCATTACATACTGCATATACCAATCATAGAATGGTACAAAGCAATCGGTAGGTTAATACAACAAGGATCAAGATGGGGCGTATATGGGAACATAACGCCCATACACCAAGAAATACCCCGCAGTATGGCACACTTGCATCACTCCCACCCACTCCAAAATACTGCCTGGACTAGCATTACGTGTCACCTATACGTCATAAGATTGTACAGAGCATAGATTGATTAGTAGTACCAAGGGTTAATACTATACCTACATGGGTATATACCACCCATACTATATTACTACGACACTCTCGTAAGAGAAGCCCGACACCCGCTGACCCGCACAACGTTATGTCGGAATGTACAGTGGACAACAGAGACAGAGACAAGCATCGCCTTTGGCGCTATGGTTTAATCTCGCAAACGGGAATTTCCCGGTTACGTAAATCAGTCCTAATGTCCGGGAAATTTATGGACCAGAATCGGGAAAGAAAGATTGCGGTACGCAACCTTTGATCCACGGTTCTGTCCTATGAATTTCTCGAGTATCTGGACTGATATTCAGAAACCGGAACCGGAAAATTCCCAGTATCGTGACTGTCTTTCAAAAGCGAGAACAGGAATATTCATTGCCCTTCCCGGGAATAAACCCCAATCGCAATCTCCACTGACCTGCAACACCTTGGTCAAACTCAATCACTGCGCGTGTGTGGGAATGGTGTGTGTGTCGGACTGTGTCCACATAGAAATCCAATCACACCCCTTCCCCGATCATGAATATTCTGACTGAAGATCACAGGAGTCCGAAAGTTTGATATGGCAGTCAAAAGACGGTGCTTGCCCAAAAGGCAAACATTCTAACAATACTAACCAATTTGTGGCCTTCTTCAAATGGAGCTCCCAAATCCCCAACTTGTGAAGATTTAGGCGAGATATGTGGGAGGTGTTTGATCCCAGTGTCATTATCTCGTAAAAGCATTGTTTTAGTTGTCATACTGTAGTTCCGTGATACAATCGGTTGATAACGAATGTCGAATACGGAACTGAGAATAAGTAACGGTTATCACTCCAGTTGTAAAATTATTATTGGTGGGAGAACTTATCGGATTGCGTGGGCTCAGGTGGGATGTGTAGTGTAAAAGCTGAGTGACTTTGCGAACGAACTTAATCCATGACTGTAGAAATTAAATTCGTATTTGTGTGAATACTGGTGACGGGTTACACAGCTGAGTCAATCCCAGGGCACTCTCAAACGTGTAATTAGGAGCAAACAAGGCTTCCTTCCTTCGTGAGTGTTGTCGAGTTTGATGAGATAACGAATCTTTAATTGTAAATATCTTGAGGTAAAATTTTACGAGTTCTTATATTTATAAGGAATAACAGGAAAAATCTGCAAACAGTGCAACTCCTCAATGTTCTCGTTAAGTTAAAGTAATCGAGAGTTCAAGAGAAACTCATTTAAGGTATCACTGAAGTAAATATTTGAATTAATGTTACCCGCCTTGAAATGTTGCAAATGTCGGAAATGATGCAATCTACAAAAATAAACAGTTGTTTCAATAAACATTTGAAGCATTCTACTGACATCTTGCATTAATGGTGAATATTCCAGATTAATAAAAAGGGTGGTCTGATGACTTTTTGGACCTAAAAATACAATTGACTGTTGGTGTGTTTTTATTGGAAATTCCCTGAAAAAATATGTGCACGTGACCGGTACTTCCGGTACTTCTCTTGTCAGTTTTTCACTCTTATTTGTTGCATGGCCACTGTTTTCGGGTCAGAAAAAGTCTTCTGAAGGGCTATACGTGACAAAGATATTTGAATGCCAAAATTAAAGTGATCGCGCGTGTCAAAATTACGAGGATTTAAAAAGCCATGTATGGTCGCCCTATTTCGTGTTACGTCGACCAAATCAAGGAACCCACAGCTTGAATTCTTTCCTGTGAATAAATCTTTGCCTATTTAGAGATGTTAAGACAAAATTTCTTTGTTTTTGTGAATACCCTGGTCTAAAATTCTATATGTTTATATATTTGCTACAAATAAAAGGAGAGTAACCATGTACATGCACGCCAATTAAGTGAGGAAACTCATTTATAAGGCAGGTACACGTGCAATGGCTGACCACAAATTTCTCCAATCGGTTCGGTGCTTTAAAATAATGACTACTTGCAAAGCTCAGTTTCTGGGCATGTGAACGCCTGGAACTGGAAAGTGGTGTGTTTGTGGGGTGCTAAAGTTATAATAAGCACACTAACGGAGAGAGAACGAATCGTCTTGTAAGTGAGAAGAACAGTTATTTTCTTCAGGAAGAAATGTTTCGAAAACCTCCCATGACAGTCGTCCCTTGTGGTTAGAAAATGTCATAAAATCACGGAATCACATTTTACGGAGTTGGCTAGGAATCTAATTTACGGAATTCCGTATATAGCCTGTCTATAGATGTTATACAAGGGGGTTGATCACTGTATAAAATGGTACATCGTGGGGAAAATGAAGAAATCTGATTGAACATGTTGAAGGCCTGAGCGAAGGCAGAGTCAAGACAGAAATAGGTATAGCTAGGAAGTAGTGTAACAAGTCAGTAGTAATGTTGAGAGGGTAGTAGAAAACTATAGTATTAAGTGAATACAGATGAGCATAGGACATGGTGGAAGCCGATGGTAATATTATCTGTATAGGAGATTGGAATCTCACTTACGGAATCCCACTTACGGAATCCCTTTTTTGAAATCCCTATAGAATTCCTTTTTAGGATATGACTGTGGTTACAGAATCCCTTTTTGGTCGCATACGCCTCTGTGATAGTGCACAATGTGTCACATTGTGCATTTTCACATAAGCACACATCGGCACACACCGCATGTGCCTTTGCGCTCCGGGTAATGTGTACAATGGAACAATAAACACATCTAGGGTCGTCAGAGTACTTATGGAACACAGTAGTAATGGCACAAGACTACAAGAATGTTAGAAGACTATATAGTATTGGATGACTACAATATAGCCAAAACATAGGACAGATAGTTGGAGATAAGATGGAGGCTGGTGGTAAGATTACCTGTATAGGAGCTTGAAATCCCACTTATGGAATCCCACTTATAGAATCCCTTTTTGGAATCCCTATAGAACCCCTTTTTAGGAAACGTCTGTGGTTACAGAATCCCTTTTTGGACTCATGTGCCTATGCGCTAGTGCACAATGTGTCACGTTATGCTTTTTCACATAAGCATCTATCGGCACATCCAGTATGTGCCTATCTGCTACATGTAATGCGTACAATAGAACATAAACGCGTCTACGGTGGTCAGAAAACTTTATAAGGAGATGGGGAAAGTCCTAACATAGTTTGTAGATACATAGGTAGAAACCGAGAAATTGCAAATACTCATTCTCAGGCACATCATTATGATTTTGGTATATGATGTTACAGTGAAAATTGTTATACGAAACACTAAAATTGTTATTTGAATCACAAATACGTCTTTCTTTCGTTGTAATAGAGAATATTTTCTAGGTAGTTTTTCGGCACTTGTAGAAAAGGATCTACCATGTGTAATCTTTGTGTTCCAATGAAACGAGCCAGAACCAAATGAAGAGTTCTGTTCGAATATGAATGTTTTCAAAATCGCGTTACAGTAAATGCCCTTTTCGTTATAGGAAAGTCAATATTGGTCAAATAACTCCACCTATCGCATGCAGTGTCGTTGTAATCTCATTTGTTAATACCTTTCGTTACTCACTCGTTGTTAGGAAGTGCTATGGCGTCGTTGGATTCCATCTTGTTTTGAAAACGCAAATGGTTGTTTTATTGTTACACGGAATACACATGATGTTACACGAAATACGGTGTTGCGATGGAATTACTCAACTGAACATTTGGGCATACAGATTCCACTTTGATTGTGTTTTTTTTCTATCGCCATATTGATTTTTCAAACGTAGGTACCAATGGTTCCGAGAAATGTTCACAATTCCTATAAAGATGATGTACATAGCAAATGTACGTCACAGAAAACGCCATCTTTGTATGACTCTCCATAAATGCATCATTCATGGATGAATTCGTTCTGTTAGTGTTCTATCCGAAACAAGGGGTCAAAACGACTAGCCATCAGAATATTACGATCAACGCACATTTTCTCTTTCCCCGATTACATTATAATCGTCATTTGTTACAGAAAATACACGCTCTGTTACAGGAAATACACAACATGAGGGAAGGAGAGAAGGATGAGTGTGGGGTCCGGGATGTAGGTAGAGCTGTTAGTGATAGTGGTGAGAAGGTTGAGTGTGAGGCCCCTGATGTAGGTAGAGCTGTTTGTGATAGTGGTGAGAAGGTTGAATGTGAGGCCCCGGGTGCAGGTCGAGCTGTTTGTGATAGTGGTGAGAAGATTGAGTGTGAGGTCCCGGATGTAGGTAGAGCTGTTAGTTGTAGTGGTGAGAAGGTTGAGTGTGAGGCCCCAGACGCAGATAGAGCTGTTCGTGATAGTGGTGAGAAGGTTGAGTGTGAGGCCCCTGATGTAGGTAGAGCTGTTTGTGACAGTGGTGAGAAGGTTGAGTGTGAGGCTCCGGGTGTAGGTCGAGCTGTTTGTGATAGTGGTGAGAAGGTTGCGTGTGAAGTCCCGGATGTAGGTAGAGCTACTAGTTGTAGTGGTAAGAAGGCTGAGTGTGAGGCCCCAGATGTAGATAGAGCTGTTAGTGGTAGAGGAGAGAAGGTTGAGTGTGAGGCCCAGGTGTAGATAGAGCCGTTAGTGGTAGTGTGAGGCTCCTGATGTGGCTAGACTTATTAGTGATAGTGGTGGTGGTGATAACGTTGAGTGTGAGGCACCGCATTTGGCAACAGCTGTTAGTGATAGTGGTGAGAAGACTGAGTGTGGGGCCCCGGATGTAGCTAGAGCTGCTTGTGATAGTGGTGAGGGGTTTGAGTGTGAGGTCTCGGATGTAGTGAGAGCTGTTAGTAATAGTGGTGAGAAGGTTGAGTGTGAGGTCCCAGATGTAGTTAGGGCTGCTAGTGACAGTGATGAGGGGTTGAGTGTGAGGTCCCGGATGTAGCGAAAGCTGTTAGTGATAGTGGTGAGAAGACTGAGTGTGAGGCACCGGGTGTGGCTAGAGTTGTTAGCGATAGTGGTGAGGGGGTTAAGTGTGAAGTCCCAGATGTAGCGAGAGTTGTTGGTGATAGTGGTGAGAAGATGTGTGAGGCTCCGGGATATGGCTAGAGCTGTGAGTGATAGTGGTGGTGGTAACGTTGAGTGTGAGGCCCCGGATGTGGCGAGAGCTGTTGTTAGTGATAGAGGTGAGAAGGTTGAGTGTGAGGCCCCGGAAGTAGCTAGAGTTGTTGGTGATAGTGGTGAGAAGATGGAGTGTGAGGCCCCGTGTTCTCACGTGGGCAATGAAAGTGAAGTGTGTCAATTGTACCATAAAGCTGTTGGTGATAGTGTTGAGGAGGTTGGGTGTGACGTCCCGGATGAAGCGAGAGCTGTTAGTAATAGTGGTGAGAATGTTGCGTGCGAGGCCTCAAAATGCGGCTAGGGCTGTTCGTGATGGTGTTGAGAAGGTTGAAAGTGTGAATTTGTTCATTGTTGATGACAATGAAAGAGAGGGTAAGGGAGACTGTGTGATGCAGGAGGTAATGAAATATGATGAGAATTCGGGTGATGAGCAATCTGGACTGGAAGTTGTGGATGCTGTGGATAACTTGGATGGGCCAGCGGAGACTGCTACGCCGGTTGCCAGAGATGAGCAAATTGTGTTACCAGTGAGTGAACCTCCAGGTCTTATTAGCCTTTGGGCGCTAAGCGAACAAGTTGAAGGTGCCTGTAAGTCTGAAAAGTCGAACATAACCCCACCCCTATCTCGAATGCATAGGAAAATATGTCATAGTACGGTACCAAAAGGCTTTGTACCCAGGACTAGTAGAAAGTGTGTCAGGTTCAGAGTTGTTCGTTAAATGTATGAATTGTCCCAAAGTTAGCGAATTGTTTCGTATGGCCTAAGCGATATACAGACGTGCCATGGTACGGTCATGGAGAAATTGTTGCGGTAATCCCATCATTGCAGTTAACCAATGGTTCCAATACATAATTTAAAGTATGCACCGAAATATGGGATGCCATGCGCAGTGATTCTTGAAGGAACATCTGAACATGTACCTTTAGTTAGGACGTTCGGGTATTCAGAATGTCATACTTTATAATATCGTCACCTAAGCTCCAATTTGTTTTGTGTGCCAATGGGCACATAGAACACAATGTGACTCAGTGGACGATATGATAATTCACCTTCTGTTTAGATTCCACACCTGAGTAATCGCAGTCCGAACATCGATACACATTTCGAATAATTTTGTCCAAATTTATTTTGTGGAACTAAGTTTTTAAAGTGCAGATGTCAATCAATGCATATGTACGTTTATCAACTGGCTATTCAACTTGATTGTAGAACATCCCCAAATGGGGCAGGTGGTTAGTCAATTCGTCATTACTCGTTTCACGGGAGAGTATTATTCCCATTGCAATTCGACGCCTGAGTGCTAGAATGTTCTATGTCCCATAGGGGACATAGAACATTCTAGCACTCAGGCGACGAATTGTCTACGTCTGAAAATCTGAAGTTGGTTCCGACTCCATTCTCGTATAATTTACATACCCTCGGATGTTCCATTAAACATTGATTGTGATGAACATTCTTTATAAAAACAACAGCTGTCGCTAAACGCCCCTTTCTTATTAATATTGTTAACTGACTTTCCTGTCGGTATTTCAAATTATTCATTATTTATGTTTTTCCGATATGCTTGGTTTCAATGAGTCTTTGACAGTGTGGTTACATGTTGCTGTAAACTAACGTCAAATTTCGTTCAACCCCAATTAGACCACATTCCTTGCAGTTTGGGTTCATCAACTGAAAAGTAACAACGTTGTTTGTGTTCCAAACCAGATACCGCATCATGCCCCCTAGCATACGAGGTGGTACATAATTAACTAAAGTATGAATAAATAACCTCGAGCGAGTTTTATGTCCTTCGTGTAACATCTATGTATTTACTGTAACACGAGCCAGCGCTATGGCTCCTCAGTTATGAGATCTTTTGTGCAAGTTGATACTCTTATAAGATAGAGGAGACCCAATCAAAATTATACATCACCGCAATGTTGGGGTAGCATTACCTAGAACGAGTTTTATGTCCTTCGTGCAACATGTATGTATTCATTGTAACACGAGCCAACGAAAATCTCTATCGCTCCCCTACTATGAGATCTTGTGTGTGGGTAGATTTTCCTATGAAACAGAGCAAACCCAATCATGAATAAATGTTTGAATAGCATTGCTCACTAACCTGTGCATGTTCAGTTTATCGTCCTGTGAAAATCTGGGTATTTCCTGTAATAGTAGTGCATTTCCCGTAACATGGAATGTTTTTTTCAAAAATATCCAGAAGCTGTTCTCGGACCAGAAACACGTTGTCTGCATATAGAACTGTTAGCCCCAACCACACATATATAACAACATAAGCAATCGATACAAAACCAACTCCATGTGTAGCGAATATTCAAATGTTTGAAAAATTGAACTTTCTGGATATCTATACTGATGCACGCCAGAAACATGTAAAAAATATATTCGTTTCACTGTTTTCTGGCATTATATAATGGAAGTTGTCACCAGCATGTAATACTATTATGATGAAGACCAGTTCTAACAATATTGCAAATCGGATTTGACCGAAGTTGCCGCTTCAGTAAGGACATATTATGTCACCTGTCATGCTACAAGCCATCACTGTATGAAAGACCCAGACATTTTAGACTCAAATCGAGCATTCCTGTAACTCACAATGATTGCTGGTTCGAAATATGAAATAAACTTTTATTTCGTCATGTGTGTGTTTTCACGATTTGTGCTAGGTGATAATGGCACATTTTTTTTATATTGACTCATATATCTTGGCGAACTGCTGATGAATTTGTAAGTAAAATGTACCATTTATTGATTGACGTTTAAGGTCACATATTTCTGCATAATGTTAATCATGATCTCAACAGTTTTATGGGTGGAGGACGCCGTCGTACCCGGCGAGAACCACCGAGGAACGACGAGCAACTGTCAGCTCTCCAACATACAAACTCCACACAAGCAGAGTTAGCATTGGTTGAAGACAGGTGCACCATCGTTATCGTCGATCACCTTTAAATATTCAAGTCATTGACCCCTTAGAAACACGAACATTCCCAAAAAGATAGGTCGTTGATCACGTGGCGTGACTTGCATTCGAACCGGGGTCCAGATGAGAGCCCTTGGGCGTCGACCGCGACACTAACGAAAACGTAGATCTCCCACATCCCGAAAAGTATTAACCCTTTACCTAACGAATCGCCCGCATCCACCCGCGTAATATGCAAATTCAGCAGTTGAAAAAATATTATTTTTCAAAAAATTTCAACAAAGCCATATCATATGACCCCTCGCTGGAACGAGCTCGTCGCGCTCGTTCCAACGAGGGGTCACATGATATGGTTTTGTTGAAACTTTTTGAAAAATTTAAGAAAATGATAAATATTGATATCGTCTGCATTGGGTAAAGGGTTAAACCCCTATTCTTTGACAATCTGATCACGCAGAATTACTAATACGAAATTCAAGAAGTCAAGCTCGTTCCAATGAAGGGTCATAGGCTATGTTTTTGAGGCCAAAAATTAAAATGTTTACTTGTTGAAGAATTCTTTTTGCAGATGTCGTCTTTTACTGGCCGGGAAAGGTGGTAACGTAAGACCCACACTAGGGCATTTATATGCAATGATCGGTATGATGTGATGCTGAAGTCCGAGAGGAATTCTACTTTAAAAATATAGCCGAAAACAGCATGACAACTGTGAGGCAATGAAAGTACCAAGCAAACGAGCTGACTTGTCCATTCATAAACAAATGACAGGTGTATTGGCAATCACCGGGTAAATGAGGACGACCCCCCCCCCCCCCACCCCCACTTCCAACCTTCAAAGAGTTTCACTGAGATTGTTATTAACTGTTTGAGGGCGAGATTATATTTGGTGGTCTGAAATTGTGATTCATAATTTGTTTTATTACAAATTATTGGAGAGTGCCCAAAGACATTCTCCAATAAGATGTAATAAAATAAATTTATATGAACAAAATACTGTTTACGTTTGACTGAATATGAACAAGGAAAATATTGGCTTTTGCTCTGGAACCATAATTTGTTTTTGAAAGCCCTGATATTGCCTTCTAGCACTCAACCAGTTAATTCACTGAGGTAAATAAACTACCTATTTCATGAATGGTGGGTTAGGGTTGTCCACTTGGAGAATCCCCTTCCTTATACCAGGTGGAAACTTTCTGACTGACGCCCCTAGACATTGCAGAACTTCAAAGGAATTTAATTGCCATCCCTCCAGGGGCCAATACTATAAAACTTTTACCATTGTATTTTCTCGGATTGTATTTTCTAGTTTTGACTTTAAAGGGGTTAAAATGAACCATTAGTATTTACAACGATCTGGCAATTTGCCAGTTGCCAAACTGTCATATCTCTGAAAATGCCAATGATTGATTTCAGTTATATTAATAGGTAGAAAATACAATTCCAGAAAATATAATTGTATAAGTTTTATATTATTGGCTCCAGGTCGTAAATATTCTGAATGAAATACTTTGAAGTTTCATAGCAGTGTCTTGAAACACCATGATAAACCACAGTAGTGTCCTAGTAAACCATGATAGTATCAACAACACCATGATGTAGTCTCAAAACACCATGGTAAACCATGCCAGTGTGCCAACACATCATAGTAGTGTCCCAAAACTTCACGGTAAACCATAGTAGCGTCACAAGACATCATGATAGTGTCGCAATTTACTTATTTTTATCATATGACTCGTCCGTTTTGTTCACTTTAAAATATTTGATATTTTGTTTTCATATCAATCAGTGATAAATAAAGCCTTCCGTCAATTTCATTGGTCAATTTCAAAACTAGACAATTTGATTGGCTGAACAAAATACAACTGGGCCACATATTCATAATTTCAGTAGGGAGAATGTACGTTATCTGTCCTATTTAGGGTGGGTTATATTGTATTAATCTTTTACCTGCAAGAAAAATGCCATTCATTTTTTTTATATTTTCACTTTTTGCTTCCAAAACATAAGTTATGACCCCTCATTGGAACGAGCTCAACGTCTGCAACTCAAGTTAGGTGATGGGTTAAAAAGTCATACTAAGTGGCTAATTTGTGCGTGTGTGTGTCATATGATAAATAGAATTTATCGCCAAAACGGAAATTTTTTAGACTCGTTTCATAAATATTATATGAGAAAAACACTCATTCCATATCCTCTATATATGGGTTTAACGACACCTTCGACAACCAGGATCACCTCGAGTAGGGCAGTTTTACGGTACAGGAAGCCGAAATACCCGAAGAGAACCACCGAGCAACAGCGAGCAACTGTCAGACTCCACAACGAACAAACTCCACACAAGCAGAATTAGCATTGGTTGCGTGAACCATCGACGTGTAGTACGCCTATTACACAGCGCCACCGTGTCCGTGCGTGGGCAATCGTGATTAAGTGCCTTATCCAAGGACACAACGCATTTACCCCTGACGGGGATCGAACCGTGGACCACTGAGCCACCGCACTCCCTGTGTCGCAAAACATCGTGGGAAAACCATGGTAGTGTTTCAAAACATCATGGTAAACCATGGTATGATATGTTCCAAAACACAAAGGTAAACCATGGTAGTGTGCCAAAGCACTATGGTAATGTCCCGAAACACTATGGTAATGTCCCAAAGCACCATGGGAAACCATAGTAGTTCCAAAAACAGCATGGAAATGCCCCAAAGCACCATTGAAAACCATGGTAGTGTCCTAAAGCATCATGGAAGTGTCCAAAAACTCCATGGTATACTACAGTAATTCCCAAAGCAGCATGATAGTGTTCCTAAATACCACGGTAAAGCAAGATAGTGTCCCAACATATCACGGTAAACCACGCTAGCCTCCCAAAACCCCACGGCAAACCACGATAGTGTCCAAACGCACCACAGTAAACCGTGGCCCTGTATCAAACCTATCATCATAAACCATGGTAGTTCCCAAAACACCATTGTAAACAATGGTAGTGTCCAAAAACACAGTGATTTGCTAGTGTCCTAAAACACCATGTTTAACCAGTGATCTAAAACATCATGGTAAACCACGTCTCAAAACACCATGGTAAAGAATGACAGCGTCCCAAAGCACCATGGTAAATCATGGTAGTCTTCCAGAAGACCATGGTTAACCATGGTTAACCATTGAGGTGTACCAAAACACCATGAAAATTTCCGAAAGCACCATAGTAGGCCATGTTATTGGTGGTGTCCCAAAATACTGCGGTAACCCATGATAGTGTCCCAGAACATCACAGTGTTCCAACCCTCCATAGTAAACAATGGTACATCCTCAAATACAACAGTGGTGTCCCAAAACACCGGGATAAACCATGGTAATGTCCAAAAACAACAGGGTAAACCATGATAGTGTTCCCAAGCCATGGTAAACAATGCTACCATTAAAAACCACCATTGTAAATCATGATAGTTCCCAAAACACCACAGTAAACCGTGGTAGTTGCAAAACACTATGGCAATGTCCTAAAACATCATGATAAACCATAGCAGTGTGCCAGCACAATACCATAAACCAAGGTATGGTGTGTCTCAAAACACCATGGTAAACTATGATAGTCTCCTAGAACACCACAGTAAAGCATGACATGGTAGTGTACCAAAACATGCAGTGTCCCAAAACACGGTAGTGTCCCAAAACTCGGCAGTAAGCCATGACAGTGTCCCCAAAGACCATGGTAAGCCGTGGTACGCTCCCAAACCTCCATAGTAAATCCTGGTAGCTTCCAAAATACCACGGCAGTGTCCCAAAAAACCACGGTTTACCCCAGTTCTGTCCCAAAACATTTGGTGGTATTGTCCCAAAACACAACAGTATACCCTGATAGTGTGCCAAAAACACCATGAAAAACCATGATATGGCAGCGTCACAAAACATTATGGTAAACCATGGTAATGCCCCAAAAGAGCAGAGTAAACCATGGTAGCGTCTCAAAACACCATGGTAATGTCCCAAAACACCACGCAATCCATGGTAGTGTTCCAACACAGCATGGTAGACTGTAGTAGTGATATGGTAGTGTCCCAAAACTACTTGGTAACCCATGATAGTGTCCCAAAGCACCATACTAAACCAAGTTATTGTCATACAACATCACCGTAAACCACGATGGTGTCTCAAAACACCTCAATAAACAATGCCAGTATCCCAAATCATCATTGTGGTAAAGGGTAGTGTCCCAAAATACCATGGTAGTTTCCCAAAACACCGTAGTAAACCATGGTATGGTAGTGTCCTAAAAACCCATGGTAAACCATGATCGTGTCCCAAAGCACCATGCTAAACCAAGTTATTGTCGTAAAATATCAAGATAAACCACGATAGTGTCTCAAAACACCATGATAAACAATTACAGTGTCCCAAAACATCATGGTGTCCCAAAATACCGTGGTAAACCATAGTTAAGTAATGTCTGAACACAGCATGGTGAATCGTGACATGGAAGTGTTCCAAAACACCACGTCAAACAATGATAATGTCCCAAAACACCATGGTACACAATGGTGAGGTAATGTCTCAACACAGCATGGCAAATCATGACATGGTAGTGTTCGAAAACACCATGGTAAACCATGGTAGTATCCCAAAACACCGTGGTAAGCCACGGTATGGTAGTGTTCCAACACAGCATGGTAAACCATGGTAGTTTCCAAAACAGCATGGTTGTATCGAAAAACACCTCGGTAAACTATGGTATGATGTATCCCAAAAACACCATGGTAAACCATGATAGGGTAGTGTCCCAAAACACCATGGTAAACCATGATCGTGTGTCCCAAAACACCACAACAAACCATGTGATGGTAGAATCCAAAAAAAATCATGGTAAATCTTGAAATGGGAATATTCCAAAACACCATGGTAAACCATGGTAGCGTCCCAAAACGCCCTGGTAAATCGTGACTCCAAAACACCTTGGTAAATCATTCCATGGTAGTGTTCCAAAACACCATGGTACATTATGACATGCTAGTGTTCCAAAACATCATGGTAAGCCATCGTACTGTCCCAAAACACCACGGAAACGATGGCATATTCACACTCTTTTGATGTTCTGTACCGTTTCTACTGATCATTGTATCAACAGTGTGCTCCTCGTGACGCATATATATATATATATATATATATATATATATATACATATATATGTATATGTATATATATATAATACAGACATTGTCCTTTCCATTAATATAAAAGTCCAGGAGGTGAGATGTGCTGATTTTTTCTCGGGTAGAATATAAACTTGGAAATTACTGTAAAAACACCTTCACTAAACAAAGAGCCAAAATGCACCGTTAGTGTTGGTAGTTGCGCCACTGATAGATATTCTTAATGACTGATTATCTGTGAACAAGATGCTTCTAATTGGCTTCCCATGAACGCCAAGTTTCCATTTGTTACTTTTAATAAAAGAACACACCAGAGGGCTCTGAGAGTCAATTTTCATGACGATATAAGTTATCCGCGCCTGTCTTACTATCAGTATCTTGAGAACCTTTCACCCACCCTCCGAAAGAAGAGAAAAACTTACGATATGAGACACTTTTTTCTGACCACCATAGCGACCTTTCGCATCCCGAGCTAGGCGGTTCTAACCAACTGAGAAACAGAAAGGTATCGATACATATTTAATGTGAAAGATGTCAAAACAGTATATTTCGTTTATTTCATCTCTGGTATTCTTCATGAAAGACAAACTTTACAACATAAAGATACGTCAGCTTACAATTGTGATGTCGATAGCTACTGCTATCCGATAAAACGGTGATGTTTTTAAATTATTTAAGACACGCGGCTGCTGTCATTTTGTGACGAGCTTTAGCAGGATTTTAGATTCTCGTGGGACACCCGAGAGAAAAACTGATCGATATCAACAGGTTTCTGCATGATAACATCATAAAAAAACTAAAAAAAAAACAAAATAAAAAAACCCGCGTTGTCACAACAACAGTGCTCAAAAGACAGACCAACTGGGATATTCTAAAAGTTTGCGATGAAACTTGTAAAGAAATAACAAAGGTGACAAGCACGTTTTATTTTATAGAGAGCCATGTTACAATTGATAATAATAATAATAATATTGTGTAATAATTTTATACCGTGGTGTTATGGTCGTGTTTTGGGACACTATCATGGTTTTATACCCTGAAATACACACACAGCGCTCTGTGGCTTTAACGCTTACACTGCCGAAAGCGACTATTGCCACGTATTTTATGATGATTATCGGTACGTTCTGGTATGCGCAGATCAAACCTACCATCTGATTATTTGTTGGAAAGGGCTCAGAGAGCCCTTTCCAACAATTAATCAGATGATTGAGTTTCATGTATGTCACAAATTTTTATAAAACTTTCTCGCATACAGGCGTACATTGAGATCCTCCATATATGGCTAAAAGTGGGCGTGGCAGTAAAGGGGTTGAAATTGCAAAAAGCCTTATGGAAAAAAAAAATGAGTAAGTTGATGTGATTATAAATCACTCGTGGGTCGGTCGGGACAGGGTCAAGCCACGAGTAGCACCCAGCAGCCAAAGAAGGCATGAGTTCTGGTTGGGGGTGGGGGTGAGGGGTTGAAAAGAGTTTATGCAGTACATTGCTATTGCCTATCCATATCCACTTTGGCGTGACTGCATATATGAGTTTGGAGCTGTTCTGGAGTCGAAGTGTGCACGAGTTTAGTGTGAGTTTAAGTATGATTCTTGTTAGTCAATCGGATCAGGATCAAGCCACGAGCAGCACCCAGCAGCCATGATGGCATCTGTTCTGAGGTGGGGACTTGGAACGTAGTTTTTACAGCTCGTCTCTATTGCCTATCCGTATCCACTTTGGCGTCTCTGCATGTGTGTGTTTATTGCTTTTCTGGAGTCGAAGTTGTTTCGGAGAATGTGCTACTACTACTACTACTACTACTACTACTACTACTACTAATATTATTATTATTTTTACAGAACTAAATCATAATAATAACTAGATTATTTTGAAAT
This sequence comes from Pictodentalium vernedei, assembly GCA_031216915.1. Taxonomy (NCBI): domain Eukaryota; kingdom Metazoa; phylum Mollusca; class Scaphopoda; order Dentaliida; family Dentaliidae; genus Pictodentalium; species Pictodentalium vernedei. The sequence continues at coordinate 121,660,337 of CM062292.1, read as the reverse complement.
CGAAAGCCAGTTTCCAGAAGTTATCCAACGAAACATGCCCACCACTAAGAACAATGTGGAGAAGGTGTATGCTACGTTTTAACGTAATAAGCCGCTAGATAACGTGTCCCACGTCGTTTCTTGTCGCTTGAAAGCGAGCGTATCTCGTACCGAAAACTGTGGCCAAATGTCTGGGAGTAGCTTGTCAAAATTGTTCAGTGTGATTTGCAGGAGATCTGCGGAAACACGCATTTTGACCTCCACTTTGAACCCTGGTGGTATCGCCCATGTCAGTTCAATGGAAGCCTTTGGGAGAGTCCATATTCATTATTTTGGGGTAGACCAGTTAATATATATATCTATTGGTCTACCCTACACATTCACTCAGCGTCCTTCCTGCTTAATGAAGCTATGTCGGATCATGTTCCTAGGTCGGAAAACGACCTCCCGCGATCAAGGGGTTAACTCGCAAGAAAAGCATAATGTTTTTAACAATATGCAATGAATGATCAAACTTTGAAGTGACGTAAAAATGGTGATAAATTTAAAAAAACTGAAAACAGCCATTTCCTAATTTTTGGAGCTCTGTAACACTAAAATTTAAAAACAAAAACCTACGCATTTAAATTTTTGACCCTATGACCCTCAATGACGTCTCCACAGAATTCGGCTATATCGGTAGAAAATTTCATAGGGTATCAGGGAACCAAATATTTGAATTTGAGTTTCCAGCCTTGAAATGTTGCATCGGAAATGTTGCAATCTCTAAAAATAAACAGCCTTGGGAAAATATATTGTTTCAACAAACGTTTGAAACATTCTATTGACATCTTGTATTATTGTTGAATATTCCTGAAAAAGAGGGTGATTTGATGACTTTTGGACATAAAATATACAATTTACTTTTTGTGTGTTTTTGTCTGTTTTTGCAGGGAATTTCCTGAAAAATATGTGCACGTGACAGGTACTTCCCTTCGTGTCAGTTTTTCTCTCTTATTTGTTGTACGACCCCTTGTTCTCAGGTCAGAAAAAGTTGTCTGAAGAGCTATACTTGACAAAGATATTTGAATGCCAAAATTAAAGTGATGCGATCATATTTTTCTTTGCCGGAACGTTATAATGGTCGCCTATGGGAAAATATTTAGTTCCGTGATACCTATAGGAAATATGTTTTTTGGCTTCCAAACCAGATTCAGTTATTATTTTGGGGGATTATTTCACATTTAAATTTTTATTTGGGGACCACACACCTTACCAAACTGTTTTATTGTTTTGAAAAGTTACATTTTTGTCACAGTCAGCAAGAAAGGCTATATATTGCCAAAACTAAGGCTGTTAATGCAAGCAAATTCACATCTTGAGCAAGTGTATTCCCCAGGAGCACACTATAAACTCTGTCAGCTGCTAACTAACAGCCTATCTTACCCTATTAGCACATTTATTTAAACCATGGTTCCCCTTCATAGTACTAGGGACAGGGAGGATTCCAGTCTATCAACCCCCTCCCAAGTCACCATTCAAACACAGCCAGAAAACCAATACTGCACTTCTATTCATTGGTATTTAGAAGTTTTTCTCTTCTATATTGTGCTCTTTAAAATGTTGGAAAAGAATTCCTTCACTGAAAGAGTATTTTTGAACACAAATTTGGGGAGCGGAGGGGGCTACAATAGAAAAAATAACATAATAAAATGACAAATGTGAATGAATGACATTTGTGCATAACTACCAATATAGTAGTCTAGTACTAGTGCTGTCATGGTTCCCATGATACAACACACATTTACAGTGACAGTTGTTAAATATTGCTCTTTCATTGAACCAAGTCCCCCTCCCACACATCTTTAACCCTTCTGCTGATGATAAACATATGGAAAGACTGTACAGCATGTTTTAGAGGCTGAAGTTAATATCATACACTTTCAGTTTCTTATGATTTACTTTGAGACGGCAGCACTCATGGTCCACTGAGTTATTTTTCTATTTGACAACCTGTCCTGGCTCTTCCACTACATTTTACATTGCATGTCATTCAGTACTCGCGTATGGACATCCTGCCTGCCTGCCTGCCTGCCTGCATGCCGGCCTGACTGTATCATACACTTTCAGTTTCTTATGATTTACTTTGAGACAGCAGCACTCATGGTCCACTGAGTTATTTTTCTATTTCACAACCAGTCCTGGCTCTTCCACTACATTTTTCATTGCATGTCTTTCAGTACTCGCGTATGGACTTCCTAAATGCGTGAATGCCAGCCTGCCTGCCCGCCCGCCTGCCTGCCTGCCTGCCTGCCTGCCTGCCTGCCTGCCTGCCTGCCTGCCTGCCTGCCTGCCTGCCTGCCCGCCCGCCCGCCCGCCCGCCCATACGCCCGCCCGCCCGAACCGCCCTCCCTCCCGCCCGCCCACCCGCCCGCCCGCCCGCCCGCATGTTCATTCATCAGACAAGGTGTTTCTTTGCTTTTCATTTGCCTCAATCTACATTTTCAATAATTGGCAGCTGACTATCTTTCACACTCATTCCCCCCCCCCCCCCAAATATATTAAACATTAAAGACCACTATATTCTTGTTGAAGCAAATGTCTGATTCATCCTCTTTGGAAACATATTTTCTACAGTTTCACTATTTTTTGTCAGAATGGGTGTCTGTGGGGAAAAGTTATGAAAGTGCACTTTTGGGAACTTGCAGCACTAGCATAGCACTATAGAATCAATATTTGATAGTTTTAGGCATTTTAACAATGTTAGGAGATACCACAGAAGCATGTAATGGTCATTCTTTTGGGAAAAAGCACTGTTTTATGTTTTGTCAATGCCATACCAATGACTCTAGGTGACTTAACTGAGAAAACTAAGGCTTTTCCTTTACAAAAATTGCAACATATTCATCAAACACAATGTGAATATCTTCAGAAGCCAGAATGTGATTTAAAAAACTATCACAAATGGGACATTTAATATCACAGTATGTTTGTTTTGGGTCAACATCAATTAATTTATGAATTATATCATAGATTTTGTTGAAAAGGGCAATACCGGGGTGACCTATTCAGGACTATATTTTACCACATCAGTAGGTAGAAGAAAATTTGACATCAGTTGTTAGGATAGTACGGAAGCCTATTAGCTTCACGTCGTTTTTAGTTATTAAATTTTAGCTACAATTTAATAAATTGTACCTACAATTTAGCTAAATTGAAGTTACAATTTAATAAATAGTAGTTGCAATTTAGCTAAATTGTAGCTACAATTTAACTACAATTTATTAAATTGCACCTGCAATTTAGCTAAATTGGCTAATGCTTAAACATTTGTAAAGGAAAACCAACATTCTCAATTGGTAAAATATGATAGCATGGAGGTCATCCTCAATTCGAATTAATTCCATGAGGATACTGTTATGATAAATTTAGGGGTAGTGGTGAATCACTGATAGACGGCTTGACTTATGTGCTCGAGGTTCTGAGTTCAAGCTCGTTAAGCAATAAGAGCGACCCTCATTGTATAATGGACAAGGCATTTCATCCAGGCGCGTAGCCAGGAAAAAATTTCCCGGGAGGGGGGGGGGGGGGCTACCGATAACTGGGAGGGGGGGGCATAGCCATCAGATGTCAAAGGCATCTTGAGGAGGACTGGGGGGTCCTCCTCCCCATTCCAGGAAAATTTAAAAATCTAAGTCTCAAATAGTGCATTCTGGTGGGTTTTGGGGTGAAAATTGTCTTCTTTTTCATGGTAGCAAAAACTTGAAACAACTACTGACGGAAAACATTTGGGGGGAGAGGCACAGCTAGATTGGGGGGCACATACCCCCTAGCACCTCCCCTACCCCCCCCCCCCCCCCGGCTACGCCATTGATTTAATCCCAGTGCACACATTGAACACGATTACTCTGTGTATTGAGGTATATAAACCGCTATCGACTTACTTCTTACTTCTGTTGTCAATCGCTCCAACCCTGCCTATGCTGCAGGGTGAAGTTATGATGTTGGGTAGCTGGTAGGTGTTCATCGTTACTAGGTCGTTCTCTCTGGGTACTCTGGCTTCCTCCACCCGTAAACCTGTCACCGACATAACACAACACTGGTCGTTGAAAGTGTCATGGAACCACAATAACTAATTAGGCCTAACAAAAATAACCTTCTCGTCACTTGTGGGGTTTGCAGTTGTTTTATGAATGTCCTGGTTGCATCCTGAGAGAATAAAGACAAGGTATTTCAAATCATGGGAGTAGATTTTGGCGCCGAGTGCTTTAGCTCGGATCGAATCCAAAAATCGGGGATGTGTGTGACTAAGATGTGAAATCGTGAACTCGCCGGGCGAAACCAAGCTATCTACATTTGGTCAGCAGTCAGGGGCGGGGCACACGGGGGTAAACAAACAATTTATGCAATTTTTTATTAATTTTCTTGAAGGCAGAACTTGTTGAAGCTTTTGTTTTAAAAGCAAACATTTTCAACTTTGTATAATTATGACTGTACCTCCCCGCCCACTGTGCACGCCCTTCTCCCTATATATGTTCTATATTATCAACAAAAGTCGTACACAAAACCTTTCCACCAATTGTTGAGGAATGGTCAGACTGGCAAACGCCCAGGGCTTCACTCATTTAGGGGGTCCCTCATTTTACACGGAATTGTGCAAAACGATAACATTCTCTCAAATATGCAACATGAATCGCGTGAAACGATGTTTTTGAGAGGTTCAAGTGCCAGGAAATGGCTCCTTTTCCTTTTGGATTAAACAAATTTTCTCCTGCGGGGCCACAACATGGTTGATCTTGTGCATTACTTGAACCTACAGACCCACGCAGATCGGCGCTACCTAGGACCCTCACTTTTCTTACGGCATGTGTTTACCCCAATCCCAATGACACACAATGACACCCAAGTTGCCAATGTTACCCAATAATACTCAAATTATGCCCAATGATAACCAAAATAAAAAATAATTATATTTATAATAAAATGATGATTTTATTTTCCCATTTCTATTGTTAGATTTTGTTGCCGTGACTGACTCAACCGGCGAAATGTGTGAAATATCTCAAAGAAAGAGATTATTCAGGCCATTTTCAGCGAAAACAAAACAACGAACCCGATTGGCCAGTTAAATTGCAGCTACAATTTAGCTTGACCAATAAAAGTACAGGCGCTAAATTGTAGCTACAATTTATTAAATTGTAACTACAATGTAGCTAAATTGTAGTTACAACTTATTACATTGTAGCTACAATTTAGCTAAATTGTAGTAACAATTTATTAAATTGTAAGTACAATTCAGCTAAATTGTAACTACAATTTATTAAATTGTAACTATAATTTAGCTAAATTGTAGGTACAATTTATTAAATAGTAGCTACAATTTAATAACTAAAAACGACGTGAAGCTAATATATTGGGGAAATATATAGCTGCATCCCCAATTTTTGAAACCAAATTGACTTTCATATTGTTTCGTGGGGGTTGGGACACTATTTTGCTTGCAGTTTGGTTAAATGAGACAGATTTGTTTTCCAAAAATATTGTGTGCTAATGCAGATTTAAGTTTTATTTTGGGATCAGGATGGTTTTTAAAGAAAGCTGTACACACTCATCCCTCTCAACTAACTTATTAGGTAACAGGCTGGAAAAATCTTTTGGAGGCAATGCCAATTTTTAAGCCCTTTGACAAAGTTTGGACACTTTTCCTTAAAAGAGCAAATTTCCCATGTTTTTGATTCAGCAGAAGCCAAAAGTTGGATTCTAATGCAGAAATGACTCTTTTATCTCATGGAAGTGGTAAAATATCTCTTTGGTAGGGTTGGGGATAATTATAGGTATCAGCGAACTAAATATTTGAATTAGAGTTTCCCACCTTGAAATGTTGCACTCGAAAATGATGCAATCTCTAAAAATAAACAGCGGTGGGAAAATATATTGTTTCAATAAACATTTGAAACATTCTATTGACATCTTGCATTATTGTTGAATATTCCTGATAAAAAAAGGGTGATTGGATGACTTTTGGAGCTAAAAAATACAATTTACTTTTTGTGTGTTTTTGTAGGGAATTCCCTGAAAAATATGTGGTCCCTTGGCTAAAACTGTGCTTGTGCTTTTCAAGCATTACCACAGGAATCGACTGTTATTGTCTGGGTGGAGACGCTACCCCACGAGTGATTTAGTAACAATTTACTCTCCACGTGCTCTAGCTGAGTCACTTATAAATAAGGGTTTACGTGAAACTCAAGATGCGTTTTTAATGAAAAATGTTCAAAATGCCTTAAACGGTGAAATAATACGCCCGATGGTATTAACGTCATATCTCAGGTGTTTGGAATTCGATTTTCAAGACTTTTTCAAGACTTTTTCATCTTTGTATTTGGGACCACGAGTTCTAAAACTCCCTAAAATGTCAACTTCGTGGAGTGAAATTTAATTTTTACGTTTTCATCCTCTCGGTAGGCATTTACGTCTTTACGTCAAGTAATGTGGCAATGCTGACATACAGGATATACCCATAGTAGCTTGTTGTACCAAATGTTCACCACGAGTGGTGAAGTGGTGTTAACCGCGAGCCTTTGGCGCGCGGTTAACACCATTTCCCCACGAGTGGTGAACATTTGGTACACCAAGCTACTTTGGGTATATTTTATTTTTCCATGATCGTCAGATTATTTATTATTTTTCCTCGATTTTACTGAGCAGCAGCCGAACATACGTGTGAATTTGTTTTTGTTTGGGCGGTACTTCCGCTGTCAATTTTATCACCGAAACGAAATTGAAAAAGAAACAGTGCCTTTTTCATGTTAATAACATAATAACATACTATTTCGAGTTGTGTATGCTTTATTGACATGAGACAATGCATGTTTGTTATTTTTGGGTCTTTCGATGTAAACTCATTTAAAAACGTAATAAATAATTGCCACTTTCGTTTCACTCTTCGCGGGGCGACGTGCGATAAATTTAGACAAGTTTGCATTCAGGTCGACCTCACCAAAGGTCATCTTGGATGTAATTCCACTGTAGGTGTAAATTTTAACTATTGAAATCCCACTGCTGGCGAATTCACCACGGTTGGTGTGTAAAGCTAAAATTTATGTCATAGGCTTTTCATATATAGTAGAATTGGTAACCTTGGTATAAAAAATAAGTATGTACTTCTTTACGTCATGTAAACTGATGTAATGTGGCATTGTGGACAAAAATGGCAATGCGCTCCTTCAATTATTTCTATACCCGCCTGTGATATAAATTTAGTGCTGTGTTTTGTATTTTGAGGGTGGGCTTGTGAGAAAATGGGAGTGCTGTACCCCGACGTTGTTTTCATCATATATCCATTATCTGACGTCGGATTTTCAATGTTTTTTAACTTAGTATTTGGGAGCACAAGTACTATTATATCCAACGATCTGAACTTAGTGTTTTGAAATTTAATTTTCACGTTTTATGGGGATTTTGTTGTAGCGTTAAATATTGTTCGACAATGTGAATACAAATGTAACGAGACATAACTTCAACCATTTGTGTAGGAATTTGCTAATACTGTGAGGATATCAGCAGCGGTTTGTGCTGTAGAGGTGCTCACAACCTGTGAAGCTATACCGCGACGTTCTTTACGTAATACCTCCCGTATTTAAAGTCGGATTAATGTCCTAAGATTTAAAATCCGTGCATTGAAATTTAATTTTGACGTTTTCCGGTCGTTGTTGGAAATTACAGAGCAGGGTTCAATTATATGCTACAATGTGAATACAAATGCCACGAGACAGCACTTCAACTATTCCTCTCGGAGTATGTAAAATATTACAGTGGTATCTGTTGTAGTTTGAGCTGTAGGAATGCTCACAAAATTGGAGCGGTGTAAATATAGAATATACCCATAGTATCTTGGTGTACCAAATGTTCACCATGAGTGGTGAATTGGTGTTAACCGCGAGCCTTTGGCGCGCGGTTAACACCACTTCCCCACGAGTGGTGAACATTTGGTACACCAAGCTACTTTGGGTATATTTTATTTATACCGTGATCGTCAGATTAATAAGAGTTTAAATGTTAAATAAATCAATATTCACACGTGCGAATCTATTTTTGTTTACATGACCACCGATGGGCGGTACTTCCGATGGCAATTTTATCGCCGAAACAAAATAGAAAACGAAACGCACAAATTACAGGGATTTTTTCATTCTAATAACATAATAACATACTATTTCGAGTTATGGATGCTTTATTAACATGAGACAACGTATGTTTGTTAATTTTTGGTATCTTATGAGGTAAACTACCTAAAAAACGTAATAAATAATTACCGGTTTCATTTCACTCTTCAAGAGACGAGCGAATGATAATTTTAGACAAGTTTGCATTCAATGCGAGGTCACCAAAGGTCATCTTGGATGTAGTTCCACTATAGTTGTAAATTTTAACTATTGAAATCCCATTTCTGACGTGTTCATCACGGTTGGTGTGTAAAGCTAAAATTTATGTCATAGGATTTTTATATATAGTAGAATAAGTAGTCATGGTATAAATACGGGAATGGCAGTATAAACGTCAAAAATACGTTAAATGAAAAAAAATCTATATTTTTATTTTTAGAGCTGAACAACATACTAAAATTTCTGGAAAATCGGACGTGATTTATCTTTTTGTGATGTTGACGTCAATTACGTCACCCGAAAATTCGGCCACAACTGTTGGAAACTTCCCAGGTCGGTACCACATTTTTAGATATGGTTTCTGTCAGAGATGAGATTTACAAAAGTTAAAACTGGGAAGCTTGATACAGGCGTCGATATTATAAGATTAAGAAAAACGCTTAAATTGGGAATTGTTCTGGATTAAGGCCCAAAATTGAAAATCCCGTCATTTTCATCATTTTCTAACCGTAATGACCCTTAACATTTGTAACAGATTTCATGAATGTAGGTTGAAAATTTTGGGCGAGATTTGTCTGAAGAGAAAAATAGGCTAACGATTGCTATAAGTCATTCGATGACTTAATAGTTTAGCAATAAATCCACACATGGGGCTCTATGGCTGTACAAACTTGTAAAGTGACTTATGGAAAAGATATGTTTCAATACTTGACTTGAATTATTCTAGGGAATCCATTCCTCTTAGACGGGTTGAAAGAGAATATCATAACTGTGGCCCCGCAAAAGCAAATGCCCTATTGTCAGCAGAACTTGATTTAGATGAGGGCTGGACTTGGTTATAACTTACATGGCCTGCACCTGTCTGATACATGTACATTATCGTGACTATGTGCATCTCCTACAATATATCAGATTTGAGGTCGTGTTTACAATCCAATTATAAATAACACTGAGAATCCGGTACAAATTACAGGACATGCACTTTTATTTATTTATTTATTTATTAAGGTTTAACGACACTTTAACAGTCAAGGTCATAACGTGTCGGTGACAGTTTTACGGATGGAGGATGCCGGAGTACCCGGAGAGAACCACCGAGCAACGACGAGCAGCTGCCACTCCACAACACCGTAACTCCGCACAGCAGCATAGGTCGGTTGATTGGTTGAAGACATGCGCATCATCGACATGCAGTACACCATGTGGACAATCGGGGTTAAGTGCCTTGCCCGAGGACACAACGCAGGAGTCCGAATCGATCGCTCAGACGGTCACCCATCCAAGGAGGAACCGGGCTGGACGTTGCTTAACTTCGGTGATCTGACGAGAACCGGTTACTGCAACGCCACCGCGCCCCCAGGAAATGCATATGGTCATGATAATACATTTATCTAACAATCCTGTACAATAAAGCCCGTTTTCACAATTTTTCAGTTTAAAGTGGGTTGAAATTAGTCAAAATTTTGAATTTCAGAAACTATATTTTAATGTGTAATAACAATGCATATATGTGAATGTTTGCCGGAAGTTAAATCTGTCTGATATGGAATCGGAACGGGATGGGGATGGAGGAGAGAGAGAGAGAGAGTGTGTGTGTGTGTGGGGGGGGGGGGGAGGGTCTGATACAAACGTTTTTTCCGAATTGCTGGGTGCAAATTATGTTGATTGTTAGATAACAAATGATATCAGGTGAGTTACCCGATATGGCGGAACCGTTTTTGGTATTCCAGCGTTCTGATTGGACAGACTAACTTTGAGGCATAATAATAAATTATATGAAGACCGAAGAGTCCTCAGTGGCTTGTAACTGATAAGCAAACTAGACAACTATGGTGGTCTTGTTCCTTTGATGCATTTAAAGGTAACAAGAAAAAAAATTGCATTGAATTCTCGGATGAGTCGGAAGCCAGTGGAGATGATCTAAAATGACGGGTGCGGTGTGGCAGTACTTTCTAAACCGGGTGATGACAATTTAAGTGCCGCACAATTTTGCATGTCTTGTGGCTTTTCAAGAGTGGAGTTCTTAGAACATATCAAAAAGGAGTCACCCTAGTCTAGGCGAGTAATAACAAAAGCGTGAACAAACTGCTCTTGTGTTTTGTGGTAATGAAATGTCGAATTTTATTGATATTACGTGGGTGAGAAAATGAACTTCAACAAATCGTCCCCTGAGTTCCAATGTGTTCTATGTGCCAGTAGGCACATAGAACACATTGGAACTCAGGGGGCGAAATGTGCTTAACATGTTCATCAGCTGTCAGATTTACATCCATAAGATAACCAAGATTACGGACATAACTACTGGATGCAGTTGTTGAAACTTGAACATTGAGGAACAATTTGGATACTGACTTTAGTTGATGTGGGAGGCCTATGTATATCACTTCCGCCTTAGCATGGTTCAATTTGAGGAAATTTCCAGTCATCCTTGCCTTTATGTTTGAAATGCAGCCTTCAATTCTATCGCGTGGTATTCTATGCTATGCGTGAAACTATACCACTCAAAGTTTGCTGAGCACCAAGTATATCCAACTACCTGTTTTACGTTGTAGTTGAACTATTGTAATGAAAGGTGTATATATTTTTTATTTAATTATATCTTTAATAATTTAAGTACAGAAATTAAGATTTTATTTGTGCTTGACATTATGTTTTAGCTATTGAATACGATAACCATGGAAAATGGATATTATTGGTAAAAATGGAAATTTTTCAATTTGCCAAAAAGTTGACGGAGCGAACTGGTATGGGTTCAATTTCGAGTATGAGACCCATTACTGTTAATTACAGCTTGACAACGCCTTCTCATGCTCCCAATCAGGTTCTTGGTGGTCATTTGTGGGATGTTGTTCCATTCGTTGACCAGCATGGCGCCAAGCTCCTGGACACTTCTTGGCTGGACTGGACGGGCTGAAATTGCAAGCTGCAACTCATTCCAGACATGTTCGATTAGACTGAGGACAGGGGATCTTGTTGGCCAGTCCATACACCCAATCCCGTCCCCCTGTCGGTACTCCCCGACAGCATGGGCAACATGAGGACGGGCATTATCATCCATCAGAATGAATCTATCACCTCTGCACCTGCATACAATCTGACGTGGACATCCAGGATCTCATCAATATGCCGTTGTGCAGTTAATGTACCACGTTCAAAGAAGTCCATCCCTGCTGATGCTGCCCCAGACCATGATTGACCCTCTACCATAGCGGTCATGCTAAGTATTGTTGGCTGAATGGAATCGCTCTCCTGGTCTTCTCCATACCTTGACTCATCTGTAAAAGGGACAGGTCGCCAATCTTCTCTGGTCCATCCAACGTGGTCCATGGCCCATTCATATCGTGTCTGGCAGTGATTCTGGGACAGCCGAATATGAATACATGGTCTTCTCGATCGGTGACCACATTCGTGCAACCTTGCCCAGATAGTCTGCGTCGAAACATTTACCCCGGATGCATTCTGAAGGTCACTGCGAAGCTGGGTTGCTGTGGCAAAGCGGTTCCTATGGGCCTGAATGATAAAAAAAACCGGTCTTCAGCTGCAGATGTTGCCCTGTCTCTGCCACCACCATGCCGTCTTACTGGTGTGCCATACTGCTGAAATCTGCCCAGGCTCTGGTGATCACCATATGGTGCACACCAAGGGCTTCACTAACCTGACAATGGGTAGCCCCTTGCTCCACCATCCTTACAGCCCGTCACATTTCTGCTTCAGACAAATGTCTTCTTACATTTGCATTTGCCATATTCAATCATTAAATCACAAGGGTTTGTGTTGAAATGAAGATTGAATACCCTACACATGTCATGTACATGTAGACAGTACACGAAAACATCATGAAAATCCAGGAGTACATGCTTTCCATGACTGTCACGAAAAGTCTGCCTGCCAAGAGAGCTAATGAAAACACTGGGGACCATCTCAATACATTTCTCAATCATATCCACCAAAAATATTGCAAAAATGTCACAAGCGAATTTCACAATGATTCGTCAAATATTTGGTTCTTAGCAAACATTGAGTAGTATAATATACAGCAGGGTGTCATCAGCGTAAAAATGAAAGTCAAGGTCATAGCCCCAGATAATTTCACCAACGGGGAGAACATGAATAGTGTAGAGCAATGGGCCTAGCACAAATTATATAGCATAGGGGACGTCGAATCGGTGTTAATGATTACACTTCGTTTGCCACCAGAGTGATACGATGCAAACCAGTGATGCGCGTTGCCTGTGAGACCAAATCTGTGTTCCAATCTCCGATTTGAATACTACCGTCTGTGGTCCCTTAAGTCTTACTGAAAAAGGCAGGGCATTTTATGTTCACCCACGAACAAGAAAACGTCATTTTACACTCTTTAGCTGCGCAGTTAAAGTGCTTCCATTCAACCTGTATGCAGACTGGAAGACTTCAGAAAAGCCATTGGCCACTCAATAAACTTAGATAGGATGCGAGATTAGAGACCGGTCTTTACCTAACCTGAAAAGCAGACGACACTTGCAAAAATAATTCTTGAATAACTAATTTTTTTCATTTTTTGTCTCAAAAACATAGGTCATGACCACTCGTTGGAACGAGCTCGACGAGCTCGTTCCAACGAGGGTTCATAACCTATGTTTTTGAGACAAAAAAATGAAAATTAATTGGCGATTTTTGAGAATAGCGCTGGCCGGTTTTGGCCGTTACGTCTGGGTCGAACGACGGTTTTTGAGAAGATGCTTGACTAAAGCATATTTCATGTTCGTAGGAAAGAATCTAGATTGTAGTGAGGCGTTTACTAGTTTTAAAGTTGGTGCACCCAATACCGAAAGACATGTTTTTAACAACCATGTCGGAATGACATCTAACCCAAACTGTTTATATGGTACCTTGGACATTAGGTTATAGATATCTTCGAGTGTGCTAAAGGTTTGAAATGTGGAAGCTGTGTGACCGCCTTTGGGCAAGTGTATGAGTGCACTATTATTAAGTGACGCTCTGATTAGGGTTTAATCACGGGAACGAGAATTTCCAGGTTCCCGGTTCCGAAAGCCGGCCCCGATATCTGGGGAATCTACAGCACGGAACCGGGAATGAAGCGTGGCACTGTTTGTGTATTGAACTGAAGTTTTCTGAATTGAAACTTTGAAGGATTTCGTCAACCCTTCCACGCCTGAATTTTTTACAGTCCTGATTCCTGACGAACCATTTTTAACAAATCACTGTAGCTCTCAACCAGTTGTGGTGGAAACCCCCTCTCTTTGTACAGCAAGATCTTATCCACCCGCTTCAAAGTTCAAACCCGTCTTTATTTTCAGAATTACTAGTATCACTGTTCACTACCTCCTCCAACATCAACACCCTCTTCGCTGTAGTCACCAGTCTCCTCTGCTTAAAGTAGAGGAGACTGGTGACAGCAATGAAGAGGAGGGTGTTGATGCTGGTTAAGGTAGAGGTGATAATGCGAGTTATTCTGAAAATAAAGACGAGATTGAAGCGGGTTTGGATTTTCATATTTATCTTAGGAAAAGAACTTTTCCGTTTGGAGATGGGAGATTGCCCATAAAATATGTTCATTATCATTAAAATAAATGCGACATGTTACCATCGTAAATTTGCTTGATAGTACCCTGAAAATTTCCCTGTTCCCTATTCTGAAAGTAATTTCATTCCCGTTCCCGGTTCCTAGAAAACCAGGGAATCTATTAAGCCCCAGCTCTGATACCTTCAATCTTCTTAACGAGGAAACTAGAGAAATGATTTGCAAGGTCCTCAGACGATGAATGCTCAGGCAGTATGGTGATCATTTGTCGCCACAAAAGCCTATGGATGACAGTTGACAGAACATGTGGAGAATTTCCATCATCACAAATTAAGTTGGAAAAGTGTTTTTGCTTTGCCGATTGAATAAGTTTCTTAACCCTTTACCTAACATGAACAAAATTCTTGAATAACCAATTTTTTCATTTTTTTGTCTCTAAAACATAGGTTATGACTCCTCATTGGGACGAGCTCGGCGAGCTCGTTCCAAAGAGGAGTCATAACCTATATTTTTGAGACAAAAAATGAAAAAAATAATGAAAATTAATTGGCGATTTTTGTGAATAGCATTGACCGGTTTTGTCCGTTACGTTGGGTAAAGGGTTAACGACGTTTCGTTGGCTGACAACCATCTCTCTGTGACAGACACCAAACGCCTTTTTTGTCACCAATGATGTTCAGGAAAACGTCTCGAGGATTTGGCGTTTCTGATCTCATAAGTGAACCACGGAGAACATGGGCGTACGCTAAAAATTCGACTTTTCATGAGCGCAAATTCATCAATGACTGTTTGAAATGAAGTAGTGAAGACACATTCAGTGTCATCCACGAGTCGTCTTTCACTCAAAAAGTGACTGGAGTGGAAGCAGGAACCTCTGAAAATTTGACATGGTCCAGAGTGAGGTATTTACGGTCTGTTATGCTCTTTCGAGCTAGTAAAGGACGTGAAAGTCCCAAGTCAAAGAGAATTTCGAAATGGTCATAGATTGTCACATCATCAATAATTACTCCTTGGACAAGATTGGAGTCGGAATCTAATGTGTGGCCACTTGTGCGACCATGGATACATTGGTGTAAATTCGTGGAGCTGAATAGATTAGAAGCATCGCCTGTATTTTCTTTCTCGATCGAAATGACAATTGAATTCACCTCCTATTAGACATTTTTCAGGCGAAGCTGTGTTGCAACCAAGAAAGTTTCGGAATTCGCCGACAAAATGATTGAAAGTGTGTTGATATCTTGAACACTGCAGGGGTCTGTAAAAAAAAATGAAACAATGTGCACCAATACACTCTAAAGTCCGTTAGGTTGAAAATTTAGCCAGATTAATTGGGTTGAGTGAATATGAACCCAATAGGGTTCATATTCACTCAACCTAGTTGATTTGGGTTATTCATATTCACTCAACCCAATTGATTTTAGAGTGTAGTAATGACACTGATAATGCACTGGAAGGGTGACCTAGTCTGACATGCTGTTAGTTATTGCATTGTCCGAAATTACACCAACACTACGGGGGCGCGGTAGCGTTGCGGTAACCGGTTCTCGTCAGATCACTGAAGTTAAGCAACATCGAGCCCAGTTAGTCCTTGGATGGGTGACCGTCTGGGCGATCGATTCGGACTCCCGCGTTGTGTCCTAGGACGAGGCAGTTAACACCGATTGTCCACATGGGGGCACGATGACGCCATGTACTAAGGCGTACTGCACGTCGATGGTGCGCATGTCTTCAACCAATCTAACCCGCCTGTGTTGCAATGCGGAGTTACGGTATTGGGGAGCTGGCAGCTACTCGTCGTTGCTCGGTGGTTCGCTCCGGGTACTCCGGCTTCCTCCGTCCATAAAACTGTCACCGACACTATGACCTTGGCTGTTAAAGCGGCGTTAAATCTTAATAAATAAATACACCAACACCACAACTAATGTTACAACGATCAACACAGTTAGAAATTACCGTTAAATTTACTGAAATCTACAGGCAACCAGCTGCAGATCCTCTCACCGTAAATTTTACGGTAACTACCTTTTCAACTCAAAGCGTAATCGGGGAAACAAAGAAGTGTTCATATTTAGTGTGTCTTCTCTTTTCAGTACGAAGGCATTTAATTCTTTAATTGCTACTTTTGCGTAACTGCATCATCCAGGCCGGCTTGTCAGGGAAGAGTCCTCTCTCAAGGTAGACCAATTAATATTTTAACCTGCAGTCAATCGTCTGCAGATTAAAATATTAATTGGTCTACTTTTGATGATAATTGAACAAGCGTGTGATGTTGTGAAGCTATCTGGCATCACGGAACTAAATATTTTCCCACAGACGACCATTATAACGGTCAGGCGAAAAAAAAATATTATCGCATCACTTTAATTTTGGCATTCAAATATCTTTGTCAAGTAGAGCCCTCCAGACAACTTTTTCTGATCCGAACGCAGGGAGTCATGCAACAAATAAGAGAGAAAAACTGACAGGAATGCAAGTACCTGTCACATGCACATATTTTTCAGGGAATTCCCAACAAACACACATCAAAAGTCACTTGTATCTTTTAGGTCCATAGGTTATCAAATTACCCTCTTTATTTATCTGTAATATTCAACAATAATTCAAGCTGTCAATAGAATGTTTCAAACGGTTATTGAAACAATTATTTTCCCAAGGCAGTTTATTTGTAGAGATTGCATCATCTCCGAATGCAACATTTCAAGATTGGTAACTCTAATTCAAATATTTATTTTCGTGGTACCATATATATATATATATATCCGATCCTTGGTTCTGGTTCTCGATCGAACAAAATGTCTCCATTTCAAAAATACGGATTTACTGTCAAATGTTACTGTAGTATACCATTAGCGAGTTGCCAGTACATTACCATTTTTTCAACAGTAATTTTTTTACTTTGAATAGTGTTCCAACAACCGATAGTGCCACAACATATTGTTATAAAAACTGATGATGTCATAACTAACCGATAATGTTACAGTTTTTAGCAAACGTTTCTAACCGATAGTATTATAAAAATCAACTAATAATGCTATATTTTTTCTGTCAGAAAGTGTTACACAATTTTTCAGATTTCGTTACAACTTATAAATTAAGTTTTTTGAGGTGGGTCAGTAGCCGCCTAGTGTTACCCCATGTGGTGTTCCTGCGATAAACTCCCGCATCGCCATGATGCGGACCGTTGTGAGAAAAGTTTAAAAATTAGTGTCACAAGAAGCAAACTCAGTTATTCTAATAAACTAACCCGATGTATGTATTTCTAAACAAAATATCACATATCTTCCATAGAAGAATGGGCGTTGCGCCGAATAAATGGCTCGATTTTGAGGGCTATCCCCCATGAGATCCCCGCCTTTAACTTGCTACCCCAATGGCGAATCAATAGTTCACACTAACGGATTGCCAGAATGCTAAGTGATTTCCAGAGGAAATTCCCACAAAGAAATATATCAGTCTGAAAAATTGTCTTTGGAAATCACCTCACATTCTGGCAATCCGATAGTCTGCACATCGATTCCCCATTGTGCTAGCAAGTTAAAGGCAGGGGCCTCATGAGGTACCTCTCAAAATCCAGCCATATTTCCTGTGGAACGCCCATTCTCGCAAGGAAATATTTGGTATTTTGTACAGTAATACACACCTTTGGTTAGTTTCTTAGAGTAAATGAGTTTGCTTCTTCTGAGACCAATTTTCAAAATTTTCTCATGCCCGATCCGGCTCGTTCAGCTTGTCCCAGAAACCCCATATAAGTTAAGACCAGCTCAGTCCCCACAACAACCTTCGGCCGCCAGTGAGCACTATAACAAACTTAATTGAAGTTGTGACATTATCGATTGAATTTTGTGACATTATCAGGAAGAAAAAAATATAACTTTATCCGGTGATTTTTTTATAACACTATCGGTTAAAAAAGTTATCATTATCTGTCATTATAACATTATCAGTTTTTATAACAAAATTTTATAACATTATAGATTGTTGTAATATTATCGGTTGTTCTAACATTATCAGTTGTAACAAGCCACTTGCCAACAGTGTTTTACTGTACAGTCACAGCCGGCGTCTACTGGTCACTTTACACGAATATGCAATATTTACACGGGCACATTAATATTAGATTCCAAACACTAATTATAGGAATAATTATCAAAAATGTAATTAATGAAGCACCAGGTACAACCCGGTGTTTCATTAATTAAAATTTTGCTGATGATGATTTTTATTACCTGGTAAACGCAGTCGTGGACATCGCTGCCCATGAGTGGATTACAACCTGTCCATGACGTCTGTACTGTATTTTGAAGGTGAAATTCGGCCTATGATCTGCTCTTCCTGTAAACTTTGAACGTCTCAAATTTTATCACAAATCTCTTGTTTGTGCTGTGCGTTTGGTTACACTGTCCATCAATGTCTATAAATTAGTCCATGTCAGGGCAAAGCCAGTCTAAAAGGGAGGAGGCGCCCTCCCCCTACTTTCAAGTTAAGATATATGTATATATTTCTTCTCTCTGTGCAGTAAGCACACATTTTTTAATTAGATAATTCGCCTTAGGCGATTCACAGTGGGATACTTCTTTGGCATATTACTAGTCAGCATAAAATGTTTCCATGCTATCTAAAGTCAATAAATATCGAAGTGACCGACATTTTCAATCGTCAGTAGTAGGAGATGAGGTAAACGGGGCCGGTTGGGGGGACCCTGGGGGGACCCCGGAAGAGACGTCGTGTCACGTGACCTGGTGGCGCCATGTTTGGTTGTCATGGTAACCCGCGTGAGCGGCCATCTTATGACGTCATCTCCATGGTGATACGTGGTGTGAGTGCGCATGCGCAGCGCGTGTTGTTAGGGTGATACTTGTTTCCGTCGTCCATTTTGTATGCTGGAGGCCGCCATCTTGGTTTCTATGGTAGCACGTGGTTGCTATGTGACCCAAAACCTTCTAACAAGACAGGGGTATGTTCGGAGGGTATGTTCCTTTGTAGAAGAGTAATTTCCCGATTTGTAGAATTACCCAAAATAAACCCGACAATCCCTCCAAATCACCAAAATTGACTTTATTTACTATGGATTCCCCAATTTATCGGCTTAGCACGTAGTGCTATAGTACCAAAGGGTACCGGGGATGTGTTTCTTTGTCCTGGAATATATTCCAGTAGCGTAGAAGAGCCTATCAACTGGGACAGCTTTACTTATTATTACTATATTTAGCATTTCTGATCTATTCTTCTTAGTTCTGACCCTATTCCGTGTACTCTTATGGTTTCCTTTATCTAGATCCTTTATATAGATTATAACTAACCAATCAGATTACTTGATTTCCCGTAATTTGTATGCAGAGTTATCTCCCCTTATAACAACGAAGTCGTATCCGATTCTCATCACCTCTATATCCAATGGCCACGTCCCTTGGAATCCCATTTTTGGGAAACACCCGTGGCTATGGAATCCCTTTTTGTCGTATGAGGCCATGAGGGCTATGTAAAAACCCTCAATGAGGCCTCATTTATTATCCATCATAGCCTCATTGAATTTTGAGGTCATGATGGCCATGAAACATCCCTCAATGAGGTATAATTTACTACGACTCTTAGCCTCATTTCGGTATTTAAGAGGTATATCCTATGGAATCCCATTTTGGGAAACACCCGTGGGTATGGAATCCTTTTTTGTCGTATGAGGCCATGAGGGCTATGTAAAAGCCCTCAATGAGGCCTCATTTATTAACTCTCATACACCTCATGGAATTTTGAGGTCATGAGGGCCATGAAAAATTCCTCAATGAGGTATAATGTACTACGACTCTTAGCCTCATTTCGGTATTTAACAGGCATATCCTATGGAATCCCATTTTGGAAAACGCCTATGACTGTGGAATCCCTTTTTTGTCGTATGAGGCCATGGGGGCTATGTAAAAGCCCTCAATGAGTCCTCATTTACTATCCCTCATAGCCTCATTGAATTTTGAGGTTATGAGGACCATGAAAAATCCCTCAATGATGTATAATTTACTACGACTCTTAGTCTCATTTCAGTATTTGAGGATTCCTATGGCCTGGTATTGTATTTTTCGAGGATACCTATCGAGGATACCTTTTGGAGAATCCCTTTTTTGTCGTATGAGGCCATGAGGACCATGAGTAATCCCTCAGTGGAGTCCAATGTTGTCTTATCAACAGCTTCCATCTTGTCGCCAAAGCTCCAATGCCACTACAGGTCTATGACCTATCTGTCCTATCATTAGCTTCTACAACAGGCTGGTTCCATTGCGGCCTTGTACCAGTACTATTGACTAAACTATCATCCATTAATATTGACTTGTATCACTACATCATAGCTTTACGCTTTCAAAATGTTCAATCAGATTTCGCCTGTATACATATAAGGCATTCCGTAATTGAGATTCCTAGCCGAGTCCGTAAAATATCAACACATTCAGTATGTGCCTGTGTGCTAGGGAATAATGTGTTACATTGTGCATTTTCACATAAACACATATGACAAAAAGGGATTCTCCATAAGGTATTCCCGATAGGTATCCTCAAATAATACAATACCAGGTTATAGGTATCCTCAAATATCCGTATGTGCCTATGTGCTAGGGCACAATGTGTCACATTGTGCCTTTTCACATAAGCATATATCGGCACATCCAGCAAGTGCCTATGTGCTAGTGCACAATGTGTCACACTGTGTATTTTCACATAAGCACATATGACAAAAAAGGGATTCTCCAGAAGATATCCTCAAAAAAATACAATACCAGGTCTTAGGCACCCCTTCTTTCTGAAATGAGGCTAAGAGTCTATGTGCGAGTCACTCGAGCGAGCAATTGTTCGATAGCACATTTGCTCGATGTGCTTCGAGTCGTTGGGGCAATGACTTATCAGTGACTGCTCGATAGCTTATTGGTTTTGGGAATGATATGTGCTTTTGTTATACAAAAGGGAGATAACTCTGCGTACAGATTATGGAAAATCAAGCAATCTGATTGGTTAGTTATAATCTATATAAATGATCTAGATAAATGAAAGAACAAGAGTACTCGGAATAGGGTCAGAAATAACAAGAACAGATCAGAACAGCTAAATATAGTAATAATAAGCAAAGTTGTTCCAACTGAAGGGCTCTTCTACTCTACTGGAGTATACACCAGGACGAAGAAACATGCCTAGGTAGATGAAAACTATTGTATATATAGATAGAAGTAGAGAATTATGAAAGAATTCGAAACTGTAAAACTTGTCGGGTTGTTTGTGGTAATTCTACGAATCGGGAAATTACTCCAGTACAAAGGAACATACCCTACGAACAAATCCCTGTCCTATTATAAGCCTTTCGGTCACATAGCAACCACGCGCTACCATAGAAACCAAGATGGCGGCCTCCAGTATACAACATGGACGGCGGAAACACGTATCACCCTAACAACACGCGCTGCGCGCTAACACCACGTATCACTATGGGGATAACGTCACAAGATGGCCACTCACGTGGGTTACCATGACAACACAACCTGGCGCCACCAGGCCACGTGACATGACGTCACTTTCTAGGTTCCCCACTAGGTCCCCCACTAGGTCCCCCCAACAAGAGCCCTCCGGGTGCATGCTATACTACTCTCGGTAGAGAAGAAAATCATATCGCGCTCCCAACTCAGCTCTGTGAACCTAGTTTGGCCCGTGCCCAGATTCCGCCCCATCTTGTTGGCTCGTCCCCCAATATTTTTAATGGCGAGGCTAAACCCCATGTCACCTCTCCCACGTGGATAGAGGTGTTTGACAGTCCATATGGACTTGTTTGAGAAATGTTTTAACAGTTCTTTTTAAAGAATACCCAGGAATATTACTGTGTCCATTGAGGACATGTAGCTAATATATTTGACATTTGAAATGCAAATATTTTTACGAGAACTGCATGAACAACTGTACCGATCGCATTTGACCAACCACATGCTTTCAGTGGAAAACTTACTGTGTACCATGACGTGGACACAAAAGTGGTCTCTTTATAAATCAGATTCTCATCTGGTGACAGCATTATAATATCGCTTGGTCGAGTTTTCCCCCGAAAAAAATATTACGAAATCATGACAGAAGCAAGAAAACGAACGAAAATAGCACATGCGATTCAACATTCTACAGTGTTATAAACGGGATAACGGACAGTGAATTTCGACCGGGTCGTGACTGGGTCGAAATTCTCTATCAGCTTGTATAGTCACAGTGCTGTTCATGAAGTGTAAGGCGGTAGTCACACCATCGTACATCAAACATCCGATTTTTGAAACGACAATCGTATACGTCATCGGATTGAAATGAAACTATAGCTTTCCGTTGGGGTGGTCACACCTTCGTGTACGATAAAATTTTCTCATACGTCGCTCCTGTCTTTCCGAATAAAATGAAACATGGTCATGCTCCATTTTTTGATGGACCGAATCAAGGTCAAAATATCAAAAACCACATAATTATGCATGTACTACGTCATTTTTCTGTTTCCTGGAAGTACTGTGTGGAAGGTAAGAGTGCATCTTTGTTGCTCCCGTTTTATATTTCCCCAGTACGGTAGTGAACTTATGAATTAATATTATGTAGACGATTAATTTTCAAGATGTTGAACGTCTGTGTCACTGCAGCCCCCAATATACTGATTTTTTTATTCAAATTTTTCTTGAAAATTAAGATAATTTTATAAAATCATAGCAAGATGTCCCCTCCCCAGTATAAAAATTTCTGGGCTTGGCCCCATTTTCATGATATTTTAATTTTGACGTGCTCCTTACCGAGAGCTTTGACACCATGGAAACGTACATACAGTGTGACCATGCAACGATGCGAATGCGGAGAAATACGTGTAGTATAGACGGACTAGAAAATCGTATGCAATGGTGTGACCGCCACCTAAGTAGGTATTCGCAAGTACTGGGCACGTTTTGGTTTTAATATAAACGTTGCATGGGAAGTTGATATGAGATACTTGTGTGAAAACTCTACAAAAAAATGAAGCGATTTGCAAGACACCCAGTTGATGGAATAATTGTGAAACAGACAACTTCATTTTAAATATTTCATGTGGTTACGTCAAAATGGTAACATGCTACTGGAGCCGTAAATATAGACAAAAAAGAAACTACGCGAGCTCTCGTCCAATCAAAGGGCGAGGATTTTAGTGTTACTGGAACATTATAGCAAGCTGATTCATATTCTATTTTTTCCAACAATCAACAAACAGATTTAATTTCCGGTAAACACCGCACTATCACATATATGCATTGTTATTACACATTAAAATATAGTTCCTGAAATTCAACATTCTGACAAATCAATTTCAACCCAATTTAAACTGAAAATGGGTGAAATGGGCTTTATGTAGTGGGATTGTTAGATAAATGCATTATCATGACCATGTGCATGTCCTGTAATTTGTATCAGATTCGAGGTCGTGTTTACAATCGGGTCGCAACGAGCCCTGACTGGCTCGTTGTACAAGATCTGATTGCAGCCACGACCTCGAATCTGATACAAATTACAGGACATGCACATGGTCATGATAATGCATATATATCATAGGTTGTGTGTAATGCGTTTTATCGTTTGTTCCTTTCTCATCTTTGCTTCTGATGCTGGAGGATAAAGTTATGCGAATATGTTAACTACATCTGACCCTTGGCTCAAAGCTTATCATAAGAGACCATGCGAGTATGTATGTATACTCTGCAAGCACCACATAAACCTCCAAAACATCAATCGGCATATTTTACAACAAGTGGGCCGGGTCGTCCTAGGGCAGGGCAACCCCGCCCACAAGACAGGCATTTTTTGTTGCTTGCATATCAAGGGACGTAATCAAAACTTGAATGTCGAGCTGGACACGGACAGAACAGAAAACTTCTATTCGCACTGCATATCAAGGAGATAAATATGTTTTAATTTTATTATTGGGGTTTAACGTCACTTTCAATGGCCAGAGTCACCTCGGTTCGGACAGTTTTACGGGTGGGGGAAGCCGGAGTAATTGGGGAGAATCACCAAGCAGCGACGGGCAACTGTCAGACTCACCAACGTACGAACTCTGCACAAGCAGAATAAGCATTGGTGGAAGGCAAGTGCAACATCGACGTGCTATACGCCTTAGGTCACAGTGCCACCGTGCTCTCACGTGGGCAGTCGGAACTAAGTGCCTTGCCCAAGAACACAAAACAAACAGTTACAGCTAGTCAGGATCGAACAGTGGCCCTTTCAGGTTTAAAGTTCAATGTTCTAACCACTGAGCCGCATCAACGGACACGGGCTGAGTCACGGAATCACACACTCTCCATTTATATAATAGATTAGGTGGTCCAGCCCAGTCCGCATCACTACTACCATCTGAACTTGGTGAGATCGTGTATCTCACCGCATCCCCTCCCAGCCATCCATGTTTTATTTGGGGGTGATCCGTCCGCTGGGAGTGTCACTGACTAAGTTTCAAAAGAGTATTGAGGATAATTATCGAAATACAATTTACTTGAGAAAGTCACAGCTATAACATTGAGCCATTTGAATTTCAAATTTAGGATCGAATAGAATCTTGAATCGAATTGGGCAGGGGATTTCGAATCGATTCTTGAATCTAATCGAAACTCGAATCGAATTTTACCGATTTTCAAATTCTATAAAAGTGGAATATTGCTAATCTTGCCAGCCTCCATTCGAGTATTACACCAAAAGGCGACTCGTTTGTTCAGGAAAGTCAACCACAAAAAGAAATAAATATTCGAGATACGGATTCAAAGGAGACACGACAACGAAACCTCACTGGAGTCTTCTTCCATCCAGGCGCGTAGACAGGATTCTATAATTGGGATGCCGTAGCCAGGTTTGTTTTTGTTTTGTTTTGTTTTGTTTTTTTTTGGAGGGGGGGTGGTGGGGGGCAAAGATGATGTTTGAAAGTCCGTTATTTGGGGTTTCGGGTCCCCTTCTAGTTGTAACTAGGACCCTGTGGTCATTGCCCTTCTCCCCACTTCTTTCCTCAAGTTGGAGGACGGATAACAACCAGTTAGGACTAGCCATCCACACCGCGAAAAAATGTTGCAAAACTTAGTGCTCTAAGATCGAATCTGAGACATTTGTAGTGTGTGTAGCCCCTCTATTGGAGACCATTTTGTGGGAAACTTACATTGGGCCCATTTTTTTTTTGGGGGGGGGGCGAAATTGTTAGGTGGGTTCATGCGCCAAGCCGCCCCAAAGTCCACATCCACCCCGCAGCTTGGCCACTGCTTTCATCATCAGGTATTCTGTAGAGGAGACCTGGTGACAGAAGAAGCGACCAAAAGAAGGCACGTGGTAGGATTTTAATAGATTCGAAAATTTCCTAATCGACGCTCAATGATCGAATCTAATTATTGGGACGATTTCGAATCGGATCGAATCGAATTTGAAGCTTCGCGGGTCTCAAGTATAACAGTTCATAATTTTTGTCGGGCCCCCATCGTGGTATCGTACCTACTGTTACTTCTGAGTTAACGCAGTATACCTCGGAACGTTCCTGTGACATTTATGCGTCTCCAACAGCGCTACGGTTTAACCCTCTACCTAATATGAATAGAAGACGACACTTGCAAAAAAAAATTCTTGAATAACTAATTTTTTTCATTTTTTGTCTCAAAAACATAGGTTATGACCCCTCATTGGAACGAGCTCAACGAGCTCGTTCCAAAGAGGGGTCATAACCTATGTTTTTGAGACAAAAAATGAAAAAATAATGAAAATTAAATGGCGATATTTTTGTTAATAGCGCTGGCCGGTTTTTGCCGTTACGTTTATAAAGGGTTAATATTGGATCCACATCATTGAAACGCATTTGACGTTGACATGTTGCTATGGGGTTGATGACACCGTTGTCTATGAACACATCTCACGTTTCAAGTTCAGCTGCACTGTTACTCAAAGTGCCCTTGACTGGGTTAATATTGCTTCTACCGCCCCTAACGCCAAGTATAGTCAAACAATTATATCCACGTTGCCCATTCTAGAAGGCTTTCACCCCAAAACATTGGTGACTGGGTCCTATTTATCAGAAAAACAGCTTGTTTACCACAGTAAACAAACACTGCTTCACTTCCCGTGTTTCCCACGGGGTGGATGGGGGTATGACCCATCTAGTGAAACTAGACGATTTATCGTGCTAGAAACATTGAGGGTAAGCAAGCGCCGTGGAAACACTTCACGAGTGGTCGGGATGAAAGATCCGAGCGCCTCGTTGTGTCTCTCCCCAGGGAAAATGTCAGCAACTCACTCTTAATTCTGAGGCCACGTGATTAGATTTCGCTTCCCACTTAATGGAACCACGGGAAGGAGTCCGAATAGCGGGCAAGAAAAGTTAATTTCATGTGATAGGCAAGGACTCGATATATTACCAAAATAGATATTGTCATTGGAAATCACGCTGGACAATTTACGAGGCAACTGCAAAGGGCCAGCTCATGCATGGATTCAGATTGCGAAATCTCTCTGACTGGCAGGATTGTGTTGATGAATAAATTTATCTTACAATCAACATGTATTTTGTCTGTATTAACTCCGCAACTGGCGTGTATCCGCCCCCCTGATACAGATGTTTGTATCAGGGGGTCGGACACAAGCACATTCCTTTCGCGTGAGTTCCATTTTTTTTTCTTTTTGTTCATCCGTATGAATAAATAGTTCGTTATATATTCGTCCACATTCTTGACTTATCTGCAATATATTGTAAGATAAAATGATTATTACCATTATGTGGATGTACAAAATATGTATCCGAGTCTCGCCCCGGGTTCTAAGGGTAGGTCACGACTCGTCTTCGACTCGTCGTGATCTGCCCTTAGAACCCGGAGCTCGACTCGGATACATATTTTGTACATCCACATAATGGTAATAATCTCTATTGGAGCTAGTCTTATTGAAATAACAAGTCTATGAACATCCGTATTTGAAAAAATATTCCAGGCTAAAAATGTGGTCAACCCCCTCTCAATATGGATACAGAGACCACCAAAACTGAGTCAGAAAGTAGCCTTGAAAATCATCGTCGTGTCAGAACTTTTATAGCATCATATCTAATCCATGAGATAAAAATGTCAATGCTACTGATATATATATAGAATAAACGTATAGTGTTTTCAAGTAAAAAAAAATATTCTACGAGTAGGATTAAGAATGAAAACGACGAGCTTCTGGCAGTCGGTTTCATTCTTAATTCTACGAGTAGAATAAATTTTTTTACTTGAAAACACTATACGTTTATTTTGTTTATCCCATAAATCTTCTACAGGGCAGTCGCGGCAAAATCGTGCTATAATTCGCTACAAAACACAGCGAGAAGTGAGGAGCACATAGGTCCAATTCAATCGACCAGCAAAATTGGGAAAAATAAACAAGGCGCAGTAATACATTTTGTCTAAAAATAATTCCACTACAAACTTGAGCTAAACTTGCAAAAATACTTTATTATATGAGCAGTGTGTGGTGTTTTCAACTGGCATTGTGTAATACTTTCAAAACGATTTAAAGAAATCAACAATCGAACTATTAATTATGGTAGACAAATGTGGTAGAGGCCAGAGGTCAACAAGTCCGTCGCTACTGGGTGAATAAATTCTTTCAGTGTTAAACCTACGGGGAAAGTTTATCACCCTAAAAGGTGAATAAAGCAAAAATTTAACCAAGGCCTTTATTGTTCAAATAAACGGCCATTTATGGGATAAAAAAGATAAAAAAAAAAACAACTTCAACAAGAGAAATTAATAACATAATTATTTTAAAATATGAGAAAAAAAGATTTTTTGTATGCAAAATTAATTAAAAAAAAAGAAATGTTTGGAAACTTTAGTTCTTTTGTCATATGGACGAAAGTCGATACGAAAAATAGTTTTATTTTGAGATTTTAGGAATACACTTTTCCAGACGGCTTAATTCAGAGATGTATTACATATTGGCAACAGACCTTGAAATTCCTGGGCGTCAACTTTTGACTCACAAAATTGGAATATTGTAGTGTTATTTGCATTCCGCACCCTAAACGTCGCAGATTTTCGAGACACACAGTTGGTTATCGGGGATCTACAGGTAACGAAGTTTAATTGATGTTCCATTTAGCTATCGTCTGCTCTTAAGTCAGGGCAGGCGTGCATATAGATAAAATGAATATAACGTTGTTGGTATATCAGACTCGAAAGCGTGGGAAAGTTCATCTTTCACTAACATTCTATTTTACCAGAAACAGCAACGGCTTCGTGATTCGAATTAAGGGCACGTGAGTTTATTTCTTGCGAAGTATTTTTTTTTCGAATGTTTCTGCAAATTGTTTAACACCTTGAAAACTGAAGTCGAGTTTACTGGCACTGACAGTCCTGATAATTCTAAGCAGAGAGAGAGAGAGAGAGAGAGAGAGAGAGAGAGAGAGAGAGAGAGAGAGCAGTGAAATCTGAACAGCTGTTTTTTGTCAAGTGTCGTCTGCCTGATCAGGCAAACGCCACTTGATGAGAGAAAGCAGTGAAATCTAAGCAGTTGTTTTTTGTCAAGTGCCGTCTGTCTGATTAGGCAAACGACACTTGACGAGAAACACTGCTACCGAGGTGCAGCTGGGATGTGAGTGGGTAGTATTTATTTATTTATTAGGATTTAAAGACACTTTCGACAGCCAGGGTCACCTCGTGTCGGACAATTTTACAGGTGGAGGAAGCCGGTGTAGCCGGAGAGAACCACCGACCAACGGCGAGCAACTCTCAGACTCCCCAACGTACTAAAGCCACACAAGCAGGGTTAGCATTGGTTGAAGACAGGTGCACCATCGACGTGCACTGGTCCTTATTGCACCGCGCCACCGTGCCCCCAGTTTGGGTTTTATGGACCCTCAATTACCGAATGGTCATCCGCGATTGCCACAGGCAAACGCTGAGATGTCCCCTCTCGTTGATGGGCGTCCCCAGGGGAAAATTTGAAATTTCAATCCCACGAGAGTGAATCTGTGGCCCCAATGCTCTTTTTATGGAAATTTAAATGAGTAAAGTTTGGTAAATAATAGGCTGCAGTTGCTTATCTTGCATCGCAAAATGCTATACATAATTTAACATTGTGTAGCTTTTTGCAAGTTTTGCATAGCAAAAAGCGACGCGACGTCGCTTATTTTGAGCCATGTGACAGATGCTAGTAAATAATAACAATAAACAATATAAAGATATCCATGCATTTCGGTATCTATCACTCTATACATGTATATAAACAACACTTGTTAGGTCAATCATTTCTTTTTCAACGAAATGATCTAACCGTGCAGCAGATTACGTTGCATGCACCACTCTCTTGTCACTCATTTTACTAATTAATTTTTGTTTGTTGCTCATGTTTGTAAAGTTGTTTTGATTTAGTGTCCCAATTTCTGCGAAATATTGTTTTCCGAGTTCAGTATATATTGGACATCTCATGATGAAATGTTCTTCTGTTTCGATTTCTGAATGACACTTTTTGCAAATCCTTTCATTAAGAGGTACTTTGGGTTGCTTGTGTTGTCCTTTCTCAATTTCCAATGGCTATTAATTCTTAATTCACAGAAGAGTTTTCTCAAATCCATATCTTTAACAATTTTTCAAATATGATTCTTATTCATGGTCAGATTTAAATTCTCTATATGTTCTTGGTTTGTTCATTCCACTTGGTCTATCGTCATAAGATATGTCTGCCACAAGGGGGGGGGGGGGGGGGGGGGGGCACTAAAAATTTGCAAGGCGTGACGTCCTATTTTTAACTATTTTTTAACCCACCCACCCACTACGTGCAAATTTTCTACTACCGTTCTCAGACACCCACCTCCCCCACTCTCCCATTAAAATCCAAAATAAACTTATAAACTTAGTAGGCACAGCTTACGGCCAAAACCGGCCAGCGCTATTCTCAAAAATCGCCAATTAATTTTTATTATTTTTTCATTTTTTGTCTCAAAAACATAGATTATGACCCCTCATTGGAACGAGGTCGTTGAGCTCGTTCCAATGAGGGGTCATAACCTATGTTTTTGAGACAAAAAATGAAAAAAATTAGTTATTCAATCATTTTTGGGCAAGTGTCGTCTGCTTTTCATGTTAGGTAAAGGGTTAAACTGGTACCACCAATTTAAACCTCTGTGGGCTGCTGTAGGCCCCAATCTACAAGCTGTTCATTATCAGGCTTGGCCAGAGCAGGTGTACATATACGGGAACAAATTTTCATTTGAATTGTTCCCAAAATATTGTCTGCACATTTTCTACATTTCGAACAAGACACCCACCCCCTACTAACATGTGACATTTTCCCAGTTTAAGCCCAATATTCTAACATTTTAAGCCTCCTGATGTTGTATTTATGTTAAGAGTGTGATGTACAACATCATCTTTAAGGTTTGAAACACAAATGATGGTATATATTAGCTGATATATTGATATATTTTTAAAAAATTCAAAAAATTGCACAAGTTGGAAATTCTCATTTTTGGCGCACTCAAGAGACCCACCCACCCCTACGTCACGTCTTGCAAATTTTTGGTGGCCTCCCCCTGTCTGCCATGAAATTAAAAATATAGTTATTCTCCAGTTTAGTGATGATGTTATCTAATCATGATAATTATTATCAAATGAATGATTCGAGAGATTACCCTCAGATGTATGGCACTCTGAGGATTCTGCCTGTTATGTAACGTCACTGTGCCTTACAATGGTTTCTATTATTGTTAACCTAGCCGGTTTCGTTCAGTCTTTGAACTCATCAGAGATTTTATAAAAAAAACCCATCTTAGATACGTGGCCGTCTAAACGCCAACGGACCGAATCAGAACGGGTTCCGCATCACCGAACAAAACATGACTGTGTACAAAGAACTTAGGAGCCTGGCATCAAACAAACAAAAACTGAGCTCCAGCCCTATTTCTGGAAAAATGCATAGAAAACAAGATTGCATGACCCGCAACTGCATTTATCTACTTACCTGCCACAAGTGCCATAAACAATATGTAGGCGAAACAAAAAAGAATTTTGGGATACGCTTACAAGAACATCAAGCCGACATTAAACACTCACGACAAACACCTGTCGCATTTCATTTTAATGATGATGGTCATTCCCTCACCGATCTTAAATTTCGGATCATACAAGTTCTCCGCCCAGACCCAGACAGTAAACTATCTGAAACGAGAAGACGCCAACACGAAGTCCAATGGACGCTAATCCCATCCGGCCTGAACAGAAAGGATATTTAAATTTATGTATTCTAATGATGTCATCTGCAATGAAACAATGTGTATTATTGTTATTCATTATCTCGCTTATCATTGGTATATCGAATTTATTTGACAATTTCTCACTGCATTATGCCTCAACCTTGAATGTTAGCGATTCTTTATTAGTTGCATGATGCTTTGAAGTGTATTTAACAGTGCGAGTCAATAGTTCAATTACAATTGGATATCTACCGAGTTCCGCGCGCTGCATAATTCGACGACATTCTACTTACACCTAATGCATACATACAGTACGTGGAGAGTGGATTGTAACTGAATCACCCACAGAGTGGAGTTATCACCCAAGCTATAACTTTAAAATTTTGTACATATCGACAAAAAAACACAAGCCATGTTTCAGCCAATGGACCTCCGGGTTTAACCCGGAGGTCCATTGGCTGAAACTTTGCTTGTGCTGGTTATGCTTTGCAACAAATTTAAAATTATTGCTGGGGTGGAATCTCCACTCTGCGGTGGATTTAATGAAAATACACTCTCCACGTACTGTACGAAATTTAAGGTGTACCGTTTCACATGACACGCTGCCAATTCTAAGTTCATCGACGAAGCCCATATTTCGCTATAATACAACACGATAGGTTTGATTAGTTTATCAAATAACTTTGTCCACGTTTCAATCGATGATATGTAATCTACCCGTAAGGATTTTACAAAGGAAAATAATGCTTTCATGCCTTTACTGGCCAGTACCATTTGGGCCTTCTTGAGCAACCCATTCGCGGAAAGCTTCTTACCCAAGTAAGAATATTCATTGACGACCCCAACGCCAGTACCGCCTATCGTGAATGATGGTGTTGCTTTATGACATCCTGTAGAAAACCATGCATTTAGTATTATCTGTATTTATAGCCTGTTTATTTTTCTGCGAATACACGTGTAACGCATGTAAGCAGTTTTGTAAACCTTCTTTTGTTTGAGATACCATGACCAAATCATCTGCAAACAGAACATGATTTACTAGTTTATTATCAATGGATACCGGTGCGCACTTTCGATCGAATTCTTCTTTTATATCATAAATAAAAAAATTGAATAGCGTGGGAGATATCAGACAGCCTTGTCTGGCACCAATCAATTTTTGATGCGGATGGGGTCCAATTCCGTCCCTCGTTTGGATAGCATAAGAGCTATTTTCATACAGTGATTGAATAGAACCACTTACCACCACTCTCTTTAGTTTCTGGAACGGCATATATCGATTCAGCGAATCAAATGCCTTACGAAAGTCGACAAATGAC
The DNA here is from genome assembly GCA_031216915.1 of Pictodentalium vernedei. Lineage (NCBI taxonomy): Eukaryota > Metazoa > Mollusca > Scaphopoda > Dentaliida > Dentaliidae > Pictodentalium > Pictodentalium vernedei. Next base: position 121,627,952 of record CM062292.1, on the reverse strand, counting down.
ACATGCAGATGCTTATTCTGATTCCTGTATCTGTTAACTAATATTTACATGATGAAAACACTATCAATGGTACTACGATTTTTTGAAAACACAAACCAAATTGATTATCACTTATTATCCCATTTTCTTCTAAGAAAGATAGAAGTCTTTTATACAACCGCCTTAAGAAGTTCGTTTCTTATTCTATCTTTGCCCGGAGACTTATTATTTTTCATCTTATTTAATGCATAGAGAACTTCGCCTGGTGTAATGTCACTATCCTTGATACTATATTTTATTGCTGAAGCCTTGTCATTTGCCAATATACGTATCTCGTTTTTGTGACCGTCATTGCAATATAAATTATTGAAAAAATCCCCCGATGTGTCAGGATCGAGGTCATCGTAATCCGACATTTTACAGGCTCTCATGTTTTTGATCATATTCCAATACTCACGTGGGTCTGGTGTTTCTAAAGAGTTTATGTTTGAATCAAAATCCTCACAAAATGTTTTTCGTTTAAAATTTAATTCCCTTTTATATTCCTTTTTGACTTTAAAAAAAAATTTAACAGCAAGAGATTTTCAAATGGGAAGTTTCGGATTTTCGTTGCTGTCTTATCAAATGTTTTCTTTAGTACTTTACATTTATCATCAAACCACTGCCGTTTTCTTCTTGTTATTTTGTTATTACATTTCACTCGTTTTGATGCCATGTGATTTACCGCCGTTATAACAGATGCTAGTTTGTCTACTGCGCACTCACTATCCTTATCGTCATTCTCAAAAGAATCCATTTTGAGTTATTTTATTTTATTCTGAATATCATTGCTTTTAATTCCAGTTGTCGCTTTACGAAACTTTCGGCTGTCCATTTTAGCAGTTTGTGATATTTGTATTCTGTTTTGTTAATATAACTTCCAATGATAGGAAAACTAAGTGGAGAGCTATTTGACAACGGTCTGAGAACTCATTTGGCGACTTTACACAGAAATATGTAATATCTGATAAATATCCGTCTGATATGATAATATAGTCAACAACGTCATTACAATTATATTGATGACTACTATAATTCCCCAACATATCCCCGGTTGTTCTGCCGTTAACTGCACGCAATAACGTTGTTTTGCACATAGAAATTAACTGCCTACCAAACGAATTCACGCGAACATTCAGACTCGCACGGGGCATTACATCGTTAAATTTATAAATTTGTGGTAACGTAGAATGATCGTCATCGTCATCATCAACAAAATCAACTAATTCTCCAGTTATTGAATTGAAGTCACCACCGCGTATAATCATTACATTGTTTTCCAGTCGAGATACCAAAAAATCTATGTCAGTAAAAATATCTTCTCTTCTGTCATTATCTCTCCAAAGGCTGAATTTGTCGGAGGAATGTACAAGTAGATAAAAATGACATTTTCTTTCAAATTAAAGATTTCACCTCTGAATTCATCCCCTAATGCATTATCATTAATTTTATGGATCTTATGTGACCATTTTGAGTACAATAAAAAAGGCCACCAGATCCCTTTGAATTTCCAAGGAGTTCACGACTCAATCCAACAAACTGATAACCAGGAATCTGGATGTCCGATGTTTCATTATGCCATGTTTCGGTTATCGTTATGAAGTTCAATTTGTCGATATGTTTACAGGTCGGTATGAACTTGAAACCAAACTCAATATACCTGTTTAAAATAATAAACGAAACAGGCCCAAAACGTTCGTTTAATAGTATTATTTAAACAAATTACTTTCGTTTAACGAAAATAAATCTTCAAACTAATAGTTATAAACAAAACATTGTTTTCATACAAAGGCTATATGAAACAAAAAAGTAATTTTGCATAATGAAAATTGTGGCTATGTTGGCGTGCACGCGGCCAACAAGCTTTCTGATAGACAACAAAAAATTCCAAAAGACAAGGTCATGGACGGCTCGAAGAGCCCCCCCCCCCACACCCCTCCAACGCCGGCTACCCTCTTTGCTCCCCGCGTGGAACAGGCAGTCCATTTGTCCATTTTATGGACATCAGTGTAAACGATGGCTGCGCATTGGTGCATCATGCCGGAAACAACCTTATTTTGTACCCGGTTACAAGCAAAATTCCAAGGAAATGCTCATTGGTGAATGCTAAATTTCTCCATTTTCGTAACTTCCAAAGAGTAACACATTTTTCATCAATGTACCCATCATAACCCGTTACAACAGGTTATAATTACACCCCGTTCCAATGCCACTACCCATCCCGAAAACTAACACCGGTACCCAACTGGACAAGCCCGTATCCAAAGTGAAAGATAATTTTGAAAACTGTAACCTTCTTACCGATATCTACACACGTATCACCTATCACACAGTATGTAATTATTAGATTGTACTTACCCTATATCTGTCGAATCCATAAATGAATATACATCCCCGACTAAAATCGTCATGCAAATCGACTTTTAATAAAGTTATCTCCCTTGAATTATGAAACGAGCAAGGAAGATCCCATTAAGAAACAAGTAATAGTAGAGAAAACATCCATGACATCAGTAGACAATAAAGACAAGTTTCCTTTTGTTACTTTTAATAAACGAAAACAACAGGCAGCTCTTGGAGCTATCTGCTGTTTTCGTTTATTAAAAGTAACAAAAGGAAACTTGACGTTTTACGGTAAGCTAATTAGAAGCAACTAGTTCACAGATAATCCGTCATTAAGAATATCTATCAGTATTACATCCCACAACACTAAGTTGCACTTTGGCTCTTCGTTCAGCGAATATTAGTTTACAGTGGGAGCACGGTGGCTCAGTGGTAGATTGTTGGACTTCTATGCCAGAGGTCCCGAGTTCGATTCCTGTCTAGGACGACCCGCGTTGTGTCCTTGGGCAAGGTACTTTATCCCGGTTGCCTAGATGGGAGCACGATGACGCCGTGCACCAAAGGCGTACTGCGCGTCGATGGTGCACATGTCTTCAACCGCTGTAACCCTGCTTGAGCGGAGCTTGAACAGAGTTAGAATGTTGAGGAGCTGACAGTTGCTCGTCGTTGATCGGTGGTTCTCTACGGGTACTCCGGCTTCCTCCACCCGTAAAACTGTCACGGTCACGATTAGCCATTGTGCAAGAGTATGTGATCTTAAACCCCAATAAATAAATAAATAAATAAATAAATAAATAAATAAATTGGTTTACAGTAATTTGCGAGTTTTAATTCTTCTCAGAAAAAAAGCACATCTCTCCTCCGAGATTTTTATATTAACGGAAAGGACAGTGTCTGTATTATATGTCATGATGCACACACCGTTGATAGAAAGAACCAGGGCTAAAAATAAGCGATGTCGCGTCGCTTTTTGATATACAAAACTTGCAAAAAGCTACACAATGTTAAATTATGTATAGCATTTTGCGATAAAGATAATCAACTAGAGCCTATTAGGCTGCAGTTGATTATCTTGTATCGCAAAATGTAAATGAAAATTTGCAAACAAATTTGAAAACTTGTTCACTGATGCTTTACTTCTGATTGTGGAACATTCCAGGCATAACTCAGATTAACTCTCCATCAAGCATCATTAGCGACTTCATATGTAAGATGAATTCTATTGGTTTAAATTCTTCCTGTTTTTACAACATTTTGCATAAAATGTCCATTAAAAATAACTTCAAGCCCATTAAATTAAAAATCCCAACTTCCATTTTGAGAACTCTATTAAACAACCAAGACGCCATTTGAAAATATACAAGTCTATGCAACCCTTAAAGGCAGTTCAATTAAAAAAAAACATAGTAAATGTTTCATGTGTTGTTGATCATTTGGAAATGCGCAGAAATGGATGGAAACTATTCTATCTACTTAGAAGAATTCAATACAAAACAGCATAACATAACTCTGGTATAGAAAAATAGCTATGTAATTTTTACAAAATGCTATTCATTTTTTGGAAATGTGTAGCATTTTGCTACGCAAAGAAAAAAAGTTATTTTGAGCACTGGAAAGAACCAAAGAAAACTTACAGAACATCAAAGATGGTGAGAACGATCTTTTCTTATTTTGAAATGAGTTTCCAATGAGAATAATAGTCAAACGTTCAAAGTGATTGGGAAAAACATTATAAAAAGTCGGCTTCTGTATTTTTATACTAATCTCCTAGGCTTGGCAATTTCAGGAGAGCGATTTTTTAGCTCTCCTTACTGCCCTCCTGAAAGAATTGAGGAGAGCGAAAAATTGCCTTCCTAAATATTTTGGTCTGGGATGATTGAGATTACATGTATTATGCTCACATTAAATTTTTGTTGTAAAGCAAAAATGTAATTTAACTTCGAAGTCACATAACATCACGTAATTTCATTTTGAAAGTGGTTTAGTGGTGAAAGGTAATGGCTGCAACCATACCCAAACACAGTTGCAATCACTTGAAGCAAAACGGGTCACAGCAATATTTTTTTTTCTGTCAGTTTCAAGTTCAACAACTGACATCACAGTTTGAGGGTTAATTATTCAAGGAATATTGACACTATAATATACTACCATTACTACTATCCTGTCACTTGAAGCACTTGCACCAGGATGTGACTGTAGATTCAGGCAGACCTGTTGTTGTTCTTGGACAACAGGTCTGGGTACACACACAGGTCTTGTCAAGTGTGTGTTCGGTTGTTGAGTGAGACATCTAGATGTCTAAGAGATTTCGCTTTACCTTAGTAAAGTTAATAAAATCTCTGATGTAGTCTGTTGGTTTCAGTATCAATGAGTTCGTTCAACTGGATACTTAAAATGCTGTGTAAAGCTAATTGCTCTCCTAAGCTGATTGAGGAGAGCGCTTTCTTGCCCTCCTGCATTTTTCAGAATGCCAGGCCTGATAATTCTCCAGAAAAATGCCCGAAGTTTGTGAAATGATGCGAATATCCATGCTAACATTTCCAAATTTCAATTTTATATGAAATTCCCATATCACTAGTGTTAAATTTACTGAAAGCTTTAGGAAATAAAGGGGAGCTAATTTTCCCGTTAATCTCTTCCAAGACGAAAATTGTAAGCCATGGGTAAACCCCCACCTCTCCGACCAATGAAACAAAGACCAATAAAATAATTCCCCAATGCATCAGAATGTATGGCAATACATGAGCTTCTGATTTCTAACAAATTCTCATCCTGCCGAGCGGACACGAATGTCCACTCCTCCAATCTTGACATTCCTGTAGCTTGAGGTCGATAATTACCGCCTTTTCATTTATTCAAGACTCTCAAAGTGAAATGTTGTCTTCCGAAGGAATACAGCAGACCTCACCCATGCAAATGCCCAAACATATGCCGAGTTTTGCCCATCGTCACTGCCATCCGTTACATTTGTGTAAATCAAAATTTAGTGCGCCCCTCTGCCAGCACACCACTGTTGATGATCAAATAAACTGACACTCTTTTCCAACCTGTATGAAGATGAAACTTGACATTTATTATTCCAAATGAAATTTACCAACCGGCCCTGCACCCAATTACGTCTGATAAATTTGAAATAAAATACCTAGTCACACACGTTACTGACAAGTATAGTGAAACCATATTGCAATACTGTCGAAAACGCCTTTCTATAATACAATATTCTATAATACTCGACGAGCTCGTCCCAAAGAGGGGTCATAATCTATGTTTTTGAGACCCAAAATGAAAAAATAATGAAAATTAATTGGCAATTTTTGTGAATAGCGCTGGCCGGTTTTGGCTGTTACGTTGGGCAAAGGGTTAAATGATGCGTACATCGATGATAAAACTTCGCTAACTTTTCGAAATTTCAAGTTTTATATGTAATTGCTACACCCTTAGTGTTAAATTTACTGACAGCATTAGAAATCAAAGATGAGTTAACTTTTCTGTAAGTCTCCTCCAATGACGAAACTTAGATGAGACTGACAAGTACACCACAAAAACGTAAAATTTCGAGATAAAAAATCGATATTTAGACTAAAAATCGCGAAATTTCGAGATAAGAAGTCGAAATTTTGACAAGAAATCTCAAAATTTCGAGATACGAAGTCGAAATGTCGAGGTAAACGTTGAGATTTCGAAATAAAAAGTCGAACTTTCGAATTTAAAAATAATTCTACATGTCACTAAGACTCTTCTGTAGTGTTACCAGTCTTTCGAATCCGCCATTTTTAATCAGTCTCAGAGATGCTGTTAGAACAATGACCTGACAGAAATTAATGTGATCGCACGTAGCATGTGCATTGAAGCATGAAACATAATGGAGACAACTCCAAAATTGGATCTGCACCAAAGGGTAATAAGAAACTTATCATTAATACATCATTCAATGCTTAAACTTAGAGTTTTAGAAGAAACTGGATAAATTTGTACTTTGACATGTCGTACTGTTGGGGACAGTATTATGATCACAAAAACTGTCTCTTTTCCAATTGGATTTCAATAGAATTTCTATCTGATCGCGACACATTTACACTGTTGATCAAGAGTTGATCATGACCAGAAATCGATATGGTTGGTAAGTTCGATAACTGGGAAATGTCCATCCCTGTGTTCTCAATTTATTGCCACCTGTCAAGTAAAGAGAAGATAATTGAACGTTAGATTAAATTATTTATTTATTTATTGGTGTTTAAGATCACATATTTCTGCACAATGGCTAACCATGACCGTGACAGTTTTACGGGTGGAGGAAGCCGGAGTACCCGGAGAGAACCATCGAGCAACGGCGAGCAACTGTCAGCTCCCCAACATACCAACGCCACACAAGCAGGATTAGCATTGGTTGAAGACAGGTGCACCATCGACGTGCAGAAGGCCTTAGTACACAGCGTCACCGAGCCCCCACGTGGGCAATGGGGGTGAAGTGTCTTGCCCAAGGACACAACGCGGTTGCCGCAGGTGGGATTCGAACTGAGGACCTCTCCGTTAGATTAAAGACAACAGGTAATTGACGAAACAATACAAATTGTAGCAGTGAGGGGAAAATATGTAATCATTTTCATTTAATCAATTTAAACTATCAAGGCCTTACGAATCGCGTAATAAGATATAAAAAACAAGACAAAAGACGCAAAGTCAGCCGTAAGAAACCCACACTGCGTTGTTATCTCTCCCCATTATCTTTTGACTATCCCCTACATACATCAAATGTTCACACAGATACAGATATGTATGTATGTATGTATGTATGTATGTATGTATGTATGTATGTATGTATGTATGTATGTATGTATGTATGTATGTGTGTGTGTGTGTGTGTGTGTGTGTGTGTGTGTTTGAGGTTAAAAAATCGCACTGGCACAGACATTTCCTACTGAAACGTTTTTTTCTTTTAATATGCCGCCGAAAAATTGTTTTCATTTACTGAACCCTGATTGGTTTCAAACATGACACAAAGTACATAAAATTGATTTAAACTAAGTGATGAGCTTAGGAACTGGTTAAACTGATTGGCAGAAATTGGTGTTATTCATTGATGGGCTCTAATTTAGTCCTTACAAGGATGTTACGCAAGCTTTTGTTTTTCTTATAGGCGATGACAGGTCGAAGATTCAAAGGTTCATTTAATTTAGCATTGGTAAAATTGAATTCATCTTTTAACATTTTTGCTATTTCGATATTCATTCTGTTGTACGTTAATGTGAAAGGAATGATGGACCTCCTTTCGCATTCGCCCTCTGATATGTTCATACCAAATGGCCAGAGGGTTTGACGCGTATTGATCCAAAAAGCTTCACGTTTTTTTCTAAATTCATCCGTTTCTTCTAATGTGTCTTTAGTTGGTGGTTGTTCAATTGGGTGGATTTCGAAATCGTCCAAAGAATGGCCAGGAAGGTTAAAATGTTGTGCTACTGGGGCATCAGCATTATGTTTTATATCCTGTTTGTGTCTAGTAGCACGTTCTCGGAAAGGATTTTGACTTTGACCAACATACTGTTTCCGACATCGCTTACAAGTGATAAGGTAAATAATGTTTGGTGAATCACAATGGAGGGGGTTACGGATCTGATAATGATTTTTCGTTTGTTCGGAGGAAAATTCCTCTTTCTGATCAGGCATAAATGTATGCAGTCTACAACGAGGCTTTTTGCAATTAAATACCGCACCACTACTATTTTGCAACGGTCTGTTGTGTTCAATCTTCAGTGGTTCGAAATCGGTAGTTTCAGCTGGACTTTCGAGCTTTTTCAGGGTTTGGGATTTCAGGCTACGCAAAAGACGCAGCGAGTACCCTCTCGATCTGAGGGCGCCAAATAGAGTAGAACAAGCCTCATTGAAATTTACCTTATCACTTGAATTGCGGTGGAAAGGAATGAGCTGTGATTTGATGATACCTTTAAATGTATGTTGAGGATGAAATGATTTTGTGTGCAACAATTGATGTGAATCAGTTGGTTTAAAATACACTTTATAATCTAAATGACAGGACGCCTGAAATTGCTTGCCTTTATACACGGTCACATCGAGAAAATCAACAGAATTTTCACTGATAGTAGCTTTCAATTTAATATTTGGATCGTGATTGTTCAAAATTTCTAAAAATTCATCAAAATCTTCTTTTGAATGTTCCCAAATAATAAAAATGTCATCTAAGTACCTGAGATATACGAGAGGATGCTTTGCACATTTGCTTAAGGCATTTTCCTCCCATTCCGCTACATAAATGCTTGCAAAATTAGGACTGAATCTTTTGCCCATAGGACAACCCATTATTTGTAGAAAATATTCTCCATTGAATTGAAAGTCATTACCTTTTAAGCTCAGCTCTAAAAGATCCAAAATTTGTTCATCCGGGCGTTTCGCATCCGGATATTTTTCAAATGCATTTTTAACTGATTTAACACCTTTATCAATATCAATGTTGGTATACATACTGTCGATATCCAAAGTAGCCAGAATTGCATTTTTCGATATTTTCAATTTCGAAATTTTTGACAGGAAATCCTGTGTATTTTTTAGATAGCTCGGATGTCTGTTTGCTATAGGTTTCAGATGATAATCAATTAATTCCGAGATCGCATAAGATTCCGAATTACAATCTGATACAATTGGCCTCCCGGGTGGAGTTAAGTCATCCGTCCATGAAGAACGGTCCTTGTGGATCTTTGGTAGGATATAAAATTGTCTTGTTTGAGCACTGAGCTTAGCTGTTAAATATTTCAATTGTTTTTTGATAATGTGACCTTCGTCGAGGAGAAATTTTAAGATCTTATTGAATTTTTCGATATTACTAGGCCAAATAAGTGAATCTATTTTCTTATAATGTTTAGTATTGCTGAGTTGTCTCATGGCTTCCTTTATATAATTATCCCGAGATAGAACAACTACCGACCCACCTTTGTCGGCTGGTTTAATTACTAATTTCTTATTTTTTCGAAGTTTCGTAAGGGCTCTCCGTTCACCAGCTGTTAAATTGTCTTTATCGGAGAGTATGTTCATGCTGAACACCTTTTTGATGATTCGTTTGCTAGCCTCAATAATTTCGGGATCTACTTCACTATCTGGAGGTGACCAACCAGATGATTCTGTAAAAGGAAGTTTCCGCCCGCTGGAGTTCCTGAAGCGGTCGGCTAATTTCATTTGCCTAAGAAAATTACAGTTGTATGATGGTAAATTTGTTTGGTTACCAGTTTTAGGCTTTGGTGCTGGTACAAAAGTTAAACCGCGATCTAAAAGAGATTTCTCTTGGGTTGTTAGGTCATTGGTGCCAGACAGGTTAACCACATTAGTTCCTAATCCCACATCTGTTAGGCGGCTGTTACCTTTGCCTTTACTTAGTTTAAATTTAGGTGGTTCAACCAGTGATCGTACATAATATTGGCGGTTCTCGTGGTCCAATGGATTAAATCCTGAGCAACATCAAACTTCGCGTCATCAATTTTTGGTATCACGTTAACGTCCTTCACTTTCCGAATGGTTTCGTTGATGATGCTCAGGGTTCTCCTCTCAGCCTGAGGGAGTTTTTGCGAAAAGTTTAGTTCAGCGAAATAAATTTTTGCTGATCTAAACTTGACCCTGATATCGCTAAGCATATTCCGCAACTGCTTAACTACGAGATCAGAATTATCGTTTCGAGAATTCACGCCAATATTTAATAATATTTTTTGGGGACTGGACTGGCCCCTGTGCCCTTTGAACATAGAGCGCAGATGATTGAATTTGGCGCCGGGGTAACACTCCACCTGGATGTCCGGATGGGGATTTCGATCAATGAGTCCTAAATTTGAACTTCCAATCATAAGGATGTTTTTACAAACATCGGGAAGGCGCCAATTCCTTTTGTCAAAATTAACTCCGCTCTTATGCCGAAACTGGGAGAATTTAGAATCAAATGAGCGGCCCGAGTTGCGGCTCGGTGATTTGACTTTCTCTGAGTACGATATACCTGGTTGAACCGCACTAGAGGCAGGAGAAGGGGGAGAAGAAACAGAAGCAGGAGAGGAAACAGAAACAGGAGAAGAAACAGAAGGAGGAGGAGGAGGAGTTCTAGTGAGAGCACTAGGAGAACTAGAGAAGAAAGGCTGAGGAGGAGTAGGAGGTAGAGGAACAAGACGAGGCGAGACAGCGTTACTCAATTTGCGAGCATCTTCAGTCACAATATGGACCGGAGATGTTTGCAAATTGAGGCGCTTACTCTGAGAGAAAGAAGAAGAAGGAAAAGAAGAGGGAGAAGTGCTTTGCCTTGATCTTTTCTTATTATGCTTTTCGCGTTGGGGTAGAGGGACAACACGGGCCGGAGTTTGCTTGCTCCCTCCCGTATTGTTCCTTACTCCAGACGCTGGGCGAAGTTCCGAAATGTAAGACTCATAGGCCGAAATGGTCTTATCTGTCAACTTATTTTTAAAGTTCTTTTTAGCCCAGATCAAGGCACGCGCCGAAGCGCTGTTGAAGTCTATTTTTTCGAGTCCAGGAGGTGGTCGCATCGCCAAAGTTATCTTAGACTTCAACTGGTTTAAATTTATCTTATAATGCTCAACTAAAGCATTTAACGTTTGATTGGCCCATCCCACACTAATCTGTCGAAAAACAGAAAAAATGTGTGGGGTGGGAAGAGCTGGCTTTAGAAAGCCACCTAACTCATCTACTTTCTTCTCCAGCTGTTTCGGGAAATTCCGATTTGCCAAATGATGCTCTAATAGCCCAATGTGGTGCAAACATTGAAGCACCTGAAACAGAGCCTTGACCAGCCTAGAATAAGCCTGGAACGATTGTTCCTGGCCAGTTCCGGACTGGGCAATTCTCTGCTTCTGATGCTTCTGTCCTTTTCTTGCCATTGTTAAAGAAAGTAGCTGAATTAAGTATAAATAAAATATAAAGCAATGAAAATAAGTAAAATTGGAAACTTCGATATTACCTATTAAAGAAGATACCTGGATTGGTTGCAGTCTTCAGCAAAGGTAGAAAATAATCCGTCTGTCTGTGTGTGTGTGTGTGTGTGTGTGTGTGTGTGTGGTGTGTGTGTGTGTGTGTGTGTGTATGTATGTATGTATGTATGTATGTATGTATGTATGTATGTATGTATGTATGTATGTATGTATGTATGTATGTATGTATGTAGGTCCGTCCGTCCGTCCGTCCGTCCGTCCGTCCGTCTGTCTTTGTTTCTTTTTCTCTGTCTCTCTGTCTGTCTGTCTGTCTGTCTGTCTGTCTGTCCCCCCCTCTCTCTCTGTCTCTGTGGCATAGTAGTATCGCCACATAAATGCCTTTCTATTCACTCTGGCGGGAAGTGGCACACACGAATGAAGTAACAAATTAACTATCCCGTCATCTTTTCAACGTGCCAGACAATACAATTTTGTAAAAAGGGCATAACTAGTACCCGGACTGTTTCAGCTAACGGAAAAACTATATTCGGACTCTAAATTAAACGTCTCAACGTTGTTGACGCATGCGTCTGAGCAAAGAACTAAAAATTCATAAGTTTCCGAGTTTTACTTTAGAATGAGTGCGAACCATTCGGCTAGTTTTTCCCACCTGTCGACGTCCCTGTAAGCATAAAAGTGAGTTCCGTGTGTTCTCTGTTAACGTCTGTCCTATTTTGAGCTGCCGAAGCACACCGCGTTGGCTTGAATGCCTTTTTGGTCTCACAAATTTACACACAATAATGATATATACACAGAACGCCACGCGTGTGTGAATGGGTTAGTCGATATGGCACGAGTGCAAGCGCTAAAGGATAGGATGAGAGGCACAACTGGCACAAGTGTCATATCGATTAAGCCATTCACACACGTGTGTCGTTCTGTGTTCAGTACACGCCTATAACAATTATTAGAAGGACACTCAGCAATTCGTTTGACAGCTATCAACAAAGACAACACATTTTATCGCCAACCAAATTTGCGAGGGGAACCCGTGTTACTATTTCGTCCCCTGAGTTCCAATGTGTTCTATGTGCCTACCGTGGAGAGCGGTGGCTCAGTGGTAGACTGTTGGACTTCTATGCTAGAGGTCCCGAGTTCGACCCCCGTCTAGGACGATCCGCGTTGTGTCCTTGGGCAAGGCACTTTATCCCGGTTGCCTACCTGGGGCATGATGACGCCGTGTACTAAGGCGTACTGCACATCGATGGTGCACATGTCTTCAACCGCTGTAACCCTGCTTGAACAGAGTTAGAATGTTGAGGAGCTGACAGTTGCTCGTCGATGCTTGGTGGTTCTCTCCGGGTAATCCGGCTTCCTCCACCCGTAAAACTGCCACGGTCACGATTAGCCATTGTGCATGTATATGACCTTAATACACCAAAAAATAATTATAATAATGTGCCTACCGGCACATAAAACATTAAAACTCAGTGGACGATTTTCAACTCTCGCTGGTGATTGAAATTGTAATTGCGTTGCACGATTTGCAGAAAATTCCAGTAAAATGTCGTTTCTATTTAAAATAGTCCATCAACGATTTCCGCTCCGCACATATGTGCGGAACAGATTTTCATTTTCCACATGGTTTAGAGTTGCTGTTGATGGGAATTTCATAGAACAGGCGTGTAATAAAAAGAGTTTCTTTAGGCTTTACTCACTTCAATGTATTCAGCCAATAGACTACAAAGGCACCCGGAGCAACAGCGCGCGGAAAGGACTATTACTTCATTGATTCACGAAAGTCGCTAGCATCGCGTCCGGATTGACAGGGCCTACAACCTCCTATCAGTCTGCTGTTGCTAATCCTCTCACCCTGTATGAAAAATAAATTTGCTCTAAAACGATTGATGGTAACACTGGCTGTCGTTGAATAAGGTAATAGAGGTGGCGGGGGCGGGGGAGTGGGCGGGTGGGGGGGGGGGGGGATGGCGTCTGATACAATTGAGTCCTGCATTGCAATTGGCTTGAACGACTGAATTGTTTGGTTCCCTCTTTAATCTTCAACGTTGAATGTTTAATGCAAAATGTTTATGTCCATTTGCTGATGATAGCATTGTTAAAGACAAGCCAATGATGGAGGGAGGGGTTATGTAACCATTCTGTTTTAGAATATGACTTCCGCAACCCTGAGGTTTCGAACAGTTATTTATATATCGGGGTTTAACGACACTTCCGATAGTCAAGGTCACCTCGTGTCGGAGGGTTTTACGGGTGGAAGGAGCCGGAGTACCCGGAGAGAACCACCAAACCACGCCGAGCAACTGCACACTCCCCAACGTAGTAACTCCACACAAGCACGGTTAGAATTGATTGAAGGCAGGTGCACCATCGACGTGCAGTACGCCTCAGTACACAGCGTCACCGTGCCCCCACGTGAGCAGTTGGGATTAAGTGTCTTGCCCCTTTACCTAACATGAAAAGCAGACGACACTTGCAAAAAAAATTCTTGAATAACTAATTTTTTTCATTTTTTGTCTCAAAAACATAGGTTATGACCTCTCGTTGGAACGAGCTCGACGAGCTCGTTCCAACGAGGGGTCATAACCTATGTTTTTGAGACAAAAAATGAAAATATTTTGAAATTTAATATGCGATTTTTGAGAATAGCGCTGGCCGGTTTTGGCCGTTACGTTGGCGGCAGGTGGGATTCTAACCGAGGACCTCTTTCTACCCACTGAGCCAGCGCGCTCGTTGCGAACAGTGAATCATTTGTCAAAATTTGCTTACCAGAAACCTTCTTTATATGCTTTTGCCTCACTTTACATATCTCTTTTTTCTACTATCCTTTAAAATAAGAAAATGAAATTTCTGTTCTTCCCTGTCACTAAACCATTGATTAAACATTCTCGATGGATGGAACCCTGCATAGGTCACTACTACAGGACACATGTTTGGAGGAAATCTATCTCCCTGTTCTTCATTCTGTTTTCTTATTCATTGCCTAACCATGGATTTTGATGTGAATCAGTACGCACGACATTGGGGTTGTTTTATTGCGTTGTTTATTCATCATGTGGCCTAAAAAGTAATTCAAAGATCCTTTCTTGTATTAGCTCATACGGCTAGCTGCGAGTAGCGCTGTAATTAATCTAAGTACTGTACTTGTTGTAGGTTTTTTAATCGTACTGTGTGGTGATGTAGCACAGTACCCTGGACCCTCCAATACGTCGCCAATTATCAATATACACACAGAACGACACACACGTCTGAATGGGTTAATCGATATAGCACGAGCGCCAGCGCAGAAGGATAAAACGAGAGTCCACAGGCCTCGAGTTTCAACCTTCCGTAATGGCACAAGTGCTATATCGATCAACTCATACATACGCGCGTGTCGTTCTGTGTTTATTACACGTCTTCACGTCTATAAAACAGTTACAAGAATGACACTCAGCAATTCCCTTGACAACTATCAACACCTTTTATCGCCCGGGAACCCGGGTTACTATTTCGACCCCTGAGTTCCGATGTGTTCTATGTGCCTACTGGCACATAGAACACATAGCAACTCGGGGAGCGATTTTTAGCTATCGCTAACGATCCAAATTGTAACTGCGGTGCACGATTTGTAGAAAATCCCAATTAAATTTCTCTTCTGTTTAAAAATAGCCTGTCTACGATTTCTTTCCCGCACATATGTGCGGAACGGGGACTTTTATTTTTCGCATAGTTTAGTATTACTTTTGAGGGGGATTTCATAGAACAGGTGTGTAATAAATTCCATTATAATGTACAGAGTACTCGTAATAAAACTGAAGACTTAAAAGATATATTTTTGATGAATCTGCTATTGTTTGCCTTATTGAAACTCAACTCGCTAAGTCTTTTGTCTCATCAAATATTCATATTCCCGGCTTTGAAAAGCTTATCAGATGTGTCAGGAACCAATATGGTGAAGGCATCGCGGTTTATTTCTCATTTATTTCATTTCAATACAGACGCTGCAATTCGAGGATGATATTTTATGGTTTGAGACTGGCACAGTGTCACGATTTTTCCTCTGCGTCACCTACAGATCAGAAAATCATTGTTGTACTAATTACTGGGATTTACTTGGTGACAGAATAGAACAAGCTCTGTCTATTAACCAGTCTCTTATAATTGTTGGTTTCTTAAATTGCGACCTTCTGAGATCTACATGACTGTTGCAAAGCCTAATGATCAGATACAGTTTAATAAATGCCATTGGTGAACCCACACGTATAACCCAAATAAGTCAGACTTTACTTGACCCAAGCATTGTGAGTGATTCTGTCGAGGTTAGCGATTCGAACACTGTTGAGTATGGTCTTTCTGATCATAAAGCTATTTACACTGACGTCTCGGCAACTCGACGACATGATACATATGGAATATACCCATAGTAGCTTGGTGAACCAAATGTTCACCACTCGTGGTGAAGTGGTGTTAACCGCGAACCTTTGGCGCGCGGTTAACACCACTTCACCACGAGTGGTGAACATTTGATACACCAAGCTACTTTGGGTATATTTTATTTATATCATGATCGTCAGATTAATAAGAGTTTAAATGTTGAATAAATCAATATTCACACGAGCGAGTCTTTTTCTGTTTATATGAGCACCGGTGGGCGACACTTCTGCTGGCAATTTTATCGCCGAAACGAAATAGAAAACGAAACGCGCAAATTACGGGGCCTTTTGCATTTTAATAACATAATAACATACTATTTCGAGTTGTGGATGCTTTATTAAAATAAGACAACGTATGTTTGCTAATTTTTGGTATCTTAGGAGGTAAACTTTACCTTGAACGTTTAGTTTTAGTTTAAACATTATTTTATTTCATAAATAACTACAAGTGCACAAGATAAGAAATAACATGAATTTAACAAGAGCTTGTGAAATCTGGATTCAGCAGCAAGCCGAAACTTATGTAAGCTGTTTCCAACTGGCAACACGCACAGTAAACTTTCATGGCATTTAATACACTTTTATCATCATGAAATTATTTTGAGAATAGTTGTAAAAGAAGGGGTAAAGGACAGAGAATACCCAGGGTCAAGGCAGCTGTTTCCTTAAGTGTCGCGGAATGGGAGAGACAGTTGACGCTGCAATGAGGTCAGCTTAAGTACATGTAGACGAATTAAGTGGCGAAGAGCGTTTAACAAAAGGATCTCACCCGGAGGTCCGATTACTCTCACGGATAGGTAAAGCCCCAATGGAATTTGGTGAGAGGGTGTCGTGGGAACAGCCCTGCTGTACTCCGACGAGTGAGCATCTGCGTCAGGTCCGCAACGCTCACTTGTCGAAACAATGCCCGCGTTTTAGTTCCCAATCCTGCTTTGGAACCATGCACCATTTGGTTAAAGGAAGAGGTTCACAGCACGAACATTCAGTAAAATCTTTTTGTGGTACTTATATAATTGTGCAGTTTTTCAATGATTTCTATGTTTCTTTCCACGATATACGTTACACATCCATTTAGTAGTATGTCCGTGGTAATTGTGAAAGGAAGGGTAGCCAGTGTATTAACTCTAATATCTGCATAAATCGGACAATGGAATAAGAAATGGTCGCTTGTTTCACGGGTGCCACACGAACAGTCAGGAGAATCTGATAAGTAATTTCTAAACAAGTGGTCATTTAGGTTACTGCAGCCTAAGCGAAGTCTACAATGGTGTATCTGTGCCTTACGATCCTTATTGCGTTTGAAGTAGGTAGGGACAATCGACTTGTTTCTATTTAAGTAAGACTTGAAAATAAGCAACGAACTATTATCTCTCACGTGTGGCGGAAGGGCATTCCATTGTCGCGTAGTTGATGGCAGGAATGATTCCTGGTGTCGTTGAGTGCGGCAGAATGGGACAGTGAGATTGGTATTGTTACGGAGACTATACCCATGGCACTCGGAGGCTAAGGGGGGAATCATCAACGACAGATATGATGGGGTCATTCTATGGAACATTTTAAAATATTGTATCAGTTTATGTTTCTCTCTTCTTACTTTTAGCGTTTCCCACCCAGTTTCTACATAAATAAGTTCTTTACTGGCACTCCGTGTGGCGCCTGTCGCAATCCGTGCAGCTTCGATCTGAATACGTTCGAGTTTTTCAGATTGGAGTTCAGAACAATTGTCCCACACAGAGTCTGAGTACTCCAAAAGTGGTCTGATGAAAGTAAGGTATATTGTTTCTAATGTTTTGCGGTCAAATCTGTATTTGAATTTTCTCATGATGCCGATTCTCTTCCAAGCTTTAGCTGCTATCGCTTCGATGTGACCATCCCATGAACCCTGATTGTTTAAAAGTAAACCAAGATGGGCGTGACAACTAACTTCTTCTATAGTCTCGTTACACATTTTCAGGGGTGGGTGATTAATCCTTATATTTTTACGTGAGATAAGCATAGACTCGGTTTTTGATGGGTTAAAATCGACGAGCCACTGCTTTGACCAGCTTTCAAGTTGCATTATGTCGTGATTTAGAATATCAGCAGCTAAGTCGGGATTTTCTATTATCAAGTAGATAGTCGTATCATCAGCAAACAAGCGGATATTGCTGGAAATGTTATTAACTATATCGTTGATGTATATTATAAATAGCAGAGGACCAAGGATGGATCCTTGAGGCACGCCTGCCAGAATTTGTCGCCATGTGGAGGCTTCAGAATTAATGACCACCCGCTGTTGCCGATTACTCAAATATGATTCGAACCACCGTAGCAGATTACCAGTTATTCCTATTTGTTCGAGTTTAAAAAGAAGACCCTTGTGCCAAACTTTATCAAACGCTTTACTAACGTCGCAAAAGACAAGGCGGATTTCTTTACCTTCGTCGAGGGCAGTACTAATAGTATTATAAATTTCTGTGAGTTGTAGAGTAGTTGAATCGGTGGGTGTGAATCCAGACTGGAATCGAGTAATCAAGGAATTTGACTGGAGAAACGCCAGTACTTTCTTGAATATACACTTTTCGAAAACTTTGCCAATGCAGCAAAGCAACGATATGGGCCTGTAGTTTGTTACTAGGTTCGGATCGTTCTTTTTGAATATAGGGGATACATTAGCTTTTTTCCACTCAGACGGGAAATTACACTGGCATAAAAGGTAGTTGAAGATATCTGTAAGTGGCTTTGTCAAACTATTTCTACATTCTTTGAGAATTCTCGGATTTATGTTGTCTGGTCCACTTGCTTTTGAAGTTTTTAGAGAATTTAGGGCACCAATGACGTCATCGGTCAATATTTGGATATTTTCTATGGTCGGACGGCAAATATTGTGACTAAGGGGAGGTAAGAAGGCATTCGAGTCGTCCACTTCGGATATCTTACAAAAGTAGTCGTTAAATGCTTCAGCCTTTTCAGCATTCGATGACAGGTCACGATTCTTGTATTGAAGGGCGGGAATGTCTAGTTTATGTTTGTTCATAAGTTTGTCGAGTGTCTTCCACCAGTTGGCAGAGGATTGTGATTTGTTGTTGAGATCTTTTTCCAGTTTAGTGAAATATTTATCTTTAGCATTTCGAATTGCAGATGTGGTTTGGTTTCTCTTCTTGCGATATTTTTCCCATGCCTGTGGTGTGTCAACTCGTTTTGCATGTTGGTGAATACGTTTACGTTGGCGAATAAGTTTTCTGATATCGTTATGGAACCACGATGGCTCATTTTGCCGGCATGTGACTAATTTGTGCGGGATAAATTTTGAGAAATCACGAGTTACATCATCGCCCGAAGAGTAGGAGAGCACCTTATTCCAGTTCGTTTCCATTAATGTGTTGTTCAGATTGGTGTAGTCACCTTCGTTGAAGAACCACATTTTACGTTTGTGTGCTTGGGAACGCTTGACGGGAGACTTCAATACAGCTGTAATGGGACAGTGGTAGCGTATGCGGTCATCGTGAAGAGGACCGTCGACACCGCACTCAGCAACAAAAGAGGTATTGTTTGTTATGATCAAATCGAGAAGGGAAGTAGAGGTTTCCGTAAAGTGTGTTGGTTGGTTTAAAAGTTGCGACAAGTTATATTGCTCGAGGATGCGTTGTATTGGGCCGTTTTGGTTTGTCAGTTGATCGTCATTGAAGTCACCGGTTATAACTACGTTTGACGAGTCTGTATCTAATGCCTGTTCAATGGAGGTAGCTATCAAGTTCCACGATT
This sequence comes from Pictodentalium vernedei, assembly GCA_031216915.1. Taxonomy (NCBI): domain Eukaryota; kingdom Metazoa; phylum Mollusca; class Scaphopoda; order Dentaliida; family Dentaliidae; genus Pictodentalium; species Pictodentalium vernedei. The sequence continues at coordinate 121,608,505 of CM062292.1, read as the reverse complement.
CTACACTTGCGTTTGGGGGACGGTAAAAGGTCCCCAGGAGGAAGTGACAAGCTGTGTTATTAATCTCAAGCCACACGCCTTCAATGCCCGAAATCTCAAGGTCATTCCGAACTTTGAAGGGGATATCGTTCTTTAAATAAATAATGATTCCACCACCTCTAGAGTCTCGATCTTTTCTAACGGGTTGTTGAAATCCCGGGAACAAGAGGTCATTATTTTCGTCATTGGCATCCAACCAAGATTCAGTGAAAATGCAAATGTCGTATTCTAAGGCCTCGCAACGTAATGTATCAATTTTTGGAATAAGACTTTGTACGTTCAAGTGTAGCATAGATGTTCCACCAATTCTCTGTGCATGATGATAGTAGTCCTGGGGCTGTTCAGAGGATCGGGATGACGAATCATCACTAGGACCTGGGTTCGTCTCAATGTCACCTGACAGAGTGATTAATAAAGCGATACAACAATAGATGCATGTAATAATGAAAGGGAGAGGTTCGAGGGACCACCGGTTCATTTTATATATATTTTCCTGGGTATATGGGCTGAGGAGCATGACTGGGAAGTATGGTGGGTTAAGTAAATTTATTGGGTTTGACTTTAAATCATTGACTCTTGGTACAGGTATTGTGATATTGTTACAAGTGATTCTAAAGATCATTAGAAAAATACCACAAATGCCGCAACAATAAATCAATGCAGCGAGAACACTTTCATCCGGGTTTAATGTCTTGACACTGTGTCTGCCATACCGTGCGACTGAATAAAATAGGCCCACTCTCATTCTGTATGTTGATATGTCAATCATTGTTTAGACTTACGAATGTGTGGGAAGGTACATCATATTTTCTGAGAGTAGGTCTGGATGAGTGAGGTAACAGCTGCCTTTTCTTGGAATTTGGTCTATGGGGCGGAGAATAGAAGAAAATGATGAGTGAGAAAATAATACAATTTGGATCTTGGAGTAGGGTATGAACAGGGGGAATATTTGGACTGTAGTCTGATAGTACTGGAATATTAAAATATGTGAGTAAGTATAAATACATGAGAGGTATGAAAATCAAGAAGAATAAAGGTAACATAGTTGTGTTTGTATTGATTATTGTATTTTCTCTGGCTGTTATTCGACACTGAACGCGTTTTACGTGCTGGTTCACTACTTATGACTTGGGCTATGTCAGGTAACCACATCAAGCTGACAGCAGATGGTGGATGCACCACAAGCACCGCTGTGTTTGTGGTACCCTCACCGTCCGGTTTTTCATAACGAGTTGTAGAGTTAGGCAATCGAAGTGCAGGGGCGTGGTGCACACTTAGAAGCAACTCGTCAATAAAGTCCGAAGATCTTGGTTCAGACACAGTTGTGAGAGGAGTTGAATTGGAGGTAGAGTCAGTATGGGAGGTCTAAAGGGGAATGCGATTTGTTTCGGTATTGAAAGCTGAGTAAGTTAGCTTGATTTTGAACGTTTAAATGATAAACACTGGGGTTAACAAGATCAAGTCCACGAGAACAAACTTTTAGAAGTTGGTTGGCATTCGCCTCAAGGTATAATAAAAATGTGTATTGTCTGCAGTTTTGTCCCCAGAGTATCTAGGAAATCTTCTTCTAACCCGTGTTGGTGTATTTTCATATTATAATCTTAGAAACGGGTCAGATTTCTGCAACCCAAGTATTCGAACTCAAGACATGAAACGTTCTTTCATTCCAACTTGTGTGACATATAGAATAAACGTATAGTTTAAAAAAAAAGATTCTACAAGTAGAATTAAGAATAAAAACAACGAGCCACTGGTGAGTCGGTTGCATTCTTAATCCTACGAGTAAAATAATATTTTTACTTGAAAACACTATACGTTTATTTTGTTTATCCGCTAAATCATTTACAGGGCAGTCGCGGCGAAATCGTGCTGCTACTCGCTACAAAACACTGCGAGAAGTGAGAAGCACATTGGTCCAATTCGATCGACAGGCAAAACTGCCAAAAATAAATAAGGCGCAGTGATAAAAACAGTTCCCCTACAAACCTGAGCTAACGTTTGCAAAAATACTTTATTAAATGAACAATGTTTATCTTTCTTATTTTTGTTGTTTATTGTTGGTTTTTTTCGTCGTCGATTCAACTTGAGTTTTATAAACAAAGCAGACGACACGTGCATTTGTTTATTTACACTGTCCTAATTTGGAAAGTGAAACATCACTCATCATGTCCCCGCCTTTCACAATCGAACTTGTATGCTTTTCATCGCTTGGTTTCCAATTGATTTACTTTATGTTGCCTTTGTTTATTTATTTATTTATTTATTGGTGTTTTAAGGTCACATATTTATGCACAATGGCTAATCATGACCGTGACAGTTTTACGGGTGGAGGAAGCCGGAGTACCCGGAGAGAACCACCGAGCAACGGCGAGCAACTGTCAGCTCCCCAACATACTAACTCCACACAAGCAGGGTTAGCATTGGTTGAAGACAAGTGCACCATCGACGTGCAGTACGCCTTAGTACACAACGCCACCGTGCCCCCACGCGGGCAATGGAGATGAAGTGTCTTGCCCAAGGACACAACGCGGTTGCCGCAGGGGGGATTCGAACCGAGGACCTCTCGGCTTGCAGCCTGCGCCTCTACCCACTGAGCTACCGCGCTCCCCGTTTCCTTTGTTAATTGTTGTTCGTTTTATTGTTCGACAGAGTTGAAATGTGCCATATGTTCTAAAACTAAACATTTCAGCTAAGGTCAACGTTTGATAAACGTCTGTCCATTATGTCATGGCAACACGAATGCGATAGAGGTCAGAGGTCAATAAGTCCGTCTCTACTATAGGAATAAATTCTTTTAGTGTTAAACTAAACTGCGACTAGGTGAATGAAGCAAAAATTTATCCAAGACTTTTATTGTTCGAATAAACGACCATTTAGGGTATAAAATATGGAATGCCTTACCAACTTTAATAAGAAACAGCACCACATTAAACGAATTCAAAACGAAAATTACTCCACCACTTTTTAACCCTCTACTCAACGAACTGGCCACATCCGCCCGAGCAAAATACAAGTTCGGTAGCTGAAAAATACTATTTTTCAAAAAAATTCAACAAAACATATCATGTGACCCCTCTTTGGAACGAGCTCGTCGAGCTTGTTCCAATGAGGTGTCACATGATATGGTTTTGTTGAAATGTTTTGAAAAATCTAAAAAAATGATATTTAAAATAATAAATTTTGATATCGTCTGCGTTGGATAAAAGGGTTAAACCACAATGGTACTCTGACACTGTGAAAAGAAGGTTGAATATTATCTACAGTATGATTAGGAATCATTGTAGCGATCTGAATCACAGGTACTCGGCACAAGCTGTGAAATCGAAAGACAAATGATATTTGATGGCATTTTTGAATCTATGCTGACGTGCCCCCACAATGATATATAAATATTAACAAGGTACACAACTCGCTTTTCGAAAACGATAGCACTCATCTTCGTTATACCACCCTCAAATTTGATTCACATAACGTATCCAGCAGTACCCAGTGTCAGTGGAAAGGGGGATGAAAAAGCTTTAAGTGGTGTATTACACGACCGTTGGGTGTTCTTGGGTTGTTCATGACAACTGGGAGAAGTCGCAGAAAAGGCCGAAAAACATTTAGTCGGACAAGAAAGTGCACAGTGGAAACTGGGTTCCGAGCGACAATTATCCAATTTATTATAAATAATTCGAGATCCCACTGTCTATGGAGGACAGATTCAAACATTAACCGTATACCTTTATCAATTACTAATCTCGGATCCACATTTATTCATTTCTGACAATCACACCTTTTAGCCGGCACTTTACATCTAAAGAAGTTTTTACGCGTCCATAGATACGGCGAATTTTCCCCATTCTCCAATTGGCTTGTTTTAAATAGTAGCCAATGGGATATTTTTGTGAGCATCTCAGCTTCTATGGCCGCTGTTAGCTTCGTGAGTTTCCAAGAAAATGCGCAAATGGCACCACATGAACTGCTAACATGTTGTCACGGTGGTACTGCCCTGTGACACGAGCTTGGATTACATATATTGCTGTTCTGATTGTCATGGTTATGCCTCCCCACACCATAACCGATCCACAACCAAAACGATCGTGCTGCCTAACGGTTACGTCATAGTATCGTTCGTTCCGCCACCGCCACACTCTGTTTCGCCTGTCGAGGAAATCGAGAGTGAACCTCGATTCATCGGAAAACATGACGTTGCTCCACCGACGATTGTCCCAGCGCTGTCGTGCTCCACGCCAATTACGACTTTCAGCGATGTGACATTCAGTCAAACGTGGTATTATTCGAGGTTGTCGAGCGTACAACTTCCAGCTGTGCAGGCGATTCGGATAGTCTGACCACTGACTCGCACATCTGTCGCCCGGTGCTGCTGCTGCCCAATTTCTGAGGCACTTTGATAGCTGTTACGTAATGCTGTGGTTCGGATGAAATGATCTTGGATAGCAATTGTCGTCCTTGGACGACCTGGCCGACGTCTGTCATCAACATTGCCTGTCTGCGTGACCACAACCTGCTAATCACGATTGAGTAACGTTGAGAATTTGAGCCACTGCAGTCTTCTGTTGCCAGTTTCCAACATGCCAACTGCACGTAAATGTTCGTCACGTGTCAGTCTTTGTATACCTCCCGTTTCGACCAAAAACTATTGATGATCGAGTTTATATCAAGAAAAGACCGATGAGACCTCCGAAAAAGCCCGCCCAGTACAAATAAAAATTTCAAAACGCACCCCACACACATTAACGCGGCGCTCGTGCGAGAAACCTGCAAGAAGTTTTCGTGGGCCGGTGACATTCATGGTCCACGCTAAAATTGGTAACATATTGATGTGTCCAATCACGCGTATCCAATATCGTTTTTCGAAAATATCAACATCTGTTTGGACAGCCCCTACTTTTTTAAATAGTATAGTTAGAATGCCTCTCGTTTGTTTGTTTCGACATTGTATTGAACTCTGTGTTTATTCTTCCTGGAGAGGAGGGGCCGCAAAGTGTTAAACACTTGACTTCCGATCCACTTTACTGAATGTGCAAATAAAATATGTTTAAACTTAAGGCGCCAGGAAAACATAAAAATTGTACATTTGCTATCACAACCGTCGTCCGAGTATTTAACCCTTTACCTAACATGAAAAGCAGATACCACTTTCATTTTTTGTCTCAAAAACATAGGTTATGACCCTCGTTGGAACGAGCTCGATGAGATCGTTCCAACAAGGGGTCATAACCTATGTTTTTGAGACAAAAGATGAAAAAAATAGTGAAAATTAATTGGCGATTTTTGAGAATAGCGCTGGCCGGTTTTGGCCGTTGCGTTAGGTAAAGGGTTAAACAAATTCTTGTTCGCTGCAACCGATAGTATAATATACCCAGAGTATGATCGCAAGGGTTTGCCATAGACACATTGTCTCTGCTCTCATTTGGCGCGCGCAAAAAAACCCCCATTCGCCTGCTGCAATAGTTGGAGAACGAAGTGGTAAAACGAATGTCAGTGCAGTGTAAATTCAAACAACTAATTTTCACTGTTCCGTGAGGTTCTCTGGGTACTGCTGCCTCCTCTGCCTACTTAGTTGTCCTGCACGGAAGCCTAAACAACAAAATACCAACTGGAGAGCGACTGGGGTGGAAGTGGCATGGGCACGCCCACACATAAACCATAAAACATGTCTGATGTGTTTCTCTGCAACAGCTTCCATTCTTGCTTGAAATTCGACTGGGTGAAACTCGTAACGTAGAATTTCCCACCCATCGCCTTCTTTCTTCGGCATCTATCCGTTTCGAACCACTGGAGCTGAGGCCGGGTGTGATGGCCCGAACGATGGATGTCGGCAGAGATTATCACTAAAAAAACAACATTATTAACTTTCTCTCGTTCTTTTTATCCGCTGCAAAGCTTATTGATTTCATTCGTGTTCAGTGGCTCTGGTTGTTGCGTTCTCTCAGAATACTGAAAATGGGACTTTTTAAAAATCATTTGGAAGCAAAAAATTTGTGTAGTTCTACCTCATATAGCTTGTGCAGTTAACGTTCGTACTTTCTGATGCTATGAGAGGAGATATACCTTATCTGTTTTATGAGGCCATAATTGTGTTTTATACGTCAGAGGTACAGTCATTTTGGCGGATTGTATATAGAATCTACACACATTTCACGATCTTATTTAAATCTAAAATGAAATAAAAAAAAAGGAAACAATTTGGGAAAAATAAGAAAACACGCCACAAGAAAAGCAATCATAAATAATTCGATCATATGATGGACAGATTGCTTTCCATGGGAGGTATTTGCACAATGAACGATTCGAAGTTTTTATTCCATGGGCAACACTTTTAAAAAGTAGACAAACTTATTACCGACAATCGGAGATGCGAGCGCAGCCGCCATATAAATATATGGGAATGATAAACAAAATATTAAAAACACGAATCAAGAAAAACAAACAAAACTATTAAAAACAGATCACAAAGAGGGAGGACTGGAATCCACGATCTGAGTTGGAGCGTTTCTTGTATTTCATGCGCGCCGAAACTGCGCATGAAATACAACAAAAACTCCATCAAGGGTCCGCTTTTGTCGTGTTCGAAAACGCGGTTGCTTACTTATTCGACGTAACATAATTTCTACGACCTTTCTGGACTTGGCCACAAAACAATCTGTTTCAAATGATAAAGTGTCGCTTGGGTGAATTCCAGATGGCGGGATGACAAAGATTATCTGATTATCTGACAAGTGACATGTTGTGGTTAGGTTCACCTAGTTCCAAACAGTGTTATTCAGTCGAGCAGTGAAACGCATTCACACGGTTCATCCAACCTGCGCACGGCCCAGTGTTGCACTCAGTGAAAAATTTAACCCTTTACCCAACGAATCGCCCGCATCCGCCCGTGTAATATGCAAATTCAGCAGTTGAAAAATATATTATTTTTCAAAAAATTTCAACAAAACCATATCATGTGACCCCTCGTTGGAACGAGCTCGTCGAGCTCGTTCCAACGAGGGGTCACATGATATGGTTTTGTTGAAATTTTTTGAAAAAATTGAAAAAATGATATTTAAAATAATAAATTTTGATATCGTCTGCGTTGGGTAAAGGGAATGACTGTACTTTTACTTCAACGAGGTTACAGAATACAAACACGGGTACACTTCACAAGCTGAAAACTGGACAAAATTGATATTTGATAACTATTTGTTTTATCGATCTCCCCCGCCCATTAAAAGATATACTATTTAAAAAAGTAAAGGATATTTGATACAAGTGAGATAAATGAAGAAATATATTTATATTTTCATCAAAAAGACAGTTGAGACTAGCGCGGATCCGACGTGGCATACTCCTCACGAAACGTCCAATATCAGCACGACTGATGTTATGCCATTCTTCCAGCAGTGCAGCGGCGAGTTCCTTGACATTGGCAGGGGGTGGTTGGCGTTGTCGTAAGCGCCTGCCAAGCATATCCCAGACGTACTCGATTGGTGAAAGGTCTGGGCTTAGTGCTGGCCAAGGCGGTGTAGTGATGTTCTGCTTCTAGAGGAACTCTGTAGCGACACGGACTCTGTGCTCTTGCATTGTCATCTTGAAAAATGAATCGACGGCCGTGACGTCGCGCAAATGGCACCACATGAGCTGCTAACATATTGTCACGGTAGTACAGCCCTGTGACACGCCATTGGATGACATGTAATGCTGTTCTGCTTGCCATGGTTATGCCTGCCCACACCTTAACCGATTCACCACCAAAATGATCGCGATGTCTAACGGTTACGTGATAGTATTGTTCGTTCCGCCGCCGCCGCCACACTCTGTTTCGCCTGTCGTGGAAGTTAAGAGTGAACCTCGATTCATCGGAAACACATGACGTTACTCCACCGACGATTGTCCCAGCGCTGTCATGCTCCACATCGATTACGCCTTGCTGCGATGTGACGTTCAGTGAAACGTGGACTTATTCGAGGTTGTCGAGTATACAAATTCCAGCTGTGTAAGCGATTTCGGATAGTCTGGCCACTGACTCGCACATCTGTCTCCCAGTGCAGCTGCTGTCCAATTTATGAGGCATTTGATGGCGGTTACGTAATGCAGTGGTTCGGATGAAACGATCATGGTTAGCAGTTGTCGCCTTTGGACGATCTGATCGACGTCTGTCATCAACATTGCCTGTCTGACGGTAGCGTGACCACAACTTGCTAATCACCGATTGAGTATCGTTGAGAATTTGAGCCACTGCAGTCAGTCTGTTGCGAATTTCCAACATGCCAACGACACGTAAACGTTCGTCACGTGTCAGTCTTCGCATACCTCAAAAGTTACGTTTCGACCAGAAACTATTGATGAACGAGTTTATATCAAGAAAAGAACGATGAGGCCTCCTAAAAAGCCCGTCCAGTACAAATGAAAATTTCAAAACGTACCCCACAGACATTAACGCGGCGCTCGTGCGAAAAACCTGCACGACGTTTTCGTGGGCCGGTGACATTCATGGTCCACACTAAACTTGGTAACATATTGATGTGTCCAATCACGCGTATCCAATACCATTTTCCGAAAATATCCACATCAGTTTGGATATCCCCTACTTTTTTTGAATAGTATATATAAATATTACAAGGTATACAGCTCCCCTTTTCAAAACAAACCAACCGACCTTCTTTCTATTTCATTCTTTCTATTCGTCTTATTTTGACCCACTTGGAGTATTCCCGAATGCATTGGCGAAGCGAGATCGGTTCTCGTTTGATCACCGAATTAAGTTGCTATACAAGTTATGGAATTTTGTTAATTTTGAAATTCCCACCTCTGATATTCCTTAAATTCAAATTAAATATACACAAATTATGCATCAAAATGAAGGTTGGGAGAAACAGAACACGAAAAATATATGAAATGAACTCATAGAGTTGACAGCAGACATCACTGGTTCCTGAAAGTCTGCTACCGTATTCGTACCAGAACTGATAAGTAAATAATATTTCAGAGGAACAACTTGTGGCCAAGTGTGCTTCACATATCCAAGAACAAAACTTGGGCATCAAAATTCTTCATAACACAGTGGTAGAGCTGCATGGGGGTAAATACGAAAACCATCGCTTTTGTTTATATAAAAATGTACTTTCGATTTCCGGTCAATGACATCGGATGGAAAAAGCATCGATATACAACGTCGTCTAAAATCAAATAATGAGAACGATCGCCTTAATACAGCATACTGTTATTATATTGTGACTGCACAGTTGCCATATTCTATGCAAGATATCATGACACCTGTTGAAATTTCTTAGAATTACGATTTTGTTTTTTTGATGGAAATTCGAGGTATCAAGTGATTTGCGCATGTCCGCCGAACATGGAATCATCTTCAATAAAAGATGAAGACAGTGTTGTCCTTTTCCCAAATGCATTCGTTGCATTCGAAAGTGTTGAGAACGCCTAGCGTTGTTCTTGGATATCTGAAGCACATTTGGCCACATGTTCTCGTGTAATATTATTTATTTATCAGTTCTGGTACAAATACGGTTGCAGACTTCCAGAAACCAGTGGTGTTTGTTGTTAACTCTATGAGTTGATTACATATGTGTTTCGTGTTCTATGCATCTCAATCTTCATTTTGCTGTATAACTTGTGTATATTTAATTTGAATTTAAGGAATATGATAGGTGGAAATTTCAAAATAAATAAAACTTCTATTACTTATATAGCACCTTAAGCAACGTCAGGCCCGGTTAATCCTTGGGTGGGTGACCACTCAGCGATTGATTCGGGTGCTTCCCGAAGTAGTGGCTGGTTGGTGTGCGATCAGCGTAGTTTGAGTGTGAAACTCTTGGACGTTGAATCACATGCCAGCCGTGAACGATGGGAATGCTCACCAGTACTACGCAATCCTCACCGTACCTATGTGTAAAATAAGGACCTGTTGAGACGCTTGCTTGCGTGCCCCTCTGTGGAGCACCGGCAGTATGCTCCGATGAGTTGAGCAGAGACTGTCATGGAATGAAAAAAGGTGTGTACACCTATGATACGGGGTAATAATGTAAGTCAGAGAGCACTGTGGTGGATTCTAGACGTTAACATTGCATTATTAATATTATTATTATTACACTGATGTATCATTTGACGACTGGGCGTTTTTTTGTGTTAACCTTTGGACACTGGTGGTATATTCCATGCCAGTTCTGAGTCATCAACTATTCGAGTCTATTTTCGTACTTGGGAGGAGACCAATCAATATTTTCAACGTGCAGCCTTTGGGCTGCACGTTGAAAATCTTAATTGGTATATCATACAAATTCATTTAGCAACTACATTCTATATGAATTCATGTCGCATCACGATCCTATGTATAAATATAATTTATTTCAGTGGTTGAGACTAATGGTAGAAAAGTACTGCTATTGCTAGTTCTGACTGAGATATGTTGTCTGGTTATCAAGTATTAGCATGGGGATTGGGGCTCAATTGTAATGCTTTTTGGTCTGTTTTTTCCATTGCGCAATTCCCAGTCTAATAGGGTGGTGAACTACAAGACTTCTATTCCTATATATAGTATGATATAATCAGGGGGCGTTAGTTGTATTATTAACAATTACATTACTTAGGATGAAATAGTTGGAATAAATCTAGACTATAATACGGAAGCCGAAGACTCATTCCAAAGGTTGCTCAAGTGCAGGTGAGGAGAATGCAGAATGACGAAAGGGACTTTCATATTGTACGGGGTTTTTCAACTGGTCTACAGTCTGGACAGGAATGGCTCTTAAATTTTACGACATTAGAATAATTTGAACTTTTAATTAATTCTGTTTTAAAGCAGCTTTTAAATTTTTGTGATTTCTGACTGTTTGAACTAATGACCAAGAGTGAATGTATCATAAAACATGAATAATAATAAAAAAATTGTCCACGACGATTTTGGCCACATTATTTCTGTTTACATTCCCCTTAATCATAACAAGCAAATTCAGTGAATTCATGTCTCCCGCTGGGCTGCAGTGTCAAGGGGAATTAATGCATTCAGTGGAATATAGTTGGGATGCAAGTGAAAGTTATTTGGAAGAGACAGAACAGACAGTGCTTCAGAGAGTGGTTATCAGATTTATTTTCATGGAGGTCACTGTCAAAGCAAGTAAAGTGATGTGGAGTATAACTGTGAGAATCACTAAAAATTAAGACTGTATGATAAGACATATTACATTAAACTGATGTGAAAAGTGTTAACCAACCTGTAAAGCTTGTGATTGGAAGTTAATGAAACCTTGGAAGTGATGTCCAGATAATATGGTGGTCTGTATATAGTACTGGGAGAGTTTGACTTTGTAGAGTTGCAAAAGAAGTAATGATGAAGTCCAAGATGTTGCCATGAAAATGAGTAGGTTCATTCACAATCTGCAGAAAATGTTCCTGATGAAGAAAAGTGGTAAACTGTGAATTGGACGGGTCCATTTTGAAGTCACCAAGAATCATCGAAATCGGTTGACTCTAAGGTTAGTTTGAGTCTGGAAACCGTCAGCCAATCAAATTTAAGCAACCTAATTAAATATGCGCGGAAATTGCCCCTATTCGAACTTGGACCCACAATTGATGAAAGTGATCTACTACCAAATTTTCATCGAAATCGACTGACTGCAAGGAAAGTTAAAGCCTGGAAACGAAAAACACGGAAGTTGTGCGCTTACTGTGTATAAGCAGTAGCACTGAATAAATCGAATTTTGGACCAAACCCCAAAACACATATTCTGGTCTCACAATGATATCAAAGATACCCAAGAAGTTTCGTGAAGATCGGTTCATAAATACGGCTTTTAGTCCGAGGTGCGTTGGCGCATGGGGCAGACGGACAGGCAGACGGGCAGATTTTCGGTACAAAATTTCCCACATTCAAACTTGACCTAAGTATTGATAAAAGTAATCCATATATGAAATTTCATCGAAATCGGATGATTATAAGGAAAGTAACAGTCTGGAAACCGTCAGCCAATCAAATTTCAGCAATCTAATTAAATATGCGCGGAGAATGCCCATATTCGAACTTGCACCCACAATTGATGACAGTGACCTACTACCCAAATTTCATCGAAATCCGGTCACTGTAAGGAAAGTTAGAGTCTGGAAACGAAAAACACGGAAGGACGGAAGGATGGAAAGACACCCCGAATTTAATATCTCCCGTTTTTTCAAAAAGCGGGAGACAATTACGAGGAAAAACACTGAAAAAAAACAAGACATCTCACACAGCGGAGAACAAATAACTGAGTCAACACCTAAATTTATATATTTCCGTCCCCCCCCCCCCCCCCCCCCATTTGCTATTATTGTACGTGCGGAGAACGCTGCTAGCCAAGGGAAGGGCGAGACTATTGTTGCAAATGGAAATATCTGTCATTGTGTGGTAATACACAAAATGGTCGCGAGAAAATGTAGCAACGAGTCCTGTGGACACCAGATATTCGATTCGCGTCTGGAAATCAGTACCAAGACACAAATATTTTAGAAAACTGCTTTTGTTAGAAGATGACGTCTCTTGGTTTGATCGTAAGATATTTAAGCGGTGACGCCGGGGGTGGTGGGGGGGGGGGGGGGCGAAAAGAAAGTGTGTGACACAACGTGTTGGGGGGGGGGGGGGAGGTACCCAGGTATCAAAAAACGCGTTTTCTCCAGATTATGCAGTTTTCTTCCTTATCCATTTTTATAGTGTATCTTTGTCCCAAAACAGCCTCAACATGCATTGCATCTATTTGCATACCAACCGTTGGGCATTATGAGCAGTATATATGCATGCAATTACAGGAAACTTGGGCGATTGTCGATGGAACTCATGTGGAGACAAGGGTGGGTGTCGAGTGGACAATGGAAAAAATGCATGAATTTTTTTCCAAACTGTGTTTACTTTGAAAGCAGTACATGGGTTTTCATAATTTATGCAACCAGTTTCCACATTCAAACTCATGTAATACACAGAGATTGCAGAAAGATAAATATCCCTGGATATTCACCTTGCATGGGGTTGTGAAGTTACAATTGTTACTCGTATGTGTATCCTACCTGCCTCAGGCTTGGCAATTTCAGGAGAGCGATTTTTTAGCTCTCCTTACTGCCCTCCTGACAGAATTAAGGAGAGCGAAAAATTGCCCTCCTAAATATTTTGGTCTGGGATGATTGAGATTACATGTATTATGCTCACATTAAATTTTTGTTGTAAAGCAAAAATGTAATTTAACTTCGAAGACACATAACATCACGTAATTTCATTTTGAAAGTGGTTTAGTGGTAAAAGGTAATGGCTGCAACCATACCCAAAACAGTTGCAATCATTTGAAGCAAAACGGGTCACAGCAATATTTTTTTTCTCTGTCAGTTTCAAGTTCAACAACTGACATGACAGTTTGAGGGGTAATTATTCAAGGAATATTGACACTATAATATACTACCATTACTACTATCCTGTCATTTGAAGCACTTGCACCAGGATGTGACTGTAGATTCAAGCAGACCTGTTGTCCAAGAAAGTCGTACGCCTACTACTACCACCTTCAACCCCCCTTGGGTGGGTGAGGGTGGGTGGGTCAACAAGAATGGCAATACCAAAACGTGAGACGCTGTGTCAGCAGTTTTTTTTCCGCTTGCATCCCGGTGACCCATGTATTACTTGTTCGCGGGCTGTCCAAGATAAAGATTTATCGCATCTTCTTCCCAAATTCTTGGTAATTATGAATGACCCAAGAATGCCCAGCGGTTACGTGATATATCAGTGTAACACTTAGTATAGCCGTTTCACTTAACGTTGGTTATTTGGGAATCAATCCAGTGGTTCAATTGACAGGAATGATAAGAAAGTCGGTTGGTTTGTTCTGAAAAAGGGGTTGTGCACTTTGTTGTATTTATATACTACTCAAAGTTTGCTAAGCACCAAGTACATCCAACTACCTGTTTTACGTTTATTGTAATAAAAGGTGTATATCATTTTTATTTAATTATATCTTTAATGATTTAAGTACAGAAATTAAGATTTTATCTGTGTTTGGCATTATGTTTTAGCTTTTGAATACGATAACCATGGAAAATGGATATTTTGGGTAAAAGAGGAAATTTTTCAATATGCCAACAAGTTGACGGAGCGAAATGGTATGACTTCAATGTCGAGTATGAGACCCATTACTGTTAATTACAGCTGCTTGACAACGCCTTCTCATACTCCTAATTAGGTCCCCGGTGGTCCTTTGTGGGATGCTATTCCATTCTTGGACCAGCATGTCACCAAGCTCCTGAACACTTCTTGGCTGGACTAGACGGGCTGAAATTGCAAGCTGCAGCTCATTCCAGACATATTCGATTGGATTGAGGTCAGGGGATCTTGCTGGCCAGTCCACACGCTCAATCCCCTCCCTCTGTCGGCACTCCCCGACAGCAAGGGCAGCATGAGGACGGGCATTATCTATCACCCACTGCACCTGCATACAATCTGACGTGGACATCCAGGATCTCATCAATATACCGGTATGCAGTCAGTGTACCACGTTCAAGGACACAGAGCTCTGTACGCCCATCCCAGTTGATGCTGCCCCAGACCATGATTGACCCTCCACCATAGCGGTCATGCTCAGCAATGTTGGCTGCACGGAATCGCTCTACTGGTCTTCTCCATACCCTAGAACGCCTATCTGTGTGGTCAAGGCAGTACTTTGACTCATCTATAAAAAGGACAGATCGCCACTCTTCTCTGGTCCATCCAACGTGGTCCATGGCCCATTCATATCGTGTCTGGTGGTGATTCTGGGACAGCGGAATGCGAATACATGGTTTTATCGATCGGAGACCACCTTCTTGCAACCTTGCTCGGATAGTCTGCGTCGAAACATTTACCCCGGATGCATTCTGAAGGTCACCGCGAAGCTGAGTTGCTGTGGCAAAGCAGTTCCTACGTGGCTGAATGAGCAAAACCGGTCTTCAGCGCAGATGTTGCTCTGTCTCTGCCACCACCATGCCGTCTTACTGGTGTGCCATACTGCTGAAATCTTGCTCAGGCTCTGGTGATCACCGTATGGTGCACACCAAGGGCTTCACCAACCTGACGATGGGTAGTCCCTTGCTGCAGCATCCCTACAGCCCTCCACAGTTCTGCTTCAGACAAATGTTTTCTTACATTTGCATTCGCCATATTCAATCATTAAATCACAAGAGTTTGTGTTGAAATGAAGACTGAATACCCTACACATGCCATGTATATGTAGACAGAACACGAAAACATCATTATATCAAGGGATATATGCTTTCCATGACTGTTACGAAAAGCCGGCCTGTCAAGAGAGCTAATGTAAACACTGGGGACCATCTCAATACATTCTTCAATCATATCCGCCAAAAATATCGCAAATTTCACTATGATTTGTCAAATGTTGTGTGCTTAGCAAACTTTGAATAGTATATATATCTCTTAAAGGGAGGAAGATGATCGATCAAAAATATTTATCAAATATCATTTTTCCGAGTTCTCAGTTTGTGCCTAGTACCGTGAACACTAGAGCGGATTCAAAGATGGGTCTATCGCGTTCTCCTATTTCCGCCAGAATAGTGTTCTCCAGAGGCATGCATGACAACTCATTCACGTGGTGCCTCCCATCGACGCCTCACTAAGTTTACAAATTCCGGATCCGCTCCTGGAGTATATTCCCTCCAAAAGTATAACAATACCGTAGAAAGTCAATAATGAACAAACAATGGAATCCAATGTGTTTTATTTAAGATTTTAACCCTTTTCCTTTCGTAACAGATCGTAAAATATACGGACAGCGCCTCTACAAAAACGGCATTCAATCAGAGTGAGGGTGGGGGTGGTGTGTCAGGAAAAATGTTTCAGACACAAGGCGCAAAAAGTTTTTTTCCGACACTTGGGGGACCCACCCACCCCCGTTTTTTGAAGAAAAAAAACCTTTTTTTTCATTTTAAAATTTGGTATACACCCCCTCCCCCCAAAAAACAAATTAGAGTAAATCGCACATAAGTAAATCGCACATAAACTGAATTGATTGGCAATTTCAACGGGCAATTTTGCTGGAACATGGTTTGCATAGTTCCTGTTACCATTCTCGACTTTTAATCTACCCACAACCAGCTAATGGAGATAAAACAGAATTGTGCGCATAGCATACCTACCATTCCTTTGGCTGAGCAGAGCATATTGACGGCGCATGAAATCAATCTGGCTCTCGAGAAACAACGTGACTGCAACTGTCACTGCGTGCAAAATCGATAGGGTTTCGAATAAACTGAACTGGGGAATGTACTCGCGTTGGAGGAATCGAACCGAAATTCTTATTTACTGTAGGCCTGAACTCCAACTTTTATATCTCCCCGAAATAATAACCAGAATTCAGGTCATTATTTCCGGGAGATACAAATGTTGTAACGTTGGCCTTCAGCAAAATAATAAATGCCGTTCGGTTCTCCCAACACACCGCCAACCACTAATAAGCAGTTGTCATTTTTGTCCAAATGGGCTCGATTTCGAGTACCTTGGTTGATTCCATTTGAGATATGATTTGACCCGGACATTTCCGATTCGCAGGACCCTAATGAAAATATTTATACAGGTTTAACCCTTTTACCGCCACACCCACTTTAGCAGTATATGGACGCCTGTATGCGAGGAAGTTTATTAAAATTCTTAGCATACTTGAAAGTCTACAGTTAAAACTAGGAGTTCTGTCATGAAATGCGCACAAATAGCACGTCGGTCTGCGCGTTAATCTACGCGTTGAGGTCATAGTAAGGCTAGCAAACTCTGTACATATGGCATGTGCACAAGCAATGTTTCAGCCAATGGACCTCCGGGTAACCCGGAGGTCCATTGGCAGAAACATTGCCTGCGTTTGCCATGAGTAACCAGGAGAACCCGCCGTGCTTTGGATGCCATTCAATATGGCAATTGCGCGCAATTCCCACGCGCAATTAAGCCTAAATAAGCGCACAGTTCATGGCAGGACTTCTAGTTTTATCTGTATCACCCCCAACTCTGATCCATTTCCAATAATTAATCAGATGGTAGATTTGATCTGCGCATTCCAGAACGTACAAAAAATCACCTAAAATAGGTAACAATAGTCGCTTTCTGGTGCGTAAGTATTGAAGTGTGAATTACAAAAGTCTTCTTCCGAAATAACTCCTGATTCGCAGTTAGTAGTGATTTTGCGTCTGTTAATATTTGGCACCAAGTCCGCCATGACACGATTGACTTTTCCTGAGCTATGTAAAGATTTCATAACGGGCCTGAACGATCATACAGACATTCAACAACGCAGCAGCTTGTATTTTAGCGTTCCCAATTCAGCTAAACAAACTATAAAAATATTTATAGTCTTATGTATTTAATACAGCAATCTGTTGTTCTTTGTTCTTTTGTCAGATATTTCACCACAAAAGGATCAAACTGGCGTGTAAGCTAACACTGATATGTCATGGAATATGAACACCCAGCTGACGTACGCAGGATAATAAGGCAATTCCACATGACAAAATGACAAATGTATATTCACTGACATAAAACCGTGAGTGCAAAGGGGCATCAGATGGTGATTATACTGACCTCATTTCGTCAGGGTGATGAACTGTTTACACTGAAGGTAGAAATGAAAGTGTCAATGACACTACAGCTCCGCTTGTGAAAGACATGTACATGTACAGTATGTGACACAGCGATGACACACATCTAGATAATGACCTGATAACAAAGGTACATACAAAGTATTGTAAAGATCTGTACATAAATACTGACCGTAGCCTGAAACAAATGTATAAGTAAAGTATTGTAAAGGTGGGAGACAGTTAGATGCTAAACTAGAAAAGAAATCTCAATGGGGTTAATGTTACAATGGGGATCCTTGTATGGTATACGATAAGCCAAATGTACTCAGAGTACCAGTTCTGGGATATGGGGAACCCTATGTTAAATTCGCGTATTCCTAGTGACAGACTCCACTACTTCCATATCAGCATCGAATTCCTTACTGAATGGACTGTTGACCCTAGAGCTTGATTTGGTACACACAACTAAGTATGTGGAAAATTGAATATACTGAGTGTAGACTGTAGGTGTACACTTTGTCTACTACAGTTTTAAAAACATTAATACAATGTCTGTTTTTACTTCTCGCCTTGTGACACACTAACTCCTAGTTCAGACGGAGGCATTTTGGACGAATCTAATCTAATTTTAGGTTATGTTTGAATTTTATACCAAGATTACCTATTGTACTATATATGAAAAGCCTATGACATAAATTTTAGCTTTACACACCAACCGTGATGAACACGCCAGCAATGGGATTTCAATAGAAAAAAATTACACCTACAGTAGAACTACATCCAAGTTGACCTTTGGTGACGTCGACCTGAATGCAAACTTGTCTAAATTTATCACACGTCGCCTCGCGAAGAGTGAAATGGAAGTGGCAATTATTTATTACGTTTTTAAATGGGTTTACCTTATAAGATGCCAAAAATTAACAAACACGCATTGTCTCATGTTAATAAAGCATGCATAACTCGAAATTGTTTGTTATTATGTTATTAAAACGAAAAAGGCTCAGTTTCTTTTTTTCATTTCGTTTCGGCGATAAAATTGACAGCAGAAGTACCGCCCACCGATCCTCGTGTGAACAAAAATAGATTAGCTCGTATGTACGTCTGGTGCTCAGTAAAATCGAGAAAAAATAATAGCGGCTCTTAATAATCTGACGATCATGGTACAAATAAAAAATACCCGAAGTAGCTTGGTATACCAAATATTCACCACTCGTGGTGAAGTGGTGTTAGCCGCGCGCAGAAGGCTCGCGGTTAACACCACTTCACCACTCGTGGTGAACATTTGGTAAATCAAGCTAATATGGGAATATTCTTTTTTTATGCGAAGATTATTCGTCTCTCTGAATCAAATAAAGCTTTCTTCATTTGAGAGTGACGCATTTAATGCATCTATTAGATTCGATGCGTCATTTGATTCAAACACTCGGGTGTGTTCGGATATTATCGTTCGCATACCACTTTATGCTAATTAGGTAATCCCTGTTGTCAGGCTTTAGAGATAATAATTGAGTATGTTAGGAATGTCCAAAGCGGGACTCGCAGGAAATGAGTTAACAACCCAAGCAGTCTTTCGCAAGTTTACCGGAGAACTGAATTAGATTCGACGATAATGCGTGCGTCTGCATCAACGT
The DNA here is from genome assembly GCA_031216915.1 of Pictodentalium vernedei. Lineage (NCBI taxonomy): Eukaryota > Metazoa > Mollusca > Scaphopoda > Dentaliida > Dentaliidae > Pictodentalium > Pictodentalium vernedei. The sequence goes on along the minus strand of CM062292.1, from coordinate 121,589,267 downwards.
TGTCTATTAGGTGCGATTGGAGACAATTCGAGTACAATTAGATTAGACCCGTGCAAAATGCGTCCGTCTGAACTGGAGTAAAGGAAACAACTGGATATTCTTCCATTAGCAACTTCCCATTTTATTAAAAGATGCATTCATCGGAGTAAATGAGTGTCCCCTAGCGGCAAAGGTAATGTATTTTGTCTTGTACGAACTAATATATCGTCCGGTGAGTGCAAAAAGGCGCCATCTACTCTGGATGGCGCCTTTTTGCACTCAAGGGACAATATATGCCTTTACCATAAGCAGTATTCTTGCTAGACTGGTTAGGTTTATAAGAAGTTATTAAATTTATTTATTAAAGTTTAAGGTACCGGAAAAGGTAGCTTATCAATGAAAGATTCATTGCATCGAGCAGAAGAGTTTTGTGTCTACCAGTAATTTTGTACTTAAAGCACCCGTCCTAACAAGACCGGAATAATGTTCCACTTCTTTTCTAGAACTCTCTTACGCAAAGGATTCAGACGGTGAGAAACTTAAATCAAAATTTAAGTGCATAAATGTATCTAAGCGTACGTAACCGGTTGCGTGATAGTAGCCACTATCATACAGTTAAAACTAAAAGTCCTGTCACGACCTGTGTGCTTATCTGGGCTTAATTGTGCGTGGGAATTGCGTGCAATTGCCGTATCGAATGGCATCCAAAGCACGGCAGGTTCTCCTGGTTACTCACAGCAAACACAGGCAATGTTTCTGCCAATGGACCTCCGGGTTACCCAGAGGCCCATTGGCTGAAACATTGCTTGTGCACAGGCCATATGTACAGAGTTTGAAAGCCTTACTATGGTCATAACGTGTAAATCAACGCGCAGATCGACGTGCTATTTGTGCGCATTTCATGACAGGACTTCTAGTTTTAACTGTAGTTCTACTGAAACGTGCCCAAATCTACGTTAGTGACTTTAAACAGTATACGGTATGGCCGCAGTGGGTGGACTGGTCACTTTCCATTGTGGGTAATATTTCCACGAACGCAGTAATATTAGATTCCAAACACTAATTATAAGAATAGTCATCAAAAAATTAATTAATCAAGCACCGGGCACCACCCTGTGCTTTATTAATTAAAATTTTGCTGATGACGATTTTGTAAACGCATGCGTGGACATCACTGCCCACGCGTGGATTGTGACAAGTCCAGGGCGACTGTACTGTACATTAGCTTGCTCCACTCTCAGAATTCGAAGAAATATTTGTATAAAGTTGATTTGTTCTAGTGTAATGGAGAGTAGTTACTCCTCCGGTAAATTGTGAAGAAATAATCACTATCAACAAAATCCTGCCACGTTAAGACTTCCCTTGCTGGTTACTTGATATCATTTAAAATACTCATGCCACCAATCACCTTTGAAAAATAATTTAGCTATCAGTTAAGATCTGTATTTATTTATTTATTTATTTATATATTTATTTATTTATTTATTTATTTATTAGGGTTTAACGACACTTTAACAACCAAGGTCATATCGTGTCGGTGACAGTTTTACGGGTGGAGGAAACCGGAGAACCCAGAGAGAACCACCGAGCAACGACGAGCAGCTGCCAACTCCCCAACATCGTAACTCCGCACTGTAGCACAGGCAGGGTAAGATTGGTTGAAGACATGCGCACCATCGACGTGCAGTACGCCTTAGTACAGGGTGTCATCGTGCCCTCATGTGAACGGTCGGGGTTAAAGTGCCTTGCCCATGGACACAACGCGGGAGTCCGAATCGATCGCTCAGACGGTCACCCATCCAAGGACAAACCGGGCTCGACGTTGCTTAACTTCGGTGATCAAAGATTTGTACATATTTCAACTCCTTGAAGTATTTTGAAATTTGGCTCTCATAGAAACACATGTATAATTAACCCTGTCGATGCTATAAGCCCGTACTGAGTATGGAGACATTATATGGCAGCACGCTGTTATTCTCCACATTACGTACATTTTAAGAAGTGTAAGTGTCAGGCAATATGACGTAATCCATTTGTTCCACTACAGCTGTTTGACCACTTTACCATAAATAATCTGTTCTTGTTGCAGCGAGTGGTTTGTAAATAAAGCTATTAGTATTTTTTCATCTACAGAGTGTTCGTCATAGAAAATATTTTTTTTTGTAAAATAATTTAATCATTTGCCCCACCTCTGCGTTTGATAGGTTGAAAGCATACAGCGTGAAAGTCGTCAAAATCGTATAAACCAAATCACGTCATGATTTGGAATGTCGCTACACGTTCGCATATCCGATCCAACTTTGAAGACTCTGGAAGCCACGCCCACTCAATCCAATTATCACCGTGAGGGCGTGACGGCAGACTGATAGATGGATAACAAGCTTGTAAACAAAGATCAATGATCGATTTTTCATCGCCTCCAGTCAGCGAGAATATAATGATAATTTCTCGGGAACAGTTGAATTTAATAAAATATACCGAAGTGAGAGACGAATAAAAGATCATACACCCAATCATGATTTTGGGGGAACTTAAAGAAAATGTTTTTAATGATATTGTTACGTGACTTGCTAAATATCTGTCGTCTGCGATCGAAAATCAAAACAACAAACAATTTGACAATGATTGACGTGACCTGTTTGTGGCACACTTTCCTGAGTTTGACTGTTGTCTTTTGCGAAAATTAAAAGTTTTTCGTTCACGTACACATAGTTTTTATATTTTAATATTACAGCCGGATTAAATTATAAGAAATAACTGTTTATGAAATTTTCGGTTTATATCGCATAAACCGAAGGAAAACAACAGTTATTTCTTAAATAATTTTCCCAGGGCGTTAAACCATGGCATGTTTTTGAGGGGTTATGATTTGACTAATTCAGAACCACTTTGACCAGTTTAGAACTAGATCATTTAATTGACAAATTATTAAAATAATTGAAAAAGACATGCCAAGAATTCACATTAAATGGTCGGAATTTATGTTCAGTTTAGAATCAAAGCAAACATGATTTCACCCACTTTCAAGTTTTATTAGTTTTCCCGTCAGGAATCCGATCTTACTTTGCCCCGTCAGTTCGTGGAACCGAAAGATGCAGTGAAAAGGGAGGTAAATAAAAGGTGGTTCGGAACAGGTCAAATCACTGTCGTGCATAAACGGTGTGATATTCTAAAAAATAAAACTGCTTTATTAAAAGGTATTGTTTGCATTGAAAGTTTAAATAAAATGAAAAATTAACTAACAAAAATACAAGCAGGTAGACATTTCTTAATTCGATTTGTCGATCGTTGAAATTTTGAAGTGTCATTTCTGTACACGAAATTCAGAGACTTCGCCGCATTCATTTGGTAATGGTAAAACTATATCCAATTTAATGCTTCTGCGGAGTAGCCGCATGTTTATTATTTAGCATTGCTTTGTTTTAAATAAATTACTCTGCCGAGCAAGAGCTACTGGTAATCTTCTTAATGTCAATGTCAGTAATGACAGTCACAGTACTCTCATATGATACAAATAATTTAATTTTTGAAATTGTAAATACATGTAGGTTACTTATAAATCACATATTTTTATACAAGTTCCTAGCAATGTTTAAGCCATGCTACCTTTGGGAAAATGTCCCAAAAGATTTATTTCGGTAATTGTGTGTTAAATGTATTCGGTATTTAGGAACACGTTGACATAGTTTACTCACCGTGTTATTTCGCCATAATAATATTTCATCCCATTCGTCACTTTATATTTGCGCTAGTTTTAACGTTTTAAAGCTTGGTATCTCATTTTAACATTTCATAAGTTTTAATTCGTCTCTGATTTTATCACCGTAGTGGTGTCTTGATAGAGTGAGTTGTTTGCCACAGCAACCCAGCTTTGCAGTGACCATCAGAATGCATCCGGGGTAAATGTTGCGACACAGACTATCCGGGCAAGGTTACACGAAGGTGGTCTCCGATCGAGAAGACCATGTATTCGCATTCCGCTTTCCCAGAACCACCGCCAGGCACGATGTGAATGGGCCATGGACCACGTTAGATGGACCAGAGAAGAGTGGCGGCCTGTCCTTTGTACAGATGAGTCAAGGTACTGCCTAGACCATACAGATACTCGTTCTAGGGTATGGAGAAGACCAGGAGAGCGATTCCTTTCAGTCAACATTGCTGAGCATGACCGCTATGGTGGAGGGTCAATCATGGTCTGGGGCGGCATCAGCAGGGGTGGACGTACACAGCGCTGTGTCCTTGAACGTGGTACATTGACTACACAGCGGTATATTGATGAGAACCTGGATGTTCACGTCAGATTGTATGAAGGTGCAGTATGTGATAGATTCATTCTGATGGACGATAATGCCCGTCCTCATGTTGCCCATGCTGTCGGGGAGTACCGACAGAGAGAGGGGATTGGGCGTATGGACGGGCCAGCAAGATCCCCTGACCTCAATCTAATCGAACATGTCTGGAATGAGTTGCAGCTTGTAATTTCAGCCCGTCCAGTCCAGACAAGAAGTGTCCAGGAGCTTGGTGCCGTGCTGGTCCTCGAATGGAACAACATCCCACAAAGGACACCAGGAACCTGATTGGGAGCATGCGAAGGCGTTGTCAAGCTGTAATTAACAGTAATGGGTCTCATACTCGATATTGAACCCATACCAGTTCGCTCCGTCAACCTTTTGGCAAATTGAAAAATTTCCTCTTTTACCAATAATATCCATTTTCCATGGTTATCGCATTCAAAAACTAAAATATAATGTCAAACACAAATAAAATCTTAATTTCTGTACTTAAATCATCAAAGATATAATTAAATAAAAAATACATACACTTTTCATTACAATATTTCAACTAAAACGTACAACAGGTAGTTGGTTATACTTGGTGCTTAGCAAACTTTGAGTAGTAAAAAGATTCATGGACTCACACATTTTCTGCCCCGTCAGCACGGCCTTTCTGTCGGCAGGTTGAGCTTAGATAATTACAATTATACAGGTATTCACTATTCCCGTAACCAACTTTGTATATATATATATATTCTCTACAATTTCTATTCTTCTGCTGTGCACAGCTTTCCTCCAATAAGACGTCTCTCCCTTCAACATATTATGCTCAGTCCCTCTCAATGTCCACCTATTTAATATGTCTTCTCTTCCATGCCGGTAGTCTACACAAAAAGCCATGATGTCATTCCTCACCTTCTTGACATCCCAAAACCATGGACACAGAAATGGAACCCACACAAGTCAATTTATAGAAAAATCTGTTTCACTCTTCCCTCGTTTAATTTTTTTTAATTGTCAGAATCCATCTGAAAGTCCCCTTCACCATACCGAGTTGGTGGTCTCCTTGACCGAACAGGTCGACTTGTCAGCTGGAGACCTTGCCTGTTGTGGAAGTATTAAGACCAGTCTGAGCTGTTAAAGGTTCTCTGAACTTATTTTAGTTCCAAAGATAGATCATGATCATAATCGCTAGTTTCTGTGGCATCAGTATCAAAATCTGAATGTTCACTTCCTTCTCTAAAGCTTTCCTCGTGATCTATAGGTAGTGCATCTATTCCACCAGAATCAACAAGTAGATCACATTTATCAGTCGCTTGTGGTACATCTGCAACATCTCTATTGTTTTTGTTTTGATGTTTCATGTTTAAGAGGGTCGAAAGGCAATAAATCTGATCGGCAAGGTATCTGTGTCATTAAATCATGATGTCTGAAAAATCGTCGTCTAAAGTTCTTACAGTCTTTCACCCTATAAGTGTTATCTTGACGACAGTGAATAACCTCGAATGGACCTTGCCAGAGACGCTGTAATTTTGTGGGTTTTCCTGACCTTGGTGCAAAGTATAAGAACTTTGTCTCCCACCCAATAGGTATTTTTATGGGCTTTATCAAAACTCCTTTTAACCCTTTACCCAACGCAGACGATATCGAGATTTATTATTTTAGATATCATTTTTTGAAATTTTTCAAAAAATTTCAACAAAACCATATTATGTGAAACCCTCGATGGAACCAGCTTGACGAGCTCGTTTCAACAAGGGGTCACATGGTATGGTTTTGTTGAAATTTTTTAAAAAATAATATTTTTTCAACTGCTGAATTTGCATATTACGCGGGCGGATGCGGTCGAATCGTTGGGAAAGGGTTAACCCTTTTCTTCTTACTTCTTAAGTCATTTTCAATAGCTTATGAATGTGCAATTCGAAGCCTATCAAGAGGAACTTTCCTCCAACTGGATGATTCTAATCTTCCATCCGGAGAAAGTGAAGATCTTTCAACAACTTGGGGAATTTGTGAATCCCTCCCGTACGGCAAATAGAAAGAAAAATATTTGATACCTTCGTGGATATGAGTATGATAATAAAACCGAACAAAAGGTATTTCTTTATCCTAATCATTCCCAGGTTTAAGTGATTTCTTAAAAATCTCACCAATAGTATGTATTAACCTTTCCACAGCCCAACTGCTTTGAGATCTCATGGGGCTAATTAATTTTTTTGTCAATACCAAGACTAAGAGATATTTCTGAAAGCTGCTTATTGCTAAATTCACATCCTCGATCTGGTAAAAGAGATTGGCAAACCCCATGTTGGCAGAATATTTCTCTGACACAATAGCTTCAGCTACAGTCATGGAGCTCTTATCTGGGATAGGGACAAATCCAGCACTCCTAGTGAATAAATCAAGGACAACCAACAAGCACCTATTTCCCAACTTAGATGTATCCTTCCGAAAGGGCTATTTTATGTCATAGTTCACTTTCTTGTGATGAAAACTGTAATTCTGCACATGACTTAGGCCTAGGTCCAACTGAAAATACCTACAATTAAATATTTAATATAAAATTTAAGAATTGTTAATAATAATTTGACTGAAAATTCAAGGTAAATTCAATCAACTTTGAGGATGTGTCTTGCTGTCAATCAAGCCTTCACGTGTAGCCGGTAGTAATCCCCACCGGCGCAGATGTAAACAAAACAAACCCATGTGTTTGCGACAGAAAGTGTAATTTTTTCTCCATTTTAAGTGACAAAATTGATTATTTATTAAGAGCGTGGTATAAATAAAACAAATAGGTACTGGGGCCGGTAATCAGATTTACACCACTCGTAGAATAAAGGTTTTAACCACTCGGCAAGCCGAGTGGTTAAAACACTTATCCCACTCGTGTTTTAAATCTGATTACCGGCCCTGGTATATATTTATTCTATATTTCAATATATGGTTCAAAACAGGATATTACCAAATTGCGCAGCAGCGAAGCAGGCCTGGCATTCTGAAAAATGCAGGAGGGCAAAAAATCGCTCTCCTCAATCAGCTTAGGAGAGCAATTAGCTTTACACAGCATTTTAAGTATCCAGTTGAACGAACTCATTGAAACTGAAACCAACAGACTACATCAGAGATTTTATTAACTTTACTAAGGTAAAGCGAAATCTCTTAGACATCTAGATGTCTCACTCAACAACCGAACACACACTTGACAAGACCTGTGTGTGTACCCAGACCTGTTGTCCAAGAAAGTCATACGCCTACCACTACCAACTTCAACCCCCCCCCCCCAAGGGGGGTTGAAGGTGGTAGTAGTAGGCGTATGACTTTCTTGGATAACAGGTCTGCTTGAATCTACAGTCACATCCTGGTGCAAGTGCTTCAAGTGACAGGATAGTGGTAATGGTAGTATATTATAGTGTCAATATTCCTTGAATAATTACCCCTCAAACTGTGATGTCAGTTGTTGAACTTGAAACTGACAGAAAAAAAAATATTGCTGTGACCCGTTTTGCTTCAAATGATTGCAACTGTGTTTGGGTATGGCTGCAGCCATTACCTTTTACCACTAAACCACTTTCAAAATGAAATTACGTGATGTTATGTGACTTCGAAGTTAAATTACATTTTTGCTTTACAACAAAAATTTAATGTGAGCATAATACATGTAATCTCAATCATCCCAGACCAAAATATTTAGGAGGGCAATTTTTCGCTCTCCTTAATTCTTTCAGGAGGGCAGTAAGGAGAGCTAAAAAATCGCTCTCCTGAAATTGCCAAGCCTGGCGAAGTGATTAAACTATTGATTATTATAGCTCAATACTGGTTGTTACAAAATATGACAAGTGAGACAAAGTTTTAACCAATTAAACTAGGTTCATGATTAATATCAACACAGGCAAGTCTCCCAGTCATCCACGGAGTGCAGAAAGAGTAGAAACAATAACTTAACTATATTTGGTAGCATTAACTGTAAAATTTATTAACCTTTTGCACATTGATGGTATCTTTAACACCAGTTCAGAGTCATCAGCTGGTAGAGTCTATATCCGTTACGTGGGGAAGACGAATGAATATTTCCATTGCCTTGGGGCTGCACGTTGAAAATCCTGACTGGTCTGCCACACAAATCCGCTGAGCAGCTATCTACTTTATGCATTCATGTCGTATTAGGATCGAAAAACGAAAAACGGTATTTCTTTTCCATAGGGTTAACAAAGCAAACAAAAAAACCCCAACAAAACAAACCACCCCCAAAAACCTAAACAAAAAACCCCAAAATAACCACCCCCATTAGTCTTCCCCATTTTATCTTATTTTATTTTACTTTTAGACATTTTATGCAATAGAAACCCTTACAGGATACATATTTTTAGAGATATCTTTAAAGTTTCTTTTAAATAATCGAAACTGAACAATGAGAATGGTCAGGTGTCATATTTGGGCAGAGAGGTCCAACACATTACCCAGAAGACATTACAACAGTGAACAGAAGAATCAAAGAGGAGATAGAGACACCTTACCCAGAACGTTAGGTGCACTTGGCTCCTTTCTGTTCTATCCTTTCCTGAACAAATTGGGCCCTAAAGTGACCTTTGAGCCAGTCAACAAACCCTTATAGGTGTCCATCTAGTTTTAGAAATCCCTACCCTCTCTTTAATATTATTATGGTCAACTTTAGTTTTTTTATGTGGTGGAAATTTAAAGAAAAAAAAACCCAAGATGGTATTTGTGAATATCAAATTTTGCTGTAACCACAAACTGTTTGTCAAGTTTGAGAAAGTACCTTCTTTGGGTGGCATTAAGAGATAATCCTTACAGCTGTTCTTTCTATTCGTAATTTAGAAATTTTATTCAATATCTCCCGTTGGAAACAGACAAAGTTGTATTGAGTTTCTCTTTTTTATGAAAAGATTACTTTTTTAATGAATTATTTAGTGGTGTTTAAGGTCACATGTATGAGCCTATTGGCTAATTGTGACAACTTTTCAATCACAGGTTATTGCAATGTAGTCATCCAAAAGTCACCTTTCCACTAGAACATTTCTTTTTTATCCCTTTATCTAACGTAACGGCCAAAACCGACCAGCGCTATTCTCAAAAATCGCCAATTAATTTTCATTATTTTTTTCTTTTTTTTTCTCAAAAACATAGGTTATGACCCCTCGTTGGTTATTCTTTTTTTATTTCAAATTATCTGTAGATCAAAGTTTTGAAATTTTACATGATCATCAATTCGAATAAAAACAAAGGGATCAATGCTGCACTAGGCACGTCCATTGAACATTTCAGTACAAAACCCATTCTAATTTTAATTTGATGAGCAATGTACTGAAAAGTGCTGCGAAAAATATAATATTTTTACATTTTCTCAACAAGTTAAGTCGTGGATGGATTTTTTTTGGGGGGGGGGGGTGGGGGAGGGGGGTGGACTCCGCCCCACTTTTCCTGAAAAATATTAACCTTACATACATTCGTGTCAGAAATCCATAAAACTGGTTCACGTACTCTCACTCTGATATTTCTTGTGTCATTTTTTCTATACTTATTCCTTCACTTTCTAAGTACGTCAGCATTTAAAAGGTACTGGGAATGCGCCAATTGACACGAAGGGTTATTTTTCCATGGGCAAAGACCCTGGTCCCTCACTTACAAATAGAATAAACAAGTACTAGGGCTGGTAATCAGATTAAACCACGAGTAGGATAAGGGTTTTAACCACTCGGCTTGCCGAGTGGTTAAAACCCTTATTCTACGAGTGTTTTAAATCTGATTACCGACCCTAGTACCTATTAGTTTTATTTATACCATGCTCTTAATAAATAATCAACTATGTCACTTAAAATGGAGAAAAAACGATACTTTCTATCGCAAACACCTGAGATTGTTTTATTTTCATCTGCACCGGTGGGCAGTACTTCCGGCTGCACGTGAATGCTTGATTGACAGCTAGACACATCGTCAAAGATGACTGAATTTGCCTTGCTTTTTCAGTCAAATAATTATTAACAATTCTTAAATTTTATTTTAAAAAATCATTGCACGTACTAGAGGGTGCCACAAAACGTCGTATGTTTGATTGAAACATCTAGAAGTGCGAATGTATCAAAGTCAGCAAACTGGGTCATGTCAAAGGTCAAGTTGGATGTAGTTCCTAATGCTGGTGTAAATATTTGTAATGGAAGTGTCAATGAAAACGTTTTAACCGCCGTAGACACTTTACACCGGCAGTGGGGTTAAAAACTAAAATTTAACATACCGGCTTTTCACAGATAGTAATATAAGTGGGCATGGTATAAATAATGTTTACCTATCACGAGTTGAAATGAAGTGGGGGAAAATATTTTGTCGCCCTCTTCATTTAGCTTCGCTAAGCCCTTAACTTTCATAGTGCAAGATTAGGAACTATTACCAAAATAGTCTTTTTCATTGAACAGGGATTTCCAGTTTATAAAACGGAGTGCGCTCATCATCTGGTTGTCCATCTCCCCTGAAACAAGGATTTTAGGTTATACTTTTGACAACATCCAGGACTTGTTTTAGTTTCCCGACCAAAAACCCTAGATATACTACACGAAACAGTTTTGAATCACCCAAAACACTTCTGTGTAAATGAAAAAAATAAAACAATGATGAAAAGCAATATACTATGTGAAAGCAAATTCATTTATGGACGAGTGAACGATAGTTTTATTCGATAAGTTCATTAAAGAATATCTATGGTATCACACGTCAATTGGACGAGAGGTCGGTATCCAAAAATCAAATTTGTACTGGTCAGTATTGGGTCTGTCCCCTTCTGACTTGTAAACATGCGGGTCACCTCTGACTCATATAGTCAATGACAGTACGAATTTGATCCTGACGAATGTGACCCCACTCCTGGACAAGTATGTCACGCCAAACGTTTAGCCACCCCTCCCTTTAGCGTAGACGTACTCCTTCATATTTTACCGCGGGGCATTGTTCAGGCGTGTTTAAAGTGTTCGCCTGATAAACAAATCTAACGATGAAATGCACAGCAAAACATGTTGTCGGTCAATTTGTAATTTTGAAAACACCTGGTCTACCTATTTCCCGCTGTGGTGGTCAAGGGTGCACGTCGACCAATTTCAAAATTAACATTTTATTGTTGTTGGGATTCATGTTTTGAGTGTCCGTTCATTACCTAATTGTCAGCTCATTGTTTAAAACTCGATCAGTTCATTTGGGCCACACCGCGATGTACATCCCCTCCTCTCCCATAAACGTTTGGTCACCAAAACACTTTGTTTAGTACAAAAATATCCGGTATGGCTAAAATTGTGGCACCACAGAGTTGGGGGTCAGCCTAAACACCGATCCAGACGTAACTGCCCTGTCACGGAAAGACTCAGAATTGATTGCTGCATTTGTACCGAGTTTTTAGCAATGGTTAGCTTTGATCTCAAGTGCTCCTTGCATATCAGACCCCAATTCTGCAGAGTTTGTAGTCAGCGCTTGCAGTGAGGTCAGAATGGCAACTGTTTCATCAATGCAGTTACTGCTTTTAGGCAGTTTGATGATCAAATTCTCCAAAGAGTGCTTATATGTAGCTTTAAATCGTTCAGCATTTGGAATATCTCCACAAATTCCAGCTTGTCTAATCTGAGCAAAGCAAGGCAGTCTTGGTTAATGCGATTTGTAAGTAAATATTTGAAGCTGAAATCAGTTTCACACTGTCGGGTGCCAGTTTAGTCAATTGCACTGAACATTTTGGCACCAAAAAATCTTTGTTGACTAAAATGTTGGGACCAAAAATATTCTTTTCACGTGTGAAGGAAAGCTATTGCAGCAGTGAAGAGCGCGATCGATGACGAAACAAACAAACAAAATTATAACTTCTATTCAAGAAAACCGTCAGCTGGCAATGAAGGCAAATATCAATTGTCAGTGAGCTGTAAGGTGGGGTTGTTTCTTTCTTCTGTAAGACAGTTAGACAAAAAATGTTGAAAATTAATTGGCGATTTTTTGAGAACGGCATTGGCCGGTTTTGGCCGTTACGTTGGGTAAAGGTTCAAGATTTAATCTGTTTATGTGACAGAATTGTTAGATAAATGAATTATCATAATAATGCGCATGTCCTGTGATTTGTATCAGATTCTCGGTGGTGTCCAAAAATGGGATCACAACTCGCCGGAAAAGCCGGCTCGTTGAGATCCCATTCTGGACATTACCTCGACCCACTAAGTCCCGTGGATTAACAGTAGTAATTAGTCTTTTAATATGTTATTATCTGAGTGCAAGAAAAGGTGTACGTATCGATAGCATTCCATCTGAACATTAATAGAATCACTGGCATAGATATAATTTAGATAATCGCCCTTTTCGCCTACCGAGGATAGCGTCAAAAGTTCCGAATTCTGTCGGATAACTTTCTGTGCGGTGGCTCAGTGGTTACAGAATGGCACTTCAAACCGAAAGGTTCAAGGTTCGATCCTTGCCAGAGGTAACTGTGTTCTGTACTTGGGCAAGGCTCTTTATCCCGATTTCCCCCGTGGGGACGCGGTGGTGCTGTGTACTAAGGCGTACTGCACGTCGATTGTGCAATTGTCTTCAACCAATGGTTACCTACTTGTATGGAGTTAGTACGTTGGGGGTGTCTAGCAGTTTCTCGCCGTTGCTCGGAGGTTCTCTCCAGGACCTCCGGCTTTCTCCACCCGTAAAACTGCCCGACACGAAGTGACCCTGGCTGTCGAAAGTGTCGTTAAATCCCAATAAATAAATAAATAAATAAATAAATAAATTTTTGTGTGACCAGTTCTTCGTTCACTTTTGTAATAACTGGCAGTTCATTTGTCAAAACTCGCCCAGTTTATTTGGGTCAGCGTGCGAAAAAGACCCAAAACACTTTCTCCCCTCCCATTAGCGTTTTGGCACCAAACACGTTGTTTGGCACAAAAGTATCTAGAATGGCTAAAAAATTGGCACCAGACAGTTTCGACCCAGCGTGAACACTGGTTGAAATGTTTTGATAGGTCAGCCAGCCCACAAATCGGGGAGAGCTGAAATTGAAATTTTTCATCCCTTTAGAAATTGTAACTTGTCTTCATTAGTACCCATGAGGTGAGGTTCATTTTAAGAGTATATGTTGGCATTTACATAAATATTTCATGTAAACTAACATATTGGAACGAGCCGCACGATGAGATTTCAGTGTACCTGCGGGATATTGAGTACTGGACAATCAAACAATTGATCAAACTAAACTATGAACTGTGCAGTATTCATAGCCTTTGATGGCATTGTCCTTGAGCTTGTATGTGTTACAATGCTAGCTGCCATTGACTGACTCGGAACACCTGATACAAAGGATACCATCAATTTGGAAAATTTCTTCAGCTCTACATGTTTTGACGAGAGTTCAGATCACATTCTTGGTGGTAATTGTGAATGTTTTGTTGTGTAATTCTTCAATGTTCCTGCATTTTATTATTTTGCCATCGTTGTCAAAGTATATTTTGGAATGTTATGTTTTCATCTGGTAGTGTCTCTGGTAGACTTGATGATATGTGGTGGATAAAAACATAAGAACACTTTACTGTTATTAACGGTGCTAAATGGTTTCTCAGATGAAAGCCCGAGGCTGTTATAAAGTGAACTGTTTTGCATCATAACAGCAAACAACTTCACATCAAATATTGAATATCTCGATTCTGATATATTTTTATTTATTACGGTTTAACGACACTTTCGACAGCCAGAGTCACCCCATGTCGGAGGATTCTGAGATTATTGTGTAAGAATGTGCAAGGAAAACATTCTTCACACATAAACTGATATAATAGTTTTCATGGGGGTTGAAAGAAACTAAATTTTCCATTCGCCCAGTCATACAGAATCCAATCCATTCATATATCTTGTCGTGTTGTATACACACTTCAATATAATGAAAGTCCTAACACAGTGTTACACTTTATTTTTCTGCTATATTGGAAACCTGAAAATAGTAAAAGAGTTCGACGAGGTTCTGCTTCCGAAACCACTTGGATTCCATTTCTATGCTATTCCGCTTTTTTGGATTACTTGCCAAAAACAGACTAGTAACCGTTGCACACATACACAGAACGACACGCGCGTGTGAATGGGTTAACCGATATGGAGCGAGTGCCATATCGATTACCTCATTCACACGCGCGTGTCGTTATGTGTTTATTACACGCCCTCGCGTCTATAGAAAACAATTATTAGAAGAACACTCAGCAATTCATTTGACAACTATCAAAAAGTTATTTCGCAATCGGTTCAGTTTCGGGTGATGAATTGTCTGTTAATGTTTACAAACACATGTGCGATTTTGGAGGAATTCCCTTGGGCAGATTTATAAATAGGCCTAACATGTGGTGTACGTATGTTTTTACTATCGTAGTACGTGCATATTTGAGCTAGTGCTATTCAATTTGTTATCATTGTACAGATAATAATGATTGGTTTGAACTCTCCCTTCTAAACTTTAGAAGTAATTCTATACACAAAGATATTTTGATTTAGTTTATTGTCTTTGCGATAGCTTATTAGAACATATCGCTTCGTTTAAACTGCACGGCTTCCGTGACTGCAGGTCAAACGGACATTTCAAGTTTGCGGGGTGATGTTAAGTTTTGACAGATGACGTGATCGTCCAAAAATAGTCCGTCAACGATTTCCGTTCGGAACACGTGTTCGGAACGGATTTTCATTTTCCGCATGGTTTAGTGATGCTGTAGATGGGGATTTCATAGATCAGGCGTGTCATAAAATACTTAAACGGGAAAGTGTCAATATTTATAGTTGAAAGAGGGTGCAATATTTGCAGCTTGAAGAGCAGTGCGATTCGATTCGAGAGTAGGTACGAGATTCGATTGAATTGGATTCGAAATCCTCTGTATGATTCGATTCAGGATTCGATTCCACCTGGCATTTAAACTTGTCAAGACCTTAAGTACTATGTTCTAATAAGAGTAAAATCCTCGGCCTCTGACTGGATGAGAGCTGGCGTAGTTTCTTTTATGTTTACGGCTTCAGTAGCAAATGTTACCGCCTGACGTCACCACGCGAAATATTTGAAATGACGTTGCCCGTTTCGTAATTGCTTTATCAATGAAGTGAACAGCAAGCCGCTTCCTTTTTCTGGATTTTTCTCACGTGCAACAGACGGTGTTCCGAGTGAAGTGTTGTTTAAATTACAAACCGATTTACGATTTGAACTAAGATGGAATGAGTTTATCATGTTTATGCAGTAGCGTCGTGGGATACACGAGAGGTCCATTTACTAAACCCGTGATCGTTAAAAGTTACCTTGAACACGATCACATGTTTTGTGAATAAGCCTCCCGTGTTTCACGATGTAGGTTTTGGGCTATGGGTAGTGTCTTATTGGAACATATACGTTATTGTGATGAGTTGACGGTAACATGTTCTGAGGTTTGCGGCTCGGAATACCCTCCGAGCCGCAAACCTCAGAACATGATACCGTCAATTCATCACAATAATTTATAATACAAACAATGGCTTTCACAATTCACCAGGTTTTCCAACCAATTGTATTCATTCTGATAAGAGTGAGTTCAAAATACTTGCTAGCATTGCACTTGATGAAAAGCACCCGCTTAGCCAGGGCTGGTGAGACCGGTGCGATTACACCTCCCCACACAATAGGAGTTTCGTTTAAGGGACTATCTCCCATCATTGATTTGAACATTTTGATAAAATGGGGAGGCCACACTTGCATCAATACATCGTACTCTCTATGACTTAGCCACATGCAGTACCATGTATCAGGGTAAGTTGTTTTAAAACATTGATGTTCTCGTTTCCATGTACTTTCTGTGAAACGCCTAGGCACTTCGTTAATGCTTGATTATAGCTTCGGCAATAAAAAAGTATCAATGTGGCTAGGACTATTTATTTTTTAATTATATATTGGTGTTTAAGGTCACGTGTTTCCGCACAATGGCTTATCGTGAACGCAGCATGGCGATAAAGTCAACTTTAATCAATCGTTTAGACCCATACTGCCCATTTTAGTGGACATACACCCCAAACCTTGATGGCACGGGTCCTATTTTACCAGTAAGGCAGAGGTTGTTTATCGCAGTAACCAAGCATTGCTTCACTTCTCTCGGGGTTTCCACGGGAAAGAGGTTAGGCGTTTCACTGAAACTAGTTGCATGATCCTAATGTTACAGACCCAAAATGTTACGCCGTTGTTCTCGTTATTTACAATACAATACAATACTTTTATTGTCTTATACCAAACAGGAGATACATGAAAAAACAGATCATAGACACACAAATATCGATCACAAAAGATGGAGACAAATACCAAGGACAGACAGGTGGATTTAGTAATATTCGTTACAAACATGTGAATATATATGATGAGCGTCCTTCCAACTCGAGTGATTTTAATTTTTGGCTAAACAGCTTTTTTTATTCTCAGTTAAGCCCTGCGGTGTTGTTCCGCGTACATAGGGAATTACGTCAGCTAAACGGAGGCAGCACAGGACCGCCTGGGCTTTTTCACCAGCTTCTGCAAGCCTCAAGTTCTGACTTCGCTCAAACAGTGTCGCACCCTCTCCAAACCAACCTTCCTACCGTATATATACTCTCCCAAAAAAGAAAGTGTGCATGCTAAAAAATAACACTAAAACAAGATATATATCATTTTCATTCATGGAAATTTTATTCAATCACAGATGAATCAATTTGTGATCAACACGAGAAATTTCATTACGCTACGACGAATACTCTTGGTGCCATGGAGAGTCAAAGACACTAAGGGTCAAACACAAAAGTCACACACTCAATATCTGGGATGACCTCCGTCTGCATCGACTACTGCTGTGCATCTACGCCTCATAGAAGCGAACAAGTTAGCATGGAAGTGTTGTGGGATGTTGTTCCATATTCTGATAAGCTGTCTTTGGAGTTCCACAAGCGTTGACGGTGCATGGGGAAGCCGGCGTAGCTGACGTTTCATTTCGTCCCATACGTGCTCAATGGGTGAGATATCGGGCGAATTTGCGGGCCAGGGAAGAACATCCACTTGTTGTTGCTGCAGATACTGTTGAACAACACGAGCTGCGTGGGGTCGGGCGTTGTCCTGCTGTGGAATGACGCCGGGGCCGTGACGTTGCAGAAATGGGACAACAGGTGTAAGCACTTTATCACGATATCTGGCTTCATTGAGATTGCTATCAATAATGACCAGCTCAGTTCTGTTACGGGCAGTGATGCCACCCCACACCATGAGAGACCCTCCCCCATAACGGTTTCGCTCCACGACACATGGATCTGTGTAGCGTTCGTTTCGACGTCTGTACACTCTCTGACGGCCATCTGATGATGAAATATGGAAACGGACATTCATCGGTGAATAAAACACGTCGCCACCAGTGTAAGGGATGCCTGAGATGTTGTCTACACCACTGCAGTCGAGCACGACGATGACGTAACGTCAAAATCAGACGAATTGCAGGTCTTCGAGGGCGGAAGCCGAATTCTCTCAGCCGGTTGATTACTGTTTGAGGATGTATCCGTCTCAGGTTAGGGATGTTCCTGGCTGTCGTCGTTGCCGTTTGTTGCCGGTTCCGGAGATGGACGACACGGATATACCGATCTTGTGCAGGGGTGGTAACTCGGGGTCTCCCGGAGAGGGGTCGGTCTCGAACGTCATCATGTTGTGCATGTCGATGGACTAGCCTGTCTACAGTGTTACGGTGGCAGTTCAAATGCTGGGCAACCTCTCTGTGTGTTCTGCCAGCTCTAATCATACCCAGGGCAAGGAGACGTCGATTCATTGTCAATCTAGGCATGCTAATGTGGAGTCGTTTTAACAGCAGCGCAAGTTTGAATGTGAACGATAGGAAGGCCTTACTTTAGTGTTTAAATACCCAAGGATTCACACGGCTGCATGAATTTTCAGACTCTCCACGTGCAAAACATGCCTTTTCACAAACGTGCAGCACTTCATTTAACGTTAATGCAATTTTAACGGGGAAAGCTGTTTTTGTGTTCAATATAACTTATTCATGAACAGGTTAACACTCTTTACACCTACGAAATTATTTTTTTGGAGTTTGATCAATTTCTGCAATGCACACTTTCTTTTTTGGGCGAGTATATATACACTAACATACACCAGCACGAATATTTCTTAGTAACGGGAAAGCTTATGCTCTCGCAGTGTAAGCGCATCGACAACGAGCTTGAGTGCTAAAGGTGTCAATTCTGAATCAAAAGACTCTACCAGGTAGAATAATGACTCGTCGGTACTTAGCGTACTATAGTCGATTCCTGCAGTGCTATTTATTTCACAAAATATCCGGTCCCGCAGTGTAGTGCAGAGCTGGCAGGCATACACAAAATGTATTTCGTCCTCCATAACATCTGGACAGAAAGGGCAAAACCGCAGCTCATGTTGGATTTTCTTCAGCTTTCTATATCTCCCGGCTTCAATGGACAGAGGATGTGCGCTTATTCTGAACTGGGTAAATTTTTGAATGTTACATTTATCCGTTTGGGTAAAGAGATACTTTTCTAAACCGAATTCACTTTTCACTTTCTTATAGAACGCAAGCTTGGTGCTCTCCTGCAATTTAGTCTCCCACCATTGTCTATACCGACTTTGTAATACACCTTTCACTGCTTTTGTCAGTTTACGTACATCTAATGTTGACTGGTTTTCCCATATATGGTGAAATCCGAGATACTTAAATATATTCTTCAGCGCACACAGCCACGGGAGGTGGTCACTGTGCATAGATTCCCTCGGGCACTTATTTGCAACGGTGTTCACATCTGAATTTAGCAGGTGTATTTTTACGTGAGTGCACAGAAGGGTGACTGGAATTGCTGTATTTTGACATCAGTGATCAGTGGTTACCCTTCTCTTAGAAGCGCGAAGCCGGGGGGAGGTGCGGCGTGTGCGAACACACCTCTCCACAAAATTGGAGTTCTACTTGGGAGACTATCTCCCAATTGTGATTTGAGGATTTTGATAAATGGGGTGGCCTCACTTACCCCGATACATCTTGCTCTCTGTGGCAGAGAGTACGGTTCATCGGGGTAAGTTGTTTTAAAACATAAATGTTCTCGTTTGCATTTAGTTTCAGTGAAACGCTTGGATACTACTTTCATACTTTTTTATAGCCTCGGCTATAAAAAAAATGTGTTTAAGTGCCAAGGCTTTTCAGATGAACTAGTTGCATGGTCTTGATGTCACACGTCCAATGTTACACCGAGCCTGTTGCTGTTTACTTTTTTGCTAGAATCACATATTAACAGAATTACATATATAGGTATAATTTATTACTTTCCAAAGTGTGATTTACTGGGATTTCCGGGTTTTATTATAAACGATAACTTCACAAGTGAATTACGCAATCAACAATTGGGTCATGTATCCGTGCGCGCAAACGAAGACGCCTTGTCGTGGGTGTAATGGGGACTTCATTGTTTTTGTTTTTTAACCCTTTACCTAACATGAAAAGGAGACGACACTTGCAAAATAGGTTCTTGAATAACTATTATTTGCCTTTTCTGTCTCAAAAACATAGGTTATGACCCCTCAATGGAACGAGCTCGACTATATTTTAGAGACAAAAAATGAAAAAATATTGAAAATTAATTGGCGATTTTTGAGAATACCGCTGGCCGTTACGTTAGGTAAAGGGTTAAATAATATAATTCGAGGCGAGGGACTATATTGTAAAACACTCGTGCGCATTCGTGCACTCGTGTTTGTACAACGCCCCTCACCTCTCATGAATTATTTCACGTAACCAATCCAGTCAAGCGATTACTCTCTATATAATTTTGTCAGTTTTCCGCCCTGTTCTGGAGTTTACCTTCTAAGCGGCTTTCATTTTTGAGTAATTCACATTCCGTTACGTTAAGTACCGTACCAAAGTGTTCCGCGTCACGGGAACGTAAAATTTAGCGTCACGCTTATCCTAATTGTTAAATGGGAATTAGAATAACGTTCCCATGACGCGGTACACATTGGTACGGCACTTAACGTAACGGAATATGAATTAGTAAAAAAGGAAAGCCGCTCTGAAGGGAGTAATCTCCGGAACATGACGGCAAATTGACGAAATTATATAGAGATTATTACCATTATGTGGATGTACAAAATATGGATCCGAGTCGAGCTCCGGGTTCTAAGGGCAGATCACGACGAGTCGAAGACGAGTCGTGATCTACCGTTAGAACCCGGAGCGAGACTCGGATACATATTTTGTACATCCACATAATGGTAATAATCATTTTATCTTACAATATATTGGAGATAAGTCAAGAATGTAGACGAATATATAACGAACTATTTATTCGTACGGATGAACAAAAAGAAAAAAAAATGGAACTCACGCGAAAGGAACGTGCTTGTATCCGACCCCCTGATACAAATCTGTATCAGGGGGTCGGATACGCGACAGTTGCGGAGAGAATACAGACAAAATACATGTTGATTGTAAGATAAAAAAAAGTATTTGATGAAGTGTAGATATAATATATATATATTTGGAAATTAAAATATCAACTTTATCAGTCTATCTGGTATGTAATAATAATACAATAGTGCAAAAGTTCTTACATTTTAGATCCTAAATTTCTCATTATATTTACCCAGATGCTATCTATCACAGAGCTCCATACTGATTTTTCAAGATATTCTTGCCGTTTATCGTCGATCGCCTTTTAGCGCACCTTCCCAACAAAATTCTTGACTACGCTCCCGAAAACAATTACCACAGCAGTTTCTTCTGTTTGAATTTCAATAATCTTTCAATGAAAACGAGGGCATTGTTTGCAATTTTGGATGATTTTCCAATCCCATCTCTGAAGTCATCAAGTACAATTAACTGATCTTGTCCTTAATTATAGAGGAGTGCTCTTTTAACCCTTTACCCAACGCAGACGATATCAAAATGTATTATTTTAAATAACATTTTTTAAAATTTTTCAAAAAATTTCAACAAAACCATATCATGTGACCCCTCGTTGGAACGAGCTCGTTCCAACGAGGGGTCACATGATATGGTTTTGTTGAAATTTTTTGAAAAATAATATTTTTTCTACTACTGAATTTGCATATTACGCGGGCGGATGCGGCCGATTCGTTGGGTAAAGGGTTAATGGACAACTCATCAAATGAAATTACACATGTCCTATCTACCGTATATAGTGAAATGAAATACAGACCACAGGACACCAGTGTTACTGATTATTTCTGACCCATATTTTTACAAATGGAACAGTTAAAATTGACATTAGTCGAAGAGCTTTGGGGTCTCCCTTTTTATGACTTTTTGACCTTTTTACTTGAGTAAAGGAAATTGCTTCAATTTTTTAGAAAGAGACCACGGGTACTCGGCACAGCTGGAAAATCGAAAGACAAATGATATCTGATAACATTTTTGAATCGATGCTGACGTGCCCACATAATGGTATATAAATATTAACAAGGTACCCAACTCGCTTTTTGAAAACGATAGCACTAATCTTCATTATAACCCCCTCAAATTTGATTCACCCAACGTATCCAGCAGTACCCGATGTCAATGGAAAGGAGAAAGAATAAGCTTTACCATGGTGTATTGCACGATTGTTGGGTGTTCTTGGATTGTTCATAATAATTAATTAGAGAAGTCGCAGAAAAGGCAGAAAAACACTCAGTCGGACAAGTTGCTGTTCAGTGGAAAGAGGGCTACAAGCGACAATTCTCCGATTTATTATAAAAAATCGAGGTCCCATTGTCTATGGAGGGTAGATTCAAATATTAACCTTTATCAATTACTAATCTTAGATCAACATTCATTCATTCCTGATGTTCACATTTATCTTTCATACATTTTTTATCCTTCATTTGAAAGCTCCACACGCTGTCGGCGTCCATAGAAACGTCAAGACGCACAAAAACATCCCCATTCTCCAGTTGGCTTCTTTGCATGTATGATTTTCTCAGCATGAATAGTAGCCATTGGGGGAAAGTGGATGTTTTTGTGAGAATCTCGTAGCTTCCATGGACGCCGGCAGCTTGAGGAGTTTTCAAATGAAGGGTAAAAAATGTATAAAAGATAAATGTGAACACCAGAAATGAATAAATGTTGATCCAAGTTAGTAATTGATAAAGGTATACGGTTAATATTTTAACCTGCCCTCCATAGACAATTTGACCTCGATTTTTTTATAATAAATCGGAGAATTGTTGCTCGTAAACCTATTTCCACCGAACAGCAACTTATGTTTTTCGGCCTTTACTGCGACTTCTCTCAGTTATTATGAATAACCCAAGACAACCCAGCGGACGTGTAATACACTATTGTAAAGCCTATTCTTCCCTTTTTCATTGACACCGGGTACTGCTGGTACGTTGGGTGAATCGGATTTGAAGGTGGGTATAATGAAGATAAGTGCTATCGTTTTCGAAAAGCACGTTGTGTACTTTGTTAATATTTACATACTGTTATGGGGGAACATCAGCATCGTTTCAAAAATGCCATTAGATATCATTTTTGTTGTATTTCTCAGCTTATGCCGAGAACCTGTCAAAGAGACTGGGGTGAAATATAGATGTGTACAAGACGTAATCGCTTTGATTCTAAATGTCTTTGCAAGGAAAATCGCAATATTACTTTATCGAAACGATCGAAACGTTCGCATGACATCCAGTGATACAAACGTTCAGATGGTCTCTATTACAGAACGTGCAGGGTAGATTGTCACCAAATCCTCCATGGAGTAGAAGTATCACCCAAAGTACTACTCTCAAATTTTGTACAGAAACACAAGAAGCATAACAAAAGTTTTGACAAATGGACCTCCGGGTTTAACCCTTTAACCAACGTAACGGCCAAAACCGGCCAGCGCTATTCTCAAAAATCGCCAATTAATTTTCATTATTTTTTCATTTTTTGTCTCAAAAACATAGGTTATGACCCCTCGTTGGAACGAGCTCGTCGAGCTCGTTCCAACGAGGGGTCATAACCGATGTTTTTGAGACAAAAAATGAAAAAAATTAGTTATTCACGAATTTTTTTTTGCAAGTGTCGTCTGCTTTTCAGGTTAGGTAAAGGGTTAACACGGAGGTCAATTGGCTGAAACTTTGTTTATGCTAATTACGCTTTGCAACAAATTAGCATATATTGCGTGAGAGAAAACATCACTCCACGGGAGATTTATTGATAATACACTCTCCATGTACTGTAGGTAATATTACCATTTTGCTTCTCACATTGCACTTTAGACACAGCATTTGGGCTCCGACTTATGCTTTTCTACAGAATAACAAGCCAAGACCGATACCGGGTCTGGACCTGCGTCGCAGCATGCAGTTGATTACAGAGATGAACAGACTTCAAAGTATCGGCAAACAGGAACTGACTGCACGGCAGATCTGAAAATTAGATACACGATACAACTCATCATTATGAAGCAGCAGACCAAATATAAAATCATTCCCTTTCGTGTTTCGGACGGACCGACGGACAGACGGGGACGGACTGACAGACGGAGTCGAGTGGTTACTAGACCTGCTCTGCCGCTGGCAACGCAGGTAAAAACAATAATCATCTGTACTTAATATATAGATATCTTATCACTGAACTTAATTTTGACGCCACGATTCGTTGCGTCAAAATTTTATTCAGTACTTTTATATTTCAGCCTGTAAACAAACTGGTTTCATTGTCGTTCATAGCTGACAATTTTCGTAACTGGAAGATATTAACATGGAAGTTAGCTCCACTTGAATTTCTAAAGCTGTCAGTAAATTTAAAATTAAGGGAATGGGAATTTCTCATAAAAACTGAAATGTCGAAATGTTGGCGAAGTTGTATTTGTATCATTGATGTGCGCATCATATCACATTTTCTGGCATTTTCCTGTAGAGTCGTATAAAAATACAGAAGCTGGCTTTTTACAATTTTTTCGCGATCACTTTGAACTTTTGACTATTATCATCTGTTGAAACCCATTTAAACCTTTACCCAACGCAGACGATATCAAAATTTATTATTTTAAAAATCATTTTTTGAAATTTTTCAAAAAATTTCAACAAAACCATATTATGTGACCCCTTGTTGGAACGAGCTCGTTCCAACGAGGGGTCACATGATATGGTTTTGTTGAAATCTTTTGAAAAATAATATTTTTTCAACTGCTGAATTTGCATATTACGCGGGTGGATGCGGCCGATTCGTTTGGGTAAAGGGTTAAAATAAGAAAACGGTGTTTTTTGCCATCTTTTGATGTCTGTAACCTTTTTATGTTCATAATATCAAAGTAGTAGTGCTCGCACTTAATCGTACAGTGTTATCTCTCTTCTGTATAATAAAAACCTATATCAATGGCCATATTCACAGGAATCCCAATTTTGGCACCCCTTTTTTAATAATCCCATTTGTGGAATCCCTTTTTTCTGAAATGAGGATAAGAGTCGTATTAAAAATCCCTCATTGAGGGATTTTTAATACGACTCTTATCCTCATTTGACAAAAAAGGGATTCTCCAGAAGGAATCCCATTTGCGGAATCCCTTTTTAGGATTCCTAAAAAGGGATTCCGCAAATGGGATTCCTTCTGGAGAATCCCTTTTTTGTCAAATGAGGATAAGAGTCGTATTAAAAATCCCTCAAATACCTGTATGTGCCTATGTGATAGGGCATATTGTGTCACATTGTGCCTTTTCACATAAACACATATCGGTACATAAAGCATGTGCCTATGTGATAGGGCATATTGTGTCACATTGTGCCGTTTCACATAAGCACATATGACAAAAAGGGATTCCATAGCCACAGGTGTTTTGCAAAAAATGACTGCTAAAATTGGGGTGCCATTGGATATAGTCTTTTATTATACAGAAGGGAGATAACTCTGTATACAGATTATGGGAAATCAAGCAATCTGATTGGTTAGTTATAATCTATACAAATGATCTATATAAATGAAACAACAAGAGTACTTGGAATAGGGTTAGAACTAACAAGAATAGACCAAAAACTGCTAAATATAGTAATAATAAGGTAAACTGTTCCAACTAATAGGCTCTTCTACGCTACTGGAGTATACTCCAGAACAAAAGAATATGGCCAGACAGACGATAACGATAGCATATATAGATAGAAGCAGAGAATTCTGGAAGAATTCCGAAGAATACAAGTTGTCGGGTTGTTTTTGGTAATTGTACGAATCGGGAAGTTACCCCCATTCAATCGAACATACCCTCCGAACACACCCCTGTCCTATTGTAGGCCTTAGGTAACATAGCAATCACGTGCTACCATAGAAACCAAGATGGCGGCCTCCAGTATACAAAATGGACGACGGAAACACGTATCACCCTAACAACACGCGCTGCGCATGCGCACTCACACCACGTATCACTATGGAGATGACGTCACAACATGGCCGCTCACGCGGGTTACCTTGACAACACAACATGGCGCCACTACGTCACGTGACATGACGTCACTTCCGAGATCCCCCGATGAGATCCCCCAGAATAGGGGTGAAACGTGCGAGCACTACTACTTATCAACAGTGTGCGCATCGGGGCACATAATACAAACAGTGTCCTTTCTATCAATAGAAAAGTCTGGGAGCTGAGATTTGCTATTTTTTTTCCAAGGAAGAATTTAAAAACTTGCAAATTACTGTAAAAAAATCGCTAAGCAGGGAGCCAAAGTGGACATTACTTAGTATTGTTAGGTGTGATATAAATATTCTCAATGGCGGATTATCTGTGAAGTGGAAACGCAGTGGCTCAGTTACGGCATTGGTCTTCAAACCGAATGGTCCCCGGTTCGAGCATCGCCATGGGTAATTGCGTTGCATCCTTGGTCAAGGAACTCAATTCCGATTACCCGCGTGGGGGCACGGTGACGCTGCGTACTTAGGCGTACTGCATGTCGATGGTGAACTTGTCTTCAAGCAAAGTTAACCCTGCTGCTGGGGGGGGGGGGGGGGGGGCTGACAGTTGCTCGCCGTTGCTCGGTGGTTCTCTCTGTCTGACACGCGGTGACCTTGGCTGTCAAAAGTGTCGTTCAACACCAATAAGTAAAAAATTTGAGACGTAGTTGCTTCTACTTGGCTTGCCATAAAAAGCCAAGTTTTCTTTTGTAACTTTTAATTGAACGTGCCACTTTTCATAAACGAAAACAACAGACAGCTCCGAAAGCTGTCTGTTGTTTTCGTTTATTAAAAGTAACAAAAGGAAACCCGGCTTTAATTTCTACTGATGGTGTTTTCTCAGCAATTACTTGCTTCTCAATTGGGTCTTCCTGGGAGCGCGGTGGCTCAGTGGTTACATCATTGAACTTCAAATCGCGAGGTTCACGGTTCGACCCCCCCCCCCCGGGGGGTAACTGCGTCGTGTCCTTGGGCAAAGCACTTAATCCCAATTGCCCACATGGAGGCACGCTGTATACTAAGGCATAATTCATGTCGATGTTGTGCACCTGTCTTCAACCAAAGCTAACCCTGCTTGTGTGGAGTTATTATGTTGGGGAGTCTGGCAGTTGCTCGCCGTTGCTCGGAGGTTCTCTCCGGCTTCCACCACCCGTAAAACTGTCCGACACGAGGTGACCCTGGCTGTCGAAATTGTCGTTAAACTCCAATAAATAAATAAATGACATGCTGGAGAAGTTGGCAAAATCGACCGTACGCATTCAGAATCATTGCTAATTTTCCTACCATAACGGCCTGAGAGAGTCTTACTTGTAAAGATAAGACGGTGCTGTTCTTGTTAAGAAAGTTATAAAAATCCCCTAGTTAATCTTCTTCATTTTTATAAAAGATTTACTGCCGACACTATCGCTAATTCGAGCGTTATCTGCCGTTAATAGGTCATCCTTGTCAATAAATTTATTAGATTCTTGGCTTCTAATGTCATAGACGAATCTCTGTTTATAATCCTTTAAATAGGCAGTGAGAGGCTGAGAGAAATCAGATGGCATACTCTCCATACTGAACCACAACATTATTAATCATGTGAAATGAATTCTGTTTTTATGTGCCATCTTATTGCCCCCAAAGATTCAGATAATGTTTTGAGTGGGCATTTATGATCGGAGTGTCGTGTTGAATGATAGCTGATATTTTAAAGGTGCCACAACTCTGTGGTATTCACAAGAACAAGCTGTGCGTTACATCAAGGTTGATTTAAACTTTATTAACCTTTTCAATGATGAATGAAATTGAAAGAAAACTCGCCTGTGGACATAGATATGGATATATGGTTCTTTGATAGCAACTCGGTGCCACTATTGCTTTATCATTGCAGCCAAGGAAGGAGATGATAATACGATTATTTGGCCTCAAGATATGAATTCTTGGACACCAATTGGAACCGTCAAGATATGAATTCTTGGACGCTAATTGAAACCGCCTCTGTTCTGGTGAATATTCCGCATTTCTTTGTTTTGCCCAAACAGACGAGCCGAGATTGCATACAATTCTTCCTGAGTGGAGACATACGATCTTATACACTTTTGTGGTGGTGAATATGATGTGATATGAAGCTAAAAAAACTTATATTGACCGAGGCGTTAGTCTATAACTGTTTTATTATATACACCATCCTAAAAAGCCGTAATTATTATATACTTTATAAATAACCACATTTCTATTGGCTGAATCTTATACACGTGACTAGTAGTCAAAAATCCATGTACAGCGGTTTTCCAGTGAATATCAACTTTCTAAAGACAGCTTTTGAAAATCCCCTCTCTAGTTCTATTTTAATCGACGTAATCTCTATAACATTGTTTACTTTTATGTTATTCTGCAGATGATAACTATTTTATTGTTAAATCAAGTATTTCTTGAAATAAAACAGTTATGAAATTTTGTGATGATAAATATGATATGATATGAATCTAAAAAACTTATATTGACCGAGGCTGACGCCTCGGTCAATTTAAGTTTTTTAAGTTCATATCACATCATATTCACCACCACAAAAACCATAATTGTATATCGTAAGACGGTGCAATGTCGACAAACTTGAGAATTCATTCGAGATTCGATTCGAACAGAAATTTGATATTTGAAAGACCCTACTGATTAGTCACGGGAATCGGAAATAAAACACTGCCCACTGTTGCATGCTGGGACAATAATTTTGTTCTGTGCTGGTGGGCACGGTGATGATGTGGGGGTGGGGGTGCATGAGATGTTACCCCACAAGCACCACTCCAGGATTTTTCACGCCTCTTTCAGAATATTACACTTTAAATCTTTTGTTTTTGAACGATTAAACGATATGGTACACGCATATTGTCTTCTTCGGCTGATCGATTTTATTTTGTGTTGGTTGTATACCATGTACTCGGACGATCGTGTTTTGGATAACCCCCAGAAGTGCCGCAAACCTAGGTGCATTGTGGGTTTCTTGCTGATTGTCATAGTAGACCGCCTGTTTGGCCATATTAGTACGTCATTAACGGGATGATGCGTGGTGTTCTTACCCATGCGCAGCGCATCTTATTGGGGTGACACGCGTTCTTCTGACGTCCGTTTTGGTTAATGTAGGCCGCTATCTATTGTGGCACGTGGTTGCTATGGAAGTCAATTTAATATACATATAGTGTAGATGTGTTTGAAGGGTGGGCCTATGTCGATTGTGTGGAAGTATATAGAATTACGGTTAACGACCCGCCTTCTACCAAAATTCACCAAAATGGTCACCAAAATCTGTTTTTCGAGCTCGGTAAATCAGAGAATTCTCGTTTTCGACTACCCCTTACCATCTAATGCCCATTTTCACCTACCTACTCCTCGCTGCTCCTTACTAGTGTAACCAGGCTGTCGGCCATTTAACATTTTCTACCGGGATTGATATTTAGAGCTACCACTAACACTTTTGTTACATTTAAAACACAATTTATTCTCACAATGCAGGATTCCAGTAGACTCTTCACAAGTAGGATATGTCCGTACTAAAAGCGAGACTCAACGTACAAATTGATATTTCCCAAATTTTCTGTTTATATACATTGTGGTTACTAGCAACAACTATTAAAATATACAACAAAAGCAGACATGTTTTAGAACAAACTGGAAAAATATCGAAATGACTAATAACTAATTCGAAATGACTAATAAATAACTGTTATTGTAAGAAAATGAAAATGAGGTTGAATTCGTTAATCACTTAACTCTTTCAATGCGGTGTGCATAAATATCTGCGTGAAGAAAAAAATAGAAGTGGACGAGCATTTATTTATTAGGGTTTAACGACAAGGTCTTATCATCAAAATGACACCTTCTAGGGCGCTAGTGTTGAAAGGGTTAATCTATTGTCCCCGCATGATCGATAAACTGATTTGAATACCTGGTTAACGTATCGAATTACACGCGCAGGAGAAAATGTTCTGAAACCTCTAAGTTTTCAGAAAATAAAATGCCACAGGCTTTTGCCGTTTTATAGTACCTCTTCCTTTTAAAACTGCTGCATCCCGCAATCTGAACAATTAATCACTTTCAATCTTTCAACACAAGAAATGATCACGAGGGTTATATAAACGGGAGATAATAAATTATGTTTCTCCCAAAATTGCTTGCTGCACTAGGTGAAAAGGTATCTTCTGGTCCATATAGCCATCACCATAAACAGTAGATACCAAGAGCTCTCCATATTCTCGATGGTACACGTTCAAAATCACATGTGTCGCTTGTGTGATCTATACAAACGTATCTATTATGTTGTCGAGATCGATGTTGTTGGTAATTGTCTACCTTCTGATTCCAATCTCTGACATGGTCAGAATTATTTCTCGAATGATTTACATTGTTTGTCGAATGGGGTTTAACCATATTAAAACTGCCAAGTTTTCTTGCAGAAGTATTCAATGCCTCTTCATTTGAAGGAGGACGTGGTATTTTCTGTTTGTTGTCCTTTGGGTATTCGCCTGGGGAGGGTTGAATTGAAACACTCGCCAAGCGAGGGACACAATGAACAGCTGCGGTTGTGTGTTCAATCTGGACGGTTGTTCCAAAATTAACTTTTGATAAATGAACAGTTTGTGTTCTCGCGCTTTCTTCCCTATTCTCCATTTTAGAAAGTGAATTACACAGTTCTATTTTATTTTCTTGGTTGCTAATTGCAGTGGCATTATTCTGTTGTTTCCGTGAAATAAACTGTTCCAAACGTCTCCTCTCTCTACACTAATTTGATTTGGATTTGAATTTTTTAAATTCCGTTGACGGTTTTCTCCACGTTAATGTAAGGCGAGTTTCATTAGCTTCCACCTGAAGAGGCCATGTGAGTTGAAGTCGTTCCAAGTTCAGTATCCGGGACATAATTTTAATATTTCAGGAAATTATGCTTTCCATATCGCTTTCATTAATGTACTCGCGTTTCTCCTAGTTCCAGAGAGAGCTAAAAAGACACTCTCACTGCAGATTCTCTCACCAAATGTAACCGGGCTCTCGGTCAATTACAAGCCTCCAACCGGGATTGAAATTTTTAATTACGACTAAATTGTTTGTTACATTTAAAACACAATTTATTCTCACAATACTTGACTCCAGTGAACTCACCACAAGTAGGATACTTCCGTACTAAGAGCAAGACTCGCCGTGCAAATTGGTATTTCCAAAATTATTATTTACATTAATAACATGGCTTATATAAATTGTGTTTACTTTCAACAACTATTAAAAAGCAGACATGTTTTAGATCAAGCTGGACGAAATTTGAAATGACTAAGAACTGATTGTTATTGCAAGAAAATGAAGACAAGGTTCAAATCGTTAATCACTTATAATTGCACGCTGTACACGCCTTTGCTGCAAAAACCGAAGCGAACAATATTATTTTTTTGTATTGTCCTTGAAAAATACGGATCACTTGCGCGGACTATTTAACTATTTCTTTTTTTACGTTTGGATTATTCTTGGCAATAATTTGTGTTTTTAATACTTTTTTAATAAACTGTAGGCGTGCATTGAAAACAGAACAGCATGCGCGTTCGAACTGTCATTTTTTACCGCACTCGATCGACTTCGGCGAGGGATAATAATGAACAAGAAGCCGAAGGCTTCGCGTTCAATATTATCCATCCACCAAAATCGATCAATACTTTTTCGGAAAACTGTAGACGTGCAATAAATACAAATCAGCGTACGCTTCGGCTTTGAGTTCAATATTATTCCTCCGCCCAAATGGATCGAGTGCGATAAAAAATGACAGTTCAGAAGCGAATGCCGGTCTGTCTATATCTATTGTACCTGCGTGGTGGATAAGTAGAGAATAAATAACTCGTTGATGTTGGACATGCGGGAGAAAGCTCCCCAGTAGAGGGTCGTTAGGCGAGAGAAAGCTCCACAATAGAGGGTCGTTAGGCGAGAGAAAGCTCCCCAGTAGAGGGTCGTTAGGCGAGAGAAATCTCCCCAGCAGAGGGCCGTTAGGCGAGAGAAAGCTCCCCAGTAGAGGGCCGTTTGGCCCTAGACGGTGTGCTTTCTCTCGCCTATCCAACATCAACGAGTTATTTATCCCACTTAAAAACTTTTGTAGTTGGATAGTTCAATAGATGTAAAATATCTAACAGTTAGCTGCTGGATATACAACTATCCAACTATTAAGCGTGGGATAGTTAAACTATATACCAATGAATAACAAAGGATGACGTCAGCAAAAGTTTTAAAACTAATTTGAATACCCGGCTATCCCAACGAGTTACACGTGCAGAAGAAAATGTTCTGAAGCCTCTTAAGTGTTTTTCAGAAAAATAAAATTTGTCACAGGTTTCAGCTCGGTGATGCTAGTCTCTCCCTAGGATTCTGTTTTCTCCCAGCAACACCCATATCTCATACCACACCCTGAGCTCAGTTCTCGACTGAGTCTTGGCTGATTCAGTCAGAGTGCCTCATTCCACTTATGCTGTACCAAACCAAAAAATTACATTACGGACTTTGGGTCCAAGTTTGGACTAGTTTTACTATTACTATACATGTAGTCTGTGCTTATTATGGCTAGTTGCGAACTTGCGATGTGCAATATCTCAATATATAAAATGGACAGTGACACCGATAGTATAATGTTGCAAATTTTGATAGATCTATATTACTATCTCCCACAGTCAATATGGCTATAGGGGTTGTGTACGTGATGTCAGAATATGTCCTGTTAGGGTACCCATATTTGGTGAAAAAAGTGGGGGGGGGGGCACGTGCCTTCCTGTGCCCCCCGGCTTCGCCGCCCCTGATTGTAACAAGGAAACAAATTAGAGACGCAACTAAATAAATATGCATCAGTCAAAAAATGTAAAACGTTTCGGGTCTTCCTGAGCTTGAACTAATATTGGAAGACACTAAAAGGCAATAAAAATGTCTAATGAGAGGGTTCAAATTTAAAGCAATACTTACTGACTCCACGCTATTTAATTATATTGCATATTCTGAAAACTTGTTTTGTTTTTCTGTTAAGAGATCGGTGCTCGTTCAGTTCAACCATTAATTCACTATCTTGGAGTCTGTTGAGGTTTTTGTTTTGTAGGTCTTTTAATCGCGTATCAATAGTTTCTATTTTTGCTAGCTCGTGAAGTACCTTTATCGGTGTCCATTTGGGTTTGCATAGTGCAACACGCAGGGCATAGTTTTGAACCCTCTGTAGCTTCTGAGTGTTGGTTTTGCTCAGGTCACTTGTTATTAGGGCACCGTATTCTAGTACCGGACGTATAAATGATTTGTAAAGCTTGAGAAGCACATCTTTGTTTACTCCCCGATTTTTACCTCGGATCATCTTCAGAAAATTGATACCTTTAGTAGCTCTAACCGTAATGGAGTTTACGTGACTGTTTAGACTGAGATTGCTATCTAATATAAATCCCCCCAAAATGGCCTCTTTGTTTGCTTCTAATTTGTGATCGTATAACTGGAGATCGATACTGGGGACTGGTTTTTTTCCTTTGCTTCCTGAAGAACGTAACTTTTTGAGTTTTGGCAGCATTGAGTTTGATGCGTCACAGGGCGCACCCGCTCTCAAGATCGCGATTGGTATCCTGTAGACAATTTTTAATTCTGTTTCGGGACTTGTTGGCCGTCCACGTGCCTTTGTCGTCTGAGAACTGCGATAGTTCAACACAGTTTTTCCCTACTTTTTCTTTGTCATTCCCATATATTATGAAAAGAAGTGGGCTTAGAACCGACCCTTGTGGTGTTCCCGCTTCAAGTATTGCTTCCTCTGACACCTCGCGGTTAACCCTCACCTTGATTTTTCGGTCAGTTAGAAATGATGATATGATCCTCAGAATTTTAGTGGGTGTTCCTATTTTCGCCAGTTTATATCTTATGTCATTGTGTCATACCGAGTCGAACGCTTATTCTACATCCAAGAAAAGCGCTGTTCCGATTTCGTTTTGACTAAATGCTGTTTTAATTTAATCGACCAGTCTGTATACGTGTGTTCGATTCCCTCTTTCTGACTCCTATACGCTCTTTGTCATTTGTTGAAAAAGTTCATTGATTTTAGATAGCTGCGAAGTCTCGTAGTGAGAATCCGCTCAAATATTTTTCCAACACAGCTAAGCAAGCCGCTTGGGTGGTAGTTAGAATGGTTGGTAAGGTCTTTGTCGGATTTAGGTATCATGACTCCTGTGGCCATTTTCCAGCATTTTGGGAAGAACACACAGGAGAGACAGCAGTTTAGGAGTTGGGTAAGTCTACAGTAGAAGATGTTGGGGCACTGTTTCATTATTTTGTAAGAGACTTCGTCTTCCCCTGGGGACGAAGATGACTTGCATTTTCTGATTATACCCATGTCATCTTCTACGCTTATTGGTTCGATTAATTCACGGTCGTCCCCGTCTTCGTGGCTTTGGTTGAAGTTCGGTTCATTGAAAATAGAGTTGTTATCTTGGACAAATTTATTTACTTTTACCTTAAAATCTTTGTCAGATCTGTTCTCTTCTTGAGGACGATGCGCTTTCTTTAGTAGTTCGGCAAAATCGTTGGCCTTTGCCTTGTCGTCCACGGCGATAGTTCCGTCGCTAGTCTTCAGCACATTATTATTGTCACTTTTGCTATTTTGGCCAGTAAGAGTTTTAAATGTATCACAGAACCTTTTAGGTTATTTCAGCCCATTTAGGTTTCCTGTAGCTTTTCCTCATCTTACGCGATTGTCGTTAGCTATGGCCACTACTAACCTTCTCTTATCTTAGCTGCTAAGTACTATCGCCGCGGCACGTTCAGACAATGATAAACTTTCGATACAAAAGGCTAATTCACTTCTGTTATATTGCATTGACAATCTATGCTATTGGCATTGTATGCCATTTAATTTTAATTGTTTCAAACTTCGCATGTTTCTTTATCCACCATGTAACAGCAAGCCTCTCTCGTAGCAGTTGTTAACAAGTTGCCTCTATTCATTTTTCCCTCCACTGTTTATTTAAGTTCTATTCAGTAAGTTAATCAGGCATCAGATTAAGATGCGATGAAAGCTTTAACCCTTTACCTAACGTGGAAAGCAGACGACACTTGCAAAAATAATTCTTGCATAACTAATTTTTTCATTTTTTGTCTCAAAAACATAGGTTATGACCCCTCGTTGGAACGAGCTCGACGAGCTCGTTCCAACGAGGGGTCATAACCTATGTTTTTGAGACAAAAAATGAAAAAAATAATGAAAATTAATTATCGATTTTTGAGAATAGCGCTGGCCGATTTTGGCCGTTACGTTGGGTAAAGGGTTAATTCATACTTTATATCCTGTTATGACATGACTCGTTTAGTGTATTGTATAT
The DNA here is from genome assembly GCA_031216915.1 of Pictodentalium vernedei. Classification (NCBI taxonomy): domain Eukaryota; kingdom Metazoa; phylum Mollusca; class Scaphopoda; order Dentaliida; family Dentaliidae; genus Pictodentalium; species Pictodentalium vernedei. The sequence goes on along the minus strand of CM062292.1, from coordinate 121,554,272 downwards.
ATAACGTTGATCACAAAGAAAGAGTTCAGTTATAGCTTGGATGTCCAAACGTTACTCTGCCCAGGGACGTGGCGATAGGGGTGGGGTGTGTCACCCCCCCCCAATCCTGGCCCAAATGTCCTATAGTTGGAAATTCGGAGGACAAGTCATGAGTAGTTGGAAATTCTATCTGGATTTTAGAACTTCTTTGGTGATGTCTCCTTTACTTCCCAAAATTCCAACTCGGTTTCTAATCGGCAAAAATTCGGGGACGTGACAACCGTTACCTATTCCCAGTTCCTTATTCGACATTCGTTATCAACCGCTTTTATCGGTTGATAACGAATGTCGAATAAGGAACTGGGAATAAGTAACGGTTGCCACGTCCTCAAAGATTCCATTTGTTAGAATTTACAACTACAGTGTACGCATTGTCGAGCTTCGTAAGCATGCATGACGTCAATCGGTACGAGATTTCTATAGTACGGTTACTTGTAATAAAAAGTCCTCGAAATGCACTTCAAGAAAATCGCATCATGTAAAATCGTTATATTGAGTTAATTCCATCATTCACAGTTACAAAATGATGAAACATCGAAAACTGATCAGCATAAGATCTGATTTAATGTTTTACATGTAGAAGAGTGTGAATTGCTCAAAGTTCTCTGCTTGGGTATTTATTTAGCACATATTCAGTTCTCGGAATTATCCCAAATAATAATAACCTGATAATTCTATCATAAAAGAGTTACCATTTCAGTTACTAGAATCAATTTTATGCCCCCTTTATTGGCTTCATTTTCAAAATGTTCTCTGTAGTGAATTTCCAACCAGGGTGAAGGACCGGGAGGTGGTGGTGTCCCCCCTCCCGGACCGTTTCCCCCTCCCCGACCCTTTCCTTAGTTGGAAATTCACTACGTTACACCCCTCCCAATCGGAAACCTCTAGCCACGTCGCTGACTCTGCTCCATGTTGTTGGGAAATCCCACTTCCTATTGCTTTAATATTTTTCGGGTATCCGAAAAGCCCAGTTGTTAATGTTTATTGCTATAAGACATTTAGAAGACCAGATTCGCTATTAAATTGTGTGCATCATCTTTAATTTTCTCCGAGTCATCAGTTGAACACCAAAATTACACAGCACACACCGAAGGTTAACCCTTTACCCAACGAATCGGCCACATCAGCAGCTGAAAATATATTATTTTTCATAAAATTTCAACAAAACCATATCATGTGACCCCTCTTTGGAACGAGCTCGTCGAGCTCGTTCCAATTAGTGGCCACATGATATGGTTTTGTTGAAATTTGTTGAAAAATTTAAAAATAATAAATTTTGATATCGTCTGCGTTGGGAAAAAGGTTAATCCTCATGGTTATAGTACGAGCTGTAATCCCAACCACTTCTGGATCCTATCAGCTCACCTCTATGCTTGTCCTCTACTACAACTGAGAAATGGGAAAAGCTGCGCAAGACTTTTGTTATTGCGTGCCACATTTCGTCCAGCAGCGGCATCGAAAGAGTTCACTTATTTAATCCGCCATTCTATCTGAATTCTGTTCTTATTGATCCAAGAGCGAATAGCTTGCTAGATGTGAAGCACGTGTCCTCCATTTCATTGTGCTATGTCTGCAAATAAAAAATATTTAAACTAAACAAGAGTTCAATTATCTCCGATGCCTTGTACCAGTTCGATGCCGATCGCGCCATTTACACGTGAACTACTAAATTACCCTTTACGCTCAAATTATTCACACTCGGCGATATTGTGTCCGTGAGGGCTCGGTGGTTAGAGCATCGAATTTCATGTCGATGGTTTGACCTTGAACAGCCGTAACTACGTATGTCCTTTGGAAAGGCACTTAATCTCGATTGCCATGCACGTGTGAGCACGAGGGCGCCGTCTATTAACGCGTACCGCACGCCTTACTTGTCTTGGACCGCTGCTACCGGAGCTTGTGCAGAGTTAGTTGGTTGGATAGTCTCACACCCGTAAAACCGTCAGACACGATGTAACCATGGCTACTGAAAGTATCGTTAATCTCCAATAAATAACCAATTAAGGCCTTGTTTATACTGCGCATCGCGAAGATCATTTGAGTGAACCTTCCTCGACAAAACATGCCTTTTTATGCATTTTGTTATCAAATGCAGATCGGTGTTCGCCGTGTGGATTTTTCAAAAGATAATGGTCGCCTTAAAAATTTCAAAAGCCGATTGCCATATCATCCCTTGAGTTGAACAAGGTCCCATCTGCAATGCTAAAGCATTGCAGATGGCGCCTTATTCCATTCAAGTGAGGATATACGAAGAGGAACAACACAAGCAGAAATACATACATCATAATCTATCGATGGGAATAATTAACCGACATCAAAACAAAAGCATGTCACTAAAACATAAACATGTTTATTGTGGGCTGTTTCTGACCTTGAACAAATGCTTTTATTATTGAAAAAAAAGAAAAACCCAAAACCAAACAAACAGGAAACTACATATCATCTGTTACACAGTTTATTAGAGACCTTGTTATGATATTAGTAATTTCCATTTATTTATTTATTTATTTATTTATTTATTTATTTATTTATTTATTTATTTATTTATTGGGCTTAACTTGGCTTAACGATCCTTTCGACAGCCAGGGCCACCTAGTGTCGGACAGTTCTACGTATGGAGGAGTACGCGGAGAGAACCACCAAGCACCGGAGAGCAACTCCCAGACTCCCCAACATACTAACTCCACACAAGCAGAGTTAGCATTGGTTGAAGACAAGTGCACCATCGACGTGCAGAACGCCTTAGTGAACAGCGCCATCGCATCCCACGTGGGTAACTGGGATTAAGTGCCTTGCCCAAGAACACAGCGCAGTTACCCCTGGCGGGGATCGAACCGTGGATCTTCGGTTTGAAGTCCAATGCCATAACAACGCGCTCCCCATGTTGGCCATTATAATGGCGCACCGCCCAATATTGTATTTACTAACACAGTATATATATACTAGTAGGCTTTTGAGGTGCAGGTTGCAGGACCTCGGTGCAGGACCTCGGAAGTGACGTCATGTCACGTGACCTAGTGGCGCCATGTTGTGTTGTCATGGTAACCTGCGTGACCGGCCATGTTGTGACGTCATCTCCATAGTGATACGTGGTGTGAGTGCGCATGCGCAGCGCGTGTTGTTAGGGTGATACGTGTTTCCGTCGTCCATTTTGTATACTGGAGGCCGCCATCTTGGTTTCTATGGTAGCACGTGATTGCTATGTTACCTATGGCCTACAACAGGAGGGTATGTTCGATTGAATCGGAGTAAATCAAATTACCACAAACAACCCGACAATCCCTCCAAATCACCAAAATCCCCCCGAAATCACCGAAATTGACTTTATTTCACCATTTTACCGGCTTAGCACGTAGTGCTATAGTACTAAGGGGGTACCGGGGGTGTGTTCGATTGAACAGGAGTAATGTTCTGGCTTAGAATTCTCCCGGAATCCCTTTTTGGATCCCTTTCCCATGACGTTTTTCCCATTAAAAGACGCGTTCCTTTGGTCATTACCCAGAATTCTCTGCTTCTATATATATATATGCAATAGTTTACGTCTATCTGGCCATGTTCCTTTGTTCTAGAGTATACTCCAGTAACGTAGAAGAGCATATTAGTTGGAACAGCTTTGCTTATTATTACTATATCTAACAATTTCTGGTCTATTCTTGTTAGTTCTAGAACCAAATTTTACGGACTCGGCTAGGAATCTCAATAACGGAATGCCTTATATGTATAAAGGGGAAATCTGATTCAACTTTGATCAATGTTATAGTCGAGACTGAGATGGGTATAGCTAGGAAGTAATGGATGAGATATGGGGCAGAAAAACAGAAGCCAATAGTACTGGTACAAGGCCACAATGGAACAAGACTGTTGTAGAAGCTAATGATAGGACAGATAGGCCATAGACCTGTAATGGCCTTGGAGATTTGGCGACAAGATGGAAGCGGTTGGTAAGACTACATTAGACCCATTGAGGGCTTTTACATAGCCTAATGCGACAAAAAAGGGATTCTCCAAAAGGTATCCTCGACAGGTATCCTCAATAGGTATCCTCAAATAATACAATACCAGGCCATAGGTATCCTCAAATACCCGTATGTGCCTATGTGATAGGGCATATTGTGTCACATTGTGCCTTTTCACATAAGCACATATGACAAAAAGGGATTCTCCAGTGGGTATCCTCGATAGGTATCCTCAAATAATACAATGCCAGGCCATAGGTATCCTCAAATACCCGTATGTGCCTATGTGATAGGGCATATTGTGTCACATTGTGCCTTTTCACATAAGCACATATCGGCACATAAAGCATGTGCCTATGTGATAGGGCATATTGTGTCACATTGTGCATTTTCACATAAGCACATATGACAAAAAGGGATTCTCCAGTAGGTATCCTCGATAGGTATCCTCAAATAATACAATACCAGGCCAAAGGTATCCTCAAATACCCGTATGTGCCTATGTGATAGGGCACATTGTGTCACGTTGTGCCTTTTCACATAAGCACATATCGGCACATAAAGCATGTGCCTTTGTGCTAGGACACATTGTGTCACATTGTGCTTTTTCACATAAGCACATATGACAAAAAAGGGATTCCATAGCCACAGGTGTTTTCAAAAAGGGGTGCTAAAATTGGGGTGCCTGGGGATATTGCCATTGGATATAGGCTTTTATTATGCAGAAGGGAGATAACTCTGTACGATTAAGTACAGGTTATGGGAAATCAAGCAATCTGATTGGTTATAAATGATCTAGATAAATGAAACAACAAGAATACTTGGAATAGGGTCAAAACTAACAAGAATAGACCAGAAAAGGTTAGATATAGTAATAATAAGCACAAAGCTGTTCCAACTAATATGCTCTTCTACGTTACTGGAGTATACTCTAGAACAAAGGAACATGGCCAAATAGACGTAAACTATTGCATATATATATAGAAGCAGAGAATTCTTGGTAATGACCAAAGGAACGTGTCTTTTAATGGGAAAAACGTCATGGGATAGGGATCCAAAAAGGGATTCTGGGAGAATTCTAAGCCAGAACATTACTCCTGTTCAATCGAACACACCCCTGGTACCCCCTTAGTACTATAGCAATACGTGCTAAGCCGGTAAAATGGTGAAATAAAGTCAATTTCGGTGATTTCGGGTGGATTTTGGTGATTTGGAGGGATTGTCGGGTTGTTTGTGGTAATTTGATTTACTCCGATTCAATCGAACATACCCCCAAACATACCCCTGTCCTGTTGTAGGCCTTAGGTAACATAGCAATCACGTGCTACCATAGAAACCAAGATGGCGGCCTCCAGTATACAAAATGGACGACGGAAACACGTATCACCCTAACAACACGCGCTGCGCATGCGCACTCACACCACGTATCACCATGGAGATGACGTCACAACATGGCCGGTCATGCAGGTTACCATGACAACACAACATGGTGCCACTAGGTCACGTGACATGACGTCACTTCCGAGGTCCTGCACCGAGGTCCTGCAACCTGCACCTCAAAAGCCCGAGACATACTACTTATACTACATTTGATCACATCACTAGCAGGGAGCGGGGTGGGTCAGTGGTAGACTGCTGGACTTCTATGCTAGAGGTCCCGAGTTCGATCCCCGTCCGGGACGACCCGCGTTGTCTCCTTGGCAAGGCACTTTTTGAGCAGAGCTTGAACTGACTTAGAATTAAAGGAGCTGACAGTTACTCATCGATGCTCGGTGGTTCTCTTCGGGTGCTCCGACAGTAGTAGGAGATGTGGAGATCGTCCCTCAATGGCAGGATCTCATGCAGGATCTCATGTGACGTCATAGTCACATGACCCAGTGGCGCCGTGTTGGCGTGGTAACGTCATCCCCATAGTGATACGTGGTATTGGTGCGCATGCGCAGCACCTGTTGTTAGGGTGATACGTGTTTCCGTCGTCCATTTTGTATACTGGAGGCCGCCATCTTGGTTTCTATGGTAGCACGTGGTTGCTATGTTTCACAAAGGTTTACAATGGAACGGGGGTATGTTCGGAGGGTGTGCTCCTTTGAACAGGAGTAATTTCCAAATTGGTAGAATTACCACAAACAACCAGACAATCCCTCCAAATCGCCACAAACGACTTTATTTACAACGTATTCTTCAAGAATCCTTTTTAGGACCACCAAAGCGTAGATTTTAATAGTAGCACCAAGTGCTATAGTACCGAGGGACACCGGGGGTAAGTTCGATTGAATAGGAGTGTAGCAAATCTAATTACCCAAATAAACCCGATAATCCCTCCAAATCACCCAAAACAACTTTATTTAGTACGGATTTCCCATTTCATCGGCTACTCTAATACTAACAGTCTATCTCGTCCTAACTATCTCCGGTTCCCTCGTCCAAGTCTTACGATCATCAGTGTTTGATTTCCCATAACCTGCATGTAGAGTTATCTCCCTTGTGTATAACAAAAGCTTATAGCATTCCTAAAGCCAAGAATCTATCGAGTAGTCTCACTGATAAGTCATTGCTTGAACTACCCGAATCCCAGCGAGCAAATAAGCCATAGAGTATTTCCTCGAACGAGTGACTCGCACATACGTCTCTTAACCTCATTTCGGTATTTGAGGATACCTATGACCTGGTATTGTATTATTTGAGGATACCTATCGTGGATACTTTCTGGAGAATCCCTTTTTTGTCGTATGAGGCCATGAGCGCCATAACAAAATCCCTCAATGAGGTCTAATTTCCTATCCCTCTTAGCCCCATCTCGGTATTTAAGCCATATACCCTGGCACCCCAATTTCAGCACTCCTTTTTGGAAAACATCTGGCCTGCGGCACCCCCTTTTAGTCGCATGAGGGCTATGAGAAAAACCATCAGTGAGGTCTAATTTACAATCCCTCTTAGCTTCATTTCGTTTGAGGCCATGAGGGCCATGAAAAAATCCCTCAATGAGGTCTAATTTGCTATCCCTCTTACCCTTATCTCCGTATTCTAACAACCATATCCCGTAGCACCCTAATTTTAGCACTCCGTTTAAGAAAACGTCTGGCCTTCGGGACCCCTTTTTAGTCATATGAGGCCATGAGGCCTATGAGAAAAACCCTCAATGAGGTCTAATTTACTATCCCTCTTAGCCTCATTTCATTTGAGGCCATGAGGGCCATGAAAAAATCCCTCAATGAGATCTAATGCACTATCCCTCTTAGCCACATTTCCTTATTTAAGGATACCTATGACCCAGCTCCTATACAGCGCCTATATGGCCCCTATACAGATAGTCTTACCAACGGCTTCCATCTTATCTCCAAAGCTCCAAGGCCACTACTTGTCTATGGTCTATCTGTCCTACCATTATCTTCTACAGCAGTCTTGTGCCTTTGCGGCCTTGCACCATTAATATTGACTTGCCACACTCTCAGTATTGACTATAACTTCGATCAAGGTCCAATCTGATTGTTTCATTTCTCCTGTATAACACGTATACATATAGACAGACTACATAAGGAATTCCACAAATGGGATTTTGATCTGACGCCGTAAAATTTGGATTCCGTGTTTTTACATCAGCACTCGAGGGTATTCCCTTTCCTATTGGAATAATTTAGTTCAAATGGTTGTGGTTCAAAACTTCATTCAGTTAAAATTCAATCATGTCAAAATTCAATCATGGAAATCCCTCAATGAGGTCTAATTTACTATCCCTCTTAGCCTAATTTCGTTTGAGGCCATGAGCGCCATGAAAAAATCCCCCAATGGGGGATTTTCTCATGGCACTCGTGGCCTCATACGACTAAAAAGGGATTCACCAGAAGGTATCATCGGTGGGTATCTCAAATAATACAATACCAGGCCATATGTATCCTCAAATACCGAAATGAGGCTAAGAGTAATATGTGCGAGTCACTCGAACGAGCAGTTGTTCGATAGCTCATTCGCTCTTTGGGATTCAAGTCGTTAGAGCAATGACTTATCAGTAACTACTCGGTAGATTCTTGAGTTTAGGAATGAAATAGGCTTTTGTTATACACAAGGCTGATAACGTTGTATGGATATGTATAAATTACAGGAAATGAATCAATCTGATTGGTTAATCAGCTTACGTGAAGTAAACTGATTGGATGATTGTGTTCTCGGAAAATGGTAGGAACTACTGGCATTACGTACCTTCTTACAAGTAACAAGATGATACAACGCATTTGGTAGGTTAATACTATCAACGGTTAAGATGGGACCTACAGGGGAATATACCAACCATACTCTGCTGCCCTTCTGTACTACCAGGCTTTAATCCCACCCCAAAATACCGCTTGATAATATGAAGCATCTGGTGGATCAATAGTTTCAAGGGCCAACAAGAGACCTACAGGTGTATGTACAGCCTATGCTATACTACCGTTCTAAACTATCAAGCAAGCATGCAAACCAGTACACCCACTCAGTTCCTTTCCCCAACTCTTAATTCGCAACCAATCTAGCTCGAAGGGGCCTGGCATTATCATCCATTAGGATGAAGTCTGCACTTACTGCCCTACAAACGGCCGTCATCGTATTTCCGTACCATTTTCCACTGTAATTGTCATTCTGGATGAGACAGGTGTCTGTGTGGTCGTCCATACTGACACCTCGCCACACCATTACTAAGCCGCAACCACAATGGTCATACTCTACCCCACCGGCAACAGCACACCCGCCATAAGCGCTTCTCCCTATTTTGATGCAACTATCCAGAAAGTCAAAACGGAATCTGGTTTCATGCGCAAAAAACGTTGAACTATTAAGTCTGGAGCCAGTTTAGAGATCTCTTCTGCACTCAACCATCATCTGCTACCACTCAACCATCTGTGTCAATCTTGCAGAAGAATACTAACTGTGTTTTTTTGCACCTAATCCAGTAATGACGAGTGGGTTCCTGATTCTTTGTGTGGATACAGTGGCTGGAGTTGTATTATGGGGGTTGCGTTGCAGAGCTGTAGCGTCGATGGTGCAGTACAAGCAACCTATGGAAATATTGTAAATGTCTTAATGTGTTGATACGACACTTTCACGACCTGCACCATGTTTTCTCTCAACTCTACTAGGAAGTATGAAATGATTCTAGAGCCTTGGGATCACACAACGTCAGACTGCCACATGCCTATACCTCTTGAGTGTTTTTTGAGAATGAGAGATACTGCTGTTCACATGTAGACTGTCCAAATAATGTATAAAAACCTAATGATAAAGTCAGAAAGACTTCAACAGTAATCTGATAATGAGCCTAATGAGGTTTGGCATCCTCATAAACGTGGTGTGATCCACTTTTGCAGCCCAAGATTCAACATGGGTGATTGCACACATGCACACATGCAACAGCAAATTAAAGGGTCGGGGAAAGTTTACTTATGCTATGGTGAATGATTGGAAGCACATATATACCTTTCATGTACAAATAATGTCGATGAGTGGGGGCATGACAACCGTTATTTATTCCCATTTCCTTATTCGACATTCGTTATTAACCGATAAAATTGGTTGATAACGAATGGCGATTAAGGAAGTGGGAATAAGTAACGGTTGTCATGTTAGTTCGATGAGTACAGGTGATACTTAGCAAATTGTGCGTATGATATATGTATATAATGTTTTACACTGGGGCTTATATCCGATGAAACTCTGATAAGTTTGTAGGATGTGTGATATATCACAATAAAGATATATTCTAATTTATTTTTTTAAAAATTAACTACCCATTTAGTTTAGTGAGCTTTATGACTAAAGCCAAGAATTATATGGCACAAGGTGTGTGGGTGCACCCTGGAGAGTGAAAACTTCGAAATACACGCTGCCACAATGCAGGGCTTCAGTTAAAAAGTCTGCCATCTTGAGTTAACACAATCGCTCAGAAGCATACATCGAGGCAGAGTGTCCGTGAAATTATAAACTTATGTACCTCCATGATGTAAGTATCCGTTTTAAGGGTTTCTTTGAGAAGTAGATGCTATGCCATGCAAACTTGCAATCTGACGATTGCGCAACAAGCCAGTGTTTTAAAGCCTTTCGTTTGGTAGCGAATAACACCGGCAAAAGATGCCGTCGATATTGTCACAGAAAGTAGCTGTGATGTTCCTCTTGAAGCTCAGTTTGATCAGGACATGTGGGGGCCATTAAAGGAGACAATGGTAAGATGAAGTCTACAATGAAACGGGTATATAAAGCCGCATTTCCATAAGGCACGTTAGACACATGCCTGCCAAACAAATAGCTAAAGTTAACAGATGTGTGTCTTCACCAACTACTTCTTTCCTAAACCAGATAATTTGGTTAGTTCTTGCTTGAGTCTTCCTAGTACCCACAGACTGAATACTACGGGGCCGAGAATATCAAATTTCGGGTAGGATCGAATCCAGAACTGAATCAAGCAGGGGATTCGGGGGCGAATCGAATCTAACGACTCTCTTTATAAGTAAATTTTGCACATTCTTCAAGCCTCAATGACTGCCAGCCTTCACTCAAGAATTACATTCAATGTCGACTCGTCTGTTTCAGCAAGTCATTAAAAAAGTGGAATATTCTAGAACGGAATAAAATTAATTTCGGAAGCAGAACCTCCTTGAACTCTTCTTCTGTCATCAGGTGTCCTGTACAGGGGGGGGGGGGGGGGGGGGGTCCTGTACAGGACACCTGATGATAAAAGAAGAGTTCAAGAAAGGTGAGACGATACTTGATAGGATTTCGATAAAATTTACGAATCGGCGCGACTCGAATCGAGTCGAAGCATGGGGACGTTTTCGAACCGAATCGAATTTAGAATCGTCGCAGAGCCTCACTGACTGCATTATTTACTCCGAATCAATATTAATAAAGCAAACAGCCATAGATTGAATTGGTTTTAACCAAATTGGCCTCAGTAAAATAGAAAAGTTTTGCTTCCACGGACGTGGCAACCGCTACTTATTCCCAGTTTCTTATTCGATATTCGTTATCAGCCGATTTATCGGTTGATAACGAATGGCGAATTAGGAAATGGGAATAAGTAACGGTTGTCACATACCCTTTGCTTCCATACCATAAAGCTTTTGACGCGACATTGGAATTACCTCGCTGAGCAGTTTTTTTCCAATTCGTTAGGTTCAAGAGAGAAGCCTTCAACGAAATGGTGTCTAGGGTACCTTGATGGTGTTGTTGTTTTGGACGTTTTTTAATTGTCAACTGGAATCTGCTGAAATATATAATTTTTCTAATTCGATCGGTCCAATGACATGCTTCCCGCGTGCATAATGCGAGGTTCTCACTTTCACGGTTCGGGGTGCCGGAATCCCACGGTTGTATTCCGTGATTATCCCTGGTAAATCCGTTCTGGGCCTGTAGATATGACCGTGGTGTTCCAGGATGAACCCTCGCGCTTCCGACGCCTTGTTTTTTTCCGTGGCTCGATTTTCAAAATGTTTGAAAATTTCATTTTTTCCGTCACCAAGCGTAAGTGACCATAAAAACACTGTAGACACCGGGACGCAACCGTAGCACATCCCTAGCCGATCCGACATTAACTGTGGTCAGAAATGGGGTCTCGGTTGACCACGGAAAGCGCCGGATAGACTACGAATATGCTACGGTTATGTCCCGGTGAAAGAAGTTGATCTGGTGGGCCAAATATTTAGTTTTGACCGACCAAACCGTGGGATACCGTGACATGACCGTGACATAACCGTAGAGACCGTAGAAGAACAGTTGCAGAACCATAGCATATCCGTAATACTGAAGCATGACCGTGACTAACCGGGACAAACCATAGGACAACTGTGGCTTGTCCGTAGCGCTTCCGGTGGTGCCGTAGTATAACCGTAGGGAAACCGTCACATAACCGTAATAATCTTTGGCGAATCCTCGGTACTTCCTTAGCACAACCTTAGTACACACTTAGAACTTCCTTACATCTTCCGTAGGCGCCGTAGCCATATCTTAGTGTCATCGTAGAAATTGTCTACTGTGTCCAAACACGCCGGTTTTACCACGGTTCACAACCGTATCAATCTGGGCCCCAAACTGTGAAAGTGAGAAACCCGCATTTAGCATACTTATCTCCGATATAAATTATTCGACTCTAAGCACATCCTTCCTCACCCACCTTCCCCCAAAAGAAATACAGATGAACCAAATATTCTTTTTGGGCGAGGACAAATCGGACCTAACGGATTCATTGCCGACTTGATAATCTAATTGCGACAACTGCCTTTTCACCTTTCCACCACCACATCTCGCTTCGACAGTGCAACATAAGGATACATCTAAATTTTATATTATTAAAAGCCACGCTGTGAATCGGTCCAGAGCACCAAGTAGTTTGTAAGCTATTTATAGCCGGTTAGCTACAATTCTTTACCAAGCGAGAAAAAAACGAAAATTCCACGTTTGATTCATTGAAATATAATTGTCCCCAGTGTTAGCTAACGCCCTTGTCAAAACGTAAGAGTGACTTTCCACAATAATACTTTTCATCAGCAGAGGTAACAAATACGAAAGATTAAGGGAAACCAGAAATACCATACTCTTCAACTTAACAATCCGAAACAGGCACGGTTAGCAGCTGAAGGCATGTGTACCATCAACGTGCAAGACTCCTTAACACATTGTGCTAAAAATGGGCCATTGCACTCTAAAATCAGTTGGGTTAAAAATCAACCCAGAATAACTGGGTTGAGTGAATATGAACCCATTTGGGTTCATATTCGCTCAACCCAATTGATTTGGGTTGCTTTTTAACCCAACTGACATGGGGGGGGGGGGGGGGTTGCGGTAACCTGTTCTCGTCAGATCACCGAAGTTAAGCAACGGCGAGTCCGGTTAGTCCTTGGATGGGTGACCGTCTGAGCGATCGATTCAGACTCCCGCGTTGTGTCCTTGAGCAAGGCACTTAACCCCGGTTGTCCACATGGGGGCACGATGACGCCGTGTACTAAGGTGCACTGCACGTCGATGGTGCGCATGTCTTCAACCAATCTAACCCTGCCTGTGCTGCATTGCGGAGTTAGAATGTTGGGGAGCTGGCAGCGGCACGTCGTTGCTCGGTGGTTCTCTCCGGGTACTCCGGCTTCCTCCACCCGTAAAACTGTCACCGACACGATATGACCTTGTCTGTTAAAGTGTCGTTAAACCTTAATAAATAAATAAATAAATCTAACTTTAGAATGTACACTCGTTATTTATGTTAGCTGTGTTCACGGAAAAGTTACTATATAAACTACAAATGAATTGTGAGAACAAACAGCTGAGGTATGCACTCCTGAGATTCATAAAGGAGATTGTGTAGCATTTACCACAGAAAAATATAAAAGACAAGAGGATGACCAGTTCCGCTTAATGTACGGAAGTTGAAGTTATTTTCCCGTTAATATGGTGATGTATGAGAGGATTCAACGAGATCGTTCCATGGAGGTTCCTGTCATAAGCCGTGTTTTGGAAGCTGTTTATTTATTGAGTTTTTTAAATACATTTTCAATAGCCGGGTTCATATCGTGTGAGACACGTTTACGGGTGGAGGAAGCCAGTGTACCGGGAGAGAACCACCGAGCACAAGAAGGGTCACCATCGTTTAACGGCATGTGTACAAGTCAAGGAGTTAAGAGTTATTGCGCAAAATTTCTGTATTCTGCCTGTAAAGACCTTATGTTAAAATTTTATGTGTTCTTATAACGGTAGAAAGCAGCCAATATTGTGAAGTTTATGAACGGCAAATACGCGGATACTAGATCGGCTTATGTCAATTTATCTTTTGAATGTGTTGGGATAATTAGCGATAGCCCAGTTGTGTTTCAAATCTACAAACCTTTAAATAAAGTAAAATTAGTACATGCTAGCTTAGGCAAATAGGCCATTATCTGTTAGGTCCGATTTCATTTTATAACGAGATAATGTTGTCTGTAAAACCACATGGGATTTATACCGGTCAGAGTCGAATCGTGTGAGGGGGACAGTTATTTTCCTTAATGAAGAAGTGCAAGGATCACCAAGCGCCCATAAATGTCGTCCGTTATGACCAGGAATGTCATAAAACAAATTATGTCTAGTAAAATTTATCTGGCACTCTATGGGTTAATAAAAGGGTTACAGAGACAATCATAAGTTCGATAACGAGGGCATCAATCTTTACAAATGAAGGTCCGTCTCAATGATTCAATAACACGAGATTTTCCCCTCTTTGCGGTCAATAAGACAAAATAAGGTTACATTCATGCAATTCTAATCCTTGCTTTTATAAGCCTATAAATCAAATCACCACTGATTACTGACACTATGTTCAAATACTTTTGTCAATATAATGTCAGTTCTTTGCATATGATGAATAAAATCGTGAATTGCTCATTCAATCTTTTCAAGTAACTGGCTCGTTAGAGTGAAGCTGTGTTAGGGACGTAGGAAAACAAGGGCACGTGCCCCAACCAACTTCTTTTTCACACTAAAAAAGTAAAGTGTTAAAACTGACACTTTCAAGTTGCTAAACCCATTCTAACTCTTAGGGTTTGATTTTAACACTCAAAGTGCAATGCTTTAAGCACTTAGACATTACAATCGTCAGACATCTGAAACTTGAATGGATGGCACTTCCCATGAGTCTAGCATTGGTGGTTCTTCCAGAATCGTCCATAATTTGATTTGCGCTTGGTGGGTACATAATTAAAAGGATACAAGGCAGATGACGCGGATCAGGCTCGAGAGTTCGAGCCTGATCCGCGTCATCTGCGTTGTTTCCTTTTAAGTGTCGCGACATTACACTTATCAAGTGATATTATTGTAACACCTGTCAAGTTCTGGGATATCTACACTTGAACAAAGTGCTAGTTCAGCACTTAGTAAATACAGCACTTCAAGTGTAGTTTTTAACACTTTAGTTTTTAGCGTGTTCCAGAAGAGAGAGAGAGAGCGAGAGAGAGAGAGAGAGAGAGAGAGAGAGAGAGAGAGAGAGAGAGAGAGAGAGAGATGGGGGGGGGGGTGGGGGAGTTAGGTCAACATGACTTGGTGTGTGGGAGGGGGAGCTCACAACTTAAATACAGTTCCAGTGATTGAGAATTATCTGAATGTTTGCTGAAAATATGAACTACGTATCTTCGCGGGTCATTACTTTAGATTGTTTCAGACGACTCAGTCTGTGATTTATGATTTTGCCTTTTAAACAGGCATGCTTAATTCACATTCAGCTCTTGACATACTAAAAAAAGCGCCACACGTGATGTCAGTAAATAACGAAATGACGTTTCCCATGAATGAACAATTATTTGGGTTAGAAAGATTTTGTAAACGCGTAACTACTGTTGCTAGCTCACCTGATCTAGTATACGAGATTTGTTCTCGGATATTTAGGGTAACTTCAGCCACAGATGGTTTTGATAAAATTCCCTCTGTTTTACAGTCCTCATCAAAGGGCGATTGCAGACTTCCGGGAATCACTGAAATCCGTCTATGCCAGTTTAGTTGTAGACATGCATTCAAACATGCTCTGCACGGCACAACCTTCATTTTGGTGTATAATATGCCTTTGCTATTCTAAGTTAGTCGAAATTCAGAATCGAAATGTTTTGCCCAAAATATGTCAACCTTACTTCGATATTGCCTGAAAGGAGATGAGCTATTCTGCGTACACCCACCCCCACCCCACCGATAAGGTGGATATTACGTCGTAGTTGTGGATTATAGAACTCTCTCTATACATGCAGCGCCGCGTAATAGACTTTATCAAAATCTTCTATATTAACCCTTTACCTAACCTGAAAAGCAGACGACACTTGCAAAAATAATTCTTGAATAACTAATTTTTTTCATTTTGTGTCTCAAAAACATAGGTTATGACCCCTCGTTGGAACGAGCTCGTCGAGCTCGTTCCAACGAGGGGTCATAACCTATGTTTTTGAGACAAAAAATGAAAAAAATAATGAAAATTAATTGGCGATTTTTGAGAATAGCGCTGACCGGTTTTGGCCGTTACGTTAGGTAAAGGGTTAAAAACGAATGCCTGCTCATGTGACCGTTATTTACTAAACAATAAACACTCGTGAAGCAAAGTGAAGGAACAATGATGAACAGTACCGTTAATCGCTTCATATTTCTCTTTTTCCGAACGTCTTACTCACATTTGAAGACTCCTAAATGACTGTCACTGCAATACTTCATTTCGGCATCAATATCTAACAATTTGTTTTGCTTTTATCAACTATGAGATGACATTTGCAAAGCAACTAAAATGCGAAATTCGATTCAGACTACACGCAGTCACATGTCAATGTGTTCTTTACATACAGTTTCGTTTCAAATCAGATTTACCTTGTTATAATTACATTGTTGATGTTATTTTTCGTTTTGGGTCCAAATACTCAATTCCCATTGGTCAGCTGGGTGAAAACGTTATGACCAAACGTAATTCATTTTCCAATGAATACATTTGGTCGAACTTTGACCCGCATTTACGGTAGAGCGCAGTTGATAGAATGTAATTCGGGCGGTGTTTGGGCGGGTGTTTAACTTTTAGCGCCTCTCGCAGTGATCAACTCCGCTGGTGTTTCTTTGGTGATATTTCCGAACTGTGGCATAAAGCCCGTTACTAAAATACTCGTTTCCATTTCTAAAGTTGAGAAAATTAAAGCTTATTTGTCTTTGGGATATCATTTAGACGGAACAAAGGCCTGCGCTAGTTCTTGATAACAACGACTGAAAGCCGTATGATTTTCAACAGCGGCGAATGACGATTCCTGGGGGGAAAAAGTAGTTTAAACAGTTACGGAATGTAATTATAAGAAATGAATGAAATTGTTATAATCTTTATTGGAGTATGAACGTGTGGAAATGGGTACAAATTTGTACGTTCATACTTCAATAAAGATTATAAAAATTGCATTCAATTTTTAAATTAATATTATGATTAATAGTTACTATCAAAATTAATTTGAAAATAAATGGTCAAGAGTTTTATATACCAAGACCTATTTACTCCGAGGCGCCGAGTTCCGAGTTCACGTCATCCATTTTCTGACAAGTATTGTGCATTGCTGATGTTCCACGTGCGATTTGGGTACAACCCGGTGCTTCATTAATTAAAATTTTGTCGATGATGATTTTTGTTACCTGGTAAACGCATGCGTGGACATCACTGCCCACATGTGAATTGATTGATTGCTTGATTTCTTTATTTTGCAGTATACATGACACAAATAGAAATGATACATTACTTATTTATTTATTGGTGTTTTGAGGTCACATATTTCTGCACAATGGCTAACCATGACTGTGACAGTTTTACGGGTGGAGGAAGCCAGAGTACCCGGAGAGAACCACCGAACAACGGCGAGCAACTGTCAGCTCCCCAACATACTAACTCCACACAAGCAGGATTAGCATTGGTTGAAGACAAGTGCACCATCGACGTGCAGTACGCCTTAGTACACAACGCCACCGTGCCTCCACGCGGGCAATGGAGATGAAGTGTCTCGCCCAAGGACACAACGCGGTTGCCGCAGGCGGGATTCGAACCGAGGACCTCTCGGCTTGCAGCCTGCACCTCTACCTACTGAGCCACCGCGCTCCCAATTCACGTCAACAATTTTCTGACAATTATTGTGCATTGCTGATGTTCCACGTGCGATTTGATTTTTACACAAAGGTCACGTGAGGGGGCATACTTCATCAGAATGAAAGATGCTGATATCCTCTATCCCGTCAATAACTAATGTATCTGTTGTTAAAAATTATATACCTTTCTTTCCCGCGAGAATACGAATATGTATGCATAGTGAGAAGCGATGGTGTGTTCAGAACAGCCGCCTTTGACTGATCACTTTGCACGGGTAGGCAATATTTCCACGGGCGCAATAATATTAGACTCCAAATAAATCATCAAAAATTTAATTAATGAAGCACCGGGTACAACCCGGTGCTTCATTAATTCAAATTTTGCCGATGATGATTTTTGTTACCTGGTAAACGCATGCGTGGACATCACTGCCCACGTGTGAATTGATTGATTGGTTGATTTCTTTATTTTGCAACATACATGACACAAATAGAAATGATACATTATTTATTTATTTATTTATTTATTGGTGTTTTAAGGTCACATATTTCTGCACAATGGCTAACCATGACCGTGACAGTTTTACGGGTGGAGGAAGCCGGAGTACCCGGAGAGAACCACCGAGCAACGGCGAACAACTGTCAGCTCCCCAACATACTAACTCCACACAAGCAGGGTTAGCATTTGTTGAAGACAGGTGCACCAGCGACGTGCAGTACGCCTTAGTACACAACGCCATCGTGCCCCCACGTGGGCAATGGGGGTGAAGTGTCTTGCCCAAGGACACAACGCGGTTGCCGCAGGTGGGATTCGAACCGAGGACCTCTCGGCTTGCAGCCTTGTTACAACCGATAATGTTACAACGCCGCATAATGTTATTGATTGATTGGTTGATTTCTTTATTTTTCAGGAAACATGGCACAAATAGAAATGATACATACGAGTATGACTGTACTGTAGCTACCCTAGTTTGTAAATATACTTATGTTGTTTGCACAAATCGATAGTTTTTTTCTATTTGGGATCGAGGCTGTGAGACCAAGACCACTATTAGTGATGCAATGCATCGCCGGGGGCCACCATGGCACTCAACGATACTCTGTGTCGCTCCTTTTTATCAGGGAAGATTGTGAGAGGATGTCGTATTTTTAACACCGACAGCTTTTTAAAAACATGAAAGGCGTAATCTGCCTGACTCCATCTGGCAGCTGGCAATTCTCTTTTGAGTGAAGGAACGACCCAAGCTCTCAGGTCACCAATCTAATTCTGTAAGATATTCGACGCTGTTATGGCCCAGAATCAGTCTACCTTCCAAATAAGCCATCGACTATGTTTAGATTCATTCGTCTGGAATATTTCAGGTGGATGAGAAAATGAACCTATGGTTCGCTTTTGAAACCAGCTACTATATTCCGGACGATTGGATCTGAACAAATTTAACAAATACTCATTTTCCGTGAATCAAAGCTAGAAATGTTACTTAATCGAGATTTGCGTTGATTCACATTTTGATGACATTACAATCAGAAATGAAGACTCACCTCAACCGTAGTGTTATGATTATGGCGAACAGTTCCTCAAATTAGTTTAATATCTTGACGTTTTCAAGAGGGATTAAATACTTATTGCCTGGAATATTTATCACTGGAGCAGAAAACAAGCTGTATATCGAAAGGGAAAGCACATCAAATTACATCATGGGCCATGTGCGTGCAAATTTCCTCACAAACAAACTGGGTAAACAAACAGCCCATGACGGCATCGATTTCCTAACAGAATTAGACTCATGGCCTGAGAGCTTGCGAACGATTGTGTAAGTAAAAATAACTTCCGAATTTTCTGACACAACCAGTGGTAACTCCCTTCTTCCTCTATGCTGCAGGAAGATATCATAGTTTATTTGCACCATCTGTTTAAGGTTCAGCACAAGAAAATATTTCCAATTCTTCTCTGTTTTTCTTGTATTCTAAACTTGACTTTATAACTGTGCTGCGGTCATGATAAACTAAACTAAAATAAGTAAAGAAATAAGAAGATAAATGTTCTTTTTCTCTCCAACCAGAGGCGGACTGGCTGTATGGGCCACCGAGAAATTTTCCGGTGGGACCCCCTTTGGACGCCCCCAATCCCCCCCCCCCCCCAAAAAAAAAAAAAATTTACGCAGCCCAACACCTGTTGGCGCATGAAATTTCGTGAAAATGATCAAAGTGCGAAATGGATCTGATTGCATAGACTGACTGTTTATCGAAATGCCTTCTATGTGGACTGTCAAGGGCATTTCGATATACCAGCATCCAGTCTGCCATTGATCGGTTGGATGCAAGGAAACAACGTTCTTGCGGTGCGAAACATCTAAATTGTCTCCCATTGGGCCAAACTATATGGTCGGCCTGATGAGTCCGGGGCCTCCCTTTTGTGGAACCATTTTTGCCAAATGAGCGACGAAGATTATACAAAGATGCCATCGAAAATGCCCTCTCTGTGGACTATATGTGGACTGCCACTGATCGTTCAATGCAAGGAAGCAGCGTTCTTTCGTTCGAAAAATCCAAATTTTGACTGGGTCCTTTAAAGTAACCATACTTTTCAATATAGCATTTCTTGACGTTTGTGGCTTTTATCATTTTCTTGTCATAATTCTCCTCCACGTGTAATTCATGTCCTCATGTAATATTTTGGTATTTAATTACGCCCCAATATATTTTAAATCTGGTGAATATAGTTTTCATACCTCATCTGAAGCTTTACAAAATTAATACGAGCTACTCCAAATTAGAAAACGTCAAAA
Organism: Pictodentalium vernedei; assembly: GCA_031216915.1. NCBI lineage: Eukaryota > Metazoa > Mollusca > Scaphopoda > Dentaliida > Dentaliidae > Pictodentalium > Pictodentalium vernedei. The sequence goes on along the minus strand of CM062292.1, from coordinate 121,533,922 downwards.
TTTGTTCGATGCACCAAACCACAATTAGTTCCACATAGAAGAAAAACTGGTTCTAAAATTTATTTCCGAGATGAAACCTCGAATCTAAACAGTGGGTTCTGTATTAACCAAAACTTGCTATTTGCTGAAACCAAACCTGGTTCTATAACCTCTCCCTGAGATGGAAATGGAATCTAAACAGTGGTTTTGTGTTCATTAGTTCTATTTTGAACCTAAACTGGATCTATATATGGAACCAAATTTGCTTGTAAACCTTGTCCTTGATGGAAGCAACATATACGCTGTGGTTCCATATTAACCCCCCAAAATTGGTTCTATGTTTCAAGCCTGTTCCATATAGAGTATCAGTTTTTCATCTGCGGCAACCGCGTTGTGTCCTTGGGCAAGCCACTTCACCCCATTGCCCATGTGGGAGCACGGTGACGCTGTGCACTAATGCGTACTGCACGTCGATGGTGCACCTGTCTTCAACCAATGCTAACCCTGCTTGTGTGGAGTTAGTATGTTGGGGAGCTGACAGTTGCTCGGTGGTTCTCTCCGGGTACTCCGGCTTCATCCACCCGTAAAACTGTCGTGGTCATGATTAGCCATTTTGCAGAAATATGTGACCTTAAACACCAATAAATAAATAATAATAGTATCAGTTTTTGATTCCATCTAGACAAAGAGCGAGTTTAATCTCAGGGACAAGGTTCAGAACCAGTTTTGATTCAATATACAACTATTTTTACAGTGCAGCGAGTCGGGGTCGAAACTACAACGTTTCGATCCGATGGTAAGGATACTTACTCCTAATTGCCCAAGTTGGAGTACAGTAGCGTAGTGTGCTAAAGCATATTACACGCTAAAAACTAAAGTGTTAAAAACTACACTTGAAGTGCTGTATTTAACACTTACTAAGTGCTGAACTAGCACTTTGTTCAAGTGTAGATATCCCAGAACTTGACAGGTGTTACAATAATACCACTTGACAAGTGTAATGTCGCGACACTTAAAGGGAAACAACACAAATGACGCGGATCAGGCTCGAATTCTCGAGCCTGATCCGCGTCATCTGCGTTCTGTCCTTTTAATTATGTACCCACCAAGCGCAAATCAAATTATGGACGATTCTGGATAACCACCAATGCTAGACACATGGGAAGTGTCATCCATTCAAGTTTCAGATGTCTGACGATTGTAATGTCTAAGTGCTTAAAGCATTGCACTTTGAGTGTTAAAATCAAACCCTAAGAGTTAGAATGGGTTTAACACTGAAAGTGTCAGTTTTCACACTTCAGTTTTTAGTGTGTACACGTCGTTGGAACTCCTTCAACCGCTATTCACTCTGCTTGTTCGAGATTAGTACGTTGTAGAGTACAACAGTTACACGCCGTCGCTTAGTGGTTCTCTTTGGGTACTCTGGCTTCCTCCACCCATAAAATATCTCGACACGATATGACTCGGGCTGTTGAATGTGTCCATCAAAAACGGTAAGTTCTGTCCATTAAGAGGAAATGTTGAGACGGTATATATTTGCGGACAAAATAAAATTCCAGAGATATTCTATTTCGCCATTTCCTCAACTGATTTAATTTGGCAAAACAGTAATAAACTACCCAGGCGGTTTGAGGATATATGGAAATCAATCGTTTTTCAACATGGACGATTAAATTAAACAAAATCTGGAATCGAAAAGTTGTCCGGAGAAGATATAGCTTGAACACGGACACTTCAACTATAATGTCTTTCGTCTATTAATTTCAGACGACTACACTTAAGGGGTCGTACAACATAACTTTTGATATTTTTTTGAAAATTTCAACAATGCCCTAAATACGAATTAAAGCCGTGAATAGTGACATATTATACACCAAAATAATGACAAAAGTACCCAAAACCTGAATTTATCCACCTTTTCAAAAAATGTTCTTATATTTTTGCTTTTGATGACAAAGATATTGCCAACCGCATATGTAACCGACAAGAATAATAAGGAATGGATCGGTAATTCTCTAATGTTTGAGTTGTAAATAAAAGACTCCACTCTCCAAAAAATATAAGTTCTCTTTAGAACCAAAACTGGTTCTAATCTTGTCCCTGAGATGGAACCAGTTCTGTTTAAACAGTATTTATTTCAAATCAAATAAATTTACCAAGATTAGCATTCACTTTTAACAGAATATTACATGAACTGAAGTAGATTCAGCAGTAAACTTGGAGCTTAATCAAAGCAGTCGCCAAACATTTTGAAACAAAGGAGATATGAACAGTTGGCATATCGGACCAGTTTTGGTTCTGTACAGAACCAAAACTGGTTCGATATGCCAACTGTTCATATCTCCTTTGCTCAATAATAATTTGAGACAACCTCGTATAAGCTCTAAACTTACGACTGAAACCACCTTAATTTATGTTTAATTCTGTTAATATTTAATGTTAATCTTTATAAATTTATGTGATTTGAAATAAATGCTGTTTAAACAGAACTGGTTCCATCTCAGGGACAAGATTTGAACCAGTTTTGGTTCTAAAGAGAACCTATATTTTTTGCAGTGCATACTCGGATACTATCTTCATCATTTCATCACTGACGCGTTGAAAACTCTCAGAGAAAAATGAACGACCACGAAATATAGATTGTGTTGAGACGACATCCTTGTTTCTTGGGCCAAGTTGGGAAACACTTTGATCTCCTAAGATCTGAAATCTGCAAACATTTCATTGCTGTTTTTTTTAATCTGTGAGGTAATGCAATGTGTAACATACGATACACTCGTAGGAAAATATTCAACTGACAATGTGATAATTGCGACATACAGTCCTTAGAAACAATGTTGAACCCGGAGACTGTTGAAACTTACGCAAGCTTCAGCAAGGGATTAATACGCCACCGATTCGAAGTACTATTTTTTGGTTGTTGTCGATGAGCAAAACATAAAAGTGGAAAATTATATTTGAAAACAAAAATATATTCACATCAACATACATTGCAGTCCTCACAATTGAATATTTACATAAAAATAATTTGGCTTTAGCCGAACTATTTTTGTGACGTAAAGAAGGCTTGGTGAAGTCTGCTAGTCAAATAAAAAGACCAAAGTCAAGGACTGAATGCCAAAGTTCCAGAAAGTTCTTTTTCTGTTCACTAAATATAGCGAAATTTAGTGCCATCGTAAATTTAAATTTCTTCCCTGCACAACCACATTGTGTGTAAGATGGATCAACGTCGATTTGGATCGCCGTTGGCACCAAAAGGCTTCAAAAATCTATGTGTATTGACAATCTGTAGACAGAAATAGCGTGAAGCTTCCCGGTGGACAAAATCACACGAATTACCGAAACGAGACCACAAGGTCGCATAAGTTTTTAGATAAATTAATTTATTAACCAACATATTTGCGATATTGTTCAGTCATGCAATTCACTATCTATAAAAATTAGCATTGGTAAGCAGATCAGTTATTAATGTTCTTAACCCTTTACCTAACGTTACGGCCAAAACCGGCCAGCGCTATTCTCAAAAATCGCCAATTAATTTTCATTATTTTTTTCATTTTTTGTCTCAAAAACATAGGTTATGACCCCTCGTTGAAACGAGCTCGTTGAGCTCGTTCCAACGAGGGGTCATAGCCTATGTCTTTGAGACAAAAAATGAAAAAAATTAGTTATTCAAGAATTATTTTTGCAAGTGTAGTCTGCTTTTCAGGTTAGGTAAAGAGTTAAAATCTTGCGAGTAAGCAACAGTCAAGCCTCCCCAAACAGCAACTACACAAGGGCGATAGTTTCAAAACAAATGAAGCATATCAAACCATTTACATAAACGAATTAGAATTCATGCTTTCTAGCTTAGCGAAGCCCATTCATGTAAGTATTTGGCATGCAGGGTATGCCATTTTTGTTGTTTGGGCCATACTTGAGCATTCGCATGCCATTCGTGGCAGCTTTCTTTGCTCATGTGAACTCAGAATTTGTCACAGATAATACCAAAAGAGGAAGTCTGGTAGTTTTCCCTTTTTTCGTGTATCAATCCCATCTTTGTTTTTACCAATCTGACACAGATCTCATGTAATATGGCACAAAATTGTGGGGGGGTATGGTCACAGCAGGCGGACAAAATCCACACTGGAATTCTTCATTTTACATTGATGCACTCTTTCATGACTCCATACTTGTTCTTGTGAACTGTGTGATTTTACCCTTGGTGAACTTCATAAAAGGTAAACAAACACAAGAAACATGACATCCCTTGTGAAATTTAGGCATCCTAAATTACAGTTTGTCTTGCTGTCCATTTCTTGCAGGTGTGAGGAAATGGTTTCATCGAGTCTGTGCTAGAAGGAGTGCAGAATTTTACTTTTCAGTAAATTTAAGGTATTTTATTGTATAAAATCTGGTCTCTTACTTATGCCAAAGCAGGCAGTGCATTCTACAACATGTTAACGATTCCATGGCAAATATTAGTTTCCAAAACATATATGTTTCATTCCAAAAAAATTGATATATAATTTATTGGGGTTATTCCTTTCTGGCCTTTTCTGGACTTTGGAGAAAATTACCTGAAATTTGCCCAAAGTTAGGTTGGATGTCCCTTCAGAGCAGTTATCGTTGTTACTGTAACATTTACGGTGACTGGAATGCAACGAGTTCCAGTACTTCACATATGTTTAATGGTAATTTCGGATGCGTGGTGGCTTATTGGTTGAATAATTCGACATTAGATCGAAAGGTCGTAGTTTTGATCCCGATCCGCATCATCTGCGTTGTGTTCTTAGGCAAGACACTTAATCCCATTACCTACGTAGAAGCAGGGGTAGAATAGTGAGCTAAAGCGCACTGCACAACGATGGTACACGTACCTTCAATCGTTCTCTGCTTGTGTGAGAATAGTTAGTTGGAGAGTACGACAGGTACGACTCGCTGTTCGGTGGTTCTCTTTGGGTACACTGGTTTCCTCCTCCTGTAACACTGTCTGACGGGGAGCGCGGTGGCTCAGTAGGTAGAGGTGCAGACTGCAAGCCGAGAGGTCCTCGGTTCGACTCCCACCTGCGGCAACCGCGTTGTGTCCTTGGGCAAGACACTTCATCTCCATTGCCCGTGTGGGGGCACGATGACGCCGTTTTACTAAGGCGTACTGCACGTCGATGGTACGCATGTCTTCAACCAATCTAACCCTGCCTGTGCTGCAGTGCGGAGTTATGATGTTGGGGAGCTGGCAGCTGCTCGTCGTTGCTCGGTAGTTCTCTCCGGGTACTTCGGCTTCCCCCACCCGTAAAACTGTCACGGTCATGATTAGCCATTGTGCATAAATATGTGACCTTAAACATCAATAAATAAATATAAATAAATAAATAAATAAATAACACTGTCTGACACGATATGAACCTTGACCGTTGAAAATGTCATTGAACACACTCTAAAATCTGTTGTTTCACAAATTAACCCACATCAACTGGGTTTAAATATTATGAACCCAGCTAGGTTCATATTCACTCAACCCAGTTGAATTAGGTTGGTTTTTAACACAACTGATTTTAGAGTGTAAATAAACAAACAAATAAATAAATGAGGCAATTTGAAAGTGCTGTCCATTGAGGATAAATGTTGAGTAGTTGTATTCTTGTAAGTTATCGTTTATAATAAATCCCGGACGTCCCAGTAAATCACACTTTGGAAAGTAATAAACGGAAATAATACAGTGATGCCATTGCAAAGAATTTATATATCAACTACTCTTTTTCGAGCAAAGCAAATATATCGTTGCGTTCAGAATGTTCTGTTTCTTTTTCAAGAGATGAAGGTCACGGGGAAAGGTCAATAGAAAAGATAAAACTTATACCCCCATTACCAGACAAATATTGATATTTTATATTGCATATACGTATTTCTCTCGTATATATAGAAAAAAATTCTACTTTTTTGTACAAGGGCTCTTAAAAACTCAGTCAAATCAATTACTAGCATCACTCCTACATGTCAATTGAACAGCTTGTTAAAAGATACAATCGAACAGATGTTTTTTTCAACAAAGACTTTTTTGCTGTAAGTGCCAATTGGGAAGCTGAGTGTTCTAAAAAATGAATGAAGTCACTTTTTCACTGGCAAATCGTTATACAAGAGCTTATATTTGAAAAGCTCGTAGATTATAAATACCATGACCTTCAGGTACATAAATAATCCTTGTCGCGGTTCATACATGAGAAAGCCTCCAATACAACTGAGATCCAATTGCTCCCTCCTCTCTGCCCTTCTCTTCCGAACTGCCCAATGATATATCTTACCTTCCCCTTCTAAATTGCCATAATAAACAAATTAGCCCTGGCCCTAATGTCTCTCATTAGGCCTTCATTTTCCCATCACATTTCACCATTAACACAACCACCACCCCAAAGTGTCACCTAGTCTTAAAATCCCGATTTTTCTTTATTCAGCAATCCGCTCAAATACTTCTTTTGATCTGACTCCAACTCCCTAATTTCGATTGTAGTTCATCATGACTTTTTCCCTGACCGTCGACTTTTTTTCTAGAGCATCCACAGCATACACCAGCCGAACTCGGTTATTATATATGATTTGGCGATCTTGTGCACCTTTGTTCCATTGGAAAAAAGGTAATCGGCATCAGTCATTGATCTTCATACAAGTGGATTGCTGGAACGCGTGTTGGTCACAAATAGAATAATCTCTCACCAGTCGCCACATTAGGGTGCGGGGGGGGGGGGGGAGGGGGGCATTGGTTATTATAAATACACAATACTCAACAAAACAAATTCTCTAAGGTTTTCAATTTTCCGACACCTCCAAATCGCGATCGCACTTTTTAAAGAATATACTTTGATGTCTGTGAAAAATGGATTATCTCGATCATGTGCACATTTGTCTTTTCACAGACATACAAACTGGAGCCAAAAACTTTTACAATTGAATTTTATAGAATTTTTACCTATATTACTGAATAAAATGAATCATAAGTATTTTAAACGATATGGCAATGTGTAGGGACCGTTGTGGCTCAGTGGTAGACTGTTGGATTTCGATGCTAGAGGTACCGAGTTCCATCCCCATCCGGGACGTCCCGCGTTGTGTCTTTGGGCAAGGCACTACATGGGGGCACGATGACGCCGTGCACTAAGGAGTATTGCACGTCGATGGTGCACATGTCTTCAACCGCTGTAACACTGCTTGAGCGGAGCTTGAACAGAGTTAGAATGTTGAGGAGCTGACAGTTGCTCGTCAATGCTCGGTGGTTCTCTCCGGGTACTCCGGCTTCCTCCACCCGTAAAATTGTCACGGTCACGATTAGCCATTGTGCATAAGTATGTGACCTTAAACACCAATAAATAAATATAACACAAAAGATGTGCAGAGATTGGAAAGTTGACGTGATCGTATATCTCCGCGTTACTACATGTAGAAGTTAACGTTCTAGGCTATCGTTTGATATGATGTTTGATGATATGAATACATGTTACGCTGTGACTATAGCCACAGCGTAACAGCTTTCACGTCATCAGACACCATCGACAGGAGTAGTCAGCACATTGATTGTTTTGAGGCCATCTTGATTTAATCGGGGGGGGGGGGGGGGTGTTGGAGTTGCGAGATTTTTCGCTGACGTTCAAGAAATCCAGTTGTAATGAGATCAGTGATATAAATACGGTGCCAGTGGTAGTACCCGGATTCAGGCGTGGTGGACCTGGAGTTCACCCCCACCCCCACTAAAATTTTCCTAATTTTCTGTCAAGTGCATACGAGTGGTCCTAATAAACTATTATGACCTTATTTTCTTCAGCCAACTTTATTTTAATTTTTTATATTCCTAGTTAATTTTTCCTATTGGCATTCATTTGTTTACACACGTTTACGAGTAGTGATGCAATGCACGAACAGTAATCCAACATCTCATTGATCACCAAGATAACTGCTGATTTATTACCTCCGACATTTTTTCGCGCATTTACAACTCTGCCTGACAATTAATATAATGCGCGCGTCGGTATATTGAATTAACCCTTTGAACTCTAGTGGTATCTTCCATGCCAGTTCACTGGCAGCAATTAGAAAGGTCCATATTCATTATTTGGGGTAGACCAATCAATATTTTCAACGTGCAGCCTCGGGGCTGCACGTTGAAAATATTCATTGGTCTACCCCACACATTTACTGAACAGCCATCCTATTTAATGACGTTATGACGTATCACGCTCCTGACCGGAAAAGCGGCCGCTAGGATTCAAAGGGTTAATATGGGGTCACTGCTGGCCATTATTGTCGGTGTTTTCCTCAGTCCATGGTCACTAGTTATGGCCGTTCTTTGTTTGATCTATCGGGCTGGCGTAATTATATTAGTCAGACGGTTTGTTAGTGACCGAATAGGATACATATTGTGTCAGTTAATTCCATATTGAGCTCGAGCACAGCAGTTTGATTTGAGAGCAATGACATGGAACCTGGTGTGGTATTAAATTTGTAGTTAACAAAGACCTGTGAGAGAAATCCACAAGTCACTTCTTCGTTTATTTACGTATCGCACAGACAGAACAGTGATAATACAAATAATGATGGGTGTGGGTGGGGGAGATGTAGATGAAAATACATCCAACAAGTGACGATGTCTTTCTCAAGTTGAATATTCATGACTAGAACAGTCAAGCTGAGAAGTGTGATCCCACAGCAGCTGAAGACTAGAGGACAGAAAACCCCCACATCAGTTGTGTAACAAGAAAATGCATTTTGGTAGGGAGTAGATTACACTCTCCGACATATTGGGTGCATGAGATGAAATAAGTAGGGTATGGTAGTGAGAACAGGTCATTATGTGATGAGAGATTCCGTGTACACATTGTACACCCACTCCACTACCACCACCCGTATAATAAGTGTTTATCCATCCTTATCTGTAATATACCATCAATATCATTGAATTATCACCACAAAAACATGCAGATAGGGCCCTGCGAAGATTCGAAATTCGACTAGATTGGAAATTCTGTATGCTTCGACTCGATTTGAGTTGCGCTGAGTGGGAAATTTTCAAATTGTCGAGATGTTCTCAAAATCCTACAAGGTGTCTCCTCTTGCATTCTTCTTCTACCACCAGGTCTCTTATTCAGGAGATAGAAGAGGTGTTCAGACAGGGGAGGCCCTGTTCTGTAATTTCCGCCATTTTGATTGACTTGACCAGACAGACGATTTACCGTTGAACACATTACTTGAATGAAGACTGACACTAATTACTATAGTTGCTAGAAGGGACAATATCAACAAGATGAAGTGCTGTGACATTCGATTCGAATATTCTGCTTGATTCGATTCACGATTCGATTCGATACGAAATTTTGAATTCTCGGGGCCCTACATGCAGAATAGACGTTTCACACGGCAAGCAAGTTAGACCAACAGCTTGTAAGAAATACCTATGGTTCGCTTTTCCGAACAACTGAAATATTCCAGACGATTGAAAGTGACAAATTTCATCTAGGCTCAATTTCCATGAATCAAAGCTAGAAATGTTGCTCAATCGAGACTTGATTTGATCGAAGAGTTTGATGACATTACCATCGGGAATGAAGACTCATCACTGCTTTAGTTTTGTGATAACGCCGTGCAGTTCCACAATTTATGTATCTTGATATTTGGAAGGGAAATTAAATACTTATTGATTGGAATATCTATAACAGCGGCAGGAAAGAATAACTGCATATCTTTGTCAGTAAAGGCACATCAAATTATATCAAGCATCGTCTGAGCGCAAATGTCCATAGAAAGTGGGTAAACAAACGGCCCATAACTGCGTTGAGTTCCGAGTGGAATCAGACTGATGGTCAGAGAGCTTGATGTAATAACTCAAAAATCTTGTATACGCTTTGCAAGAAATTCAAGGTTGCAATAGCCTATATATGATCAAAACGCCCCCAGTGTTTTTTCCTCAACATTTCGAGGAGCATAAGAGATGGGAGATTAGCCGAGTGGTTCAATATATGTTGAATTTGGAACCCTCAATAAAAAATGTCTGTTTTTAGAAAAGACTTTAATTTATCTTTGCACTGGCTGTCCACTCAAAATTGTGAGAGTTAAAACAATAGGTGGGGGAGACACGTAAAATTTGTCTTTTCAGTATAGGGTGAAACTGGACGGTAGTAGGTGAATCGTCAATTTGGAGCACAGGAAACTCACGCTAACATACATTTTTCCGATTCACTTTTTTCATGAGATGATATACCAAATGGACACAGGACTGTTTTCCACAAAATGAGCTTGATGAGCTGAGGAGATAGGAAAACGTTAACACTGTCGCAAATGAAAATAATTTAGTGTATTGTAACCTCAAGCATTACGTCTCAACCCAATGAACTTCTGGGTGAAGGGATCTCGCAACAACCCTCTTTTCTACCCCACTGTTCGTGAATCGAAACGCGTAGAATATTCGAGACGATGTCGAGTCGAATCTCGAAACTTTACATCACCCGAGTACTCAACTAAGCTGAGGAGATAGGAAAATGTTAAAACTCTCGCCAGTGAAAATCATTTAGTGTATTGTAACCTCAAGCATTACTTCAGCCACTGAACATCTGGATGAACTGCTCTCGTACCATCCACCCCTCCTACTTACCCTACTATGCATGTACGTGAATCGAAATGAACAGAATATGCGCGACGATATCGAATCGAATCACGAAACTTTACATCATCTCAACTAACCTTTAAATGCGACAGAATTCCAATGATTCGGTTAACAAAGGCAATCCAGACATAAAGGTTTCCACATTTTCTCTCATGGAGGTCAGGCGGATTATGATTGATTATACACGAGAGTAGGTTTGATTTTCCATTTTTCTTAGTTTTGTAATCAAAGAAAGTAGGGTGCGTCATAGCAGCAATCTCGATTCGATAAAAGATAAGGAGAATATCGTAAAAAAATCTTTGATAAAACAATTTATTGAGTTGTTTGCTAAACCACTTCGATCGAATTAATATTTAGTCTTCAGAGAACTCGACTAATTGAAGACACTCGTGGGAGGTACGATATCATGGTGTAAGCTTCCTGAATTCTCGTAAATAATCATTTTGGGCCTTCAAAATATGGCTTACAACCCCACAATGGAACGAGCTTGTCGAGCTCGTTCCATTGTAGGGTCGTAAGCAATATTTTGGATGCAAAAATTGAAGAAAACAATTTGAATTTCGAGGTTTGTGAATAAGACTGATCGCATTACCAGTTACGGCAGGTAAATGGTTAATCCTTCATTCGCACTAACAAAAAACCCAGTTAAATGCGATCGCATCTCGTGATACATGTTTAAATGTTTTCGAGTTGGTGATTTCGACAACACCTCAACCATATACTATTTATTTATTACTTTCCAAAGTGTGATTTACTGGGATTCCCTGGTTTGATTATAAACGATAACTTCACAAGTGAATTATGCAATCAACAAATGTGTCATGTATCCGTGCGCGCAAACGAAGATGCTTTGCCGTGGGTGTAATGGGGACTTCATTGTTTTTTTAATTTTTTTTAACCCTTTATCTGACATGAAAATCAGACGACACTTGCAAAAGAAATTCTTGAATAACTATTATTTTCATTTTTTGTCTCAAAAACATAGGTTATGACTCCTCATTGCAACGAGCTCGAGGAGCTCGTTCCAATGAGGCTTCATAACCTATGTTTTAGAGATAAAAAATGAAAAAATAATGAAAATTAATTGGCGAGTTTTGAGTATAAGGCTGGCCGTTTCGTTAGGTAATGAGTTAAATAATATAATTATTGTTAATAATGAAAAGTAATAAACAGAGTAATCGTTTGACTGGACTGGTCACGTGAAATAATTCATTCGAGACGAGGGACTATACTGTAAAACACTCGTGCGCATTCGCGCACTCGTGTTTGTACAACGTCCCTCACCTCTCATGAATTATTTCACGTAACCAGTCCAGTCAAGCGATTACTCTGTTTATTACTTTTCATTATTTACAATAGTTATATTATTTAACTCTTTATCTAACTTAACGGCCAAAACCGGCCAGCGCTATTCTCAAAAATGGCCAATTAAGTTTCATTATTTTTTCATTGTTGGTCTCTAAAACATAGGTTATGACCCCTCTCATTGGAACGAGCGCGTCGAGCTCATTCCAATGAGGGTTCATAACCTATGTTTTGGAGACAAAAAATGAAAATAATAGTTTGCAAGTGTCGTCTGGTTTTCATGTTAGGCAAAGAGTTAAAAAAAACAAAAAGAAAACAATGAAGTCCCCATTACACACACGGCAAAGCGTCTTCGTTTGCACGCACGGATACATGACCCAATTGTTGATTGCATAATTCACTTGAGAAGTTATCGTTTATAATCAAACCCGAAAATCCCAGTAAATCACACTTTGGAAAGTAATAAAAACCTTTCTTTACAATGACATGGAGTTGCTGAAATGGTGGCAACAGTGTACAAGAAAATAATTTCAATTTATTTTTTCCATCAACAAAAATTACCTGCATCCATTCAGTCCTAAACAAACTCGAAAAAACGGTACAGATGTCCTCATGAGTGTAGAAATATTATCCAATGAAAAATTCCATCCTGGGTGGCATCTGTCCTTTTCTGAGGGTAAAAGTGAAGTGACGTCAGTTCAAGACTACGATAGGATCAAGTTGATCGAGGTATCTATCGAACGTTGGCAGGCATTTTATACTTTACAGAAATAAGTAAACTTATAATATAGAAGTGTACATAGGTCGGCTGCCTTATTGGATGTGCTTTGGTCTTTTTGATTTTTCAGACCTAGAATAACATATTGGTGGGGGGGGGGGGGGGGGGAGGGGGAGGGGGCTGCGAAACAATGTCGCGTCTTTCTTCCAGTATCTCTGATAACTCCAGCCAAACTGTTTTTGAATATGAGCATTCAAAAAACAAGTGCATAACAAAGCTACAGAGTCGGTATGTCAGGACAAGCAATAGAGCGCCCAACGGTGAACCACAAGCTATTAATTATTTGACGTATGCCTCTTCATTCCCTATCAAAACATGGGCACGGGCGAATTCTCCCCATTTGTTCCCGTTCTTCGCTAGTGTGTGTTTATTTCCCAGTCCACGTCTCTCCGTCAGGTGTTTCTCGGTCGGTCGGACTCTTTTAAAAAGTTTTCCTTGAGGGCTCCAAGTGAGTTTTGCCGTGTGATACTTGTATGTGGCCACCCCGGGTATATACTATTCACGTTCTCTTTTTCCTTTTGATCTGGAGGTCTATGGGATCTTGGTTTGGTGATTCCCACAACATGATGTTGCTGATGTTGTTAGGCCAGTAAATCTCAAAGATTCTTCTGAGACACAGGTTTATGGATGCTTGGATTTTCTTTATCGATGTTTGGGTAGTCATCCATGTTTCTGAACCGCAGATATGTACCGATTTCATTTTGGAATCGAAAATCTTAAACTTGGTTGCTTATGTTATCTCCACTGACTTCCAGATTTTTGTAAAGTGCTGAAAACTTCCCCAGTCTCTCCTGTTCTGATTTTTACGTCCTCATCCGATACCACTGTGGTGTTTACAATGCTTTCTAAAATATGAGTGCTGTTACTTTTCCAGGTCAGTCCTGTTGAAATTGGTAGGGGTGTTGTTCCTGTTCTTTACTCTCGCGACCTTTGTCTTTCCTAAGTTCTCATTGAGGACTGCTTTTGTTGGTGTTTGTTCAGCCAATTGGTCTTTCCTTGCGTCTGAGAATAGTTTGGGAAGGTGTAGGCAAGTCATCATCAAAATCCAGCTCATCCAGATGTTCTGTTAGAGTCCATGGAATGTCCAGTTGTCCTGCTGCGCCTGTCTGCTTCATGCTCCAGTCTATTTAAAGCAAAAACAGAAATGGTGACAGCAAACAACCCTGCCACAAACCGGTTTTTCAAACTGAATTTGTTGGAGACGAATCCGCCATGAAGAACTTAACATTTTATTCCATCGAAGATGTTTTTAACAAGGGAAATGGTCCTGGCACTCCAAAGAGTGGTTCTGTCGATACTGTTGAAAGCCTTCTCATGAGCTAAGAAGTTAACAAAGATTGAGGTGATCCATTCTAATGATGTGAAGGATGACTATTTGAGCTGCACATGATCTCCTTCGTCTGAAACGTGCCTGGTTATCTCGAAGTAAGGCGTCTATTACCTCTTTCATTCTGGTCCGGATGATCCGGTTGATGCCACGTCCAGACACTGAAAAGGTTATTATGTCGCGATAAAAATCACAGAGTTTGAGATCTCCTTTCTTTTGGAATTTCGCTATGTATCCTTCCTTCCAGTCTGATGATGCAGCCTCTTCTTCCCAGATGGTTTGTAGGAGTCCAAAAAGCATGTCTGTGGATGTGTTGATATCAGCTTTCAGAGCTTCTGATGGTATATCACCAGGGCACACAGACTTACCGTTTTTCTAGGTTAAAATGGCCTTCCTTATCTCCCCTCTTGTTAGTGGCTCACAATCAATATCAAATTTGGTGACCCGTGGGCTGGAGGTCTGCTGAATCTGTGGGTTGTGATCTATTCAGCAGCTGTTTAAAATGATCTGCTCATATCTTCATTTGATTCTCGGTGGATTTGGGAATATTCCCATTCAGATCCTTGATTTGTGGCCTGATTTGCATGTACTTCCCTGAGAGGAGTCTAGCTTATCATACAATTCCTTCATGTTTCATTGCCCCACTGGGGTTTCTGCTTTCTTTACCAAGTTCTATGTATAGTTCTTTTTGACTTGACCTCTCTGTGTCCCTGCCTTTCTGATTATTGTTCTACTATTGTTGACTTCGTCATTCTTCCTCCTCATGTGTTCTATTATCTGTAGTGTGGAGCTCGTCATCCATGTCTTGTGCAGTTTTTCCCTTCCCATGCATCTCTTTACAAGTTACCTTCCAAATGTTCTTGCCTTGTATCCATTGTTTGTCTATTGTTAAGTCTTGCATATTCCATAGGACATGAAATATGGTACAGGGCTAATGTGGTTTGCCCCCCTAGGTTATTGGTGTTGAACTTTCCTTTTCTTTAGCTTGAGTTGGATTTAGTCCGGAGAAGATGATGATCTGAACCTGCATCTGCCCCATAATTTGACTCTCACATCTAGTAAGGAGAATCAAAAAGCTCTACGGATGATGATGGTCTGTTGTGTGGTCTGGAAATACCCAATGTAGTCTTGTACACATCCTTGTGAAGTAAAGTGGATCCACAAATGATTAGGTTGTTTTCCTAACACAGATCAACTAACCTTTCCCCGTTGTTATTCATCTCTCCCAGTCCGTGTTTTTCCATTATCTTTTCGTATCCGGTGCTATCCCCCCCCCCCCCCAACCTTTCTCTTTCCTACAACCTGTTGCAGTTTGCTACACAATAGATCTTTCACTTTCTCCTCGACGCCGTTGCTAGGTGCATATGAAATGATGGCCCGAAACCTTATCCTTTGTTGCTTTGCCCTGAAGGATATAATCAATCTGGTGCTTATGGGTTCCCAGCTGATGAGTGTTTGCTGTGTCTATTTGGATAGCAGGAGTCTTACTCCCCGTGTGTGAGTTGCTGCATCTTTGCCATGACCCGATTAAAGAACAGGGCCCCTGTCGCCTAACTTGTCCAGATTTCAGCCATCTAGCGTCTGCCAGGCCTAGACGAGCGGCGTTGTACTTCTTCATCTGCATGACGATTGTTGCTGACTTCCCTGCCTCATACGTGGTCCCGATGTTTCAGGCTCCCATGTTGGTTGGCCGCTTAGTGATAAGAGAGCCAGTCTCATTGGCTCCTTCCGGCTTTCCCTGTGAGACGTAAAAGTTTCTCCATTTAGAGAATGTCTTGTTGAGCTCGTTCCAATGAGTCATAAGCTATGTTTTTGACGCAAACAAAATAATTATTCAAGAATTCTGTTGGCAGTTGTCGTTTGCCTTTCGAGTTAGGTAATGGGTTTACAGTTTAAATAGAGTAGAGTTTTGTCTGCAGTCAATCTGCATAACACAGGTACAATGTATGTATCATTAGGGAATCATTGCGTAAAATCCTTTTGACAGGACGCCGGCGTCACTGCCTTTTGCGGTCTTTTCTTATTTGAATGTCAGTGTTTATTGAGACAGATCGCAGTCAAAGTGTTTATTTTACTTACTGAAAAGTGGTATTTATATCTTATCCGACACAAACACATGATTATATTTCAATGATGAGCTCCATCAACCTACTTTTCAAAAGATTCTTCTTTACCTAACATGAAAAGCAGACGGCACTTGCAAAAATAATTCGTGAATAACTATTTTTTTTTCATTTTTTGTCTCAAAAACATAGGTTATGACCCCTCGTTGGAACGAGCTCGACGAGCTCGTTCCAACGAGGGGTCATAACCTATGTTTTTGAGACAAAAAATGAAAAAAATAATGAAAATTAATTGGCGATTTTTGAGAATAGCGCTGGCCCTTTTTGGCCGTTACGTTAGGTAAAGGGTTAAAATACAGCTAGAGCATGTGCGCACATACAAGTCGATCAGAACACATCAAGATCCTCATGTATGACGCATACATCAATATATCTTTATTCTACGTGAAAAAATCCAGAAAGTCGAAGTGAAGAGTTTAAGTTGAAAAAGTTCGTGTTTTTATAACCTCTCTGTTATTGTGAGCAAAATATTGTGCAAAACCGAATGTGATACTGGTAGGACCTCCGCGTGGCGGATGTAATTACTCTTTTCGGGGAGTGTTCTGTTTTCTTGTCCGGTTCCGATTTTCCACAAGACCGGAAAACCGAACTGCAAGACCCAGCAAAAGCCGGCGAAATGGTTTTACTGTTTGTGCAATAGCTGACCAAACTACCTTACTGGGGAGGAAGTGGACTAGTGGCACCCATGGACTCTTGTCACTTAATCTACCAGGCGTCGGAGTGAATACGTACTGTACTTATTGTCACATTTTCTTCCTTTCTGACTCATCCACCGGATGAGTCAGTAAGAGAGAAAATGTGATAATGAGAACACACCCTAATTTGGGTTTTTTATGTCTCAGTAGGCTTACCAGCTCAACCTAGAACCCATAAGAATGATCAAAGGGAAGTTAGGCTGAACCCACTGGAGATATTTGCAGACAGGGCTTTTTGTGAGTGACGTCGTACAAATTATCGCGATTATTTTTCCAAGTTGCGGAGCCTGAAATGTTGAGAGAGAGAGAGAGAGAGAGAGAGAGAGAGAGAGAGAGAGAGAGAGAGAGAGAGAGAGAGTTGGGTGACTGTAATTGAAATTGAAGACAAATGGTTAGCGCAAAGAAATCTTTTGAGTAGTCTAAAGGCATAAAGTAAAGTCATTATTTACGAAATATCTAAATTGCTCATTTTTGAAAACACTGTTGCGCAAGTTGAGGACGAGGTACGCGGAGCTAAAGGGAAAAATTGGAACATACTAACTAATAAAGAGTGTCCAATTAGTAATTTTAGAGTAATGGAAAAAGTGGAGCACTTTATTTTCAAAATATTAGACCCTTAGAATAAGAATGTGGAATTTCAGAAGAATCAGGCAATTGGATGGGAGAAAGAAGGATTGTCAGTTATCTATGTATATTCCAGGCTGTATGGAAATTTATACTAGTTTGAGAACTGATACGCCCGAGGCACACATTTCTGTACACCCTGGAATAAACATAGTTGACGAATTTATTTTCTCACCAGGTTCCTTCACATTGAAGAAAAATTTCAGTTCTGTAGAAGAGAAAAATAACCTATAATATTTTGTTTGAGAGACCTCCACGAGCTCTGTCAAACAAAATATAATGGGCTATAGCTATAGTTAATTTCATGATGTATCACAGATAAATGAATCGATTAATAATATGCACTTCGAAATAATCCTTGAGTACCTTAACACTGATGAGGTATAAATGGACACTCAGACTTTTTTACAATGTGACAAAAGAACAGACGAAAGCCAACAACCACAGTTAAAACTGGAAGTCCTGTCACGAAATGCGCACAAATAGCACGTCGATCTGCGCGTTAATCTACGCGTTATGATCATTGTAAGGCAATCAAATTCTGTGCATATGGCCTGTGCACAACCAATGTTTCAGCTAATGGACCTCCGGGTTACCCGGAGGTCCATTGGCAGAAACATAGCCTTTGTTTGCGATGAGTAACCGGGAGAACCTACAGTGCTTTGGATGCCATTCGATATGACAATTGAGCGCAATTCCTACGCGCAATTAAACCTAGATAAGCGCACAGTTCGTGACAGGACTTCTAGTTTTAACTGTACTGTCCAAATGACATTTAGAAGTAGAAAAAATATATAACTCAACATTAAAATATAGTTCTATTAGTGACCTATTTTTTGTCATGAATAACACAAAATTAAAGATTTTATTTTGATTATTTTTTAAATGAACAGTATTGTTAATTTTAAAACAACTACCATTATCATAAACTTTTTACACCAGGCTAAACTAATGTGTAAATATATCAAGTGTGTGAGGATATTATTTACATCATATCTCTCAGCCAATCAAATCGTTGGATTACAGTCTGTATAATGAACGTGTATATTATGTAATACATGAAGATGGTTAGTATGTTCATAAGTGAAGTGAGAATGAGACAGTGCAGAATGCCATCAAACAATTCGTTTCTGATGGGGGAGAGGAAAGAAGTGGAAGAGGAGAGGGAGTAGTTAGGGGAAGACATGGACAATAGAGGACGTCTCAGCTGATCAGGGCTTTATTTCTATTTCGTTCTATAAGTAAGAGTTTTAAATATGAGTATGTACCATACTGCGGTCGCCGTGGACTGTCACTTTCCACGGGATGGGAAGCATTTCCACGACGCAGGAATATTAGATTCCAAACACCGATTATAGGAATAATCATAAAAAGTTTAATTAATGGATTAAAAAAGCACCGGGTACAACCGGGAGGCATTTGTCATGGCCTTTAATATTAATAATAATAATAATAATAATAATAATAATAATAATAATAATAATAATAATAATAATAACTTATAGCGTGTATATATCATTATTCTGATTCTGGGAAGTTCATGAATAACTTTTGTCTTCCAGCCAAAGCAAATACATGTACTTTTGGCCTTTAATAATACTAATAACTACCTGTAGACTTTTTTATCTTTAAGTCTGTGGATAATATATATCGTCCATTCAAAGCGAGTACGCAAGTTTTTCCAAGTACCAGCTGGATCCCATGGACTATAAGATTACCAGGGTACCCACACAGATACACCGGCTAACTAATATGAGTGACCAAAACAACAACAAAAATAATAAAGAAAGAAAGAATTAATAATAAATAAATAAATAAATAAATAAATAAATAAATAAATAAATAAATAAATAAATAAATAAAAGTGAAAAGTATTATTTTTGTCTGACTCCTGATTTCCAGTGTCAACCTTCCATCTGTTAAGATACACACCACATTGTAGCGTCTGGACATGTAATATTTAAAAATTAAGACATATTTCTTACCGTAATCCAAAACACCGCCAACAGGGTCGAAAGGGGTGGAACCATCTCACAGTGTCCCCGCGCCGCCTTCGGGGCGCCGAAACCTTTCTTCTGCCTGGCCGTAATGTACAGACAGTATCATTTGGTGCCCGGCTACTCAGTGAATAAACAACAATTATTACCACTTTGTAGGGCGTTACATTAACAGGGTTTTACACGAACATTAAAACTACCAAAAGCTCGAACACGTTACGTATTGGCCGTTAATGAATTAGCAACTCAATAACAGCCAAACACGTCCCGTGATTAAGATCCGTTCGATCGATATTTTCCAACATTCCATGTCGCTCGAATTTCGATTCACCGTGACATTGTGTGAACAAGTTTCATTTCGGAGTGATTCCATCATGTCAAGGTGGGATTACATATCTGACTAATGTTTGACTACTTGAAAGTTTCTGAAATTCTCCGTTGACCGGACAGGTAATGGTCAACTGACCATTCGACTATTGTTTGACAGCAGTGCAGACGATAGCTGACGTTTCAGCCGTCGGAACGTGGTGGCTGTGGGGCAGCCACTGCGTTCAGGAAACTGAACTAACGACTGGTGTTCATATTTAAGGTCATTAACCCTTTGAACACCAGAGGCCGTTTTCCAGCCGGGTCAAAAGCTACGTCAAAATGCCATTAAAGGGGATGGTTACAAGGTAAATGCGTGGTGTAGACCATCAATATTTTCAACGTGCAGCCCTAAGGCTGCACGTTGAAAATATTCATTGGTCTAACCCCAAATAATAAATATGGACTCTTCCAATTGCTGCCATTGAACTTACATGGAAGATACCACCAGGGTTCAAAGGGTTAACATAATACCGTGCCATCTGATTTCCACTGCACAATTTTCTTTCAGCCCACTTTCAATTATTTATTGTGCTGTACTGACAGTAGTGATAATAATAGTAATAACGTGACTTTGGAGGGCATTACAGTTTATTAACGGTCCATCTGAAATACTTAACAACCCTCCACCTTATTAACCGCCCGTGGCTGCATCCCTGGCCCCTTATAAGCTGTTGGGTTGTTAATCATTTCCTGTTGGGGCGTTAATAAACCACAATGCTCTCCCAGATCATTTTATTATTATACTGATATTTTCACTTTCAAGCCCAGTAGAAATCTGACAACCCACCAAGCGAAACTATGGTTCATGGACCACAGGATAGACTACCAGTTGGTCCATAGCCTGTGGATCCACTTCTTGCATTCTCAGCTTTCTACTGGTGGCATTTTGAGAATGTAACAAGTAGATCAACAGTCTATGGGCTATGGACGATTTAATATTTAAAGGTTTGGAGATTTTTATGCATATTTGATATGCATTCACAGTCTTCAAGCAGCGACTTTGCAGTTGTTCCTGGGTAAGGCTTAGCTGCCTAGATAGACAGCCAAGTCGTGCCTAGAAACAGCTGCGAAGGTAGTTATAATGTACATTACTAAGATTTCGCGTTGGAGCACCTGCTTTGTTGCAGTCAAAAGTGATCAACTTGTAATTAGCTCCCCCCCCCCCCCCACCTCTTAAGAGTTAATATAAATTCTGAGGCAGCAATAAAGCCCAGAGAAGCCAAAAAATGGTAATGAATACAGTCAATATGACAAGAATAGTTTTCAATCGGGTTGAACAGTAACTAACTTGGCAAGTATGCGATATCCTCAGATTAGGCCAGTCTGAAGATCTGTATTATCTCTTACAACGGTTTATGCTATGCACTCATTGTTCTCAATAACTTTACTGACTGTTAAACTGTTCGCCTTTATTATTTTCTTTATCTGCTATCTTAATTTATTTTTTGTTGCTTTTTGCCTGCAAATACGAAAATAACCGAGATAGTTTCCTGCTTTCTTAATGCACTTCAGTTTGAGAGCGATAATCAAGAAAGCAGTGTAAATTATATGCTATTTTGATAACACAATTTTATCGAGTGGGCAGGTGCATAAACTGTTACATGGAGAAATGATATATAGATTTAGAGCTTTTATCAGGTTAAGTATTTCGCAGTGTGTCATACAGAAATATATATTTATGATGCACTGCATAACAGAACGACATGCACAATAAGTTGGTTTGAAAGTGCCTCGGTGTTTTTTTTTACCCAACGTAACGGCCAAAACCGGCTAGCGCTATTTACAAAAATCACCATCCAATTTTCATTATTTTTTTCAATGACCCCTCATTGGAACGAGCTCGACAAGCTCGTTCCAATGAGAGGTCATAAGCTATGTTTTTGACTGAAAAAATGAAAAAAAATAGTTATTCAAGACTTTTATTTGCAAGTGTCGTCTGCCTTTCGTGTTAAGTAAAGGGTTAACGAACCGAGGACAGTGTGATGATGTATAGTTATGTAGCCTTGAGTAGTAGGACATAGTCTACTCGTGCTTTTTCTCATAGAATCCGCTTATGGACCCCTGACGTGATGTCATACCGCTTTGCATTATGGGTATCACATGGTTGTCATGATAACCTATAGCGTTCTGGAATTCAGCATATACAATTGGTGAGTAATGGCTCTTCAAAATGAATTTCTGATCTTAATTTTCCCGTTTCACTAAATTGAAATATTGACCGTGAGAATGGTCTGGAGTCAGATCGGAGACGAACAACGTGTACCCTTTTATATACTCTTCTCTGTCGATGTTATTTCCCTCGTTCTAGTAACTTTGGTCAGGCCTTTGAAACAATGTAGCATAACATCTCGCTACCACGTTGTGATCAAAACGGGGCTGCATTGGTTTTGCGGGAATGTGTTGTCCATCAACATAGACTGCGAGGTAATTAATGCTGTAAGTTTTTAAGTTGAAGGGATTCTTTGAAATGTTCCCATTGAATGCTGCATTATCCACGCACCCCACCACGATGAGTTTCGGAAATTGTCCAAAAATATATTTTCTGGTGTGATGATTAAAGTTCCCTTTGGCACAAAAAACATTTGTTTTCCACGCAATCGATCAGATATTTCGCTGTTACTTTTTCCAATGGTTTAACATGCGCCACTCTCAGGAATGGGTTGAGTCTTGCCTTTCTCATAAACTGGGATATATATCTTAGATTTTCTTCTTGAACGTTTCCACTTCGGCCATTAAAGCAAATGCATCTTTTGCCCTATTCAATTTAACGTGAAGGCTAACTCCATTGAGTAGTTAACGCGTTTGGAAGAACATGTCCAAGTGTAACCTCCCAGTTATGCCTACAACTTTACAACCAGCAGTAAACTTTTTTTCTCGTGGCGAATCCCTTGTTCGTCAGATCTTCCATGTGTCCCACTGTGTCTTTGTATCAGAGAGTGCCAGTGAGCTGCGACGTTTTAGCAGAGGATTCATAACTCAATAAAGTTTCTATGTCCGCGCTATCGTGGTCAGTGTTGTTGGAAGGCGACACTGATTTCTCAATCAGGCTGATGTCTATTTGGCTGAAATCGAGAATTCATTCATAAATTGACAGGACCCCACCTTGGCGTCACTTATGGTAGAATCACCACCAGACGATGCGATAAGTTTGCGCCAAGTTCAGGTAGTCGTCCCCAGATCCAGAAATTATGAACTGTATCGTCCACAGTTCTCTGGTAGCCAAACGCCGATGTTCTATCCACTGACCAATGTTCTACACTCGCCTATGTTGGTGGTATCGAAAACAAGTTCAGTTCACAGTTTACACTCTCACAAGATTTTTCGTTAATCAAGAACATTATGCACCTAGTACGCCCTGTGTCTTCACCATTCACCTTCGTTGCTATGATTTTCTGGCACCGCGAGGTGGCGCTGGCTATTTTATACCTCTCCGGCTGGGCGACTCAAAGCGCCGACGCTTGCATGTTTAAGTCTCGAGCTGCCCGTTTCACATTTTTACCTTTGATGACATCTCCAGCAAATGATATTCCTTTTTTTCAATAACAGTCTACCCACGGTTTTGGTCATTGTTTTCTATAACGGTAGAACGGCGTTCCTAAGTCCTCCAAGTATTCTACCTAATCCACGTACCATCTGAGCTACCGAAAACGCTTGCAGACCACTACCAGACTGTTTCGTGTAATAGTCTTCGTATAATTTGGCATTACAGTAGTAAGGCATTTTCCCTTTAAACAAAATGCAGAGATCTGCGCTTTCTGAAATGCAGTACCTCGGTCACCTTGCCAAATTCAAATGGCACTTTGGCTCCACGTCGTCCCTAACATACACCTGCACGGCGCTGAAGTTCTTCCTTTCAACCGGTACGTAGCACACATTCTGAAACGTTTTGGAGATGATGCCCCCATATTTTCCTCTCACGGGTACGATACGAAGGAAAGGTGCTATCGTATTCCCCACGACTTGGTCACAAACCAAGTCACAATAGACACAGAGTTAATAGATTGATTGGTGAACATCAGAGACTCGGGAAGATTCTAAAGTTTCCGACTTGAACACACAAAAGGCCAAGTTGTTGTTAAACCGTACAAAAGCAGATCTTAATCTGTCGTGGAACGAGAAGGGACAGTTAGTTCACAACGATCAAACCGTCGAGGGTTCAAAGATCACCGATCTAATGAACGATCTCTTGAGAAAACGAAAGACATTTCAACCAAAGGTGGGATGTTTCGGCCTTGGCACTCAGTGACTGTAATATTCCTCTGGGACTCGTGAGTCACACGGAATGTTGATATTTCATGAGGTGAGGACCTATAGCAAATAGAAAGCCAAAAACTACTCCTCCTCTGCTGCCAAAAAAGGTGAAAGCTACACTCGTAGCTGGTCCGTCAAAGTTGTCGAAATATTAATCCGATAGAAAGTGTTTACTCCGATACAGAACCTGCTGGGAGTTTTGGGGGTGTTGACGGTCTGCGAAGAGCATCGAAGAAAAAGACTTAGCGAGTCGTAAAATGGCTGCGGCGTCAAGACACGAACACCCTCCACAAACCCGTTCGTCGCATATTTACCAGAAGGAAAGTGATCGTTAGTAATACCGATACACAATGGCAAATTGACTTGGTAGATTTAGCGAATTTGAGTAAATATAAGTAAATATATGAGTAAATATAATAAAAACACAAAGGTTTTCTGACATGTAGAGAAGTGTTTATTAGCCCTTTACCTAACCTGAAAAGCAGACGACACTTGCAAAAATAATTCTTGAATAAGTAATTCTTTTCATTTTTTGACTCGAAAACATAGATTATAACCCCTCGTTGGAACGAGCTCAACGAGCTCGTTCCAACGAAGGGTCATAACCTATGTTTTTGAGACAAAAAATGAAAAAAATAATGAAAATTAATTGGCGATTTTTGAGAATAGCGCTCGCCGGTTTTGTCCGTTACGTTAGGTAAAGGGTTAAATATGCATGGGTAATACCGTTACTAAACAAATTAGGTGATTCTATTGCTGAAGCTTTCGTGAACATTTTCAAACAAGGTCGTAAACCCTTGAAATTCCAAACGGATTAAAGCAAAAAACTTTTAAACTCGTAATTTCAGAAATTTCTCAAACAACACGAAGTAGAATTTTTCACGTCGCATAATATGGAAACAAAATGTGGAAGTATTTTACCAAGAACAAATAATAATATTTTGAACAAGATATAAACATAAGAAGCCGAATAACTTAATAATCAAGAAAGGGTGATGTTCTACTTGACTCTACCAAGTTACAGTTCCATGGACGTGTTTATCCAAAACACGCCGACTACGTACACCACGCAATTATCATAAGCAGTGAATCTCAAGGGGGAATGGGAGGTGGGTTTGGCAAAGACCCAGTATCCAAGCTCTTGGTTTAATGTTCGTGGTGAAGAAGCTTTCTTCGCAGTGTACTGGACTTCGAAAAAGCATTATAAGATTACACTCAAAGGAGGTCGATAATCGGAACCTATTTATAGATACGGGGTATCAATGGTGTTAAATACTTATTGCTCCCGCGTCACGATACGATAGATTTTGAACTGGATGAAGGGATAGGTAAAGCTCGGATCATAGTACTCTTCAAAGCATTTTGGGTTTTAACAAGTGTGCGTTTGTATCGAGAACTTTCGAATTTTTCAAGGTCTCTGAGTTAACCAAGGATTCTATTCAATGTACGTCTATTGTGACCTGGTTTATGTACAAGTCATGGGGGATATGCGAGCACCTGTACTTCGTATTGTTCCCGTGAGAGGAAAATATAAAGCATCATCTCCGAAACGTTTCAGAGTGTGTACTGCGTACCGGTTGAACGAAGAACGTCAGCACCGCGAGGGTGTCTATACGGGATGACGTTGGAGCCAAAGTGCCATTCGAAATTGGAATGATGACAGTAACACTACAGTTTAGAAAGGGCAGATTTGTGCATTTTGTTTAACCCTTTACCTAACACGAAAAGCAGACGGCGCATGCAAACAAAATACTGGAATAACTAATCTTTTTAACACAAAAACATAGCTTATGGCCCCTCATTGGAACGAGGTCAGCGAGCTCGTTCCAATGAGAGGTCATAAGCTATGTTTTTGTGATAAAAAAATGAAAATTGGATAGTATTTTTTGTGAAAAGCGCAGACCGGTTTTGGCCGGTTTTGGTCGTAACGCTAGGTAAAGGGTTAAAAGGATTTTTTTTAATAAATATTTTATTTCTGTAAACAGAAAAGGGTTTGGCAAACAGGCTATGCCTATAAATAGACTCATCATGCCTCAGTAAACAATTCATTATTTAAATGTGACAAGGTGACTCTGGCTGTCTAAAGTGTTCCTAAGCCTCAATAAATAAATAAATAAATAAATAAATAAATAAATAAATAAATAAATAAGAGCGAACCAAAGGAAATGTTGAAAGATGGAACATTAGCATAATAATGCACACCCTAACAGTTTCCTATTGGTACAGTACAGCCCTCGTGGACTGGTCACTTTCGGGTAGGCACTATTTCCACGGACGTAAAGATATTATATACCAACCACTAATTATAGGAATAATCATCAAAAAACTAATTAATGAAGCACGGGGTACAACCCGGTGCTTCATTAATTAAATGTTTTTGCTGCTGACGATTTTTATTACCTTGTAAACGCATGCGTGGACATCACTGCCCACGCGTGGATTGCGACCTGCTCATGGCGACTGTACTGTATCTGAGAGACAATGACAAAGCAACCGGGCCGAAGCTAGAATACAATAACGCACGTTTCCGTGATCACAAAAAACGGGCGGAGGGTTTCGACTGGATTGCGATTGATTGTGGTGTCCCAGTCTCATAAGCTGAAGCAAGCACATATTCTTTTTATACATGACTAGAGCGGTTGTGACACCACATCGGCAACATTTGGGCATGGAAAAACAAATCCGCTGAAACGTGTAGACAGCTCGAATTCAGTACAAGCCTTGGCATAAACAGCTGAGAAGGCTACAGCAACAGTGGACAAGGCTGGCATTGCTGGTGCTCAACTTTTCAAAATACCATATGGTGCGAAGACATCAGATACCTTGATAGCCTTGATGCACACTAAATTCACTCAACTAATAGAACGTCCAGTGCGCCTCACAAATTTCCACCAACTGAACGTGCTGCTCATTTTCACAGGTTACGAATGCATCTGCAAGTTGTCAAATGGAGCACAAGCAAACTTGCTGCTCTAGAAATGGGGCTGGAAATAAGATGGAACTAAACTCGTTCCAGTTACGCGGGCCTGGAATCAGCCCTAGATTGCCTTCCGAAATCGTGCGATGTCGATGTAAGTTAACAAGCAGATCACCATGCCGAACCAACATATGTTCTTGTCGCAAGAACGGCCTGAAATGTGTGGCGAGTTGTGGTGATTGCATACAGGACGGATTCAACAATTTCGAGGAGGATATGATTGAGAATGACGCAGATAGTTCGGATGTTGAGTAAACTACTTCAATATCGAGCATAAAATGCCAGGTGCTCATCTTTGCTTTACCATTTCAGCATAAATCCCTTACTTTTCCGAAATGGTGGTCACATTAGTCGCTTAATGTGCATGGGTTTTATTTCGAGTAGAGTTTTGCAAAACAAAAGAAGAAAATTGGAATTTCACGATTTTCGACCGCCATATCGGCAGCCATCTTGGACGGACCATCGATATCCTATACAAACATTTAGATAATACACAGCAAGATAATTTACTCTTCTACCGTGGAGATCGACCCATAAATGGCACAAACAAACATTTACACATTTTCAGTGATCATCTTATATATATAGAATAAACGTATAGTCTTTTCAAGTAAAAAATTTATTCTACGAGTAGGATTAAGAATGAAACCGACGAGCCTCTGGCGAGTCGGTTTCAATCTTAATTCTACGAGTAGAATAAATATTTTACTTGAAAACACTATACGTTTATTTTGTTTATCCCATAAATCTTTAACAAAGCTGTCGCGGCGAAATCGTGCTGTTTCACGTTACAAAACACAGCGAGAAGTGAGGAGCGCATTGGTCCAATTCGATCGGTCAGCAAAATTGGCAGAAATAACCAAGGCGCAGTAATACATTTCTGTCTAAAAATAATTCCCCTTCAAACTTCAGCTAAACTTGCAAAACTACTTTATTATATGAACAGTGCGTGGTGTTTTCTACTGGCATTGCGTAATATTTTCAAAAAGGTTAAAAGAAAACAACAACTGAACTATTAATTATGCTACACGAATGGTGTAGAGGTAAGAGGCCAACAGGTTCGTCTCTACTACAGGAATAAATTTTTTCAGTGTCAAACCTACGGGGAAAAGTTATCACCCTTCTTGGTGAATAAAGCAAATATTTATCCAAGGCTTTTATTGTTCGAACAAGCGGCCATTTATGGGATAAAAAAAGTTTCGCCAAGCCCAAATTTTCCAGATTTTTCCATTATGTTCTACGGAATCTACTGTGTCGAATGTAACCAGATTCAATAATTTACCAATTTGTTCCAGATCTAACTCCATAACGACCACACTATTTAGTTCCTTATACGTGATTTCGAAACAGTACCCATAATTATGAAATACAATCCAGGATTATGGAATAGTTAATCCGTAATTACGAATTAAAATGCATGTGAGGCTAACGTTGCCGTAATACAACAGCTGGATCAAAACCGTTCTTGACTTTGAACTGACACAACCCGAACTAGGGGCGATGTTGTCATCTATTTTAACCCTTTAAAACTTTTGTATGTCTGATGATGTACGAAATCAAACAGCTCGTTGATACTTTGTGGTAATTTGTTTTGTTATTATTTTTAAATTTTTTTAAAAGTTTTAACCTCAATTTATATTTTCTCCCGAAAAGTGTTCAATGACAACCGTTGAGCCAAATGTTATCACCGCTTAAATTACTAATATGTCCTGCTGTCAAGACATTATAAGGGCTTTCAAAAAATGAGGATACCAGAGCAAAAGCCAACACTTTCCTTGCTTAAATTTCATATTTAGTCAAACACAAATAATATTTTGTTTATATAAATTTGTTTTATTAAAATTATTGGAGAGTTCCTATGCGCACTCAAATAATTTGTAATAAAACAAGTTTTGAATACCAATCATTTTGAAAAACGTTCCCCACAGACATTAACGCGGCGCTCATGCGAAAAACCTGCACGAAGTTTTCGTGGGCCGGTGACATTCATGATCCACACTAAATTTGGTAACATATTGATGTGTCCACTCATCCGTATCTAATACCATTTTCCGAAAATATCAACATCAGTTTGGATATCCCCTACTTTTTTTGAATAGTATATATCTCACTTTTATCAAATATCCTCTACATTTTTTGAATAGTATATTTGGTACCATGAAACTGCAATTACAAGCAGATGGACCAATCACTTGTTTCTGAAATGTTGAAAAATTTATTCATACGGCAACCAGTAGTATGCCGTGTAGAAATTCCGCATGGACCAGTGCCTGTATCCGGTATTCAATACACGTTCATTAATATTAGAACCGTATAGGACTGCTCTGACCCCCGACATCCAAGTTACTCGTAGTTTTGCGTCGAATGAATCACAACCGTAATGAATTTTGCCTTTTGCTGTTCTTAATATTCCAGTGGCGTCAGTTCATTCCTCTGTTATTTCATCAACGGAACTAAATTTAAAGGAAACTTTATCAGGTATCATCGGGGTGGCAGAAGAAAAATCTACATATCTCCCCTTGAATGGAACATTCAAGAGTGATATATTGTGTAAACAAGACGTAACACGATCTACGCTGATGCTTCAAATTAATTTTTTTCGGAATTTTTCGACTAAATTTGTGTTTTCTGGAGCCATTACTATAAAACTTTTACAATTGTATTTTCTAGAATTGTATTTTCTAGTTATGACTTTAAATGGGTTAAAATGAACCATTAGCATTTTCAAAGACCTGACAATTTGCCAGTTGGCAAATTACCATATCTTTTAAAAAGTTAATGATTCATTTTAGTCCGTTATATTAATAGGTCGAAAATACAATTCTAGAAAATACTGTTGTAAAATTTTTATAGTATTGGGCCCTGGTTAGTGTGTATTCAGACTTGTTCCTCAGAAAACAGCTGGATGAGTTGTCATCTTCAGAAGTTCGACAGTCAAGAAATGTATGAAATCCCAAACTCTCCGGGATTCGACTTTTTCGAAAAATCGAGATTTCGTTTCGAATCGAATCGAATCATTGAAATGATTCGAAACCGAATTGAATCTCGAATGTTTACAGTGTCCTAGATACAGCTGAATTTTTCTGGAAGTTTCTAGAGCACAGCGCATCCAAAAATATTAATAAGAACCATACCACCTAATTACTCGTGTGCATTCTGAAACACTCCCTGTGGTGTGCTAAGTTTATCCAAACATCCCATACGCCCCAAGACAAAGAACATTTATTGCAAAAGTTATCACAAACGTAACTGGGAAAATGTGTAAAAGTTACAATTTTTGTTACATAAGAGTCATGAGCCATTTCAAAGATATCTTATGGTTTCTTTCTTACTAATTGAGTTAGCAGGCATTAATGACATTTGTAGTGTATATCTCACTGATATATTGCGCGTGAAATTATTTCGGTTGAGATAAACTGTCTTTAATGCTGGAAAAAGTAATTAACTGTAACGTTTTTGCCAGAATTGTATTGGCGGCAGTTGCATTCAGAAATGCATCATACTTTAAGTGTTACGCTGTTCATGTTCTTTGGGTCACAAGAAGGAAATGGAAAAGAATTCTTGGTGGTGTGATAACGTTTTTATTCTTTAACCAGTTTCTACCATTATGCAATAAGGTGTGCCCTGAGTAGGGTCGCTATTAGAACGCCTGGGGCAAGAAGGCGGGTAGGTGAGGGTTTTGACAAGGTACTGACATGACTTGCAGCAAAGTATGAGCCATTCTGGAACGTAGGAGCGGGTGGCAAAGGGGGCACGCCAGAGGCATAGAAACTGGGCAGGTGACTGAGAGCCTTGACCTCCCTAACATTTTCGCTGCCCCTACGCCCCACACCCCCACCCCAAAAATATTGGTCCAAATGCAGTCTTCACATAACAGAGCCCTTAAATGGTTTCCAACATAGGGCTACACACGCTTTATCAGATCAGCTCTTTAAGCACTGAATTTTTGAAACATATTCTGGAGGTGAGAGGCCTAGTCCCAAATAGGACCCTCCGTTCGTTACCCCCCCCCCCCCCCATGTGAAGGAGGGGATGGCGACAGAGGATACTAGTTAAGAATAGGGGAGGCCCAGACCCCCGTGACAACGGCCTTCCAAATACCCACAAAATAGGCTAGGACACCCCCATTATAGAATTCTGGATATGCGCCTGCAGAGGGGGTTTAGGCGAGCGTTATCTTTACCAACCCTTCATTGCAAACTTATTGGGAGTTAGCAGGGGTGCGTACAGAGACTCTTTACTCTTAAGTTGTGACCGTCGAATGTTCCCTTGTTTATTTTCGATTTATTTTTATCTACTTCGCCTTTACCCAACGAATCGGCCACATCCGCTTGCGTAATATGCAAATTCAGCAGCTGAAAAAATATTATTTTGGAGCTCGTTCCAATGAGGGGTCACATGATATGGTGTTGTTGAAATTTTTTGAAAATTTAAAAAAATGATATTTAAAATAATAAATTTTGATATCGTCGGCGTTGGATAAAGGGTTAAAGTCTAGAAAAATGCACATTTTGGCTCCATATTTAACAAATCTTCTCATCGGTCCGAAACATTTATAATATGGAGCCAAATATGTGGATTTTTCTTAAAGTGGAAGTGCGTGAGCCTCAAACATACCTTTGCGTATTGTATTCTTAACATGCCACTGGGACACATGGACTTATCACAGAAAATATCAGTGTTTGGGTGCCATTGTATGACCGAAGTACGAAATTCTTCCTACATCCCTAAACCATTGGTTTGAGTGAGATGGTATGTCTTCCACGAAGCTGAGAGCGTCCTAAGGTTTCCCGGAACACCGTGTAACAATCGAGCATAAACAGCGCTATTCTGGAAGTGACCATTGTGTCCCTTCCAGTTTCTGCCCCTCTCCTTGTTGACAACTCGAGTTATTGATTATCGTCTTCAATGACATCTAACAACAGTTGATCTTAAAAAAAGAAGCCATCTCGTCATTTGAATACATTTCCCAGAACCTTCGGATTTTGTTGTTCGTACACGTAAATTAAAAACTCTGAATCACAACCAAATTTATATTACCGAACTGTTTCCCCCGAATAGGTCTATCTAAGTCCGTTTGTGCATGTCCAGAATTCAATTACAACCGAAAAGCGCGAGCTCATATTGTGTCCACAAACTAGCCGACTGCATCTACAGTCAGATATCGGGCCGATTATTTCCGCAAAACCTGCGCACAAAACCGGCTAGCGTTTTTCGGACGTTATCGGCTTTGCATGTCTATTCGGTCAAAACAACGTTAGTACATGTTTGGCCACCATAAGTGTATGAATACATTTCTGAAATGTCAACCTCACTATTATGCCAAATCTCTCAGAGTGTATAATACAAGTTTGCCAATGTTGTAGAGTTTGCGACAAAACTATACCTCTATCTAAAGTGACTTTGAATTATTCAATACAGACATTTTCGTCTGAATTTCCTTTTGATCATAGAGGATATCAAGTGTTTTTGAGTGGATACCGAAAATTGTCTCATGAGTGACCGAGACAAATGTTTACTTTTCGCGAGCGCTTTTTATTTTCGCTTTTTGTAAGAATCTGATAATTCCACTCGTTTCAACCTTGAATTGATGCATGAAAGTTTAAACAGCGTATTGAATCATTGGCACGCGGAAGTGATTTGATTGATACTCGGAACAGATAGCGATTGCGAACTGATTCAGCTGAGGGGTTTCTAATCCAAACATGGCCTGAAAGTCCGTAATATAAGTTTTTGGTTTGGTACATCCTTTGAAAGGATGTACCAAACCAAAAACTTATATCACGGACTTTCAGGCCGTGTTTGGACTAGCGGGTTTCATGCATCAATTCAAGGTGAGATAAGTGTTGAATTATTGCTGGAAATGATCGATATCCACTCAAAAACAGTAGATTTTCTTTTCATTATACGTTTTTTAGGACAAATTGATTATTTCCAGTGATAATTTTACTCGTATTCACCTTGAAGCGATGCTTTGAAAGCCGCCATTTTGATTGATACTGTGAAAGTGAAAGTTTCTATATCTTCACAGTCGTTTAGAGTATAATAAAATCCGCTATTACTCAGAATTTCAACTTTTTCAAAACTCAAATGGTATCTGAAGTACAGCAGTGAATTAAATCAACCATGCTTGGTTCCATCTCCAGGTTCTCCTTTGAATGTGTGCAGTCTACACTGCAAAAAATATAGGTTCTCTTTAGAACCAAAACTGGTTCTAATCTTGTCCCCGAGATGGAACCAGTTCTGTTTAAACAGTATTTATTTCAAATCAAAGAAATTTATAAAGATTAACATTAAATATTAACAGAATTAAACATAAATTGAGGGGGTTTCAGTCGTAAGTTTAGAGCTCATACGAGGTTGTCTCAAATCATTATTAAGCAAAGGAGATATGAACAGTTGGCATATCGAAACAGTTTTGGTTCTATACAGAACCAAAACTGGTTCGATATGCCAACTGTTCATATCTCCTTTGTTTCAAAATGTTTGGCGACTGCGTTGAATAAGCTCCAAGTTTACTGCTGAATCTACTTCAATTCATGTAATATTCTGTTAAAACTGAATGCTAATCTTGGTAAATTTATTTGATTTGAAATAAATACTGTTTAAACAGAACTGGTTCCATCTCAGGGATAAGATTAGAACCAGTTTTGGTTCTAAAGAGAACCTATATTTTTTGCAGTGCACGGGTGTCAAGGTGTGAGGAACACGGATGTTACACCTGCTTCAGCCAACGCGAATCAAGCTAAAGCTCCACTTGTTGTCAGTAATTTCAGATGTCTGACAGTTACTTGCTAGTCCCCGATGATTCTCTCTGGTATTCGGGCTTTCTCCAAAAGAAAAATATGTGTCTTTGAGATTTGAAAATGTCGTAACATGTTCCTAACAAACAAACAAACTTCATTTGCACAACTACTACTAAACAAACAAACTGGCTACTACTTTGACTACCAATATTACTACGCCACTACTACTACTACCGTTTGTTTGTTTGTTTGTTTATTGGGTTTAACGACACTTTCAACGGTTAGGGACACATCGTGTCGGTCAAAAAGGCGTACCCAGAGAGATCCACAGAGCAGCGGGGCGTGAACGCAGCGGCATATATACAGAAAATAGCGCCTATGGCATACACACATGAATAGAACGGCATGCTGTTTCCATCTTAAAAACAATTCCACCAAAATAAATCGCTACAACTAACGTGCGATCTCGCTTCGGCGAGATCGCGCGTTAGTTATTGATATTTATGTACGAGGAAATTCTGTTGAGACATAAAAGCATGACGGGCGTAGTAAAAACAGAGAAGGAGGAAAAGCAACACAACCTCCCTAGTTTGCGCAGGAGAATGGTCTTACTGTCAGCTGGAACTGAGGCGGAACACTGGTTCTATGAGGTGTGTGATCATGTTGCTCTCTGCACTGTACTTTTACCTAATAATTTATATAAGTGAATTAACAATCCGGCTATCCGAGTGCTTCTCACCCATGATAACCAAAGACATATTATACATCTGAAGAAAATTAGTTTTTCACTACACGAGGATGGCTTGGCTGACTTGAATAGAAACTGCTCAGTGGCGCCCTCTTCAAGTGGCGCCCCATTCACGTAGCACCAGTGTACGTGCCATACCTGCCATAACTTAGGTGCGCCACTGTGTGAATGTCGGCCTCGCCAACTTACCGCCCAAACACAAACGAGGTTAGAATAGTTGAAGGCAACAGCACCATCGAAATGCAGTACGACTTAGTACACAGCATCACCGACGGTATTCGCAAGTACCTTACCAAAGGTGCGGGTCAGGATAGCACTGTCAATCTTTCGATTTAAAGTCCAATGCTCTAATCAATGAGCCATCACCCTCCCACTTCTACTACTACTACATACTACTACTACTACTACTCCTACACCTACTACCACTACTACTACCACCACTGTCAATACAACTTACCGTCACCATTAATGAAAAGGCAAAAACAGACTTAGAAATAACGGAAATGACGCGGGAAAAAGCCACCCAGAATGAGAACCAAATTATATCTCACTCAGAGAACATTGCAGAAATTATCACAAACGTGACTAATGCACGAAATCGTTAGTAGACAATTACACGCTTGGTGGACTCCGGTATCAGTTTACAGGTAATTTAGAAAACTTTGCCCATCCACTTATTCTTTACTTCCGCTAATAAATACGTCCGTTAACCACCTCATTGCAAGCGATTGTGCTTGGACAGCATAAAATGAAAATTGAGAGCGGCGTCACTTAGCATTAGACGTTCAAACTAGAGGACGGCTGCCGTGGACTGTCACTTTCCACGGGTGGGCAATATTTCATTAGGTTCCAAACCCTAATTATAGGAATAATCATCAAGAATTTAATTAATGAAGCTCGGGTGCTTCATTAAAATTTTGCTGATGATGATTTTTATTACCTGGTAAAAGTTTGAGTGGACATCAGTGTCCACGCGTGGATTACGACCAGACTATGGCGTCTGTACGGTATAACGATATGTTTGATACCGCATCAGGACTCAATTTTGGGAAAGCCGAAGAACAGGGGATTCTGAAATTTGATTGAAAGAACATCTGGCCTCCTCATGCTCCCAACAAAAAATAACTGCGTCAGGTCCCACAATGTCATATTTATTAGTTATTCTAACCTTTTTGGTACTGTAAACTTAACACGCCAGAAACAGACTCTCGAAATGCACAAAAGGGGAGAGATCCGAAATTGTTTGGGGTAACTACAGTAATGGTAAGGGTTATGCGTGGCCTGCTAATAGTGACTTTAATGGTTTCTCCGAAGTTTTAACATTTTTTGTAGCAGCGGCTGACTTTTTCTCAAGCAAGCAGAAACACTCGGATACGGGGAACAACAGGAAACAGGGAACATACCTTTACTTGTTGCCACCCAAGGGAGGTATGATACATACAGATTACAACAACAGTCAATTGATCTGTGTTGTTGTATTTCGTCGAGTGGATTAGATGAGATCGGCCAGATTTTTTAAAATTTTACTTTAATAAAATCTTTATTAAAACCGAAACAACGTCTGCCCCGGCATAAAAAAAAAACAGGTATTGCAGCAAGGGTCGGTGCAGAATGGTGTAGCAAACGAATATATACAAAAATCACCTTTGAGAATCTGGCACGATGAAATAACGGGAGTGAAGAAATTAACCGGGCTACTCGGGTAATTGGGACTATAAACCGGGTTACACAACCTGAATATGATTAACCGGGTTAGACCATTTTTATGAAAGTACTGGGAATTTTTAAACAGGCACTAGTTAAAAGAAAACAATAATTTATTTAAGAATTGAATGCAATTTTTATAATCTTTATTGGAGCATGAAGGTGTGGGAATGGGTAAAAATCCCCGAAGGGATTCATACAATTTGTACCCATTCTCACACGTTCATACTCCAATATACTCCAATAAAGATTATAAAAATTGCATTCAATTCTTATAATTACATTCCGTAACTGTTTAAACTACTTTTTACCAAACAACAAAGCAGAAAGACGAAATAAAACATGTACGAACGAACGAGGCGAAAAACCACCCTCACACAAAATACGAAGCGCACAACTCTGATTTTTAATTTTCACAACTTTAAAAATGGAAACGAGTATTTTAGTAACGGGCTTTATGCCACAGTTGGGAAATGTCACCAAAGAAACAGCAGCGGAGTTGATCACAGCGATAGGCGCTAAAAGTTAAAAAACCCGCCCAAACACCGCCCAAATTACATTCTGTCAACTGCGCTCTACCGTAAATGTGGGTCAAAGTTCGACCAAATGTATTCATTGGAAAATGAATTACATTTTGTCATGACGTTTTCATCCAGCTGACCAATGGGAATTGAGTATTTGGACACAAAACGTATAACTACATTAACAATGTAATTATTATTGGATACGGAGCAAATATCTGGAGTCTGAGTCCAATAACGGCAAAAAATCTCCCGAGGAAGACGATAAAACTCAACAAATAAGCGGAATCGAAATCTTCCAAGGAAGGAGGAAACAATTGCCCGGGAAGTAACTGAAACAACAGTCGAACAGTGAAGGATGTCATTTTGTTTAAACCATATAGCCCTAATTGCTTCGGTGACAAAATGAAGACGCTTTTGCAAAGGCTGGACAAGAGAAAACGTCAAAAATACAATTGTGACTAGATTTGGAGAAACAACAGCCCCAGTGAGACCCGAAATTCAGCGGTAAACAAGATCCCATAGAGGCTGAACCAAAGGACAGTGGCAAAAAAGATGTTCGTTACTTTCAGTAGCGGCACGACATAACATACATTTATCGCTGCCATGTAACCACAATATGCGTGCATCCACAAGAAGAATATTGTGTATAATCTTTCATAGGGTGACGCGGGAGAAAGAGTCAATGAAAGCATGATATAGATTTTCCACGCTAAGGCATGATCTACGGAACGATTTTTTTGCAACCACTAAAGGGTTACTAGTGTAAGGGGAGAGCATAATGAAATACAATTGGCGTTTGGGAACGGTAAGAAAATCATTGATGTCATTATTCGTGGTAAATAGCCTAAAGGCCAGCCAGCATTCAGCATAGAAAAGTGGCTTCCAAAAAGAATGGGGAACGTTATTTGATGCCAAACAAGAATCAACATGGCGCAAATGAAAGCCCATCCAATATGTGGTAAATGGCTTTCATTTAGCCATGTATTCGGTATCCAAAAAGGATCGAAGATGACGTAATCGCAAGCGTCGAGTTTGATCTCTCCGATGTCATCTCGTCGACGAGACGGAATACAACAACACAGATTAATCGACTGTTGTAGTAATCTGTTTATGATATGACAACTAGTATTTTTAAATTGATCACAACACCTGAAAAATCAAATACAACAAGAATTATATTAGTCAAATAACCATTAACAATTTATGGAATTGGGGAATCCCAAACGCGAAGTAATATCGAACGTTCGTGTCGAACATGAAAGTTGAAACTTGAAAGTCAAAACAATGGAGGCATGAATTGAATTTCAATCGGAATCGCTGTCAAGCTAAAATTCACCTAGTATATTAAATTCACCGAGAAATAATTCTTCTAGGTCAATGTTTGATAAATCGTCCATATATTTTTAAATAGATCTATTATTGATTGATTGTTTATTTCAGACACCTGGTCCATATAACAAAATGAGAAAAAAATGAAATAGTTACAGAATATATACTAAGGTTAACAAACAGTGTCAAACACATGAACACACTTATTTAGCAATCACTTCTAAGCATCAATCTGAAGAAAGTTATGAAAGTGATGGATGTGCACCCGAGTCAATCGTTGTACAAGAGAGAGATCCAGGATTTCATTAAGGGCGAAACATATTTTAAGTCAGAATTGCATATTGCACTAATAACGGAGTTGGTACTGGAGAACAGTCACCTGCGGAAACTATAAACCAACATTCTCCTTAGGCACCAGAGAGAGGGGACGTCATTCAGAACAAACATGCCACTGGCACTACAGAATTTGCCATAGCCCATAAGAAGTCGGAACGCATTATTGCAAAATACAGAAAGTCTCCGGATGATTTTTTGTGCAAAATTAACCCAGAGGTGACAACAGTACAATGTGGTGATGTATTGAACAAACAAAAGCTTCTTGACACACGGTGAACATTTAGAAAACTTTCTTATAAGCTGATTGGAACGAATACAGATTGCATGGTATTGTCTTTTTATGTCAGCATCATCTGTGAGGTCCGAGTGAATTATGTGACCCAGATACTTGAATTCAGGGACAACCAATAATTCGGTTGTACCAAGATAGACTTTGGGAAAGTTGAACAATAAAATAATTTCGGTAAGAATGGCATGCGAACAGTTTTCCGAGTGTTATAAATCATATCGATTTTCATCGCTTCAAGTTGACGTACCTACAGCAGAGTACGGAGACCTAAAACGGAAGGAGCAAACACACACATATCATATGCGTAACACAAATGGTTTATGGTTTTCGCTCCGATGCTGCAGCCAACATGCAGCTTGTTCAGTGACCTGCTCATATCATCAATATATATATTATATATTATATATTAATCTTTTATTTCAACGTTTCAACGTTTTTCACAAGACCCGATCTATATTTGCCACTTGGCAACGGGCAGACGCAATATCAACAGAAAATCGAGTACGTTCGATATAATATTGTAACCGATTCTCATTCCTCTTTCAATCGCATGTCATGAAACGCGCAAACTGTGCAATAGTTTTTATTGAATTCTGTAACTGGTCACAGAAAAGCAGTGTTTTCTCATGCGGTATTAATAAACCACTCAAGATCGAACGCATGCATTCCGCAATTCCCTGATGTATTTGTGGAATTTACCGATTTATTTATAGGTCACTGGTAGAAATAGTCCGTCCCCGTGCGCCTCGTTTGAGACAGGCATGATAACGATCTGGAAAACTTGACTCTCTTGGGCAAACTACAGTGGTATTGAGGGGATATTTGTGGTAGACATATAATAAAGTGATTTTGCACGCAATACACTTGAATATGGAGTACAACGCGTTCGGGTCAAGGAGTGGTTGTAAGTGGCTGGATGTGTGAATACTGTATGCGAACTCTGTTGCCAGGGCGAGGTTGAGATAATTGATGGATAGCTCGTAATTCTGAAGCTGAGAACAAATTGTACGCTAAATAACGCGGAGTATATCTTTACTTGTTGCCACCCAGGAAGATGTGATACGGTATGTTTGTGCATAATTTACATTTGAATACAGAGAACAATGTAAAACGCGGAAGATATCTTTACTTGTTGCCTCCCAAAGAAGATATGACACGGTTATTTTTCGCGAAAGACGCTTTAACACGGGGGCCAACGTGAAACGCGGAACATATCTTTACTTGTTGCCACCCAAGGAAGATATGAAACGGTGATTTTCTAACTGGGTTCGCGATTAGGAGCTAGGCAGCGACTTGCCAGGTAATAAATCGACCTTTAAGACGTACGCCCATCTCGAACATTTTTTAATTCTCATCTAACAATTAGGATGAGCGTGACGCATAATTTTTACTTTCCCTTGACGCGCTTTACATTGGTACGGCACTTAACGAAACTGAACATGAATTAGTCAAAAGTGAGAGCAGCTTGGAAGTGAGTAATCTCCAGAGCATGACGACAATTTGACAAAACTATTATACATATATATATAAAATAATTATATTTATTCCCTGCTTTTTAAAGGTAGTAGCTTCTATATCTATATATAGAAGCTATATAAGTTTTTAACTTACATTCCTGAAATAAATAATTTAATGATGTAACTGTCTTATGTTATGATTCAACGCAATTCACCCCTTCAATTTTATCAGTCAGCTAAAAGATAATTAAAATTGTGGACTTGACGATGCATTCAGTGCCCGTTTCGAGTTAACTCCCCTGATCGGACAGTTTGTTGGTAATGATATTGTGTTATATGACACTGTAAAACAATACCGTTAAAATGCGGTAAAGTAATAACAGTTAGCTGCCGGTTCTTCTACCGTAAAACACTACCGAGAAAATATCATATTAAAAAAAATAGCCCTGGGATCTTCAAGTCCCCAACTGCTACCCTCTCGTCGCTACGCGTGAGTTCATCTCCTAAACCTTTGATGTACAACGCAAAAAGAATTGGCGAAAGGATACACCCCTGTTTTAGGAGGTCTATCTTAATTGGCACACGTTTTGTTGTTATGTTACCCAGGCTAAGTTCACTCTGTACATCTTTATATAATGCTTTCAGAATTCCAACAAACTCGCCTCCCAAGCCCAGAGCCTCAAACTTTCGTCACATACACTCCCTCCATACGCTATCGAATGCCTTTTTAACATCCCTCCGCATTTCATGTTTACCCCACTCCCATCCCATTCCCTAAAAAATCCCTACCCACCCCACCCCACCCCACCCAACCCTACCCACCCCACCCTACCCACTCCTACCCCCAGTCAAAGATCAAAAGGTCATCTCCGATTTTCCAATCAGCTGACAAAATTTTCCAAAATTCTGACTCGAATCTGTGCCCGGTTCGGTTTTTGGAATTCACCATTCCGTTTCTTTTAGAAAAATGCATTTCCCCAAGTAGGTCCATGAGTTTTCCCTTACATTGACCAGATTGCACAAGAACTGCAGACTGACAGCTATTAAGTCAATACCTACTCCATCCAACCGACCGGTAGTCAGTTGGAAGGAGTAGGTATTGGCTGAATAGATGTCAGTCTATAGTCCGCTTGTCTAGCCCGGTCAGTGTAAGAGAAAACTCATAAATGACTGGATTTAACACTTTACCTAACGTAACGGCCAAAACCGGCCAGCGCTATTCTCAAAAATCGCCAATTAATTTTCATTATTTTTTTCATTTTTTGTCTCAAAAACATAGGTTATGACCCCTCGTTGGAACGAGCTCGTCGAGCTCGTTCCAACGAGGGGTCATAACCTATGTTTTTGAGACAAAAAATGAAACAAATTAGTTATTCAAAAAGAGTTATTTTTGCAAGCGTCGTCTGCTTTTCATGCTAGGTAAAGGGTTAAGCGACAGGGATGCCCCAGAATCCATCTCAGGGGGCTCAAAAATTGAAAAAGCTTCTACGGGGGTGGGGGTCGGGGTGGGGGTGGCGAGATCCCCTCTGCAGCCATCGGGACATGCCTACGGCATGTCGTGCGTGACCCCAACCGCAGTTAAAAATCGACCTGATCATCCCCTCCTCCTATTGAAGACCCTCTAACTACGCCCATAGCGCATCGTATCTGAAAGTACTGGCATGATCATGAATGTCACCGGCCCACGAAAACTTCGAGTAGGTTTTTGGCACTAGCGGCGCGTTAATATTTGTGGGGTACATTTTGAAATTTTAATTTGTGCTGGACAAGTTTCTTCGGAGGTCTCATCGTTCTTTTCTTGGTGTAAATTCGTTCATTAATAGTGTGTGGTCGAAACCTAACTTTTGAGGTGTGCGAAGACTGACACGTGACAAACGTTTATGTGCCGTTGGCTGCAGTGGCTCAATTTTTCAACATTACTCAATCGGTGATTAGCAGGTTGTGGTCACGCTGCTGTCAGACAGGCAATGTTGATGACAGACGTCGGTCAGGTCGTCCAAGGGCGACAACTGCTAAGCAGAATCGTTTCATCCGAACCACAGCATTAAGGAACCGCCATCAAAGTGCCTCAGAAATTGGACATCTGCTGCACCGCGCGACAGATGTGCGAGTCAGTGGTCAGACTATCCGAAATCGCCCATACAGCTGAAATGTGTACATCGACGACCTCGAATAATTCCACGCTTGACACGTTTGGTGTGGAGCACGACAGCGCTTGAACAATTGTCGGTGGAGCAACGTCATGTTTTCCGATGAATCGAGGTTCACTCTGGACTTCCACGACAGGAGAGAGTGTGGTGTCGGCGAAATAAACGAAACCACGACGTAACCGTTAGGTAGCACGATCGTTTTGGTGGTGGATCGATTATGTTATGGGGAGACATAACCATGACAAGCAGAACAGCATTACACCCAAGCGCGTGTCACAGGGCAATGCTACCGTGACAACATCTTAGCATCTCATGTGGTGCCATTTGCACGAACGATGTCATGGCCATCGATTCATTTTTTAAGATGACATTGCAAGAGTACACAGGGCCCGTGTCGCCACAGAGTTCCTCCAGGAGCAGAACATCACTACACTGCCTTGGCCAGCACTCAGTGCAGACGTTTCACCAATCCAGCACGTCTGAGATATGCCTGGCAGGCGCCTACGACAACGCCAACAGCTCCCTACCAATGTCCAGGAACTCGCCGCTGCACTGCAGGAAGAATGGAATAACATCAGTTAAGCTGATATTGGACGTTTGGTGAGGAGTATGCCACGTCGGACCCGCGCTTGTCTCGCGAACCGAGGAGGAGTTATAAAGCATTGAGGTCTTGGACTGAATGTGGTAAATTCTTTGACTGACCGTAGGTGTCTTCTACAGCCCAGTGCGTGGAATCTGTGCTTGTCAGACACCCAATTATCGCTGAAATCATTCACCAGATGTCACAGTGCATTTCCCCAACTGTCTTTTTGATGAAAATATAAATATATTTCTTCATATGTCTCACTTTTATCAAATATCTCCTACTTTTTTTAATAGTGTATATACATATACAAGATTTAAAACGTAGTGTAGAATGCTAAAACATAATGGCTCACTCAAGAAGTGGCAAACGAGTGGTAATGTTTCTCCACCTCTTTCAATATAACCTCACTCTATCCAGATAAGTGTTGAATATTCATTCACTCTCAACTTCTCGCCTTCAATCTATCGGATAGAGGTTTTTAGAGTTTATACTCACGCTGGGAATGAAGTGAAGCTACGCCCTTTTTATCCCTTCTCCGTCCTTCGAGTTATTTCTTTGCTCATGTTTATACTTTTAAACGCCCTTGCATTAGTTGAGGCACAAGCTGTCACGGCGCTCCCATTGGGTAATCGAGGGGTAAGTGTCTCACTCAAAGACACAACGCAAGTGTCCGCCGTTGGTCAGGACCGAACCCTCACCCTTCCACTCACGAGTGCTCAATGCGCTAATCAATCTAGCACTTCGGCCTCAAATCATTGCGTCAAGAGAGAATTGTTTCGCGATCTCGCAGTCTATTGGTTGGAGGGAGAGTGACGTGGTGTCTGCACAAAGTGCTCAAAAGATTTTAGAGGACGTGACAAGCGTTACTTATTCACAGTTCCTTATTCGACATTCGTTATTAACCGATTTAATCGGTTGATAATGAATGTCGAATAAGGAACTGGGAATAAGTAACGGTTGCCACGTACCCCACACCAATAGGTTTACAGATTACAAATACAGTCGTCTCATTTTGCTGGGAT
This sequence comes from Pictodentalium vernedei, assembly GCA_031216915.1. Lineage (NCBI taxonomy): Eukaryota > Metazoa > Mollusca > Scaphopoda > Dentaliida > Dentaliidae > Pictodentalium > Pictodentalium vernedei. The sequence continues at coordinate 121,489,982 of CM062292.1, read as the reverse complement.
GAACGTGAGAGAAAAAAATGATTTTTTCATAATTGCGCTACAAATTCCCCAAACAAATCTTTACCTCTGGTATTTGCGAGGCCGAGAAATGCATTGTTAGATTGAAAATGGAAACAGTTTATCACTGACACAAGATACTACAGGTACTGAATTCAAAGACTGCGCAGTGTGTACTCCAAACAGAACAGACGTCAGGTGAGTGCTCTTGTAATTTGTGTTGATTCTAACAGAGACGTCGGCAGATGTGGGAGAATTTGTCGAATGACCACCATGGGACAAAATTACCATACAAAATCTTTGATTCAGGTTTATTCCAAATTAATGGGGCGCGGTGGCTCAGTAGGTAGAGGTGCAGGCTGCAAGCCGAGAGGTCCTCGGTTCGAATCCCACCTGCGGCAACCGCGTTGTGTCCTTGGGCAAGACACATCACCCCCATTGCTCATGTGGGGGCACGATGACGCCGTGTACTAAGGCGTACTGCACGTCGATGGTACGCATGACTTCAACCAATCTAACCCTGCATGTGCTGCAGTGCGGAGTTACGATGTTGGGGAGCTGGCAGCTGCTCGTCGTTGCTCGGTGGTTCTCTCCGGGTACTCCGGCTTCCTCCACCCGTAAAATTGTCACGGTCACGGTTAGCCATTGTGCATAAATATGTGACCCTAAACATCAATAAATAAATAAATAAATTCCAAATTAATGAAGACGCTGCAAACAAGAATAAACCTTCAATCAATAGTTCATAAGATTTTCTGTTAGACACGTGCTTCAAAATTATCCAACCCAGCCGAGAAAAAATAACTAAAGATATACCGAGTGAATATTCACAAGAAAAACGGAAACCGCACGTGAGACATCAATTTGTACCAATATACTTCAGACCGAAACGGAGAGGCCCATTGGCTAAAACCTTAAATCTGCTATTTACTACTTTTTCGGAATTTTTTTTTAAAGTCTATCTTCTTAGAAATGTTTAAGGGACTGATCAGTTTTGCCCCCCTCCAAATTTGAGAGAGAGAAAGGGACAAATGTCATCAGAATCGAGGGAGGGGAAGTACCCTAGATCAAATCATAAGAAACGAAAAAAGGGTTAACGATCCCAAGAAGTCGAGAGAGAGAGAGAGAGAGAGAGAGAGAGAGAGAGAGAGAGAGAGAGAGAGAGAGAGAATGAGGGCAGTAAATGTCAGAATACCGACATTCACATCAAACGGTTTACCCGCTTGTTTGTATTATACACATTAGCGTTTGTTTTCCAAATTATTAATGTCACATTCATTGTCGTGTGTTATTGAACTTAACGATCATACATTTTTCAGATCATGTTTCGAAAATGAAAACCGGGTTAATTTTATTTATGACTTACCAATATTATCAAAAAATAAAGAATCAGACAGTGCAGCAACCACACAGATGAACAACAACAACAACAACTCATTTCCACTTTCATTTCTGGATCGGGAGCTGATCCATATATTCAAATCCAGGTCCGTAAAATAGACGAGAATCGGAACCTAGATTCGTGTTCGTATCCGAAAAAAGTTGGTTTCGTCACAAAATGAGTATAATGTAAGTTTCCACTTTATATAACTGGATTACTGGAACATCAACGCAATGTGTCGAAACTCAATCCGTCTCTCTCTCTCCCACCAAGATGGCGTCGAACTATTCAACGCGGTAACTATACTTCCGCCGATGACGTATGATGACGTAAAAGCTGTTACGCTGTGATTGTAATCGCCGCGCAACAGCTTTCACGTCATCACACATCAAATGAAGGCCTAGCATGAAAACTAACTAGTAACACAGTATCATCTTTTCAATCTGAGCACTTGTTTTTTTTTCAATGTTAACTATTATTTATTTATTTATTTTATTTCTTGGTGTTTAAGGTCACATACTTCTGCACATCTCTCAGACGGTCATCCATCCGAGGACTAACCGGGCTCGACGTTGCTTAACTTTGGTGATCTGACGAGAACCGGTTACCTCAACGCCACCGCCCCCCCCCCCCCCCTCAATGTCAACTAAAATATGCTGTAAATATTAAATTCCCATTGGTGTGAGAAATGTGCACATGATCAGCCTACTCATTTTTCAGATATCAAAATTTATTCTTTAATCCTTTACCCAACGCAGACGATATCAAAATTTATTATTTTAAATATAATTTTTCCAAAAAATTCAACAAAACCATATCATGTGACCTGTCGTTGGAACGAGCTCGATGAGCTCGTTCCAACGAGGGGTCACATGATATGGTTTTGTTGAATTTTTTTGAAAAATAATATTTTTTTAACTTCTGAATTTGCATATTACGCGGGCGGATACGGCCGATTCGTTGGGTAAAGGGTTAAAAAGCGATCGGCGAGTGTGAGAAGTTGGAAAATAGAAAACCTTCAAGAATTTTATTGTTGAGCATTTTGTATTTATCGCAACCCTCACACACACACACACCCCAAGATTGCGGCAGAGGAGATACTTTTGTATATGTGGGCAACGAGCGTTTCAGCAATACAATCATATAGAGGTCAGTGTCCCAACAGAATGAGCAACTTTAGTATCTTAATGATTTTTCTCCTCAAACATTAAATTATGGTCGATGAGATACGTTTACAGGGGAGGGCCGAGAGGTGAGGGGGAGTGGTGGCGCAGAGAGAGAGAGAGAGAGAGAGAGAGAGAGAGACAGAGACAGAGACAGAGACAGAGACAGAGACAGAGAGACACACACACACACGCAGATACCGAAATGGAGAGAGACAGAGAGACACACAGAGAGAGAGAGAGAGAGAGTATTAACATTTTTGGTGTGACAAACTGACGTGACAACCGTTACTTATTCCCAGTTCCTTATACGACATTCGTTATCAACCGATTTTATCGGTTGATAATGAATGTAGAAAAAGGAACTGAGAATAAGCAACGATTGTCACGGCCCTCACTCCAAATGGTTTACAAATTACAAATACACATTGTTATGTTTGTATGTATTTACACACACCAGCATTTATATTCCAAGTTATTAATATCAGATTCATTGTCGCTAGTGAAAACACCTTTACTGCCCAGCTTTTCGAAATTCCTTTTTTTTCAAAGTTAAATGGCGCCATGATAACAATACCACACCCCAAATATTTTTATTGAACAAAGAAAATAATTTCGGGAGGGGAGTCTGATAGTTGATCGCCGTTGCTCGGTGATTCTCTCCGGGTACTCCGGCTTTCTCCACTTTTACAACTGTGCAACACGAGGTGACCCTGTCTGTCGAAAGTGTCGTTAAACCCTCAATAAAAAGTAGTAGTAGAAGTAGTGGCAATAGAAATAGTAGTAGTAAAAATAGTAGGAGGAGTAGTATTATTATAAGTGGTAGTGGTGGTGGTAATATTACTAGTAGCGGCAGTAGTAGAAGCAACAGCAGTAGTAGTAGTAGTAGTAGTAGTAGTAGTAGTAGTGATGGTAGTAGTAGTAGGACAGTAGTAATTGTAATGGCAGTAGTAGTAGTAGAACTGGCAGTAGTACTGGTAGGGAGTACTAGAATAGTTGTAGTGACAGAGGAGGGAGCAGCAGCAGTACCAGTAGTAGCAGGAGTAGCAGTAGTAGTACTACTTGTAGGAGTAGTAGTAGTTACAGTAGTATTAATAGAAGTATTAGTAGTAGTACTAGTTGTTGTTGTTGTTGAGGTAGTAATAGTAGTAGTAATAGTAGTAGTAGAAGCTGTTGTGATAGTTGCAGAAGTAGTTGTTGTGGTAGTAGCAGTAGCAGCAACAACAACAGCAGCAGTAGCAATTGTAGTAGTAGTAGTAGTAATAGTGATAATAGTTAGTAGCAGTAGTAGTGGTAGTAGTAGTAGTCATAGTCGTCGTCGTCGTCGTAGTGGTAGTAGCAGTAGTTGTAGTTGTTGTTGTTGTAGCAGCAGCAGCAGCAGCAGCAGCAGCAGCAGCAGCAGCAGAAATAGTAAGCAGTAGTAGTAGTACTAATAGTAGTTGTGGTTGTAGTAGTAGTAGTAGTGGTAGTGATAGCTGTAGTGTGGTAGTAGTAGTAGTAGTAGTAGTAGTAGTAGTAGTTGTTGTTGTTGTTGTTGTTGTTGTAGTTGTGGTAGTAGTGGTGGTGGTAGTAGTAGTAGTAGTAAATAGTAGTAGTAGTAGTAGTAGTTAGTAGTAGTAGTAGTTGTTGTTGTTGTTGTTGTTGCTGTGATAGCAGCGGTAGTAGTTGTGGTAGTAGCAGTAGCAACAACAGCAGCAGCAGTATTTGCAGGTAGTAGTAGCTATAGTGGTAGTGGTAGCAGCAATAGCAGCATCAGTAGTATTCATGAACTATTTGACAATTTTTCTCTAAAATTAAAGTTTATATTTTTCTCCTATACGAAGTGTTTTTCCGTCCAAGCTGCAACGATAAAATTTTGGTAAAAATCCTAAAAACACAAGGAATATATTGAAAGAATGGATCAAGCCCATTAGCCGAAACCTTACTGGCGTTTTGTCACAGAACTTGTGAATTCTTATCTTACATGGGTGGAAACTCAACTCCACTGGTGACTTTTGTAGTACATCACTTTCCTTGTTTAGGGTAACTTTTGAGGATTCGTTCGGTCGTGTTGCTGAAAGAGAGATTAACTAAAACAAACTCGCCCATAATTCAGTGGTAAGGAGGTTAAAGTAATTTTCTTGGCAGTTAATTAGAATGGGTCATATAAGTGAATTACAACGGCTTCTAATAATACTCATTTCATCTCAGTAACATATTGCTTCCTTTCAGATAAAACGTCCCATTTCATGAGAATAAAATCAAAGTTTATGATCATTTCTCCCAATGGTCAATGTATTCAACTCTATTTTATTAAGAGAATAAATAGTGAAAGGCTGTCCATGGGCGTTATAACGAAATGTAATTAACGAATCCTTCAAGCTGACGAGATCCCGAACTGATGAAATTCTGTTGGCAAACCCTTAGAACTCCTGGGATTGTTATTAGGACGTTAATAAGAAAATTATGTTTCAGCGTTATTCACTCTCAGATAATAAAGGCCGCGAGGTGACAGTTTAAATTAACCTTGATGAAGAATGGATAGTTTATATCTTTATCTTGTAGTACGACGGTCATTGGTTAGAGAACTGGACCTCAGATCGAACGACCGTAGGTTCGATCTCGATCCGCGCCATCAGCGTTCGTTAAATGTGCACGACATTTATTGACAATTGCCCAAGTCGTAGCTGTGATGGAAATATGCACCAGGCAACGTTTTGTGCGCCTACTGTTCGAGCAATTCTAATTCCATGTAAGCATTTTAACCCTTTACCCAATGTAACGGCCAAAACCGGCCAGCGCTATTCTCAAAAATCGCCAATTAATTTTCACTATTTTTTTCATTTTTTGTCTCAAAAACATAGGTTATGACCCCTCGTTGGAACAAGCTCGTCGAGCTCGTTCCAACGAGGGGTCATAACCTATGTTTTTGAGACAAAAAATGAAAAAAATTAGTTATTCAAGATTTTTTTTTGCAAGTGTCGTCTGCTTTTCACGTTAGGTAAAGGGTTAACGTGACTATTTGCGATCGTGTTCGACACCACCGGAATCAACAAGAATCTGACTGCTCCCTTCGCGAAGGGTAAAACAAAAGTGGCCTAAAGCTTGCATTTGATCTAGAAAAAATCAAAAAAGTATATTTACCATCAATAAACCATAATGCCTCCCAAAATCATGCTATTAATTGTTAAAAAATGTATAAAAATATTTTTTCAATTTTGCAATTTGTTATCTTCGTGACGCCACAGTTTGCAAAGACAGAAGTTCAGTCTTTACCCAAGGTAACGACCAAAACCAGCCAAAACTATTAACAAAATCAACATTCAATTTCTTTATTTTTCTCATTTTTGTCTCAAAAACATAACTTATGATCCCTCGTTCGAACATGGTCATTGAGCCTTTTCCAATGAGGTGCCATAAGCAATGTTCTTGATGCGAATTGAAAAAAAATAGTTATTCAAGAAGTGTGATTACAAATGTCGTCTGCCTTTCGTGTCTGGTAAAGATTTAATGAGGGTTAAATGCGTTCTTTCTCTGTTCAATCAGAAACAGTATTGATACTGATATTTTATTACAAGTATACTAAACAAATCGTCGCCTGGGTGCTAGAATGTCCTATGTCCCCTATGGGACATAGGACATTCTCGCACTCAGGCGATGAAACACAAAGCTGACAAATGTGTGTAAATCTGCAATATCCAAATTTACAATAATAAAACGCAAACACAACCAGAAACTAGAGCGCACTGTCACAGTGCCGAAGCTGCGACGATTCGTGCAACGCCAATGATGTTTTAAAACTCGTTTGTGACAAAAAACTCGTTGGTGACAAACTCGTCGGTGACAGACCGACCGACAGACAGACCGGCAGACCAACAGACAGAACGACATTGCCACATATAGAGTTTTTTCGTCCCAGCTAAAAATATAGATTTATAAACATATATGGCAGGGAAAGGTATGGCAAGATTGCCTGTGTGTGTTCCTGCCTTTCCATGTGGAAAAAAGACGGAAAAGTAAGACAGAATAAGGAAGATAAAGGCGAGGAGAAACAAGGCATGTACAACATTGTGCTTTCCCAGTACTGTTTAAATAACCCTTTCACCGTGTTCAAGGCACTAACTTCCATTGTAACCGCTGTGTGTATGCAGATGATTGTCGGACTTCTAAGACAACTGGGAGCCGCTGAAATGGCCCCAATCACATAATTACTTTTCAACAGATTAACATAATTGCGTATATGTTTGACAGTGACCAAGTCAAGGGGCTGCCTTGGGCGACTACAGACTGATTTAGGTCGAGAACATTAACCCTTTACCCAACGTAACGGAAAATATCTGCTAGCGCTATTTTTAAAAATCGCCAATTAATTTTCATTATATTTTCATTTTTGTCCCAAAACCTAGGTTATGACTCCTCTTTGAACGAGCTCGTCGGTGAGACAAAAAATGAAAAAAAATTAGTTATTCAAGAATTTTGTTTGTAAGTGTCATCTGCTTTTCATGTTAGGTGTATGGTTAGTGAACAAAGGACAGTCTAACATAAAACGTCCACTGTATATTACATCCTTGTTATCCACTGAGGAATTACAGACACTGGACTGGATCCGCGAGGCTACATTAAAAACGAAACCAAGGCTAGGTAGCACAGTCGGGACAATATGGATATGAGCAAGAGATGTTATTCTCTTAAGAGGAAATAAGTTTAGCTGTCAACTTGCTTTTGAATTCTGCAGTGTAGGTTAGTTTCCGAGGGTCTATGTCTAATTCGTTTCATAATTTATGGAATGCATAGACTGGGGAGGTATCGAGCGTTTTAGTTGTCGTTCTATGGTTACAAATGTGTCCTGTTTAGCGAGTATTCATAAAAGTCCCGTTGTTCACGGTTGAAAAAAGTCACAAATGATCCTGGCAGATTTCCATCGGGCCAATCAAACAAGAACAGGGAGGCATGTAATATATATAAATCTTTAATCTCCAATATATTATCTTTGATAAATAAGGGGTCAGTATGGGCATTGTATTTTAGGTTGTTTATACTTATTGATCGCTTTCTGTAACGTACAGAGACGATTACAGGTTTTTGAAGCCCCCCATAATGAAATTCCATCAATCAAATGATTTTGTATAAATGAGAAATATAGTGTGTTCATGACTTTGCGTGGGAGAACTGTCTTTAGTTTGTTGAGAGTGTAGTTTGCGAGAGCAGCTTTCGAGAAAATTCGTGTGCCTTATAGGAAAGATTCTCATCAAGATTTAAAGCAAGGAATTTGTCATATTTTTCAGTCCCACTATAACCAACTTTATCAATAACTTGATTGTTTATCCGTATGTGATAGGATGTGACATTCTTCTCTTTGTGACAGGGTGTCAAGGTGATAGCTAAAAGTTGCGATTTTGTTGTATTAAAGTGTATATATCTTTGATAATTTTTCTCGTTCGGGCCAATGTATAAGAATGTGCGTTTATATAACGGACCCCGAAAACCGATTTGTCACTTAAACCGACCCTCAATAACTCAAACTCTCGTAATTGAGCATGGAATTTAACGTCCATTATTGAGCATTTGTTGAACGCCACTTGGGCGGTCTGGTTGAAACATTAAAGATCGTAAAAGCCAATATTCTCCTGTAGTCATTATCTACGTAATTATGACCAGTTAAGAGGTAATTATGGTGTAAAAGGTACATCGCGTATGTTCTGGACACGAACCCATATTACGTATCGAGCCTGTCACAAATCTCAGGAAATATCGAAATTCGAGTCTCTCAAAGGAACTTTAAAGCGTGTATTAAATTAAGATAATTCTAAACGGCCAAGTTCAATAGAAGGTATTAAACTGAGAATAAATGTTCTGGCTATGGAACTAAAAATCGGGGGATTTCTCGAAAAAATAATTCCAGCCAATTCCAATTCTGAAGGTGTGTAAGGCTGTGGGTCGTTGCGTGTAGGTGGGTATGTCCCATACTATAGGTTAGAGGAGGTGCCGCATCGGTGCGAAAGTATAGACACGTTGTGATGTCCGGGAACCACAGAGTTCATATTTAGAATAGGAACAGTCGCGGGCCAGTCGGTGGTCATATATGAGAATGAGATCAGAAACTCGGAGTACGAGCTCATAGAGCTTATTTGCATTTAGGTAAACGGCATTACCTGTTTTAGAAGGCAAGCCATACATAGGCAGAGTAGGCTTTGCCTGTATGAACATCATTCTGTGATAGACGTAAGGGAGAGCTTAACTCCAATGGTGGCGACTGCTTGAGTGGAAAGCGTCAAGTAAAGTGACAATAAGCTAGTGGCCGTGCGAAGCAGTGGTAGAGTGACATCCCGTCACTTGTTGGAGGAAAGGCGTCCCGATAAAGTGACATTACGTTATTGGCCGTGCGATGGCAGAGAAAGGTGTGAAGTGAAGAGGCAACCAAGGAACAACCATCAGCGAAAATGAGGAAACACCAGCGACAACAGAGAATGCGGGCCCGCAAGTGACTCAAAAACTGTATGGGAAAGGGGTGATTGATGTTTTGTTTTCTTATTTTTTTGGATTCCATGTAAGTGACAAATTATCATAATTACTTTTTATATATGTCTGAAATTGTTGTTTTCAGTGAATCCCTGTTGATTTATGGTTTTCGAGGAAAAGTTATTAACCCTTTCTGGACAAGAACCACCCCAACAAAAGTGAAACGGCGGAATCGTCACTGTGAGACATACGTTCACGCACGGATTACGACAACACTCCTTGGGTTTTGGCTGAATGCGCGGCGTGAATCTATTTCTTCCAGTAGCGACAAAGCCCGGTTTCCGACACATGAGTTATGTATAAAGTATTTTGTGGGTTTTTTTGGCGTTTAGTACAAAGTGGTTAGCAACACACCGATCAAATATTTTTTGAATTTCGTCATTAAAGTCCAAGACGAGAGGGTTTATATCTGCACCAGATTTGCATACCAAGATGTCATCTGCAAAAGACTGGAGGTTCGGCTTTGTTGACTCATGTATATCGTTTACAATCGTTTATATATATATGAGGAAAAGGGGATAGGACCGAGGATGGAAGATTGAGGAACTCCACATGTTAGGTCAGTTCGACCAGATTTACGGTCTCCAAGAGAGACATATTGAGACCTACTATGGAGATAGCTCTTAGACCAGTTGTTTGCATTACCTCTTATCCCGTAATAGTCAAGTTTTTTAATTAATATTCCATGACTTATGATTATCAAAGGCTTCCGAGATATCCAGGAACAGGGCTATCTAATTATCTTTACTGTCTGTGTTGTTCTCGAGAGCCATATACTTTAGCAGGTGCATTCCTAATAATACTTTATACCCTTTCCCGAACCCGTATTGGTGTTAGTAAAAAATATCACATTTTTAGGAATTTTACAAGACTTACGGACATGAGTTTTTCAAGAATGCCGGAAACTACGGGAAGAATGCTGATCGGCAATCTCCTTGTAAACTCCTTCTTGTCTCCCGACTTAAAGACAGGTATTACTTTGGCAATTTTCATCCTATCGGGAACTTTCTCCTGACTGAAAGAAGTATTCATGACATGTGCAAGTGAAGCCGAAACCAAGTTTGAGTGTTTAAGGATTAAACTCGAACTCGCGTGCAATCGTATTTGGATCATATATTGCCTTGTCACCATGATGGAATAGTGAAGGCAAGTTACGTTTGCTTTTGTTTATGTTTAATGCTTTATTTAAGACTTCCCATGTTTTTCGCATATTATTCTTATTTTCTGGACGATTTTTTTTCATAAAACATAGCTTTGCTTTGTTTTTTAATCTTGTGGAATAGCTTACAGTATTTTTATAATTCTCGATATTCAGTTCTGTGAGAGATCTTAGTTTTTGCGGAGCATTTTGCTCGTATTAATGGCAGATATAAAAAGTCATTTTGTCGTCCATGGAGTTTGCTTAACACTTTTCTAATGTGGCCTGGGTTTTTGCAGGGGAAATGCTGTTTCGAAGGCATTCATGCAAGCATTGATGACGATTTCGTAGCAATCATCGAGACAATTTGATTCCATAACCCGAGAAAGATCACATTGGGACGACAGCAGTTTGAAGTATTCAATAGAGGTGTAATTAATTTTTCTATTCAAAGTCGGTTTTAACCCTCTACCTAACCTGAAAAGCAGACGACACTTGCTAAAATAATTCTTAAATAACTATTTTTTTTCATTTTTTGTCTCAAAAACATAGGTTATGACCCCTCGTTGGAACGAGCTCGACGAGCTCGTTCCAACGAGGGGTCATAACCTATGTTTTTGAGATTAAAAATGAAAAAAATAATGTAAATTAATTGGCGATTTTTGAGAATTGCGCTGGCCGCTTTTTTGCCGTTACGTTAGGTAAAGGGTTAACCTATCCCGTTTGGTATTTGTTGGTCCAATATAAAAAAATGCCAAAGTGGTCAGATACATCCGTAAGGATTATTCCCGTTGTAAAGGGATTTGCGATATTTTTTTTTTCTAATATTTTTATTCAGATTTTTTATGAATTTTTAAAAAGAATATATTATATTATTTACATAAATTGCAATGTGTTAAATCATTAATGCAGTAGCATAATAGATAGATGGATATTTATATTTTTTTGTACAATTCATTGCTGCACATACGAGATATTTTAAACTGTCGGGTTAACCTCAATGGGGTTATCGATCCCGTTTAATCAATAAGTCAAAGCCAGTAACACCGGATGTTCAATTTTCATAGATACCCAATCAGAAGCCGATTAGTAACAAACAACATTTTCGGTTACGTCCCTTCAGTAGAACCCTACTGGAGAGACGCTATCGCGACGTGAGCTATATTTTTGTAATCGTGTTAAATTCAGCTTTCGTTCTCCACAGAGGGAGGGTCATATTCCCAACTTTGACAAATATCCTCCAGCTGAGTTTCGTAAATAATCGGATATATTGGGGAATAGCACGGACGCATTCAGAGATCATAAGTTAAGAAGGTAATTGACAAGTTTGTTTGGGTATGATTACATTGTTAATGTAATTATACGTTTTGGGTACAAATACTCAATTCCCATTGGTTAGCTGGATAAAAACGTCATGACTAAATGTAATTCATTTTCCAAAATGTAATTTGGTCGAACTTTGACACGCATTTACGGGTTGAGCGCAGTTGACAGAATGTAATTCGGGCGGTGCTTGGGCGGGTTTTTAACTTTTAGCGCCTCTCGTCTTTCTGCTTTGTTGTTTGGTAAAAAGTAGTTTGAACAGTTGCGGAATGTAATAATGGGAATTGAATGCAATTTTTATAATCTTTATTGGAGTATGAACGTGTGAGAATGGGTACAAATTGTATGAAACCCTCTGGGATTCATACATAATTTGTACCCATTCCCACACGTTCATACTCCAATAAAGATTATAAAAAATGCATTCCATTCTTAAATGAATGTCGGGGGATGAGTTCTAGATTCCTGTACTCTCGGAGTTGATTAAGAAACCCAAGATATTATGGTTGACCTTTTGCACTTTACTCGAGTAAATTAACATCTTATACAGAAGTATATGGACGTCGGTTATGCTGTTGAAAGCATCCGATGTGTTACTATAGCCTAAGATAACATATTCTGGTGTTAAAGGAAAGGTTTCATTACATTTTCTTTTACATTTTCCCAAAAGATCTGTATTTGAGAAAGAACATTAAAAAACAGGTGATGTTTCGTCTCTTTTGAATTATTACAGAATGTGCATAATTACTTTTCGGAAATTTTGCATTTGTGTAGTTTTGAGTTCATATACAAGACTCTATGGACGGTTTTAAATTGTAAACTGTGTAGGTAAATGTATGTATCGTTTATGGTTGAAAATGGGAGTCTATATATAAAATTCCAGTCGTCTGACTGCAAATTTATATCTAGAATCTCGTTCCACTTTATGTGGGAATTCGTGGGAGACGTCGCGTATTGATATAGAAAGTTCGGCAAACTTTGTGTGTAGATTGCAGCATACAAATATTTTCATTATATACAGACAATAATTTTTATGTGATTTTACTGCCGCTTTCCGGGATTTGGGTATTGCATTTATAACACCTTGATAGACTGTGAAGGGGTCTTAATGTTATATTTGTTGGAGAAGTCAGAGAAAGTTAGGAGACTGTTGTTCTCAGATAGCAAGCTATTTATGAAATAGATACCATTTTCGCACCAAGATTTGTTAAAAAATAATTCCCCGTTAATTTGTATACTATTATTAAAAAACATGGTTTCTCCAAATATCCCTTCCGGGGTTGTGGTGGTTTTATTGTCAAGAAGAGATCAAGCCGACAGAATATTATTCCAAAATGAGTTCATGTGTTTTCCTATTTTTCTCATGCCTTCTTTGTGCAAATGCCAGTGTTTGTAATTCTCAAAGGGTTCTAGATCGTCGACCACCAGTGTTTTCCTGGGAGCCAATGTGGAAGAGTCTTAAAGTTTTTTTTATCCAAATCATTTTAAGGCATGACTAAACGTTTCGATATGTGGGGGAATTAATTCCATCCTTTTCGAAAAGACCAGCGATTGTGAACGCTTGATTTTTTCGAGTTTTCCGGACCACACAAAATTATAAAATGCTTCCTTCATTTTTACAGTTAGGTCTTTGGAGGTCTTTGGGGGGGGGGGGGAAATCGGGCAAAACCGTTAAACAATGTGTTAAAATAGGTAGAGCCAAAGTGTTTGTGACAGTAGTTTTTCCAATTAAAGTTAAATTACGAAATGTCCAGTCTGTCAGTAGTTTTTCAAACTTTTTCTTCTTGTTCGTGTAGTTATTTAATATATAATTATCATTAAACAGGTTGAATTCAAACCTCAATATTTTGGAAGATTTTGATGGTTCCAACTGACTTGTTCATTTGTAGAAACTGTTTCACCACAACTCCTTTTTGAGCCTATCCAAATGTTTTCTGTTTTATCAAAATTAAAGCTTAAACCAGATATGAGTGAGAATGTTTTCAGCATATTTAGTGCGTTATTGGGTAAGTATCCATCATCAGACAGGTATAAACTTGAGTCGTCGGCATACAGACGAAGTATTTATGATTATTCCATTTATATCGGGGGTAAATTTTAGAAGTATAAAAAGATACGGCGATAAGGGATCGCTCTGCCTAACGCCTCGCCCTATGCCGAATCTTTTGGAGCAATGACCATTGTTAACTACACAACTAGAAACGTTGTTATGGAATGTTTGAAACCATTTTATCATAGATTATCCGAAATTTAAAAACTGCATTGTCTTTTGGATAAAAGTTCATTCAAAAGAATAGAACGTTTTTTCGAAGTCAATAAGAACTAGGATAACCGGCATCTTAAGCTCTTCGCATTTTGCGATTAAATCAAATGTTAATCTTGTTGACTCTCCAATGTACCGACGTTTCATAAAACCAAGCTGAGTGTCTGAAATTAGATTGGAAAGAACCACTTTCAGTCTATTAGCAATTGTAGCGGAGCTAATCTTTGCATCCACATTGATTAGCGATATTGGTCACCAGTTTTTATATATATATTTCTTAGGTTTGTTTTGTTTGGGTATGCACGTAATAATTCCAAGTCTTTGGGTAACTGAAAGTTCTTTTGATTCGAAGCCGTAATTCGATGAGCTGATGAGATAGGATCCAATATCATTCCAAAAGAATTTATAGAATTGCGGTGAAGCCATCAGAACCTGGGGTCTTATTCTTTTTCATAGATTTTAAAGCCTTTAGACCTTCAGAGATTGAGTACGGCCTTTCGACAGAATCTCTGTCTTTGTCATTTAAAAAATGTAAAAACGTATTATTTTTGTCAACAATTATTTCAACGTCTTCTACAGACCTCTTGTTTGTTAATTTTGAAGAATACAGATTTGGGTAGAAAGTTTTCTGCCCAGATAAAATATCGCGTATGTAAGTAATTTATGATCCGTCAGCCTTTACTAAAGTAGGGATAGTTTTTTTCTGTATAATGTCGTTTTTCCAAATTACAAAAGTACTTTGTCGGTTTCTCCCCCTTAATGTTCCATTTTGATTTTGCCATCATCACTATTCCCTGTACTTTTTTATCCCTGATAGTTTTAAGTTCAGTCTCGAGTGCTTCACTCAACTCCGAGGTATCTCCACTGTCTAGTTTAATATTTAGAATATTAAAGTTGCTTTCTTGCTGCATTTCGTTTTATGAAAGACACGTATGCTACAGTTTTACCCCGTATCATTAGTTTCAGTTTCTCCAAAACGTTGGTCGTTAATGATGAACATTGGTTTTTTATTATTATTATTATTATTATTATTATTATTATTATTATTATTATTATTATTATTATTATTGTTATTACTGCTGCTCCTACTGTGGTTGTGAAAAGTATATTGGTCTTCTGTTTCGGCTATAGCCTGTTTAATAGATTTTACGTATTCTGGGTCACTGAGTAGGCTGTTGTTAAACTTCTAAATATCTCTTCTTCGAGGTTGATTACTGAATGAAAGTTTGGCGTTTATAGGGTTAGGGTCTGATCGATATCTAGTATGGATTTCTGCTTTTCTTACAAAGAATTGTAGGTCTGAAGATAACAGAATGTAATCTAGTCTTGCCATTTTATTTTCTAACCACCTTCATGTACAGTGTCCCTCCCCCATAATATCCAATCTCCAGACATCCAGTAAATCAATTTTTTTCATTAACATCAGCATTTTTTGTTTGTTTTCTTATTGTTGTTTCGATTCTATTTAACAGTATCTTTCTCGTAATCTAATGGCATATTCTAATCCCCTCCTATTAGTATTGTTTCATTTCCTGTACTTTCAATTTTAGAAAATAGTTCATCGTAAAATTGTGGTCTATCATCATTTGGGCCGTAGACATATTTGATATATTACTGGAGAAAATGTGATCTACGAGTGTAGCAGACTGAGGTGTTACTCTAGAGGAGTTGGTAATAACAGGCATAAATCCATCACTAAACATCTGCTCTATAAACAAACCAGTTTTGGGATGAGAAGCTTATTTTGAAAGGTTATTATTGAGGTCGACTATGATTAATGATCATTTCCTTTCTTTATTAAGTGCATCATTTGAGTTGTTCATTTTTTTATATGAATAAGACCATGCCTGCTTTAGGGGCCGTGTTGGGTCTATAAATTACACCAACTATTCTCGATGAATTCTTGTTCTTTAGTTCGACAAACAGTGACTCAAAGACATGTGGTATGCAGACGAAAAGATCATGCCGAACACTGAATGTTATATCAGCGTTAATGAAGAGCTCAGGGTCTTGTAATTTTTTTTGTAACTGGTGATACCCTGCTAGACAATAAATAATAATAATATCTTTATTGTCGTTCATTCCTATATATAGGTATATGACATAGTTACAAAATGATGTGAATAAATGTACATAGAGGACACAACAAAGGTTAACATGACGAAATTGTGGAGAGAATAAAATAAATAAAAAAGTTATCGAAACATACATACACGGACAAAACCAAGTCAGATGGTATATAAGAACGTCTCATTTGTGGCTAGTAGTTATTACCGTAACGTTTACGGTGACATGGCCAGTCATTTATCTACATCTGGAATGATATTGTTTCGAGTACATGTGGTTAGACACCTTGAAATCAATATTGGTGATATTTGGTTCTTGATTGTTTGTCCTGAAGGCTGAATTTAGTCATCAGAGAAGGAGAACAGTTTGCCCTGGTTTTGTCGCTGTGAGCTCCTGTAATGTGAACAAATGTGAGAAAAGAAGAGAGTTGTTATCACCCTTTTGAAAAGATTTAATGCGTCCCAATCATTGTATCGGGCAATTCACGGGGCCTTCTCTAAAGCAACATTGTTAATTTGTTTTCTCTAGATGTACTCAACATCAGCACATATGAAACGTCTAATTTCATTGTCATAGAATGATGTACTTTAAATTCTGAATGAGCGTTATATGTAACAAAAATATATCGCCTATATCAAGCAGGAATTCCACCAGATATCGTCCTAACACCGCCCTCACTGGATTGAAAACTGTAATCCTTTTTGGAAGGTGGCCTCGACGGGAGTCGATCCCGAGTCTACGACACCCAATCGCCTGGCCATAAAAGCTGGGACAATAGATCATTATAACACTAATCTGTTCCGGTTGCATTGGATGCTAAGTAAGGCAAACGATCCACTGGTAAATCTCACAATAAATACAGGCTATTTGTAGATAATTACAAATCATAACAGAAAAACAATTCGAACAATTCAGTAATTGTCATTCAATCTTCATTTCGACACAAACTCTTGCGATTTAAAGATTGAATATGGCAAATGCAAATGTAAGAAAACATTTGTCTGAAGCAGAAATGTAGCGGGCTGTAGGGATGGTGGAGCAATGGACTACCCATCGTCAGGTTGGTAAACCCCTTGATGTGCACCATACGGTAATCACCAGAGCGTGGGCAAGATTTCAGCAGTATGGCACACCAGTAAGGCGGCATGGTGGTGGTAGAGACAGGGTAACATCTGTAGCTGAAGACCGGTTTTTGATCATTCAGGCCGTAGGAACCGCTTTGACACAGCAACCCAGCTTCGCAATGACCTTCAGAATGCATCCGGGGTAAATGTTTCGACGCAGACTATCCAGGAAAGGTTGCACGAAGGTGGTCTCCGATCGAGAAGACCACGTATTCGCATTCCGCTGTCCCAGAACCACCGCCCGGCACGACGTGAATGGGCCGTGGACCACGTTGGATAGACCAGAGAAGATTGGCGACGTGTCCTTTTAACAGACGAGTCAACGTACTGCCTAGACCACACAGACAGGCGTTCTGGGGTATGGAGAAGACAAGTAGAGCGATTCCATGCAGCCAACATCGCTGAGCATGACCGCTATGGTGGAGGGCCAATCATGGTCTGGGCGCCATCAGCAGGGATGGACGTACATAGCTCCGTGTCCTTGAACCTGGTACATTGACTGCACAACGGTATATTGATGAGATCCTGGATGTCCACGTCAGATTATATGTAGGTGCAGCGCGTGATAGATCCATTCTAATGGACGATAATGCCCGTCCTCATGTTGCCCATGCTCTCGGGGAGTATCGACAGAGGGTGGGGGGGGGGGGGGATTGAGCGTATGCACTGGCCATCAAGATTCCCTGACCACAATCCAATCGAACATGTCTGGAATGAGTTGCAGCTTGCAATTTCAGCCCGTCCAGTCCAGCCAACAAGTGTCCAGGTGCTTGGTGCCATGCTGGTCCAAGAATGGAATAACATCCCACAAAGGTCCACCAGGAACCTGATTGGGACCATGAGAAGGCGTTGTCAAGCTGTAATTAACAGTAATGGGTCTCATGCTCGATACTGAACCCATATCAGTTCGCTCCGTCAACTTTTTTGGCATATTGAAAAATTTCCTCTTTTATCAAATAATATCCATTTTCCATGGTTATCGTATTCAAAAGCTAAAAAATAATGTCAAACACAAATAAAATCATAATGTCTGTACTTAAATAATTAAAGATATAATTAAATTAAAATATATATACACTTTTCATTACAATATTTCAACAAAAATGTAAAACAGGCAGTTGGATATACTTGGTGCTTAGCAAACTTTGAGTAGTATATATGACAAACTATACCAACATGAGCATGGCTGGCAATTTTCGTCATTGAAAGGTGTTTACAGGAAAGTTAGCTCCCCTTAATGTCAATACATTTAACGGTAATCGTATGGGAATTTTATATAGAAATTGAAATTTTAAAATGTTTGGGAAGTTGTATCATCGATGTGCGCATCATTTCACAAACTTCGGACAGTTTCCTGCAGAGCAGTATAAAAATACGGAAGCGGGCTTTTTACAATTTTTTTCCAATCAATTTGAACGTTTGGCTATTATTCTTTGCTTAAACCCATTTAAAAAAAACAGAAAACGGCATTTTCACTATCTTTTGATATTGTTGACTTTTTTATCTTCATTATATCAACAGTGTATGCACCGTGACACATAATACAGACTTCCTTTCCATTACTATAAAACGTCTAGGAGGTCAGATTTACTAATTGTTTTCCTGGGAAGATCAAATTACTATCCCAGGTCGGTCATCTTCAAGACGCCCCTGATTCGATTCGGGATTCGATTTGAATTCTAATAACAGACCCGATTCGGTTCGAGATTTGATTCGAAGCGAAAAGGGGTGGTTCGCAGAGCCCTGAAACAAATACTTTGTGATTTGATGGTACCTTTAAATGTATGTGGTTAAATGATTTTGTTTGTGACAATTGATGTGAACCAGTTGGTTTAAAATATACCTTATAATCTAAATGACATGATGCCTGGAATTGCTTTCAATTTATACACGGTCACACCGAGAAAATCAACAGAATCTTGATCGATAGTAGCTTTCAATTTGATGTCAGGCCATGATTGTTGTTTAAAACGTCTAAACATTCATCAACAATTTTTCTTTTGAATGTTCCCAAATGATAAAAATGTCATCCAAATATCTGAAGTATACGAGGGGATGCTTTGCACATTAACTATTTACCCAACCTAACGGCCAAAAACGGCCAGCGTAATTCTCAAAAATCTCCAATTAATTTTCATCAGTTTTTCATTTATCGTCTCCAAAACATAGGTTGTGACCCCTCATTGGAACGAGCTCGACGAGCTCGTTCCAAAGAGGGGTCATAACCTATGTTTCTGAGACAAAAAATGAAAAATTAGTTATTCAAGAATTTTTTTGCAAGTGTCGTCTGCTTTTCATGGTAGATAGAGGGTTAAGGCACTTTCCTTCCATTCTGCTACATAAATACTTGCAAAATTAGGACAGAGTCTCTCGCCCACAGGACAACCCATTGGTTGTAAGTAATTTTCACTATTGAATTGAAAGTCATTACCTTTTAAGATCAGCTCTCAGATCCAAAATTTGTTTATCCGGATATTTTCGAATGCATTTTTACAGACTTAACTCCTTTGTGAATGTTCTCATACGTGCATGCTATTGATATCCAAAGTAACAAAAAAATGTAATCTTCGAGATTTTTAATTCAGAAATGTTTCAAGAAATCCTGTGTATTTTTGAGATAGAACGCATGTCTAGCCTATTAGCTTTAGGATTCAGATGAAAATCAGTGAGTCCCGATTTGGCATACTATTTCGAGTCACAGTCCGAGTCAATTGGACTCCCGGTGAAGTACAGTCAGCCGTCCATGAAGAACGGTCATTGAGGATACTTGGTGGGATATAAAATTGTCTTGTTGGAGCATTGAACTTCGCTGTTAAATATCGCACTTGTTTTTTTGTCTATATGACTTTCGTGGAGAAGAAATTTCTCGATCTTATTGAACTTTTCAACATTATCGGGCCAAATAAGTGAATCCATTTTCTTATAACGTTTGGCACTGCACAGTTGTCTCGTGGCTTTCTTTATATAATTATCCCGAGGTAGAAGGACAAATAGCCCACCTTTGTCAGCGGTTTGATTAACAATTTCTTATCGTTTCGAAATTTGGTGAGATCTATCCGTTCATTAGCTGTTAAACTGTTTTATCTACGAATATGTTCATACTGAACACCTTTTGGAGGATTTGTTTGTTTGCCTCAATAATTTCGAGATCCACTTCACTATCTGGGGCCAATACTATAAAACTTTTACAACTCTATTTTCTAGAATTGTATTTTCTAGTTATGACTTTAAAGGTGTTGAAATGAACCATTAGCATTTTCAGAGATGTGGCTATTTGCCAATTGGCAAATTGCCATATCTTTTAAAATGCTAATGATTCATTTTAGACAGTTATTATGTTAATAAGTAGAAAATACAATTCTAGAAAATGCAATTGTAAAAGTTTTATAGTATTGGCCCCTGGAGCACGCTTTCGGGCCACCAGTCTTATTCTGTACGGAATTTCTCGCTGTTGTGGGTTGTTTGTTTACCCACGTTTGTGAAAATTTGCGCGCAAACGACCGTTGGAGTAATGTATTGTACCTTTACTTACAAATATATACTGGTACTCTTCCCTGCCACAGTTACCGATGTTACAGTCATTAAAAAAATTCAACGCCCCTTGAAAAATTCAAGATAATAACACAGGTTGTGGAACTACACACCAAAAACTAAAGTGTTAAAACTGACACGTTCAAGGTGTTATACCCATTCTGACCCTTAGGGTTTGATTTTAACACTCAAGGTGCAATGCTTTAAGCACTTACACATTACAATCGTCAGACATCTGAAACTTCAATGGATGACTCTTCCCAAGTGTCTAGCATTGGTGGTTCTTCCAGAATCATCCATAATTTGATTTGCGCTTGGTGGGTACATAATTAAAAGGACACAACGCAGATGACGCGGATCAGGCTCGAGAGTTCGAGTCTAATCCGCGTCATCTGCGTTGTTTCCTTTTAAGTGTCGCGACATTACACTTGTCAAGTGGTATTATTGTCAACACCTGTCAAGTTCTGGGATATCTACACTTGAACAAAGTGCTAGTTCAGCACTTATTAAGTGTTAAATACAGCACTTCAAGTGTAGTGTTTAACACTTTAGTTTTTAGCGTGTACCCGGCGTAATCATTAAACTACGACTGTGATGAGTCTTCAGTTCTAGTTGTAATGTCATCAAAATGTCGATGAAATCAATTCTCGATTGATCAACATTTCTACCTTTGATTCACAACCGTAGGTTCGCTTTTCCAACCAACTAAAATATTCCAGACGGGGGAATCTACACACAGGCGATGACCTATTTGAGGGTTAGACTGCTTCAGGTCACGACAGTGTCGACTTTCTTACAGAATTGGGCTGGTGCCCTGAGAGATTGTATCTGGAGATGACAAACTAGGTGATTCTGTAAAAATAATCCGACTGCTGGAGTTTCTAAAGTGGTCTGCTAATTTAATTTGCCTGAAAAAATTATAGTTATATGGCGGTAAATCTACTTGGAAGACTTATCGGCTTGTGCCTTTGGTGCTAGTACTAGCGCAAAAGTTTAACCCCGATTTAAGAGAGATTTTTTTATTTTTTATTTTTTATTTTTTTTTTGGCGGGGGGGGGGGGGGCGTCAAGTCATCGGTGCCAGATAGAGGAAGCCGGAGTACCCGGAGAGAACCACCGAGCGTCGACGAACAACTGTCAGCTCCTCAGCATTCTAACTCTGTTCAAGCTCCGCTCAAGCAGGGTACAGCGGTTTGAAGACATGTGCACCATCGACGTGCACTACGCCTTAGTACACGGCGTCATCGTGCCCTCATGTAGGCAAACGAGATAAAGTGCCTTGCCCAAGGACACAACGCGGGTCGTCCTGGACGGGGATCGAACTCGGGACCTCTAGCACAAAAGTCCAACAGTCTACCACTGAGCCACCGCGCTCCCACGATATAGGTTTTATACACATGTATATTATTATATAAAAAGGTGGATACAGATCATGTGTATACACTGATTGACACTAAAAAAAGATTTTTTATTCTCCTGAAATATAGTAAAATCCATAAAAAAGACAGCTGTCAAGAATCCCCGTTGATAAGATTTTCAAAAGTACGGAAAGCAAGAATAACAACAATTTTGACAAATCTTGAAATCGGAATGTATGTGGAGCTGAAACGGTTAAAGGGTTTTCTTGATCGGTCGATTACATGGATTAACCTTGGTTAACCGATTAATAACTTGCCCTAATACGTAGTTGAATAATTGCCGAGCCATTGATGATTTACAGCATTAACCCTTAACCCAATGTAACGTACAAAACCAGCCAGCGCTATACACAAAAATCTCCATTCAAATTTTATTGTTTTCAGTTTTTGTCTCAAAAACATAGCTGATGACCCCTCATTCGAACGAGCTCGTTGAGCTCGTTCCAATGAAGGACCATAAGCCGTGTTTTAGGAACAGAAATTGAAAATTTTTAGTAATTCAAGAATTGATTTTGCAAGTATCGTCTGTTATCCTTATTGGGTAAAGGGTTAAGAATGGCCATTTCTAGCAACCAATGCAGTATAATGATCATGCAAGTGAACAAGAATGCCAGCACGTAACTTGCATAATTTACTCTGTTTCTTATAATTGATGTGAGTCAGTGTGACAATGTTTGCCTGTTTTGGATCAATTTGTTCCTTTGTTAACCCATAAAATACAGTTGTTCAAAAGTAACGGTTAATCGATCAATTACCTTTTTGATCGATAAAGACGTTGGTCATTGGTCAATCGATTAATCGGTTAACCGTTTCAGTTCTAAATGTATGTTTCTAACGGGGAAATATAAAGTGACAAACTGCACATAAAAGCGAGGTACTTGCACATTCTATACTACACATATAATTATCTATTTTTATCATATGACTCGTCCGTTTTGTTCACTTTAAAACATTTGATATTTTGTTTTCATATTAATCAGTGATAAATAAAGCCTTTCGTCAATTTCATTGGTCAATTTCAAAACTAGACAATTTGATTGGCTGAACAAAATACAACTGGGCCACAATTTCATAATTTGCATAATTAGAGTTTGGAGCATTCATTGGTCAATTTCAAAACTGGACAATTCGATTGGCTAAACAAAATACAACTGGGTCACATTTGCATAATTTCAGTAGGGAGAATTTACGTTATCTGTCCTATTCAGGGAGGGTTATATTGTATTAATCTTTTACCAACAAGAAACACGCCATTCATTTTTTTTTATATTTTCACTTTTTGCTTCCAAAACATAGGTTATGACCCCTCATTGGAACTAGAGTGTCGCGCTCGTTCCAATGAGGGGTCATAACCTATGTTTTGGAAGCAAAAAATGAAAATTTTTAGTTATACGAGGATGTTTTTTCCGAGTGCCGTCTGCAACTTAAGTTAGGTGATGGGTTAAAAAGTCATACTAAGTGGCTAATTTGTGCGTGTGTGTGTCATATGATAAATAGAATATGAAATGAGTGTTTTTCTCATATAATATTTATGAAACTCGTCCGAATTTTCCGTTTGGGCTCGCCAGAGGCTCGTCAAAACGGAAAATTCTCAGACTTATTTATTTATCTACTGGTGTTTAAGGTCACACACTTTTGCACAATGGCTTATCATGACCACATCATGGAGATAAAGTCAAGGCCAGCCAATCGTTTATACCCCATGTTGTCTATTTTAGAGGACTTGCACCCCAAGCATTAGTGACTGGGTCCTATTTTACCAGTGAAAAAGAGCTTGTTTACCACAGTAAACAAGCACTGCATCACTTCCCGGGGTTCCCGCGGGGGAATTCTTAGACTCGTTTCATAAATATTATATGAGAAAAACACTCAGTCCATATGCTCAAAATATTGTTCAGAACACAGTGATATAAATTCTTTGACATAAAACGAAACATATTGTACTAGCAATAAAAATTATATGAACATGTCATGCTACATCTTATACGTTGTTTGAATTTCTTTTTCAGATAAATATGAAAGTTGGAGACAAAGATGGTTCCGACGACGAATCGCCAGATGGTGCTAGTGGAATCAATTTGGAAAGATGCGTGTGTCATAAGCCGGATGGAAAAGATGGACGTTTGACTGGCATGACACAGCAGAGCTGGATCACGTTTGAATCAGCTGCAGTCGTGCGGGGAGACGCATCGTATTGTATGCCGAAACACTAATGGAGAGATGGCCCTCGGGGATTCTATCATAGACCTTGTTAACAGTGGTATACACACCCTGGCAAATTGAAACGGATTGATGAACACCAGACTTCTCTCACAGCAGACACTGACTCACAGCCAGCTTCCACTGACACCTAAGCAATTTCATAAGTCGAACGTTCCTCACGTTCATCGGCGACAGGTACAGATCTTAGTAAATGTGTGATATGCCAAGACATCAGAACGGTGAAAAAGGAACATGAGGCGAAATGAGACTAAGATCGTGAAGTGAAATATCATAGGACCTGCTGTCAAGAATTTGCGGATCGTGATGTCAAAGGCGATATACACAAGGTTCCCTGTGAATTTCCGTGGTTATGAACTTACAAGCTTAACATAAAACACAGTAGTATCGGAATCTCTGATGGAAAACCTACTTTTTGCCTTACACCGAGGAGAGAAGGAAATGGATAGGTTTATTAAGGAAGGAATTAGGTCGCATGGGGTGAACTTCAATGAACCAATTTAAAAGCTGAAACTGAGAACTTTTGCTAATGAAACGAAGGCGTCTAAACTCAGGGTAGCGTTCCGAGAGGTGCAAATTAGGTCGGATCGGAACCTTTTCGCCAGACTGATGGTCATATCACAAGCATGATCGCTAGACATGCGAGATGTCCTACGTTACGAGTTAGGACCACTGCCATGGTCCCTGGCAGCGGCAGATGGTTCGCTATTGAAAACTACAAAATCTGTTATGATGCCCATACTAGAGGAGGGAGTTGACTACATTGTCAAAGCTTCAGGTGATGCTGCTCGCCTATATGACGACATTGCAATTTTTCAAGCAATAGCGCACACCCTTGGGACATTTGCAAATATAGCCACTCTTGTGCTGCGAATCATTCAACGGCTGCAACATCCAGCGATGAATAGGGTTGATTTCATTATTGATAGATACCCTACCCCCCCCCCCCCCCCCCAATCACAGAATTAGGAAAAACTCGCCGAAAAACCCAAGGATAACTACAGACGAAAGTGACCGGAGGAACACAAAAGTGTCCACGACAATGGAAGAAGTTTCTCTTTTTATTCATCGGCTTCAACTAATATAGAGGAAATGCTCCGATCAACAGACATGTATGTGACTCATGAGGAGATATGCCACGTACTAAAATTGACTGATGGTGTTATTTCTTGCAGAATTGTGCCAGAACCCTCTTGTAAACAAGAAGAGGCCGACACGCGCTTACTATTTCACGCCAAACACGCCTCCATGTTGAACAAGTCCATCGTAATACGATCTTCTGACGTTGATATCATTGCATGTCACTTTTCTGCAAGAATAAATGCAGACATAATATTGGACACTGGAACCCAGAGGCGATCTCGTCTTGTTGCAATCAAGGTCATAGAAGGGAGCCTGGATTCTGATGTATGCTATAACTGGATGTGACTCGACAAGTACGTTCTCTGGCAAGGGAAAACTAAAACCATTTGGGATTATAGCCACGAAAGCTGAAATGTGCAGAGCTATGAGGGACTTGGGAGAACGCGTAAATATCACGGGCGATCTTTTCCACTCTTGTGAGAAGTTTGTGTGCATGACATATGGGGGAATACTTTTGTCAGAAGTCGATGAACTCAGATATAAGCTGTTCTCTATGACGAAAAAGACCCAGACCCATCTACAGTCACCAGCATCAGATGCATTAAAGCTACACATCCAAAGAGTGAACTACCAAACTTTCATTTGGAAGAATGCTCTCTCTCTCCTGATGTGGATATTGAAGATCCGGAGCATCACGACTAAATAAATAATGATGGTGAATTGCAATCGCGTTGGACAATATTGCCACCGGCTCCCACAGCGATACTCGCTTTCATTTCTTGCAAAGGAAATTGTGATTCGAAGAAATATTCTTGTATCAAGAACGAACTTCCCGGTTGCGACGCCCGCAAATGTGGAGATATGTGCAACAATCGTCGCCGCTGAGATAGGATGGCTGACAATGACAGCGACAATGATTATGATGACAATGCGTAATTTTTGCAGAGACTGTCAATGATAACGTCATCGTCAGATGTCATGAGACAATTTCAAAAGTATAGTTCTCGGTTTAATATTATATAGAACAGTTAAAACTAGAAGTCCTGTCATGAAATGCGCACACATACAGTTAAAACTAGAAGTCCTGTCATGAAATGCGCACAAATAGCACGTCGATCTGCGCGTTAATCTACGCGTTATGACCATAGTAAGGCTATCAAATTCTGTACATATGACCTGTACACAAGCAATGTTTCAGCCAATGGACCTCCGGGTAACCCGGAGGTCCATTGGCAGAAACATTGCCTGTGTTTGCTCTGAGTAACCAGGAGAACTTGCCGTGCTTTGGATGTCATTCGATATGGCAATTGTGCGCAATTCCTACGCGCAATTAAGCCTAGATAAGCGCACAGTTCATGACAGGACTTCTAGTTTTAACTGTAGCACGTCGATCTGCGCGTTAATCTACGCGCTATTACCATAGTAAGGCTATCAAATTCTG
This sequence comes from Pictodentalium vernedei, assembly GCA_031216915.1. Classification (NCBI taxonomy): domain Eukaryota; kingdom Metazoa; phylum Mollusca; class Scaphopoda; order Dentaliida; family Dentaliidae; genus Pictodentalium; species Pictodentalium vernedei. The sequence continues at coordinate 121,463,336 of CM062292.1, read as the reverse complement.
TACATATGGCCTGAGCACAAGCAATGTTTCAGCCAATGGACCTCCGGATAACCCAGAGGTCCATTGGCAGAAACATTGACTGTGTTTGCTGCGAGGAACCAGGAGAACATGCCGTGCATTTGATGCCATTCGATGTGGCAATTGCGCGCAATTCCTACGCGCAATTAATCCTAGATAAACGCACAGTCCGTGACAGGACATCTAGTTTTAACTGTACAATATTGATTAGACATTAAAGATCCGTTAGCCGTTCAGTTGAACAAATATTGAACGTGTCATATACAAACATGATCGGGAACTGAGAAGATGAATCGATTTAAGATGCCGCAACTCCAAAAAAAAAAATCCAACAAAAAAACAAAACAAAAAACAACTCTTACTATCTTTATCTTCGGCGTTTATGTCAATGTTTTATTCCCAACTCAATTTTGAAAATCTAAAATCAGCGGATATTCGGATCAAATCATAATTGATTGACAGTTTAAAGTTTGGCCACTGAATTAGTTTCCGTTGTAATATTTATTTTCGAAAAGATGAGGGGGTACTGAACGGCTAATGGGCCTTTACTGTTGACGAGGTACCGTCCAGCAAACACATGTGGTCACTTTTTTATGATTTCATTTTTATTCAAGGAGAGACCTCGGGTTTGTAAGTTTGTTATTGTGTACGTGTCTGTTACTTTGTTTTTCCAGAACTATTAAGTGTAAGGATAACTTCTGTTTCTTTTTTTCCTTCACGATACTCTATTGATCAGGCCTCTGAAGGCATCTGAAACTTGCAGAAGCAGCATATTTTCTTATATCAAATGATCGTGTCATTCATGTCCATGCTTTTCTTGGTCATCAACTAACTTACAATGACCAAAATCGATTACCTTTAAACGGATGCGAAAAAAAACGTTGAAAAAAACCCTTTTTAACCAAATTCACCAGTTTTAAAGAGAAAATCGGTAAAAGCACACAAATATTACAGAGCAACATTATAATATTATATAGACAATAAACATATAGTGTGTTTTTATATCTGTGTTATACAACGAGTTGAAATATGGTTTATTTTTTCGAGGCTTCGCCGTGAAAAAATAAACCATATTTCAACGAGTTGTATAACACAGATATAAAAACACACTATATGTTTATTGTTTTTATCTGATAACAAACAGACACCCGTCTCGTGCGTCTACCCGACTTATATATGCTTCCCACGGGCCTCCAAAGAAAACCAGTCTACGAGACAAAAGAAATAGGACAAGACGCATAGAGTTGTGTCCCTTACATTACAAAATCGATGACGGCGATTGTAAAGTGCGATTGCACTTCTTGCATCATGTAACTGCGCTGGAACAAAATAAATTTCAACTATTTTATTAACAGTAACAAAACGGTGTTTCAGTAGAGTTATTCTTTTTTGACATAGTTCCAGTTTTCTTCCGTGTTTTATGCTGTAGTCCCAATATAACAAATAATTTTGCGTTTGTTTACATTTTTTACGAAGTGTTTTTTTTCAGGTAGAGCAGACGAACTTTTAATTAGCGCAGTTCCGCGAGTACTTTTGATCGAGGCCGTGACTATAAATAGTTCGCAGTCGCCGCATACTAATTACTATTAACATTCAAGTAATTTCTACAAAGTTTTGAAGCAAAATTTTAGGTTGCCTTTATTGAAGCAAAATAAATAAGAAATGACACCATCAGAGGATTTTGACAAAGTGCAATAAGCGTACAATTAAAACCTGCCCTGTGATATAACGATGTTTAATGAATGAATGAATGAAAATGGAATTGAAAGAGGTCAGAGGTCGTTCGCATAAATTATAATTATATACAACACCCGTTGTATATACTTCAAGTATATACAACGGTTGTTATACTCTATGGTTATCAGATAAATAGACAATAAACATATAGTGTGTTTTTATATCTGTGTTATACAACGAGTTGAAATATGGTTTATTTTTTCGAGGCTTCGCCGAGAAAAAATAAACCATATTTCAACGAGTTGTATAACACAGATATAAAAACACACTATATGTTTATTGTTTTTATTTGATAACAAACAGACACTCGTCTCGTGCGTCTACCCGACTTATATATGCTTCCCACGGGCCTCCAAAGAAAACCCCTCTACGAGACAAAAGAAATAGGACAAGACGCATAGAGTTGTGTCCCTTACATTACAAAATCGATGACGGCGATTGTAAAGTGCGATTGCACTTCTTGCATCATGTAACTGCGCTGGAACAAAATAAATTTCAACTATTTTATTAACAGTAACAAAACGGTGTTTCAGTAGAGTTATTCTTTTTTTGACATAGTTCCAGTTTTCTTCCGTGTTTTATGCTGTAGTCCCAATATAACAAATAATTTTGCGTTTGTTTACAAATTTTACGAAGTGTTTTTTTTTCAGGTAGAGCAGACGAACTTTTAATTAGCGCAGTTCCGCGAGTACTTTTGATCGAGGCCGTGACTATAAATAGTTCGCAGTCGCCGGATACTAATTACTATTAACATTCAAGTAATTTCTACAATGTTTTGAAGCAAAATTTTAGGTTGCCTTTATTGAAGCAAAATAAATAAAAAATGACACCATCAGAGGATTTTGACAAAGTGCAATAAGCGTACAATTAAAACCTGCCCTGTGATATAACGATGTTTCATGAATGAATGAATGAAAATGGAATTGAAAGAGGTCAGAGGTCGTTCGCATAAATTATAATTATATACAACACCCGTTGTATGTACTTCAAGTATATACAACGGTTGTTATACTCTATGGTTATCAGATAAAAAAGAATATTATTTGATGTGAAACAATTTTCTGAAGATCCATATTAGCTTTTATCTCATCATTTTGGGAAGGAGAATGACAATCGTGAGAAATTCGGAAATTTTCGAAATTTAGGGGGTGGTGGTAGTTTGTACCAGCTATGTGGCAGACCGTGTAGAAATGGGTATAAATATTTATATAGCCATAAAGGCATATCAACAGTGCTATTTTTGGAAAACTGGCAGCCCAATAAACCTATAATGGATGCCCATTCCAGCATTCTCAAATTAAGTGAATTTTTAAAAAACGCATTTTTTTCCGCAAATTTGACATTTTTGACACGACTTATCTCCGAAAAGTACACAAAACGACGTAACTGATTTATAATATTAACCCTTTATCCAACGCAGACGATATCAAAATTTATTATTTTAAATATCATTTTTTTTAATTTTTTCAAAAAATTTCGACAAATCCATATCATGTGACCCCCTCTCATTGGACCGAGCTCGACGAGCTCGTTCCAAAGAGGGGTCACATGATATGGTTTTGTTGAAATATTTTGAAAAATAGTATTTTTTCAGCTGCTGAATTTGCATATTACGCGGAAGGATATGGCCGATTCCTTGGGTAAAGGGTTAATTGGTATGAATATTTCGATATGAAATAAGTTCCAAAAGATCTATAGTAGCTTTTATTTCAGTATTTCGGGAAGGTGTCGTGGAAATTTCGGAAATTTTCGAAATTTAGGGTGTGATGATATTGATGCCCCTTCCTGCATTCTGAAATTAGGAGAATTTTGAAAAAAAACCCGCAGTTTTTCTTCTTAAATTTGACATTGTAAACACGATTTTCCATAGAAATGTACACGTAACCGACATAATTCATAAACAGTCGTGTAGGCTACCTCTCTATGAATCGGAATGATCAATCAACGTTTATTACCAACATATTTTGGTGATCTCCGGTTGCAACTTTCGAATTTACGTAAAGGGGTACAGTTAAAACTAGAAGTCCTGCCATGAGATGCGCACAAATAGCACGTCGATCTGCGCGTTAATCTATGCGTTATGACCACAGTAAGCCTATCAAATTCTGTACACATGGCCTGTGCACAAGCAATGTTTAGGCAATGGACCTCCGGGTAACCCGGAGGTCCATTGGAAGAGACATTGCCTGTGTTTGCTGGTAACCAGGAGAACCTGCAGTGTTTTGGATGCCATTCTGTTTGACAATTTCGCGCAATTCCTACGCGCAATTAAGCCCAGATAAGCGCTCAGTTCGTGACAGGACTTCTAGTTTTAACTGTAGGAGTTATCTCCCTGAATTTTCGCTATGTTCGGACGCTTTGCCAACCTGGCAACAGGGGGATTCCGATCGGCGAGATAATGTCCTAAATTTGAGCTTCAAATCATAAGGATGTTCTTACAAACATCAGGGAGGAGTCAGTTCTTTTAGCATGTGAAAACAAAAGAAAAAAACTACAAGTCCCCCACAAAAGCGGTTAAACACGACTCAGGGTGTATGCAGGTGTGTGTGAATGAGTGAGTGTGACATGTGAGTGGGTGAGTGGGCAGGTTAGTGGGTTGGTGCGAGGGAAGATGGGATGTTTTGTGTGAGAGTGTGTTTGTGTGCAGGCCTACTTGGGGGGGGGGGGGGGAGGGGCGGTCGAAGAGGAATGTGTAAAAATATAAGGATATACGCCTCCACGGGTACATATTAATCTGTGCGCTTCCACACTCTAAAACAACAAGGGTTAAAAATCAACCCAAACCAACTGGGTAAGTGATTATGAACCCAATTGGGTTCGTATTCCTTCAACCCATTTGATTTGGGTTCATTTTTAACCCAGATGATTTTAGAGTGTGGCCAACGTCCTCTTCTCAGCCAACGGGAGTTTGAGAATAAATTGGCTTCATATTCTCTCAACCCAGTTGATGTGGGTTGACTTTTAACCCATCTGATTTTAGAGTGTGGTAGCTTACATGTGAACATGTACCCGTGGGGGCATACATATGCTTATATTGTTCTCTATGATTTGCCAGTACGGATTTTACGTTTAACCCTTTACCTCACGTAACGGCCAAAACAGACCAGCGCTATTCTCAAAAATCGCCAGTTAATTTTCATTATTTTTTTCATTTTTTGTCTCAAAAACATAGGTTAGGACTCCTCGTTGGAACGAGCTCGACGAGCTCGTTCCAACGAGGGGTCATAACCTATGTTTTTGAGACAAAAAATGAAAAAAATAGTAATTCAAGAATTATTTTTGCAAGTGTCGTCTGCTTTTCAAGTTAGGTAAAGGGTTAATTACAGGCCTGCGAAATAATGTCTCATGACATCAAAAGATGAAGCAATAAAATTCCCAATCAGTTTTGTACAACAATGAATTCTAAATATGAGATGTGTATAATGAAATATTGAAAACAATTCTATTTTGGTTTGGTTTATTAATATAAATCACATTTCTTTCTCAGTCCGATCAATTTACCTGAACCTGTGCCAGAGATTGAAAGTACCTTGTTAGTCTGTACAAAGCAACTGACCATCAAATTACAAACCAATTTATTCACAGAATAAACTTTACCCCGATACCGCTAAACGTATTCCCCAACTGCTGGATTACGAGATTACGATTATCGGCCCGTGAGTTCACGGCTACATTAAGTTTTGGGGACTGGACTGATCCCTGTGCCTTTTAAACAAAGAGCGAACACGGTTAAACATGGCGCCAGGGTAACACTCTGCCGGGATAACACTCCACTCCATGTCCGGGTGTGGAATCTCGATCAATACGCCCTAAATTTGAGGTACCAATCATAAGGATGTTCTTACAAACGCCGCGGAGGCGCCAGTTCTTTTAGCACGTGACAACAAAAGAAAAAAACTACTAGTCCCCACAAAAGCTGTTAAACACGATTTAGGGTGTATGTAGAGTGTGTGAGGGTGGGTGGGTGGGTGGGTGGGTAGGTGGGTGAGTGGGCAGGTTAGTTGGTTGGTACGAGGGGAGGTTGATGTTTTGTGTGTTTGAGTGCAGGCCTACTTGTGAAGGCCGTCGCAAAGGAACCTGTAAAAACATATGGATATGTATGCCTCCATGGGTGCGTGTTCATATGTGCGCTACCGCAGTCTAAAATCAACTGGGTTAGAAATGAACCCAAATCAACTGGGTTGAGTGAATATGAACCCAGATGGGTTCATCGTCACTCAACCCCGTTGATTTGTGTTGATGTTTAACCCAGCTGATTTTAGAGTGTGGTTAACGTCCTCCGCGCAGCCAATATGTGTTTGGAGAATAAATTGGGTTCAAATTCATTCAATCCAGTTGATTTGGATTGATTTTGAACCCAGCTGATTTTAGAGTATGGTCAACGTCGTCCCCTCAGTCAATGGGTGTTTTGAGAATAAATTGGATTCATATTCATTCTACCCAGCTGATTTGGGTTGATTTGTAACCATACTGATTTCAGAGTGAGGTCAATATCCTCCTCTCAGCCAATGGGAGTTTTGAGAATAAATTGGGTTCATATCCATTCAACCCAGTTGATTTGGGTTGATTTTAACCTAGCGCACGTACATGTATGAACATACAGTGGCATCGCAGCCGCCCCGACCACCCCGACCAATGTCGGGGCAAAAGATTTGCCGATCATGACATTTTTGTGATCGACCTTCAGCCGAACGTCATTCCTATAAAATAACTAGGCTATGATTTTTTAATTTTGTTCTGCGGATATCCGAAAATAGTGCGCGCATAGATCGTCTTGTTTCTTTAATATTGGGCACACAATGGCGGCTATTAATGACGAGTTAACGTAAGATGAGGAGATTTTGGGGGCTACTTCTTTACTATTTCAACCGCTTCGGAAGCGGTTGGAATAGTAAAGAAGTAGCCCCAAAATTGGTCTGAGAGAGCTCATTTTTCAAACATGTTTGGGGGGCAGGGCCAGATTTACGAATTGGCAGGCTGGACATTAAAGTTCGTCTTTCGAGGAACATAATATGACAAAATACAGGGAATTTTGTCATATTATGTTCCTCGAAAGACGAGCTGCGTGCACTGTCATTTCTTTCTCTCCCCCCCCCCCTCACCCCCCCCCCCCTCCCCACACACACATAATTGGTGGCAACAATTCTAAAAATAGGGAACTGTGTGTTATGGTCGGGTCAATGTTTGGGCCGTTCCGGCGCCCCTGACATGAACCCGAAGAGGGATACATATATTCATTTTTCTCCATGATTTGCCAACACGGATTTTACGTTTATTTACAGGCCTGCGAAATAGTGGCTGATGATATCAAAATGTGAAGTAATAAACTTTCCAGTCAGTTTTGTACAACATTGAATTCTGAATATGAGATGTGTATAATGAGATATAGAAAACAAATCGACTCTGTCTTGGCTTGGTTTAATATAAATCACATTTTTTTCTCAACCTGATTAATTTGCCTGAAACTGATGCCAGTGATTGAAAGTACCTTGCTAGTTTGTACAAAATCGGACTGAGCATCAAATTTCAATCCAATTTATTCATAGAATAATGAAGAACTTTTAATTAAAAGAATTTTATACCATGCTCACCTATTTTACTACCTGTGAAAAGCCTGTATGTTAAATTTTAGCTTTTAACCCCACTATCAGTGTAAAGCTTCTACTGCGGTTAAAACAATTTACACCCACACGACACCAGGAAGTTCATCCATGACGTGACATGACGTAATTTACCAACTTCGATACATTCACACTTCGCGATGTTTCATTCAAACAAACGACACTTTGCGGTATATCTACTACGTGCAATGACTTATTAAGTTTAAAATACCTACAATTAAATATTTAAAATAAAATTGAAGAATTGTTGATAATAATTTGACTGAAAAAGCAAGATAAATTCAATCAACATTGACGATGTGTCTAGCTTTCAATCTAGCATTCACGTGCAGTCGGTTGTACAGCCCATTGGCGCAGATGTTAACAAAACAAACGCATGTGTTTGCGATAGAAAGTGTCGTTTTTTCTCCATTTTAAGTGACTAAGTCGATTATTTATTAAGAGCATGGTATAAATAAAACAAATAGGCACTCGGTCCGGAAATCGGTTTAAAACCACTCGTAGAATAAGGGTTTTAACCACTCGGATTTTATTCGTAGAATAATGCAGAACTTTTAATTAAAAGAATTTATTCATATTGTTGGAAAGTGTACTACTAATCAGAAAATACTTTCTCACGAAGGCCATTTTTCATTTATTAACCCTTTGAGGCCCGTTTTTTCGGTCCAAGAACATGACACGTCATAATTCCATTAAGTAGAATAGCTTCTGAATGGACGTGTGAGGTATGACAATTAATATTTTCAACGCGCAGCCCGAATATTAATTTCTCTACAACCAGATAATGAATATGGACTCTTCCAATTACTGCCATTTAACTGACATGGAAGATACCACCAGTGTTCAAAGGGTTAATAGTTTATTTTCTATTTTCTATATTCTGATCTATTTGTATTAATTCCCGTCCCTACACACCACCCCGTCCACCACAACCAGAGGAAAAAAAAATGAAAAAAAAAAACACACCACGGGTTTCTATATAGCTGGATTGTTTGAGTGTCAGAGAAAGCATCACAACGCAAACTGCCCCCCCCCCCCCCACCCGCAAGATGGCACCAGATTAGAAAAGTACTTTCTCTCGAAGAAAGCCAGTTTTCATGTATTGATAGTTTATTTTCTATTTTCTATATTCTGATCTATTTTATTCCCCGCCCCCACACACCGCCCCAAAAGAAAAAAAATAAGAAAAACCCAAACACCACTGATATCTTTATAGCCGGATTGTTTGAACGTAAAAAAAAAAAGCACCACGACGCAACTGTTCCTCACCCCCCCCCCCCCCCCAACCCGGCAAGATGGCACCAGGTCAATCAACGCGGTAACTCCTCCTACCAGTGACGTTTGATGACGTGGAAACTGTTACGTAATAATTGTAGTCACAGCGAAACAGCTTTCACATTATCAAACATCAAGCCAAGCACGAAAATTAGCAACACGGCATCAACTTACCATTATCAGCTCTTGTTTTGTGTCGATAATAACTACAATACGTTAGTTCTTTATAATATATATCATATTTTTTTTTGTCTTCTTACTTGTTATTTTTGTACTGTGCAACTGCCATTGTTGTGTAATGCATTCAACTGTTGAATTGAAATGAATTAACAACATCCAGCCCCCACTCTCCAAGATGACGTTGTGTCAATCAACACGTAAACTCCCTTCATCGGCGATGTTTGATGACGTGAAAAGTGTTACACTGTGACTGCAGTCACAGCGTAACAGCTTTCACATCATCAAACATTAAACGAAGGTCAAGCATGAAAACTATTAACCCGGTATCAACTTTTCACTTTCAGCACTTGGTTTTGTTAATAATAATTGAAATATGTTGAAAATATTCAAATAGTATTGTCGGAAAAATGCAACCATCACCAGCATATTCGATTTTCGTAGACATAAAAATCTGTTTTTAAAAGCAAACAAAGATTGAAAGTCGGTGTAAAATTGAAAACACTATCGAGGAAAGTATTTTGTTGTTGAGCATAGTCTATATGTGGCAAAAGACGACCCCCCAATACCACCACCACCACCACACGATGGCGGCATGTGGAACACTTTTTCTGTTTGTGGTCAATGAGTGTTCCAACAATTCAGCTGTTGATCTATTAGTTTGGTCATTATGGAGTTAGACTTGGAACAAATTGGTAAAATATCGAACCTGGTATCATTCGACGCAGGAGGTTCCGTAGAACAGAATGAAAAAAGTCCGCAAAATTCCTTCTTGGGGATATGTTTTATTCAAGATTCAAGATGGCTTCCAAGATGGCTGCTGAAAGTGGGTAAATGCTCGTTTGTGTCACTTATGAGTCGATCTCTCACAACAGAAGCGTAAAGTATTTTTCAGAACGACAGCAAATAACACGCGAGTATTATCTAAATGTTTGTATATGATATCGATGGTTCACGTCCAAGATGGCTGCCAGTATGGTGGCTGAAAATCGTGAAATTCCAATTTTTTTTTCTACAAAACTCCACTCGGAATGGAACTCATGCACACTGAGTGACTATTGTGATTACTATTCTTGAAAAGAGAGGAATCTATGATGAAATGGAAAAGCACCCAGCCTTCTTTGCTAGATATTCAAGCAGTCTACTCAACATCCGAACTACCTCTGCCATCCTCAAAAGTAACCTCCTCGAAAGCATGATTGTGTCCTTCAAAGTACATACACAGGCACGTGCAAGTCTTCCTCGGAGGTCAACCACTTTTGTCGTACTGTAGCGAGCGCGTGTCACACTTTCAGCTAGCTGCCGAAAGGGAAGTGAATTAAGTAATCATGAGAACTTCATATAATAAGCTATATTAACCCTTTACCTAACTTGAAAAGCAGACGACACTTGCAAAAATAATTCTTGAATAACTAATTTTTTTCATTTTTTGTCTCAAAAACATAGGTTATGACCCCTCGTTGGAACGAGCTCGACGAGCACGTTCCAACGAGGGGTCATAACCTATGTTTTTGAGACAAATAATGAAAAAAATAATGAAAATTAATTGGCGATTTTTGAGAATAAGGCTGGCCGGTTTTGGCCGTTACGTTAGGTAAAGGGTTAAAGCCATCGTTTTTACGGTGTGTAAAGGTCTGGTGATTTAGGTGTTGGACTCCAGGTTGCCAGGCGCGATTGCCGGAAGCTTGATTCCTGGCCGAGGATCAGACACCAACATTCTATATTCCTCGAAAATATGATTGTGCCCTTCAAAATTCACACAAGGGCCGTGCAAGTCTTCATTTGTAGCCAACCACAACACTTTCGTCGAACTGTAGCCAGCGTGTTTCACACTTTCGTGCAGCTGTCGAAAGTGAACCAATGATCACGAGAACGTCATCAAAGCTATATTCAGAAAGCAACATTCCAAATTCCACTAAAACGCGATTGCATCCTTCAAAACACATCCACTCAAACACAACAAGCAAAAACATGTACACGCACCCCTTCCCTTGCTACTTAGGAGTGGAAGAGTTAATGTCAGCCGCTATAACGACAGAGATCATTTTAAGAATTGCAAGCGCACAAGAAACGACAAAGAAACAAAACACTTCGCATTACAGTGCGTGGAGAGTGCGTTGTAACTAAATGATCCGTGGAGTGAAATTATCACTCCAAGTGTCACTTTCAAATTCTGTACATATGTACAAAAAACACGAGCAATGTTTCAGCCAATGGACCTCCGGGTTTAACCCGGAGGTCCATTGGCTGGAACTTTGCTTGTGATGGTTATGCTTTGCAACCTATTTGCAATGATTTCTCGGGCGGAATCGCCACTCTGTGGGTGATTTAATGATAATACACTCTCCACGCATTGTATATCGCCAAGCGAATGGAAAAAGGCGCAATCTGCATTGCTTTAGCAATGTAGATGGCGCCTTGTTCAATTCAAGGGATGATATAATCTTTGCAACTTCTGACAGGGCCAATTAAATAGCTTATGGCTTTTGAGCCATTCAATGACTTCACTGTGGATGTTCAATTTAAACCAGATTGTACGATTTGTAAGAAAGTATTGATTCCTACTATAAAAGCAGACCACACGCACATACACACATACTTCCCATACACATAACACATAGTCAGACATACAGGGACGCCGGAAGCACGGGGACAGAGGGGGCAGCTGCCCTCCCTGCCTTCGGACCACAGGGGTGAGAGGGGGCAGACAATGTCTTTCCCAGGTTCGTCACTCAATTTCTTTTCAATGATTTATTCGAAGTAAAGCTAAAATACACCCCAAATCCGTTCTCCGGCGCCCCGTCAGACATACCACATATCACATCATCACGCCGTTTTGCACATTGTTCATCACACTAGCATAACAAAAAACAAGCACCTTCTATGAGGTGGCAAAATCCCCTACATAACAAAGAGAGAAGGGGATCAAAAAGTGACCAATTTTGCTTTTAACAAGACATTGTTTCATAAAACTACATCCCAAATATCAACCAAATCCGTGAACGTATATTTATCGCAAAAACATGGAAGGGCGAGATAAAATGACAAACTAAGAACTGTCACTCCATGCAAAAATGAGAGAATGCTGGGGTTGCAATACACTAAAGGATTTGCATTGACGACAGTGTTAACAATTCCCTGTCTCCTGAGCTCATCAAGGTCATTTGGGGGAAAACAGTCCTGAATCCACTTAGTATGTCATCTCATTAAATAAATGAACAGGATAAAAATGTATGTAACCGTGTGTTTTCTGGGTTCAAATTTGACGATTCCCCAACTACCGTCCAGTTCCATGCTCAATTGAAAACGCATATTTTACATGCCCCCTCACCTTATATTTCAACTCTCACAATTTTGAAAGGACAGCCAGTGCCAATATTTTCAGTCTTTTCTAAAATAGACACTGTGGCATTTTTAGCTCATCTTGACAAAGTCAAGCTGAGCTAATCTCATCGCTCTCCGTCCGTCGTCCGTCGTCCGTCGCCCATCAACACAATGTTTTGGTCTTCTCCTCCAAAGCCACTGGGCCAATTCAAGTGAAAGTTTGTGTGAGTTATGGTCTCAAAGGGGCATTTCTGTTTTGTTCAACTCAACATGCCTAGCCCCATGGGGAGGGAGTGGAGGAAAATGCTCCAAAATATTTTTAAAATCTTCTTCTCAAGAACCAGTGTGTACAATGACTTGATATTTGCTATGGAACTTCCATATGAGGTGTAGAATCAAGTTTGTTCAAACGAAGTTCGTGAAGTAATATTTGGCTTTGTAATAGGAGGGGTAAGATTTTTGGCCCCGCCCAAAATTTCTATTTTCTGAACCGATGGTCCGGTATGAACCAAATTTGGTTTGTGGTATTATTGGGTCATAAGTACTTGACCCATGCAAAAAAGAAAAAAATTCTCGCATCCCCATGGGAGGTAAAAATAGAAATATTTTCAAACGCTCATATTTCCCAAACCACACGGAACAGAGAGCTGTTATTTGGTATGAAGTATCCTTCGGATCAGTAGAATTGAATGGTAAAAAAATTGCCATCGGTTATGTTAGGGTGTTCTGTAATGGGCATCGAAAAAATGCTGAGTCAGCATATTTGCAAAAATTTAAAAAAAATTTTCTCCAGAACCATTCATCAAAATCTTTTGATATTTGGTATACAGCATTCATAGGGGGGATCAGATAACAGTTTTGAAATAAAGCTCATTGGTTCATATTTGGGACTCTACAGGAGCCCGAAGTTTTAACATAGGGTAATATGGGGAATATTCTTTAAAAATCCTTTTCTTCAGAACCACCAGTCAGAATCTTTTAATGTTTGGTATACATCATTGTTATGAGGGTCAGGTTCAAGATTGTTCTAACCAAGACCCTAGGTTAATATTTGGGCTTCCTACGGAAGCCCAAATTTTATCTTTGTTCAATATGGAGGGTAATTTAAAAAAATCTTCTTCTTCAGATCCACCAGTCAGAATGCTTTGATATTTGGTAAGCAACATCTCTAAGGGGGTCAGATTTAAGTTTGTTCAAATCAAATCCAAAGGTATATATTTGGGCTCACTATGGTAGCCCAAATTTTTACTTAGTGCAATATGAGGAAATTTCTTTAAAAATCTTCTTCTTTAGATCCACCAGTCGGAATGCTTTGATATTTGGTATACAACATCTCTAGGGGGGTCAGATTCCAGGTTGTTCAATTCGAGTGCCTAGGTTAATATTTGGGCTCCATAAGGGAACATGAAATTTAACTTAGTACAATATGAGTGAATGTCTTCAAAAATCTTCTTCTTCAGATCCACTTGTCAGAATGCTTTTTCATTTGGTATACAACATCTCTAGGGGGGTCAGAATCAAGTTTGTTCAAATCGGATCCATAGGTTAATATTTGTGCTCGCTATGGTAGCCCAAATTTGAACTTAGTGCAATTCGAAGAAATGTCTTTACAATTTCTCTTCTTCAGATCCAACAGTCAGAATGCTTTCATATTCGGTACACAACATCTCTAGGGAAGTCAGCTTCAACTCTGTTCAAATCAAGAGCCTGGGTTAATATTTGGGCTCTCTATGGGAGCCGGAATTGGCCATTTTGCTGAACAATTAAAAATTTTGTATTCAGTACCCTCTAGAGGTGTGTAACTAAGATTAATCCACATAATCCATATAGGTTGTATCAAGGAGCTTCATAGGGGTGCTCTACATTTTACTTTTTGATCAACTGAAGAAAAGGCATGATTATTTTTGTCACTCCTGAGGGACTCAAGGATTGACAGTGTAGCCTATGGAGATGGCTTGCTTCATGTAGATTCATTCTTGGACTCTGTTTAAATTGTGTTCTGTTCAAAATGAGCGATTCAGGCCCCGTGGGGCCTCTTGTTATTGAGGGTTTCAAAATCAATAAATATTGCCCCAATCAGCTGATCTCCTTCATTTTATGATCTATTAAATGTTGAGGTAAAATCCTAGAGGGTGATTTTGCCTCCATTTAGTGTATTGTAACCTAAAGTTGTTCCAAAATTGATAAAAAATATTTGTACTTTTGGGTTCAAATTGAAGAAAAAATATTTCCTAATTGATTTGAAATATTTGTTTTAAATCTCAATGCCCTTTGCCTGATCTATTAACATTACAATTAACCCACTCTCTTTATTTGAGTTAAAAAAAATATCTGTCCATTTTACCATTTCCTTGTATATAATGTCTCCAAGCAACTAATTTATTGAAAAAATATTCCCCAAACGGCCATCTTCTTGTATTAAAAAATTAACAGACTGACCACAAACTCCCGAAGGGAAAAAGGTAGTCAGATGAAAATGAGCAGCAGAAACATTAACCCTTTCATTTTTCTCAAAATAAAAGTGTAAAAAAGATTACTTTTGTTTCAAAAATTGTTCGAATAAAGTATTATGAGTAGGTATATGAGGCGGATTCAGGGACAGGTGTACATGTACGTGTACATGTACACGTACTTCGATGTACACCTCCATAGGATTTAGTGTTAAAATCGTGTACAGGTACACGATTTTAACGTTTTTTAGGGTGTCTTAGAATCCGCTTTGTGGATTCAAAGACCACTGATTGTATCCAAGAGTGAATAAAAAACGCATGAAATTTTACGTATGTGTACATGTACCGTTTTGTCTTTGAATCCGCAAATGGATTTCCCCATAGGATTCAGTGTTAAATTGCGAGCAAAAAAACGTTTTGTCGTTTCTAAATCATCATCTTGTCAATTCTAAATCATCCGCGTCCGTACACGATTTCAACACTGAAACCCTATGGAGGCGTACACAGAAATCCATTTGTGGATTTTTACGTCGGAAATCGAATCGTGTACGGTACACGGAAAAGAGGTGTCCCTGAAACCGGCAAACCCACTGTCACGTTTCCTGAAGTAATAAAAAAAGTGATTGATATATATAGGAGAGAAAAAAAATATACATAAATAAATAGTTATTTAAAAAAATAATATATCAAATCGAATAGATAAAAAAAAATAAATATGTAAATCATGAGCGATTCTCAGACTATTAGAGTAAGGTTTCTTTTAAAAATGCTGATGAGAGCCTACGCATTCTGCGTGAACGAACAACTAGGTCGTCTCTTGTTAGAACGATGCGTCGGATGTCGGGATCACCTAGACTTCGATCACGAGAATCATTCGTGTCTGTGGATGGAAAGGGAAGATATGGTCATCAAGTATTTCGAACCGGCGTTCGGACGCGTTCAAATCGATGAAGTGATCGCGTTTTGGAAGAGATTACTCTTCTGTAAGGATCAAAGCAAGCCTACAGTTTCGGAAGAACAGAAATTGGCGCGTAAAAGTCTGACTTTATGAGATAAGGGATGCATCATGAAATTATTGTTCAATGAAGCATACGTCTAAGTTTCTCGTTGATATAAAATAAGGGAGAATGGAAAATAAAAAATAAATATACACATAAATTTTTTATCTAATATTAGAAAGAAAAAAAACACAAAAATGAGAACCAGAAATAAATTGTATCCGACGTTAGTGGACGACGAGGATGAGAAGCTGATCGGCGTTTTGCCAACGGCACCGTCGCTAGAAGAAAAAGAAAGAGGAGAGAGGTATCACATCGATCAAATCAGTAGAATCCAAGAGTATCTAACTCGAGAGAGAGAGATTCTCGTCATTCTCTCAAGAAGAAGTATTCGCGTTTCGTGAAATTCATCAACGCGATCGACACGACACTCATCACGATTTCCATGGATTTACACGCGGCCGGCATCGGATTGTTGTCGACCTCGGTCAGCATTCCGATCGTGTTGACCGTAGGAGTGGCTCTCGCCGCCGGATTGTTTAGCACGCTCGGAAACGTTTTGAGTAGGAAATTATATCTGAAGGCGAGGAAACACGACAAGATTCGCGTCTTGGCCGACTCCAAGATCGACACGATATCCGAAATGATCTCTATGGCGTTGAAAGACGGTAGGATATTGGACGGAGAATACTTCGTGATATTGAGCGAGAAAACGAAATACAATGCCATGAAAGAAGCCGTGAGAATCAAGACTCGTCAGATCATCAAGGAAGAGATGAAGGATTCTCTCGTGGAAAAGGGGAGGAAAGAGGCCAGGGAGGAATTCAGTAAGATGATAGTACTCAAGAGCAGCGATTGAAAAAAAATATATATATATAATAAGAACAGAATTAATTAATTATTAAATTTATATATAAAATAAAAATGAAATTAATTTAAATAACTCTTAAAAAAAAATGTATTGCGTAAAGTGTAAGAGAGTTACCGAGACGAGTAATTCTCGAGAAGTACAAACTAAAAATGACAGACAGATGCTTCTCGGAATTTGCGACGTGTGTGGTTCTGTCAAGACTCGATTCATCAAAAAAAAAAGAACGCGAGCAAAGGTAAAGGTATCGTGAATAAAATGATCAATAATCTACCTTTCGAAATGCATCTGCCCGGTCACAGTTTCACGCGACCCGGAACGAAATTGAACAAGAGACTCAACGCCGATCTGACACCCAAATCTTGGAGCAAACCTGTGAATAGGGTGGACGCGGCTGCGTATGATCATGATCTGTGCTACGCCGGACATCCCAACACTAAGACTCGCAACGACGTCTGCGATAAAAACATGTTGGGGAAATTGAGAGGCATATCGAATTCGACCAGGAGAGAGAAGATAGAACGTTCACTGGTCGGCAATCTGATCGGTGCGAAACGTCGATTCGGATGGGGCGTTCAAAGAAAAGAGCGCATCTGAAAAGAAGAAGAAATGATTATTGACGAGCGAATTGGCCGAGGAGTTACACAAACCCATAGTGCGTAAATTTCGAAAGAGAAGGGCGTTCGTGAAGGGTTTGGATGATATTTGGTCTGCCGACTTGGTCGACATGAGATCGTTTTCGAGGTGGAATGAGGGCGTCAAATATCTATTGACGGTCATCGACGTGTTTTCCAAATACGGTTGGATCAGAGCTTTGAAGAATAAATCGGGACCTTGCATCGCCGAGGCTCCGGTGACTTACGAAATCGAAGCTTTGGATGGAGAAGAGATCATCGGAAAGTTTTACGAACAACAATTACAGAAGACAAAGTTTTGATAAAGAAAACAAATTTCTTTTATTTACTTTCTGTAATATTTTCTTGTTTACACATATATATATATAAGAGAGAAAAATAATAATAAAAAATAATTAAAAACTATTTTTAGATAAAGAAAGCAAGTTAATTAATAAACAAAAAAAACCCCTAAAAATCCTTTAAAATGACAAATATACTAGATATAGCACAAAGCATAGTGAAAGATGAAAGTATTCAAGAATATGAGGTTCACGAATACGAACCGGTAACCGGAATGAGTTTGAACAATGCGGGAGAGATAAGAATCAACGTCGAAACTCAAGATCTATTCATACATCCTAGCGAGAGTTACATAGTGGTGCAGGGACGTCTTACCAAGGAAGATGGGAGCAACTACGCCGACGATGACACGGTTACTCTAGCCAATAATGGCATCATGCATCTATTCAGTAATATAAAATACATGCTATCCGGACAAGAGATAGAATCTGTGTTTCATCCCGGTCAGGCCACCACGATGTTCGGACTCTTGACGTATCCTGATGATTTTTCGAAATCCAGAGGACTTAATCAGTTGTGGGTGAAAGACACCGTCGGCTACGTCTACGTCGTCCAGACCTAAAGGAACGTTTTCGTTCAGGATACCTTTGAAACACATCTTCAGATTTGCGGACGATTACAACAAGATCATGTACAGATTCAAACACAATCTGATGTTGATTCGAAAAGGAGACGACGACGCAATAGTGAGACTCACTGCGACCAATGCGGGTAAGATAACTCAACACAAGATATCGTGGTTCGTTCCGCACATGGAGCCTTTGATTGTGGAAAAAAGCACGTCTCTACAAGATCATAGAATCCAAGAGTAAATTACCCGTGGGATTTAGAATGAGACAGTGCGACACGGCTAGCATTCCACCCTCCACGAATCACTTCGATTGGAGATTGATGGTGAAATCCGCTTCCGAGAGACCGCGTTTCATCATGGTTGCATTTCAGACCGATAGGAAAAGAATGCATCGCTGTTCGATCACTGCCATTTGAGAAACATGCAAGTGTTTCTGAATGCCACGAGATATCCAGCAATCGATTACAATGCGTCGTTCGACAAGAACAATTTCTGCAGACTGTACGGCGATGCCGCTGATTTTAGAAAGAAGTATCACGGTCTAGACGAATTGATGAGCAACCCTAACATACCTCCCGGTGAATACAAGTCGATGTATCCCATGTTCGTATTCAACGTCAGTAAACAGAGTGAACGACTCAAGAGTAGCATCTTAGACATTCAGATCAAGATGCAATTCGATAGGAACGTGGCGAGAAAAACCGAAGCCTTCGCCCTGGTCCTGTCGGATAGAGAATTACAATTCGAATCAGCTGGAAATAAGATGTCGATCATTCGATGAGAGATGAGTGTGAAAAAAAAAATATATATAAATAAAAATTAAAAAAATTATTATAAAAATGAATGATAAAGAAAGAGAATACTTAAGAAGAAACATACGTGTTTTGATTAAAAATATTTCACAAGATTCGTTAGCAATAATTCTAGACACTTTAGTCGAAACAGAACCTTTTGATATTGACTGATTATATGAGACGTGGAATCGAAAGTAAAAATCTTGATAGAAGATAAGACCAGAAAACTTTTAGACACGTTGACGTATAGAGGACCGACTGCTTTTCGAGAATTTATAAAAGCTCTTCGAAATGCTAAAATAGATGTCGACACGTGTTTCGAGATAGGTGATCCAATTTCACGAGATGAAACATTATGAGAAATAACGTATTAAAACAAAACCTCAAAAAAAAAAAATAAAAAAAAAAATAAAATAAAGTAATGTGATCTAGAGAGATTGAACATCTTTCTAAATCTCATTACTTTTTTTGTTTTGTTTTTTTAATAAATCACACATTATTTTTTTTTTTTTAATTCATTATTTTCCAGGCATTCACTGTTTGTTCAAAGGAACTAATTCGATCAGTAGACTCACCACGGAAGTGGTGGCTTTGGGATTATTGGTTTTCGTAACGAAATTAATCCTGTCTCCGGCATTCACTTTGAGAGGCGTGCCGACTGTGCTAACATTCGCGTGTTGATTCTCAGTCTTTTCGACGCTGTATCTCTTATCACTCTCTACTCCATTCACCATGAGATTGACGACCACTCTGTTATTCAAATCCAAGGAAGCCAGACTCATTTGAAGGATTTCACCTCCCAGCGGCATGGGATATCCCACCTGACCATGTTTCGATCTGCTACCTCCATTTCCGAAAGACCACTCAGCTTTTCCCTCATCTAAGGTGCCGGCCTCTTCAGCCCACACAGTGATCAATTGTCTAGCATATTTGACTTTCTCCACTACCGAAATCAGGGTGCAGGCATCCGTCATGTTCACGGGATCCGGTTGATTCGTGAGCGCATGTCCACCCATGTCTAGTTTACCTTCCATTATGTCACCCTTTCTCCAGACCGAATTGTCATCCATGTACTTTCTGATGACCGCGCTGGAATCGAATTCGGGATCGTGACTTAGTCCGAATAAATTCTTACCGTTCATGTCGATACCACCCTCCATGGTTCCGCCAGATTGTTTGTTCAGGTAGAGATCATCCACTTGTGATTCTAGGTATTCTTGTGATCATATCATGGCAGAATCCACGTAGCCCATGTTGACTGCGGTTGAGTCCACATCCGTGTCGTCGATCTTTGACAGATTCAATATCTTGTTGAATCCCGCATTCAGATCCGATTTCATTTCTCGTCTGTCAGACTTTCTCTGTTCCAGATCTACGTAGTGTTTCGTCACCACGTCCTTGGGATTCGTGGGAGTGGCCACGTTCGTTATCTTGTTAGAATTAGTGTTCAATTCCGAGTGCATCGTTTTCTGAATGTATCTATTTCTCAGGTGTTCGCTGAATCTCGCATGAGAGTCGTGTGCGTATTTCTTGGTCGCGGCATCGGTGGGATCTATGGGATTCACGACGTTCACCAAATGTTTGGATTTCAGATCGAGATCATCAGTCATGGTTTTATCCATGTAATTATCTAGCATGATTCGTTCGAAATCGGCGTTCCCCCTGTCAACATGTTTTTTAGTCGCAGCATCTGCGAGATCTATCGGCTTGGGAAGATTGTAGAGCTTCTTATTGTTCATGTTCAAAGGTTCCTCTCGAGGTTCATATCTATAACGTTCGTCCAAGTTGGCAACGTCATAACCATCGTTGACTTTGAACGTCTTCCTCTTCTTTCTTAGGTTGACTTTTTCGTCGTCACTTCTACCAAATTTATCGACTGGCATGTTGTTGTGGGATTTTTTTGTTTTTTAGAAAAAATATATTCAAAACGCAGTTTATTAAAAATGAACTATTTTATTTTTATTTTTTCGTTTTTATTCGATTAAAATTTTTAAAAATAATTTATTATCTTTATATATACTATAAAAAAATCTCTCTCTAATGTAAATCATTGAGAATGTCTTGAAACTGATCTCCTTCAGACCATCTCTTGAGAATGTAGAGACACAGGTGACCGCAAAACACTTGATCTGGTGATTGCACTTGTTCCGTGTTGTAACGAACCATCGATTTGTTGAAATAGTTCTTTATTTCTTTTGGCGGCGAGATTCCGTAGCTGTCGAAATAATAATTTTTCTTCTTCCCATTCTTGATCCACGCCACCCAGTGAGTGCCTTCACCCGATGAATTGTCTAGATTTAAAATTTCGCATTCCAATTGTCGAGGTCTTCTCTTCAGCAAGGCATCTCTGGAAAACACGCCTAGAAAATCTTTGATTTTCAAATCTTTTGCCGCATTCAACAGATCGATGTTGGATAGGGGTTCGTTAGGTAAGACGACACCTTCTACGGATATCTTTATTTTCTTATTCATAAATGCGTATATATTTTTTTTTTATTTATTTATTATATTATAATTCACTAAAATGACGTTATTTATTTTTTTTTTCTTTTTCTTTTTAAACTAACTCTCTCGATGTCTCTATCGATTTCTATAATTTCGAATCCATCTCTATCGATTTCTATAATTTCGAATCCATCTAATTCCTCTTGATTTTCTGGAATCCTATCATCCACAATCGTATCTGGAATCCAGTCATCCACATTCATATCATCTCTAATTAGATCCAAAGTCCAATGTCCGAGTGCCAAAGTGCTTATTTTATCGTCTAACACGAATCTCTTATCATCGTCGGCCATTAGCGAAATCTTGTTGACTATTTCGGTATACAAGTCGTGATTTTCACTTCGAATCGATTTCATAGTCTTATATACTGGACCACTTCCTAACAGACAATCTTTATACTCTTGGAAAGAGATGTTTTTCTTCACCACGCATGTTTTAACCCCTTTGCACTTCTTGATCTCTTCATCTTCTAGACGATAAGCATACAGTTTGGGTCTCATGCCCACGAATTCGACGATTTGTTTACCACCGCTCTCGTCCTTAAATTTACCCAACACCTTCTTGTTGTCATTCGATTGAATGTTGGACGGGTGATCGACGGGATAATTGCTCGTGTCGAACCACACGGCCACGTCCGGAGATATATCTCGGTAGACGTCTTCCATCTCTATCTCATAAACTAAACTGTCCATGTCGGTGAACAGTAGTTTGGCTTTATCACCAAATTTTGGTTTGACGTAATCGTAGTGAAACTCGTACATCAATCGCTTGCTGATATGATCGGTCTGAGATAATACGGTTTGTCGAACTTCAGGTGCATCTTTTGCATGTGAACGGCCACTAGATTTTCGTCGAATATGGTTCGGTGTTTGTAATTGGGTTTCGCCACTAATTTTTTAGCTCTTTTCTCAGACGTGACGAGTTGAACGTCGGTTCTCTTCCTGATGTTTTCCATCGATTTACCATACACACAGTTGTTCATGAGTTTGAAGAAATCTTTTTCGAAATTGTTCTCGGCTCGAATTCTGAGATTCGTGTTGAGATCGATGTATTTTTTCATCCAAGGCTCTTCGTCGAATCGAATGATGCGATGTATGTCGACTAATTTCATCCCGTAATCGACGTATTGTTTCAAATTCTCGCTGTAGACGACGTAGTTACGTTTGTTAAATAAATTGGGAATGAGTTTTTCCTCGTCTCCTTCGTTCAGTTCCATTCGTTCGGGAGCCAGCAGATAATCGTTGTGTGAAATGTGTAATTCTTCCGGATAGTCCAAATCGACTTCTAAAATGCAAGGATAGTCTCTCCATTTTTGCATCTCTTCCGGTTCCGTCACCCATTCGAAATTTCCAATCGGTAAAGGATGACTCATAGCCCAACCATACAGATTATTAGCGTCCCAATACTGTATGTATTTAATCGATCGTTTCGAATCGAAACCTTCTTTCATGTAGGGCTTGTTAGCTTTAGAATATCTGTGGGAGATCATCGAGACGCCACCTCTCGCAGCCCTTTCGAACATGAGCAACATGTTCACGTCGGATAATAATTCCAATTGAACTTCGGTGGTCTTCAACAGAGCATCCCACGCCTTATTAACACACACAAAAGATATATTGACAAAAACACGCCGATTTCATTGTTTTCCAAGAGAGTTCGATGGGCTGTCAGCAGACGTGAAACGACTGATTTTTCTCTTCACTCTGTTTGACCTGTTTAGAATGACGTTTCGCAATCTCTGAATTGTTTACATCAACGAATGTTTCTATTTTTAAATCACGGCGTGACATCGAAAAGAAAGTTGCCGAGAACTCAGGTTTAAAAATCATCTTTGCTACCGACACTTGTTCTAACATGAATTCATCATGTTCATGCAGTAATACCTTCTGAAAACCAGTTACAAGTTACAAATTTTATGTGCCTGGAATAAAATGATTTTTAACGTAGGAAGGTTTTTTTTGTTGCTGTTGTTTCTGTTTTTATTTGAAGTTCCGCTGTGGCGTAAAAATGACTAAAGACGGTAAAGTTGTCTGTTCTGTATTCAAGCTCTGCTCTCCGTCACTACTAGTCAATACAGTAGGCCTACACATCTATAGATCATACTACACTGACAAAGTCTTGCGGTGTTCTATTTTCTAACAGCATAGATGGACTGTGAAATTGAATGTGATTTGTTTTCTACAGCCCTGGATACAGCATGTCCACAGCCTAAGTTCTTTACAACCTCAAATTCAAAAGCCGCAACATCTCATGTCAAGCGCAGTAACTTATGACCAGTGTCGATGCTACGGATGGGGGTGAGGTGAAGGGCATTTACCCCGTCCCCAAACATAGATTTTGCCAGCCATCCCATCCCCTTTCTCCTATTCATCACAAACACATTCACACACCCCTCTCTCTCACAAACATTGACTCTGCTTTTTTGTTACACACCCTGCCGATGAACTTATCCAGTAAAGAACCACAAGCTCGTATGCAGTTAGCCAACACAGATTCTGAATCTTGCCCTCAAAATATGGGTCGTAGGCCCTACCTCATTATTTTCAATGTTCAAAAACTGTAAACCTTTAGAAGCCACAAGAATAGTCCGAAAGCACATTTTTTTGTCTGTTTTTTTTTTTTATCTGGGAGGAGGGGTCTGGGAGCTCGAGAAAAAATGAATCACCTCCCCTTCCCCTCCCCTCCAAAATAATAATAATAATAAACAAATAAATAAATAAAAATAAAACCCTCCAATAAATCTTTAAGGATTGCTCCTGCCTTAAAAAGTATTGATATGCACCTCGAGCCCCCCCCCCCCCCCTCTCCATGGGAGCATATAATGTCCCCTACTTGCCCACTCCCCCCCCCTCCAAGCAAGATTTTCTAGCGCCACCCCTGTTACTGGTCAGCTTTGGTAGCTCACAATTGTGTCAGTTTTTCTTTCAACTGGAGGCTTATTAATTTTGTGATTGTGATGCAACTCAATTAGGCTATATTCATTAAACAAAATTTTTAAAATTGACAAAATTCGATTAGGCTATCTTTCAAAACTTTCCTTCGAAGCTGTTCGAGAAACATTTCTCGGTTCTGGTAATTGTTGCTGGGACCAATAATGTGTACCATTTTCCTAAACTCATTTTAAGAAGGGATTTGCGTTTCAAAGAAGTAGAAAGTTAAAAAAAAAACCCTTTCAGTTTTATTCAAGTCCTCATAAGAGGGGGGGGGGGGGGGCGTTATCTGTAAACAAAAATACACGAGGCCCCAAATTTAGCCCTTGGAATAACCTCTGGTTGGGTCAGAAAAACATTTGCAGGACGCTAGGCCTCGTGGGGTGCGTCCCCCGCCCCCTCGAAGCTGAACCATTTTTTTTTCAAATCCACTTTTACACATTTATTTCGCTGATAAAAGACCTTTGAGCATTGTTATATCTTTGGTGGTCTCTTAAGAACATGATAGCTAAAAGATATAGGTTTTATTTGCTTTGAAAGTTACTTCTTCTGTTTTCATATTTCTCATCAAAACTGGATTTTTGCACACACACACACACACACACACACACACACACACACACACACACACACACATGCACACACTCAAAAAATGGCTCAAATTTTGTTTTTAGGTAGTCCAGGGGCAGAATGTTGCTTTTTCGGCCTCGTGTACTTTTTTTTTTTTTTTTTTTTACAGCTGACCTCCCACTAGTCCTCATGAACTGAAGTCCCTTCGTGACAATTCAGTTCTTTTTTTCTGATGAAACATGAAAGAATAATTTTGTTCGAATGATTGGTTGGGTGGTAAGGTAGATTGCATGTAAGCTTGAAATAATTAGATGATGTAATTTCACTGCATCATGATGCCAATATCACAAACACGCATACACAACAACACATAAGGGAATACTCGTGAGCGGTGGGGTGGGGTGGGGTGGGGTGGGGTGGGGTAAAAATAATACACTAGGTCCGAAAAGCAATGTTCTGCCTTGGACTATATCTGGAAAAACAATTTGAGCATAAAAAATTGTCTTTTTTTTGGGGAGGGGGGGGGGGGCAATTTTTTTTTTTCAATTTTGGTGTACGACAACCTTTAAAAAAATATCTTTCAAGGCAAATGAAACTTAAGTGACCACTAATGACATGCATGACAATGCTCAACAGTTTTCTATTACTGAATGTAAAAAAAGTAGATTTGAAAAAATGCTTCGGCCTCGGCGGACCGCCTCTCCCCGGGACCCTGTGTCTTGCAGTTTTTACCTGCCACCTCCCTCAACAAATCGTGTTTTTATTTATTTATTTACTTTTTACAACTGATCCACCCCTCCCCCTCCACCCCACCCCACCCCGGAATACCGAGCGACAAAAACAAAAACAATACTTACCCCGTTATCGTGTAAAATAACTTATTTTGCAGAGTATTGTTTTTGTTTGCTTGTTTGGATTTTTTGTTCACTGATCCCTTTTCTCCTGGCAGGAGCGAGAGGTGGTAGGGAATGGGAGTTGTCTTGAAAAACTAGAAACTACAGTCGGCAATCGATAACTCGAAATCGGATGATTCGAATATATGAGATAACTCGAAGTTGGCTATCGGTCCTAGCAATCAGGGACAAGCAGTCCCCCCTCCACCCCTCCCAGGAAATATAGACCATCGCTGTTCTATATTTTCTGGGAGGTGTGGAGGTGGTACCTTTGGCCAGATTACAAGTTTCTGTATTCTTGGGTTCAAGGCTTCCAAATCCCTCAAATACATCTCAAGTGCCTAGCCGGGATAAGTCGAAGTTATCGGCCGGTCCCGTAAACTTTGAGTTTCGACTGCACATGTGAATTGTGATTCTGCAAAACGTGTTAATGGTGGTGTCGAAAAGTACTGAAAGGCAACAAAATTTAGAATTGGGAAGACAATCTTGAGTACATTGCACTTCAAGATAACTTGTTAATGGAAATAAATAAATCAGTTTTTGTGATGTGCTTAAAATTATGTTGTCTTCAAGATTTCTTTTCACGCCATTCCCTTTCCAAGAAAATGATCGCGTTTGTCAGCCAACGTTTTACCTATGCAACAAAATATTACAGGTGCCTCTCTGTGCATACACTTCTATGCGTGTAGTGGTTGATTCTGACCCCTCGATCCACTTTCAGATTCGAGTTTAGAGCCTCCGACAAATACGCTTACTGAAAAATCATAACGCCTCCAATTATTTTCCTACTAATTTATTGGCTGATACTGGGAAATTAATAGAAGAAATGTTGTCACCAAGATGAGATACGCGATTGCTCATTCTCACACATTGCTTCTAACTTTAGAGTCAGTGTCAGTGAAAAAAAAAACTGTCCAGAGACGTCAGGTTACCAAGGGCTGGATTCAGAAATATGAGGGCCTGGGCAGCCTCGAGTAGAAGCTCAATTTTTTCTTACCCTCATCACAAGCAGATCCCAAAGTGGTCTGGCCGACGAGCGGCTTAATTGGGGTCCTGTGGGGGGGGGGGGGGGTGGAGGCGGGGGTGTTACCCCAGGTAAATTCGGATTTCTGGAGGCTCTCAGAAAGTTTCTGAAAGCACTCTGAGCTCCAAAATGTGTAACATTTCAACAGGAAAATGGGAATTTCGAACAACATGACAAAATTCCCTGCCAAATGTGGGGGCCCTTCAAATGTGGGGGCCCTGTGCGTCCGCCCAGTCTGCCCATTCTTAAATACGGCCTAAGGTTACCTGACTGCCCTTGGAATATTTGTTTCGGTTTTTCTCATCGAATAAAGGGATATGACCTATTTGTGGCCTATAACAGCCTCTCCCGATAAAAGGAGTAAAACTTGTGACAATATATATCAGTCACATTTTTAGGTTTCTTGTATAGAAGACTCATGCGGCCATTAGCTGAACCTAACTTTTATTTAAATACAATTTGCGATTTATGTGATTATTTATTGGTGCCAGCATCAAGGCTAGACTCAACATAACTATAAAGTCAAGTCTTGCCAATCATTTATGCCAACGTTTCCCACTTACTGAGGGATGGCACCAAGCGGCGTTGGTTACCAAGTTCTATTTTACCTGGGCGTCCCACGGGAAGAAGTTTTGAGATTGATATTGATGCGTTTGATATCACCAACACACATACCCCACACTGACCTTGATAATCCCTCCAGGCAAACATTGAGACTAATGACAATCAGGCAACTTTCGAAGGAAACTCACATAGGTCTTGGCTGAATCTACATTTGATTTCAAGACGTTTTAAAATTGAAATTGTTCAGTTTGATGGCCCGCTCCACGAATTATATAGGGCCTACATGTTCAGGCCCAAACGTGTTTCAATGTTATGTTTAAAATCGAGACACATTTTATAGTTAGGCTTCACCACAACTAAATGTGTTTAGAAATTCCAAACTATAAGTTGTGTTTTGAAGCAACTGAACATCTTAACACGTTCCCGAATTGGGCACAAACTGACGAGAAAAAACACTTTTGTACGTAATCCTTGCACTTCAGGGGTGCTTAGATATTGAATACGAGATTTTGTAAGCATTTTGGTGTTTAAATTACAAACCAAAATACGTGCTTTGACACTCAAAAATCATGTCTTTGTCTTGTGAATATCAATTAATCCAAAGCTTGTTAGGGGACAAACATAAGAGAAAATAACAATTTAAAATTAATGAACACATTAATATTTAGCAAAAAAACCAAACAAAACCCCCCAGCCTATATTTGTTTAATAATTTTTACAGTGGTCAGAGAATAGGCCTGTACGCATGTACATGGGGGAGGGGGGGGGGGGGGGTGGGGATGAATACTCACTGGCGTAGCAAGGATTTTTGATTGGGGGTGCAAAATATACGATCGAGTGTATGTGTAGTATGCTGGGGTGGTACATTTAGATAATTCTCTATACAGAGCTATGCAAATGGAAGACTTAAGAGTCACTGGTACTGCATAGGGAATAATAACATTTTACCACAAAATTATCAGGGTGAATTTTAACAGTACTGTTGTATGTGAATCCATCTATGAATAAAACTCTGAGAATTGTTTTCCTGAAGTCGTCATTCGTCATTAAGGGGACAG
Source organism: Pictodentalium vernedei (assembly GCA_031216915.1). Classification (NCBI taxonomy): domain Eukaryota; kingdom Metazoa; phylum Mollusca; class Scaphopoda; order Dentaliida; family Dentaliidae; genus Pictodentalium; species Pictodentalium vernedei. Next base: position 121,434,982 of record CM062292.1, on the reverse strand, counting down.
GATATGTTATAGGCATAATATACCACGCTGGCTGGCGTGGGTGGGAGTGAGTACGTACTACCATTGGTTGGAGATTCGGTGTTAGTTCTCTCGAGAAAAAATTGTCCGCCGTGCTCTGATGCCTTTGCGACGTTGTGCAAATTTGCCCATATTGCCATTATTGGAGATGGCACTATAAAATTTCTGGTCGTCCCGAAAACGTGCAAAAAGCATCACCCCCGCTCCCCCACCCCCCAACAACAACAACAAAAAAAAAACAACCAAAAAACAAATATTAAATGAACAAGAAATAAACAAAAATGAAAAACCTGACAGCTCGGGAAAACAAATATTTTTCAAAACGTTCTTTGCAGATTGCTCCCCACTCACCGTGAATTAAACCATATCCACATTGAATTAAAGCTCAGATGGTAGTTTGTTATCTTCCTTCATTCTTAAATATTTCATTTTTTCGAAAAAGAAATAACTTGTTACTGTTCGCTAAACGTTCACATTTTCACGAGAGATAACGTTGCACACATGCGTCGTATAAGTATTACATTGAAACGTCAAACGGTCGATTCAAGTTATGGAGCTCTTGGACATCCCACTTTACACGTCGCGTTGACCCATTTATAAATGTCTGATGAACCTAAAGTAAACTTTGTTGGAATCCTCGATTTCAGGAGAGTAGAGATGTAACTCTAATTCAATTTCGAATTTTTGACCCCTAAGGTCCCTTTTCGCAGCTAACGGCCCATATCTCATTTGCCTAGAATCTGAAGTGCATCACTCGTTTTCGTTTTAGTTTTTCTTTTCTTTTCTTTGGAAACTTGAAGTTCTTCTTCAATGGCTTTTCGTTTAGTCGTCTTCTTATTTTTCACAATCGAAACGTTTTGGTTTTTTTTTCGACGTCGGCATTTCGATTCCTTTTACTATCTTTTTCTTCTTCTTCTCATTTTTCACAACCGATGCATTTTTTGACGTCGTTGCTATCGGCATTTTGATTCCTTTTACTATCTTTTTCTTCTTCTTCTCATTTTTCACAACCGATGCATTTTTTGACATCGTTGCTATCGGCATTTCATTTGCCCTTCTATCGTTTTGCAAATATTTCTGTATGACTTCAATTTTGGGGGATTTAAGTTCTATGATTTCTGAAATGTGAAATTTTTAATAGTTTACAAATCTCGTTTAACTGAGGTACGGTTTTCTCATTTAAATTTTCCAATTTTTTTTTATCTGTTTGCTTCATTTGTAAGAATATTTTTTTTTTCGAATTTGTATTTAAATAAATTGTTAAAAAGATTTTTTTTTTTTTCTTTAATGTGAAAAATATTTTTTGATGAAATTAATCAATTTTATGTTCCTTAATCTGAAAAAAATTGAATTAATACGAGAAAAAAAGGATGTTGAAAATTTCACTTTTTATTTATATATAAAGAGAAAAAACAAAACTTTTTAAACAAATTATTTAAATACAAAATTTAAAATATACATTATTTGCAAGAATTCGTAAAACAAAAAAAAACAAATAATCGATCATGACGACAACATCCATGGTGGAATCTCGACATAAACATTGACGTTGCTTAATAAATCGTTATTCTCCAAAAAACCAAGAAGAAAAAAATTGTAATTTATATTTACGCGTTTCGAAAGAAAATGATACGATTTGCGATAGAAAATCGAATCGTAATACTATTAGCGAACAAAAATTAATCGACAATGTCATTCAAACTATTAAAAAAGAAGAAGAAGGTTCAAGGCAAATAGGACTCTTACGACTTTTATGCGAAGTCTCGCACGAGGTTCAAAACAAATTTCCGTGAAGCAGACGCGTGTTCATGTCACCCGATTCCTTCTCAATAGATAATGATAACTGCAAGATGCGAAGGCTAATTTTTAAACGTTCGAAGTCTTGCACGTTCTAAAAAACTCGTCTGCTTCTTTCATGAATCGAATCAAATCTTCTAAAGTCAAGAATTTAGATAACGTCTTGTTTTGTGTGATTCAATGTATTGTACAATTGTTCTAAAAAATTTTCACATTAAAGAAATTAAAATTAAAAAAACTTTTTTATATATATATAAAGAGCAAAAAAAAACAAAACAAAACTTTTTAAAGAAATTATTAAAATACAAAATTTAAAATATACATTATTGCAAGAATTCATAAAACAAAAAAAAAAAAAACCTAAATAATCGATCATGACAGCAAAACCTAAAAGATGCAAATTGAAATTGAAACGAGTCGAAACGTATAAGAAATTCGGTCATAAAATCTATAGATTACAACAACACGATCCCATCGAATTGAACGAGGTCGAGATGAAGGACTTAGAGCATAAATACGACAGATATAAGATGACTTTGAAATTGGATGAAGCCATGCTTGATTTGTTTTACGAGTACCAAAGCAATCTGCAGAAAATCATCATCGCTAAAGATAAAGAATTCGACAAGGACGATTTGACGTTGTTCTATGGGAGTTACATATATCCAAAAATCTCATGCGAACTCGTGGACAAATCGAGTGGTGAGAGCGCGTTCACCAATGTAAAAAAACTCAAAAGAGTAAAGATAAACATTCAACACATTTTCAAAAAAGGAGAAAACACGAGTGTCAACATGCAAATAACAGACTTGGAAATATAAACAATAGAGAGATTGAAATGTTAAAATTTAACTTTTTATTTATATATATATAAAGAGAAAAAAAACTTTTACTAAAAAATTTTACATTAAAGAAAATTAAAAATTAAAAAAAAACAACTTTTTTTTATATATATATAAAGAGCAAAAAAAATAAACAAACTTTTTTTAACAAATTATTATTTAAATACAAAATTTAAAATATACATTATTTGCAAGAATTCATAAAACAAAAAAACCCCAAATAATCGATCATGACGACAACAACACCTAAAAGATGTGAATTGAAATTGAAACGAGTCGAAACGTGTAAGAAATTAGGTTTTAAAATCTATAGATTACAACGACACGATCCCATCGAATTGAACGAGGTCGAGATGAAGGGCTTAGAGCACAAACACGACAAATATCGCATGCCTTTGAAATTGGACGAAGCCACGCTCGATTTGTTTTACGAGTACGAAAGCAATCTGCAGAACATCGTCATCGCCGAAGATAGGGAATTCGACAAGGACGATTTGTCGTTGTCCTATGGAAGTTACATATTTCCAAACATCTCATTCGAACTCGTGAAAAAATTAGGTGGTGAGAGCGAGTTGACCGAAGTAACAAAACTCAAAAGAGTAAAGATAAACGTTCAACACATTTGCGAAAAAGGAGAAAACACGAGTGTCAACATGCTAATAACGGACTTGGAAATATAAACAATAGAGAGATTGATTTTTTTAGCGAAGAAGAAGGAAAAAAACGTAATGAGATCATCTTGAAAACATGAGTGTCAACATGCTAATAACAGGCTTGGAAACATAAACAATAGAGAGATTGATTTTTTTAGCAAAGAAAAAGGAAAAAAAAAGTAATGAGATCATCTTTTAGATCTCATTACTTTTTTGGTTTTTTTTTTGTTTCCTTCTTCACTATTACCATATATTATAATAACGTTTCCTTTTTTCTTAAATTTCAGCGTCGATTCTTCTTCTTTTCTTTTTTTCTTTTTTTTGTAATATGATACGTTATTATAACAACACATTTGTTTATCCGAATCATAATTATGAACGAATGTTGTGCATCTCTTGGTAACACTCGCATCATTACCATTCTCTCCAGAAGGTAGTGGTGACGGTGGAAAGTGTCTCATTCTTTTCATTTTCAACCGTCTATCCCGCTGTTTATCTAACTCTTTCATCAGTTCTTTCCTCAGATATCCATCATTAGCGTCTAACCATTTTTCCACATCTTTTTTTTCACACTCTGTCTTGCGATATTCATCATTATCGTCTAATTGTTTCTCCACCTTTTTATCCATTTTATATATTATTTTATACTTTCTATGATTTATATTTTATATAATTATATAATTTTATATTATAATAACATATTCAAAATCGGTATATTCTTAAACGGTGAATTCTCACCGAGCAACAAACCCTTGCCGAGTCGCTCAACGTTCTGTCCACTCTTCAGATAGAGACCGTTTCCACTCAAAGAGTTGCCACCTCTAACAGGTTCTAGATACAATCCTTTACCACTGTCGTCTACGTGGACGCGACACACGGCTCCTCCCTTCTTCAAACACAGTCCGCTGCCACCCATTAATTTCTCAACTGCCAAACTCGCGAGTCCCGTGAGAGCTCCCACGCCAAGAGTCTTTCCAAGAAAGGGTAGTGCCTTTGCTGCGAAGGGTAATGCTTTTGGCGGCGATTCCTGCCAATAGAGGTAGGAAACCGCCTTTCATTCTCAAATTGTATCTCAATTGAGCGGGACTCAATCTCACCGTCAACCCTCTTCCATCGCAAATCGCTTTCTCCATCCTTTTGGTTTGACTTCTGGTCCAGGCGATCGAATCCTGACCGCCTCTTGTCAGATCTTCGTGAGTGAATTTGAATCTCACCGCCTCGCCTCGAGTTGTTAATGCTCTCTTAAGTTTCTTCCTCTGTCCTGCGGATATGTTCACGTTTTTAATCACGTATTCTGTCATAATTCTTTTTTTTAAAATATATTTACTTCAATTGTTTTCTTGTTTAATAATAATTATTTATATTAAAATAATTTTTGTAAAATTAATATTGCGTTTATTTTATTTTTGTTATCTATATATATACACAATATTTTTTTTTTTTGCTTTTATATTTCTCTTATGTGAAATCGTATCGTCACCCTCTCTCCACGAAGATCTAACAGTTCACCATTTTGATCCGTCAACGTGGTTTTGAGACTATACAACGTGTCTAAAATCACTGGTAGATAAACTAAATTTCTAGGTCGCTCCACGATCTTATAACCCAGTGACACGTTTGAAAAGAAGGAATAGATCGTCGGTTGAGCGCTACCATTCACGTAGCTTCCAGCAATCACGTCCACGTTCACCAGAATGCTATTGACTGTGAGAATGTCGACCGCATTTTCAGATGCCGCGTGGCCTCGATACATCTTTTGATCGAATCCCAACATCTTGCCTATAGAATCGTCCGTGTTGAAATCCACTCGAAAATTATCTTCCAAATCCAACATCGTCTGTAAGGTATTAGGACTGGGAGCAAGTCTGATCTTGTTTCTTCCCTTTCCATCAGTCTTCATTCGCATCTGAATGTAATTGTTCAAATCGTCTATGTCGTAACTCCCTTTGGGAATTTGAATCTCCAACCAATCCACTCCGTTGGAATACTTGAACGAGTTATTCTTTTTGGTGACGTTGGAAAAGGAATAATAAGTCTCCAGATTCACCAACGCCATCTCGTATCTTTTCTCTCTATTCAATTCGATGGAAGGTTCGAATTTCGTAGTGAATCGAGTCGCGATCGCCACTCACCACGATTTGAATGGATTGTTTTGCAGGCGTATTCTCGGCTATCCGTTCTAACAATTCTCCTTGTTCCAACATTATATTTAAATTTTATTTTTTTTTATTTTTTTCAAAACTAATTATTTGAAGATTTATTATTTTCTAAAATTTTTTTTTATTTTCACGCTCTATCTTATTATCATCAGAAACATAAAACTTGTCGAATCCGCACCGATATTTTCTGCGATTAAATTCGCTTGTCAAATCGATCACGATGAAATTGTAAAGTCCTCCATCCCAAACCCTCTTGCAGAATCTCCTGAATTCCGCCGCGCTCATGTCATTTGCGACGTGGTTGCCAGAGATGTGATTGAGATTCTTGAGATCTTGGCGAAAGAGACATAGAAAATTAGCGTTCTCCTTTATCGTCTGTCTGGGCAATCGAAAATAATTCTGCGACAGGTAGAAACAGTTCACGTTGCTGTGTCGACCCCTAACGTAATACGATTCGCATCGGTTCTGTCTCTTCAAAAGCAGATCGTCGAAAATCATGAGATTCTTATCTTCCGATTTCAATTCTCTAGGATCCGGAACGTCGCTAGCGTTCTCATAAAATCGACACTCGACGTTCGAAGATGCATTTCTCTTCATCAGCTCCATTGCTGCACCGTCCAAAATGGTCAAAAGTGGAGCTTCACTCTTGTCGAATTCCTCCCTACTGTCAAAGATTCTGGCTATGATGTCCTTGGGCAATCTACGATCCATGCACTCTCGAAGCAATCTGTATTCGGGGTGAAACAAGCTCTTGCCAAACACAAACAATCTGTCGTAATCCAACCAGTCGGGTCGGGACAACAGATTCATCAACAGATTGGTCTTTCCACAATTCGATTTTCCCACTATCAAGCCTCTTATGCTTTTGGGAAAGAACTCGTTATTCGACCTCTTGGTCGCGGCGTCGTTCCAAGACATATCTTTAATGTTCATCTTTGTTTTATTTTTTGTTTGTTATTTTAGATTCTTTTCAAACACAAATTTTATATGTTTTTCAAACTCAGTTTTTAATATTATTATTTATTTATATCACACCGTCGCGAGTTCTCTTCAATCCTGATCCACTCGTTATTTTAGCTAAATCTTGTATGGGTACCACAGCATCCTTAAAATCTTTCCAACTTTTCGGTGTTCGCTCTGACGCAGCTCGCTTCGCCGGCGGACTGATCAACTTGTCGATCAACGCGTCGGCTGCCCTCTTGCCAGCCACAGAAGCTATCCTACCACTGGCTTCGGAAGCGGCTTTCTTACCAGCATCCAAAGCCATCTTCTTACCGACCTCAAACGCAGTTGATGCGAGTTTTCTACCCGCATTGCTCGTGAACGCTCGCATTATAGAATCGACGATGCCAGAACCGCCTTGAACGTAAGTTCTGACGTATCCCATGTTCTTTATCACCAACATATTTTATTTTTTATAATATATTTTGTTTTTTTTTCACTGGTAAATCGTTTTGTTGTTTAAATACTTTTATTATTCTAGTGTAAAAATTTACTGTTTTATTTTTGTTTGTTTGTTTCTCTCTACTTATTATATACACATCAATCCTTCAATTCGTTCATCAGCCTTTTATAATGGTTTTTATTCAAAACCTTCTGTCTTAACAATTCGTCAGATATAGTAACTATCTGATTATCTAATCCTGTGTTACCAGCCCGTCTGCTCGCCATCAACAAACTCAATCTCTGAGACAGAGCGTCAGAATCGCTCAGAAGAAAAGTGGTTTTCACCCCTTTGCCAGTCACCGATTCGACGAACTTCTTATTCATATCCCATATGGGTTTCACCACTTTCGTCCACTTGTAACCTCTGTTGGCTTTGGGTCTCGTCTCTCTGGCATCGTTATTTCTCTTCATGGCGTGGGTCTGAACCAGAATGTTGCCCTAATTGTCGAAATCCTGTTCCGTGTAATCACTAGGCTTGTCGTAAAGGAGCAATCTGCGCAGTCCATCAGTCAATTCGTATCTGTTCGAACCCACGATCAATTCATCATTGCCTATTTCTACTTCTGTGTCTCCAATAAAAGTATTATTGTCCGAATCCTTATAAAATCCATACAACAGATCTCTCTTACTGCCATCATCAGACGATGCGACGCTATCAGTGGTGATAGTCGAAGCTGTATCGGTGTCAGTCTCGCTCTCTGTTTGAATTCCCATGGGAACGTAATCTGGTGTAGATTGAATGGAATGCCGATTTCCAAAACTACCGGGCAACGAACCCATTCTCAAAGAACTCTCTTTTATGGGTCTCAATTCTTCGACTATCTCCTTCCTGCTTCGCTCTTGATCCTCCGTCATGGGTTTAAATATTTTTGTGGCTTCGCGTTTGAGTTCAATCTCGCCAAGACGTCTGCTTCTGTCAGCCGACTGAATGCCCTTCTTAGCACGTTCATACTCCTCTAAAATTTGATTTCGGCGTCTAGAATCCATCTGTAAAAACATTTTTCGTTTTTTTAATTGTTAATGTTCCTTTCAGTATGCTAATGCATTATTATTATTATTTTCAAAATTAAATGTTTAATTATATTTTTATGTTTTAAATTAATAAAAATCTTTCTGTCTTTAATATAATAAACTAAAAATTCACATCTCAACTCAGTATTGATTGAATTGGGAAAGTTTAAAATACGTTTTAAGCAGTACATGACAAACCAGTTTCTGATTTAACGCATTTTGAGAGTAATTTACGTTTGTTAAAAGGAATTCCATTCACATATCAAAAAACCATTCACTCAGTGTCGAATTAAGAGAGAACCTTTTGATGACAGTTAAAACATTCCAGCACATAAAAGAAACTGATTTTTCTAATTGATTGATTGATTGATTGATTGATTGATTGAATGATTGATTGAATGATTGATTGAATGATTGATTGAATGATTGATTGAATAATTGATTGAATGATTGATTGAATGATTGATTGAATGATTGAATGATTGAATGATTGAATGATTGATTGAATGATTGAATGATTGATTGATTGATTGAATGATTGAATGATTGAATGATTGATTGAATGATTGAATGATTGATTGAATGATTGAATGATTGAATGATTGATTGATTGATTGATTGATTGATTGCTTGAATGATTGAATGATTGAATGATTGATTGATTGATTGATTGATTGAATGAATGAATGAATGAATGAATGAATGAATGAATGAATGAATGAATGAATGAATGAATGAATGAATCTCTCTGATCGTTACCATGAATATATTAAAAATTTACCACTCAAACCTAATTGAGTAGAAAATGCGTTTTATTATAACATGAAAACGATCCATTAAAACGAAAAAACCTCCATTCACGCCACAACAAAAAACATAAGCAACATTTTTCATTCAAACATTCCATTAAGTGTTTATTAAGATAACTTCACAAGAATTAATAGTGACAAACGCGAACAAACAATTTTTTACCACTGATTCTTTTCTCTAATCGTCTCTAAACTCAATTTCCTTTCGTTACATCGAAACAAAACACGAATGTCTATTTTTACAGATCATATTTTATAGTTGACTCTTTTGAACGAATGCCTAAACTCAATTTCTCTTCGTTACATCGACACAAAACACGAATGTCTATTTTTACAGATCATATTTTATAGTCGATTCTTTTGAACGGATGCTTTTCATTCACGCAACTCCTTTTTAAAACTGACGCTCATATTTTATAGTCTACTCTTTTGAACGAAAACCTCATTCAGTCATAACAATAACATGTGTTAGTTTTACTTCAGGAAACGTGACAGTGGGTTTGCCGGTTTCAGGGACACCTCTTTTCCGTGTACCGTACACGATTCGATTTCCGACGTAAAAATCCGCAAATGGATTTCCGTGTACGCCTCCATAGGGTTTCAGTGTTAAATCGTGTACGGACGCGGATGATTTAGAATCGGCAAGATGATGGTTTGGAAACGACAAAACGTTTTTTTTTGCTCGCAATTTAAGACTGAATCCTATGGGGAAACCTATTTGCGGATTCAAGGACAAAACGGTACATGTACACATACATAAAATTTCATGCGTTTTTTTTCACTCTTGGATACAATCAGTGGTCTTTGAATCCGCAAAGCGGATTCTAAGACACCCTAAACAACGTTAAAATCGTGTACCTGTACACGATTTTAACACTAAATCCTACGGAGGTGTACATCGATGTACGTGTACATGTACACGTACATGTACACCTGTCCCTGAATCCGCCTCATATACCTACTATTATGTATAGTAGAAGAGCAGCATATGGGAGAATTGTACCCTGCCGTGAGATAACCAAATGACTTCAATAAAAATAGAAACAATTGAACAAGCAATGATGGCTATATGAACCCCATCCCTGCCACCAATTTTGTGAAAACGCTTACACTTAATCTATTTTGGTCCTTCCATTTTGGTATCATTGACAGAAGCTCAAAGTGTTTTCTCCATAAACAGTACACAGAGATAACAAGCAACTTGAAAATTCAATATATCATACTTTCAGGTGATACAGACACTGACAAAGTGAGATAAAGTGGAAAATTTCCTTGGTTTCGTACCAAACACAGCGATTATGGACTGCTGTGCACTCCAATCAAAGAAGTGTTCTTGAATGTCATAAGGAGTTGGATGAGGACTAACCACATGATGACTTCTACACTTCCCACTGTTGCCAAAATTTGAAATTAAAATAAGGAGAGATGAGGGGCGGGGTGGGGGAGTGGTCACCATGATTCACTTTCACAAATGAATCCACAATTAAGTTTTGAGCCACACATTTATATACAATGTCACAGTTCTTCCTTTAACTAACATTCACAAGTATCAAGCCTATATAGTACTGTCAACCCTGTACCCAACTTGCCCTCTCTCCACTTGTGCCACCTTTTCAAAAAAAATCATTTGTTGAACCTTGCTGGAATCAGCATAGTGCCTTGATTTTTCCAAAGAGATCAGTCAACTTATTTTAACTGAAATATACCCAACTGACCAGTCTTAAGAACTGTTATGTGTGCCTACTTGCTGATTTATCACAAAAGATGGCATATCGTCTATTTCATGAACATGATGCTAATTCTTGTGAGAGTATTTTGTAAGAACAACAATAAATGGATGACCAAAGTCACAGAGAGCAAACAAAATGCAAGTTTGAGGCATATTTCCATATTTTGTTGAAAGCTCCTCATTATAAGGGCCACACTGTCTATGGTGGAACAAGCAATGGCTATTTGACACCAGTAGAGCTGAATCTGTGGTTGTGAAGGAGAAAAAAATGTTAACGATGGTGAATGCAGATTTATGAGCATCACTCCAGTAACAAAAAATTGGAGAAGGAAGGCGAGTTTTCCAACTTGATCAATTAAGCAAGACATTATTTGTAGAAACCACAATCTGAGTTTCAACCAATCTGCTAATGCATGTTAACATTATCGCGATAAGGCCTAAAAAGGTTAAAAAATATGTTTCTCAGGCCTCCCGCATGTTCCTTTTGGCTGCCGCATGCTTTTTATAACCAATGAAACTTAAAAAAATAGAAATTAAATGGTTTATGTCTGATATTTTACCCAAGTTAATAAAACTGATAAATTTTTCCCTTGAGTGCAAGAAGGCTTTGCAATGCTTTAACATTGCCAAACCTTCTTGCACTCAAGGGACGAAATACACCACCACCCATGCTATTCTGTGGATTATGAGGTCTAAAACATAAAACAAAACAAGAAATGAACAAATAATTACAAAAATACAAAACTAAAATAAAAACCGCCCGCTCACGTGCAATTTTACAAAAAATGGCATGAGAAACCGAAAATCTACTTTGCAGGGCCTAACGAATAACAAATTTGCTCTCGCGGGCATACGAATGGACGAGGCCCATTTCAGTCCCCCGCCAGCTTAGGTGGGCGGGAAAGTATGAAACGGTCTTAGGTTTTGAGTTCGGATCTTGCAGTAAAAGTATTTTTCTGGAACCCCAGCACACAGAACGTGCAAAACTTAAATATAGACACTAGTTTTCGAATTCTCATATTACAATATTCCGTGTGAACAATAAATCAGACCTTTTAATATTATACAGATACACACAGTGGTACAGTACGTGGAGAGTGGATTGTAACTAAATCACCCGCGGAGTGGAGTTATCACCCGAGCTATAACTTTCAAATTTTGTGCATATCGACAAAAAAATACAAGCAATGTTTCAGCCAATGGACCTCCGGGTTAAACCCGGAGGTCCATTGGCTAAAACGTTGCTTGTACTGGTCAGGCTTTGCGACAAATTTGCAATTATTGCCTGGGTGGAATCTCCACTCTGCGGGTGATTTAGTGATAATACACTCTCCACGTACTGTACGTATAGAATATTTATTGTAAACTAATCTGAAAATGCTCTACTTTCATGAAAGCAACAGTGAACATGAAACCTGTTCTGTGAGATAAATGTGTGGTTGCTCCATCGGACTAACAAATAATGTTCTCTCAGTAAAATGGAAATCGAAACTTGTGACACGGTAACATACTTCACATTTGATTCAAGAATGATCTCCAGAACTGAAATTAATGATCAATATGTCTGAATCTTTGTAGCTATTACAACCACGGGAGGTTAATCAAATGAGAGATGATTAACCAGAAACGGATGTAATAAACAATGTGTGTCAACTTCTCCCGTGCAAAAAAAAGATACAAAAAACCCTATTGATTAATAAAAATATTCAGTTTTGAATTCGCAATACAGGTAACAATTTGACACGCGAAGAGAGGGAACAATGTATGATTTTAAATATTTTTTATTAAAGTATTTAGGTTAAGTTATGTGCTAGGTAATGACTCATAAAATACAAACGACACCTACATTGCTCACAATGGCATAGATAGAGATATGGCTGGGTCAATTTTTGCAAAATGGAAAAAATCTATAGAAACAGAATTTACTGTGACCAGTAATTTCGAATACGTGCGAAAAGGGTGAAAGCACCAGACAAAGAGAATTTATGAAAACTTATTTCCGGGAGTAAAATATCTTTAAAGAGACCAGGAAAGCCTTTTTTGGGAACAGCATTTCAATATTTTCATAGATGAATCAGATAATTTTTTTCAAGAAACTAGAAATAACTTCTGTGCACAGCATTTAAGATTTTTTTTCAAAGGCATCAGAAAAGGATATTTTTCACACACTCACTTTTGTGAGTGATAAAATTAATGTATGAACCTCGGGAAGGCATTGGGGATAATAAAGTGCAATTCCCAGCAATACTGAAAACGCACTCAATGACCTTTTGGTTATACCTGTGACTTTGACCCATATTTTGGACCTCCAGCGAGTTTCGAATCATTGGTTGTTCGTCCAGCTCTAGATGTTATGCCATGTTTGAGATATGAAGGTGACCCACTTTTAAAGTTTTTGACTCCGCCCACTTTTGTGATTGATGAAAAACAAGTATGAACTTCGTGAATGCATTAAGGGGATATAAATACAATTTCAAACAATTCTGGCAAATACACTCAATGAACCCCGGATGACCTTATTGACTTTGATCTATATTTTCAATCTTCATTGAGTTTTGACTAATTTGATGTTGTCCCAGGTCCATAGCTCATACCATGCTTGAGAAAATGAGCATGGCCGACCCTGCCCACTCTTTTAGGGTAAACATCCATATATGAGCTTCGAGAATGAATTAGGTGTCATAACAATGCATTGGGGGGGGGGGGGGGGGGTCATGAAATGCGATTTCCATAAATTTTGAAAAATGCACTCAATGACTCCTGGGTGGCCTCGGTGACTTTGACCCTTATTTCGAACCTCAGTTGAGGTTCGACGCATTTGGTGTTGGACCCAGGTCTATTGGTCATACCATGCTTGAGATATGAGCATGACACACTTTCAATATGTTTGGCCCCTCTCACTTTTATCAGTGTAAAATACAATTATGAACTTCGTGAATGTATCAGGGGTCACAAAAATGTATTGGGGTCATGAAATGCGATTGCCAAAATTTCTGAAAATGCACTCAGTGACCCTGACCCATATTTTTAACCTCCATTGTATTTTGACTAATTTGGTCTTGGTTTTCAGGAACATTTCACCTGGATGAAGAAATGAGCGTGATCCACATTCAAATTGTTTACCGTCGCCCATTTGTTCAGTGTAAACTTACATGCATGAACTTCGGAAATGCATTATGAGGTTAAAAGAATGCATTGGGAGGGGGGTGGGGTGGGGATAAATGCATTTTCCAGCAATTCTGAAAAATACACCTTTTTGGTGTAAACATACATGTCTGAGTTTCGGGAATGCATTAGGTGGGCAGGAGAATGCACGGAGTTCTAAAATGAGATATTCATAAATTTTGAAAAATCCACTCACTGACCCCCCGGGTGACCTCAGTGACAGCGACCCATATTTTGAATCTTCACTGAATTTCGGCAGATGTGGTGCAGGTCCAAGGGCTATAGATCACACCATGCTTGAGATACATGTATGAGTGTGACCCAATTTCAAAACATCCATATGGATACACTCAATGCACGAAGAACCTGAAAAAAATACAGATGGCCAAGTCCTAGGGACTGTCTATCAGTATGCCAAAAAGCAGCGAGATAGGAAGATTTGTATTCGAGTTTTCGTGCAGATAAGGAAGGCAAGTGAAAATAACAGCAGCAGCAGCAGCTGAAGAAGAAGAAGAACTATACAAAAACAATAGCCTAGACTAATTGCCAATATTTTGGCTGATACATGTGAATTGAAAAGTGAGGGGTTACGGTGGCTTAGTAGGTAGAGGTGCAGGCTGCATGTCGAGAGGTCCTCGGTTCGAATCCCACCTGCGGCAACCGCGTTGTGTCCTTGGACAAGACACTTCACCCCCATTACCTACGTGGGTGCACGGTGGCGTTGTGTACTAAGGCGTACTGCACGTCGATGGTGCATTTGTCTTCAACCTGCTTGTGTGGAGTTAGTATGTTGGGAAGCTGACAGTTGCTCGCCGTTTCTCCGGCTTCCTCCATCCGTAAAACTGTCGTGGTCATGATTAGCTATTGGGCAGAAAAATGTTACCTTAAAACACAAATAAATAAATAAATAAATAAATAAATAAATAAATAAATAAATAAATAAATAAATAAAGTGACAATCATAAGATATAGTTTTAACATGTTTTATTGCCAACTTTGAATCACTTCACCGGTCAACATAGAATAATTGTTATATTATTTAAAAACATATATCCATGCAATCATGCAGCCATGCAATACACAAAGACACTTATAGATATATAGATAGAACGCGATGTGTGTTTGAATCGGTGGGTGTTTTACATAATGAGTTGGAATGGCGTAGTCATATTTCGCGAGAGCCGTAGACTCGAGTGAAATATGATTACGCCATTCCAGCTCGTTATGTAAAACACCCACCGATTCAAACACACATCGCGTTCTGTGTTTATTACACAACCCATGCATTAAAAATTCATTTAAATAAACAAATTTTAATTCCGATGTTTAAACCCAAAGGTGAAGAGTCTGTTTGTTTTGAATGAAGCTGTTCTGAACAAATGGATCGATAAAAAATCAAAACAACCTTTCGAAACCAGTGTTTGTTGAAATTCGTATCGCTGTTTCTCTTCGGCTGCTGCCAATTCACGCCTTACCATTTGGTCGCAATTACTGTTAGTAAAAATGGGGGCGCGGTGGCTCAGTAGGTAGAGGTGCAGGCTGCAAGCCGAGAGGTCCTCGGTTCGAATCACACCTGCGGCAACCGCGTTGTGTCCTTGGGCAAGACACTTCAACCCCATTGCCCACGTGGGGGCACGGTGACGTTGTGTACTACGGCGTACTGCACGTCATTGGTGCACTTGTCTTCAACCAAATCTAACTCTGCTTGTGTGGAGTTAGTATGTTGGGGAGCTGGCAGTTGCTCGCCGTTGCTCGGTGGTTCTCTCCGGGTGCTCCGGCTTCCTCCACCCGTAAAACTGTCGAGGTCATGATTAGCCATTGTGCAGAAATATGTGACCTTAAACACCAATAAATAAATAAACGTTAGTAAAAATGTAAGTACAAATTTGTGCAGATTGGCAAACAGCCGGGAGAAACAATTTTTTAACGAAGTTCGAAGAATGTCAAGATGTACGAAGATTTACCGAAATAAAGTTGACTAATTTAGATAAATTAATAAACGAGACGGCCACGGGACTGGGTTAATGTTCTGGTTGGAAATGATTGGGGTTTTAAAATATTATCTCATTTTTGGTTAACTAATTTTTTGTGAACGACTTTATTTTGCTTTGGACGTTTTCATTTTCATACTATGCGACAGACTGTCGATAATTGTATAACGAAATTTGGAAACTTTTCGAAGCGTAACTAATGATTCGATGGGAAAGGAACTAGTATGAACGGTGCTGGGGAAAAATTTCCGGGTTGTACATCATCCATTGAATACAGAATCATTTATGTCATAGCGGCTTTTCCGTTAAATACAAGGGTTTAAAGTTGAATGGATGTGTAATAAACACAATTACAAGACAAACACACATTCTATAAAACCTTACAACCACACGATTCTGATAACCTACCGCATTTATACTGGTAGTAAATAACCATAATCCCTGTGTGCTTTGCTAAAATTGATAGCAGCTTTCAAATAAATGGAACCTGCAGGGACAACTTAATTATTCCTTAAGCCATACTTACATCAAATCAAATCTTGGCTTCTGCTATGAAGCCAAGACCGAACTTGATGTAAATATTGACTTCTACAGTAACATGCAAAATGTTCTGTTTCTTGTATTTAAGCCGCAAAGCCAACGGCAACCAAAGGGAACAAGACACTTAATAAGTCGTCCGACAACACACGAATTAAACAAAAAACACTGACAGTGAGACTGCGAAATAGAGTTATGTGACCTTAAACCCCAATAAATAAATATAAATAATGCCAAGTAGATATTTTGGGTCTTAGGCTAAAAAAGTGTTTTGATTCTCAGGCAATCCCTCATTAAATTTGAACCCCCACATTGAACATTTTATTGCCTTTCAGTGTCTTCCAATATTAGTACAAACTCAGGGAGACCCGAAACGTTTTACAGTTTTTGATTGATGCATATTTATTTAGTTGCGTATTCGATATGTTTGCCTTGTTACAATTTATGGGAGAGTGCCTATAGGCACTCTCCCATAAATTGTAACCAGGCAAATCCCCATAGATTAAATACTTTTACTTCAAAGATAATATGAAGAGCATCGAAAGAATATGAAGCCTTTGAATTGTAGTACCTACATTTTGTTTTTAGAGGAGTGTCTTATTTTTCAAATTAAAATGAATTTATTTGTATAAATATGCATTTTCTATATTTATGTGTGTAAAAAGACAGCTGAAACCCTCTCCACGTTTGCTCACTTTTTGCAAAAGAAAAATAAAAATAATAAATACAACCCTCCCTCACTCTCTCACTGATTTGAAAAAAAATCCCCGAGAATCAATTAATTTATTTTGTGTGGCCTTACTTAACTTTCCGGCAAACCCCAGAGGTCAAAGCACCAAATTCAATGCTCAATTGTTCTGAAAAATGATTCTCCATCTCAATGAAACGGTGATATCACAATACCTGAGAAGAAAACTATAATAAGACCCACAAAAGCATTATAGTTATCTGTTTATGACATTAATGACAAGAATGCCTCAGTCTTCTAGTTCCCTCCTCATTGAGGTGTACCCCATCATTTGGTGCAAATAACTCGGGCAATGCTTTTTCTGAGAAATGGCCTATATGATTTGAGATATTGGACATTTCTTTCATAACATAACTTTTCCAGTTTGTTGTTCATGTCGATTACCTTCCTGCGCAATAAAGTAAAATCTCTGGGATGTGGTAGGATGAGGGAGACTAGTATTTTGGCAGGTAGGTTCTTTTTACAAACAGTGATTAAATTATTATAACATGATATAAAACACTCCAAAGAGTTCCATTCTACGTCGTTAGTTCCCACGTGAAATATGATATGGGAGAACTCATCAAATTGATGTTTACAGTCACAAATTAGGGAAGTTATTCTGGCGATAGTGTATCCTGGGAATGCGTTGACCTTTGTATCTAAGATTTGATCAATCCTTTTACCGAGTTAATCCGACACTATCACGACCTTTCTCATTTGCTTAACTGACACCAAAGAAGAGACTAAATTAAATTTGGGGTCTAATAAGGATTTTTACAATGACAAAGAAATAATTTGGTTTCTCATTTATTGAGCTACCTGCATTTTATCATTGAAAGAGAAATGTAAATATTGTGTATATGCATCACAAGCCCAATCACTTACTAGCTGAATTAATTCTGGTCGAACAGAAGACTGAAATGTCCATGTTGCACAACCTCGACGGAGACTATGTGAGGAATACAATCTAGAATCTTGGCCAATATTTTTAAGAAGTAATCTTAAATATTCCTATACCTGTTTGTAAGTACATGGTCTAATCTTTTTGTCTTGCCGATAGGCAAATGCCGGGTTTTTATCTGTACCTGGCAGGAACTTAATGATGTTTAAATAGGCCTTAACTGGGCAAAAATTTAAATCCAGGGGCGGTGGAGCCTGGGGGCACAGGAGGCACGTCCCCCCACCACTTTTTCACCAATTGTAGGTACCCGAACGGCATTTGCCGACATAACATACACATCTCCTATGGTCACTACACATCACCTATACATATATGATCACATCGATTTTCAAGATTTTATTGAATAAAAATAAAAAACTCCAAATGGAGCGTAATATTTTAAAGGACGGTTTCAAAGTTATGATAAGCCCTTTGAACCCGAGAAGCCGCTT
Source organism: Pictodentalium vernedei (assembly GCA_031216915.1). NCBI lineage: Eukaryota > Metazoa > Mollusca > Scaphopoda > Dentaliida > Dentaliidae > Pictodentalium > Pictodentalium vernedei. Next base: position 121,416,703 of record CM062292.1, on the reverse strand, counting down.
TCCGGTCCATGAACATGATACTTTATACATTCATTAAGTATGATATCTGGTAAGTGAATGTGTGGGGAGCTCAAAAAAGTGTGAGGTCACACCTTTCTGAGTACATAAAGGGTGTGAAAAATATTTTTTCTTCCGGGGGGGGGGGGGGGGGGTGCCGGTGGTGGTGGGCGGTGTATTCATGCAAAATATATAAATTTATATACGCTACCCTTCACCCTTGAACCAACTCTATTTAAGACACTAACTTCGGCGTATTTATTTTGTTTTGTTTTTACTTAACCCTTAAACCCTGGTTGTATCTCCCATATCAATTCAATGGCAGCAACTGGAAGGGGCCATATTCATTATTTGTTGGCAGACCAATTAATATTTTCAACGTTCATCCTCAGGGCTGCACGATGAAAATATTGATTGGTCTTCCCCACACATTCACTTAACAGCTATCATACTTAATGAATTTATAAGGTAGTGTGTTCATAGGCCGGAAAAGCGGCCTCTCGGGTTCAAAGGGCGAGTCATAACTTTGAAACCGTCCTTTAAAATATTACGCTCCATTTGGAGTTTTCTATTTTCATTCAATAAAATCTTGAAAATCAATGTGGTCATATATGTATAGATGACGTGTAGTGACCATAGGAGTTGTGTATGTCATGTCGGAAAATGCCGTTCAGGTACTATAATGGGTGAAAAAAGTGGGAAGGGGCACGTGCTTCCTATGCCCCCGGCTCCGACGCCCCTGAGCTGAAACATAATATGTTGCTCCTTTATGATTTTTGTTTGTCTTTTTGGTTGAAAACTGGAAACAGTATAGCCAATATGAAAACCAAATTCTCCTAATTTTATGATATGTAAATCTGAATAATCAGTTAATTTTTTTTTTATGAATGAAATATTCAATTTTGATTCCACTGGAATTTTACACTTTTAATAATTATATTGGCCCGATTTAAAAATCATGTCATGTGTGACAACATCCTTCTGTGGTTTATCCTGTACTACCTTTTTAACACATTTGTCAACATCAGAGTTAAACAAATTGTCTTCATTCTCAGACCAGTTGCTCAACTCGTTAGAGAATGGAACTATGTCTTCGTAACAGAATAATGTTTTGTCAAAGTTACAATCCCCAGTTTGTTGAAAGTGAATACAATCTGAACACAATGGAGAGAATTCTCCAGCCGATGGGTTATAATTCGATTCACATTTATCAGCATCACACTCCAACGATATGCCATTATCTGTCGACAAGTAATTGGAGCCGCAGGTGAAATATGATGTTTCGGTCTTAAATAATCAGATAGAAGGAAGTTTTCAACATTTTTGTTTACTTTTTAAGATGGCTTTTTGTGTCTCAAGTACTGTAGATGGAATATGTCGGCTTTTTGGATCCAATTCACAACTCACATTATTATATCCTAGTCATTTTTGAAAAACTGCATGCCGAAGAACAGTTTGGGTGTTGTAGTTTTTCTTTGTTTTTGAGCCAACATGTGGCACAAATATGTTCAACTAAGCGAGACTGTTCTTTTGTGTTGGCATTGTGAGAATTCTTGTTCAAACATTTGTTTCGCTGATAAGCTGAACATAACCAGGCAGGACTGGAATTTGCCTCCTCATTCTACCTCTGCAGCTTGAAAGACTGTTAGAATTAAAGATAGAGAATTTCATTCGAATACATTTTGCTAGAATGGATGTTTCACTTATGCTGGGATCAAGTGTCCTGTTTAATTCCCAGTTCAATTCGTATGAGCCAATCTGAATAAAAGTTTTTGTAGAGCCTTCCAGTCAGAAATTGAATAAAAGTATGCCATCTTTTTGAGAAAATTCAGTCTGCCAGCTTTCTCTGTTTTAGAAATCCCCCGTCTTGTTAAAGTCTCCAACTCTCCACCAATAAACTGTTGGAAAGCTAGGTCCTTGAACACGACCGAGGCATTGACATTCTCAAACTGCAAACTCGAATGAGGGAAGATTTGGGGAAAAGCACTTTATATGAAGATTTCACTTTCAACCCAGATTTACAATTCGTCCCCTGAGTTTTCAATGTGTTCTATGTGCCGGTGGGCACATAGAATACATTGGAACTCAGTGGACGAATTGTCATGTTTGGATTTGGAAGCCGTACTTTCTGGAGAGTCTGCAGAGGTGCTTATCTCCCCTGCCTCAGAATCCGAGGCAGACCCAGATTCCGTGTCTGAGGAAACACGAAATTTTCTACGTCATTTGAAATGAGTGGCATATTTTGATTTGGATAATTTTTTTGCTTTTACTTACCTTCGAAGCGGCACCAACTATATCTTCTAAGTAAGAATCTGAATCCACGTTTTAGCTTGAGCTTTTATGACTTTTTATGATTCTTCTGTTTAGAAACAGAATCTTGAATATCACTCTCATAACCACTGTTCTCATCACATGCATCTGAATCTTTGGAATTTCCAGCTGATTTAATAGATTTTAATTTTTGGCTAGCTTTACGACAGTTCTTTTTTATCTTTTCTCAAGTCATTTATATTCAGGCGTTCGGCTTTCGAACATTTTGGTTTTTCAGTTTCTGCTTTTGTACCTTTTAACTTCACTACCCGGTTGTTAGTTTTCCCCAGTTCTTTGTGCAGTCTTTGCGTGTCGAGTTTTTCTTTGCTCTTGGTTTTCTGCCATACGGGCACTTTCTAACTTTGCTTTTTTAACTCCTTAATTTCGATGTCGTCGGAATTCTCAATGTCAAATTCGTTATCAATATCATCCATGTCAGCTGTTATTAATTGTACAGATTTATTTTTCACCTGTTCTTCAGTATCGTTCCCCTCTTTCTTTACTTCAAACTCCGGACTAAATTTGTGAGAATTTGTCATTCAGTTTTTTTTAATAATTTAACCCTTTACCCAACGTAGACGATTTCAAAATTTATTATTTTAAATACCATTTTTTAAAATTTTTTCAAAATATTTCAACAACACCATATTATGTGACCCCTCTTTGGAACGAGCTCGACGAGCTCGTTCCAAAGAGGGGTCACATGATATGGTTTTGTTGAATTTTTTTGAAAATTAATATTTTTTCAGCTGCTGAATTGGCATATTACGCGGGCGGATGTGGGCGATGCGTTGGGTAAAGGGTTAACTTCCTTGCATCCCGTTGGGTTCTATCGGACCTGTTTCCCAGAAGTGACCTTGACAATCACACAGTCTATCCAAATGTTTGGAATACAAAGCGCATCGACACAACTGCTTACTTCGGAACGTCAACAAGATAAACACATCCTTACTCTTGGCCAATTCCAGACAATAGAAGCAATGGAATCCATAAATATCTAATATCTGTGATAGAAACTATTCCTTTCACTTTTTCATTGTCGACAAACTTAAATGTTAAATGCTATTCTTCTTCCAAAAATATAATATGTCGGAACTAGCAACTTCATTTCGATTCAAGAACGATTCGGGGCCAGCAGTGGCTAAATTAATTAAATCCGTGTTTAAAACTTTATCAGTTCATCAATATTTTGTTGTTGTTTTTTTTTCTTTTAGATGCAACTTTTCAACATGCAGATCCGATGAAGACATTCAAATTTATGACGGATGTTGGTAAAACCCCTACCTGATTTCTGAACTTGTAAACTGCTCGTGACATTCGTAACTGAGATCTACTCACTCTGTTCGATTATTAACCCTTATGATATCTGACCTTTCAGTTATCCAATTTGGCTGAATCCAAATTAATACCTTTGCACTGAAATTGCGACAGTAAACCTGTTTGAAGGCCAAAACTGTAGAAATTGGGTTGCCCAAGATGAAACCTGTCTAAACATTCTGTTGGCCTGCCTGAAATTTTTTAGACTTTCCCCACCATCTACAAAAAGCTATTTATCACACTGATTGCTGATTATCTCTGAAATTTGAACACGAAAGGCCGAATGTTCGGTCCAGGATCGTGATACGATCTGAATTCATAAAGCGGATAGTTGCTTGGTGAATTGTGTGGTAGATCCAGGTTGGGGGAGGGGGTGGGGGTGGAGGATATGGGTGATCTGGTGGAAAAGTATTACGGATACTAGGTGGAAAAATTTGATTTTCAATTTTCGGGACCCACCACCCCGAGAGCGTAAGTTTTTCCCTGTTAAGTGCCAGACACCCACCTAGGAAGTGTAAGTTTTCTTCCAAGAAAGATTTAGGACTCACCCCCAATTGATAGAAAAAACACAAAATAACTGTGTTGCTGGCATGAGAAGGGTGCCAATTAGTGCACAACACTAAAACAAAGTTCTGAAGAGCATCAGCAGCCACATTGCAAGTCTTCTGCAACTTGCCAAATGGTCTCGAGGAGAAGGCGACACCGTCTCATATAGTAGCTTCAGTAATCACACAGGCACGGACTCGAAGATGTAAAATCACATAATATGAATCAGTTATACTTTCGAGAGTTATTTCAATTTTTTCCCCGAGTCAGAAACAGTTAAATAGATAAAGTGAGATAAAACTGCTTTGCTTTTGTTAGAATCTCTAAGATTATTTTACTCCTCATTTTATGTTTAGTTTAGCCCTTTACCCAGCGTAACGGCAAAAACCGGTCAGGGCTATTCTCAAAAATCGCCAATTAATTTTTATTTTTTGTCTAAAAAAAACAAAGGTTATGACCCCTCATTGGAACGAGTTCGTTCCAATGAGGGGTCATAACCTATGTTTTTGAGACAAAAAATGAAAAAAATTAGTTATTCAAGAATTTTTTTTGCAAGTGTCGTCTGCTTTTCGGGTTAGGTAAAGGGTTAAATATTTTAGGTTAACTGATTAATTCCTAGTCAAGCTGGGATGGTTTTTGACATCCTGGCCACACTATCTGAGAAGTTCATTGAAATTGTCCGAGCATAAAGCTCGTGCTTTTCAAGTAAATCCAGGATAGCTTTTATGAAGCTGGTTACAGTCTGCCTCATAATGACATTGCTTTAAGGGCCTATATAAGTTATGAAATTTTGTTTATTTTGGAAATTATCACCTCTGATATTCCTTCAATTCGAATTAAATATACACAAAATGTACATCAAAATTAAGGATGGGAGGTATAGAACACGAAACACATGTGTAATCAACTCATAGAGTCGACTGTAGGCACCACTGGTTCCTGGAAGTCTGCTGCCGTATTCGCACCAGAACTGATAATTTAATAATATTTCTCGAAAACAACTTGTGGCCAAATGTGCTTTACATATCCAGGAACAAAGCTAGGGGATAAAAATTCTTCAAAATACGGCGACAGACCTGCATTGGGGAAAATTCCAAAGCCTTTGCTTTTGTTTACGTATGAGTATACTTTCGATTTCCGGTCGAGTCATCGGACAGAAAAAGCATGTAAAAACAACACCGTCTAAAATCAAATAATGAAAAAGATCGCCTTCATACAGTATACTGTTATTAGATAGGGATTGCACAGTTGCCATATTCAATGCAAGGTATCATGATACCTGTTGAAATTTCTTAGAATTACGATTTTGTTTTTTGATGTTAAATCGTGGTAACGAGTGATTTGCGCATGTCTGTCGTGCATGGAAACCATCTTCAATAAAAAATGCAGACAGTGTTGTCCTTTTCCAAAATGCAGACCTATCGCTGTATTCGAAAGTGTTTTGAATGCCTAGCTTTGTTCTTGGATATATGAAGCACATTTGGCCACAAGTTGTTCTGATGAAATATTATTTTATAATGAGTTCTGGTGCGAATACGGTAGCAGACTTCCAGGAACCAGTGGTGCCTACAGTCGACTCTATGAGTTGATTACAAACGTGTTTCAGGTTCTATACATCCCAACCTTCATTTTGATGTATAATTTGTGTATATTTAATCTGAATTGAAGGAATATGATAGGTGAGAATTTCAAAATAAACAAAATTCCATTACTTATAATAGGCAACGTCGTCTAACATAACTTTGAACATTTTTTTTGAAAATTTCAACAATGCCCTAAATACGAATTAAATAGGTGAATAGCGACATGTTATATACCAAAATAACGACAAAAGTACACAAAACCTGAATGTGTTCCCCGCTTCAATTTTTCAATTTTTTTTTTTTTTGTTGCTTTTGATGACAAAAAAATTGCCAGCCGCATAAGCAACCGGCACGAATAATAAGGAATAGATCGGTAATTCGAATGTCTGAGTTGTAAATAAAAGATTCCACACTCCATACTCGGAGAAAACATATTCATCTTTTCATCACCGATGGAGTGAACGCCCAGAGGAAAATGAATGACCACGAAATATAGATTGTGTTGGGAGGACATGATTGTTATGATCACGTGATTCTTGAGCTAACTTGGAAAAGGATTTGACTTTCTAAGATCGGAAATACGTAAACATTTCATTGCTGTTTTCGAATCTGATAGGCGATGCAATGTATATCACACGATACATTCATAGGAAAATACTCAACTGACAATGTGATAATTGCGAGATACAGTCCTAAGTAGCAATGTTGAAATCAGAAACCATAGAAAGTTACGCAAGTTTCAGCAAGGGATTCATACGCCATCGATTCGAACTACTATATTTTGGTGGTTGTCGATGAGCAAAACATAAAACTGAAAAATTATATTTGAAAACAAAAATATATTCACAACAACATATATTGCAGTCCTCAGAATTGTATATTTACGAAAAAATAATTCGACTATCCGAACTATATTTGTGACGTAAAGAAGACGTGGTGAAGTCTGCTAATCGAAAAAGAAGACCAATGTCAAGGAGAATTTTCTGACAGTTTTTTTCCTGTTCACCAAATATAGCGAAATTTATTACCATCGTGAATTTAAATTTCTTCTTCACACAACCGCAGGGCCAACGTCGATTTTGATCGCTATTGGCACCAAAAGGTTGCAAAAATCTATGTGCATTGGCAGTCTGGTGACAGACATAGCACGAAGCTACCTGGTGGACAAAAATCACACGAATTACCGAAATGAGCCACAACGTCTCGTACGTTTTTAGATAAATGAATTTAATAACCAACATAATTGCGATATTGATCAGGTCGATAATTCACTGCCTATAAAATTAGTATTGGTAAGCAGATCAGTTATTAATGTTCTTAAATGTCACGAGAAAACAACAGTGAAGCCTCCCCAAACAGCAACTACAGAAGTGCGATATTTTCAAAACAAATGAAGAATACCAAACTATGTCCACAAATGAATTAGAATCCATGCTTTCTAACTTAACGAAGCCGATTGATGTAAGTGTTCTGCATGCAGGGCAGAGCATTTCTGTTGTTTTTACAGGTTTTTAGTGATAATTTTGATGAACAAAGAATCTGTTGCAATGAGAGCACAGAGGGAAATGTGATATTACACCATGTGAGTAACTTGAACCCTCTTTATTTTAAACCTCATGTTATGTTAAGTTTTAATATTTCATTGTTTACCTCACATGCATTGTTATGCAATTGTTCTGGTTTGGCAATTACAAAGAAATTTTGAATAATTCAGCTTTTTATTCTACCAGTAAGTCCAACACAGATTCCATACATATAGACTTATACCATTACAGCCCATAAAGACATAAAGCATGTTGTTTCTTCAATGCTGATTGTGCCATGTGCACTGTTTTGGCATTGTAGATGGCGCCTTGTTCCACTGCAGGGGTGCATTGTGGATGTACACACATGTGCCTACAGCTATTAATTTTAACGCATACGTGAGAGATATATGTATATGTACACACCTACATGTACACATATGTATGAGGGCGCATGTGTGTATGTATTTGGGTGACCATATTATACTATAGCCCGATAATTTAGAGAAACTCTGAGTGGACGGCTCGGGGCGGTAGACAAGATAGTCTCAAATGAGTCCTTGCCCAGAATAGCGCGCTGGAACAGCGAGTAAAATCAATAAAAAAAAATTCAAAAGCGTCCTGAAAAACACTGTTACACCAATCACAATAGGTACTTTATTTTACTTTATTTCTCGTCTGGGGGGGGGGGGGGGGGTGGCGTTGTAGTAACCGGTTCTCGTCAGATCACCGAAGTTAAGCAATGTCGAGCCCGGTTAGTCCTTGGATGGGTGACCGTCTGAGCGATCGATTCGGACTCCCGCGTTGTGTCCATGGGCAAGGCACTTAACCCCGATGGTCCACATGGGGGCACGATGACGCCGTGTACTTAGACGTACTGCACGTCGATGTTGCGCATGTCTTCAACCAATCTAACCCTGCCTGTGCTGCAGTGCGGAGTTACGATGTTAGGGAGCTGGCAGCTTCTCGTCGTTGCTCGGTGTTCTCTCCGGGTACTCCGGCTTCCTCCACCCGTAAAACTGCCACGGTCCCAATTAGCCATTGTGCACAAGTATGTGACCTTAAGCACCAATAAATAAATTTCTCGCCTGTCTATCGCGACTCGGTCTTGATTTTACATTATTTTATTCCGTGCATATCAACCCACAGATATATAGGTTTATTTCCAAATGAAACAAAATACTGCGTTTTGATTGGCTGAGAGGTACGGTGTAACTTGCATTCCACAGTGGCTTTTTTTACGCCGTGGTTAACCACGATGTAAAAATAAGAATATACAAAAAAACAGCAGGCTATACGGCTAAAGGTACCCATTTTTAATTATTAATTCATACCTTCTTCGTGGTTATGTTTGAACAAAAATAAAAATACAGGAAATTTAATATTTATGTGCAATAACATATTACAGATATGGATGTCATTGGAACTGGCTCGTTGAGCCAGTTCCGATGACATCAGTTTTGTCTGGTTTTATTGAGAAACTTACAAAGTACAAATTTTCTGTCAGTTTTTGCCCGCAATGTAGGTTATAGTATTAAGTACATCAATGTTTTTGGAAATAAATCCGTTTTCCTTGTGTTTTCCAGGGTGTATGGGAGTTTACACCGGTCTGGGAACTCATACACCCTTCGGCTTCGCCTCAGAGTGTATGAGTTCACAAACCGGTGTAAAATCCCATTCACCCTGGAAAATATAAGGATCGCTAATAGTATCTCGACCCGATCGCCACCTAACCAAAAAAAAATGCCATTTTTATTACCCCAATACTGAATGAATGAGTACACCATTTTAAAGACAAACACATATTATTCTACCACCAACAATAATGCGCTTGCGCTCACTTCTTCCAACAATGCACCCCTTTGGAACGCTATCAGAGAAATATACAAAATAATACCTGCAGCACAGCGAGAGAGGCGCGGAGCAAGAAGACAGCTGCGGGTTGTTTTGTCTGTACTCGAAGACACCTATAAATAAATTTTAAAAAGAGAAAAAAAAGGATTTAAAAAAAAACCGCAGGGGGCGCGTTGAAATCTTCGCTCGCAGGTTTTGTCATGTCTTTTGATATTTTCACCATCTGTTCCACTTAACAGTGGTTTATTTGCGAATAAAACTATTGAAATGAACTTAATTGAATTGATTTAATTTGATAGGACTATAATAAGCATAGACAGCTAAAGGCAACCAAAGATATTACGAAAACAAATGGCAATCAGTCAGAATCAATGGGAACTGATGGGAATGGAATTTTTCTTCTTCCAAGTTTTTTCCTCAAATGAAATTGAACCCACCCCAACTTCTCGGTTATTTAGAGACAAGTATTTAGTGAAAATTTATAACAGGGCCCTCCAATCACTTGAATAATGGTCTAGTATGTACTTGTTTATAATGACAAGCATTTAAACTAAATTTCAGACTGAAGATTTGTCTGTGAGATGTTTTTTGAAAACATTACACGAAAGCGGAAAACATCTGCATTTGGGGTCTCGGAACCACCCAACCACCCACCCACCCGGACCTAGTATTGAAAATATTGATTGGTCTTCCCCCAAGTAATGAATATAGACTCTACCAGATGATGGCTTTGAACATATTAGGATATACCATCAGGGTTCAAAGGGTTAAATTCAGGATGGAGAAGTGAGGGGATTAATGCATCGTATTCCGTGAATGTACATTGTACATACAGTTAAAACGAGAAATCCTGTCTTGAAATACGTACAAATAGCACGTAGATCTGCGCGCTAACCTACGCGTTATGACCATAGTTAGGCTATCAAATTCTGTACATATGGCCTGTGCACAAACAATGTTTCAAATGGTCCCCTGGGTAACCCGGAGGTCCATTGGCAGAAACATTGCCTGTGTTTGCTATGAGGAACCAAGAGAACCTGCCGTGCTTTGGATGCCATTAGATATGGCAATTGCGCGCAATTCCTACTCGCAATTAAGCGTAGATAAGCGCACAGTTCGTGACAGGACTTCTAGTTTTAACTGCATTTACAGAAAAATGTTTTGTTTATATGGATATCCGTGTTACAGTTGCATAGATTTTGCTTCTTCCAGGTACTCGCCAGTAACATGCAAAAAATCCCCCAAAAAACAAAAGCACATGAACATATTCCGACCACCAAAATTAATCTGCCAGGATACATTTTAACCCTTTACCCAACATAATGGCCACAACCCGGCAGCGCTATTCACAAAAATCGCCAATTAATTTTCATTATTTTTTCATTTTTTTGTCTCAAAACCATAGGTTATGACCCTCTTTGGAACGAGCACGTCGAGCTCGTTCGATGAGGGGTCATAACCTATGTTTTTGAGACAAAAAATTAAAAAACAATAGTTATTCAAAAATTTTGTCTGTAAGTGTCGTCTGCTCTTAATGTTAGGTAAAGGATTAAAACAAATGCATTCATATAACATGTGGATGCCTGATCTCTTCAAGTGAAAATGAGTCACACTAAACCATTCTTGAATTCTCTCTGACTGTAGTATTTGATCATCCTCTAGAAATGTTCAAACTTCAGTACTACGAAAAGACATTTCCTGTTATTGCTGGAGAATACTCCCCCTAATATTATTTTTTACTTTCCTTTTCTTCTTTTGCTAATCCAAGGTTGGTATCGAAGGTTACAGACGATGGCTGACCATAGACAATTTAGTTACATGTTTATAACCAAAACATTGATAGTTATTCACATAAATCTCCAAAAATTACAAAGCACACCTTTGTGGGAAGTCACTGAGTCAAAACTTTATAATTCTTAGGTCTCACATCGTTTGGTCGTGGAGGAGGTACTACTCTCTTTTTGGTTCACGTCTCATATCTCCATCTTGTTCTCATGGTTTTCACGTGGATTGCCTATCAAATATTCGGGTTTCACGTTGCATGATTCATACAGCAACTCAAATGTATCTCACACTCACGAATCACTATTATTGCGGATTAATACCGCCACCGTCAATGTTTATATCACATCAAGTTCAGTTTCAGCTTTTAAGTAAAGTGCCATTCTCTTGGTTAACTATACTTCTACCTCACCTCGCCATTCACATCAACACGAGATCAACATGAATATTCGCCCGGACAACCTTAACCAATAGCTTGCCAAAAATATCTCCTGAGCTTCCCTTAAAGTGGCGGAGCCAAAGAGGGCATGGACCGCTTGACATACTCCATACAAAATACACCTCAAATACACAACCACAAACATCTGACACCCCCCCCCCCCCCCCCTCCCTCCATAAGCAATAATTTTGGCGCTGGCGCTGCCATTGCCTCTGTCTCCAAACTCTTTTGCACTCAGCTATTCTGCCTTTTGCCTTCACGTTCCACGGCCTTTAAATTATGTACAAGGAAGTGATTATTCGAAGTAAGTATTAATTTATTTGCGTTTCTATTTCTATCCGTTCCTTTATAAGAACGATTTTAGTGGCGAATCCCTCTTTCCATTGCTCTATGTCATTTAATAAACGATAGCGTATGAAGAAGAATAAGAATAGATTTTCATTAATTTTTTTTTTTTAACAAAATGCTTCATCGGCCTGTTTTATAATAACGACCGAAAGTCGTTTTTATTGTGAGAGATGTCTTTCATTATAGCGCGTGGTCTATTATGGATGCTAGATATCATTATGCAGCACTGTTTGAGAATGTTCGGGCGGTACTTAGCGATAATTGTTAAGTCTGTGAGACAGCATAGGAATCGACGGCTGATTAACACCTGGCTTGCCGAAAACGACTATTGTCACCTTTTTATGATAATTGTCTGTACGTTCTGGTATTCGCAGATCAAACCTACCATCTGATTAATTGCTGGAAAGGGCTCAGAGAGCCCTTTCCAACAATTAATCAGATGATAGAGTTTCAAGTATGTCATAAATTTTATCAAACTTCCTCGCATACAGGCGTACATAGATGCCCTCCATATATGGATAAAGTGGGCGTGGCAGTAAAAGGGTTAAAAGCAGTAAATATCGCTGCTGATGTGGCTTTAAGTAACAGTACATAAATGTGAAATAACCATGCACAACAAAGGTTAAAGTGGGTTCAAGAACACACATTTTCACTTCAAAACGCATTTTTCTTTTTGCCAATGAGCGTTTAGGAGAACGATTTTAATCACCCCTTAATTCATAATTGCACTCGAGTATGAGCAGGTATTGTTAACCACTTAAATAGTGTTCCATAATAGATTTTTCTGTTTAAAAAAATCCGCATCGATATTTATTTATTTATTTATTTATTTATTTATTTATTTATTTATTTATTTATTTATTTATTTATTTATTTATTGTCACATATGTCTTCTCCACAATGGCTAATCGTAACCATTGATAAGGTCGAGTTTAGGGTAAATACCCACGCTGTCCATTTTTAGAGGACTTTCACGGTGACATATTTTTCACCAGTAAAACAGAGCTTATTTGCTGTGGTAAACAAGCACCGCTTAACTTGTTCCGGAGTTCCCACGGGAAAACTCCATCATTGGTGTACATTGTCTACCGAATCTAAAATCTCCTAGCTGTTTTTAATTTTTTGTTAGCAAAAGGAATTTTTTTCAAACAAAAGTTTGTGAAATGATAATCGGATTTGGGTTTGTTTTTCAATTATGAATGTATTATTGGAAGAGAAGTTATGAGATCGATGAGTAGTTGGAGAATAATATTTTACATTTTTTTTGATATCCCGCCGATTTCCCATCGCTCTGATGTCCGAACTTTCATCACTCTGTGTTATTTAATAAACGATCGAGGGGTCCTATTGTTAGAGATATCTTTAACCCTTTCAACACGGGCGCCCTGGAAGGTATCATTTCAATCAATACTGCCAACGGCGAAATGGGCGAAACCATCCCGATTTGTTGGGAGGTTCGGTAATAATTTAATCCAACAGCTCTGTCGAGCTGTTGGATTAAATTGATACCGCGCCTCGCTTAAGATTTTTGCTCTTGATATCGTCTACTCCTCCACTAACAATTTTTTCTTCACACAAACATTTATGCACACCGCGTTTAAAGGGTTAATAATTAGAAGGCATGAGGTCGAGGAGTTTATAGTTAACTCACCGATTTCCCATCGCTCTGTTCGCCGAACTTTCATCACTCTGTGTTATTTAATAAACGATAGAGTTGTCCTATTGTCAGGAATATTCTTAAATCTCTGCACACTGATGTCAAAATACTGGAATTTCAAGCAACAATTTTTTACCCATAATGCAACTTGGAATTTAACCATTTCAATCTTATTTGACAGATCTCAATGAGCTCTGTCAAACAAGACTGAATTCGTTAAATTCCTAGTTGCATTATATGAAATATTCACATTAAAATTTGGATATTTTAACAGCAGTGTGAACAGGGTTAATAATTAAAAGTTGTGAGGTCGATAAGTGTTTGTGAAACATATCTGTTTGTTGACCCTCTGGACCCTAAAAGAGTGAAATATCTTTTTACAATTCACTAACATATTTTTGTCACGAGCGGATTCCACCCGGCTCTTTTTATATGATTTAACTCACGTCAACTTTCTTGACTTTGATGAATAAAGAAGAAACTTAAAAAAACACGCCGACAATGGATTATGATATTGAGCTGTTTCTTATCTCGTTATTTTCCGGAAAAAATTTGAAGGTGGGCGACTTCTCTGCGTTTCTGCACCGGGGTATTCTTGATAAGTTGTTGCGAATATTAAACATGTGCGAAATAAACACATTAACAATGGAACAAATAATTCGGTCTTTATATTTATATTATGAGTGACATTTTCTTTTAGAGAGAGAGAGAGAGAGAGAGAGAGAGAGAGAGAGAGAGAGAGAGAGAGATTCTTCTGTTAGCGTGAGGTCTATCTCGAAAAAAAGATATATTGATAAAGTAAATTTGTTTTCAATTCACATACATATGCCAGTGAAATAACTCGGGTATGAGAAGATACTGCAGGGAACATACACAATGACTTCCGTGACATTTGTTTAATATATGTTTACTTATGCGTTGGTGCTTAACGGCACAACAACAGCTAAGGATATGTCGGAGCGAGAAAAGGGTAGAAAAAAAAACAAGAAAAAAATGTACATACCTTTTATTCCAATTCCAACGGCAGGATGAACAATTGGTTATGTATATATATATATATATATATATATATATATATATATATATATATATATATATATATATATATATATATATATATATATATATATATTGTTTTCAAGTATACTGGATTTTCAGTCTGTATATTAGTCTTTGCATCATAAGAGTTTATTATTAGTAACATATGAGTCCCACAGATAAAACTAGAAGTCCTGTCATGAAATTCGCACAGATAGCAGATCGGTCTGCGCGTTAATCTACGCGTTATGGCCATTGTAAGGCTGTCAAATTCTGTACATATGGCCTGTGCACAAGCAATGTTTCAGCCAATGGACCTCCGGGTGACGCGGAGGTCCATTGGCAGAAGCATTGCCTGTGTTTGCTATCAGTAACCAGGAGAACCTGCCATGCTTTGGATGCCATTCGATATGGCAATTCCAAAGCGCAATTAAGCCTAGATAAGCGCACAGTTCGTGACAGGACTTCTGATTTTAACTGTATTATGAAGAGGGATTAGTATTCACCATTGGACAATTCTCCATAATGGACACCCCAATCTCCACATTTAGCCATTAGGTAATCTGGGATTTTTATTATAATTAGCAGACCCGACAATCTCAGTCTCTGTATTTAATCATTGCGTAATGGTTGTTTTTATTATTTTGAAGTGTTCTGGAATGTTCTATTCCGATGTCAAAACCACAAGAGGAAGTCAAGTAACTAGAAAGAGTTATACCACGCGTTAGACAGAATTCATGTTTTTATGGGGCGAAATTAACAACATGAGAATTGTTATTCATTCAATGACTTCTTTCACTTTACCCGTAGTTCTTACTAACACAGGTTGAAGAGGAAGAGAGGCACCCTATACGCTCGTTTTTCTATGGATTTTGTATGTTAAATCAGTTGAAAAATTAAAAATTTCGGATTTATTTTGCAATTCTTCTTTTTTGTCCATACAAATCCAATTGGAAAAAGTCAGAATGTGTCACTTTTTTGTCATGGTTTTTTCTTTGTCCGTACAAATCCAGTGGGGAAAGGCCAGAATGTATTGATTTCTACCAGAATGTGTCGCTGTTGAAAATACAAAAAGGAGAGGTGTGGAATCTGAGTGCTGTTATTGTGTAGACTGTGTGTTTTAACCCTTTACCTAACGAATCGCCCGCATCCTCCCGCGTAATATGCAAAATGAGCAGTTGAAAAAAATATTTTTTTCAAAATATTTCTACAAACCATATCATGTGACCACTCATTGGAACGAGCTCAATGAGCCCGTTCCAATGAGGGGTCATATGATATGGTTTTGTTGAAATTTTTTGAAAAATTTAAAAAAATTGTATTTAAAATAATAAATTTTGATATCGTCTGCGTTGGGTAAAGGGTTAACACAGGCTGGTGGCAGAGGCATTAGTTGCAGTCTGCGCCTGGACACAAAATTGCTTTGGCCAGTTGTAACAGTAAATACTATCCCACTGGAAATATAATATTAAAAAAAAGTAGGGGATATAAGTGAGATATATGAAGAAACATATTTATATTTTCATCAAAAAGACAGTTGAGGCTTTGCACTGTGACATCTGATGAATGATTTCAGCGATTGTTGGGTGTCTGACAAGCACACATTCATTTACCACATTCAGTCCAAGACCTCAATACCTTGTAAATCTTCCTCAGTTCGCGAGAAAAGCACGGATCCGACGTGGCATACTCCTCACCAAACGTCCAATATCAGCTTGACAGATGTTATTCTATTCTTCCTGCAGTGCAGCAGCGAGTTCCCGGACATTAGTAGAGGGCTGTTGGCGTTGACGTGCGCGCCTGCCAAGCATATCCCAGACGTGCTCTATTGGCGAAAGGTCTGGACTTAGTACTGGCCAAGGCAGTGTAGCGATGTTCCGCTCCTGGGGGAACTCTGTAGCGACACGGGCCCTTGGAAAATGAATCGATGGCCGTAACATCGCGCAAATGGCACCACATGAGCGAGCTGCTAACATGTTCTCACGGTAGTACTGCCCTGTGACACACCATTGGATGACATGTAATGCTGCTTTACTTGTCATGGTTATGCCTCCCCACTCCATTACCGATCCACCACCAAAACGATCGTGCTGCCTAACGGTTACGTCATTGTATCGTTCGTTCCGCCGCCGCCGCCACACTCTGTTTCGTCTGTCGTGGAAGTCGAGAGTGAACCTCGATTCATCGGAAAACATGACGTTGCTCCACCAACCATTTCCCAGTGCTGTCCTGCTCACACACCAATTACGCCTTGCTGCGATGTGACGTTCAGTCAAACGTGGAATTATTCGAGGTCGTCATGCGTACAATTACATCTGTGTAGGCGATTTCAATAGTCTGACCACTGACTCGCACATCTGTCGCTCGGTGCAGCTGCTGTCAAATTTTTGAGGCACTTAATGGCGGTTACGTAATGCTGTGGTTCGGATCCTGGTTAGCAATTGTCGCCCTTGGCATACCCAACAATGTTGATTAAAATAATATCTTACGCGAAAATTATCTCCCTTGAGATAACTGAACTTGCGAGACGATTTACCAAAAGGGTCTGGGTAACCCGGAGGTCCATGGCAGAAACATTGCGTGTGTTTGCTATGAGTAACCAGGAGAACCCGCCGTGCTTTGGATGCCATTCAATATGGCAATTGCGCGCAATTTAGCCTAGATAAGCGCACAGTTTGTGACAGGACTTCTAGTTTTAACTGTATATTTTGTGTGTGCGTGTTTCTTTATTCAAGTGTAGTTGTGCCAGCGCCACTGTGTCCCTCACTTGGGCTATCTCTAATCAAATACGGAATAGGGAGAGAAACGTGAATAAATTTTAAAATTTCTCTTAAGATTTAATTAATTCTCTTCTTTGTCTCAATGAAACGGATCGCTGCGTTCGCTAAATAAAGCCAA
The DNA here is from genome assembly GCA_031216915.1 of Pictodentalium vernedei. Taxonomy (NCBI): domain Eukaryota; kingdom Metazoa; phylum Mollusca; class Scaphopoda; order Dentaliida; family Dentaliidae; genus Pictodentalium; species Pictodentalium vernedei. The sequence goes on along the minus strand of CM062292.1, from coordinate 121,399,411 downwards.
TTACAATGACAATAGAACAACTCGATAATTTTATCATGCGCAAATCGAAAGAATACTTCAACTGGGAAATTTAGTTTAAACAATATTTATTGAAAGAATACTGCATGTGTTGAATACAGTTTGAAACCATTTGCATTACTAATGATGTTCATATAATCTGTGTCAATAGTTGTATGAGTTGGATTCGACAGCAAGCTTTGAGCTTATTTTAGTCGTCTCCAACCAGGACATTTGGAAATGATTAAATTATTCCGCTTCGATAAACACTCAAAAACAAATACAACGAAAGAATAATAATCTAAATATTATTGCATTTACGACCAGGTTTTGCCTATCTAATACAACAGGATAGGTTAGAAACATTCGTTAATTATCTCGGTTCGATCCACCGAGTGCGCGTGGTTCGAAAAAGCACGAAAAAAATTAAAAAAAACGAATGCTGGAAACAATATTGCATTTACGATCTGTTTTTTTTTTCCGATGTAATACAACAACATATGTTAAAAGCATTGGGTGATTATCTCCATTTGATTCACTGAGCGCGCGAAGATTTATAAATATATAAAGAAACTTAAGTCGATACCCATTACGATAGAGAAAAAGAAATTCGCCGCTAAATCCTCTTTTGGCAATATAGCGGGGGAGGAATTCGTCACATACAGGTGAATTGTGCACTTGGTGATACCTTCTTGAAATTTGGCACACTGTTAGTGTAGGCTATGAGGTTCTCAAAAACGATCGGCTACAAGTTGACACCGACCGGTGGCGACCAGTAGCGGCACAATCCAAAATGGCCGCCAGCGGCTGAAGGGAACCTCCTTTTCGACGGTCTACCGACTATACATCCGATTGTAAGGGCGCGAAAGTGAACTCTGATCCACGCACGTGTTGGAAACAGACGTGGGAGATGATGTAGAATAAAACGAGATTCTCTATACGGACGCATCAATTTCTTGGAACTTGAAAAGAGCGTTGTTTCTCCGGGATCAGCGTCATTCAGGCAAACCTGAATGACGCTGATCCCGGAGAAACAACGCTCTTTATGAAGCAGTCTCTTTGCCATACAATCTCTTGTTTGGCGTAATTCCGCAAGCAATTCTGATTTGTCTGTCGAAATTAATTCGAGAACGCGATTGTTCACAAAAATCATTCACAGAATGAGTGAGAATCCTCTTCGTGTACGGACTAGTACTGACTGGGAACGTTGTTGCTTTTGCCAGCAAGACAGTTCCAAGAAATTGATGCGTCCGTATAGAGAATCTCGTTTTCATGACGCCTATAAAGCTATTGAGGAAGACATAACGCGCTTCCTAGATAATGGCGTTGAGCTTCCATATAATTTGACCATTGATTGTTTGATGAGAGAGAGTGATGAGTGTATGTCGATGTCACTGTTGACGAATAAGGCAATATATCATAAGACATGCCGTGACAGTATTCGGACTCACATCGTACAGCGCGTGCTACACAAGCGAGAGCGAAATGAGGCAGTGGCATCCTGCTCCACGCTGAGTCCTAAAAGAACACGGACAAGTTTTGAATCTGGCTGTGACAGGAAACTGCCCCAGTGTGTTTATTGTCACAAACGCGAAGGTGACAGCAGTGAGCCTATTTGCAGATCAATGTCTGATAACAATAAACTCAAAATTATGGCAAAGGAAGCCGAGAACTGGGTTGTTTTTTCTCGGGTCAATGCAGCATTTGATTCCGCTGCTAGTGATCTTTACTATCACAAAACCTGTTATTGTAAGCTTGCCAATGAAGCACGAGCGGCTAAATCTAAAAAGTCGAAGAACGCCGAACATTCCGCGTCAGGCCTGCCCTATGACCCTCTCGTTATGGCAGAGCTCATAACATTTGTTGAACACAACGATTCCGCGATGAAGCTTGTCGATCTCAAGAATCTGTACAGTCGGAGGTTGAAGCAAGTCGGTTCTGATTGGCTTAGTGAAGAAATACATTCCACTCGATTCAAAGAACATTTGTTGCAGAAATTGGGCGATGGCTGGGACGCCTTCACACAGGGTAGAGATGTGTTTATTTCAAGTAGGTTTCGAGTTGGCTCCTTGTTGTCCGAATCTTTAACTCGTATAGTGTTTGAGGAAGAGGCAAAAAAGATAGTTGATGTGGGTCTTCTTCTGCGTAAACACATACTCATATCTCAAGCTCCTTTCACGGGATCATTTTCATCTTATTGCTTGAGCGAGCCTGTACCCAACTCACTCCTGACTCTTCTTAGAGTTCTACTTGAGGGCACATGTAGTATACAGAACTTAGGCGATGATGAGACTGTTAATGCCAAGACTCGAGTGGCTTGTACTATTTCACAGATGTTGATCAGCAATTCAGCGAAACGCTCCGAACATGCACAAAATGTTCACCAGAGACGTGACAGAGAAACTCCAATGCCTCTTTATGTGGGTTTGAAGTTGCATGCCCATGATCGTATGAAAAATCTTATCAGAGATTTTCATCAAATGGGACTCTCTGTCTCTTATGATCGCGTAATGGATGTTCGCAGGAGTTTCGCGAGAGCTGTTTCACTGCGGTTCAAGAACGAAGGTGTTGTAGTCCCAGCTAACTGCAAACGTAATGTTTTCTCGATAGGAACCACTGATAACATTGATGTATCTGGTAGATCTGATATGCATGGTACGTCCATCACACTCATTGGTCAACTGAGCAGGGACAATGTGGGTACTGATCCCCCACCACTGAGTTTAGATGTTCCAGAAGACACACAAATTGAACTCCCAGACGACTATGCATTTGTTCCTTTCGTTGAAGACTTTGGTGGGGACATCAGGCTTGAATCTCCAGATGAATGTAATGTACGGCCCAATGAATATGCAGATTTGAACGTGGGAGAGAATGACTGGTTGTCTCATGTGTCACAGATCAGCAATAAAGGGAAGGTTGATGGCAGCTGGCAGCTTGATGAAGTCCCTGTGACCTTTTCAGGCTTCTTTTCAAAACATGAAGATCAAGACAATGTCAAACCTCGTGCAGTTATTGGGGTATTCCCTGTTTTCAGTGAGCAGAAAGCGGACTCACTCAGTATGCAGAAGCATGCTATGTATGTGGTCAGGGAAGCTACTGCTTTCGTAAACCCCGGCCAGATACCTGTCATTGAAGGTGACTGTCCGTTGTATGCCAGGCAGAAAAAATGTCAATGGCTGTTCCCAGAGGAGATAGGTGAGGATCGAATGGTGTGTATGATTGGATTCCTGCATCTTGAAATGTGCACCCAAGAAGCTGGTGGTAAGCTTATGGGTGGTTCTGGTTGGGAGCGAATGTTTCACCTCGCAAAGATATTCACACCCGGTGTAGCATCATCCCTACTTGGTGGGAAACATGTCAAGAGGACGCGACAGGCATATCTTCTCACTCTAGCTTGGCTTGAGATCCTCAGAAAGAATGCTTATGAGATTTACTGTCAGCAGACTGGGCCCCATGAGTCATTTGAAATGTGGGAACAGAGGATTCTTTCACAATCTCCAACTGCGCGCTATTGGGGTGAAATCGTTCGGAACTTTCTCTTGACAAGCTGTCAATTCGTTCGGAACCAACGAATCGGTAACTGGCCTGGTACACTGTGTTCTATCGATGAGTTGTGCAGTTACTTTTTTGCCCTAGGACATACAAATTATTGTCGGTGGGTCCCCGTATTTCTGAGAGACAAGTCTCAGCTACCCAGGCGGCATCCTTCAATCCACAACAAATTCATGGAAGGCCATTTTGTGGTCCAGCGTAGTGAGAGGAAGTTCAGTATGATGGGTTTAGATCAGAGCCAAGAACATAGTATCCAACTACTCAAAGAAGACAGTGGTCCAAAAGGTCTCTATGGCCAGGCTGAAGAGAAAGTCGTTATTGAGCTTTCAAGGTCAGAAGTTCTGCGTGTTATAGATGAGTATGAATATGCAAGTTTCCACACAACATCATCAGATAACACGGAACACCCGGAAAGTTCGGTATCAGAGCAGAAAAAATTTCTGAATCAATTGAAATCTCTCCTCGATCTGGTGAATCAGGGACTCATTATCAACCCTTATGATGAAACTAGTGGTCAGCTGGTGACATTAGATACTGGTGAATATATGGACCCCGAAGTTAGTAAGAGTTTACGGTCATTACCCGAAAGGGGCAAGCATTTATATTCCACTTTCTTGAAGGAAAGGCTTGTGGAATGCACCGTACCCCTGAATGATGTTATTCCCAAGGCAAATATATATACCTTCCTTAACCCACCCCCAGCCAACCTGGACAAAGGCCGAGACAAACTCATGTCAAGTAAAGCAACTGCCGCAATAGTTACCCAGATGTTCGTTTCACTGCAAGCCCGGCCTGATTCAAACATGGATGAGTTTTTCATGCACGAGAATGCACGTGATCCGCCAGCATTATCCGATAGAGGTAAGCTACGGAGTGGGACAAAATCTCAAATTCTCAATTGTTTACCAGCTATTCCTGCACAAGGGAAGAATTCAGCAGCTAGACAAGCTTCAGTTGTCATCTTGGATATGCCTGCTGTAGTCCATGTAATCAAACCACAGAAAGCGGATCTGTTTGGAGAATATGCTCGATTGCAATTATTGCCATACATCGAATCTCTGATTAACACGAACACCACAAGGGTTGATGCGATCTATGACTGTTACCCCGAAGGCAGTTTGAAGAATCAGACGCGAGCAAAACGCCTCGGTGAGACAGCAGTTAGGTTGATACGGGTGTCCGAGAACGTCCCTTTACCTAAAGGGAAGAATTGGCAGGCATTCTTGAAAGTTAGTGAGAATAAAGACGAATTTTTCAAGTTCCTGTCTGCTGAACTGCTGAAATTAACATCAACATCCGAGTACCAGTTGTTAACGACATCAGGAGAATATGTACTATGCAATAAGGATGTTAGCTTATGTGACATATCTCCATCGAACCACGAGGAAGCAGACACGCGCATGATGCTTCATCTCAACCATGCAGTCTCACAAGGTCACAAAATAGCTTTTCTTCGCACGGTTGATTCTGATGTCGTCATTCTGTCTTTGCACCATTTCGCAACATTCCGTGACCTTGGACTCAGTGAGCTGTGGATTGGGTTTGGAATTGGAAAGGCATATAAAGATATGCCAATTCATGAGATAGCTTCACAACTTGGACCTGATTACTGTAAGGCCCTGACTTTCTTCCACGCCTTCACAGGTTGTGATGTAACATCCAGCATGCTCGGCATTGGGAAGAAGACAGGATGGAATGCATGGATGAATTTTCCCGCATCAACTGAAATGATGATAGAATTGACTGAGAATCCGCAAGTCTTTTCAGAGGATTCCCCTCATATGCAGCATATCGAAAAACTCACCATACAGATGTACAGTAACAGTTGTGTCAGTACACGTGTCAATGATGCGAGACGGCATATGTTCACACATGGCCTTAAGTCTATGGAAAACATCCCGCCCACCAAAGCAGCTCTGTATCAACATGTAAAAAGGGTAATTCTTGTGTCATCTTTCATTTGGCATCGTGCTCTGCAGAAACACTTATGTGTGCCAGACCCATCACAGTACGGATGGGAGTGGAATCCACGTCTCAATATTCTGGTCCCATTTTGGACTCACCTAGGAGACGCAAGTGCTGCATGTGCACTGATGCTCCACTGTAGTTGTGCCAAGGCCTGCAAGGGCAATTGCAAATGCTTGAAAGCTGGATTAAGGTGCACACCTTTGTGTAAGTGTGAAGGTGGCTGTTGTAACAATATTGAGTAGTATACTGTCATGTTAGGACCAGTCATCTCCTATTCTGGTATTTTTTTTTCCATTTTCGGCCAGTTAACACATGTCATGTTTCTAGTTGAGTTGATTTTGCTAACAAATGTTCATCCCATGTGGCTTGCTACATTGTCCGGGGTATAGGAATACAGTTTTAGATTTCGGAAAATAGTCTGTTATTTACTGCACAAGACGGTGTTAATTCATGCATAGCATGATACAATATCCCCAACTATTTTGCCTCTGTACAACAGTTGATACCTTCGTTCACCCGTGTGTTCATCTATGGTATCCTTGTCTTTCTCTGGCCATAGGCCACATGTGACTAGTCAGTTCCTACTCCATAGCAAATCAACTTGGAAATCCTTCATCTTGTAGCGCACTCATGTCTCAATGAATCCATACCTGAGTTGATCTAATAAATCTAACGTAAGGTATCAAATTGCCATACCGGATCATATTTCGATAAGTTATTCGCTAAAACATTTCGACCACTCATCGACATCAAAGGTCATGTTTTGGCTCCCAGTGGTGGCTATATCTCTATATCCCTGGTAAAGTAGCATACCATGAGGGATGGGCATTAAGTGTCGGCAACATTAATCCTGACTTGGAACACACCACATCTTAACTGGCCGAAAATGAAGAATACTACTTGTAGTCAAAAAATATTCCTGTACCTCGAATGACTGCAAACATACACTCACCCCTTCTAGTCCCATTTTGCCAATGTTCTATACTGGCAAGATAACATTGTATAATTAACAACGGGAACTAATGCATCCCGAGTTCATTCCAGCACTGCCCTTGCTGGCAGACGTGTCGCTATGGTGTTGAGATTGAACCAGAACTCCTCTAGAAATTTGATAGTTTTATTTTCTTAGAAAATAAATCTATCGAAAATGCCGGAAGTTGAGAATAGACTGTCACTTTAATTGGATTATCAAATGTCCAAGTATCCCCACTGCTGCATACTATCGAGTACCCTTGTTCATGTGTTGACAGGAATCTCTCATACCATGTTCATTTGACCATTGCATTCCCGAGAAACATTCAACACTAATTTATCTACGGACGGACGATCATACTGACAGTCAGACACACAGACGCACACATCGACGGAAATTCTGATCCCATTATCCATTAATCTTCCCCCCAACTTGTTCCAAGGGCTTCACTCCATCATTCACATCAATTACAGCACATGTATGGTGTTAGGTTTGGAGCTTCAGTTGTGCGATCGGCGAAAATAGCTTTTTTTCGATCCGCTTGGCGGCCATTTTGGATTTCGCTGCTAGTGGTGGCTAGAGGATGGTGCCAACTTGTAGCCGATCGATTTTGAAATCTCTGATGCCTACCCTTACATCATGCCAAATTTCAGGAAGGTATCACCAAGTGCACAATTCTAGCGAATTCCTCCCCCGCTAATATGTATTCTTATAGTTTTACTAAAGAACGTGACGGGAATAAATTAAAAAATCTCCTTTTAGATTTAATTAATTAATTCCCTTCTTTGTCCCAACAACGCGGATGACTACCTTCGATAAAAAAAACGCTGATTTACATGACAATAGATCGAATCGATCGTTTCATCATTCACGGAATGATGGAATATGCCCACGCGACGGTAAAACGCTTAAATTATTCCGCTTCGATAAACACTCAAAATCAGAAAAAAATATGATCGAAACGATACTGCATTCCCCAAACTCACTTTTCGTCTAATGTCTTTAAAAAACTAAAAACTAAAATCGAAAAAATACAGACATCACATTTTCTGGTACACCTCGAAAAAACCGCAATTTGTCCTTCTTCAAATATCGTCGCCTGAGTGCTAGAATGTTCTATGTCCCAATATGGGAGATAATACGTAGTCCCAATAGGTGACATAGAACATTCTAGAACTCAGCGACGATATACTGTTCATTTGTTTTGACGAAATGGAAAAAGAAAAATGCAACTTTTGCAACATTTTTTAACCGCAGATGACTTTTTTGCACTCCAAAAAATCAACCGGGTATTTTGTAACGAAATGCAACAATTTTTGCAATGAAATAAAAGTGTGTGCCAGGATTTCCCCGATAAATCACCTCATTTTTCCAATGCGAATCGAGTGTTAGACCGAAGGCTGGTACGTTTCGGACACAATTCAAAAACGCCTCAAAATGGACCTGCTTTTTGTGTGCCAGAATTTCACAGTTACGTCATGGTACTTCTGAAATATAATAGCCCCCTCAGTTACCATATCGGCCCCTAAGTTCCAATGTGTTCTAAGTGCCCACTGGCACATAGAACACATTGGAACTCATGGGGCGATAAATCCAAACATGATCACAACTTAAAAGTCCCATTATACTTTAGATTGACCTGTTCAAACGAACCAATAATCCCTAATCGTGGCACAGGGACGTGGCTACAGGTTTCCGATTGGGGGTGTAGGGTAATGAATTTCTCTCCCTGTCCCTAGTTGGAAATTCACTACCGCAAAAGATTTTGAAAATGAAGCCATGAAAGGGAGCATAAAATTGATTCTAGTAACTGAAATGCCAACACATTTATGATAGAATTATCAGGTTTTTATTATCAGGTATTCTTCTGTGAATTGAATATGTGCTGAACAAATGTTCAAGCTGAGAAGTTTGAGCAATTCACACTGTCCTAACATTTAATCAAATCTTATGTAGGAATGATCAGTTTCCGATGTATCATCATTTTTAACTGTGAATGATGGAAATAACTCAAGAGAACGATTTTATATGATGTGTTTTTCTTGAAGTGCATTTCGAGGATATTTTTTTTAAAAAGTAGATATATAAGTAAACGTACTATAGAAATCTCGTACTGGTTGACATCATGCATACTTATGAAGTTCGATATTGCGTACACTGTAGTTGTAAATAGTAACAGTTAGATGTTTTGCCGATTTGAAACCGAGTTTGGGAATTAAAGGAGAAACCAGCATCGCCAAAGAAGCTCTAAAATCCAGATAGTTGGAATTTCCAACTACTCATGACTTGCCCTCCGAATTTCCAACTATAGGAAATTTGGGCCAGGATTGGGTGGGGGGGGGGTGACCCCCCCCCCCCCCCCCATACACACCTCTGTCGCAACGTCCCTGTCGTGGCAATGGACATGAAGCTACAATCATTTTAGAAACAAAAACAATCAAACTTGAGTAATGTTTCGTATCTCCATTTCCAAATGCTTTTTCATGGAAAACAACGTCCTTGGATCGAATACAAAGCACAAAAACGTGCACCTACACAATTCTCCCAGTACATGAAGCACGTGTCAAAATGGTCCATAAGTTCACTTCGCAAATACATGATGAAAAGCGCTTGCAGTGGTTTATGCCATTTGATGCAGCGGTTTAAACACATTTTGTTCCGTTTTGTTTCATCGTGTGCAGTGCTGTTTGAATTAAACCTAAAATCATGTACCGGAAATGAATTCAAACAGCCGGTGTCGCTGTGCGTGTTTCCTCCTCGTATATGAATGGACATCAGAGGTGATTAAAATGTATCGTTTGGGAGAGTGCTTAAAATATTCCCAGAAAAGTCTTGGATTTTTTCTCTCTGAAGAGTATACAAACCATTCTACAACTCAATAACTGACGTGAAATCACTTTTTGACTTGACTAGAAATCACAGTCCAGGGGATTTGTCTGTTATGAGTAGGGCCTCCAAATGATGGCATGCCAAGGGTACATGCTCTATGAGATTGCAAAAGCATGAAATGGGCCTTTAACTCTTTTTGGCTCGACAGGCAGCTAAAGTTGACATCACGCCAACTCGCGGTAGGCAACTATGGTCGGCATTTTAGACAACTGTGTGTCCATATCCAAGTGCTATCAATCAAACACCAACGTATTCCCATGTTTCGTGCACGATTTTTATTCTATCCAAGAACAGCTATATTGTCACTGGAAAGCATAAAGGTGCCAATTGCAACGCATTTGCGTTGCAGTTGGCACCTTTACGCTTTAAAGGGACTATATCACATTATCGCTAATAATTTAGATCCTACTGAGTTATTTTGACTCTAGAAATACAGAAATCAGTAAAGACTTGCCCCACAAAATCCTACTATAATGTACGGCAATACACACATAAAATATATATTAAAAAATCATTATCCAGTTCTGAAAAAAGCACTCTTTCAGATCGATGGAACGTTTTTAAGAATTATAACTCTTTAGTCTAATAAACCGTATTTTAGTAAAATTCCTGCAAATTATTATGCGCTGAGAATTCTGTTTCTCGGGAAATTCCGCGCCAAAAGAGTTAAAGGTTAAGGTGGGTTTGGAATAAGTCACAAAATTACAGTAGATATGATTTGTGTTGCCACAATAATGCCAATGTTGAGCTCATCGACAGTGGCACTTGTGGCACTGCGGTAGAATGATATAAGAACAACTTATTCTGCATTTTCGTGGTGTGAATTCCTCTTTGGTTCTATTGAAAATCTCAGTCAAATCCGATACCGAATACTGAGCCGATACCGCGTTATACCCCCCTAAAAATACCGAAACCGATACCGAACTCAAAATTCGAACACCGCGCATCTCTCATCAGTGCCTTGTCAACTCTTTTGAGAGACCTGAAACTGGTGTTTCTGAGATGTAGTGACAGGACTGAAACGTTAACCTCAGCTTCACCAGAAGAAAGGTTAAGACAATGCAGGACCGTTCGGAACTTTGAATTCAGCATAAAACAAGAGATTCCACTTGACACACGAGAATGTGTGTTTATTTGATATCCGGTCACGTTTATATCCAAGGGAATGAATTGGTCACCCGATCGTGTTTGGAAAGACATATATTAGATTCAAAACCAATCTTCATTTCCTCAACCAACGATCGATATCAATGCATACAAAACTTTACGAATCACGCCACCTCTATATCCGAATGCCATACAGGGTTCTTTACAGCTGGCCGAAATTAGTCCGAATTGGAAATCCATCGAACAAAACCCGAGAACAAATAGTAGATATTTATATTCAGATGAGATCTCTGTTGATTTTGGATTATCGTCTGTGACAGTACGTTTTATAAAACATCCGCAATCGAACTTAATAAATTACTTCGCGAGATATTCTGTTTTCGTTTGGTCACTTTCCAATATTGTATAGTTACAGACAAAACCAATAGCCGGTTAAAACGGGCGTAAATCAGTACCACATGCCAAGTTAGTTTGGGGTAAAAATAGGGTATATTGCGGGGGTGGCGGAAAGGGAGAAGGGGCCACGAGTAACCCTCACTTTTCAGATAATAAATTACAGAAAAATGTTTTGAAAGCTCCCAAACACTTCCGTATAAATGACACAAATTAAGCCAATAGGGAAAGACAATACACCACATGCAATCTAATTCATTTATTGACAAGTGAACGAACGTTCAGAACAAATTCATTGAAGCATGTCCGTGGTATCACCCGTCACCAATGCGAGTGGACAATATAAAAAACACATTTTTATCAGTCAGTAGCGGATCTATTCACCTCTGAATTGTAGCACGTTAGACACCTCTGCCCCACATTGTCAATGAGAGGAGGAACTTGATCCTGACCAGTTTGATCCATTTCCACAACGAAAATGTTACACTAGACTTTCTAGCCACCCTTAGCCCACATACCAGCGCACATACCAGTTTTCTCCTGAGCCGATGGTATTCCACCACAGGTCATTATACAGACGAGCTTAAAGTGTATAAAAATATGTAATAAACAGATCTAGCATGCGACGCACAGAGATATCATGCAATACATGTTGTTACAGTATAGTCGCCGTGGATTGTTAGTAATCCACACGTGATGTCCACGCATGCGTTTATCAGGTAATAAACATCATCATCAGCAAAATTTTAATTAATGAAGCACTGGGTTGTACCCGATGCTTGATTAATTAACTTTCTGATGATTATCCCTATAATTAGTGTTTGGAATATAATATTATTGCATCCTTGGAAATATTGCCCACCCGTGGACGTGACCAGTCCACGGCGGCTGTACTGTATTCATTTTATGATTTTCAAAACACTTCCACTGGCCTGTACTTATTGGCCGTTATGAAGGTCCAGGTTGCCCGTAGACAACTTCAAAATTCATAATTTCTCGTAAAACTATTGGGATTCATGTCCCACATTTCATAACACATTACGCGAAATATACTTTCGATAAAGTTGGGAAAACTGGATTGGTTCAAATCGTCTTTCCGCAGTAAATATTTTACCAATCGCCCACTTTTGATGAATAAAAAAATACCCATGGAGGTTTTTGAGTCAATGAGTCAATAATTTATAATTATTGGTGAGCCTTTTTTCTCCAGTTCTCAAGCCACCAGTCAAATTATGTAAATGTTATAATATTAGCTAAGGAGCTCCAACCAGTGAGCTGTTCGCGTTTTGTGTAGATGTTCGGCAGTGGATGACATAACTCAAAGAATAGGCCCAAATATTAGGAGATGGAGGACGAGTGTTTCTCGTAGATGCTACGGACGTTTTGGCTGACATATTCCTGTTCTGAGTGCAGCTCGTTTTCACAGCTATAAGAAATATACATATAACTTTGACACGTATACACCACTTACGCTGCTCAGTGTGGTAATGGTGTACCAATATTTAAATTTTTTGCAATTCTATACTGTTCATGAGAAATATTATATAAATTCTATTTCTTTTTGTTCACAAACAATGGATATCTGAACAAAAAAGTATGAAAACAAAACAAACAAAACGTTGCGTAAGACATTCGACGCTGTTATTGCCTGGGCCCAGTCCAACCCTTAAATAGTTCATAGCCTATGTTTAGTTTCAACCATCTGGAATATTTCAGTTGGTCGGAAAAGCGATCCTATGGATCGCTTTTCCGACCAACTGAAATATTCCATCCGATTGAATCTGAAAATATGGTGTCAATATCTTGATGCGTTCAAAATGAATCAAATACCCATTCATTGAAATATCTATAACAGCAACACCGAATGAATATCTGTGTCTCATTGTGAGAAAAGGGACGTCAAATTAAATCAACATCAGTGCCGCGCAAACTCCATGACAAACCAACAGCCCATAACAGCGTCGTATTTGAATGGCGACTGAGAGTTTGCTCATAGCTAAACAAAATCCGCCCCAATGACGTAGATATGACGAAGATATAGTCATAGAATTTTGTTGAAGCAACCGTTCAATAACTCGAAAGCCACATATCGCTCACAATGTGTAAAAAGACGATCAGAAATCAGGTTTTAAGGTTTCACGCAAAAATATACAACTGCACGTTAAAATCAGTTGGGTTAAATTTCAACACAAATCAACTGGATTGAGTAAATATGAAACCAATCCCAATTAATTTATGATGTGCACAACAAATGCTTTCCAAAGATTATGATTTATATCACAAAAGAGATGTTTTTGTACTTCGAATGTCATTTAAAGTTTAGCAATATTCAGTTGTTCCCGTCGAACGCAATGTAAAATGTTAAAAATGGCTTACTGTACAATCTTAAATTATTACAATTTCAGATGCGTTTAAACCTAGCCTGATATCATTTCAAAACAAGCAAAACTTGAACTTTGAAAATGAAAATGAAAACAAAAAATAAGTGTTCATCTTTCAACTTCCATTTCACTTTGAAAGAGAGTTCTGTTTTTAATCTCCGCTAAAATTTCTGAGAGGTGTGTTAAACTATCATCTTGAAAATATACAGATTATCGCACTTTTTCGCGTGATTCAGTTTTGTTTAGCTGTATTATTCGACTGTAATCAGGGGGATACAAACGAAAATATATTCAGGCAAAAGTGAGTATTTATGTTTGAGATTAGAACTATAGGTTTAAAAGAAGTTCCATTGACAACGGTGCTACCCTTCTACTCTCTGTACTCCACACGACGTTTATTTTAAAGTAAATTACTTTTACATCCTCAAAGTATATCCATCATCTCTTGAAAAACAATAAACTGGAAAAAATATATGGTCCATAATGAAATTTAGATTTTAACTTTGATTTTAACTACTGCCGTGTGGTCTCGCACTGAATGACGATGTCACTTCTTTTTCATGCTTCGTGAATTTGAGAGCTTCTTACAGATCCCTGTACAAAGTTACAAGCAAACTTTTTAATCCTTTTTAAAGTGGACAAAAATATTTAATCTATGGAATCAAAGTCATCCAACAAATATTGAACCAATTAGCCGATAACCCCTATTTAATCCTTCTCATCGTTTTTGGGAGTCAAATACACCAGGTTTCATGATCAGAAAAATATTCGATCATCCATATTTGATGTTCGATATTCGTTCGATTCGAAATTGATGGATGCATATTCGCTTCGATGCTCGATTCGAATTTAAAGGCTACATTCACAAGACAATATTCCACAGAGAGGCTCTAACTAGGTTTTGGCAGCCGAAAAGTTGAAACCTGAACATTTCTCACTTCAAATATCTAGAGGTTATTTGCTTGGTTTAGTTTCATATCGGACGATATATCAGTCCGAGGTAAATTCAAATCAGCCTGAGACCGAAGATGTTTTTGTTTCTCATTCTTTTCACAAAGGTCACAACGTCTGAAGTATCACTTCTCTTACTTAACCCTTTACTCAACGTAACGGCCAAAACCGGCCACCGCTATTCACAAAAATCGCCAATTAATTTTCTCATTTTTTGTCTCAACTACATAGGTTATGACCCCTCTTTGGAACGAGCTCGTCGAGCTCGTTCCAATGAGGGGTCATAACCTATGTTTTCGAGACCAAACAAAATGGTTATTCAAAAATTTTGTTTGCTAGTGTCGTCTGCTTTTCATGTTAGGTAAAGGGTTAAGCAATCCGAAGTCCCGGTTTCAAGCCGCAACGTTCCGATAGCTGAACAATCTCTTCTTCCACTTCGATGAATGTCCCCTTACGACTCTGAATTTTTATAGTTTGCGCTTCAATGTTCTGCACAACTCTCTTCTTCGTCTCTTCATCAACCATATCCTTACCTATTGCGACCATTATTTCCCCACCATACGAAAAACTTGGCTTCAAACTACTACATTATGCCGCCTGGTAACGTCAGTTTTCCTGATTGCGTTCGACGAATAACGATCAACGATTTCGAGTGAAACTAATTGCGCCTTGTAACGCATCAAGGGGGGCAACTCTAGCTTGGTTCATATCGGCCGAGATCAGAGTCATATCATTCAAGTTCGTAGCCATATCAGCCGAGCATGATAATGGGCAATTCGTGGAAATCACATCTGATAAATAATGCTAAATAGGCAGTGAGAATTGACGAGAGTCCGCTTCAAGCTACAATTGAGCCGTCGTGGATTGGTCACTTTCCACGCGATTATATCTACGGACACAATAATATTAGATTCCAAACACTAATTATAGGAGTAATCATCAACAAATTTATTAATGAAGCACCAGGTACAACCCGGTGCTTCATTAATTAAAAGTTTGCTTACACATTATTAAATTGTAGCGACAGTCTCGTAAAACATCTCATCAATATTGCTCTGTGTCAAGCTTTCAGCCTCTTGGCCTTCTTCAAGGACCGTTGATAAATTTTCAAACAACATCTCCGCACTATACTAAACAACAATCAGCACTGAAAAGAAAACTATACTGTATGCCAAAAACTACATCTCCGCTCTTTCCTAAACAAGAATCAACATTGAAAAGAAAACTATCACCTTGGGTGAGTTTTCTTTTCAATATTGATTGTTGTTCTGTATATTGCGGAAATGTCGTTTGAAAATTTATCAACGGTACTTGAAGAAGGCCAAGAGACCGAAAGCTTGACAAAGAGCAGTATAGATGAGATTTTTTTTAAACAATATTTTATTCGCTTGAAAAGGTTCGGTAAACAGGCTAATGCATAAGTAGTATGTCTCGTATGTTTCACCCCCTAGTTGGAGGGATCTCATCGAGGGATCTCATGTAACGTCATAGTCACGTGACCCAGTGCCGCCATGTTGCGTTGTCATTGTAACCCGCGTGAGCGGCCATGTTGTGACGTTATCTCCATAGTGATACATGGTGTGAGTGCGCATGCACAGCGCGTGTTGTTAGGGTGATACGTGTTTCCGTCGTCCATTTTGTATGCTGGAGGCCGCCATCTTGGTTTCTATGGTAGCACGTGGTTGCTATGTTACCCAATTTTCTGCAAAGGGACGGGGTATGTTCGGAGGGTGTGTTCGATTGAATCGGAGTAAATCTAATTACCACAAACAACCCAACAATTTTTACTATTTCTTTCAGAATTCTCTGCTTCTATCTATATATGCAATGGATATAGAAGTGATGAGAATCGGATACAACTTCGTTGTAATAAGGGGGATAACTCTGCATACAGATTATGGAAAATCAAGCAATCGGATTGGTTAGTTATAATCTATATAAATGAGCTAGATAAATGAAACAACAAGAGTACACGGAATAGGGTCAGAACTAACAAGAGTAGACCAGAAAAGCTAAATATAGTAATAATAAGTAAAGCTGTTCCAGTTGATAGGCTCTTCTACGCTAGTGGCGTATACTCCAGGACAAAAGAACAGTCCTAGGTAGACGAAAACTATTGCATATATAGATAGAAACAGAGAATTCTGAAAAAATTCGAAATAGTAAAAATTGTTGGGTTGTTTGTGGTAATTAGATTTAATCCGATTCAATCGAATACACCCACCGAACATACCCCCGTCCTATTGCATCAATGAGATCCCCCAACTAGGGGGTGAAACATACGAAACATACTACTTGCATATATAAATAAGTCACCGTTATAAATGAATGCTTATTGCATTGTACAATCAATGGTGCATGAGTATATACAGTGCAGGAGTGCCGTCACAGTGAAATGCCTAGCAAATGTAATACAAAAATATTTACGAGTATTTACGTTCTTAATGCATCAGGTGGTCCCACATACAAGAGAAGTAATGGACTTCGAAGTGTTAGAATATATAGATGAGATGCAAAAGTGTGCTGATGATGATTTTTATTATCTGGTAAACGCATGCATGGGCATCATTGCCCAGGCGTGGATTACGACCAGTCCACGGCAACTATACTGTATATATCGACGTTCGATCGTGTACCTTCAAAGTTCACAATATGAAACTCATGCAGTGTCGGACCATCCCGAAATATGTAGCTGCATACATGACCGCAAGTACCTTGAAGAAATATACTGACAAGTTACACCATAATTCGAATGTTACTGTACTTCTATAGACACTTGCTCTGTTTGATCCTATCAATTAAATCGTGGTAAGAGAGAAAAAATCACGACTCGAATTTGTTACAAAAAAGCCACGCGTATATACTGTATGCCAAAGTAAATAAGATTCTTGTTTTCTTTTTGTATTGATAAAACACCAATTTACTGTAGTTTATTTAGACGTCTGTGCTTTTTGAGGAAATTATGTCGTGGTATTTTCATTAATTTAAATTTCCAATTCTTTGATTTCTCTTGCGATTTCTCGGCATACTCACGTTTTGTTTGTTCATTTGTGTAGGAGGAACAACTGACACCATAGCCATTGGGGAACAGTTGGAACTAAATATGCAATCATCGTTGCCAAACCAATTCAGCTTGAAGTGTGGCAGTACTTTGTAGAATCATTCGTCCCGGTTTGATTAGTTAACTATATCTGATGAGCAAGAACTTTTTTCTCGTGTTGGAAAGAATCCTGGGGAACGTGACAACCGTTTCTTATTCCCAGTTCCTTATTCAACATTCGTTATCAACCGATAAAATCTACTCAATAGCTTATTTGCTCGATACGATTCGAGTCTTTAGAGCAATGAGATTGTATTAGACTGCTAGTGGTATTGGAAGCCAAGTATAATAGTGATTATAGGATACAGATATAGGTACTGAAAGCCATAATAGTCAGTAGTAAGTGCTGGAGAATCTAGAACAGGACAGATAGTGGTAGCTGATAGTACACACTTAAAACTAAAGTGTTAAAACTTACACTTTCAAGGTGTTGAACCCATTAGAACTCTTAGGGTTTGATTTTAACACTCAAAGTACAATGCTTTAAGCACTTAGACATTACAATCGTCAGACATCTGAAACTTGAATGGATGGCGCTTCCCATGTGTCTAGCATTGGTGGTTCTTCCAGAATCGTTCATAATTTGATTTGCGCTTGGTGGGTACATAATTAAAGGGACACAACGCAGATGACGCGGATCAGGCTCGAGAGTTCGAGCCTGATCCGCGTCATCTGCGTTGTTTCCTTTTAAGTGTCGCGACATTACACTTGTCAAGTGGTATTATTGGCAACACCTGTCAAGTTCTGGGATATCTACACTTGAATAAAGTGCTAGTTCAGCACTTAGTAAGTGTTAAATACAGCACTTCAAGTGTAGTTTTTAACACTTCAGTTTTTAGCGTGTAGTGGTACAGACCAATAGTAGTGGAAGTAAAGAGTGGACGCCAAGTGTGTAGCCGGGGTGGGTCAAGAGGGTCGTACGACCCCTCCTCCCGAATCCCAAAGGTCCACAACCGATATTTTCCACAGCAATCTAATACACGCCTTCATTGAATTTGATTCACTTTCAGTCAGCATGAAATCTTTGATCACTGCTGATATCAAATACTGAAGATTTTTTTCCGGGCAGCCCCTACTCCTACCCCCACACCGAACCACCACCGATGGCCAAAGGTCAAGTTGGAGGAGATTATGGGAGGGGGTCACCCCCTCCCATAATCTCCTCCAACTAGACGTTTGGTCAAGATTCTGGCCAAGATTTCAGTCTTTTTCGTAACCAGACATTCTCATCCTTGAGTTGCATTGTGGGCGACCACCCTAAAAAAATTGCTGGCTACACCCCTGGACGCTAATCATAGGGCAGACCGTGGTGACACTGGACAAATCAGCGATGGAGGGCTAAGACCTATGAATGACATGGCGTGGTCTAGAAGGCAGGAACTGAACAGGCGCTAGGCGCCATAACTATCGTCAGATAGATATCCTGCAATAAGTATCATCTAAAAGGTATCCTCCAATAGTATATCACCCTGACACAGGTCTCCTCCAATACCCAGATGAGTATAAGAGTCGTAAGAGGAGTCACTCGTTCGAGCAATTACTCGATAGCTTATTTGTTTTATGAGATCCAAGTCGCTCGCGCAACAGCTGTTCGTGTTCGATTGACCCTTGACCTTAGAAATCATATTGTACTTCGTTAGGGAGATAATTCTGTATAGTTAGAGATACAAATGATGGGACATGAAGCAAACTGATTAGACATTCTGTTACTTGGACAAGGGTAAAGGTAGGAACCAGAGATAGCTAGTACAAACTAGACTGTTAGGGTTAGAGTAGCGAGAATAGCTTCTGTAAAAGAAGGTAGTAACAAACTAGGTTTGGAATGTAAACTGTTCCAAGTTAAAGGTTCTTCCGCCATCATAGAGTAGCCCAAAACTACAAAATGAAGTAATACCATTGTTTAGAATTAGTCAGGACGGACCAGAAAGCCCAAAAATAGTAACCATTAAGCTAAAAATGTTCCAACTTTAAGGCTCTTCTACGCTATTCGAGTATACTCCGAGGATTCTGCGTAATTAGATTGACTCTTATATAAGGAAACGCGCCTATTGTTTGAAAAAAGGAGGATTCTGGGGGAAATCCGAAGACATTTCGGTCGTTTTGGGGTGATTTTGATGATTTGGAGGGATTGTCTGGGTTATTTGGGTAATTAGATTTACTCTTATCCAAAGGAACGCGCTCTCCGAACATACCTCTATTGTAGTCCTATTGTAGGCCTTTGGGTCACATAGCAACCAAGTACTACCACAGAAACCAAAATGGCGGACTCTGGTAAACAAAATGAACGATGGAAATACGAATCACCCTAACAACACGCGCAGCGCATGCCACTAATACCATGTTTCACTATGGGGATAACATCACAAGATGGCTGCTCACGAGGGCTAAAATGACAACCCAACATGACATAACTAGGTCAGGTCACTATGAGACATGAATTGAAAACAGTGCCGAGTTACATGGTCGAACCCAGAAGTGTAATTGAAAGTGGAATTTGGGCGTGTGGTGGGGTGGTGGCGTGGGTTGGGGGGGTCCACGGAGGACCCCCTTCTTACCTGAAAACGATAGTTAAATAAGAAGTATTGTCCAAATGTCTGAACATAGAATTAATTATGCTCACAAAATGCATGGGCACAGGCAGAGGTGTAATTGAAAGTAAAAATCGGGCCTACGGAAGGGAATCCACTGAAGACCCCTTCTTATCTGAAAACTCCAGGAAAATTCATTTCTTAAGTTACGTTTTTGTGATCAGTAAACATTAGAGAATGTTCCAACAAGACTAAAGTCTTCCTCCTCTCATTGGACGAGAGCTCGCTTAGTATATTCTATGTTTACGGCTCAAGTGGCAAATGTTACCGTCTGACGCCACCACGAGAAATATTTGAAATGACGTCGCCCGTTTCGTACTTGCTTCACCAGCGGAGTGACTAGAAAGTCGCTACATTTTTCTGGATCTCTCACACGTGCAGCAAACGGTGTTCCGGATAAAGTGTTTAAATTACAAACCGTTTTACGATTTCAACTGAGATGGAATGAGTTTATCTGGTTTATTGATTATTGATTCAGTGCCGTCGGTGGATAGTCTACACGAAAGGTTTATTTACTAAACCTGTGATCGTTAAAAGTTGCCTTGAACTAGGCAACTTTTAACGATTACATGTTTAGTAAATAAACCTCTCGTGTTTCATGCTGTAGGTTTTGGGCTATGGATGGTGTCATTTTGGAACATATACGTTACTGTGATGAATTGACGGTAACATGGTCTGAGGTCCACGGCTGGGAGGGTATGTTCAACCTCGACGCTTCGCGTCTCGGTTGAACATAACCTCCGAGCCGCAAACATCAGACCATGTTACCGTCAGTTCATCACAGTAACTTTTATAATGTTAGTGCTAAAAATGTTGGACGTACGCGAAGGTGTAATTTAAAGTGATTTCCGCACATGGTCCAACTCCGAAACACCAGCAATGCGCAACTTAAAAAGTGGATTTTCTTCAATAGTTTAACGGAACTATCAACTCGAGAGTATCAAAACGTTCGTGCGCGGTAGTGGAATTAAAACCATCTGGACTCTCGCACTAAATATTTAAGGACAGGTGAGGTGTCAGCTTATTTAAAAAGTTGGTGGGCAAACAGGGGCATCGTGAAGATGACCGATTGTGGGTGTTTTGTCCCGAATGTGACGGCTCAAGCAGCGACTTACGAATACTCCAATTACATCATCAAGACATGCCATTATCGAAGGTTATTTAATTTAATCTTATTTGTTTTACAAGGATTGGCAAACAAGTTATGCAACTTATATTAACGCCTCTCCTTGGCCCAATGGCGTAGGTGTGTGGGATGACCTTCATAGCGGCAACTTCGTGGCCTAGCTCTTCTCGAATACTACGAAGGGATCTTTAGCCTGCACGGAGTGTGTCTCTCTCCGCACAGAGGACAGCCATTTTACATCCCCGCCCGATAGGACGGTACGCTGTGACAGCAGCAACCACACAATTGATGCTGACAGAGTGTTCGGACACCTCGAGAACTTTCCCCGACCGGGGATCGATCCCGGGACCTCTGGCATGAGAGACCAGCGCACTTATCCACTCGGCCATCACTCGAAGGTTATGTAGTTGGAACATTAGTCTGTTGGGATTATAATTAAAAAACTCATCTTCTACTGGTGGTCATACGAACACCACTAGTACGTTCACGGAGTCGGCTAGGAATCCCACTTCTCGAACCCTAAATTCGGAATCGCATTTACAAGAAACCCTATCTGGGATTCGTCTATGGTAAAATAATTCCTTCTCGTCGTATGGGTGCCATTAGGAAATCCCTCAGTGTGGTACAATCTATCACTCGATCATATCCTCATCTAGACACTTGGTGCTTCCTACGACGTAGTGGTATACTATTGGACTATATGGACTATAACTGGAGGATACCTTTTGGAGGATATCTGTCTGAGGATACTTATCAGAGGATTATAGAAACATCATTATGGAAAACAAAAACAATTTACGTGAAACATGGCAAATTTTAAATGAAGCAATTAAGAAACAAACATCAGTAACTAGACTTCCCTCTACCTTTAGATATGACAACAGTGATATTAATGACCCTCAATAAATTGCTAACAACTTCAATAATGTTTTTCGTGAACATCGGAACGAACACACTCGCCCAAATTAAAAAGCCTCATATTGAATTTACCCACTTTTTGAATAACAGTTACTCAGACAACTTCTTTATGGCCCCAACTACTCCATTAGAGATAATAAATACCATAACATAACGTCAAAGACAGTCAAACGGACAGGTGATATAATTCCTTTACATATAGCACACATTATCAATAATTCTTTTGAACCGGACGGAATGAAAACTGCTAACGTCATACCTGTATTTAAATCGGGATCGGATAAAGAATTCACCAATTACCTGCCAATAAGTATATTGCTAGTATTTTCTAAAATTTTGGAAAAGATTGTGTGCAGCAGGCTGACAAACTTTTTAACTAATTTTGACATACTCCCACCAAACCAATACGGATTTCGAAAAAATCATTCCACATTACACCCAGTTATGCAATTACTAAAACATATAGCAACCACAAATAATAAAGAGACTAAAGACCACATTTTGGCGATATTGTTAGTCCTAGCTAAAGCATTCGATTCTATAAACCACGAAATTTTATTAAGCAAACTTGTTCACTACGGTATTAGGGGCATGTGTAATGACTGGTTCAAAAGCTACTTGACAAATAGAAAACAATACGTTCAGTACTCCAACACAAAACCCTCTCTGATGCCCATAACGTGTGGTGTGCCTCAGGGCTTAATTTTGGGTCCCATTCTGTTCCTACTCTATATCAATGATATCCACCACGCCACCTCCATTAATCTTCTTTGTTTTGCAGACGATACTACCGCGTATTCGTCTGACTCTGACGTACGACGACTGACACAATTTGTTAATAATGAACTTCAGCATATATTTACCTGGTGTTCCGCCAATCAAGTTCTTTTGAACTGCAAGAAGACAAAGTATATTTTAATCAATCCCAGTTCAAAAAGGGTAACCCCTTTTAACGAATCCATTAAATCAATGATACGGTACTAAAACGAGTGGGTGTTAACGGGGATGTAACATTTATTAAGTTCCTTGGTATTAATATTGACGAAACCTGTCTTTTAAGTCACATATCTACCACCTGTGTTCTAAGATGCACTTAACAGAGTCAAATCTATACTTCCCCACGACATTATGAAAACTTTATATTTTGCATTGATATACAGTCGTCTAGTATATGGTATACAGATATGGGGGAACTAAAAACAAATTAACCAACTTTTTCTACTACAAAAACACTCAGTTCGTATAATAATAACGCACGTTTCAATGCTCACACTGACCCTCTATGCGCTCAAGATAAAATAATGAAAGTTACAAACTCCATGCCATGTTATTTTTATTCGATTGGAAAAATGGATCTCTTCCACAGTCATTAAATTCTATGTTTTCACTCTTTAATAATAATGCTACTGGTCCCACTACCGGGCAATCGGTTGCGATTCGCGGCGTCTGTAGAACAAGAACAATATCTTTAGATTACCCCCTCCCCCCTCCCCCCTCCCCCCCCCCCCCCTGTTTCAACTATCTTAGGCTCTGGAATGACCTGGAACCGAGAATAAGAAATGCTAGTAATCGTACTGCATTCAAGAAAATGTTAACCCAAAAACGTTTCTCAAATTATCAAACACAAATTATATGTAACAACCCGTATTACCCAGATTGTACAAGATAGTTTACTATACTAATCTGTAATTCAGTTCTGCTTTTGCCGGCTAGCTCGTCAGCTTGTCATTCAACTTATTCCCAAATTATTTTCAATATTATTTTAAATGCATTCTAAGATATCATTGCTATTATTAAATATCATTGCTATTATTAAGTGTCTTGTTTCCCAACAATGCAACAATACAACATTGCTCCAAAAGGATGTGTATTTCATTCATCCTGGCTGTATACTCCGCCTGATATGATGTTGCTCCAATTATATTTTTACCTTTTTGGATAGCAGGAAGACAGCCAATCTGGCTATGCTGTTCCCCAACGGTATGTATATGTATCACAACATTAGTCTGTTAATGTACGGATTATTATATTTTACATACCGTTAAATAAAAGAATAGAATAGAGGATAGTTAAGTTCAGCATGAAGTGATGTCATCATTGTCGAGTATATTGGCGATCACAGAGAACTTTGCATTGAATAAACTGAGGAACCCTACATACAAATGCTTGTGAAAAGTAATTACACATTCAGTTCGTACAATGTCGTCATAAATGACGTAACTGGCCATGCCACTCATGGCGTCTTTAATCACGTGATCGATCAACTACAACTGCCGTGAACTATAGTTATGGCGTTATGCCAGGTACTAACTTGACAGTATAATATTTCCTAATATGCATTGCGACATAACGTCACTAATGATACCACATGCGATATGACATAACAGCATGGCTACCTCCAAAGTTCACAATGACGACCAATGTACACTGCAACTAAGACGTCATTTCCGGTTGGACATAACTATCCCCAGATAACTATCCCCAGACAGCTACAGTACAGCCACCGTGGACTGGTCATAATCCACGCGTGGGCAGTGATACCCAACATGCGTTTACCAGGTAATAAAAATCATCTACAAATTGTAATTAATGAAGCACCGGGTTGTACCCGGTGCTTCATTAATTAAATTTTTGATGATTATTCCTATAATTAGTGTTTGGAATCTAACATTGTTGCGTCCGTGGAAATTTGCCCAGCCGTGGAAAGTGACCAGTCTCGGGCGGCCGTACTGTATCCTCCGAAATCTACATGAATCCTCCAATAGTATATCATCGCGTCTTAGGTGTCCTCAAATACCCAGATGAGGATACGAGGAATCATAAATTATATCTCACTAAGGAATTTCTTCATGACCTTCATGGCCTCATATGACGAAAAGGGGATTCCATATCCATAGATGTATCCTAGAAAGGATATATGTGAGAGGGATTCCGTATATGGTATTCCATGGGTGGCATTCCTAGTCGATTCCTTGAACCTGCTAGCCATGTTCGTTGGACCACCAACAGAAGAGACTAGTGGTGTCAGTAGTGGTAAAGGTTTGCGACAAGCTTAGGCCTGATAAGTCCTAACATTAGTAGGGATAACACATACAATTGAAACGAGAAATCCTGTCACTGTATTGTGCACTATTTTGAAGTAATAGCGAGCTGATTAAGTGCACTTTTTGTCCGTAACAAGCTCAAACTGCCTCATTAGTGTAACTCACAATGTGTCCAACAATTCTATTACAGGGTCCGGAACTTTGGGAGCCCGTGTTAGGCCCGAGAGTCCAGGCTTCTTGAGTTAGACCCCCCCCCCCCAGTCCAGACATGGACTGAAAAAGAAACTGTATTTTAACTTTTTTGTTTGATACGTCCTTTTTTACGTGATTTTTTTTTACCCCAAAAGCATCCAGAAATCTCCATTTAATAACAAAATTTCTTGTAGAAGAACACCCCCCCCCCCAAAAAAAAAAAAACAAAAAAAAACACTATCATCGGCACTCGCTGCAGATGCTCAGATGCTTATCCCGGCACTTTTGAAAGGGCCCGTCACAGGAATAACCCTGGGCCTGAGTTTTCTCTCCCCGGCCCTGCTCCTACGGAAACACATATTCGCACTTTATAACCCCTTCCGTCACACTCATCGAGACCAGAGAATGAAGTTTTTATCCCACTGGGTTGAATCAAGATGGTGCAATAGGGTTCTTTGTGGCCACCTCGCCACCATCCCCTACACTTTTATCGATATTCTGCTGCCTCTGACGAGAATAACACGGTTACATGAAGTATGTCGAGTATGAAAACAGCTGGAGGTCCAAGGACCGATTCTTGGTCGGGACAGAATACGATACCGGCATCGGTTGAGGTGTTGATCCTGTCACTGAGTACCACCTTGTCGGGTTGTGACATATATACACAGAACGACACGCGTGTGTGAATGGGTTAATCGATATGGCACGAGTCTATAAAACAATTATTAAAAGGACACTCAACAATTCATTTGATAATTATCACCAAAAAGAACACATTTTGTCGTCAACCAAACTTGCGAGGGGAACCTGTGTTACTCTTTCGTCCTCTGAGTTTCCAATGTGCCGACTAGCACATAGAACACATTGGAACTCAGGGGACGACTTTTAGCTATCGCTAGGGATTAAAATTGTAATTGCGGTGCACGATTTGTAGAAAATTCCAGTGAAATTTCGCTTCTTTATAAAAATAGTCTGTCAACAATAGGCTTAGAGTTGCTGTAGATGGGAATTTCAAAGAACAGGCTTGTAATAAAAAGGTTGTACCATGTGTACAACCTCAGGCTTGTAGTATCATGTCAACCTTAGACAAACAATTGTGTAAAATACTCTGCACTATAAGACATAGGTTCGTTGAAATAGCATGAAGCTGACGTCCCTTGCGTGTAGATAATAAGTAGCCTTCAAGCCCTTTGCAATTAGTTAATTAAAATAATGGAATCCATTAGTACTTAGAGAGAAAATATACAGAAAAAGTAATTACCAGTGAATTAAGAGTGGTCAACAAACAGAATACTGAAGTGACATGATTGTCAGCAATTGGTGATTTGACTGGGAAACATATTGTTGGCAATGGACATTTGTTCGATAATTTGAGCCGAACATTAATACGATTTTCTTCTCTGACTTGTATTGAAAGTTAACCAATCCATTCTCTTAACGCCACAAGCTCTCGCACCACTAGTCTAATTCTTTTTGGAATTTGGCACTGTTTTGCGCTGTCTTTTGACCCACCTTTTAGTGAAGTTTGCACACAGATTACTGTTGGTATAATGCGATCTATACCATGATTACCTATTCTACTCTATCTATATAAAAAGGATATAAATTTTAGCTTTACACACCAACCGCGGTGAACACGCCAGCAATGGGATTTCACGAGTTAAAATTTTCACCTGCAGGGGAACTGCATCAAAGTTGACCTTTGGTGACCTCGACCTGAATGCAAATTTGTCTAAATTTATCGCTCGTCGTCTCGTGAAGAGTGAAATGAAAGCGGCAATTATTTATTACGTTTTAAACGAGTTTACCTCAGAAGATACCAAAAATCAACAAACATGCGTTATCTCATATTAATAAAGCATCATAACTCGAAATAGTATGTTGTTATGTTATTAAAATGAAAAAGGCCCGTGATTTGTGAGTTTCTTTTTCCATTTCGTTTCTGCGATAAAATTGACAGCGGAAGTACCGCCCACCGGTGCTAATGTAAACAAAAATAGCTCAGCAAAATCGAGAAAAGGTAATAGCGACTCTTAATAATCTGACGATCATGGTACAGATAAAATATATCCAAAGTAGCTTGGTGTACCAAATGTTCACCACTCGTGGTAAAATGGTGTTAACCGCTCGCCAAAGGCTCGCGTTTAACACCACTTCACCACTCGTGGTGAACATTTGGTACATCAAGCTACTATGGGTATATTCTATATGTCCTTTACTCACAAAAATTTACAGATATTCGTTCATACTCCAATTATAGATATTCTAATCAATCAGTATTGAATTCACATTGCAAACAACAGGATATTAACCCAATTAGTGGAACTACGCGGCGTAAATCATAAAACATCGGCTGTGACGAGTCTTCCTACATTCATAACAATTTAAAAAACAAGCCTGTCTGATGGTTTTGGTTCTTCATTAAGCTTTTACTGCCTCGCCTACTTTAGCCATATATGGAGGATCTCTATGTACGTCTGTATGCGAGGAAGTTTAATAAGATTTTTGACATACTTGAAACTCTATCATCAGATGGTAGGTTAGATTTGCGCATACCGGATTTGGTTCTTCATTAAGCCTTTACTGACACGCACACTTTAGCTATATATGGAGGACCTACCTCTATGTACGCCTGTATGCGAGGAAGTTTAATAAGATTTTTGATATACTTGAAACTCTATCATCAGATTGTAGATTAGATCTGCGCACACCGGAACGCACAGATAATCATCATAAAGTAAGTGACAATAGCCCCTTTCGGCAGCGTAAGTGTTGAAAACTCATTCAAATCAAGTCTCGATTAAGGAATATTTCCTCTGTTGATTTCAAGAAAATGAAAGTTCATGATATCTTTTAGATTTATTCGGATGGAATATTTCAGTTGATCGGAAAAGCGAACCATAGGTTCGCTTTTCCGACCAGCTGGAATATCCGTGGTGATTGAATCCAAACATAGGCGATGGATTTTTTAAGGAATAGACTGGTTCCAGTCCCTGACATCGTTAAATTCCTTGCATGATTTGCCGAGTGGCTTGAGAGCCTCGCAGAGTTAGTCAACATGAAATGATCCGTGATAGGAGCAGAGTAAACATCACGCTTGGCTACCAGAGCTACCCGACTGAAAAATAGTATATAATATCTAAGATACATGGAACTACTTTGAAGGAGTAATTGCGGGGTAAAGTTTTTTCCGTTCACATTCGATTCCTTATATCCTAAACCACCGACCAATTATCCCAAGAACCACCAACGCCACCACCCTCAATAAAGCTTTCAGGAGCACGATAAGATATTTCGCTTGAAATATTACCTTCTATAGGACACATTCGATGCCATTTTTGTTCATTGTACATAGAAAACCGAACCCATTATTTGATACCTCATTAACACTGTATTCCGTTTTAGGAAGGATGTTTACATTTCGACCCATTCAGGTATCTTTTATCTGAGATCAAATGATAAATAGAATTTTCAACATGCGCTAAAACTACCAATGTAAAATAGATATATATAAGAATAGTTCACAAAGTTTAGAACAATTTTTTTCCGTTCACATTCGATTCCTTATATCCTAAACCACCGACCAATTATCCCAAGAACCACCAACGCCACCACCCTCAATAAAGCTTTCAGGAGTACAATAAGATATTTCGCTTGAAATATTACCTTCTATAGGACACATTCGATGCCATTTTTGTTCATTGTACATAGAAAACCGAACCCATTATTTGATACCTCATTAACACTGTATTCCGTTTTAGGAAGGATGTTTACATTTCGACCCATTCAGGTATCTTTTATCTGATTTTGGATCAAATGATAAATAGAATCTTCAACATGCGCTAAAACTACCAATGTAAAATAGATATATATAAGAATAGTTCACAAAGTTTAGAACAATTTACAAAACTCGTCCAGTACATTTAGGACTCGGCCAGTAACCTGGCATTCTCGTAAAGTTGGGGAATAAAATTAGAGCCGTGGCAGAAACCGAATAAACATCACGGCTGGTTAGTAGAAAACAAATGCAGCGACCAGAATAAAAAAAACCCCTTAATATAACATGTAAGACAGATGGAACTCTTTGAAGGGTTTTCCTCACGTTAGACCTTATGATCGGCCCAGCGCACTGATTTCTATAGAACTGGATTACTGGAACGTTAATGGACGCACTGACTGCCCCCATCGATGACATTTGCTGACGTGAAAGCTGTTACTCTGTGATTGTAGTCAGAGTGTAACAGCAGTCACTTCATCAAACGTCATAGTGGTTTTTTTTATCAATGCTCTAATCTCGGCCCTTGTTTTTTTTTATCATTAACAACTAAAATATGTTATAAATATTCAATTCGTATTGCCGTGAATAACGTGCATATCATCAACAGATTTATTGTCCACAAACATCACAGTATATCTTTTAACCCTTTACCTAACATGAAAAGCAGACGACACTTGCAAAACAAAATTCTTGAAAAACTAATTTTTTTCATTTTTTGTCTCAAAAACATAGATTATGACCCCTCATTGGAACGAGCTCGACGAGCTCGTTCCAATGAGTGGTCATAACATATGTTTTGAGACAAAAAATGAAAAAATAATGAAAATTAATTGGCGATTTTTGTGAATAGCGCTGGCCGGTTTTGTCCGTTACGTTGGGTAATAGGTTTAATACCGATCGGCGATTTTGAGGAGTAGGGAAATTAACAATCTTCGAGAATTATTTTCTTATTGAACATTGTGTATTCATAGCAAAATATGCCTCACCCATCTTCCTCTGCTTACCATAGCGGCGCTTGAGACACTTATCTACATGCGAACATTTCCGAAATCCAGTTACATGGAGATCAGTAATTCAGACCTAATTTACTGAACTCGTAAATCTCTCTCTAATAATCCGTCAAGAATAGAGCCCTCAAACAATAAGGGGGTAAAAAGAGAGCAGAATGGTTCAAAGGGTGTATCGCGAGGTTATCTTTCCTGATCGCCAGCCAACAGTGTATGGAAAGTATATTCAAAATTTTAGGTTGCTTAAATTTACTTGGTATAAAGTGCACCATTTGTCAACAGACGAAAACAATTGTTGTTCACAGAAGTCACTACAATCAGAAAAGTACATCACATGCGCGACATAACATAACATTTAACTCAATGCACGATATATCCACGATAATTTAATGTTTTGTGGTACATTGTTTATAAACAGCGCACAGTGAGAGATTTTGTACTCGGTCACTTCGCTTTACCGACCAACTGAAATATTCCAGACGATTTAATCTAAGCATAGACGATGGACTACCAGGTCATAACATCGTCAAATTCCTTGCAGGATTTGACGGGTGACTTGAGAACCTCGAAAAGTTAGTCAACGCGAATAGAGCCGTGATAGAAAGTGAGTGAACATCACGCTTGGCTGCTAAAAGGTCACGAGAGCTGGAAGATTGAAAAATACTATATAATATCTTAGACACGCGGAAGTACTTTAAAGGAGTAATTGCGGGGTGAAGTGTTTTCCCTCATATTCGATTCCTTGTTACCTAAACCACCGACAAATTATCCCAAGAACCACCAACGCCACCACCCTAGATAAAGCTTTCTGGACCACGATAATATATTTCGCTTGAAATGTTACCTTCGAAAGGAAACATTGGAGGTCATTTTTGTTCAATGCACGTTGAAATCTGAACCCATTTGGTACCTCGCTACACAAACTATTCCGTTGTAGGAACGATGTTTGCATTCGACCCATTCATGTATCTTATATCTGATTTGGATCACGTGATAATAGAATCTTCAACTTGCACTAAAAAATATCAGTGTAAAATAAATGTATATAAAAACAGTTCACAATGTTTGGAGCAGTTTACAAAACTCGTCCAGTACATTTAGGCCTCGTCCAGTAACATGCCATTCTCTGGTGAATAAAATTAGAGCCGCGGCAGAAACCGAATAAACAAAAATCACGACTCGTAAGTAGTAGAGTTTAATATATTCCCTGGTTTTCTAGGAAGCGGAAACGGGATTGAAATTACTCTCAGAACCAGTAACCTGCCATTCTCTGGTGAATAAAATTAGAGCCGTGGCAGAAACCGAATAAACAAAAATCACGACTCGTAAGTAGTAGAGTTTAATATATTCCCTGGTTTTCTAGGAACCGGAAACGGGAATGAAATTACTCTCAGAACCGGGAACCGGGAAATTTCCCGGGTAATATCGAGCAAATTTAGGAGGGTAACATGACGCATTTATTTTAATGATAATAAGCATATTTCATTGGCAATCTCCCATCTCCAAACGAAAAAGTTCTTTTCCTAAGATGAATAATTGAATTGGTTAAATTCCCAGTTGTATTATGGGAAAAATGGCTAATTCAAATCTGGATATTCTGACATCAGTGTGCAGGGGGTTAAACAATGTTTTTGAGACAAAAAATGAAATAATAATGAAAATAAAGTAGCAATTTTTGTGAATAGCGCTGGCCGGTTTGTACGGTTACGTTGAGTAAAGCATTACCCGGTTCAGTGCGATACACATCTCCGAGTGCTTTCAAATCTGTGCTGAAAACCTATTTTTTGATAAATCATACTCAGGGTAATTCTGAGTAGCATCGTATGAATGTACAGGCATTGCCACATGTCATAAATGTCTTTGTAAAGCACCGTGGAACTTTTTTATGATTGTGATATGTGCGCTATATAAATATTTATTATTATTATTATTATTATTATTATTATTATTATAAATACAGATCGGCGATTTCGAGGCGTCGGGAAATTAACAATCTTCTAGAATTATTTTTTTGTTTAACATATGCCTATTCATAGCAACATCCACCAGCTTCCTCCTCCTCAACCTACCATAGCGATGGTTGAAACACTTATCTTCATGCGACCAATGAGCATTCCAGAAATCTAGTTTAATAGAGAACAATTGTCCGGACCTAATTTACTGAACTCGTAAATCTCTCTCTAATAATCCGTCAAGAATAGAGCCCTCAAACAATAAGTGGGGTAAACAGAGAGAAGAATGGTTCAAAGGGTGTATCGCGAAGTTAACTTTCCTGATCGCTAGCCAACAGTGTATCGAAAGTATATTCAAAATTTTAGGTTACTTAAACTTACTTTGAATAAAGTGCACCGTTTGTCAAGAGACGAAAACAACTGTTATTCACAGAAGTTACTATAATCAGAAAAGCACATCACATGCGCGATTTTACACTACATTTAACTTAATGCACGATATATCCACGAGAATTCAATGTTTTATGGCGCATGACGGATTAGGTGGTTAAAACACAGGACAAAGAGGGAGATTTTGTACTCGGCCACTCTGCGTGTGAACATCCATCCTTACACTTACTCAAGTTCTTAAACCACCAGTCAAAATCTGTGTGGGATTCGACGCTGTTATGACCTCAAACCAGTCTAAGCCTTAAATAGTCCATCGACATTGCTTAGCTTCAATCGCCTGGAATATTTCAATTGGTCGGAAAAGCGAACCTTTGGTTCGCTTTTCCGACCAACTGAAATATTCCAGACGATTGAATTTAAAAAATACCATAAATATTATTTTTCTTTGAATGAATGACACGAATGTTTCTCAGTCGAGACTTCATTTGATCGAACTTTGAACTTTATCAATACTATTTGATCAGGCTTTTTATTAAATATGTATGAATGAAGACTCATCACAACTGTAGTTTTATGATTACGCCACGTAGTTCCACATATTCTATTAATAACGTGATGTTTTCAACTCGAATGAGAGCTTGAGTCTTACTACCTTCTAGGAATGTTCCGTAGAAACGTGAGGACTCAACAAGCACATTTGCTGTTTATAGATCACCTGGTACTCTACCCAATGGTCTATGACCAGCGAACCCATTTGGTCGAATCCTTACATTTTCAAGCATAATTGCAGTCACAAACATATATTCCTCGCACACGGGTGTTACTGACTCGCATACGCGCGTCAATACACGCACACTGAAATTGATGACCTACATGGAGATTCCATTTGTGGAAGCGTGTACACGTTCTTCTGTGATTGATCATTTAAGAGCTCCTCGTATTAGGTTGAAACCAGGGGTCTAAAGCGCGTGGAACACAATGGAATATCCAGGGACGATAATGATCTCTGTAATTACCACCGCGACCTATAAGGTATATCATACTACCAACATCAATATATTTAAAAGGAGTCACGATTCCTTGCTAGCTGAGGTCGATATATTCGAAGCACTATCACATCAACACAGCGGTAGCGTGACATTAATTCATGGTCCAAATTAATGACTTCCAAAGGCAAAGACCAATGCATTCATAGCAATCTGTAATGTGATATTGAATCTGTCGGGCGCATATCAAGAAAAACACAATAATTATATGTCAACAGAAGTAGAATAGGGAAAACTGCTGATATTAAATTGATAAGTTTCGAAGAGCTTTCCATCAAAATATTTTAGACTAACATTTCCTCTAAAACATTTTTCTTTGTAATATCCTGATGATGAAGTTGATTAGAATTCTCACCAATGATTATTGATAAATTGCAGCCTCACAAAACTCGACACAAACGAATCAGTGTTCTTCGGCAATACTATACGATGACATTACTACGGACTTTCTAACCAGAGACATATAAAGTACAGCGCTGTGATCAAAAAGCAGCCTCTTTTACAAAAAGACACACTTACTCCCAATCTCTCGGACCACCAGTCTAATTCTTAAGCTCTGAGGCCTCCTGTCTAATTCTGTCCGGACGTCGATGCTGTTATGGGTTGTTTTTTACCGACCGTTTGTGGAAATTTGCGAGCAGACTTCCGCTGATGTAATGTGGTTTATGCGCCCTTAATAACAAAGATATACAGGTACTCTTTCCTGTCGCAGTCATAGATATACCAATCAATAATTAGTTAGTTAATTCCCTTGAAAACATCACGATATTAACACAATGTGTGGGGTACTATCCGGCGTAATCATAAAATTTCGGCTGTCGCAAGTCTTTTTTTTTTTTGATCTAATTTCATCAAAATATCGATCAAATCATGTCTCGATTATGCAGCGTTTCTTGCTTTGATTCACAGAAAATGAATTTGTATGACAGTTCGTCGGCTGAGTGCTAGAATGTTCTATGTCCCTTATGGGACATAGAACATTCTAGCACTCAACCGACGAGTTTACAGATTCAATCGTTCGGAATTTATCAGTTGGTCAGATAACCGACTGAAGCATCCCAGACGAGTGAAACTAAACATAGATGGCGAACTATTTGAGAGCTAGACTGCTTCCAGACCATGACGGCGTCGAATTTCTTACAGAATAAGACTGGTGGCCTGAGAGTAAACAAGACAAGATCACGAAAAGCAAACGAAAATCGTATCCCAGATTCAATGTTCTCGCATTTCTCTTTTGAGGTGTGAAATTCTTCAGTGCTGTGGGGAGAGAAGTGGAAAGAGTATTTTGACCGGCTCACGACCCAGATGCAATCCGATCGAAATTCTCTGTTCGCCTTTGTGATCACAATATGTTAGCGCGGACCTGCAAGTTTAAAAATATAGCGCAGCAAACAAAGGAACTGACAGGCTCTTTACATCTCACTAGTCTGTCACCGAATTCACATTGGTAGTGCATAGGCCGGGAGTGTAGGGACAATATATATATATATATATATATATATGGGAGCGCGGTGGCTCAGTAGGCAGAGGTGCAGGCTGCAAGCCGAGAGGTCCTCGGTTCGAATCCCACCTGCGGCAACCGCGTTGTGTCCTTGGGCAAGACACTTCATCTCCATTGCCCGCATGGGGGCACGATGACGCCGTGTACTAAGGCGTACTGCACGTCGATGGTACGCATGTCTTCAACCAATCTGACCCTGCCTGTGCTGCAGTGCGGAGTTACGATGTTGGGGAGCTGGCAGCTGCTCGTCGTTGCTCGGTGGTTCTCTCCGGGTACTCCGGCTTCCTCCACCCTTAAAACTGTCACGGTCATGATTAGCCATAGTGCATAAATATGTGACCTTAAACATCAATAAATAAATAAATATATATATATATATAGAATCTAGGATTACCCATACCCAAATGCGGGAGTATAAGGACAATTTTGCAGAACTTACTGTAGGAATTCCTATAGTAAATTTTCGTATAATGCTCCAACTTTAGCATCAATTTCACAGATTTTTCCTACGGGATTTACTGGAGTAAACCTAGTACCCATCTTCCTGCATTTGGGTATAGGAATTCTAATAATAATTTTTAGGTCTCATAATGTTTCGACTTTTAGCCTCAGTTTCTCTTGTTTTACCTACGAGAATTCCTATAGAAAATATTGTCCCTGTACGGCCGCGTTTGTGTATGGTGAATCCTACAGTAATTTTTTGTCTCTATACTCCCGGCTCCCACTACTCACATTGGATTGGATTGATTCACCCAGCTTTAACCTGTATTTAAAATGCTGAAGATTAATTCTTCAGAACGATACTGTTATAGGAATAAATGTCAAAAGTCAACTTATCAGCACTGTGATCACACCTTCTAAACTATTGATGTGTAAATGCAAAATTTACCAGAACACCACCTCATGGCAACTTTTGGTGGCAAGTACAGCAACTGTCGTTTCAGAAGATTGCGAAGAAGAACGGACACACATATATACAGGCAGGGAAATGGAAAGAGAGGGGACCATGACCTCGACTTTTGACCTATCAATCTCGTATCAAGTACCGTACCATCCAGTCTGTCTTAGGTTCAACCTGTATGGCGAGTTTGCCCACCCTCGAATCAACAGTTGCAGACTGACGGACGGACGGACGGACGGACGGACGGACACATAGGCACACAGACGACAGAGAGAGAACTTGTCTACGTTATGTGACAATGCAGTCTTTGTACGGAAGTCCAAGATGCGTTCTTCTATTCTTATACGTGGAAAGATTCCTCATTCCCAAGTTCAACCGCTAATTGTCTGCAATTTATATTTATCTCGTGGATCGATCACAACTGTGAATAACAAGGTTTTGCATGATCCGATATTTTCCATAATGGGAGCTGATTTGACTGATAATTCTTAGGAACAATAAAAGATAGCTTATTCTTCACTCTATGGATAAAATCTGAGGTTAAAAATACAAAATTCCATACAGCTTCACTTAACTGGTAGAGTGCTGGAAGCCCATATTTGGGCTTTATTCTAAAGTGCCGGTACCACAATTTAAACACTTCATTTTCTGTGGATGTACTTCATATTATCTTTGAAGTGATATAATTTTATCTGTTAGGATTTGCCTTGTTACAATTTATGGGAGAGTGCCTACTGGCACTCTCCCATAAATTGTAACAAGGCAAAGATGCACAAAGAAAGCTTAAGGACCATAAATAATTTAGCACTCTACCAGTTAACAACCCACCTAACCTAACGTCTATATCGACCACCATTATTTAAACAAATCGGCATTGAATTTCATTATTTTCCAATTCATGCCTTCCAAACCTTATAAGTTATTGTGATGAATTGACGGTAACGTGGACTGAGGGGTGCGGCTTGGACCTAACACGAAAAGCAGACGACACTTGCAAAAAACATTCTTGAATAACTAATTTTTTTCATTTTTTATCTCAAAAACAGGTTATGACTCCTCATTGGAACGAGCTCGACGAGCTCGTTCAAACGAGGGAGGTTCCTCATTGGAACGAGCTCGACGAGCTCGTTCAAACGAGGTGCCATAACCTATGTTTTTGAGACAAAAAAATGAAAAAATAATGAAAATTAATTGGCGATTTTGGGGAATAGCGCCGGCCGGTTTTGGCCATTACGTTGGGTAATTGGTTAAAGGAAAAATAAATACTCAATCGAGTGATATTTTTAACACAATCCTTTTATAGTCTATTTCATATATAGGACACAATACCCTTAACCCTTAACCCAACGAATCGCCCGCATCTGCCCGCGTAATATACAAATTCAGCAGTTGAAAAAATATTATTTTTCAACAAATTTCAACAAAACCATATCATGTGACCCCTCGTTGGAACGAGCTCGTTTTTTTGAAAAATTTGAAAAAATGATATTTAAAATAATAAATTTTGATATCGTCTGCGTTGGGTAAAGGGTTAATTTTCTACTCTTTACAGTTAATTAGTTGTTTTCATTTAATGACTTAATTTCGATATTTGACAGAATATGTGCCACATTTTAGCTCCAGGTTCCGAATTGCTGCTCAATATCTCTAAAAATGTTGGGGTGAATCCTTGCCCTGGTCTGATTGAAGTGTTAATGATTGAAAGTTCAATGCACTGTTGCACGTAAAATTCATCACGTCGACGTTACTTCTGATAAAATTTCGACTCTAGCCCAGAAATGTAGGAGTGCATCCCGGCGTTGCTTTGGTTACACGGTTGAATGGTTAAGACACCGTGACACGTAAAATGTACTCTGATCATGTTGCTTCTGATGAGGAATTATCCCCAAGTCATTAGGCTAGGTGCGAAATTTCAGCTCAAAATCTGTAAAAAATGCAAAAGTGCAAAAGTATCAATCCGATAAAATTAAAGAAATAGATACAGAGACACACACATTCGCTCTTATAGTATAGTTATCTGGTGATAAAAAGGGCCATAACTCTAGCAACATTTGTCAAATAGAAATGTTCTTTGGAATACACATTTACACTTCATACTCATAATTCACATCACGTTTTGGAAGAATCACATCAATAGTGTCGGAGGAGTTAAAGGGATAAACGACTATAATAGACGTTCAACGGCATAAAGGGCCATAACTCAGAAATAAACTACACAACCAGAAATTCCTATCTACATGGACATCTACACTTCTTACTCACACTTCACAACAACGCTCGAAAAGGATCCATCAGGGCCCGGTACTACAAAACTTTTACAATTTTATTTTCTAGAATTGTATTTTCTATCTGTCACTTTACTTTAAATGGGCTGAAATGTACCATTAGCATTTTCAAAGATGTGGCAATTTGCCAGTTGGCAAATTGCCATATCTTTTAAAATGGTAATGATTCATTTTAGTCACTTGTATTAATAAGGAGAAAATGCAATCCTAGAAAATACAATTGCAAGGAAAGATTTTATAGTATTGGTCACAGGAAAGTTTGGATTTACGCAGACAAACATTTGTGACGACTTTTAACGATAAAAAAGGCCATAACTCTGGGAAAAAAGAGTACAATCAAAAATTTCTTTCCAATTGCACATCTACACGTCATACTCATACTTCACACCATCCTTTGTAAAAATCCACCTAGAAATGTAGAAGCTGTTAAGCATGCAATCTTTTTTGATGGCCATTTAACTAGGACCCCGCGAACCTCAAATTCCGGGACGAATCGAATCTCGAATCGAATCTGGCACTAGATTTCGAATCCAATCGAATCTACAATCGAATCGAAACGAATTTCACGCTTTTCAAGTTATGGATATTGCACCTTCTTACAACCGTAAATATTTGCAGTCTCCATTGAAGTATTGTGTGCAACGGCGACTCGCGTAAATCAAGCAAAAAAAGCAGAATATTCTAGAACGGAATTAATGTAATTTCGAAAGCGGAACATTCTTGAACTCTTCTTCTATCATCAGGTCTCCTGTGCAGGAGAACTGATAGTAGAAGTGTTCAAGATGAGACTCTTTGTGGGAGTTTGAGCACATCTCGACGATTCGAGAAATTTCGAATCGACGCGATTGAAATCTAATCGAATCATGGGGACTATTTCGTATCAACCAGGACATGTTGGAGAAGTTAAGCGGACAAACATTTGTGACGTACATTTAAAGGTACAAAGGTCCCTATAAGTTGAGTAATCAATAAGTTCTTGTTCACAGAAGATATTTCCCGCCAACGTTCGTAAAAATCCGGCAGGAAATGTTGGAGGAGTTAACGGAAAAACATTTGTAACAAAAAGTACAATCTAAAGGACTGTCGGACGACACATTTCCATACCACCTGACTTCGTAAATAAATAAATAAATAAATAAATAAATAAATAAATAAATAAATAAATAAATAAATAAATAAATAAATGATAGAAAAACATAAATAAAACAGAAATGTTTTTTAAAAGTCGTGACTGAGATAACGAAACGATATTCAAATTTCAATTCTCCTCACCTGCTCGAGGTACTTTTTTGTTTCCATATGGAGATAGATTTGTAAGGCAGATTCGTCCAATTCGGTTTTGCGACCGGAGTCTTATGCATAGCTGGTATTGGACACTGAAGGAAATGTTTGACGAGCAGAAAAATGGGTTTAATTTCGCAAGCATCAAGCATCTACAAATGACAACTTGTGTGTGTGAAAATTACTTTGATTTTTACTGTTCAGAACAAGAACATTCTTTAGATGGAGAGAGGAATTATTTGCTCACAACTTCCTGCCATCGTTAATACACAAAATTCTTTCAATTCATATTTACCAGTGTGATATGTGGGATTGATTGATTTCTACTCCATTAATTTATACTTTCTTTTACGTCAAACACGCGCATTTATTGTTGATATGAGACACAGTGCATTTCAGAAAATTATGGCCCATGATGGATTACATATAGAATACATCTATAGTAGCTTGGTGTACCAAATATTCACCATGAGTGGTGAAGTGGTGTTAACCACGAGCCTTTGGCGAGCGGTTAACACCACTTTACCACGAGTGGTGAACATTTGGTACACCAAGCTACTTTGGATATATTTTATCTATACCATGATCGTCAGATTATTAAGAGTCGCTATTATCTTTTCTCGATTTTGCTGAACTATTTTTGTTTACATTAGCACCGGTGGGCGGTACTTCCACTGTCAATTTTATTGCAGAAACGAAATGGAAAAAGAAACGCACAACTCACGGGACCTTTTTCACTTTAATAACATAACAACATACTATTTCGAGTTATGATGCTTTATTAACATGAGACAACGCATGTTTGTTGATTTTTGGTATCTTCTGAGGTAAACTAGTTTAAAACGTTATAAATAATTGACGCTTTCATTTAGACCAAGTTTGCATTCAGGTCGTCGAGGTTACCAATGTTTAACTCTGATACAGGTTTAACTCTGATGCAGTTCCACTGCAGATGAAAATTTTAACTACTGAAATCCCATTGCTGGCGTGTTCACCACGGTTGGTGTGTAAACCTCAAATTTATATCATAGGCTTTTTATATATAGTAGAATAGGTAATCATGGTATAGATCACATTATACCAACAGTAGTAGTCTGTGCGCAAACTTCACTAAAAGGTGGTTAAAAAAATAGTGCAAAACAGCGTCATATTCCAAAAAGAATCAGACTAAACACTGGAGTTTGATTATATATAGAATATACCCATATACCCATAGTAGCTTGGTGTACCAAATGTTCACCACTCGTGGAGAAGTGGTGTTAACCACGAGCCTTCGGCGCGCGGTTAACACCACTTCACCACGAGTGATGAACATTTGGTACACCAAGCTACTTTAGGTGTATTTTATTTATTCCATGATCGTCCGATTATTAAGAGTTTAAATGTTAAATATTACAATATTCAATATTCAATTCTTAACAATGCACCCTACGTGTGAATATGTTTTTGTTTACATGAGCACCGGTGGGCGGTACTTCCGCTGTCAATTTTATCGCCAAAACGAAATGGAAAATGAAACGCGAAAATTACTGGTCTTTTTCACTTTAATAACATAATAATATACTATTTCGAGTTATGGATGCTTTATTAACGTAAGACAGCGCATGTTTGTTAATTTTTGATGTCTTATAAAGAAAACTCATTTAAAAACGTAATAAATAATTACCGCTTCCATTTCACTCTTCGCGAGGCGACGTGCAATAAATTTAGACAAGTTTGCATTCAGGTCAAGATCACCAAAGCTCAACTTGGATGTAGTTCCATTATAGATGCAAATTTTAACTACTGAAATCCCATTGCTGGCGTGTTCACCACTGTTGGTGTATAAAGCTAAAATTTATGTCATAGACTTTCTATACATTATATAGTAGAATAGGTAATCATGATATAAATATAATTTATTTTTCTGAAATGATGTTCGATTTGCTAGCATTTTATTGGTCAATGTGAGTTTTTCATAATGACGTGTCCAGCCATGTGAATGTTTTTGATCTGTCCCGCCCATTTGTCAAATAAAAAATATGGACGTGTTCAGCGGTGCAGTTAAACTGTAATTTCCGCAGATGGGTGTCTGTACTCTCTTCAGTATTCAAAACCGCGTTCATTAGCGTACGTTGAAACTAGAAGTCCTGTCACAATAAGCGTAAAAAATGCTCGTTAGTCAATGCGCTCCTTACTGCAGTAGAATGAAGTAGTCTGACATACACAACAGCGTTTGCGCTGTGCAAGGGGGCGTGGTGGCTCAGTTGGTAGAGGTGCAGGCTGCAAGCCGAGAGGTCCTCGGTTCGAATCCCACCTGCGGCAACCGCGTTGTGTCCTTGGGCGAGACACTTCGCCGCTATTGCCCACGTGGGGGCACGGTGGCGCTGTGTACTAAGGTGTACTGCACGTCGATGGTGCACATGTCTTCAACCAATGCTAACCCTGCTTGTGTAGAGTTAGTATGTTGGGGAGCTGACAGTTGCTCGCCGTTGCTCGGTGGTTCTCTCCGGGTGCTCCAGCTTCCTCCACCCCGTAAAACTGTCGTGGGCATGATTAGCCATTGTGCAGAAATATGTGACCTTAAACACCAATAAATAAATAATAAATAAATAAATTGCGTTGTGCAATGCAAAATATAATGCGCTATAAACGAGGTCGTTAGTGAGATCACGAACTTAACCGATTAAATAGAAAGAAAATATTGAGACTACAGTACGAGGAGGGCGGATTACTACTAAATCGTTATGGGATAGATTTTTCACTTATTAATTCTGTGGACAAAACACAAGAAGCACTTGCAAACTTCCATCGCATGAACCACCGGGTTGTACCCGGTGGTCCATGCGATGAAAGTGTGCAAGTATTTCTTGTGCTATTATGAAAAATTATAAATACTTTTCGAGTGGAGAATACATGGCGCTGCGAATAAGTAGTAATTCACTCTTTTCATCCTGTACACGCTGTGGAATTTTGATATCTATTTACGTCATTACATGTACATGTATCCCAGCAGAGGATAGGAATGATGTAAATGATTTCCATTTACTAGTGTAGACTTGTACAGTTTTGGGCACGCTGTTTTTCTATAGGAATTGACTTACGCTAATGGTGTAATCTGACAGGGACAAACGTGCACCTACTTAGCGCGCTATTACTTCAAAATAGTGCACAATACAGTCGCAGGACTTCTACCTTGAACTGTACGTTGAAAATAATAAAACTGTCGTCACGTGTCGTGTGCACAAAAGGTGACAAAAATGACGGAGACTTTGGCCGCGTAGGTGTATATTATAATGCAAGGAAACACCCTGAATTAAATTATAACAATTGAAATAATTTATCCGTCCCTTTATCGGAGTATTTCAATTTAAAATATGCGGAATTCATTTCAGTTCTTAGTTAAACACGATACTGCACAAAATAAACAACATAATGAACAACAACAAGCAGGGTATAAAAAGAAGTCTCTCAAAATAACGGCGTTTCAGTTTTCTGTCTTGCACTGTTGTTAGGTTTCTCTATTTTACAACTCACAGATATAAACGCATGTTTTTAAGAATCATTTAGTATGGATCTTTCGGGACATTAAGCAGAAGATAAGACTCTGGTGGCGAAAATGGGGGTCAGTCGTGATGGTGGAAAGGGGGGGGGGGGGGTCACAGATCGATTACATGTACCATCTCGGAATACGAGCCGATTGTGTCTGCATACAGAACGGAAGCCGTTTACTTCCGGAAAATTAAGGCCGAATGAATGTTGTGTAAACAATCTAGTGGCGTAAGGAGCTTAAACGAATATCATTTGCTAGTTTCTGTCAAAGAGTAAAGTTTACGTTGCAAAAATACGCAAATGTTTCGGGATACTGTTTGTGAGTCATTTTATTACACATCCATTAAACTTTAAACCCTTGTATTTAACGGAATCGCCGCTGTGACATAAATGTTTCTGTATTCAGCGGATGATGTACAAGCCGGAACATTTTTTCCAGCACCGTTTATACCAGTTCCTTTCCCGTCGAGTCATTAGTTACGCTTCGAAATATTTTCAAAGTTCGTTGTACAATTATCGATTGTCTGTAGCGTAGTGTGAAAATGAAAACGTCCTAAGAAGAATAAAGTCGGTTCACAAAAAACTTAGGTCTCGTTTTCTATTAAAAGGTCATATCCAAAGTTATTGAATATCCTCGGCCAAATGGCTATTTTGAACCCTGGTTTTATATGTTGTGGTGATGTGGATTTAGTAAATAATTCTCATTAATGGTGATATGACCAAGCTAATCTGTTGATGGTCTTGATTCAAACTATGTACTGTCAAGTGCATTTCAGTTGGGGTCACACAGGAGTGTTCAATGACTGATTCAGACCTATTTGGGACCTGACAATTTGAAGGTTACAAATGAGACAATTTTTGTGTAAACTTGCTTTGAGACAGCCTTCTGAAATATGAATAAGAAACCCATATGTTCTTTATTTGTGAGAATGATCATCTTATTCTGTAAAA
This sequence comes from Pictodentalium vernedei, assembly GCA_031216915.1. Taxonomy (NCBI): domain Eukaryota; kingdom Metazoa; phylum Mollusca; class Scaphopoda; order Dentaliida; family Dentaliidae; genus Pictodentalium; species Pictodentalium vernedei. Next base: position 121,355,606 of record CM062292.1, on the reverse strand, counting down.
TCCTCAGTGGGGAATGAGGAATTCCTATAACACAGTTTTATCACTATCGATGCACGAAAATTGGTAATTTATCCTCAAAATGAGAACATTTTGACCATTTTGACCCATATTTTAGCCATCAACTGTGCCATTCAGATGAGTGTATTGGAGTGATATTTTAAGATTTCTATTGTGTGCAGTTGTCTCCAGAAAAGGCCATATTCAGAGCTTTAAAACACTGTACACACTGTGAATATTGTGAATAGGGGAGGTAATTTAAATGCAAAATATCCACGGCCGAGTTAATGAGAAGCCGTGCATTTCTTGAAAAAACAACGTTTTCATCTGAATAACTGTAACGAGACCTTAGTTAACCAGAAATGAGATAATATTAAAAAAAAACCAATAATTTCCAACCACATTAACCCAGTCCCGAGGCCGTCTCGTCTGCGGATCCAGTTAAATCTCAATTGGTCAACTTTATTTCGGTAAATCTTCGGACATCTTGACATGTTTCTAACTTCTTTTAAAACAGTTTCCCCCAGCTGTTTTGCAAATCTACCCAAATTTGTACTTATATTTTGACTAACAGAAATAGCCACCAAATGGTTAAGCGTGAATGGACACTAGCCTAAGAGAAACAGCGACATGGATTTCAACAAACACGCACACTAGAAAATAACGAATGTAATTTAGACTGGTTCCTAAAAGGTTGTTTTGATTTTTTATCGATCCATTTGTTCAGTAGAGATTTAAACAAAACAAACTGACTCTTTGGGTTTAAATATCGTAATTAAAATTTGTTTATTTAAATGAATTTTAATGCGTGTGATGTGTAATAAACACTGAATGCGATGTGTGTTTGAATCGGTGGGTGAGGGAGCGCGGTGCCTCAGTGGTAGACTGTTGGACTTCTATGAGGTCCCGAGTTCGATCCCTGTCCGGGACGACCCGCGTTATGTTACTTGAGTAAGGCACTTCATCCCGGTTGCCTACTTGGGGGCACGACGACGCCGTGTACTAAGGCGTACTGCACGTCGATGGTGCACATGTCTTCAACCGCTGTAACCCTGCTTCAGTGGTGCTTGAACAGAGTTAGACTGTTGAGGAGCTGACAGTTGCTCGTTGTTGCTCGGTGGTTCTCTCCGGGTACTCCGACTTCCTCCACCCGTAAAACTGTCACGGTCACGATTAGCCATTGTGCATATGTATGTGACCTTAAACCCCAATAAATAAATAAATCGGTGGATGTTTTACATAACTCGTTGAAATGGCGTAGTCATTATGACTACGCCATTCCAAATCGTTATGTAAAACACCCACCGATTCAAACACACATCGCGTTCTGTCTATTTATTTTATTATCATCTGCTATTTTTACAGTTACCCTTTACCCAACGCAGACGATATCAAAATTTATTATTTTAAATATCATTTTTTAAAATTTTTCCAAAAATTTCAACAAAACCATATCATGTGACCCCTCGATGGAACGAGTTCGACGAGCTCGTTCCAACGAGGGGTCACATGATATGATTTTGTTGAAATGTTTTGAAAAATAATATTTTTTCAACTGCTGAATTTGCATATTACGCGGGCGGATGCGGGCGATTCGTTGGGTAAAGGGTTCATAGACTCTCCAGGTCACACACAACACAAAACTATTATACGATGCGATTTTCATTGAAGAACGTTAACATTGGAAAGGTTAAATGTGAAGGTTGGATCGAACATAAATTGCCCAAGATTCATCTAATATCTATCACTGTGTCTAAGATCTCTTTTATTTGGTTATTCCCCCGTGAATATCACAATCAGCCTCCTTCATTTATCGAAGAGTGGACATCAAAAACTTAGTTTGAATGCTAATGGACCACTCTAATCATTTCTTTGGTCTGCCATATCTTTTTGTCATGGCTCACAATAAACCACCAACTTATTTGTATGCATGAGGTGTTTCTGTCTTCACTGACAAATTAATTTCTGTTCAACTAATTATAAATCTGTCAAAAGGATAAGATGGTTTCTGTAATGAGCGTTTTGTTGAATCGCATCTGCTACCTGTCGGAACACGAACGACGATGTATGTGTCTGCCCCCAAATTACTGAAATGTTTATTCTTTTAAACTGATTTATCACTCATAACAGAATGCGCTGGATGACTTCTGCCACCGGTTCTGCCACTGTGATTGCCACAACAAAAACAGCAACAACAACAACAGCAACAACAACAATAATAACACTGTTTCCACCACTACTTTCACTACCACTACAGCAACTATTCCAACTACTTTGAGCGCGATGGCTAATTGGTTAGACCAAAACAAAGCCGGCAGGTCGATCATTCGATCATGACCCGTGCCATCTGCGCTGTGCCCCTGGGCAAGACACTTAATTCCGACTGTCTACGTGGGAGTCCGGTGGCGCTATGTACTAAATCACACGTCGATGTTGAGCTCTCCTTCAACTGCTGCTATGGTTATGAACTTGGAGGGTCTGACAACTGCGCGCCGCTGTTTCGTAGCTCGCTCGGGGTTATCAGGCTTCCTCCACCCGTAAGACTGTCAGACGCGATGCGACATTGGCTGTTGAAAGTGGCATTAAGTCACAATAAACAAACAAACTACATTTACTGCTGTTGCCACTGTTACTACCACTGCTGTTATTTATTTATTTATTTTTTTTATGCTTAACGCTACGTCAGCAGTTATGACTATATCGGTGTGATATAAAAGTATTTAGCAAATGATTGTCTGATATGTTGCAAATAATTGTTTAACCCTTTAAAAAACACGAATGGCAGGCGACATATGCAAACAGAATTCTTGAATAAATTTGTTTTTTTATTTTTCACTGCAAAACATAGCTTATGGCCCTTCGTTGGAACGAGCTCATCGAGCTCGTTCCAATGAGGGGTCATAAACTATGTTAGTAGTATAGCACGTATGAATCGCGCCCCATTACCCGGAGCTTTGCCGGAGCAGCTAGTGTTAAATTCCCATAGGAGCCGGAGCATATACCGCCCATGCTATACTATCGTTCTAAACTACCAGGCCTTACCCTTACCCACAATACTGATTGGGCTAGCATTACAAACCACCATACCAGTCATATAAGAAAACAAAGCACTGGGTAGATTAATAGTACTAAGGGCTAACTTGGGACCTGAAGGGGATATACCACCCATACTATACTGCCGTTCTCTACTACCAGGCATTACCCCCACCTACACCCCCACAATACCACTTAACCTGCCATAACGTTTTACCTATACCAGTCATAGAATAATACAAAGCAATCGGTTGGTTAATAATACCGATGACTAACAGGGGACCTGCAGGGATATATACCGTGCATCCTATGAACCCGTTCTAAACAAACGATTATAATACTGCCTGACCTACCATTACGAACTACCAATACCGGCCATAAGATAATACAAAGGATTCGGTAGGTTAATAGTACCAGGGGGTTAACAGACCAACAGACCATTCATCCTGTACTGCTATTCTAAACAATCAAGGACTATCTCGCAATACCGCACTACCCCAGCCCCACAATACTGCTTGACCAAGCTGTAGCAGACAAAGGTTAATATGGAGTTCGATTAGTAGTAAGCATACCAGAGGCTAAGAGGGGACCTACTACATGGATATATACCGCTACTACCAGATCGCCCCCCCCCCCCCCCACACTTACGAGAAGCCTGCATGCACTGACCCGAATAACGTTATGTCAAATTGTATAGTGAACAACAACAGTGGTCAACGTCTATATGACGTCGCGTGCGCATCATGACGTCACGACGTCAAATGCAACGTCAACCGCGGAGAAAACGTTCAAGAAAACTCACCTTCCCCTTCAATTTGCCATCACACACCCGTACAATATACCCAGAGCGCTGTGTTTGCATATATCACTACACATACCATAGCATACTATACATGCAGTACGTACACCACTTGCCGGAACTAGCTAGATAGGGCGCAAGTTTTGCACAGGGAAAAGTTGTTCCGGCAAAAGGCTCCGGCTCCTATAGGAATTTAACACTAGCTGCCCCGGCAAAGCTCCGGGTAATGGGGCACGATTCATACGTGCTATACTACTAACATAGTTTTTCACCCCCTCATTGTAACGAGCTCGATGAGCTCGTTCCAACTAATGGTCATAAGCTATGTGTCTGCAGCAACAAATGAAAAAAAAAAATTATTCAAGAATTCTGTTTGCATGTGTCCCCTGCCATTCGTGTTTGGTAAAGGTTAAACAATTATTTGCAGCATATCAGACAATCATTTGCTAAATACTTTTATATCACACCGATATTTTTGTTAGCTACAGAGTTGAAGAAAAAAGTTAGGGCGCATATTATATTTTCATATAATATGTCGAACAAAAAAATTTAATGTCTTATTGCACTCAGTTTCTCGAACTGTCTTGAACTACACCCTCCCCCCCACCCCCACCACCCCAGGTAGTTCAGCGATCTGAACGTAGCGGCTACCCCCCCCCCCCTCCTAAGTAGGGGGGGGGGGGTAGTCGCTACGTTCAGATCGCTGAACTAGCCTCCTAGATATTACTCTTGCCCCCTAACTTTGATATCTTGGCTACGAGGCTGATCCTCATGATTATTGGAAAGTATCCAGTAAATTCCATATGACCAATCGAATCTGCTTTCTTCTGGGAGCAACAGTGGAGTAACATCGAAGCTGACGGCGATAATGTCAAGTTGATCGAGGTATCTATCGAAAGTTGGCAGACATTTTCGTACTTTGCAGTAATAAATAAATTTCTTATATAGGGGTGTAAGTAGTATGTAATGTGGTTTTTACCCCTTGGTTGCCGGACCTCGGTGCCGGACCTCGGAAGTGACGTCATGTCACGTGACCTAGTGACGTCATGTTGTGTTGTCATGGTAACCCGCGTGAGCGGCCATGTTGTGACGTAGATATACGAGGTGTGAGTGCGCATGCGCAGCGCGTGTTGTTAGGGTGATACGTGTTTCCGTCGTCCATTTTGTATACTGGAGGCCGCCATCTTGGTTTCTATGGTAGCACGTGGTTGCTATGTTACCTAAACCCTTCTTATAGGACAGGGGTATGTTCGGGGGTATGTTCCTTTGTAGAATAGTATTTTCGCGATTCGTAGAATTACAACAAACAACCCGACAAGTTTTACTATTTCGAATTCTTTCAGAATTCTCTGCTTATATCTATATATGCAATAATTTTCGTCTGCCTAGGCATGTTCCTTTGTTCTGGAGTATACTCCAGTAGCGTAGAAGAGCCTATCCACTGGAACAGCTTTACTTATTACTATATTTAGCTTTTCTGGTCTATTCTTGTTAGTTCTGACCATATTTCGTGAACTCTTGTTGTTTCATTTATCTAGATTATAACTAACCAATCAGATTGCCTGATTTTCCATAACCTGTATGCAGAGTTATCTCCCGTCTGTATAATAAAAGCCTATATCCAATGGCAATATCCCCGGGCAACTCAATTTCGGCACCCCTTTTTGTCGTATGAGGCCATGAGGGCTATGTAAAAGCCCTCAATAAGTCCATGAGGACTATGTAAAAGCCCTCAATAAGTCCTCATATATTATGCCTCATAGCCTCATTGAATTTTGAGGTTATGAGGACCATTAAAAATTCCTCAATGAGGTATAATTTACTACGACTCTTAGCCTCATTTCAGTATTTGAGGATACCTATGGCCTGATATTGTATTATTTGAGGATACCTATCGAGGATACCTTTTGGTGAATCCCTTTTCTGTCGTATGAGGCCATGAGGGCTATGTAAAAGCCCTCAATAAGTCCTCATATATTATGCCTCATAGCCTCATTGAATTTTGAGGTTATGAGGACCATTAAAAATCCCTCAATGAGGTATAATTTACTACGACTCTTAGCCTCATTTCAGTATTTGAGGATACCTACAGTTAAAACTAGAAGTCCTGTCACGAACAGTGCGCTTATCTTGGCTTAATTGCGCGTAGGAATTGCGCGCAATTGCCATGTCGAATGACATCCAAAGCACGGCAGATTCTCCTGGTTACTCATAGCAAACACAGGCAATGTTTCTGCCAATGGACCTCCGGGTAACCCGGAGGTCCATTGGCTGAAGTATTGCTTGTGCACAGGCCATATGTACAGAATTGGATAGCCTTACTAATGGTCATAACGCGTGGATTAACGCGCAGATCAACGTGCTATTTGTGCGCATTTCATGACAGGACTTCCAGTTTTAACTGTATGACCCAGATATTGCATTATTTGAGGATACCTATCGAGGATACCTTTTGGGGAATCCCTTTTTTTGTCGTTTGAGGCCATGAGGGCTATGTAAAAGCCGTCAATAAGTCCTCATATATTATGCCTCACAGCCTCATTGAATTTTGAGGTTATGAGGACCGTTAAAAATCCCTCAATGAGGTATAATTTACTACGACCCTTAGCCTCATTTCAGTATTTGAGGATACCTGCAGTTAAAACTAGAAGTCCTGTCACGAACAGTGCGCTTATTTTGGCTTAATTGCGCGTAGGAATTGCGCGCAATTGCCATGTTGAAAGACATCCAAAGCACGGCAGGTTCTCCTGGTTACTCATAGCAAACACAGGCAATGTTTCTGCCAATGGACCTCCGGGTTACCCGGAGGTCCATTGGCTGAAGTATTGCTTGTGCGCAGGCCATATGTACAGAATTGGATAGCCTTACTATGGTCATAACGCGTGGATTAACGCGCAGATCAACGTGCTATCTGTGCGCATTTCATGACAGGACTTCCAGTTTTAACTGTATGACCCAGGTATTGTATTATTTGAGATACCTATCGAGGATACCTTTTGGAGAATCCCTTTTTTGTCGTTTGAGGCCATGAGGGCTATGTAAAAGCCCTCAATAAGTCCTCATATATTATGTCTCACAGCCTCATTGAATTTTGAGGTAACGAGGACCATTAAAAATCACTCAATGAGGTATAATTTACTACGACTCTTAGCCTCATTTCAGTATTTGAGGATACCTATGGCCCTGGTATTGTATTATTTGAGGATACCTATCGAGGATACATTTTGGAGAATCCCTTTTTGTCGTATGAGGCCATGAGGACCATGAGTAATCCCTCAATGGGGTCTTATGTAGACTTACAAACCGCTTCCATCTTGTCGCCAAAGCTCCATGGCCACTACTGGTGCATGGTCTATCTGTCCTATCATTAGCTTATACAACAGACTTGTTCTATTGCGGCCTTGTACCAGTACTATTGGCTTCTGTTATTCTGCCCCATATCTCATCCATTACTTCCTACCTATACCTATTTCAGTCTCGACTATAACATTGATCAAGGTTGAATCAGATTTACCCTGTATACATATAAGGCATTCCGTAATTGAGTTTCCTAGCCGATTCCGTCAAATTTGGATTCCGTGATTTGTCATCGACACTCGAGAGTATTCCCTTCCCTATTGGAAGGATATAGTTTAATGGGTTGTAGTTCATTCAGTTCAAAGGGTTTTAATACCTTCATTTAGGTTATGGTTAAAAAATTCATTCAGTTCAAAAGGTTTTAATTACATAAAGTTCATTCAGTTCAAAGGGGTTAATTATATATACCTTCATTAGGGTTAGAGTTCATTCAAATAGTTCAAAGGGGTTCACACTGGATTATATTTAGGGGTTATAGTTCAAAATTTTGTTGTAGTTCATTCAGTTGAAAACTTTGTTAAGGTCAATTCACTTCGATACTTTCATTGGGTCAGTTCGATTTTCTTCATTTTGTTCTGTTCACATCGATCTTGGTTGTGTTGGATCTTTGTTCACTTTGTTCTGTTCCCATCCATCTTGATTGTATTTGATCAGATCTGTTCAGTCTGTCCAACTAGTTCGATCAATTCGACTAATTTGACATTCTTTCACTTTGTTATGTTTACTTCGATCTTGGTTCCGTTGGATCTTCGTTCAGTGCCTTTATTGTTTTGTGGTGACTGGTTGTATCTGTTCAGGTTCTTGCAGTAATAATTGGGTGTTATCAATCCCTTTCCATACTCTCGAGTGTCGATGTCAAATCACGGAATCCAAATTTGACGGAATCGGCTAGGAATCTCAATTACGGAATGCCTGATATGCATACAGGGGAAATCTGCTGATTCAACCTTGATCAATGTTATAGTCGAGACTGAAATAGGTATAGGTAGGAAGTAATGGATGAGATATGGGTCAGAATAACAGAAGCCAATAGTACTGGTACAAGGCCGCAATAGAACCAGACTGTTGTAGAAGCTAATGATAGGACAGATAGACCATACACCAGTAGTGGCCATGGAGCTTTGGCTACAAGATGGAAGCGGTTTGTAAGACTACATTAGACCCCATTGAGGGATTACTCAAGGTCCCCAGGGCCTCATACGACAAAAAGGGATTCTCCAAAATGTATCCTCGTATCCTCGATAGGTATCCTCAAATAATACAATACCAGGGCCATAGGTATCCTCAGTACTGAAATGTGGCTAAGAGTCATAGTAAATTATACCCCATTGAGGGATTTTTAATGGTCCTCATAACCTCAAACTTCAATGAGGCTATGAGGCATAATATATGAGGACTTATTGAGGGCTTTTACATAGTCCTCATGGCCTCATTCGACAAAAAGGGGTGCCGAGATTGGGGTGCCCGGGGAAATTGCCATTGGATATAGGCTTTTATTATACAGAAGGGAGATAACTCTGCATACAGGTTATGGAAAATCAGGCAATCTGATTGGTTAGTTATAATCTAGATAAATGAAACAACAAGAGTTCACGAAATATGGTCAGAACTAACAAGAATAGACCAGAAAAGCTAAATATAGTAATAAGTAAAGCTGGTCCAGTGGATAGGCTCTTCTACGCTACTGGAGTATACTCCAGAACAAAACAACATGCCTAGATAGACGAAAATTATTGCATATATAGATATAAGCAGAGAATTCTGAAAGAATTCGAAATAGTAAAACTTGTAGGGTTGTTTTTGGTAATTCATCGAATCGGGAAAACACTCTTCTACAAAGGAACATACCCTCCGAACATACCCCTGTCCTATAAGAAGGGCTTAGGTAACATAGCAACCACGTGCTACCATAGAAACCAAGATGGCGGCCTCCAGTATACAAAATGGTCGACGGAAACACGTATCACCCTAACAACACGCGCTGCGCATGCGCACTCACACCACGTATCACTATGGGATGACGTCACAACATGACCGCTCAAGCGGGTTATCATGACAACACAACATGGCGTCACTAGGTCATGTGACATGACGTCACTTCCGAGGTCCGGCACCGAGGTCCGGCAACCTAGGGGTGAAAACCATATTACATACTACTGGTGTACTTCTTTGATGGCAGAATAAAATAGAGATATTCTGTCACGTGACAATATTCAGGGAGGATAGAATTCATCTTTAATTATTTTCATTTTCATAGTTTTCAAATGTTAGTATACATCAGTCACAAAGTTGTAAGTATATTTTCACGTTGACACCGGTACATGCTGGTGTCATCAAAGACGCTTCTTATTAATGTTGGATGGGTGTGGGCGTGGGTGAGGGATGCGAAAATCTTATCCGAGAGGCAAAATATCTGTACCAGACCCGGGACAAGATATCTGTACCAGACCCGGTCCTTCTTCCACACCAAAAACATATCTTGGATAATGTTTGTCTCCCCCCACTCCCGTCCGGCGCGTAGACAGGATATCAAAGTTAGGGGGCAAGAGTAATATCTCTACCGCGCAGCGGCGAGATGGAGGCGAGCGCGAGATGGAGGCGAGCGCGAGAGGAGTGTATCACGCGAGAGGGGTGTACTCCCCTCTCGTTGAGGGAGGGGGGCCTCCTCCGGGAATTTTTTTGAAATTCCAGACATAAAAAAACCGCAATTTCCTTGACTCTTGAGTCCAAATGTGTTGGATTTCTCTTTCCATTTTCACTTTTTCAAGTAGAAATATCTAGATATTAAGATTTCTTGTCTGATGTTCCCAATATGGGTTAACATGGGGACATGACTGAATGTTTTTTTTTTGGGGGGGGGGGGGGGCATGTACTCCCTCAGACCCCTCCCTATGGCTACGGCACTGCTCCCACCTCAATTTTATGCCAGCGTAACATCAGTTGTGTTCGAATACAGGTCACGTACCACCTAGTGTTGCGGATCGGACCTAAAAAAAAAACGGTCCGGTCCAAAGGTAATGTGTCAAATTATCGGTACTTCGGAACAGAACGCTCAATTTTGGACTTTACTTCCCAACTAACCTGTGAACTAACTAGGAGATTAGTTCTGGGAATACACTTTCCTCACCGTCCAAAATCCACGTCGTTCCATATGGGAGGCGCCTGCCCATTACGAAGGTGTAAGTGATATAATATATTGTCTCATGAGTGCAACAAGGCGCCATTGCAAATGGCACCTTGTTGCACTCAATGTCAGAAGCAAACTCGCACTTATAAAGTCACAATACCGTACAGAATTCTCCATGTTGCTGAAAGTTCATCAAACATATCTGATATCCACTTAAAACCTTAAGTCACCCTCTTCCCGATAGAATACATACTCGGAAGGCGTCAAAATGTCCTGTAATGGTTAAAAACGAAAACACTGTATAGTGGGCCGCCTTGGACCGGCTCAGTGGAAAATATCGGACCGCATATTCGGGTACAGGACCGTTTTTGGACAGTTATTTTTTGGACCAGGCCACCAACGGCGGTCCGCTACTTTCCGCATCACTAGTACCACCCGATATACAAAATCTAATTACATTTACTACAAGGGTGGCTAAGCATTTATTTTTTCTAACAATTTTTACTGGAAAAGTGAGCGGCACTTTGCATGGATATTGCATGAAGGCGTTAAAGCGATGAGAAACATGCTGAGAGGAACCATGACATTGCACTTGACGTTGACAACTAGAGCTATTGCGGAAGACAATTATACTCCCACTGCAGTGCTGGGCTGATGAAGCGAAACTAAGATAAAGACCGTAACTCTGGTGAAAAATACGCGGAAAACCTTTTATAATACATGCCGGAGCGGCTTGTCACGCGGATCCCGCATACTCTGTTTCATTGAAATCCATCCATTCACTGCTGAGATATTGCTGCGGACGGGCGGACGGACGCATGTAATCAAGTATACTCCCTTATTCTCTTCGAGGGTTGGGGTATAAAAAAGCCGAGATGCACCCTGTTAGTGCTTATGAAGATGACAACAACAAAAAAAAACGTGGAAATTCTGCACAGTCATTTGACATTATTTGCTTTCCATATTTATGTTCCTTCAAATGTCTATCATGCGATGATAAAATAGTCCGTGCGCTCATTAAGTATGCTAATAAGCCGGTCAGATGGGTCATGTGAGAATATCTATCTCACATGGCTTTCTCACATGAGACACGCATATCTTGTCTATGAAGTGGGGTGGGGAAACATCTGTCCCACCCAGGTATCTCGCCCGTAGCGTAGTGTGTCGACAGATAGGAGGTGGGAGAAAATGTGTTTTCCTTGCATTGTTTTCTAAAAATATTGCTTGACACGTAACTTCAATAGCCAGTAAAAAGAATTGATCATTAAGACTGTACACCATTCCTGCTGTGTCGATGGCATTGTAATATATGCAAGTTATTACCACGATTTACTTATTTATTTTATCGCCACGTAGACTTAGCCCTGCCCAGGGACGTAGCTAGAGGGTCTTCGATGGGGAGGGGGGGGGGGGGTGATCAGTTAAATTTCTAACCGGGATTGGGGTCTATAGGCATGTCCCGAGGGCCGCATGCCTGTGTTTAGTTCGGGAGAGTTCTGATGGTGGTGGTCTAGAGGGCCGCCCCGGAGAATCGTTTTAATTTTTAAACATCCTGAGATGAATTCTGGGGCCTCCCTCTGACTTAAATCTAATCATTTTTTCCACAAGAAAAATGCATTTCCCCAGGTAGGTCCTGAGTTTTCCCTAACACTGACCAGGGTACATAACGTCTATAGGCTGACAGCTAAGCAGCCAATACATTCCCCTTCCAACTGACTGGCAGTCAGTCACTGTGAGGGAAACGGAACGGTGAATTCGAAAAACCGGACCGAACACAGTTTCGAGTCGGAATTTCGGAAAATTTTGTCAGCTGATTGGAAACGTCGGAGAATTTGATCGAAAACTGTGTTCACTGGTTGGAAATTCAAATCTACTGGTCTGAAAAGTTGAAAACATAAAGGAAATTGATTTCTTTGAATTTCCAACTATTGGAATTTATACCTTCGAATTTCCAACTACGGGTGAACACACCGCACCGCACCCCCACCCCACCACTCTGTCGCTTCGTGCCTGGCCATGCTACATGAAATACAATATGCAGTGACTATTCTGATCGTATTTATTTTGGAAACAGTGGTTTTCATCTGTGCGAGAGAGGTAACTCTTTACCCATCACGAGTTAAAGATCACAATTTGACAAACTTATTTTTCACCCTTTTTGTTTGAAAATATACTCTTCACAAAAAGAAAGTGTGCATATAAAAAATAACACTAAAAAAAGATATATATCATTTTCATTCATGGAAATTTTATTCAATCACAGATGAATCAATTTGTGATCAACACGAGAAATTTCATTACGCTATGACGAATACTCTTGATGCCATGGAGAGTCAAAGACATTAAGGGTCAAACACAAAAGTCACACACTCAATATCTGGTATGACCTCCGTCTGCATCGACTACTGCTGTGCATCTACGCCTCATGGAAGCGAACAAGTTAGCATGGAAGTGTTGTGGAATGTTGTTCCATATTCTGATAAGCTGTCTTTGGAGTTCCACAAGCGTTGACGGTGCATGGGGAAGCCGGCGTAGCTGACGTTTCATTTCGTCCCATACGTGCTCAATGGGTGAGATATCGGGCGAATTTGCGGGCCAGGGAAGAACATCCACTTGTTGTTGCTGCAGATACTGTTGAACAACACGAGCTGCGTGGAGTCGGGCGTTTTCCTGCTGTAGAATGACGCCGGGGCCGTGACGTTGCAGAAATGGGACAACAACAGGTGTAAGCACTTCATCACGATATCTGGCTACATTGATGAGATTGCCATCAATAATGACCAGCTCAGTTCTGTTACGGGCATTGATGCCACCCCACACCATGAGAGACCCTCCCCCCATAACGGTTTCGCTCCACGACACATGGATATGCGTAGCGTTCGTTTCGACGTCTGTACACGCTCTGGCGGCCATCTGATGATGAAAGATGGAAACGACATTCATCTGTGAATAAAACACGCCGCCACCAGTGTAAGGGATGCCTGAGATGTTGTCTACACCACTGCAGTCGAGCACGACGATGACGTAACGTCAAAATCGGACGAATTGCAGGTCTTCGAGGACGTAAGCCGTATTCTCTCAGCCAGTTGATTACTGTTTGAGGATGTATCCGTCTCAGGTTAGGGACGTTCCTGGCTGTCGTCGTTGCCGTCTGTTGCCGGTTCCGGAGATGGACGACACGGATATACCGATCTTGTGCAGGGGTGGTAACTCGGGGTCTCCCGGAGCGGGGTCGGTCTCGAACGTCATCATGTTGTGCATGTCGATGGACTAGCCTGTCTACAGTGTTACGGGGCAGTTCAAATGCTGGGCAACCTCTCTGTGCGTTCTGCCAGCTCTAATCATATCCAGGGCAAGGAGACGTTGATTCATTGTCAATCTTGGCATGCTAATGTGGAGTCGTTTTAACAGCAGCGCAAGTTTGAATGTGAACGATAGGAAGGCCTTACGTTAGTGTTTAAATACCCAAGGATTCACACTGCTGCATGAATTTTCAGACTCTCCGCGTGCAAAACATGCCTTCTCACAAACGTGCAGCACGTCATTTAACGTTAATGCAATTTTAACGGGGAAAGCTGTTTTTGTGTTCAATATAACTTATTCATGAACAGGTTAACACTCTTTACACCTACGAAATTATTTTGTTGGAGTTTGATCAATTTCTGCAATGCACACTTTCTTTTTTGGGCGAGTATATAATTTATGGTACCTCATTGAAACGAGCTCAACGAGGGTCCTAAGTTATGTTTCTAGGGAAAAATTGGAAAAAATTGTGAATGGGGAGTTTTTATGATAGTGCTCTCCAGATATAGCCGTTTCCTTGGGTGAAGAGTTAATGATACCCCAGTATCGGGATGCTCGCGCGACAAATTCTAATGGACAAGCGTGTATCAATCATTGTAAGCGGTTTTAGCCTGGTAAAATCTGACCAACCAGCACTGTTTTGGGACACTTCGGGAGTTCATTGACATCGGGATGTGAACGATTATTCTAACCTGATATGCGTTATACTTGTGTTTTCGTCGCATGGGAATTTCTGTACAACACCGAAAGTGAAGAAAAACAAATTATTGGAAACAAAATACTTTACATCCATTAATGGCACTCAGAAAAAAACAAACGGATTATAGAAGATCGAACAGCTAAAATATAGCTTGAATGACATTCCCCCAAATAGTTCGTGACAAGTATTCAAATTATTTTTCAATTTTTCACATTGTTGTTGAGATGACTCAGCATTCTCATTTGTAAGGGAGCCACAAAGGGCCCTCAGGACGTGTCACTACTCCCACGCTGCCAATCCGTACACATCAACACGCCTACACATCTTTTTCAAGTATCTCTCGAAGCGAAATAAGGGGTGGCGTGTCACACCCAGCAATCATTTTTGATATCGGGAATTTTCTTCATATATATTAATTCATTCTTGTTTGTGATCATGTATAACGTATGGGCCATAACCGTCAAATTGACTTTATTTAGTACGGATTTTCCCCAGAATATTTTGTAGTAGAGCAGCACCTAGTGCTATAGGACCGAGGGAGGCCCCGGGGTAAGTTCGATTGAACTAGAGCAGTTTTTTCTGGTTCGGATTTCCCCCAGAATCCATACTTGCTTCGTAGAATTACCACAAACAACCCCATAATTGTTTATTGGACTCGGATTCCTGCAGTATCCTTTTTGAACCACCATACCATGACTTTTTCTCCATTAAAAGGCTCGTTCCTTTGTATAAGAGTCATTACCCAGAATCCTCTGCTTCTACGTTTTGTGTTTATAAGAGTAGTTTCTAACCATTATTCAAATTACAAGTATGTGTAGGGCCCATATGTGTACATGAAGGCAATGAAACTAACTTCAAGTCCCACCATATACCCATGTGAGGATCTATCCGTATGTTAGCTAAGAGAATCCCTTTTTTTGTCGTATGAGGCCGTGAGGACCATGATAAAATCCCCCAATGAGTGCCTCCACATAAGACTCTTGTCCTTATTTCGGTATTTGAGGATACATATGACATGGTAATACATCATTTGAGGATACCCTTTGAGGATACCATTTGAGGATACCTATGATCTGGTATTGTATTATTTGAGAGGTCCTGTCCGGGGTCCTACTGATGAGGCCCGTCTCATCCCTGATCTACTACTCGCGCTTATACCAGCAAAACACTGCTCAAAAGCGCTCACAAAATAAACTGACATTCAAAAGAAAGAATTCAGCAGTCAAAGGCTATCCGAAAGAGATGGGTCTTTAAACTTTTTTTTGAAATGTTCAGTATTGGGAGATTTCCTTAAATTCTGAAGGAGTGCATTCCATGGTGAGGGAGCAGCAAAAGTGAATGATCTTTTTCCCGTAGTGGATCTTATTCGGGGCACGACAAGAAGATTAACTGAAGATTATCTAAGATTCCGTACCTGTTTGTGTAAAGTGACAATCTATTTTAAGTCGGTAGGGGCATTATCTACGTGGATGATGTTGTACGTCATCGCTAATACTTTATATCTGATGCGAGACTCAACTGATAGCCAATGCAAGGATTTGAGGATTGTGTAATATGGTAAATGTTTTGGTGCCAGTAATCATCTTGGCTGCTGTATTTTGAATGCGCTGAAGCAGGTTAATAGATTTCAGCTGAAGTCCAAAATAAAGAGAGTTGCAATAGTCCAGTCGAGACAGGACCATAGACTGCATAACAGTTTTTAGTGTGTCTTGATCAAGTAGTTTTCTAATTTTGTGGAGGTTTCTTATCTAGAAGAAGCAGCTTTTGCTCACTTTAGTGATTTGGTTACTCCTATCGATACTATTATTAAAAGTAAAACCAAGGTTCAGAGCGTTTTCGCTTGGGTTAACATTGACATCGTCTATTTTCAGAAAGTTGATCGGAGATTTGTCTAATTGATGTTTGGCACCCAATTGTGATAATTCTGTCTTGTCATCATTTAATTTGAGAAAAGTTCTCCCCATCCATTATCGAATATCCCCGATGCAAGCCTCCAGTGTTGTTAATAAGTCTTTTATTTTAGAGAGGTCGGCGACCAAATACAACTGGGTATCATCAGCATACAGATGAAAATTTACAGAGTTCTTCCTTATGATATCACCGAGTTTAGTTTAAACATTATTTTATTTCAATACTGCATATAAATATACAGGGTATAGAACAGCATGCTGAGATACAGTATTAGAAAGTGGATTCAGCAGCAAGCCGAAACTTATGTAAGCTGTCTCCTGCAATCAACAAATACATCAGACTTTCATGGCATGGAAGAGACTATGATTGAAACAAAATAATATGAAAGAGGAAAGAAGGGGAAAGGTGGAGGGGTGGGGGTGTCTGGGGCAAAGGCAGCTGCTTCCTTTAATAAAGGGAGAGCACAAAAGGGGCGAGCACTGCAGGTGTGTTCAGTAAAATCTCTTGGAAGCAGTAATATAACTCTGTACTTTTTCAAAAATTAGGCTGTTTGCTTCCGCTGTGTATTCAGCATTTCCATTCAAGAGAATATCCGTTGAAATTGTGAATGGCAGTGTTGCTAGTGTGCGCTGTCTGCTCTCTACATAGAACGGACAATGCAACAAATAGTGAGCACTCGTTTCACGGGCTCCACATGAACAGTATGGGGAGTTTGATAAATGGTTTCTAAACAGATGATCGTTAAGATTGCTACAACACAAGCGAAGTCTACAATGGTGGGTCTGTGCCTTACGGTCTTTACTTCGTTTGAAGCAATTTGGAACGAACAGTTTATTTCTATTTAGGAACGAGTTGAAATTTTGCAATGAACTATTTTCTCTGATGTGTGATGGCAACGCATTCCATAATCGTGTTGTTGATGGCAAAAAGGATTCGTAATGATGCTGGGTTCGACAAATTGGGGCTGCGAGGTCGGCGTTATGGCGTAGGCCGTAATCGTGGGACGCCGAAGATCGTGGCGGAATCAGCATGGATACATAAGCAGGGACCATCCTATGATACATTTTGAAATATTGTTTTAATTTGTGCTTCTCTCTTCTTGCTTTTAGAGTTTCCCATCCCGTTTTCAAATAAATAAGTTCCCTACTGGCGCTACGGGTTGCACCTGTTACGATCCTGGCAGCTTCCAACTGGATACGTTCCAGTTCGTCGGATTCGCCCTCAGCACAATTATCCCAAACTGTATCTGAATACTCAAGAACCGGCCTAATAAAAGTCAGATATATTGTTTCTAATGTTTTGCGATCAAATTTGTATTTATACTTTCTTAGAAGACCAATTCGCTTCCATGCTTTGGAGGCTATTGCTTCAATGTGTTCTTTCTAGGAACCCTGACTGTTTAAACGTATACCAAGATGTGCATGACTACTTACTTCGGAAATGCTCTCGTTACGCATTTTCAGAGGGGGGTGACAATTTCTATCACTTTTTCGTGAAACTAATAGGGACTCAGTCTTTAATGGGTTGAAGTCAACAAGCCATTTATTGGACCAATCTTCGAGTTGTTTCAAGTCTTGGTTTAAAATATTAGCAGCCAAGTCTGGGTTCTCTATTATTAAGTAGATCGTTGTATCGTCGGCGAACAAGCGGATGTTACTTGAAATTTTTTCAACTATATCATTGATGTATATGATGAACAGCAGGGGACCAAGAATCGATCCTTGGGGCACACCAGCTGAAACTGATTTCCATGAGGAGGCTTCGGAATCAATGACAACCCGCTGTTGGCGATTGCTCAGGTACGACTCAAACCACCGAAGCAGATTACCTGTCACTCCGATTTGTTCCAACTTAAACAGAAGACCTTTATGCCAAACTTTGTCAAAGGCCTTGCTCACATCACAGAAGACAAGGCGGATTTCTTTACCTTCGTCAAGGGCACTACTGACAGTTTTGTAAATTTCGGTAAGTTGTAATGTAGTCGAATCTTTGGGGGTAAAACCGGATTGGAATGGAGTAATCAAGGTGTTTGACTGCAGAAAAGCCAGAACTTGTTTGAATATACATCTTTCGAACACCTTGCCAACACAGCTGAGCAACGATATAGGTCTATAGTTAGTGACTAGATTCGGATTCTCCTTTTTAAAAATTGGGGATACATTGGCTCTTTTCCACTCAGTTGGAAAGTAACAATGGGAAAGGAAAAAATTGAACATTTCAGTAAGTGGTTTAGCGAGACCTAGTCTACATTCCTTGAGAATTTTCGGACTTATATTATCTGGACCACTTGCTTTAGAGCTTTTAAGAGTTTCTAGGACGTCCATAACTTCACTGGTCATTATACTAATGTTGTCGAGGGTCGGCCGGTTAGTGTTATGGACGCTCGTGGGAAGAGAGGCGTTAGAGTCATCCACCTGGGAGATGGTACAAAAATAATCATTAAATGCTTCCGCCTTTTCGGTATTAGATATTAGATCACAGTTGTTATACTGAAGGACAGGGATGTCTTGTTTTGATTTACTCATCAGTTTACCGAGCGTTTTCCACCAGTTAGCCGAGGAGGTTACTTCGTTGTTCAGGATGTTTTCAAGTTTCGTGAAATATTTTTCCTTTGACTTTTTAATTGCAGAGGTAGTTTGATTTCTCTTTTGGCGATATTTGAACCACGCTTGCGTCGTATTGACTTGCTTTGCATGTTTGTGAACACGTTTACGTTGGCGGATTAGTTTTCTTATGTCGTTGTGAAACCATGCTGGCTCATTTTGCCTACATGTAACTAATTTGTTCGGGATATATTTTGAAACAACAGATTCGAGATAGTTCTGGAATTCACAAGTTACGGCGTCCTCGGAAGAGAAAGAGAGGATATTCTCCCAGTTCGTTTCCTGTAGTGTCTTGTTTAGACCAAAGTAGTCGCCTTGGTTAAACAACCACATGTGTCTTTTGTGTGCTTGGGTGCGTTTGACGGAAAACTTTAACACTGCCTTTATGGGACAATGATAGCGTATACGCTCGTCACAGAGAGGACCATCGACGCCACTATCCGATACAAATGAAGCATTGTTAGTTATAATTAAATCAAGAAGAGAGGACGATGTTTCAGTAAAGTGTGTTGGTTGATGCAAGAGTTGAGCTAAATTATATTGTTGGAGAATACATTTCATAGGACCGTTAAAATTTGACAGTTGATCGTCATTAAAGTCACCGGTTATGACAACATTCTGAGAGTTTGTATCCAATGCTCGTTCGATGGAGGTAGCAATCAAATTCCATGATTCCGCTTCAGAATTTGGAGGACGATAAAAGGATCCCAAGAGAAAATGGCCAGATTTATTTGAGATCTGAAGCCATATACACTCAATATGCCAGGAACTTCGAGATCATTTCGAACCTTGAATAGGATGTCATTCTTTATATAAATGATTATTCCACCACCTCTGGAGTTTCTGTCTCTTCTAACTGGTTGTTGGAACCCCTGGAGCACGATATCGTTATTATCATCGTGGATACTCAACCATGATTCTGTGAAAACACAGATATCGTATTCCAAGGCTTCACAACGCAGTGTATCAATTTTTGGAAGAAGACTTTGAACGTTTAGGTGTAGAAGGGACAAACCATTAGGCTTCCGGTCGGAGTTGGATAAGACGAGTGACTGTTCTGATAATCTGGATGATGAATCGGTAAATGGACCTGGGTTAACCTCCACATCACCTGATCGAATAATAAGTAAAAACATGCCACAGTACGTGCATGCAAACAGGATCATAAGTGACAGATCAGCACAGGATTGTTGGTAATTTGGACGCGCACCTGAGGGTTTGAAATAAGTCTGGAATATCCTTGAGGTGTTATCGATCCGGGCACTTTTTGGGATGTTGTTGAGAAAGATAATTATTCCCAAAATAAATGGTACAAAACTATAGAAGCCGTAGCATATGGTAAACGCTCACCGAGTGGTAAGGTATAGATTGTCAACAGTTGGGGAACACCATATTTTAGCTCAATGGACTCGGAGAAGGTATCGCAAATTTTCACAGATTGCATGCGATCGCTTAAAAAAGACCTTATCCAAATGAAAGCAGAACCGCGTATGTTGTGTCGTTTTTCAAAACTTGACAAAAGAAACTGGTAGTCGATCGTATCAAATGCTGCAGACAGGTCAAGCAGCACAAATGATGTTAACTTGAGATCATCCATCGAATTCAGAATGTCACTGCTAACACGAATTAGAGCTGTTTCAGTACTATGCCTGGGTCTATATGCTGATTGGAATTAGCCGAAATATGCTGAATGATTCTGGAGGAGACAAACTTTTCGAGGCAATTGGACAAAAAAGGAAGATTAGAGACAAGTCTATAGTTTTGTAGTGTGTTAACACCCAGACGAGGTTTCTTTAGGAGTGGAATAACATGGGCGTGCTTAAACGCAGTTGATACAATGCCGAGAGCTAGAGATAAGCTGAAAATATTAGTAATGATGGGAAGGAGCTGGTCTAAAACAGTGCTGTTTTTCAATAACCATGTTGGTAGTGGGTCGAGAGAACATGATGTTGGTGGGGGCTTTTAAAATAATTGGCTTATATTTTGGGTGATTTCAGAATCTGGTGATTATGCCTGGATATTTCAGTTTACTTCGGATTTTCGAAATTTTAACTTAAAAAAATAGATAGATGAGAGTGCTCGGGAAGCTCCCCATTACTGCTTACATTAAGAAGATTACTAACGATTTTGAAGATCTGATTAGAATTATTTCCACATGAGGCAATGCTATTCTTTACCCAGTCTATTTGAGCTGAGTTAATAGACGAATTTAACTTGTTTCGATGTGTTTTGTACATATCCTTATGGACATGAAGGCCAGACTTTACAGAGCGACGCTCTGCTTTCCTGCACATTTGTTTTATTTTCCTTATCTCATCGTCGTACCATCCAATGTTTTGGCGAACGATAACAGTTTTTGTTTGGATTGGAGCATGAATGTCCAATACCTTGGTCAGGGTCTCAAAAAGTATATCCACTTTTGAGCAAATGTCTGCTTCGTTTTCGTTGAGTATGTTAGTTCGTTTATTGAGAGATCCTTTAGGAAGTTTTCAATGCCAATATTGTGGGTTGTTCTAGCTTTGATAGTTTTCGGGACCGCCCTCGGCTTAGCAGTGCAGACATTGTATAAAATTAACCCTTTACCCAATGAATCGCCCGCATCCACCAGCGTAATATGCAAATTCTGTAGTTGAAAAAATATTATTTTTCAAAAAATGTCAACAAAACCATATCATGTGACCCCTCGTTGGAACGAGCTCGTCGAGCTCGTTCCAACGAGGGGTCACATGATATGGTTTTGTTGAAATTTTTTGAAAAAAATTTAAAAAAAAGGATATTTAAAATAATAAATTTTGATATCGTCTGCGTTGGGTAAAGGGTTAAGGAGTGATCAGAGATGTGCTTGTCAACTATGCTGCTAATAGATATTATGTTATCATTTTCTCTGGATATAGTCAGGTCAAGGGTGTGCTCAGATCGATGAGTTGGGTCACGGATGAGCTGATTTAAATTAACAGAGGAAATGTGTTTCAGGGATAGGTTAGCATTTTTATCATTGCGATCATCAGCGTAAATATTAAAATCACAGATGACCTGGAAGTAAAACCAATGTGCATAAAAATGTGTTGAACTCAGACATAAAACCATCAAATGAGAATTTGTTACAAGATGGAGGCGGCCGATATACACAGATGAGTTGTATCAGCTGGCCATTAATATAAAGTGTAACACAAAGTGCTCTAAAGGATACAAATGGTCCAAAGTCCAACTTCTTTAGCCTCCCACTGACTGTTTATAGACTACAGCAAGACCACCTCATCTTTTTCCAACTCTTATCTCTTGCTGGGTACTGAAATTCGCAGGAACTAAGCTGGATGAGTCTACGTAATTAATGTACTGGAAGAACGGTTTCCATGTGAATGATCATCGTGGTTCTGATGCCTCGCAGAAAAGAATTCACCAACTCCACTTAACTGGCAACCTAGCACGCCCGCACCTGAAAAGTAAAACCAATCTGAAATTCACTGGGGGTAAATTTAATTATGCTACCCTGCTGTGCGGGGTAGCATCACTAAATTTCCCCTCTGGGGACCTATTTTGCAGATGACAGTCTGCTTATTTCCAGGCTTGGACATGACGCAACATGTCGTTTGAATAACGCGTACCGTTACTCCAAATTGGTAATGCTGGTCTCTAAATAACCCTTTGGATACTACAGACTTTCTCTAGCCTGGAAATAAGCAGAGTGTCGTCTGGAGAATGAGATCCCCGAAGGGTGAATTTGGTGATGCTACTATGCACAGCAGGGTAGCATTACTAAATTTACCCCCTGTGAACCTCAATCTGAATAAAGGTCTCAGGCCTTTACAGAAAGAGGTACCACGAGGAGCCACTGTGGGAATTCTAGCCCACTGTATGGGATAGCATCATCAAATTCATCCTCTGTGAACCTCATTCTACATATGACAGATTGCTTATTCCCGGACTTGGACCTTCATTTGTGCGACCGACCCTGTGTGTGACACAAGACAAAGTAGCAAATCTAGTCTCGTGAGAAAGTGCGCGATTACAAGTAGGAGTGAATCAATATCTAAGACTCCAATCCATATGAAAATGTTCAGATCAGAAACATTATTGAGGGTGTCAACCCCAATCCGCCCCTCCCATTAGCCAAGCCCCTGAACCTGCCACATCTTTACAATGCTATTGCCGATGGTCATGGTTAATATTGGTGATTGTAGATGCCTTGTTTGAATAGTTCTCCAAATAGCATAATCCTGTGTACAAGCGAACAGTGGGAACTTCATGTCATGATCGTGCAAAACATGGGTTACACTCCCAATATCCGAAACAGGGGTGTAGCTAGGATTTCCTATTGAGGGGGGTCCATAATTTTTTATTTTTTATTTTTTTTGGGGGGGGGACGCCAGCTCGATACAAGCCGCCTGCATATCCGAAGGCCTGAGGAGGGGTGGGTATGGGAGGGGTATCCCCCTCCCATTGGTGGGAGTTCGAGGGGCCTACCCTGAGAAAACTTTGAAAATTCAATGCCCTGAGAGAAAATCTGGTACCCTTTGGTGCTTTAATTTGAAATTTTTCTTGAGGCCAGGTTGGCCCATTATTCACACACAAATCACGAAATTCACGGAAATGAATACCGATCTCAGTATCACAGGTTGGTAGGCAGGCAACGGGACATGCAGGCTGTTAAGTGTACCACATTGCAGAACAGCGATTGCGAAACACAAGCGGAAAGTGACAGTCATAATCACCGTAATATCAGGTGACTTTGGGCTAATTATTTGGTCGGGTAAATTTCCTTATTTATTCCATTTTGAGGGGGAGGAGCACTGTAATGTTTAGGGGGCAATGCCCCCAGCACCCCCCCCCCCCCCCCCTTGGCTACGCCACTGATCCGAAAGTAGATAAAAGCCTGAACTACACCCATGTTTCCCGACCCCCACACCCAATCCCGGCCGTAATTTCACTAATTAGAAACCTTAAGCCTCAAACACTACCAACAGTTTGAAAGTTCATGCCCTGTGGTAGTAGATTCCATCGAATTTTAATCTATAACTTAGACCGTTGAAATAGACTTGTGATGTTTTAATTATATTTCGTCGGATTTTCTAGATGATTTCAATATTTTGTCCCGTGAGTGCGGCAAGACGCCATCTGCAATGCTAAAGCATTGCAGATGGCGCCTTGTTGCAGTCATAAGACGAGTGAACACGGTGGCTCAGTAGCCAGAGCATTGGACTGCGTTATGAAAGACACCTAATTCCGATTGCTCACGTGGAGGATGGTGTATACTAAGGCGTACTGCATGTCGATAATGCACTTGGCTTCAACGGTTGCTAACACTGCTGCTACAAAGATAATAGGTTGGAGAGTCTGACAGTTACTCGCCGCTGCTCGTTTGTTCTCTCAGAATACTCCGGTTTCCCTCGCCAGTAAAACTGTACCACACGATGTGACCTTGGCTGTTAAAAGTGCTAAATCCCAACAAACAAACTCAAAAGGAGACGATTGTCAACTCTAGAAATCAAAGGTCATGCATTTTGAATACAAGGGGAGAGGGTGTGCAAATAGTTTTATCAAAAGATTTGTATATTTGAATGTCGGGGGCGGGCGGATCTAGCCATGTCCCTGGGTTACCTTTCCCAAATGGTGGCACGAGATTCTTCCTAGTTTGGAACAAAATATTCTTTAGTTTATGTTCCCGTAGATGAAACCTCTGTTCTTAACTGTATATTCTTATACAATAAGTTTTTGCGTGCAAAAAGGCTTTTTTCCAATGGTTTGGTAATGGTGTCATTAGTGTTTGCCTTGGAGTAAATATAAATGAAGATGGGTTTGGTTAAATTCTTTTCTCGTCATCTCAATTTGTAACAGCAGATACAAGTCAAACATAGCTTGTTCGACAAGTGCCAAATTCTTCCATAAAAATAACGTGTCGTATTTATATGAACCACTTATATTCAATTATTGAAACATTTCTATGTATTTGCTTAAGTGCCTTCTCAATAACTGAGAAAAGGCGATAAAATGAGGAAAATAAGTCGGTCAATGGCGACTATCAATAATTATGTAAAACTGAGAAGAAAACTTCACATGATTTTATTTCTGAAAATGTCAGATTTTCTTCTTTTAGTTAACCTTTTACTCAACAAAACTAAAAAAAACCCGGACATCGCTATTAACCAAATCACCATTCAATTTTCATTATTTTTCATTTTTTTTATCTCAGAGACATAGGTTATGATCCCTCATTGGCACGAGCTGAACTAGCTCGTTCCAAAGAGGGATCATATGCTATGTTTTTGACGCAACAAAATGAAAAAAAATCAGTTGTTCAAGAATTTTGTTTGCAAGTGTCGTCTGCCTTTCGTGTTGGGTAAAATGTTAACAATTGATATATTCAAATACCATAAAAAAGCTCAATTTTTTGTTTGTCTGAATTTCTTCTGATGCCAAGCTGATGTAGAGCATGGCGGCTCCATTTTCCTCGGCAACGAGGGGCGTGTGGAGGCAAAGGGTGTAGTTTCGATTGTTCTTGGCCTAAGAATCTTGGGGAAGATTGCGACGGTGCAAGGCTGTTGAAAAATTTATCTTTCCATTGTTTTTGAAACCCTGTGTGACGAGATATATGCAGTGGAATCACTGACGAAATCATATTAAAATTCAAAACATTCTGTATGTCCTCAAACACCCTGCCCTTTTTTATCTTCCAGCGCCACTGATATACAGTACGTGGAGAGTGGATTGTAACTTAATCACCTGCGGAGTGAAATTATCACCCAAGCTATAACTTTCAAATTTTGTACATATCGACAAAAAAACCAATCAATGTGT
This sequence comes from Pictodentalium vernedei, assembly GCA_031216915.1. Classification (NCBI taxonomy): domain Eukaryota; kingdom Metazoa; phylum Mollusca; class Scaphopoda; order Dentaliida; family Dentaliidae; genus Pictodentalium; species Pictodentalium vernedei. Next base: position 121,329,981 of record CM062292.1, on the reverse strand, counting down.
CAGCCAATGGACCTCCGGGTTTAACCCTGAGGTCTATTGGCTGAAACTTTGCTTGTACTGGTTATGCTTCGCAACAAATTTGCAATTATTGCTAGGGTGGAATCTCCACTCTGTGGGTGGTTTAGTGATAATGCACTCTCCACGTACTGTACAGACATATTACTGGTCACAATATAGACAAGAAAAATAATTTTTTGGTACAATCAAAATGATGTCTCATCTTTTGCGTTTGTGCATAAGTCGTACGACAGAACACTACGAGGCTGGAGAGAATACGTGACAGGAATCATAGATCTGAGTTGGAGTTTTTCAGGCATGGCCAGCTTTTATCTTCAAATTACTGGAAAAATGGTCTGGTTATCTCTACAGAAGTTGTCGTTTTGGGGATTGAAAATTAGCATTACGGAGATGGAAAAGTTTTATAATTCCTAAGATTGAATAATATGTTCAAAAGTTACATTATGGAGGCGCATGGCAGCTGAACGTTCAATGGATTTTCTAAACAGTGATTGAGGAATGTTGCCAGTTTCCAATCTGAGTTTTGTTCCCCTGTTATGTATAAGGTTCATTCCCACTAGACCAATTCCCTTTAGACCAATTCCCACTAGGCCAATTCCCAAAAGACCAATTCCCCTTAGACCAACTGGTGTGTTCTACTTTAAAAAAATAATTCTGTATCAATAATTTGATATATTTATAAATATTTATAAACGTATTTAATGTTATTGATATTCAAGCCTGAAAATAAGCAGTCCGTAATTTGCAAAATGAGGTCCCCAGGGGTGACAGGGTAGCATCACCAAATTCACCCTCTGGGGACCTCATTCTTCAGATGATGGTCTGCTCATTTTCTGGCTTGTCGATATTTTATAGATGTTGGGCTGATTTTTTATTAATAAATGTTTTCGTAATTATCCTTAATAAACCCTTAATCAATAACAGTATGTAGTTGGTTTAAGGGGAATTGGTCTTTTGGGAATTGGCCTAAAGGGAATTGGGCTAAAGGGAACTGGTCTAGTGGGAAGACACCATTTATAAAATGTACTGTTGTCTCCAGTGCAATCATGTTAAAAATGTTTAACACGGTATTTCCAATGACTTTTGGCCATCTATGTGCGTTTGTTGGGTTGACAGGTCACAGATGACTGGGAAGCGCATCAATTCGGAAAATATGATCTTATGTCTACTGTCTGATAAAAATATCTATCAGACACAAGTCTTGACTTTTGACTTTTGTTCCTTTGATGTCCAAATTTGTATAAAATTTGATTACTCTTCTCACAACTTGGCCGACTATCTGTGAAGCAAATAACTGATGGGTTCTGGCAGTCGATAAGGGGAAATAACCGTCCACTTGAACCATTCAGCTAAAGTGCAAAGCTGGGTATGTGTGTCATGAGTTCCCCAGGCGCGAGTGAAATATATGAAAACGTCCCACAAAGGGTCGTTGATTCCTGTCTCCCATACTCTACATGAGTTATGTTTTGCATTAAAACCACAATGAAACTTGAATTAAATGAACGGCGCTTAAATTTCTTAAGAAAAATATCACCTTCAGTGGCCTGTTTACTGTGCTATCTTGCCTGAAGCTGTTTGTTTTGTGTCGAAGCATTTCAGTCACGACATAACGTTAAAGAGATGCGTATCACCCAATCAGATGCGATATTAGATTCCGTTCTTATATGTAAACCGGATTCCACACGTGGTTTTCCAAACACCAGACCGGGTCAGTTTTCGGATTTCCCGTTCGGTTCCGGATTTTGCGGCAAACCGGAAAACAGAACCGCAAGACCCACCACAAACTGATCCAAAGTTTTATTGTGTTTGTGTATAAACTCACCGAACTACCTTATAGTGAGCGAATTAGACTGGTGGCCCCTATGGACTCTCGTCAATTAGTCTATCCGACGAAGAGGCGAATACGTCATGTTTTCGCCACATTTTATCCATTATTGACTCGTCCAGGAGACGAGTCAATAAGGGAGAAATGTGACAATCAGAACACGATATCGATTAGATAAACTTTATCCATTTGTTGCCCTAGTTTTTGCGTATTTTTTATGCTTCAATAGACTTAGAAACTGACCCTCTAGAATACGTAAGAATGATCAAATTGAAGTTGGGCTGAATCCAATGGCGGTATTTACAGACTGTGCCTTTTGTGGTGAGTGGTGTAGAATAAACTATTGCGGTTTATTTTCCAAGTTAAGAAGCCCTAAGTGTTGTTTACTATATACTTAGGTGCCCAGCACATAGAAAAACCGAACCGAAACCGAAGTTTTTCCCGAAACTGAACCAAAACCGAGCCGAATCGGAATCGGGCAAAGTTGAATGAACACAACAATCTTGGTGTAATATGAATGAACGTATGTTCGGCCGAATACGTCAATAAGGCCGACAACATCCGTAAAACGCGATCCGATTATGTCCAATGGCAGACCTGCGGACAAACATACCAGCTGCGAATCCGGGGTGGGGGAGAGGGTGGGGGGGTTGGCTGGGCCCCTCTAAGATGTTTGCGCGCCCGAAACATTGGCCCAATACAACTTTCACACAACACGTAGTTTAAATCTGATTATCGACCCCAGTACATGTACCTGTTTATTCTATATATAAAAGATCCAACAGAAATTGGCGATGAAAGCCCTTCACATCATGTGCGTGACAGAGCGTTGTGCGCGATGCGGTGAAGTTATAATTAGCGATATTTCTTCTCAACTTGGAATTGCGACGCTCCAATCTGAAATGTTCACGTCGACGGTGACGTCACATAATTATGTCTCGTTTGCGACAGGCAGGATGTAGATTTGGAAAAGCTATTTTCCAATGAGTCACAATTGATGGACACACTGCAGCGAGGTTGGGGAGCTATTCGTGGTAGCCATATAAACATAGGTTATTACCACCATGTGGGCTTCCAAGATGGTGTATTGAAGTGAGACCTCGTTTCTGGGCATATATCGACGAGTCCACTAGAACGAGTCGATATATGACCTAGATGCGAGGTCAAGACTTCAATATACTATCTCGAAAGCGCACATGGTGGTAATAACCAATTTATCTCACAACATTTTCCCTTTCCTGACCTGGTCGAATTATGGAGGGATTAGGTACAGTTTTAGCGGCGTCTGTGTTGACGATCATTCAGCGTTTATGATTTGATATTTTATGAATGAAGATCATGACGTCATGGTATTGGTTTCTTGCGTTGTGTACGACGTAATCCCCATTTCTTTGTTCTAATTGTACTATTCACGAACCACTGAAGTGTATAGCAGTATTTCAGCTATTTGTTTCTTTGTTTTGATGCTTACGTATCTTAGGACGATACAAACATATAAGCATTGCAAAAAATTATCTAGTTTAAGTTATTTCGTTGAGCTGGTGATTTATTTATCATTTAATTATCATTTAATTACTGTTATCAAAAATGGTGGCCTGGACATATGTAATAACTAGATACCAATTGAGTGCAGATAAAAAAACGTTGTCTTTTTTCATCGAATGTTCGCACGTGTAGTCGCTACCCTTAATATATACTTGTATTTTGACCAGGGAACATAAGTTGTTGTAAGATAATAGAAAATATTATCAATGAGAAAATGGCTCAGTTTCCACATCGCCCCATGTGCATGAAATTGTGCGTTTGTTTTACAGAACATCTCATATTAGAGGCATCACGCTTTATCTAAAATTCAAACTGATAAAAATATTAATTATCACGTTATCCCATGAGATACAACCACTGATGTCTATACAACTGAATTGCTGGAATGTCTGTTGGTCACAAACAGAAACTGCACCCCACCACCATCTTGTCGGAGGTGTGGGAGGCTGTTACTATAAATAGACAATACTCAACGAATTCTTTTTCTCGATAGATTTTAATTTTCAGATGGTTCGTAACTGCTGATTGCTGTTTAAGTGGTAAAGTGTTAAATTATTTTTGGCCCTGAAAATTTCTTTGTGCATCTTTGCCTTGTTACAATTTAATGGAGAGTGTCAATAGGCACTCTCCAATAAATTGTAACAAGGCAAATCCTAACAGTTAAAATAATATCACTTCAAAGGTAATATGAACCACATCCACTGAATATGATGACTTTAAATTACGGTACAGACACTTCAGAATAAAGCCCAAATATGGGCTTCTAGCACTCTACCAGATAAAAAATATACTTTAATGTCCGCGAACAAAGTATATGTTGATGATGTGTACAAATTAAATAGATACAACAAATGTTTGTTACTATTGACAAAAATCAAGTGCTGATATTGCAAAGTAGATATCATGTAATTAGTTGTCGTTTTCGGCTTTCGTTTGATGATTGATGATGTGGAAGCTGTTTCGCTGTGACTGCAGTTACGCTTTAACAGTTCTCACGTCATCAAACGCCGCCGATTGGAGAAGTTATCGCATTGTTTTGACTTGATGTTATCTTGAAGGGTGGGGGTGGGGTGAGGGTGGAGTGCTGATTGAGTTTTCGCTTATGTTCTGACGCTACAGTTTTAAGGGGATCAGTGTTTTCCACAATCACGTACGACATTCACATTCTAAGGCGTTCTTTGTGCCACTTCTCTTACTGTCATAAAATACGGAATTAATCTGCGCCACTTCTGTAACTGTCATAAAATACGGTATTAATTTTCGCCACTTCTGTTAGTGTCATAAATTGCGGATTTAATTTAAGCCCAAGGTAAATTCATATTAGCCTAAGACAGAAGGTTGAAAGCTGATGTGAAGTTACCGTGGGTTGATATATCGGTTGATATGAATGTAAACAAGTAATAACCTCTTTATTTATTAAACAAAAACAAATAATTACAAAAATTCTCAGGTCTGTTAATTTTCAGACTGTGTTATTGTTTCTCATTCTTTTCACAAAGTCCGAAGTTTCCTCTTCTTCTACTCCTAGTTCAGCTATTCGAACGCTCCACTGGAGAAGCCGTGACGTTCGAATAGCTCAACTACATCTTCTCCCACTTCCAACCAATCTCCGCTTACGACTCTAAATTTTAGTTTGCGACGAATCTTCTGTACAAATTTCCTCATTCGTCTCTTCATCCACATAATCATTACTTACTTCCATCAATGATTCCTCATCATACAAAACTCTGCTTCAAACCACTCCATCATGCCCGGTAACGCCTATTTTCCTGATAACGTTCGACAAATAAGCATATCGGTGTAAATATATTGATTACGCCTGGTAACATCTCAAGAGGCAAATCAAGCTTGGTCATATCGGCGAAGATCAGCGTCATACATGTATCTGCCCAGTTTGAAGCTATATCAGCCCAGTTTGAAACTGATCAACGCTGGGAAAGAAAATCATTTATTTATTTATTTATTTATTTATTTATTTATTTATTTATTTATTTATTTATTTATTTATTGGGTTTAACGACACTTTGGACAGCTAGGGCCACCTCGGATCTAACAGATAAGATTTCATAACACTCATACCGGGGGCGCGGTGGCTCAGTTGGTAGAGGTGCAGGCTGCAATCCGAGAGGTCCTCGGTTCGAATCCCACCTGCGGCAACCGCGTTGTGTCCTTGGGCAAGACACTTCACCCCCATTGCCCACGTGGGGGCACGGTGCCGCTGTGTACTAAGGCGTACTGCACGTCGATGGTGCACCTGTCTTCAACCAATGCTAACCCTGCTTGTGTGGAGTTAGTATGTTGGGGAGCTGACAGTTGTTCGCCGTTGCTCGGTGGTTCTCTCCGGGTACTCCGGTTTCCTCCACCCGTAAAACTGTCGTGGTCATGATTAGCCATTGTGCAGAAAAATGTGACCTTAAACACCAATACAATACATAACACTCATACCATGACGCCTCCTGCAACAAACATATCGACATTGTGCAAATGGTCAGTCAGTATATAAATTTTTGGCACAATGAAGTTGATTCACTCAACAACAGTGCCCCCCCCCCCCCCCCCACACACACACATACATACACACCGAAGAGAGTGGAAAATACAACCCTACACAAACTGTGAACGCAAAAACCTATTTTGCTTCGACCAGGGTTCAATACTATAAAACTTTTGCAATTGTATTTTCTAGAATTGTATTTTCTACCTATTAATATAACTGCCTAAAATGAATCATTAGCATTTTAAAAGATATGGCAATTTGCCAACTGCCAAATTGCCACATCTTTGAAAATGTTATGGTTTACTTCAACCCATTTAAAGTCACAACTAGAAAATACAATTCTAGAAAATACAATTGTAAAAGTTTTAGAGTATTTGATCCTGGTGCGACATATTTACATCAGTGGATCGAAATTTCATAATTCAACTTTTATCAAGAAATAATGTTGGACTTTTATGCTAGAGGTCCCGAGTTCGATCCCCGTCCGGGACGACCCGCGTTGTGTCCTTGGGCAAGGCACTTTATCCCGTTTGCCTACATGGGGCACGATGACGCCGTGTACTAAGGCGTACTGCACGTCGATGGTGCACATGTCTTCAGCCGCTGTAACCCTGCTTGAACAGAGTTAGAATGTTGAGGAGCTGACAGTTGCTCGTCGATGCTCGGTGGTTCTCTCCGGGTACTCCGGCTTCCTCCACCCGTGAAACTGTCACGGTCAATATTAGCCATTGTGCATAAGTATGTGACCTTAAACACCAATAAATAAATAAATAATAAATAAATCAAGAAATAGAACAAAAGTTCACTGTCAACCATTGTCCAAAAGAGGAACACAAGGTAGTATATTGAAAACATTAACGCCCATGTGTAGAGCTTTCGGCCACAAGCCTTTATCAATGCAGAATAATCAGAGGGTAAGATTACATCTTCACAGCACAGACACAATTCACAGAATAACAAGATACCGTTAATACAAAATGTGACGTCATAAGTCAACGCGTCACGTCCACACAACTCTTACGGCAATTGAATCCCACTCTATCCATGTTTGATAAGACTTGGGTGTTTGCGATATCATCACTGTGGAATATTTGTGCTGTGTTCGTATATTTTACTTTATCTTACAATCAACATGTATTTTGTCTGTATTAACGCCGCAACTGTCGTGTATCCGACCCCCTGATACAGATGTTTGTATCAGGGGGTCGGATACAAGCGCGTTCCTTTCGCGTGAGTTCCATTTTTTTTCTTTTTGTTCATCCGTACGAATAAATAGTTCGTTATATATTCGTCTACATTCTTGACTTATCCCCAATATATTGTAAGATAAAATGATTATTACCGTTATGTGGATGTACAAAAGATGTATCCGAGTCTCGCTCCGTGTTCTAAGGGTAGATCACGACTCGTCTTCGACTCGTCGTGATCTGCCCTTAGAATCCGAAGCTCGACTCGGATACATCTTTTGTACATCCACATAATGGTAATAATCTCTATGGACCAAAGACTAATTTAACGAAGAATTTGAGAATTTTAATGAAAAATAATAAAATGAGTATGTTCCAAATAAGACTAAAATCCTCGCCTCTGATTGGACGGGAGCGCGCGAAGTGTTTTACGGCTCCAGTAGCATATGTTATCGTTTGACGTCACCATGCGAAATATATGAAATGAGGTTGCCCTTTTCGCAATTATTTCATCAACGAAGTGATTTGAAAACGTGCAGCAGACGATGTTACCAGCGAAATTTTTAAATTACAGACCGGTTTACGATTTGAACTGAGATGGAGTGACTGCGACCTTTATCAGATTTATTGATTATTTTGCCCATTGTTGTCGTGGAGTACACGAGAGGTTTATTTACTTAACTTGTTATCGTTGATCTTGGGCCTTGGTGTTATTGGTAGGAGTCGTATTGGAACATATACATTATTGTGATGTTTGTCATTAAGTCAAGTGAATCTAATTAAAAATCGTATTGCTTTAATGCCATTCAAAACTTTGAGTGAATGTTTGTTTCAAAATCAGTTGTATGCATCTAGACCTGAAATTGTGAAATAATGATATGAACATACATTCTCAGTGGCTAATTGTGCTAGAAGAAGGTGGTTGGATGAATGTTAACGTTGGCCCATTAAGTGTGTAACCGATACAACGAAGCTTGATCGATTGGTTCCACACGACGATGTAAAGCATTTTTAATATCCTTAAAGTAAAATATTGCACGACAAACAAGAACATGACACCCTAGAACGGAACTTAATGCTCTTTTAATTGTATGTTATTCAAACAGCCCATCACAAAAGGCTTGTTTACAAGCGTTTTGTTGATTGTTATCTGATCTCAAAACAATTTTTCTCTTCACTTATTAATTACAGAGCTGAAAATGTGTCATGTCCACAAAGTATAGCTATTTAGATTCCAACAACTCTAAATGAAAGCGTACGTATGTGAAAGAAGAGGTCAAAATAGAACATTGCTCAGTCATCTTGACCTTATCAATGTCACACAGAATTTGGGTACATGTTCTGCTACACCACTGACAATTTTGTATCGTGACACAATGGCATATAAGCAGTCTAGCCAACAAAGTGAAACTATCTCAGATTTAAAAATAAACTTTTCGGAAGCAAGGTAACTTTTCTAGATATAAAATAAACTTTTAATAAAATAATCTAATCTCTGAAAACAAATAAATTACTGCCTTTAAATAGGAATCGCAATGAAATGCGCAAGTCATAAACAACATGCATGTCACGTGGACAATAGAACAATTGTGTAAAACTGTCCAGGCCTTTGAGAGTTGAAGGATACATATAAGAACCAAAATGAATTATTTGTTGTTTTATCAGAGTTTGAATGTAGGATGAGCATGTTAACTTCTATGAAATGTGTAGCATTTCATACAAAACTTAACATGCCCATCCCACATTCATACTCCGACAAAGCGCCAGATAATTCATTTTAATTCTTATGATTTAATTCAACGTGTTCTCTTGTATTATATTGTACTCTTGCGCGACCAAAGTCGGCGTTATTTATATGATTGCAGTCATATTAACTGTTATACACACGACAATTTCATTATTTTCAACATAGGCTAAATCACGCGGTTTCGAATACTGCAGAGAAAAACTAGTGCGAACAACCCACGTGAATACTAATTAACAAACCCACCTGTAGCTTTTATACTTCTATAAGAAATTTCACTGGAATTTTCTACAAATCGTGTACCTCAATTATAATTCGAATCCTTAGCGATAGCTGCTAAAGATCGTTCCCTGAGTTCCAATGTGTTCCATGTGTCAGTGGGCACATGGAACACATTGGGACGAAATAGTGATACGGGTTCCCCTCGCAAGTTTGGTTGGCGATAAAATGTGTTCTTTATGTCGATAGTTGTCAAATGAATTGCTGAGTGTCCTTCTAATAATTTTTTTTTGTAGACGCGAAGGCCTGTAATAAACACAGAACGACACGTGTGTGCCGTTCTGTGTACTAATTGCACTGTTTGTTTGACATACATATTTTTTTATTTCTCAACTTGTTTCCTATTACATGGAGTAAAGTTGCATAATAATAAAAGTACAGATAGAGATACCAGCACATGTCCAGGAGATGTGAGCAAATAATAGATGAGTATAACTGTATGGTTCTCTCTCTCTCTCACTCTTTCTCTCTCTCTCTCTCTCTTTCTCTCCCTCTCTCCCCTCTCTCTCCCATTCTATCTCATTTCGTCAGCTTTCTTATTGCTTTTGGTAGTGCACTGTGCAGTTAGGCTGGAATAGCGTTTGCAAGTGATATATTGTTTTCCGAGTTTGTCAGTCGAAAACTTTTTCATATTCATGGGTCAACTTGCAACATATGCCCTTTTGACAAAACTAATGTTTTATTGGCAAATCGGGGACAAAGCAAAAACATTCATGCGATAGGAAAATCATTCATCCAGTAATGAAAAACTCACCGTGACCTATTCGGTAACTGCCTCTAGGCTATGTGCTGACACCTGTAATAGAAAACAGTATGTATGTATTTATTGAGGACATGATAAGGGTTCTTCTAGTGGTCGTAGGTTCATTTCTACCCTGACCCTCGCCATTTCCATTTCGGGCCCAGGATCGTTATAGGACCTGAATTCATGAAGCAGATAGTTGCTCAGTTAATTTGTGTAGTAGACCAATCAAGATTGCTACCCCAGGGATGCACGTTAAACATACTGATCGGTCTTCCCTCAAATAACGAATATAGACCCTACCAGTTGATGGTTCTGAATTGTTCCGGAATATACCATCTATGTCCAAAGGGTTAATCCCATCTTCGCGCGTGGGACGAGGGTAGCGCAATGGGCTAAATCATGCATCCCGTTTTGGTACAAATGTCTCCAACAAATACTAATCCTTCTTGTATAGATTAGTATCTTAGAGAGCTCGACAGTTACTCGCCGTTGCTTGGTGGTTCTCTCAGGGACTTCTGTCGGCACCACCCTTAAAATTGTCCGACCCGATAAACCCCAATAAAAAGCCAACCAAACAAACAAGCAAACAAGCATTGGAAATTGAACCGAAAGGTCGACAGTACGAACCTGACCTATGGCATCTATGCTGTATCCTCGGACAAGGCACTTAATCCCGAATACCCACGTGAGATACGACGGACTGTGTTTTATGCATACTTTACGTCGATGTAGCACTTTTTTCAACGGCTGGTAACCCAGCTTATGCCGGGTCAGAATGCTGGAGAGCTTGACGGTTGTTCGTCGCTTCTCGGTGATTCTCTTCGAGTACTCCGGCTTTCACCAACACGATATGACCCTAGCTGTTAAAAATTTCGTTAAACCCCAAACGGTCGAACGAACGAACGAACGAACGAACGAACGAACGAACGAACGAACGAACGAACGAACGAACGAACGAACGAACGAACGAACGAACCGACGGACGGGCGGACGAACGGACGAGAAAGAACTAACAAACGAACGAGCGAGCGAGTGAACGAACGAACGAACGAACGAACGAACGAACGAACGAATGTACGAAAGAACTTGCGAGCGAGCGGATACTGCAACAACTCATTCGCCCAGAGTACTGCAGCTGCTACTAAGCGATTCTGCCAGATGTAGCAGTTGCTGGAGAATATTGAGTACATTATCTGTTAATTCTGACTGAGGACAAAACCAAACGTATTTTCTTGATTGTTAAGGGTATGTGCTAACTTGGGTCGCAATCTGTGGAATATATCCCCATGAATTCGCGGACTTTGCATGAGTTTGGGTAGTCTGAACTTTCCGTGTCGAGGCACGAGGCAGAAAGAAGCAGTGCATTCCTTACTATTTTTTTACTATCCGTCCTATCTTCATATGCACGATCAGTAAGCTATTTTGTAACTTTGGGTACACAGTTTCTGATACGAGTTTACTGTGAATTATCCTATTCAATTTTGCAATCCGTTGTCGAAAAGTGAATGGTCAATGACGTGGGTCGGTTAGGGAATTGTGTAAAAGTTAACATACACTGGCGTAGTTAAGGGGCCGATGTGCGGTCGCTCCCCCGGTGGGGGCATTATTTTATCTGGAATATAAATTACAGTCGGAATGTTTTACTTACCGATCGTGCATTCACGACAAAATAAATACAATTCGTCAAAGAGAGTCAAACTTATTCCGTTTTAAAACTTTCATTCCGACAATTCCTGAGAAGGTAAGGAACAAACTCTCTTAGATTGGGATGGGGGCACAAATAAGCGATAGAAGGCCTCGTCGCGTGACTCGTGCTTGGCACGCGGCAATGATTTGAATTGTCAAACCTTTTATGACTTCAAACAGTACACCACAGGACATGTTAACATGCATCGGGCGTTTTATATATTCGTCCATACCATGTGTCAAAAAATACTAACTCTGAAAAATCATCTCACAGCTAGCATAGTAATTCGTGCTCAGGAAATAGGAATTCGTGTTCACAGAATAGTAATTCGTGCTCCCGAATTAGCAATTTGTGCTCACAAAGTAGTAATTTATGCTCACGAAATAGTAATTCGTACTCACGAATTAGTAATTCGTGTGAGTGAATTAAAACTATTTTCTACCATACAACCCGGGATGCTAAATCATGTTCACAGAAATGGTTAAAATAATCGATTCTGTAATTTGGAGAGGAATAAAAAATTTACAACGTTTAACTTTTGTGCTCAAAAATCCGAAACATATCGTTAATAATTCACCCCAGAAAGAACAGATCGCTCGACATGAAGTCGTAAAACCAGCAGTGTGGAGAAATTGTGAACAACAAAACGTGTGTCACACAAAGATTCGGAGTACACAAAAACATGAAGGAAACGTGAACGGGAATGTGAACCTCATAAAATATGAATCACATGAAAAAGTAGGTCACCTCAACTTTTGATCAATTCAAGGACTATATTTTCAAAACTGTGATTAAGGTGCTATAAGTAACAACAAACACATTTACTGTCTAAAATGAAATACCATAGACGTAAAACAAATTAGAGCAGGGTGCTTTTTCGGTTTTCCGGTTCGATTCCGGTTCTTGCAGCAAATTGGAAAACCGAACCGCAAGACCAAGCAAAAACCGACTGAATGGTTTTACTGTGTTTGTGCTTAACCCTTTACCCAACGCAGACGATATCAAAATTTATTATTTTAAAAATCATTTTTTCAAATTTTTCAAAAAATTTCAACAAAACCATATCATGTGACCCCTCGTTGGAACGAGCTCGACGAAGGGAAGTTAGGCTGAACCCAGTAAAGATATTTGCAGTCAAGGATTTTTTTGTGGTGAGTGGCGGGAGCGCGGTGGCTCAGTTGGACTTCTATGCTAGAGGTCCCGAGTTCGATCCACGTCCGGGACGACCTGCGTTGTGTCCTTGGGCAAGACACTTTATCCCGGTTGCCTACATGGGGGCTCGATGACGCCGTGTACTAAGGCGTACTGCACGTCGATGTCGCACATGTCTTCAACCGCTGTAACTCTGCTTGAGCGGAGCTTGGACAGAGTTAGAATGTTGGGCAGCTGACAGTTGTTCGTCGATGCTCGGTGATTCTCTCCGCGTACTCCGGCTTCCTCCACCCGTAAAACTGTCGCGGGCACGATTAGCAATTGTGCATAAGTATGTGACCTTAAACACCAATAAATAAATAATTGTGGTGAGTGGCGTCGTACAAACTATAGCGTGTTTTCAAGTTAAGGAGACTTAATTGTTGTTTACGATATGTTCGTGATCTTAACACACAGAAAAAGCGAACCGAAACCTAAGTTTTTATCCTCAAACCGAACCGAATCTCAACCGAATCTGAAAAACAAAACCTTCCATCTCTAAAACGAATATGCACAAATTTTATACACCAAAGTGAAAGTTGTGGGGTATACAATACGACACAAACACATGGATTATGACTCCCAGAGTTGCTGGCAGGCCCTGAATTGTTACTGAACGCTTGCTACCACATTCGTACCAGAATTGATAATAAAATGATATTTCATGAGAACAATTGTCATATCGAATGGCATCCAAAGCACGGCAGGTTCTTCTGGTTACTCACTCATAGCCAACACGGACAATGCTTTTGGCAATGGACCTCCGGGTTACCCGGAGGTCCATTAGCTGAAACATTGCTTGTACAAGACCATATGTACATAATTTGATAGCCTTACTGTGGTCATAACGCGTAGATTAACGCGGAGATCGATGTGCTATTTGTGCGCATTTCATGACAGGACTTCTAGTTTTAACTGTATATTAAGACATATTATCTCTGAATTAAGACTTATGTATCTCTAAATTAAGACTTAAACTGAGATTTACGTATCTCTGAATCACGACGTATTATCGCTGACTTAGGACTTATGTATCTCTGAATTGAGGCGTATTATCTCTGAATTAAAACATACGCATCTCTGAATTAAGACTTATTATCCGAATTAAGACTCACATGTACCATGTGGTCTAGTGTGGTAGGGTAGTATGGACTATCCGCCCTACTGTTGAACTCTCTCAGACCATTTTTGAACAAGTGGTTTACCCGAAGCTCAGTGCTATACCAGACTACGGTTGCTATGAGTAGTGTGCAATGCTATGCCACGCAATATTGTTGGGTGTACTTGCTTGTCTTGTATGGTAGTATATTATGGGTTGTTTTCTCTCATCTCAAGGATATTTGAAGTATCAAAATGCACTTATGTAAAAGATGTAATAGACGTATATCACATGTGGCAGATATACGTTTGCCAGATGTGCTGATATGTGCGCGTGTGCAATGTTCGATTCAAATGACTATTCGTGGAACTCTTCAGTTCATCTGGGTATCTGTGAACTTTTAGAGCTGTGTGGTTTGTGGACTAATGTTCGCCTACAGTATGACCGCCGTGAACTGGTCACTTTCCACGAATGGGCAATATTTCCACGGACCCAATAATATTTAAATTCCAAACACCAATTATAGGAATAATCATCAACAGTTTAATTAATGAAGCACCGGGTACAACCCGGTGCTCCATTAATTATTTATTTATTGGTGTTTAAGATCATATACTTATGCACAATGACTAATCATGACCGTGACAGTTTTACGGGTGGAGGAAGCCGGAGTACCCGGAAAGAACCACCGAGCGACGACGAGCAGCTGCCAGCTCCCCAACATCGTAACTCCGCACTGCAGCACAGGCAGGGTTAGATTGGTTTAAGACATGCGTACCATCGACGTGCAGTACGCCTTAGTACACGTCGTCATCGTGCCCCCATGTGCACAATCGGGGTTAAGTGCCTTGCCCAAGTACACAGCGCGGGAGTCCGAATTGATCGCTCAGACGGTCATCCATCCAGTGATTAACCGGGCTCGACGTTGCTTAACTTCGGTGATCTGACGAGAACCGCTCCATTAATTAAAATTTTGCTGATTATGATTTTATTGCCTGTTAAACGCATGCGTGGACATCACTGTCCATGCGTGGATTATGACCAGTCCAGGGCGGCTGTACTGTATGTGCCTTTGTGGACTAGCTTTCAGTCTAGGGACTCTTGTTACTAGATCTGGGAAGCTTTGATTTTTCAGTTTAGGTTCGGTTTGAGGAAAAAAAAATCTCGATTTCGTTCGGCTTTTCTATGTGTTAAGATCATAAACATGGAGTAAACAACAATTCAGGATCCTTAACTTGAACGCAGTAGTTTGTACGACATCACTCATCACAAAAAACCCTGTCTGTAAATATCTCCACTGTGTTCAGCCTAACTCCCCTTTGATCATTCTTTGGGATCAGTTGCTAAGCCTATTGTGACAGAAGAAAACAAAAAATAGGGAAACAACTGAAAAAAGTTTAAGTGGTCGATTTTGTTTTCTCATTGTCACATTTCTCCCTTATTCCTTATTGACTCGTCCGTGGACGAGTCAATAATGGAGAAAATGTGACAATGGGAACACGGCGTATTCGCCCCTTTGGTGGATAGACTGAGTGACGAGAGTCCATATGGACCACTAGTCAAGCCTCCCACCCACCCCCCCCCCCCCCCCACCCGCCTGCTGTAAGGTAGTTTGATAAGTTTATGCACACAGTAAAACCCTTCAGTCGGTTTTTGATAGGTCGTGTGGTTCGGTGTTCCGGTTTGTCGCAAGAACCGAAACTGAACTGGAAATCCGAAAAAAAACGGCCAGCTCTATCTGCTACTCACCATCGCTACATCGATTTACCTCAAGACTACTAGTGTCTACCAGAACTTCTACTACACCCATTAGTTCTGCTGCCGGATCCCTCCACTGCTATAGTAGTACCACCATTGACTTCTTCCCTCTGTATTCGAAGACCACTACTGTAGACAATCTCCACTTTTTTAGTTCTACTAACGTCGTAACTGACGTGTACCATGGTTACCCGTCCCATCAGGGACGTTGCGACAGGGGGTCGGGTGGGAGGGGGGAGGTTGTCTCATCCTCTTCCCAGCATTGGTCACAATTTAAAATAGTTGAAAAATTCAAAGCCTAATTTGGAAAAAGATGGACATTTGAGACAGGATGCAAATGGACATATTTCCAAACATGTCTACAATTTGGACAAATATGGTGTTTTTAAATTGAAAATTAGTGAAAGTCCTGAAAATATGGATTGAAAAAATAAAAATTCCCAAAATATTGATCTCTAGTTAGATTTTGTAAATATCGAGTCTCTCAGTTGGATAATTTATAACCAAGGAGTATGCGAGCGGAATTCTGCAATTTAACCCTTTATCTAATATAGCGGCCAAAACGGCAATTTTTTTTTTTTCAAGTCAGTGAGGGAGAGAGGGTTTTATTTTTAATTTTAATTTTTCTTTTGCAAAAAGTGAGCAAACATGGAGAGGATTTCGGCTGTCTTTTTACACACAGAAATATAAAAATGCATATTTATACAAATAAATTCATTTTTAATTTGAAAAATAAAACATTACTCTAAAAGCAAACTGCAGGTTCAGCAATTCAAAGGCTTCATATTCTTTCGATGCTCTTCATACTATCTTTGAAGCAGAAGTATTTAATTTATGGGGATTTGCCTCGTTACAATTTATGGGAGAGTGCACTCTCCCATAAATTATAACAAGGCAAACATATTGGAGACGCAACTAACTAAATATGCACCAATAAAAAATGTAAAAGGTGTCGGGTCTCCCTGAGTTTGTCCTAATATTGGAAGACACTAAAACGCAATAAAAATGTCCAATTTGTTGATTCAAATTCAATGAGGGATTGCCTGAGAATCAGAACACTTTTTTTAGCCTAAGGCTGCGATTTTTGATACCGTGCTCTGAACCAAAACAGCGCCCACTTTAGGCGTTTATCTTAAACTTTTAATTTTAATTTAACTATTGAACTTCCGTTCTCGAAATTTTGGAAATATGTTCTCCATCACAAACAATATTAAAAATATGTTATACCGACCTGAGAAATTCGGAACCGATATGGCCATTTTTCGGGGGCACCGTTTCACACCAATGTTACAAAAAAATAAATTATTTCCGATTTTTATGAAATTTTAGTATGTTGTAGAACTCAAAAAATAAAAATATACGTGTTTTTTTTTTAATTTAACGTCATTTTCGACATCATTTTTATGTTTTGCAGATATCCCACCCCTTCATTGACATACAATCCAAACTTAAAAAATAGCAATAAATTTACATCACAGGCGACAAAAAGAATCATTTTCGGAGTCTATGGCTGTTTTTTTCAGCGCTGTCCAAAAATTGTTAACGCAATGTCTTTAATACCCGAGGATCGAAAAAGCGTCAAAATTAAATTTCACTTCACCGAGTTGAACTCTTAGGAAATTTTTAAGAGTTCCTAAATACAAAGGTGAAAAAAATTGAAAATCAGATGTCAGAAACCGGAGATGTAACGTAAACATTGTCGGGAATCCCCCATACCTCCGTTGCCCCCCCCCCCCTCCCAACAACTAAACATAGACACAAATTTAAATCACAAACTGTAAAAGGAGGAATTCTTGGACTGCATTGCAGCATATTTTCAACACTGTCAGAAAATTCTCATACAACATCGAGGGTCGGAAAACATCAAAATTGAATTTCAATCCTAGATCATTTTATTACTGGTCGTTCCAAATACAAAGGAAGGTGAACAGGATTTGAAAATCAGACGTCAGATACCGGAGATATGAAGCAATCAACGTCGCAGGTACCCCCCCCCCCCCCCCCCCCCGCACACACACACACCTCCGGTGACACCTCTACCCGAAAATTACAAAACATATCCCTAACTTCAAATCACAGGCGACGGAAGGAATAATTTCGGAGCGCAATGCCGCACTTTTTCCTCATTGTCAGAACATTGTTAACGCATTGACGTTAATACTCGTCGAGGGTCGGAATGCGTCAAAATTAAATGTCAATCCACGGATTTGAAATTTTAGGATGTTTTAGTACTCGGAGTCCCGAGAACCAGATGTCAGATACCGCAAATACGACGTAAACAATGTGGGGGCTACCAGTCTTACCTTTTGTGTTTAAATTCTCTTTTCAATTTCATTTTTAACATTTCGTCGCGTGAGAACTTCCCGTAGAAGATAGAAACTTATGGTTCTCACACGGCGATTTGCTATTCGAGAATTGGAAAATACAATCACAATATACACGACTTGGTCGCCAAAGCGGCGTTTGCTTTCCAAATGACGTGGGCCACCGTCTCGGCGTTGGTCGTGCTTAGTTGAATGACGTCTGGAAATTTGCTTTGCGATTTCAAAACAATCTAGTTCTCTATTGATACCCATTTAAAAATAAGAAGACGAAGTTTTTACCATCGTTTAATGTTCTGTAACATTTTTGTGTTCCTTATATCAACAGTATGTGCATAATACACAACAATACACCATCCTTTCCATTAATATAAAAGTCTGGGAGGTGAGATTTGGTAATGTTTTTCCTGAGAAGAATAACTACTTGTAAATTACTGCAAAAGGACCTTCTCTAAACAAAAATCCAAAGTGGACGGCTTTGGCAGATGTGATACTGGTGGGTATTATTTATGACGTATTATCTTTGAATTATCTACTTTTAACCCTTTACCCAACTAATCGGCCGCATCCGTCCGCGTAATATGCAAATTCAGCAGTTGAAAAAATACTATTTTTCCAAAAAATTCAACAAAACCATATCATGTGACCCCTCGTTGGAACGAGCTCGTCGAGCTCGTTCCAACGAGGGGTCACATGATATGGTTTTGTTGAAATTTTTTGAAAAATTTGAAAAAATGTTATTTAAAATAATAGATTTTGATATGGTCTGCGTTGGGTAAAGGATTAATTGGCTTAGTATAAATAAACAATTTCCTTTCCTCCGAAAGCTGTCTGTTGTATTTGTTTATTAACAGTAAAAAGGAAACTTGGCTTTATTTTGTGCTGGCATCATAGATGTGTCCTTGACAATTACTTACTTCTCAATTGGACCTTTTTGGTGCATCTAATAATTTCAAGGGAGATAACTTTATCAAAAGTCGATCTTCGTTACCAAAAAGGTAAGGAATGCCTGCACTTCTGATAATCCGAGCATGTAGTACGTCTAATCACTTTTGCTGGAGGTATATCTCTCTTGATAATGGCGCTACTAATTTATATCACTATCATTCCCTGCTAATAATAATAATTTTTTGGCCTTCCGCTGATTTGTCGCGGTCCTCTTATGAGGAGGCCTGCATCGACATAGTCCATAGTCCCCAACTCTTCCTCCTAATTCAGTTAAAAACTGTGTCATAATTCCACCCATTAGCGCTTTCTCAATCTCCCCAAATGGGTATAAGAGGGACTAACGTATACCGCTATCAATCTGAGTATAAGAGGGGGCTTGAAATTTTACTCGAGTGATGGATGTTTCACGGCTTCCACACCCTCATAGATTAAAAAGATTTTTTAACCAGAGATAGATATTAGAAAAAAATGTCGTGAGTGTGATTCCAGAGAACGTTATTGTTCAGTACACAGATTAGTATGTGAGGAGTTTCAAGCCTCACTTCACTATGGGATATCTCAGGGTTTTATATGACGAAAGGCAAACTGATCTAGATACCACACAGTGTAATAGTGACAGAAGCTAGCAGAGTAGTGATGGAGGGAGATTACTTATTAGCAGTGATCAGACTTAGTCGGGGTTAACCCTTTACTTAACCATTCGGATGTATCCGCCCACGTAGTTTTCAAAATGAGAACTTGAAAGGGCAAAGGCCATTAGAGAGAGAGAGAGAGAGAGAGAGAGAGAGAGAGAGAGAGAGAGACAGAGAAACAGAGAGTGAGCGAGAGAGAGAGACAGAGAGTGGGAGAGACAGAGACAGAGAGACAGAGACAGAGAGAGAGACAGAGAGACAGAGAGAGAGGGGGAAATAGATGTAGCGGTAGTAGAACTCAATGGTAGTACTGACCCACAGTAGTCGTCTTCGAACACAGCGGAAAAGCGGGGTAGAAGGCATTGATAGTACTCTACAGTAGGGTCCGACAGCGATACCAGTGGACATATTAAAAGTTATGGTAGAAGCTGGTAGTAGTTTTGGGGTATATCGCTTTTGCGATAGCCAGTTACTGTAGTAAAGGCCATAGTCGAGAAGCTAGTACCCAGTCCACAGAAGTCCACAAAGGCATAGAGGTTCATATAGGTCAACATTTGTCACAAATGTCTGAAAACTTCACATCTACCAAGATGAAGATAAGAGTCGTACGAGGAGTCCATAGGATCAAATATTGCATGCACGCACATACCGGTACATCTGCCAACATAACATAACATAACATAATTCAACATAACATATCATAACATAATTTAACATAACATAACATCTTTTACAGGGCAGTATGCGAGAATATACAAGTAACATGAACAAAACTATTACTCAAAATATTTCATTTACATCCACCAATTTTCTATGATCAAAGTACTATATTTTATAAATCTGATACGCGGAAGAACATGGAGATGTGAATCAGAATTTCCCTAAAAATATCATAATCGTCTGTCGAAAAAATCCTGGATCACGCTGCAGACTTTTTGGCATAAATAAATATTAATTTGAATTGATCAAATTTACTCAGATCACTAAAACCGTCGATCTCACTGTTGATCAAAACAAATAGTTCTGACCGAAGTGCGGAATAATGTGTACACTCTATAAGAAAATTGTATTCGTTTTCTATCTCCTAGAGTTAGTATTACAGTGAGTACAGCGTCTATACAACAAAACGAAGCTTGTAATTCACCGGCAGATGTTCTGCCACCAAAGAAATACAACTAATAAGATCATCAAAAAAGCGAAGAGGGAGTACTACAATTCTCTGATAGAGGGGTCATCAAATACTAGGGTGTTATTCTCGGTAACCAATAGTCTCCTTGGTAAAGAACAAAAAGTCATCCTCCTAGATCATCTAAATACCAATGAAATTCTGGAAAAATTCAGTGATTTTTTCATAACCAAAATTCAATTAATCCTGGATAGTATACCATCACGTGAACCACCAGAGTTTGATCAACTTGACATAAAAAGAGATTTTTCCAGATTTCACATTGTCTTGGAAGAAGATATTCGATAATGCTTTTGTCATCATCCAATAAATCCAATGATCTAGATGAAATTCCAACATTCCTTCTGAAAGAGACAATTGATCATTTTCTGCCAGCCATATCATCTATTATATCTGCAGCCCTGTATGAG
Organism: Pictodentalium vernedei; assembly: GCA_031216915.1. Classification (NCBI taxonomy): domain Eukaryota; kingdom Metazoa; phylum Mollusca; class Scaphopoda; order Dentaliida; family Dentaliidae; genus Pictodentalium; species Pictodentalium vernedei. The sequence continues at coordinate 121,308,909 of CM062292.1, read as the reverse complement.
GGATTTGTACCACGCCCACTGAAAAAAGCACTTGTTACTCCACTCATCAAGAAGCCATCTCTTGATGCTGACAACCTGAAGAATTATCGACCAGTATCGAACCTCCCCTTCCTATCTAAATTGTTGGAAAAGGTTGTTGCTTCACAACTCAAAAAACATCTGCATGAAAATGATCTTTTAGAGCCTTTCCAGTCTGCATACAGAGCCAATCACAGTACAGAGACAGCTTTACTGCGAGTCAACAACGACATTGTTAAATCAGTGTCTGAGGGTAAGGCTGTACTGCTTGTTCTCTTGGATTTGTCAGCAGCATTCGACACAGTCGACCATAATATTCTTTTGCAGACATTGACACAGCATGGCATATGTGGAACTGACTGTCTTATCATGGTTTGCATCATATCTAGAAGGTCGCAGTCAACAAATATATATCAACAAGACCGGTTCAGAAAGCAAGATGTTAAAGTGTGGTGTTCCTCAGGGCTCAGTTCTTGGTCCACTTTTTTTACTCTGTACACTTCTTCTCTGGGTCGTCTTCTTAAAAGGCATGGCATATCATATCATCTGTATGCTGATGATACCCAACTGTACATTACATTTAATTCATCTCTTCAAAGTGACTCAATCACTGGAGTCAGCAACATGGAAACTTGCATAAATCTGGTGCGGGAATGGATGATAGATTTTAAACTGAAAATGAATGACTCTAAAACAGAATTCTTAGTGATATCCGGGGTTCGCATGCCTACACCCACTGTTACATCAATTCAAACGACATCACCATGAAAAGTGAATCGGCCCGGAATATTGGACTGATTATGGACTCAAATTTAAAGCTAGACACCCATATCAATAAAATATGTCAAAAATGTTACTGGCAGCTTCGGAATATTGGAAGACTGAGAACTTATCTTAACCAGTCAGCACTTGAAAAACTTGTGCATTCTTTCATCACCTCACAACTAGACTATTGTAATTCAGTGTTAGTGGGGCTGCCGCAGCATTTGATTCAGAAGCTTCAAAAAGTTCAGAATATTGCTGCTAGGATAATTACTGGTACCAAATGCTGTGAACACATAACACCTGTTTTAAGACAATTACATTGGCGTCCAGTTAAACAGAGAATTAATTTCAAAATATTGATCTTAGTATTCAAATATATCTACAAACTGGCTCCAGTTTACCTGCAAGAGCTCATCACTGTATACACTCCATCACGCAGTCTGAGATCTAAAGATCAAATTCAACTAGTCATACCTTTTAGCAGATATAATCTGGCTAATGATCGTGTGTTCTCCATCGTGGGTCCAAGATTGTGGAATGCGTTGCCTATTAGTGTCAGAAATTCAGAAACTATCAACATCTTCAAAAGAAATCTTAAAACTTTCCTATTTACTGAAGCATTCTCCTGAACCTCCCTAGAGGAAACTGAAACATGTGACTCTTTATTTTCAGAAAAGTGTATTTTATTTCTGTGAAGCGTTTTAGGGCACTCTTCGTGGTTTTACGCTTTTACAAAATCAATTATTATTATTATTATTATAACATGTCAATAATGGGCTTCTGCGGTTGATAATGTCGCCCTTTCTCAATATCTAACTTATGATTGCTGATACGAAGCTTGGTGAATATTTCCCGGTCTTCCGCCGAGTTCGGTTCCACTAAGTACGTTTCCATTGCATAATCATTTTAAAACAATCTGTAAGTTCTCAGTTAATTATTGCCATTCTTTTTACAGTCCTCAAACATTGACTTTTTTAACGTGTTTACATGATGCCGGCGCAAACTATAGTTGAGCTGTTGAGGGATAGAGAGATATTTTGATTGCAAAAGTAGCCATTCTACTAACAGCCTCAATAAAAAGAAGGTATCGATCTCAAGTTCTGCGCGAATCGCGTGGTTGGATGAAAATTCCCCAACGCCCAAGGCTTTTTTACAAAAGGAAGTGCGTAATTTTTCACAACCTATGTTGTAACGCTTACCATACGTTATTTCTGACTCCCAAACTTCACACCTATATAAGGCTATAGGTTGAATTAATTTATCAAGCAGCTTTGACATTGTCGTTATTTGGACCCATAAAGTTTCATTAAATGCACGAAAAAGTGAGTATACGGCTTTCTGAGCTTTAACAAACAAATCATGTTGGGTTTTAGAGAATGTACCATCTTTTGAGAATTTTATTCCAGGATATGTAAATTCCTCATGGACATCAACACGCTTGCCACCGATAAAGAATGTTGGTTGCTTTTGTGCGCCATAAATTGACGCAGGTCCATGTATTAAACATTTTTTTCTAGTGTTCATTTGTAACATTGTTGGTTTCAGTATAATTGTGAAGCCTATTGAGACACTGTTGAAGCCCTTGCTGGATATCAGATATCATTACAAGATCATCAATTTGTAATCCTGAATCCACATAAGATCACAGAAATTGTCGAAAATATCTCTTATTTTTTCAACAAAAATTTTAAATAGAGAGGGAGATAAGACGGACCCCTGGCGGACGCCTATAGAAGAGAGGACGGCTGGTCCGAATCCACTACACGTTTTAGTTAAATGAAAGCTGGATTCGGACATAGATTTGATCAAGTTGAATATTTCACCACTCACACCTATATGTTGAAGTCTCAGCAAATGCTTTGCGAAAATTAGGGGGCGCGGTAGCTCAGTGGGTAGAGATGCAGGCTGCAAGCCGGTAGGTTCTTGGTTCGAATCCCACCTGCGGCAACCACGTTGTGTTCTTGGGCAAGAAACTTCATCACCCCAATAGCCCACGTGGGGGCACGGTGGCGTTGTGTACTAATGCGTAGTGCACGTCGATGGTACACTTGTCTTCAACCAATGCTAACCCTGTTTGAGTGGAGTTAGTATGTTGCGGAGCCTCACAGTTGCTCGCCGTTGCTCAGTGGTTCTCCCCGGGTACTCCGGCTTCCTTCACCCGTAAAATTACCCGACACGAGGTGAAACAGGCTGTCGAAAGTGTCATTATATCCCCCAAAATAAATAAATAATATTTGCGGAAATCAATAAAAACAGCATACAGTGGTCTTTTTTGAAGATTTGTATTTGTCAATAACCATTTTCAAAACAAAGGTACTATGCGTGGTACCTTTTCCTTTGCAAAATCCAAACTGGTTTTAATCAATAATATTGGTATCATCTATAAAATCAGAAAATCTTTGGTTGTTACTTTTGTTGAACAATTTTCAGATAGACGAAGTAACTGCAATTGCGACCATCATTCTGAAAAATTAAGGAAAGAACCGACTTACTCCAATAGTCCCGATAACAACCAGACGTTAAAACCTATTTCAAGAGTTTTGATATACTATCTATGATGCATGGACCAACTGCCTTCAGCAAACTGTTAGTAATATTGTCAAGACCCGATGCTTTCCCACTTTTCAATTCGCGAAATTTTGAAAGTATTTCTGATGCTGAGATAGGAGTATTGTTAAACTTTATTTCATTTCCGGGCAATAAAACGACTTATCATCATCATTAATAATGCCAGTAGCCCATTTGTAGAGTGCAATTTGGAGAAAAATGTACTGCTGTGTCAGGATTAAGTTGATTGTCACAATTCTTTCTTTTATCGCGGTTTTTTTTAATAAGGTTCCAGTATTGTTTTGGATCGCTAGATTCCAAATAATCCACCTGCACAGAAGAATTGTTTCTTTTTAAACTTTGTTTCCTTTTTTATGCCTTTCGTATCGTAAAATATTTGATTCATAAACTATCATTGAATGGATCAAACCGCATTTGATTTATAACTTTATTCAAATAATTTTTCAATGTTTTACATCTGTCATCAAACATTCATGTGAAATTAATAAACGTTGTGAAAACGATAGAGTAATGATCGATATAACTAAGCTTATGGGTGTTCACGGCAAACACAAGAATGCTTAAAAAAAACTTACAGTATTTCTATAGAATACCGAAATGAGACCTTCGATAAATAATTTATATACATTTGGATTGGATAAAACTGCACTCCATACGTTGCATTGTAAATACGTCGTGTACGCACAATGTCATCAAATTCAAAGGTAACTGTTTTTAACCCTTTACCTAACATAAAAAGCACACGACACTTACAAAAAAAAATTCTTGAATAACAATTTTTTTTCATTTTTTGTCTCAAAAAACATAGGTTATGACTCCTCATTGGATCGAGCTCGACGAGATCGTTCGAACGAGGGGTCATAACCTATGTTTTTGAAACAAAAAAATGAAAAAGTATTGAAAATTAATTGGCAATTTTTGAGAATAGCGCTGGCCGGTTTTTGCCGTTACGTTGGGTAAAGGGTTAACAGAATGTGTTAGTATGGAGATGGTTGTTACACAGACAAATAAATTGCAATCAAATCCGTAGTTGTGAATGTTCTGTTTCTGAAATATAACTTTCTGTATACAGTATTTTCTTATATATACGGTCTATCAGAATGAAATCTGAACAAATATCTATCACAGAATCATTCCCGTGAAACTACAGGCACTACATTTGATAAAACAGCACGTAATTCAGCGTTATCCCGCTGCTTTGAGAACATCATTTTATGTACATCAACTGCCATCTCGCTTCCTCGTATCGCTGAACGATTTATGTGCGAGTTATTTTTCTGAAAGTTACATACAAACGATTCATGTCATTACTGTAGTGTCACAAATCTATTGTTATTCAAAGACTCTTGAAGACTCTGTCTACCATACATTATTTCTCTCCCAAGAACTTCGAGACCCTGGTCACCAGGATGCCAATTGTCATAAAAGTGTGTCCAACCGATAAAACCCTCGCGACTTGAAAAGCAGTGCGTGATCAATAAATATACACTCCGCCTTGTCACAAACACTGCGATAACATTCGTTCGTCTCAAATATAATCTTATTACCCCCAGCTCGACTTGGGGTGGGTAGCACTGACGAAACCCTGATTATTGCATCGGGATATATTCCGCGAATGAATGAAAACACACCTGCTAATTCCTTGGCATCTGTTCGAATTCAGTGTCGACAAGAATTGATGCCTTCGTGAATTGTTATTTTATGCATATTGTCGACAGGATCTGTTGACTCAAACCAGTCACGGAGGCCTTCTAACCCGAGACCTCCAATCCAAACTTTCCTGACAAATTCACCTTTAACTAACAACTGACGAGCATTCAGATAATGCAAAACGACACGATGAACTTTCTTTACCAATCCATGTCGCTCAGCTCGTTGAAACTCAGATGCGATACTCGACGGTCGTTTCTTCTCATCATGTGTACATGACTGAACATTTTCACTGACTAAATTTCCTAAATTCTCAAACCTGTTGGATGTTTCAACATTGGTAATAAGTAGAATAAATGGGTACTGGCGCCAGTAATCAGATTTAAATCACTCGTAGAATAAGGATGTTAACAACGAGGCAAAGCCTCGTGATAAAAACCCTTATTCTACGAGTGGTTTAAATCTGATTACCGGTCCTAGTACCTATTTGTTTTATTTATACGATGGCTCTTAACCCTTTACCTAACATGAAAAGCAGACGACACTTGCAAAACAAATTCTTGAATAACTATTTTTTTTCATTTTTTTTCTCAAAAACATAGGTTATGACCCCTCATTGGAATGAATTCGTTCGAATGAGGGGTCATAACCTATGTTTTTGAGACAAAAAAATGAAAAAATAGTGAAAATTAATTGGCGATTTTTGAGAAAAACGCTGGCCTGTTTTGGCCGTTACGTTGGGTAAAGGGTTAATAAATAATCGACTTTTTGTCACTTAAAATGGAAAAAAACCCGATAGTTTCTATCTCAAAGACAGGGGGTGGTTTTGTTTACATCTCCGCCGGTGGACAGTAGTTCCGGGTGCACGTGAATGCTTGATTGACAGTAAGACACATCGTCAAAGTTGATTGAATTTATCTTGCTTTTTCAGTCAAATTATTATTAACAATTCTTAAATTTTATTTTAAATATTCAATTTTAGGTATATTAAACTTAATAAGTCATTGCAAGTAGTAGATAGTACCACCAAACATCGTATGTTTGAATGAAACATAGTGAAGTGTGAATGTTTTTTAATGGAAAACCCATTGAAAAAGTTTCAACTGCAGTGGAAACTTTAAATCGGTAGTGGGGATAAAAGTTAAAAATTTAACAAACGGGCTTTTCACAAGTAGTAACATAGGTGAGCATGATATAAAATATTTTCATCTACGAATGACTCACTGTAGTTTGAGCATACGTGTGAAGCACCGTTGATCTGGCTGATATTGCGATCGAGTTCATTTTACTTGAAACGGTGAGACTGCGTTTGTAGGAGGAGCTAACATTTTTCTTCGTTTTGCACTGAATTTTAATCCTTCATTTAAAGTTCACCATTTTCTTTCTTCAAAGCTTCAACTTGCGTTTTTGTTGATTAAATACATCCTCCATTTTAACTTCTATATTCTGATAGCCTCAATGAGAGACTGGAGCTCCGTTATTGTCATGCTCATCCTGAGGGAAGATGATGCTGCACTGCAGTTGCGCTTTTTGAGACTACTGAGTTACTCTGACGAAACTAGTATTGTCTTTATTACCTGTATTGTGATAAGTTATGGATGGAGCTTTTGATGTCTTTAATAAGTTGTTCTCGTTGTTTGGAGAATCATACATACAAGAACGACACGCGTGTGTGAATGGGTTAATCGATATGGCACAAGTGCCATATCGATTAACCCATTCACACACGCGCCTCGTTCTGTGTTTATTACATGCCTTCACGTCTATAAAAGCAATTATTAAAAAGGACACTCAGCAATTCATTTGTTGACTATTAACAAAAAGGGCACATTTTATCGCCAACCAAATTTGTGAGGGTAACCTGCGTTACTATTTCGTCCGCCTAGTGGCACATAGAACACTATGGAACTCAGGGAACGATTTTTAGCTATCGCTAGGAATTCAAATTGTAATTGCGGTGCACGATTTGTAGAAAATTCCAGTGAAAGTTCTCTTCTTTATAAAAATAGCCCGTCAACGATCTCCGTTCCGCACAAATGTGCGGAACAGAGTTTCATTTTCCGCATGGGTTAGTGTTGCTGTAACTGGGAATTTCGTTGAACAGGCGTGTAATAAACAGCAGTGCTGTGTGAAAACTCTGACATCGAATTTGTTGTTGAAATTTCAAGTCCAGTTATATCGCCGTTGTATTTCTCGTTGAATCCTAATTGATGTATAATTGGGAGTTAAGATTCAAGCCACCAGTCAATACTTGTTCTAGTACCCTTGTATCATTATTTTATTGTCAGTTCTGTATATGTAAATAGTCGATTTTCTTTAGGCTTTCTTTTGGAAATAAAAATAACATCTCCAATGACAATTCCTTTTTGGTCAAAATTTATTTTCCATACTGCATCATTTTTCTTAGTTTTCTTTGACGCGTTCCAGTATCGAGACACAAAACCGCCATTGTATTTCTCAAAACGATCACCATCAAACTTGACTGTGAAACATTTTCCTCGATCTTTAGTTTCTGAACATTCAGGGTCGATAACATCTAATTTTTTTCTCTTCCTCAAAACCCTGTCAACACTCAGTGCATATGGGAAAACATCTGTTGACAGAGATCGTTTTAAACCTTTAACATCCAATTCCGGGGTAGACATTATAAATAATTAATTCCTGGTGATCACATTTATCAGGCGTAATAATAAAACTTGCAAATCAGTACAAATACCGAATAAATGAAAGTCCCATAACTCCTCAATTCCGTCTTCGATAGTTAAAAACAAATCTATTCCATTATAAAAAATAATGTCGAAGCAGGAGCAATTTAAGTTGCGGCAGTATAGCACGACGCCCTGACGTAATCAGGCTTATGCATATGTGCGGACAGGAATATGCATATGTGCCAAATGTGACAGGCGTACGCATATATGCCAATTGTGATGTACTGTCATTGTATAGGTGAATTTCGGTACGTTCGATCAGCCTTGAGATGAGAGGGAACAGCCTTGAGATGAAAGGCATCAACCCATAGTATACTACCATACATGTCAAACAAATATTACCAACAATACCACATTGCATTGCATTGCGTACTACACATAGAAACCGAGAGAGATAATAAATACACAGAACGACAAACGCGTGTCGTTCTGTGTTCATTACACGTCTCCACGTCATTAAAAGCAATGACTAGAAGGACACTCAGCAATTCATTTGACAACTTGTCCCCTGAGTTCCAATGTGTTCTATGTGCCAGTAGGCACATAGAACACATTGTAAATCAGGGGACGAACTATCAACGAAAAGAATACATTTTATCGCCAACAAAATTTGCGTGGAGAACCTGTGTACAGTTTTTTTTAGCTATTGCTAGCGATTCAAATTGTAATTGCGGTGCACGATTTATAGAAAATTCCAGTGAAATTTCCGTTCGGCACGTGTGTTCGAAACGGATTTTCATTTTCCGCATGGTTTAGTGTTGCTGTAGATGTGAATTTCATAGAGCAGGCGTGTAATAAATCTTAATTCAGTGACGCGTAAGTCTTAATTAGGAGACTATAAGGCTTAATTCAGAGATACGTAATTCTTAATTAAGTGATAATAAGTCTTAATTCAGAGACAAGCAAGTCTTAATTAAAAGATAACAAATCTTAATTCCGTGATATTAATTCGGTGATACATAACTCTTAATTCCGTCTGCTGATTATGTTAGGTAAAAGATTGAAAGGAGAGAGATAGACATACGGAGGAAGACAGAGAGAGGGAGAGAGAGAGAGAGCGCGTGAGTGAGAGGGAGAGAGAGAGAGAGAGAGAGAGGGGGTGGGTGGGTAGGAGAGAAGTTACGCTTCCAGTGCTTTTCACTCTTCTGATAGCTTTTCGCCAAGTGCAAAGTCCGAACTCAACTGCGTTTAGGATGGCTTGACATCCCATCGCCGAAGCATGATCACATTTCATGAATACACCCCCGTTCAACCGCTGTGAAGGAAGATCAATCTATGCTTGTTGTCAGAAAGTAACTTGGAATGATTGACAGTTATTTTCTGCTGTTCAATGGTTCTATTCGGTTATTTTTGCTTCGTTTACCCGTAAAACTTACCAGTACATCTTGACCAGGTGTTTAAAGTGTCACCAGACTAAAATAAATAAATAAATAAATAAATAAATAAATAAATAAATAAATAAATAAACTATTGACGCTCTTTCAGAAGAAATCAGGTTAATTACCATTAGCAAAAAAACAGGTAAAATGAATGCGATGGCAATTACAATACAAAAGAGACAGGTGTTACTCCAGCTGTGTCCAGATGAATAAATGGATCGTGTCTCTCTCATAGAATGTCGCGTTAACGTTGACTACGTGTCAGCAAACCCGCATGCCAAAGTTGGAAATAAGTCACAGCTGGCTCACATCAAAGCTCACATCAAAGATCACGAGAGTTTCATTCCTATGCAAAATTTGCATAATGGCAACATCGGTATGTGGGCCTTATTAGATTGAGGATAGCCTCTTAACTCTTTGAACATTGGTGGTATCTTTCATGTCGGTACACCGGCAGCAATTGGAAGAGTCCACATTTATTATTTGAGGGTAGACCAATTAATATTTTCAATGTGCAGCCTTAGGGCTGCACGTTGAAATTATTGATTGGACTCTTCCACACATTCACTTATCAACCATCCCTCTTAACCCTTTACCTAACCTGAAAAGCAGACGACACTTGCAAAAATAATTCTTGAATAACTAATTTTTTTCATTTTTTGTCTCAAAAACATAGGTTATGACCCCTCGTTGGAACGAGCTCGACGAGCTCTCTGTTCTAGAGTATACTCCAGTAGCGTAGCGAAATACACCACTGTAAAGCTTATTCATTCCCCTTCCCACTGATACCGGATACTGTTAGGTACGTTGTGTGAATCAAATTTGAGGGGGGTATAACGAAGATGTGTGCTATCGTTTTCGAAAAGCGAGTTGTGTACCTTGTTAATATTTATATACCATTATAGGGGCACGTCAGCATCGATTCAAAAATTGTATCAAATATCATTTTTCTTTCGATTTCCCAGCTTGTGCCGAGTACCTGTGGGATTTTTGGTCCAAAACTGATTCCCGTCCCGTCACGTGACGTAGTGGCGCCATGTTGTGTTGTCATGATAACCCGCGTGAGCGGCCATCTTGTGACGTCATCTCCATAGCGATACTTGGTGTTAGTGCGCATGCGCAGCGCGTGTGGTTAGGGGATACGTGTTTCCGTCGTCCATTTTGTATACTGGAGGCCGCCATCTTGGTTTCTATGGTAGCACGTGATTGCTATGTTACCCAATTTTTCTGCAATAAGACGGGGTATGTTCGGAGGGTGTGTTCGATTGTAGAAGAGTAAATCTAATTACCACAAACAACCCGATAATCCTTCCAAATCACCGAAATTGATTTTATTTCCCCAATTTATCGGCTTAGCACGTAGTGCTATAGTACTAAGGGGCTACAAGGGGGTGCGTTCGAATGAACAGGAGTAATGTTTTGGCTTAGAATTCTCCCAGAATCCCTTTTTGGATCCCTATCCCATGACGTTTTTCCCATTAAAAGACACGTTCCTTTGGTCATTACCCAGAATTCTCTGCTTCTATCTGTATATGCAATAGTTTTCGTCTATCTGGTCCTGTTTCTTTGTTCTAGTGTATACTCCAGTAGCGTAGAAGAGCCTATTAACTTGAACAATTTTGCTTATTATTACTATATTTTGCTATTCTAGTCTATTCTTGTTAGTTCTGACCCTATTCCGTGTACTCTTGTTGTTTCATTTATCTAAATTATAACTAACCAATCAGATTGCTTGATTTCCCATAACCTGTACTTAATCGTATAGTATCCCCTTATTACAACGAAGTTGTATCAGATTCTCGTCACATCTATAACCAATGGCAATATCCCCGGGCACCACAATTTCGGCACCCCTTTTTTGAAAAAACATATGACCTTCGGCACCCCTTTTTTGTCATGTGTGCTTATGTGAAAAAGCACAATGTGACACAATGTGCCCTAGCACATAGGCACATGATTTATGTGCCGATATGTGCTTATGTGAAAAGGCACAATGTGACACAATGTGCCCTAGCACATAGGCACATACGGGTATTTGAGGATACCTATTGCCTGGTGTTGTATTATTCGAAGATACCTACTAGAGAATCCCTTTTTTTGTCATATGTGCTTATGTGAAAAAGCACAATGTGACACAATGGGGTCCTGCACCGGGGTCCTGCCAATGTGGGGTGAAAAGCCCGAGACATACTACTTATGTTATTGTTAAACCTTTGAACCGAAAAACACCTTTTTTTCGACACAGGATCAAGATACCTTATCATTCCATAAAGGAAATAGCTGCTGAGTGAATTTGTATGGTAGACCAATCGACAGTTTTAACCCTTTACCTAACATGAAAAGCAGACGACAATTGCAAAAAAAATTCTTGAATAACTAATTTTTTTTAAAATTTTGTCTCAAAAACATAGGTTCTGGCCTCTCATTGGAACGAGCTCGACGAGCTCGTTCCAATCAGGGGTCATAACCTATGTTTTTGAGACAAAAAATCCCCACAAATCTGAAAATTAATTGGCGATTTTTGAGAATAGCGCTGGCCGGTTTTGGCCGTAACGTTGGGTAAAGAGTTAACGTGCAGCCCCAAGGCTCCACGTTGAAGATATTAATTGTTCTACCCTAAATAATGAATATGGACTCTTCGAGTTGTTGCCATTGTATTGACATGGAAGATACAATCAGGGAACAAAGGGTCAAACCGCTCAACATTAATATCGAAGTAACATTATATCAATCTGCATTTTTTTCCATAATACAACTAGGAATTTGGGGTTCAATAAAAGAACTGCGAAGTGATATTACGTGCGTGTTGGAATTTACGGCAAGAGTCAAATATACATATTTTGCCCATTATCTCTCTACATACTAATGATTAACTTTCACCCTGTAAATTTTTCCCAATATGTACCTAGGAACTGAACCAATTCTGGCCAGGAAACTGGTCGACAAGAAATTTCGTACCGGTGATTTTAGATTTGTAAGTGTTACGTCTAAAAGTATCATCACCATATGACAAATGTATTCACTGGACTCCGGCATATACAGCACAGTCGCCGTGGACTGGTCGTAATCCACGCGTGGGAAGTGATGTCCACGCATGCGTTTACCAAGTAATAAAAAATCCCCAGCGGCAAAATCTGAATTAATGAAGCACCGGGTTGTGTCCGGTGCTTCATTGATTAAATTTTTGATGAAATATTGCCTGCCCGTGGAATATGACCAGTCCATGGCGGCCGTACAGTACTGTATGTAGAACAAAGTATTAACGAGAATCGGTAGTCAATCTCTCTCTCTAAAACGTTCTTGCAACCGGTTATCCGAATTAATAATTTGTAACAGATCGATTGTCTTGGTCGCTAAAGGCACGCCGGGACGATGTGGGACTACAAAAGACCCTTGTGACACCTTCTGCCATATAATGACTTGCCAAGTTCGGAAGAAAGAAAAAGTCAGCGATGGCCAGGTTATCGTTATCAGTTCTTTTTCCTGTTCTCCTTAGGGGTAGTGGTTGTAAGGGAGAGACTTTTTTGTCGGAGTTGATGGAGTTGAAGGGGTGCCCGAGGATGGACTAGGTTGTAGGGTCCAGTCCTCTCGGCTGCCGTTGATGATCTCCCTCCTCCACCTCCTTTTTAAACGAAGAATGGGATGAGCTGGAGATCTAGCTACTCGATGCCCTCGACCCTTCTCCGATGAGGAGAGTGCCAAGCTGGACATTGGTCGGTCAGGGTTACCAGGGGTGGTCCCTCATCCTTTCAGTTTGCTTCCTTGCCGCCTCCTCATTTTCCTTTCCGTCTCCAGGAATTATGTCACTCCACGAGCATCTTCTTCTTCTTCAACACGGGTAGCACTGACTCAAATGTCACGTCTTGTAAGTCACTGCCGTCGTGCTCACCACAAAAGACTTTCCGTTCACATGGGGTCCAGATAAAATGTGTACCATACGCTCTAAATCAGTTGGGTTAAACATTAACCGAAATCAACTAGCCTGAGTGAATATGAGCCCAACTGGGTTCATATTCACTCAACCCGGTTGATTTAGGTTAATTTTTAACTCAACTGATTTTAGAGTGTATGGCTGGGATTTCTAACAATATTTGATGAGCTGAGCTTATTTTATTTAGTTTTGGTGCACCATCGCGGAAACATCCATCGATTTTACGGTTCTCATTTCCTGTTGAATCTAATTTCAGCTTGTTTGATGGTGAGCATGGCATGGAATATCCCGTGGACTGTTTTCAAAATGTTGTTTTTTTTTCAACGGGATCAGTATTTATTTCGTCACTGGAACACCTTTTGTTTCGCGTTGTCCTTTAGTTTAGAACCGAGCAGCAGAACTCGGGTTTTTTGCAGGTCACGGAATGTTTTTGTCAATGTTTCTACTGAAACAGGTTCGCTTTTTTTTGGTTCATCTCACATACATTATTTTCGTGTCTCCCCATGATGAACAGTTCCCGACGATTTCTAAATCTCAAAAGTTTTGTGGCTGACTTCGGCTTCTTGTTCAATGAAGATTCCGTGCATTTGAGTGTAAGGCGGGGTCTCAAATGTTCTTGCATGGATCTCTTACGACAATTTCTCTAAGTCCATGCTTCCTAACATGACTTCTAAATTCGTTGGAATAAAACCCACACATACTGATTAAGATATGCATTTCCAATATTCTCTAATGAGCTAAAAGGTCACTATATGTGCCCGGATTTCTCGACAAAATTATGACCTGGAGACTGGTCACCAAGACATGTCGTACAGAGACTTCACATTAGAAGGCTTCCACACTATCTAACACACCTATTCACTGGACTGTAGCATATACGTAAAACAAAGTGGACTCGGTAGCCAAACTCACCGCCAAACGTTCTTCCAACCGGTTATCTGAATTAATTATTTATAGAAGTTAATAGGCTTTTACATGTATAATTTCCAAGTAAGATTATTAAAATAAAACAATAAACATGAAGCACTAAGCAAGTAACATGTAGAATTTTGTCTTAATCAAGTAGGCCTTATAGTGGTCTGTATGAGTAAAATATTATAAGTTACTGTGAACGATAATAAGTTTAGCAAATAAACCTTTCGTGTACCTCCCGACTTCACTGGTCAAATGATCAATAAATCAGATAAAAGATGAGGTCGCTCCATCTTAATTCAAATCGTAAACTGATTTGATTTGTAATTAAAACAACGCTTTATTCGGAACATCGTCTACTGCACGTGTCGAAAATGTAGAAGAATTTCATTAATGAAGTGGTTTGCAAGTCACACATTGATTATATATTGCTGTAAATGGAAAAACCCAGAGATGTTTGTGAGATTTTGAAGTACAGAATATGTTTACAACTTAAATAAAGTTAATTTTCAACATTTTGTTTGACATTGTTATAGTCAGGGAGCGCGGTGGCTCAGTAATTACGGCATTGGACTTCAAACTGAAAGGTCCACGGTTCGATCCCCTCCAGGGGTAAATGCGTTGCGTCCTTGGGCAAAGCACTTAATCCCGTGGCGCTGTGTACTAAGGCGTACTGCACATCGATGGCGCACTTGTCTTCAACCAATGCTAACCCTAGTATTGTGCAGTTAGTTCGTTGGGGAGTCTTACAGTTGCTCGGTGGTTCTCTCCGGGCACTCTGTCTTCCTACACCCGTAAAACTGTCCGACACGAGGTGACACTGGCTGTCGAAAGTGTCGTTAAATCCAATAAAATAAATAAATAAATTGTTATAGTCTGTTTCAAAGCTACCATATAATGTAAATACTAATTAATTTTATCACCTAATCACCATCAAATAGCCCATTACGGAAAATATAGTTCACAACACGTCTAATACGAGAATGACGTCAGAAGTCAACGTCGACGTGATTATTTATTACTTATTGGTGTTTAAGGTCACATACATTTGCACAATGGCTAATCATGACCGTGACACTTTTACGGGTGGAGGAAGCCGAAGTACCCGGAAAGAACCACCGAGCAACGACGATCAGCTGATAGCTCCCCAACATCGTAACTCCGCACTGCAGCACAGGCAGGGTTAGATTGGTTGAAGACATGCGCACCATCGACGTGCAGTACGCCTCAGTACACGACGTCATCGTGCCCCCATGTGGACAATCGGGGTTGCCCAAGCACACAACGCGGGAGTCTGAATCGATCGCTCAGACGGTCACCCATCCGAGGACTAACCGGGCTCGACGTTGCTTTACTTCGGAGATCTGACGAGAACCAGTTAACGCAACGCCACTGCGCCCCCACGTCGACGCGGTAGCGTTGTGAATGAGTTGGTTTCGGAAATAGAATCTAATTATTATTTTTCATTAACTGTTTACTTGATACAAAATGGAGACGACATTTGCAGAAAACATTTCCTGACTAACTAAATATTTATATTTTGTCTCGAAAACATAGTGTAAGACACTTCCTTGGTGAGTGATGGGTCATGATCTATGGTTTTGCGGCAAAACATTGAAAAACAAATAAAATGTGGCTGGCGAGATTTGTAAACAGAGTTCAGCGTTTGGTCGTTCCGCTAGCTAAAAGATTAAATTACACGTGTGATAAAAAGAATCTCACATTCGTCACGATTTTTCATGAAGTTGATGAACCTCGTTCTCCAAAATCGATCTGAACCTCGGTAAACCTCGGCTCAAATCGATTTTAGTGAACTCGATACAGAAATGTCGTATGAAATCACGACTCACGATTCATTGTAGATCGTTTTATATGTTCCGACACACATATATTGTGTAACAACTCTGAAACATTTGACCTAAAATTTGAAACAAAATTATTTTTCTCCAACCAGTTTGCCAGTGAAGAACCAACCACATATTTGCCGGCTCTTTACGGCGATGACAAAATCATCAGACATGCTCCTAATGATGTTGCAGTCTTTCCTCATTATGAGACGTCATGACCAACAAACAAAATGGAAGACTGTTGAGAATGGGATGATTTGCAAGCATTAATATTCCTTTTGTACATACATGTTTTTTTATGTCACTGTAATATTGTACTTTTATTTTTTATTTATTTTTTCATAAAACATGATTTTCTATTTATTATTTCTAAAAGCTAATTTTTTCTATGATTTCTTATTTGCCTAGAAAGGCTTTCTTTATTGCACCTTATATTTTTCATTTTATTTACATTTTTTTCATATTTTTTATTTATTTTTAAATGGTGATCTCTTATGAATCACGATTCCATATGAAATTTATGTTCCGAGTTCACTAAAATCGATCTGAGCCGAGGTTTACCGAAGAACGGATGGATTTTAGGGAATGAGGTTCAGAAATTTTAGGTCAAATAGTGACGAATTTGATATTATTTTTATCACACAATATGTAATTTAACTTTTTCCTACAGTAACGACTAAACTGGCCAGCGCTATTCACAAAAATCGCCAAACAAATTTGTATTATTTTTTCAACTTTTGACTTGAAGACATAGCTTATCTTATGGCCCTCTTTGGAACGATCTCGACGGCCTCGTTCCAACTAGGGATCATAAGCTATGTTTCAGAGTCAAAAAATGAAGATGCATTATTATTCGGGAAACGTCTTTTTTTCTACAAATGCCGTGTGCTGTTTGTATAAGGTAAGCCGTTAATATATAGAGGATATCTACGCTATTTTGTTGTGACTACAGAGAATTATCGGATTAGCGTGAACCTGACAGTTTTATTTTTCACGAGCGCTTGTGCAAGCGCTCGTGAAAAATAAAACTGTCAGATCTACGCTCATAAAATAATTCTCGTTATTCACAAAAATAACACAGATACTCTCTATTTGTTATATGCTACAGGACATTCTTCTGCGCAATATTCAGCCCAATTCGACTGCAGACATGTACGTTTCAAAACAATATCACAGGGTTGTTATTTTAAGTTTATTCTAAATTTTTAAAATAAGTAAACAATTCGAGTTATTTAGAATGAATGAAAGAAAGGAACTTTTTAATAATCAGTGTGAGTAAACTGGGTAAGCTCATTAATTTAATTAAGTTCGTATTCGGAAAGTGTTCTTTGTTCAGTCGCTGTCATGCAGGGACTGTGTAAACAATGCATTCCAAATTAGAACTTATTGAAAAGTCAGTTCATGTCACTGCAAGTCATCAAAGCCGTCTTTTGTAAATTAGCACCTTTGCCCAAATTAAGTTTTTGATAGGTGATGCGCGCGCCTATATAAGACCCCTCGAGTTTACCTCAGGACAGACTCGCTAGGATGGAATAATCGTTAGTTCACGCGGTGTAGTAAAGCGTTAATGTATTTCTGTGGTTCCGGTAAGCCGTCATTTGGACGACAGGATTCCCGATCTGATGATTTGCATCGAAGGGAGACGCCGAAGAAGAATCGATGAGTATATGTAGTATTTAGTTTATAATATTTAGTTGTGATAACACGTCGTAGTTACATAGTTATTAGTTAACAGTTTTAAGTGTATTAGTGAATCTGTGTTATTAGATGATCAGTTGTTATTATTGCGAGTTAGAAGCACTATTAGCAGGAATTGTAGATGATCGAATATTCTAAAAGGTGAAATTTAGTATTAAAGGTAATTCCCCATAATGTGGTAGGCGCAACAGGATAAATACGCGCATGAGCGGTTGAGTGAAAGATTTCGTGATTTCTTATCAGTAGTCGCAGCTCCGACCTTTCTCTACGAATATAAGTTTGGGAAACAATTTAATTTTAGATAATATTTTAGTACTTGTTTTCGGTGGGATTCAGTGGCTAGTCACAAAACTCATTTCAGTAGTGTTGAGATTATTTATTTAGGATTTGTTGGCTATTTGTAAATAAGAATATAGAAGATTTATATATAAAAATTGTTGGATTGTTAATAGTCTTTATCTTATTAATGAAGAAGCCCTGAGTACCCTAGGAATTGATGGAACCCCAGCCCCGCCAAGAAATTAGTCCATGCTAGGTCATTACCGTTGAAAGCAATTGATTAAAGCGCGGCGCTACTCTGTGGCTTGTGAATAAGCAATTGCAATCTGCAAAAGTGAGCTAGTGAAAATCCCCTGTCCCCGGTAAAAGAGTATCTTAGGTCCCCGGCAAAGTTGATCAACCCCAGCCTTGGCCCTCCGTTGACAAGCGCCCTCTGGCAAATAAATATTCACTCTCTCCGAGACGTTGCCACGGCGGCGTTCCAGGGGACGGTAATTTCTATTTATCAGAAAGTGCTAACACCTGTGTAGACACCTGAGTGAGTGATTCCCCAGTGGAAGTAACGCGTGGTTCCACTTTGCAGGCGGACCGTTTGGTCATAACAATAACAAAGATCAGCGGACCGTTCCTTCAAAGCGACGTCATAGTGAAACGCCGACGTGTGACGTCATTTAGGAAGCCACTGAGGGATAGTCCTCGTTATCCATCAAGTCGATGGATATCGAGAAATATCTTTTAGATAATTTGCGATAATTCACAGACCAGCATATAATAAAAGAGAAGATTAATTCAATTTTACTTCCGAACCTAACTCACTTACAATGTTACGAGGTTGACGTTGACTTTTGACGTCATCCCCGTATTAGACGTGTTGTGAACGTTATTTTCCGTTATGAGCTAGTTGGTACTGATTATGTAATAAAACATGTTTTTTTTGTTTATTTACCATAAAACATGATTTATTTGCGTGATTCTTCATGAAACATTCATCATTCTTTATTTATCGTAAAGATAATTTATATGTATTTATATTATTTATTTATTGGCGTTTGAGGTCAGACACTTATGCACAATGGCTAATCATGACCGGGACAGTTTTACCGGTGGAGGAAGCCGGAGTACCCGGAGAGAACCGCCGAGCATCGACGAGCAACTGTCAGCTCCTCAACTTCCTAACCATGTTTAAGCTCCGTTCAAGCAGGGTTAAAGCGGTTGAAGACATGTGCGCTATCAACGTGCAGTACGCCTTAGTACACTTCGTCATCATGCCCCTATGTAGGCAACCGAGATAAAGTGCTTTGCCCAAGGACACAACGCGGCTCGTCCCGGACGGGGATCGAACTCGGGACCTCTAGCATAGAAGTCAACAGTCTACCACTGAGCCACCATGCTCTCATGCAAGATTCATTCTTTCAGTTTTGTACAAAACATTATTTTCATGTATTGAAACAACTGAAAGCTAATTAATTGTTCTTTTCTGTTTAACTTATTGACCCATCCACTTTAATTTGAAGGTAATGAGTAAGGTGGCGTTATGTACTAAGGCATACTGAACTTCGATGGTGCACTTGTCTTCTGCCAATGCTACTCCGTTTGTACGGAGTTAGTACGTTGGGGAGCCTGACAGTTGCTCGCCGCAGCTCGGTGGTTCTCTCCGTCTTCCACGAGGTGACCCTGGCTGTCGAAATTGTCGTTACACATTTTGTTTTATGAGTGATGCTGTCCTTACAATCCCATCTCAAATATATAATACTTAACGCTGACCACACTAAAATATCTTCTTATGGCCTAACTAAAGGAACTCAGCTGGCTGAACATAGGAAGAAATGTTTGTCATGAACTGTCTAAACATTCTTCCTCTGACATTGCTCGTTGACTCACACAATCCTGACAATAGCACACAATTCTTCTTGTAAACTACTTGCTCAATTACATTGGTAAATTCTATTGGTTTATTCCTTGGTAGAGTGGCCCACTTTTTGACGTTTGATAATGGCTAACCCACTTACATTTGGTGAGATACAGAGCAGCATTGACTTCATTTCTTAGTTTTATCCTTTGAACACTGGTGGTATCTTCCATATTAGTTCAATGACAGCAACTGGAAGAGTCCACGTTCATTATTTAGGGGTAACCAATTAATATTTTCAACGTGCAGCCTTCGGGCTGCACGTTGAAAATATTGATTGGTCTACCACAAATATGCACTTAGCAACCATCCTATTTAATGAAATTATGACTTATCATGTTCATGGCCAGAAAAAAACGGCCGCTAAGGTTCAAAGGGTTAATGATGTAATTACCCAAAATGCACCGCTGAATTGAACTCTCCCTTCGCCATTAAATAACATAGTTGTGAATACTACAACACAGGGCGTTTTAGTAATGGGATCTCAAAAAGCCAAACTCACTCACGCTCTTCAAACTTAACTGTCTAAGCCTTAATGCCAACTGGGAACTCCTCTATAATACTACAACCCAGGGCGTTTTAGTAATGGGATCTCAAAAAGCCAAACTCACTCACGCTCTCAAACTTAACTGGTGGTTAATTTCAGTTGCTGCAATACATGGTATTGCCCTTAACCAAGTGTACGAACAGACATTATCTCCTTAATAATGTATGAGTATTGTCTCACTTGGCACTGTGAACATCATGCCTCATACCTTGGTTATTAATTCTCACATTCAGGCTGTGCCCTTAGGCATGCATGACACCTGGGTATTACTTGCAAATGGGTCACAATATTTGCCCCCCCCCCCCCCCCATCCTGTGTTATTATTTACATGCATGTGCTGACATGTGGTTTATTTCACATGCAGTAATACACGACATGGCCCTTAACCAAGTATACCAATTGAAATTATTTCTTTAATGATGTCTGAGTGTTGTCTCATCACTGCCATTCTGCTCTAGCAGTCTGGCAGTGGTGAGTTTATAGTCTGACATTATGAACACGATGCCTGATACTTTGGTTATTAATTCCCAAATCTAGGCTGTGCCCTCAGGCATGGTACCAGGGTATAACTTGCAAATGGGTTATCAATTCTCACATTTAGGCTGTGCCCTTAGGCATTCACGACACCTGGGTATTACTTGCAAATGGGTCACAATATTTGCCCCCCCCCCCCCACATCCTGTGCTATTATTTACATGCACGTGCTGACATGTGGTTAATTACAACTGTAGTAATACACGGCATTGCCATTATCTAAGTATACCAATTTACATTATCTCCTTAATGATGTCTGAGTGTTGTCTCATCACTGGCAGACTGCTCTAGCAGTCTGGCAGTGATGAGTTAATAGTCTGACAGTATGAACACGTTGCCTGATACCTTGGTTATTAATTCTCAAATCTAGGCTGTGCCCTTAGGCATAGTAACAGGATATAACTTGTAAACGGATCACAATAGTTGTCTCTCCCCTCATCCTGGGTTATTATTCACATGTATGTGCCGACATGTTGTTAATTTCAGCTGTTGTAATACACGGTATTGAACTTAACCTGGTGTACCGACTGCTTCAGACGTCAAATGAATGTTAAATCCCTGTCTCAGCACAGACATACTGCCAGTGCAGTATGGCTGTGGTGAGCCAGTGGTCTGACATCTATATTGGAAATAGCCTAGCAGCCATTGAAGTTCAAATCATTTTTCTAAGGCACTATTGCCATAGTGGTACTGATTTACTATGGCAACCATCAGGGTTAATGGTGCTTTGTGATTGTTAATATATGTTAATATATTTGACTACTTTTAATAAATGGCTTAATAGTACTTTGCGAACGGCATCATCACAGAGTTGCTTGCAAATGAATGTTAAATCCCTGTCTCAGCACAGACATACTGTGAGTGCAGTTTGGCTGTGGTGAGCCAGTGGTCTGACATCAATATAGGCACAAGCCAAGCAGCCCTTGAAATTTAAATCATTTTACTAAGTTGCTATTGCCATAGTCGACATGGCATCTATTATTGTAGGCATAACTTAAAAAGTTGCCCAGGAGGTGCTTCAATCACATCAAAATGGGTTAACAGTGCTTAATGGTACCAGTGAGTCAGTGGTATGGCACTTCTCCTGTCCATGCAACTCCATGCTAAGTGCTTCAACACTGCTCCAAACACTTCTAAAAGGGTTAACAGTGCTTTGCGAATACTAATATTACAAAGGTTGTTCCTTTTCTTTTTCTTTTTGCCTAAATATGGGTTAACAATGTTGAACGTGCAGTTCCAAGTTGAGTAGGAGTAAGTGCAAAGTGTTTCAGTACTTTTCCAACCACTTGCAAAAGGGTTAATAGTGCCTTGTGAATACTAATATTATCAGTATAGTCTTAGGTCTAATATAGGTTTGTCTAAATATGGGTTAACAATGTTATACTTGTAGATCCAAGTTGAATAGGAGTAAGTGCAAAGTGTTTCAACACTCCTCCAACCACTTCCAAAAGGGTTAATAGTCCTTTCTGAATACTAATTTTATCAGGGTTCTCCTTGGTCTAAATATGGGTGTGCCTAACTATGGGTTAATAATGATGTACATGGAGGTCAATGTTAAGCAGGAGCAAAGTGTAAAGTGTTGTTTCAACACAGTCCCATCCACCTTCAAAGGGTTAATGGTGCTTTGCGAATGTTATTATAGGTTAACATATTGGGCCACTTTTCTATAAATAGCTTAATAGTGCCTTGCAAATGAATGTTAGATCGCTGTCTCAGTACAGACATACTGCCAGTGCAGTATGGCGTTGGTGAGCCAGTGGTCTGACATCTATATAGGCACAAACCAAGCAGCCCTTGAAATTTAAATCATTTTACTAACTAAGGCACTATTGCCATGGTGGAACTCCTTTACTATGGCAATCACGGGGTTAATGGTGCTTGTGATTGTTGATATATGTTAATACATTTGACCACATTTTAATAAATGGCTTGCGAGGGCATTATCACTGAGTTGCTTGCAAATGACTGTTAAATCCCTGTCTCAGCACAGACATACTGCCAGTGCGGTATGGCTGTGGGGGGCCAGTGGTCTGACATCTATATAGGCACAAGCCAAGCAGCCCTTGAAACTTAAATCATTTATTAAGGCGCTATTGTCATAGTGGACATGGCATCTATTATTATAGGCACAACTTAAGCAAGTTGCCCAGGAGGTGTTTCAATCACATCAAAATGGGTTAACAGTGCGTAATGGTACCAGTGAGCTAGTGGTGTGACACTTCCCTTATCCATGTAACTCCAAGCTAATAGTGCTTCAACACTGTTCCAAACACTTCCAAAATGGTTAACTGTGCCTTGTAAATATCAATATTACCGGGATTGTTTTCTTCTCTTTTTTGTTATGCCTAAATAAGGGTTAACAATGTTGTACATGCAGATCCAACAGACATCCGACATTAGTGAGTCAGTGGTCTGGCATCTATTTTTACATGCCAATAGTTGAGAAAGGTGTAACGACTCTGTTTAAATTACATATAAATAGGGCAGTGGTGTCTTGTGGATACCAAAGATATCAAAGCTGCGCTCACTCCACCAAATACTTGTTAATGATGCTTTGCCGGTGAGTTCCCAACCCTTTCACTAGCGCAAAAGAAATGGTGACCTTGTGAGATTATACTTAAACCAGTGGAGCACTACACTGTGTTACTCCCACCCCCCCCCCCCCCCCCGCGCTCAACATATCATAATTGCTGTTTTTGACTTATTTTTAAATTCTCCAATTAAGTTGGAGCATGTCACATTCTATAATAAGCTCCAGATTGTGGGCTTGTGAGATTATACTGAAACCAGTGGAGCACTACACTGTGTTACCCCCACCCCCCCCCCCCTCCCCGGCGCCCAACATATCATAATTGCTGTTTTTGACGTATTTTCAAACTAAGTTGGAACTTGTCACATTCCACAATACGCTCCAGTTCGTGGCCAAAGTACACGTAACTACTTGAGGGCACATCTCGATACCACCTTTATGTATAGTAATATCGAATGTCTCTCTCCATATTGGCTGACTGCTGTTGCATCTAGGCTTCGATCCTAAAGACGAGTGTATGACCCGCATAGATATGGGATAAGAGAGCCTTATGAGTTAAGATGTCCGAGCTGTGTTCTCTCCGCCTAATATATGTTAACAATGCTTTGTTGGTAAGTCTAATATATGTGTTAACAATGCTTTTTTGATAAATCCATTCAACATAGCAGGTGGGGTGAGTCTGTGAAAATAAAATTTAAAACAACGGGTTACAACAAAGTGCAACCCCCATCGCGATCCCCTCCCCAGTATACCAGACTTGTTGTATGACATAATGTCAAAACTAAGGTCCAGTTCATATTCACTTAAATGTAATATTGCCCATGCAGAATGTCCTTTATCTGTGATCCTTATCTATTTGAGTGGTGGGTCAGTGTGATTATGTTTTAAATGTAATGTCTGAACGAATGAAAATTCCGTTCTGTTCTGTCCTCTTGTCTTCCGACACCCAAGGTAATGTTTTGTTTGACATATATTCCCAAATGGATCTCTGTTTTCTTGGGGATTGTATCCACTTCTGATCACCTCGACACATTACCTCACTAGAATAGTGTACAAGCATAGTATAATCTTTTGTCGAATGACTGTGGTGTGAAAAGGTATTAATTCGTAAGGAATTTTACGTCACTTTTTTCATCTCTGTCACTGACACAGTTTGGTGGGTCAAGTCGGTCAAAATATATTATTAACACAATCATGTTTCCTCGTGCTGGAAACTATGTGGTCAATCAAATTCAACTTGCACACTGTTGTCACTGTGGCGTTTGACTACATTGTAATTGATAGAAATTATCGAACCTTGTCTAACAATTAACCTTTAATAACAACCAAGCACCATGTGTTCTTATTTTTGGAAACAAACAATCAGTGGCCTCTTCTTGTTCGCACACTGGCCACCTCGCTTGATTATTCGTAACAACTGACTGATCTTTATCTTAACCCTTTACCAAAAGTGACGGGGCCCGTAATACGCGATAATGACTATTAAATCTGTTTATTATTATTATTATTATCTTCATCTTCTACTTCCGTAACATTGGCGGCTGTGGCTTTCAGCCGAATGAGCACGTGGCATTCGTCGGATGAGAGGTGTTTGCCTGTGGTTTTGGGGGCATAGAGTGAAAATTTTCAGTTACCAAAAATATTCTTTTGCGAGAGCCGTTTGTGGATATGGGGTCAACTCATTGCCTGTCTGACGCCCAATTTTTCTTCATTTTAGGCTGCGACTATTCGACATACACATCACCATGAACTAGAGGTGACATGTTAAATAACAAGAGGAAAATCTCTGTGGTGAGGCAGTGCATGCTCATCAGGGTTCATAAACAAAGTCACACCTCATCTGGTATCCGCTGTCCATAATTGAAGTATAATTATCTCATTCGTGTGCATTTGCCCAACTCGCGACGCAATGCATGTATGTGTTGCGGCATTGAAGCTGTCATAATTCCCCTGATCAGCATGCTAATTTACCCCCAAGGAAACATATATCTGATCTCTATCTCCAACTCTAGTCCCATTGGGATAGTATTTATTCGGACACACCATACAATACTCTTTCCTGAACAGTGTATCTGCATATTACCCTGCGCCTTACGAAGCACGCAGCGAAAGAGGGTCAAAACTCGTAAGGAATGCAAACGGCAATTGGTTTCTTCATCTTGAATCTCGTCAACTGACCCTGATTTGTGGCTTAAGTCGGTCAATATGTATTATCAATTTAATCATGCTTCTTTATGATGATTCGCTCGGCCGCTTTCAAATTTCTCGTGCGTCCTCTTCTCGTTGCAGAGTCTACTTTATGTTAGTCGAGAGATTTGTGAATCATGTTCGTTCAAGTCGGTCAATAAAGTAAACGGTATGATATGGAGCTGTTGGGAACCCCTTGGCGTGGGGTAGTACTTGTTCACCACGGTAAACAAACACAGCTTCACATCACTTGGTTCCCCTCATCCATAACTAAATCCAATATTTTTTTCGTGTGCATAAGCTTTTTCCGTGGTGCAATCTTTGTGTTGCAGCATGGTAAATGCTAAATGCTACCTGATCACCATTAACGAAAAGGAATTTCCAAGCTGTTTGACACTGTCACCTACTCAAAGAAAATATATCATATTTAACTTTAATCGCCATCGGTTTTCGTAATCATTTTCGTACTGGTAATGATATTCGTGTCAATATTCATTTGACTTGCCCGAAAATGACCAATGACATTGCCCCCATAAGCTCCCAGTATCTTTATCATCCAAGTCAGTAGTGCTATATAGTTCTTATCTGACTCTTTTTTTATATTTTTTTTCTTTTCTATAAAAATTGTTGTTTATTATCATACTTTTAAATAAGTTACTACTGTCTTCCAACTACATAACAGTGTTTGTCACACATTATCTGCACTATTTGCCAGCCTGAATACAATCTTGTTTATAAAGAAACAATTTGCCTTAACTGCGTTACCTAGTTACGAATAGCTCATCATGTGTTCCCTTGAATCTTATCGTGCTTGGATTGGTACATTTAACTTCAAAGTTTTTTGTAGGAGTTCGAAGTTCTTCTTATCGAAGAAGAGATCTGTTTGTGTCCTAATCTATCTTTGCTTGCGCCTCAGTGGGGTTGGGCTGCATCAAAGCCTTAATGTTGTGGTCACTCTGTTCTTTGGACTGTCCAATAAATTGTTAATATCGCTCTTGGGTAAACCTCTGGATGAAACTTTATACCCTTACAGCATTGAAGTTTCAACGACTGTACTCAAAAGGAAAGTACATGTACTGATACTTTCTGCCCTCCTTGTCATTTCGCTGTTCAACGTGACTGTGATTCTTCTACTGTCTGGTGATATTGAAACTAACCCTGGCCCAAATTCTCTTAACTCCGATTACAACCAGAATACCTTAAAAATTGCCCATCTGAATATTCAGAGTTTAAAACCCAAAGTTGACATTATCCAATATGAATTTGCATCATTCGATGTCGTGGCTTTGTCTGAGACATGGTTGGATGATAATGATTCCACATCCGATATTCTTGTTCACGGGTTCCAGGAGCCATTGCGATTTGACCGTTTGACAAAGGGAGGTGGGGTAGCTATGTATATCAAAGATGGAATATCATTTCGACCGAGACCAGACCTACATAACTCGAACACAGAGTGCCTGTGGGCGGAGGTGTTTACACAACGAACTAGATCGTTACTGTTGGGTGTGTTCTACCGGCCACCAAACAGTCCCCGCGAAACATGGGAAGCCATATCAGGATCCGTTGAAAAAGCCCGAGACTCCTCAATTGCCGACCTAATTATAACAGGGGACTTTAATGACAATCAAGTGACTCCCTCAAGAAGTGGCGTTTCTGAAATACTCCACTATTTCAATCTGAGACAAGTCGTGAGTGAGCCGACTTGTTTCACCGAGACTTCGGCTTCGTTATTAGATCTATTTGTTCTCAGTGACTCAATAAACATGAAAACTTGTGAGGTCCTTGAACCAATCATCCCAGACATGATCCGATACCATTGTCCAATCTCACTCGAAGTAGAATTCTTGAAACCACCAACTTTATCATTCAAGAGGAGAATTTGGCTTTATTCCCAGGGTAATTATGAAGCGTTGAATGAGGCCTTCTCCCATGTCGACTGGAATGCCCTCTTTGATGACCCATGTCTCGATAACCTAGTGTCCAAACTTACTGACAAAATACTTGAAACTGCATCCGCCCACATACCTAACAAATTCATTACCACGCGAATAGATCAGCCGAAATGGATGCACAATGAAATAAGATTACTGCTCAGACAGCGTAAACGTTTATTTCGCATTGCTAAACGTACCAATACCCCGAATGCCTGGGCAAACTACAAACTAAAACGGAATAGTGTTGTATCTGCTATAAGGAAGTCCAAAGCTTTACACTTGTCGAAAATTCAGTCCACGCTAATAAGTAGCAAAACGCCGCCATCACAGTGGTGGAAGACCTTGGAAACAGTAATCGGGAGCAGTTACTCTGGAATTCCTACTCTCATCCATTCCGACCAAATATTCTCGTCAAATGTTGAGAAAGCCGAAGTGTTTAACGAATATTTCAGTTCTATCTCAACAGTTGATGATTCGAATGCTTCCTTGCCATACGCATCAACACATGTTTCTGCAATTATTGATTGTATCACTTTACATTGTGATGAAGTGCACACAGCAATGAAATCATTGAAAATTTCTAAGGCATCCGGTCCAGATCTAATTAGCCCGCGTCTTCTAAAAGAATGCAAATCATCCTTATGTGAGCCACTCTCCATCTTATTCAATATACTTTTGAACAACTCGTATTTCCCATCATTGTGGAAAAAAGCTAATGTCTCTCCGATTTTGAAAAAACACCCTTCCAGTTCTGTGACGAATTATCGGCCAATATCTTTGATTAGCTGTGTCGGTAAATTACTTGAAAAATGTGTATTCAAACGTTTGTGGGAGTTTTTGATTGACAATAAAATTCTCAGCCAATTTCAGTCAGGTTTTACACCCGGTGATTCAACAGTCCTCCAGCTCACTGACTTATATGATGAATTTTGTCACGCCCTTGATGATGGCAAAGAAGTTAGGGTTGTCTTCTGTGATGTCAGCAAGGCTTTTGACAAAGTATGGCATGCAGGTCTTATCCACAAGTTGGAAAGTATTGGTGTTTCGGGTGAACTTCTGTTGTTCCTCAAATCGTATCTTACAGATAGGTTGCAACGAGTTGTGATATCGTCTGAGACTTCGTCCTGGAGAACCATAAATGCAGGTGTTCCACAGGGGTCTATTCTTGGACCCCTGCTGTTCCTCATATATATCAACGATATAACCAAAGATCTTCTGAGCAGTATACGCCTATTTGCAGACGATACTTCTTTATACCTAATTATAGAAAACCCTGAACAAGCCTCGACAATAATTAATCAAGATCTGGCCACAATTGAACATTGGGCTAAAACATGGTTGGTAGAGTTCAATCCAAATAAAACTGAGAGTATGCTAATATCTCGAAAAAGTAGCTCTACTTTCCATCCACCATTATTCTTTGGCGATTCTCAGATATCTGAAGTCGTTAATCATAAACATCTGGGAGTCATATTAAATAGCACGTGTACATGGAATGACCATATCGACCATATTTGTGCAAAGGCCTGGTCCCGGCTAGACTTACTTAGGAAGCACAAATTTAACTTAGACCGTAGTGTCTTAGAAAAAATCTATTTTGCTTTTATCAGGCCCCTCCTTGAATACGCCGATACTGTTTGGGATAATTGCTCTGTAACTAAAGTGGAGGAAATGGAAAAGATCCAGATTGCTGCGGCAAGGATTATTACTGGGGCAACCGTCAGTGCTAGTAAGTCCTTACTTTATACGGAAACAGGATGGGAACCGTTGCAAGATAGACGCTACAAACACAAGTTAATCCAGTTCTTCAAAATGTACCACCGTATGGTTCCTCCGCACATCTCCAGTAAAATCCCGCAACGTGCTTCCTTGATCAATCCTTCACTTCGTCTTCGATCAGGTCAAAACCACCGTGTTCCGTTCTGTCGGACTGAGCTGTATAAATCTTCCTTCATACCCAGGGTTACTGACCAATGGAATAATTTGCCCTTGTCCGTGCGTGAAAACTCATCATTGGCAAACCTCAAGACTTTTCTAAACGATGGCAACCGACGACCGCCAAGGTTCTACTGCAGATCAAAATCTCGCACAGCCCAAATATATCACTGTAGATTGAGACTAGGATGTAGTAACCTCAATTTTCACTTATATCGCAACCACATATCAGCAACCCCTCTATGCCAGTGTGGAGAGGAAGAGACTCCCGCTCATTTTCTCCTGCATTGTCCAATTTTCTCCGATGCTCGTAATTATTCAATTAATCTCCTTCCGTTTAGAGCGGACTCCTCAACACTTCTATTCGGTTCGGAATTCCTGAGTAATGATGACAACCGCCTTATCTTTGAAGTGGTACACGACTTTATTTTATCAAGTAAGCGATTCACTAATTAACCCCAATGTAGTACTAGCCCATTTTATATACTTACTATAATAAACACTAACCCACAATTAAATCAAGATGATCTCCGTGGGAATGCCTGTAAACTAAGCTACACTTGTTTACTGTGGTAAACAGGCGAAGCCTCACTGATCGATTTGGACTTTCACCCAAACATTGATAACAGAGTCAACCGTGACTCTGTTGTCGGTGTTTGGGTGAAAGTCCAAATGGGCGTCTTGGGTGGCAAATAATTGGAGTTACCTTGATTATATTTCTATCTTTCGTCACGCGTAGTCATTTCGCATAGGTGATTGACATTAACACAACTAAATAACTCTACGCAATGAATACATCCATCCCGCACTTTCCAACTCTTCTTGCAGCCCAACCCATCCCACTGAACCCATCCCACTGTTTCCATACAAGATTAGTTGCTGCCGCTTTTCAAACGCTTGTATAATGCAGATAAACACTGTTTGTACTTGATACTCATAACTGCTATTGTCATCGACGTATCTTTGTGACCTTGTGTTGGTGGAAACGGCCTTGTATAAGCTTTCAGCTTACTGCCGAATTCACATTAATGTTTGAAATGTATCTGTTATGGTTTGTTTTTTTTTTGTAATAAATACTGTTTAAACTAAACTTAACTGGCTAAGCCTTAATGCCAACTGGGAACTCCTCTATAACCTGATATGAAGCCTTAGATATGAATCAAAGTTTTTAGACATCATAGGTTTAACAGAAACATGCAGTGTAAAAGAAACCATTACCTACTCACTAAAAGGCTACAAACCCTTGATTATTCGATAGCGATCTGGTAACGACGAAGGTGGGAGGGGGGTGTAGGACTTTATATTAAGGAACCATCCCTTTAAAAATCCGTGAAGTCCTTTCTATGTTTTTATTACACGCCTGTTCTATGTAATCCCCATCTACAGCAATACTAAACCGTGCGGAAAATGAAAATCTGTTCTGCACATATGTGTAGAACGGACATCGTTGACGGACTATTTTTAAATAGACGCGAAATTTCACTGTAATTTTCTACAAATCGTGCAACGCAATTACAATTTGAATCGCTAGCGATAGCTGAAAATCGTCCCCTGAGTTCCAATGTGTTCTATGTGCCGGTCGGCACAGAGAACACATTGAAACTCAAAGGACGAAATAGTAACACGGGTTCCCCTCGCAAATTTAGTTGACGATAGAATGTGTTCTTTTTGTTGACAGTTGTCAAATGAATTGCTGAGTGTCCTTCTAATAATTGTTTTTATAGACGTGAAGGTGTGTAATAAACACTTGTGCCGTCGTGTAATAAACACTTGTTCCATCGTAAATAACTTGTGCCATCGGGGAATTATGGCCTCTCGTTTTACCCTTCCGCGCTGGCACTCATGTCATATCGATTAACCCACTCACACACGCGTGTCGTTCTGTGTATATCCCACGTGTATTTGAATACCTATTTGTGGAAATCTCGACGAAAGAAAAAAATATTGTTGGAATTTTTTATAGACCAAACACAGCCACTAAAGCGGACGTTGATCTATTCCTGGAAAAAATGACGAATTTAGAAAACATTTTAGGTGACTCAAACAAGAATGTTTATCTTATGGGTGATTTTAATATTGATTTACTTGGCTTTTGTAGACATAACAAAACCGACTTATTTATCGAAACTATGTTTTGTGCAGGTTTTATGCCATTTAATTCAAGACCAACTAGAATTACAGACCATCCAGACATCATAATTGATAATATGTTCAGTAATAAAATTAACCTCCATACATCTGGAATAACTGTTACGGATGTAAATGACCCTTTTGCAAAATTTTATGCTGATGAATCATCAAAAAGGCACACCCATCCCATACAAACATCCAGAAGATATTTCAAGCAGGAGAACGTTAATCGGTTCAAGTTTTTTCTTGTCTGAAAGTGACTTCACCAATGTAATGAATGCACTCTGTCCTCACGGAGCCTATAACATTCTTCTCGAGACTGTTCCTGCAGCTTTCGATCAAGTTTTTCCAGAACAACTCGTGGATGACATCGGGCCTTTTACAGTTATCAACAAAACTGTATGTCAAAAAATTAAAATACCCAACAACACAAAATAAATTAAGATATAAAACGTACTGTATCATTTTTAAAAGACTGAAACGGACTCGCAAATCAGATTATTACAGGACTATACTTCATGAAAATAAACATAACATGAAAAAAACTTGGGAAATCTTGAAGAAAGCAATAAACAAATGTAATTCTACTTTCACATTCCCGTCCACATTTGTCGATGACAATGCGCAAATATCTGATCTTAAAGAGATAGCTGACAAATTTAACCCCTAGTTCGTTAACATCGGTTCAAAATTAAGCGAGTCAGTACCGTCTTCTTGTCGTCGTTTCACCGATTATGTTCAGGGAAATAACGCTGGGTCATTTTTGTTTATTTGGCCCTTTATCCCACACGAAGTAATTCAGCGCAAAAAAAAAAAAAATGAAATCAAAAACAAGTAGAGACCTTGACAATATGTCCTCCAAAATATTAAAGAAGATAACATGTGAGATCGCTGACCCTTTAACACGCATAATTAACCCTTTACATAACCTGAAAAGCAGACGACACTTGCAAACACAATTCTTGAATAACTATTTTTTTTCATTTTTTGTCTCAAAAACATAGGTTATGACCCCTCATTGGAACGAGCTCTTCGAGCTCGTTCCATTGAGGGATCATGATCTATGTTTTTGAGACAAAAAAGTTAAAAGAATGAAAATTAATTGGCGACTTTTGTGAATAGCGCTGGTCGGTTTTGAACGTTACGTTGGGTAAAGGGTTAATCAATCTTTCTTAACCGGTTTTGTCCCCAGAAAAATGAAAATAGCCAAAGTGATTCCCATCTTTAAATCCAGAGATCAGCAACTATTCAACAATTATAGGCCCATTAGCATCCTATCAACCGCCTTTCAAGTATTAGAAAAATTAACGTACTCCAGGTTAATATCTTTTATAAAAATAATAAGATAATTCATCAACATTATTTGGCTTTAGAAAGAATACATCTGGTAATACGTGTCATAAACAATGTTGCCGAAATGAACGATAAGCCAGCAAAGAACTGCACTTCAGTTCTGTTTTTCGATTTCTCCAAAGCATTTGATATTATAAATCACTCGATCCAACTAAAAAAGCTAGACCTCTGTGGAATACCGAGCTATGCAAACTCCTGGTTCGGGGATTATCTGACAGACAGATCTCATTTGGTATCCTTCCCAAAGTCGAGTTCCGATCTCCAGAATCTATTCTTGGTCATCTTCTTTTTATAATTTATATCAACGATATTATAAACTCGACATTTCTGAAAATTGTATCATATGCAGACGATACTACTGCCTTTATAGATGGTAATAACTTAGATACAAATATAGGATTAGTTAATAAAGAACTCAATAACATATACTATTGGTGCACTGCTAATAATCTTTCCCCAAATGAGAGTAAAATAAAATTCATTATTTTTCACTCTCAGCGTGACTTACAGTACGTGGAGAGTGTATTATCACTGAATCACCCGCAGAGTGGAGAATCCACCCAAGCAATAATTGCAAATTTGTTGCAAAGCATAACCAGTACAGCAAAGTTTCAGCCAATGGACCTCCGGGTTAAACCCGGAGGTCCATTGGCTGAAACATTGCTTGTGTTTTTTGTCGATACGTACAAAATTTGAAAGTTATAGCATGGGTGATGACTCCACTCCGCAGGTGATTTAGTTACAATCCACTCTCCACGTACTGTATACTCTATTGAAAGCAGAATAATTGTGCTTAACAATTCAACCATCTCACTCGTTGCAGATAATCAAGAGGAAAAATGTCTATAAAATTCCTAGGAATCCACGTGGATGAAAATGTGAACTTTAAAAAGCAAATCTCAATAGTCTGCTCCAAAATTTCCCAAAGTTTTATGTGATAAAGAAAGTGAAGAGGATTCTACCGAAAAAGTGCCTGAAAACATTTTTATACTCTCTGATCCAGAGTCATATGCTGTATGGTATCCATATCTGAGGTTACTCCACATCAACTCGAACGATCATTAAATTACAAAAGAAAGCCATCCGAATTAGATCTAACAAAAATTACAGTGCTCATACTGGCCCACTGTTTAAGAAGCAGCGTGTTTGAAAAACCTGCACAAACTCCAGGTCTCTTTGTTTATACACGATTGGCACAATAGCATGCTGCCCGAAAGCTTTGTGGACACTTTTAGAAAATACCAGAACCCGTCAAGAATGGACGGGTAAATTGCACACACTAAAACCAAGAACTAAGTTCTTCGCAAACTTTCCAATTCATACTTTACCTACGATGTGGAATGCAATAGAACCAGTGGTTCAAAATTATTTCACATCACTTTTCAAAAAGTCTCTAACTCTCCTCGCGTTATCTGTAATAATTCAGTTTGTCTCAACTGCAGGTCCGAGCTCTGTAATCCCATCCTTATCTATTAACTGACCCTAACGATGGAAAATTGTTTTATTCATATGGAAAGAATCATCTTCCATTTACTTTTTTATTTACATACACGCTGTTGTCAGGATTGTTACACATTTTACATTTAACTTGGTTTTTATTGTGAAGGGCGGGAAGACAGCCGTTGTGCCTTTGTCCTCACCCTGTAGTGCAACCATGTATTTGAGATAATTGTATGTTGATGTCTATAGTTTGTATTTGTATGCATGTTGTACTACGAAACAAAATCACTCATCATCGATGAACCAACCCCAATAAATAAAAATATTCTGTCATTATAGACTGGTTGACAACTGAGATGTCTCACAAATGGGGGATACTGGCTTTAGTGATGAGTCTTCTGTGTACATAGCGGCCAGAACCTGTTTAAAATGAACTGTAGATTTCGATTGCCTCCTTTTGGATCAAGCCTCGATCTCGTGCGACACTGTTACACCAGTTAATCAAGATTTCATGAAGTATTGGGAAATAATGCTTGGATAAAGAAAACGAAAATGGCGTCGAAGGTGACAGAGGCCAGAGATGCTAGGTTGCAGCGTTTCCTTTTCAACAGGTGGTTTTCTGTAGTGTTATGGATTGCATGAAAGCGGATAATTGCGACCAGGGGCCATTACTGTAAAACTTTTACAACTGGATTTTCTAGAATTGTATTACCTAGTTATGACTTTAAATGGGTTGAAATGAACCATCAGCATTGCCAAAGATGTGGCAATTTGCCTATTGGCAAATTGCCATATCTTTTAAAATGCTAGTGATTCATTTTAGTCAGTTGTATTAATAGGTAGAAAAGACAGTTCTGGAAAATACAATTGTAAAATGTTTATAGTATTGGCTCTAGGTCGCGACTGAGTCGCGATCACGTAGAAAGCTTCTGCCACTTTTAATAGTGACAATTCTATTACAACCAATGTGGACCAACATGACTTGGTCGAGTTATAATGCTCCAGAAACTAACATGATAGAAACATTTGCAAGTACACTACTGACTGTGAACTAGATGATAAAAGACAGAATTACATTCTGAACCACATTACCGAATCTCTCTCTAATGCAAATATACAGTAACGCATTCACTTGTCCGATAATCTCAATAAAAAATAAACCTGGGAAATGTATAGCTCTGTTTGTGTAGAGGGTTGCCGATGGAGTAATATTGATATCTATTTTATTTACGATCCATCAATCCTGTGGCTCCGGCCAAGTCGTATAAAATGGCTAATTCCAACTGAATGCCAAATCTGGTAATTAAATTCACTTGCTTCAATAAGCATTCTTTAAACAAACAGATAAAAATGGATATAAACTTCAGATAAAATATAACGAAGCTTTCATATTGCACGAATGCACGGAAGAAATCGGGTTTTCTACAATCAATTACTAACCCTGACCGAGCCACGTGTACATTGCTGTTCCTCCTGTCTTTCAGCTGTAGACTATATAATTACAGACAGTATTTTCAATTTTGTATTGGAAAAGGGTTAATAATTTCGATACTAAGGGGGAGGGGGAACCTTTTTTATGTTTTTCGTATTTTGTTATTCAGATTTTAACCCTATGAACCCTAGCGGCCGTTTTTCCGGACAGCAACATGATGCGCCATAACGTCATTAAATAGGATGGCTGTACAGGAAATGTGTGGGGTAGACTAATCAATATTTTCAACGTGCAGCCATGAGGCTGCACGTTGAAAATATTGATTGGTCTACCCCAAATAATGAAAATGGACTATTCTAACTGCTGTCATTGAAGTGGCATGGACGATACCACTAGAGTTCAAAAGGTTAAGGTTATATTAACATAAAGCCATATTTTTACATACAGTACGTAGACCTGGTCTAATGAAACTAGCAAAGTGTCAGTAAACGAAGCTATATGTACTTGTAAGGTTGACGTTCCCTTGGAACGTCCTCTAAATAGGGAACAGGGCCGTATTGCACTTAAGGTGAAGCATTTTTGTTGTAGCAGGAGTTATGAGTTGCAGATTGCCAGCTACGCGCACGATAAATGCGGGTTATTTGTTTGGTTACGGCAGGTGTGTTGCAACATAATTTGTCCTAGATATAACCAAATCATAATTAAATGCCTGAAACTAAACTAAATCTTCAATTAAGACCCATCTCTCTTTCATCAGATTTGTCTTTTGGGTGGGATAAAAACAGATGGACGTATATTCAAGATCTTTATAACTCTTTAATAGTTCTATGAAACCCGCATAGGTTGGCTGACTTTTTCTCACTTTGCAAAAATAAATGATTTTTTGTAAACTAACATATAAAAATCAACGGTGTTATTAAATGGAGAAAAAACACCGTTTTATTATATGACTACCACAAATGCCCCTCAATACCATTGTAGTTTGCCCATCAAATCCAGCTCTCCGGAAAACAAGATTGTCAAGTTTTCCACAACGTTAACAAACCTGTCTCAGACGAGGCGCAATTTAACGGACTATTTCTACCAGTGACCTATAAATAAATACAGAACATAAGATCAGAACACAAACACGAGTGTCTCCTCAATAAACTCCGTTGACAAACATTGCATTCGAGGTCTATTTGAAAATGCCGTGCTGAACAATTGCAAAATAACAATTAACAACTATTTTCAAGATGCGAATCCAACAAAGCGCAGGAGAATATGTGTTAACGAAAGCGATTCCAATTGAAATTCAAGTCTTGCCTCCATTGTTTTGACTTTCAAGTTTCATGTTCGACACGAACGTTTCATATTACTACGCGTTTGAGATTCTCCAATCCCATAAATTGTTAATGGTTATTTGGCTAATATAATTCTTGTTGTATTTGATTTTCCGGGTATTGTGACCAGTTTAAAATACTAATTGTCATATAATAAACAAATTACTACAACAGTCAATTGATCTGTGTTGTTGCATTCCGTCCAGTTGACGAGATGAGATCTGCCAGATCAAACGAGACGCCCCAATTGACTGTTGTATATTCTGTATGTATCGTGGGAGGGGGGTGGGTGGTACTTGATTCTACCGGTGAATGCCTGAATACCATATCTTTTGCCTGACTCCAATAGGTAGTAGTGATTCGCGATATATTTATATCCCTCGGGGCACCGGAAGAAAATTTTGGCGGCGGGGGTAAGAGGTATAAATGGGCGAAAACAAGTCCCCAACCAAGTTTAACACTAAACTTGAAATGAAGCTCTAGCTGATGACCTTTCTTACAGTATTTGCGACTGTGTTTCCTCGACATTCACCCGTTCACCTCAATATACAACGGCAGAACACAACGAGGGTGGATTACGGTGGGGTGGGGGGGGGGGGCAGGAATCAACGTCCCAAATTGGAGTTTTTCAAGTGTTTCACTAGAGCCGTACTCTACTTGAGTTGTGTTCTGTATTACATTTATACCGCGATTAAATACAGAATAAATAGGTACTATGGGGTGGTAATCAGATTTAAACCACGAGTTGGATAAGGGATTTAACCACGAGGCTCTGCCGAGTGGCTAAAACCCTTATTCTACGAGTGGTGTAAATCTGATTACCGGCCCAAGTACCTATTTGTTTTATTTTGACCGTGCTCTTAATAAATAATCAACTTTGTCACGTAATATTGGAAAAAACGATATTTTCGATTAACAGACGAGCGTTTGTTTTGTTTACATCTGCGCCGGAGGGCGGTACTTCCGGCTGCACGTGAAAGCTTGATTGACAGCTAGGCGCATCGGCAAAGATGATTGAATTTACTTTTCTTTTTCGGTCAAATTATTATTAACAATTCTTAAATTTTAGTTTAAATAGTTAATTGTAGGTATTTTAAACTTAATAAGTCATTGCACGTAGTAGATAGTATGGCAAAACGACGTATGTTTGAATGAAACATCGTGAAATTTGAATGTACCGAAGTCGGCAAATTGGGTCAACTTAAGGGTCAAGTTGGATGTAGTTCATACTAAAGGTGTAACTTTTTGTCATGTAATTCCCATTGAAAACGTTTTAACCGCAGAAGAAGCTTTACACCGGTAGTGGAGATAAAAGCTAAAATTTAACATACGGGCTTTTCACAGGTAATAACATAGGTGAGCAGGGTAGAAACCTGAATTAAGTGAATGAAGCTTGGAGTTTTAAAGAAAAATATCACCCTCGGTGGTCTGTTTACTTTCTCGTGTGACACTGAGGCATTTTATTCTTTCATAACGCCAATTCGATTTGCAACGACCAATCAAATGCTTTAAGAACTTCTTGTACGACATGCTTACATTTAAGCTGGATTCCACGCGTAGTTTATCCAGCATATTTATAAATGTTTGCAACTTATCAGGTAACTTTGAATACACAAAAGAATCGTGGTATAAATGTGTTTTTATTTAAGAGAAGAAACTTGGCCGATAGCCAAACAATATCATGAATAGTTTGGGAGGAACAGCAATAATTTAATCCTATGGCCCTGTAGGGTTAAATTATATCATGTGACCTCTCATGGTTCCATTTAGGGGTGACGTGATACACTGCATAATCAGTTGGGTTAACATTAACCCAAATCAACTGGATTCAATGATTATAAACCCAATTGGGTTCATATTCACTCAATCCAGTTGATTTGGGTTTATTTTTATCACAACTGGTTTTATAGTGTATTTATTTATTTATTTATTTATTTATTTATTTATTTATTTATTTATTTATTTATTTATTGGTTTTTAAGGTAACATATTTATGCATAATGGCTGATCGTGACCGTGACAGTTTTACGAGTGGATGAAGCCGGAGTAACCTGGGAGAACCACCGAGCATCGACGAGCAACTGTCAGCATCTCAACATTCTAACTATGTTCAAGCTCCGCACAAGCAGGGTTACAGTGGTTGAAGACATGTGCACCATCGACGTGCAGTACGCATTTATACACGGCGTCATCGTGCCCCCATGTAGGCAACCGGGATAAAGTGCCTTGCCCAAGGACACAACGCGGGTCGTCCCGGACAGGATCGAAGTCGGGACCTCTAGCATAGAAGTCCAACAGTCTACCACTGAGCCACCGCGCTCCCTTTTAGAGTGTAAGGTTCTGTTGAAATTCTTAGAAATATTTTTTTTCAACTGCTTAATTTGTAAATTACACGGGAAACTGCCGCCGATTCGTTAGGTAAAGGGTTACGTCTTCAAAACGTACGCAGAGGGCTTCATTTGGCAGAGAAAATTATCTTTCCATCAGCAATACACGCCCTTAACTTTGCACGAAGTAATGTGAAGTGGTGGGATATTTTTCTGTTGCCGTTGAGCAGAAAAATAGTTTGTCCCCCACCCCTACCTCATTTAGTCTGGCTACGGTCCCGGCGTTTGCACCCTAACATAGATGTCTGAAAGGGCTTACTCCCCTGAGAGGATGTGACAATTACCTTTAGTGTGAGTTGAAGATGAAATACGAAACAAATTGGACCGAATACGTAAGTTGCTGCTGAAGAACGTTTCCCAATGTCCCACCACACCATCTTCTCCCCTTATATATAAAACAATGTTCCGCCCCAAAACAGCTCTAGTTGTCTTGGTCCAGCGCCTGTGAGTTTCATTTTTGTGTCTCCACACCCATTACTCGCAAGGTTCGAACATTTAAAACTAACCGACTCTCATCTAATCGACCATCTTCTGCGAGGTCTCGGGATTCAAACGCCACGTCAGATGAAGTCTCCCATAATGATCGGTGTCGTATGCATCTATAACCCTTTGAACACGAAAGACCGTTTTGTCGGTCCAGGAACATAATACGTCATACTTTCACTAAGTGGGATGGCTGCTTAGTGAATGTGTGGGGTACGCCGATCAATATTGGGGCTGCACGTTGAAAATATTAATTGGTCCACCCCCAAATAATGAATATGGACTCTTCCAACTGCTGCCATTGAACTGACATGGAAGATACCACCTTGGTTCAAAGGATTAATAACCCTTGTAAACTTCATCTTCGTGTTCTTCTGAACCGACGGCTCAGTGTTCCGATAATGAGAAGTCTATTGGAGGAATCGCATTCGTTTTTTTTTTTGTGTATGAGAACTTTATTGCACATGGGCACGAAATTTGATGGAGTCAAACTTCTGTGATGATACTCTTAGTCTTGTAAGAGGTATATTCTCTGAGATATTTAGTTTCAGAACTCTATTCCAGCACAAGATGAAAACGATCAATACATAAAATACTCTGTGGTGCAATTACGCTCGTAGGTTATTCAAGCAAACACCAGAAATTCCTCTTTATTACCTTAGATGTGAGAGGTATAAAAATAATGGAGCAAAGTAAACAATTAAATTTATTTATTCGCGTACAAAGTAACGCTTTATTAATTAATGAAACGCATATTTTGTTTAATAGAATATTTTATGTTGTTTCCATGAAGCTGATTATGTTCTTGGCGTTCGGTCATAAACGCCACCTTCCGATCGAGTTCATGTTGGCTCGCGGCACAGACATTCAATATCTGTGAGAAATGGTTTCTGTACAGACTGGACGAAAATCGTTGTCAGTATGCATTATTAGGTCCATCAAAAATATTTCTTTTGTATTCAAATTGAATAGAGGAGCTAACATAAACTGCGACTCATCTAACCCTTTACCCAACGAATCGCCCGCATCCGCCTGCGTAATATGCAAATTCAGCAGTTGAAAAAATATTATTTTTCAAAAAATTTCAACAAAACCACATCATGTGACCCCTCGTTGGAACGAGCTCGTCGAGCTCGTTCCAACGAGGGGTCACATGATACGGTTTTGTTGAAAATTTTTGAAAAATTTGAAAAAAATGATATTTAAAATAATAAATTTTGATATCGTCTGCGTTGGGTAAAGGGTTACAACCGTTACTTATGTAGAAGATAAATAACGAGTTGATGTTGGATAGGGGAGATAAATCTCCCCAGAAGGGTTTAATTCTGGGAACCGGAATTCCCGTGTTCCCGGTTCCGAAAGCCGGTCATGATACCAGGGAAATCTATAGCACGGAACCGGGAATCACGGTTAGCACTGTTTCCGTGTTCAATTGAGTTTTGAAGATTGAAAAACTGCCCCAAAGTGACTTCGTAAGATTTCGTCAGCCCTTCCACGCCTGAACTTATTACATTCCTGATTCCTGAAGATTCTTTTTCACCAAATCACTGTAGCTGTCGATCAGTTCCGGAGGACTCCTCTCATCTGCAATAAGACTTTCACTCGCTTCAAAGTTCAAATTCGTCTTCATTTTCAGAATCACTGGTATCAGTCACTATTCACTACCTCCTTCAAGATCAAGTCCTTGTTCACTGCCGTCACCAGTCTCCTCTGCTTCAAGCAGAGGAGACTGGCCACAGCACTGAAGAGGGGGATGAAGCCACGAGGTGGTGGTGCTAAAGCTAGCGACTCTTAAAATGAAGACGAGTTGAAAGCGGGCTTGGGTGTTCACCCTTCTCTTAGGAAAAGAACTTTTCCGACTGGCGATGACAGATTGCCAATAAAATATATGTCAATTTTCACGAAAATAAATGCGTCTTGTTACTCTCGTAAATTTACTTGATATTATCCGTGAAATTTCCCGGTTCTGAGTGTAATTTCATTTCTGTTCCCGTTTCTATAGTAAACCGAGAATATATTAAACCCTACACCCCAGTGGAAGGCCGTTAGGGTGCTTTCTCTCGCATATCCAACATCAACGAGTAATTTATCCTACCTAAAAAACTTTTTGTTGTTGGATAGTTCAACAGAAGTAAAATACCCAACAGTTTGCTGTTCGATCTACTGCTATCCAACTACTAAGCCTGGGATAGTCAAGCTTCATGCCAATGAATAACAATGGATGACGTCAGTAAACGTTTTTAATCCCAGTTCCTTATTCAACATTCGTTATCAACCGATTTTATCGGTTGATAACGAATGTCGAATAAGGAACAGGGAATAAGTAACGGTTGTCACGTCCCCACTCATTTATACAGTTTTTATTGTGATCAGTACTGTACTGCAATCACAGAGCCGACAGAGAATTTCGACATGATAGCGAACTTTTATTGTTTTTTCTCCCCCACCCCCCCCCCCCCCCCCCCACCAAACATCTCCACGATCTCTAAATAACCTCAGTTCGAAAATATGCATCGGGTGCTAGCTTATGAACTTACAGATAGCATGCCACACATGGTGCAATTTGACGTTCTTTCGAGCTTCAAAATGTCTTCAAATAGCTCCATTTGGTGCATATTTTAAAAAATGTTTTGAAAAGCATACCCCACCCCCACCCCCATCTCCCAAACACGAGAGGGCCACTAACTCCATACCTTTCCCCAACTAAAAACTTCAATCTCCGAGATATGCCTGCGGTATAAGAATTCTGGGAGCCCTGTTACCCACTCCCTCCAATACAGATGCATTGCT
Organism: Pictodentalium vernedei; assembly: GCA_031216915.1. Lineage (NCBI taxonomy): Eukaryota > Metazoa > Mollusca > Scaphopoda > Dentaliida > Dentaliidae > Pictodentalium > Pictodentalium vernedei. The sequence continues at coordinate 121,266,238 of CM062292.1, read as the reverse complement.
CCTGGACTGAGTCAAAGCTTGTGGCATGGTGATATGGTGGCCATTAGCACATTTCCTTTATTCAATTAAAACAATCAACAACTGCCAGTTATCATTTCTAATCTGAATACGGTGCATAAAGACTCATGAAGATTTTTTTTATTTATCTTCACACCGAGATGCTATCCGTTTTATAGCTCCAGTGCCAAGGTAAGTAATCACTTGCAAACAGTTAACTCTTACTTGATTACTGCACGAAAGGCCAAAACTTAATTTATTTTTTCTACAAACAATGGCCTTTATATCATCAAGAAATTGTAGCCATGTGAGTAACACTTGTCAAGTCATCTAGGGTATTTTAGATGGCACTGAAACATTCTGAGTGCGATTCCATCGAGATAGTACTGTGTGTGTTAGGATGTATCCAGAAGGTGAGATGCGGTCGGCCGATATTGGTCGAAGGACTCATTCCATTGATGTGAAGGACAATGCTAAGTTTAGTATAATTTTTAATTTAAATTATCCAAGTCCAAGTTATTAAGTGGTAAGCAAAAAGTTACCTGTCCTCAAAAGGGGTTAGGACTCGCTCATAACGTTCCAGTGTTTTGTTAGAAAAAATGTAAATTACAACCATCATGCATCACAATTAACCCCTCGCTCGAATACTGCAATTCTGGAAAAAGGGATTGAGTATAGGTCATTCCGCCTTCACTCGGGCATTTTGGGAAGAACATTGATTGTGTGACTCCATTCAATAGCATCCTCAGGTCGCAATTGAAGCGTGGTCAGAAATTAAATTTATTACACGCATGTTCTACGAAATTTCCATTTATAGCAACACTATACCGTGCGGAAAATAAAAATCTGTTTCGCACATATGTGCGGAACGGAAGTCGTTGACGAACTATTTTTTTTATAAAGAAGCGAAATTTCATTGGAATTTTCTACAAATCGTGCTCTGCAATTACAATTTGAATCGCTAATGACAGCTAAAAGTCGTCACCTGAGTTCCAATGTGTTCTATGTGCCAGTTGGCACACAGAACACATTGGAACTCAGGAGACGAAATAGTAACACGGGTTCCCCTCGCAAGTTTGGTTGGCGATAAAATGTGTTCCTTTCGTTGATAGTTGCCAAAATGAATTGCAGAGTGTCCGTCTAATAACTGTTTTAGAGACGTGAAGGAGTGTAATAAGCACAGAACGACACGCGCGTGTGAATGGGTTAGTCGATATGGCACTTGGTCCATCGCGCAAGGATAAAACTCGAGACCTGAGACCTCTCGTTCTATCCTTCCGCGCTGGTACTCGTGCCATATCGATTAACCCATTCACACGCGTGTATCGTTCTGTGTATTTTGTTAACGCATCTAAACTCTCACAATGGAACTACGCATTAATATGTAGTTGTGTAAATTATTAATTGCTGTATTCCCTGAAAATTATCCAGTCTTAAACATTATTTATTAGAAATGATTTTATTTCCCAGAATTGCCCATAATCAAACTCTATTGATATGATGACGATCTCGGCCTATATGAACCAAGCTACAGTTGTCCCAATCGCGGGTCACTAGACGCAACCAGTTTGTTTACATCCAAATCGCCAAGGTTATCCATCGAACGAAATCAGGAAAACCCTTGTTACCAGGCATAATGGAATGGTTTGAAGCGGAGTTTTTGTATGGGGAATTAATGATAGCAATTAGAAAGATTAGGTGGATGGAGAGAAGAAATAAAAGAGTTGTGCAGAAAGATTCAGAGTCGTAAACGGAGATTCGCCAAGGGGCGGACTGGGCTGAGAACAATTACCGGGAAATGAACCAAGGCGGACTCCAGACCCGGAGAAAATTTTGATTTTTCGAACTGAACGAACGCTTCATCACTCATTCGGAAAGAATGGTATCAACAGGGGGCGGGGTGCGCGGACCTATCGAGCCCACCACATTTCGGCACAATGGGAGAAAATTTAGATTTTTCAAATTAAAGAAACGCTGTTTCCTTGGATGTGAGCGATCGGTGGCAGACGAGACTGCTGGCAGTCCACACAGAGAACATTTCAATATATCGGTATTCTATGCAATCAGATTCATTTAGCATATTGGGCGTTTTCACAAAATTTCAAGTACCGGAAGGTGTTGGACTGCATCAATTTTAGGGGCCACAAGCGCCACCCAATAGGGGGGCCACCGAGAATAGCAGAGCATATGGTGACTTTCCAATCTGCCAGAATGACAAATAGTACCCCCTAGCTATCAACGAGTTCTATATTTAAGTTAACACTTTAACTGTTCCACATTTACAGTATCTAATACTTTAGCACATCCAGCCTTAAGAGACAACTTTATCATATTTCATTGCAAATGAAACAGAGAAACTTTATAAATGTATTCTATCATATGTAATCTTACATAAAATTGTATACATGGTTCTTCACATCTATATTTTGTTTTTACTACGGATTATATAGTTAAACCAATAAGAGGACAACCTACACTACAACTAATAAATCCACATTGTTCGACGAAGACCACCCTCTGTTAGTGAAATTAATAGATCCACGGAGTTACGTAAAATCACTCTCTGTTAATGAACATAATTATTTTTCTGGCATTTCGCTCTCGACATCAACCCTGGAAAAGCCAACAGCATTCATGTTACCTTTAGCACCTTTCTATACTTTATTTATTTGAAATTCATAGGGTTCTAGCATCAAAGACCACCGTGATAGTCGCTGATTCTTGTTCTTCAGGCGATTTAGACAATATATACACAGAACGACACACGCGTGTGAATGGGTTAATCGATATGGCACGAGTGCCATATCGATTAACCCATTCACACGCGTGTGACGTTCTGTGTTTATTACACGCCTTCACGTCTATTAAAGCAAGTAATAGAAGGACTCTCAGCAATTCATTTGACAACAGTCAACAAAAAAAAAAAAACACGTCGAGCAAATTTGCGAGGGAAACCCGTGTTACTATCTGTAGCTATCCCTAGCGATTCAAATTGTATTTGCGGTTCACGAGTTGTAGAAAATCCCATTGAAATTTCGCTTCTATTTAAAAATAGTCCATCAACAGATTTTCATTTGCTGCATGTTTTAGAGTTGCTGTAGATGGTGATTTCATAGATAGGCGTGTAATAACATGAATTATGATTCGTTTCAATAATAAATGACACTCTTGATAAGTAGTATGGGAGTGATTCCGTGTCCTCATACCACTGCGAAATATTCCTTTTCGACTGTAGAATAGTTGTCTTTCTCTTGGGAGGAGCTTTGACTTAAATGAGCAATCATATGTTCATCTGACTTAACACAACACCACACCAATAGCGCTGTCGCTTGCATCAGTTTATAATGTGAATGGTTTGGTAAATCAACATTGGTCAAAACAGGAGCTTTTACCATTTCACTTTTCAGTTTATTAAAAGCTCTCACAGCTTCTTCCGTTCATTTCACCTTGGATGGTTGCTTTTTCGTTGTCAGCTCTGTCATTGGTTCAGCTATTTTAGCAAAACTCTTAATATATTTTAGATAATAACCTGCCATTCCGAGGTATGAGCGGACGTATTTCTTTGTTTTGGGTAACGGAAATCAACCATAGCCTTGATCCTTCTAGGGTCAACTCTAACACAACCGTTATACCCACAATGTGTCCCAGAAAATTAATTTCTATGTTACCTAGTGCACATTTAGTTGGCCGTACAGTTAAATTAGCTGAACTGTGTCTTTCTCATGTGATTCTCAAGTGCTGTAAATGGTCTCCCATGACGAACTGAACACCGCAATGTCATCAATATAATGTAGGAAATTTCATTTTATCCAATAAAGTGTCCACGAGACGAGCGAACGTCATCGGTGATGTTTTCATGTCAGACGGCATCACATTGAACTCGTGCAAACCAAATGGTGTAATGAAGGAAGATTTTTCCTTAACCGCTTCCACTAAAGGTGCTTGTAAATAACCCGTTATCAAGTCTAATGAACTCATATAGGATGCACTCCCTAATTTCTCAAATAGTTCTTCCACTCGTGATACAGGGTAGGCATCAAAAACAGTCCCTTCACTTAGCTTTCTATAGTCAATGCATAAATGGGTACTCCGTCTGGTTTGGGAAGTAGTACGACGGGTGATGCCCAAGGGCTCTTCGATGGTCGAGTTAATCCCTGTCTTAACATATCGTCAATAATACGCATCACCTCAGGTTGCTTAGCATGTGGAATTCTGTATGAATGCCGTGATATATGCGTCTCTAGCACAGTTTTTATTCCATGGGTAACAATGTTAGTTAATCCGGGAACTGAAGTCAACACATCTTGATATTCTTCACACACTGCCATCAAATGATCTCTCTGGGCATTTTGCAAGTTCTGTTCCATTTTCACATCTCTCCAACATTCAACTGAATCAACTGGAAAACAAGAGCTAACTTTACAGTCACTAGGTGGGTTATTCGTTACAAGCATAACATGTCTGTTGGATTTCCAAAGCAAATGTATGCAATAAGTGACAATGAATCGTCCCCCACCAACATTTATCTTATAGTTCATTCATCTAGTCTCTTGACCTCCAGCCAGTGGCCTATCGTGTGCCAAATGTATTATATCATTGCGCAACATCCCCGACAATACAACCTGCGTACCACTCATGGCCTTCTTGACAGATTTCCATTTTCTGTGGAGTAAGTTGTTGTCCCAGTAGAAAGCATTAGTATCCCCTCCAGCTTCACCATCATTCTGATCGGCTTTTTGACGAATTTCGGTCAAGCTTGAGTCTTCCTTCTGATGTTTACTCAGTGTTTCAGCATTTACACTTGTCAAAGTCAGAGTGCTTAGATCCTGTTGTGCCTTTATTAAATAATCTTTACTATCTTCTGATATTTCTTCAGTCTCAACTTTGTTTTCATTTATATCATCACGTGAGCGCCATTGAGCATCACATCGACCCTGTTTTCTGTAGCTTTTTTGTCAAGTCTTTCATTTTGTGATGACTGAGCATGCGTAACAGTGAGTGCGGGTACTTTGTTTAGTATATCCGTACCAAGCAAACCTTCAGCAGCTAGATCAGGTACAAGCCCAGTCAGTAACCATTTGCTACACGATATCAAATTTAGCACTAAATGGCTGGCATACAGCCGTAAATATATTGTCCTTCAATAATGCAACTATTGTCAACTAAATCTTCTCGACTGAGAGTGACATCTGCGCCTGTGTCTTTTATAAAGTTAAACACTTGACTGTTCACAGGACCATGAATATAAATCTGTCATTGACTTCATGACTGTTGACAATGACAATTCTGTTCCTAACAAATTGTTTGAATGGTTGCGGGTTGTTATATTTTCAGCCTAACTACCCAGCACATTGCTGTAAGAGTGTTAGAGATGGTCTAATGGCTGATGGTTGGTTTGATTGGTGATGGAGTGACTGGTGTTGCAGGACTCAGATCCACAATCTGGTATGGACCACATTTATTTCTGTAGAATACTGTAATGTATTAACAGGTATGTGTCCAGTGAGGCAGAAGGAGAATCATGATTTGGTAAGATCACTATATATATATTGACAGTATTGTATGATGGGATAATATATAATATTTATAAACCGGATTAAATTTGGCACTATTGTGATAAATGTGTATTATATTTATATTTTCAGAATCCCTGTTACTTTAATTGTTCATTGTTAACCCTTTACCCAACGTAACGGCCAAAACCGGCCAGCGCTATTCTCAAAAATCGCCAATTAATTTTCAAAATATTTTCATTTTTTGTCTCAAAAACATAGGTTATGACCCCTCGTTGGAACGAGCTCGTCGAGCTCGTTCCAACGAGGGGTCATAACCTATGTTTTTGAGACAAAAAATGAAACAATTTAGTTATTCAAGATTTTTTTTGCAAGTGTCGTCTGCTTTTCATGTTAGGTAAAGGGTTAAACAAAATGGTAAAATTGGTTCTACGACTGAGTTGGTTGCTTCAGAGCCGCGATGTAGGGTTAGTTACGTACACATTTGGTTGTTCTTTATCACACAACTCAGCATGTATGATACAGTTCAATATAGTCCACAATACACATCGACATGTACACCTTCGGCTGCTTTTTGTCACACAAATCACCACGTATGATACAGTTCAATATATACTATTCAAAAAAAGTAGGGGAAATTTGAAAAAAAGTGAAATATATGAAGAAATAAATTTATATGTTCATCAAAAAGAGATTTGAAGCATTGCACTGTGACATCTGGTGAATGATTTCAGCAATAGTTGGGTGTCTGACATGCACACATTCCACGCACTGTGCTGTAGAAAGAATTTACCACATTCAGTCCAGGACCTCAATACCTTGTAAATCCTTCTCCCGAGACTAGGACGGATCCGACGTGGCATACTCCTCACCAAACGTCCAATGTCAGCTTGACTGTTATTTCATTCTTCCTGCAGTGCAGCCGGTGAGTTCCTAGACATTGGAAGGAGGCTGTTGGCGTTGTCGTAAGTGCCTGCCAAGCATATCTCAGACGTGCTTGATTGGTGAAAGGTCTGGACTTAGTGCTGGCCAAGGCAGTGTAGTGATGTTCTGGTCTTGGAGGAAGTCTGTAGCGACACGGGCCCTGTGTGCTCTTGCATTGTCATCTTGGAAAATGAATCGACGGCCGTGAAGTCGCTCAAATGGCACCAGATGAGCTGCTAACATGTTGCCACGGCAGTACTGCCCGGTGACACGCCCTTGGATGATATGTAATGAGGTTCTGCTTATCATGGTTATGCCTCTCCACACCATAACCGATCCACCACCAAACCGATCGTGCTGCCTAACGGTTACGTCATGGTTTCGTTCGTTCCACCGCCGTCGCCACACTCTGTTTCGCCTGTCATGGAAGTCGAGAGTGAACCTCGATTTATCGGAAAACATGACTCCACCGACGATTGTCCCAGCGCTGTCGTGCTCCACACTAATTACGCCTTGCAGCGATGTGACGTTCACTCAAGCGTGGAATTATTCGAGGTCGAGCGTACAAATTCCAGCAGTTTAGGCTAGTCTGACCACTGACTCGCACATCTGTCGCTCTGTGCAGCTGTTGTGCAATTTCTGGGGCACTTTGATTATCAGTTTGGCTATCCTCTACACTTTTGGAATAGTATGGATCTCTCGAGTCCTGATGACCACCCGGATAGTTTGGTTAATATTGCTAGTGGCTTGATATCTCCACCCACCGTTAATGCAGATGACGCGGTTACTCTTGGGTTAAAACATATGAATGGATTTGAAAACTCTCTCCCAGAACGGTTCTACGAGAAAATCCCCATGCCTGTACGGACAATGTCCAGTTCTAGGAAGGGAATAAAAATTGGCGACAGTCGAGTGTACGTCAGTAACTTTATTTATCATATGACTCGTCCATTTTGTTCACTTTAAAACATTTGATATTTTGTTTTCATATTAATCAGTGATAAATAAAGCCTTCCGTCAATTTCATTGGTTAATTTCAAAACTAGACAATTTGATTGGCTGAACAAAACACAACTGGGCCACATTTTCATAATTTGCATAATTAGAGTTGGGAGCTTTCATTGGTCAATTTCAAAACTGTACAATTTGATTGGCTAAACAAAATACAACTGGGTCACATTTGCATAATTTCAGTAGGGAGAATTCACGTTATCTGTCCTATTTTGGGTGGGTTATATTGTATTAATCTTTTACCTACAAGAAAAACGCCATTCATTTTCTTTTATATTTTCACATTTTGCTTCCAAAACATAAGTTATGCCCCCTCATTGGAACGAGCTCGACGAGCTCGTTCACGAGGGGTCATAACCTATGTATTGGAAGCAAAAAATGAAAATTTTTAGTTATACGAGGATGTTTTTTTTCCAAGTGCCGTCTGCAACTCAAGTTAGGTGATGGGTTAAAAAGTCATACTAAGTGGCTAATTTGTGCGTGTGTGTGTGTCATATGATAAATAGAATATGAAATGAGTGTTTTTCTCATAAAATATTTATGAAACTCGTCCGAATTTTCCGTTTGGGCTCGTCAGAGGCTCGCCAAAACGGAAAATTCTTAGACTCGTTTCATAAATATTATATGAGAAAAACACTCATTTCATATCATCTATATATTCCAGAGTAATGGCACTTCAAGCAAGTACAAGACCTGCAGATGTCCGAGGTCCTTAAATATGAAATGTCCCCCGTCTCAACGGCATTGTTTGATGATCTAGGAGACTTACATATATCAAAATCAAAAGCAATTCTGAAAAACTAGACCGCAGTGCTTGTTTCTGCAAGACAAATGAATCGTTCTACTGAGGTTCATACTGTTGCACTAGAACAAATAGAGGGTCTGAGAATGGCTGTAAAGAATTTAAGCTAAGTCCGCCATCAACACTACCACCACAAAAACTGACATTAAATGTAACTGTTAACAAAACGCTGATAGCTGACCTGATTTGCCAGCATTTTAGAAACGACAGTAATTTCGGTCTTGGGAATACTAAAGCAAACAAGTTGTTCGTGACTGGTCAAGAAAAAGCACCAATGGAAGTCAATAACGGCATTGTTATCGACAGGTGTGGTATGTCGATGACACACGAAGATGCAGACAACAACATTGTTAATCAGGCAATTCGTGTTGCTGTTGAAAAGATAAAGCAAGAGGTTGTCTTAGCTGATGACACCGATGTTTATGTCTTATTACGGCATCATTATCAAAGACAAAACTTGAAAGTTCATATGAATATAGAATCTCCAATAAAAGACCGAAATGTTGTTGACATACTAGCTACAGTGGATGAGCACCAAACCATTATTCCTAATATGTTAGAAGCACTTGCTATTTCAGGTTGTGATACGGTTGGTGCATGTTTTGGCATAAGCAAGTCTACCGTACTAAAGTTTTGAAAGAGGGTGATATCTCATTGTCCAAGATCGGTGACACCGATGCTGTATGGCAGGACGTATTCGCCCAAGCTACTGACTTTATACTTGCTTGTTATGGGTGTCATAAATCTAAAACAATTGACGTTATTTTGAGTGAATGTTGAAAATTGAATTGTAACAACTATATTGAACCGTTACGCCAGATCTATAAGAATACGTCACTGGAGGGGGGGGGGGGGGGGGTGGTCATAGAATCAACAATTAAAATGGTCATAGAATCAACAATTAAAATGCGTTGGATTTCTTTGAAATTTTACTATGTTATAAGCTCAAAAATTATTATATAGCTGCTTTTTAGTTCGCCGATCTGTCGCCCATATTGATGTTTTTACGTCACTTCAAAGTTTGCTCATTCTTTACATATTCATTAACCCTTTAGCTAACATGAAAAGCAGACGACACCTGCAAAAAAAATTCTTGAATAACTAATTTTTTGGCATTTTTTGTCTCAAAAACATAGGTTATGACCCCTTATTGGAACGAGCTCGTTGAGCTCGTTCCAATGAGGGGTCATAACCTATGTTTTTGAGACAAAAAATGAAAAAATAATGAAAATTAACTGGCGATTTTTGAGAATAGCGCTTGCCGGTTTTGGTCGTTACGTTGGATAAAGGGTTAAAACGCTAAGCGTTTTGGAAGGGTTAACAAACGATTCTGGAGTTGTTCATAATGGCCTTACCATATTTGGCAGAGTACCTATAGAAAAAACGCTTTAGGCCTCACAAAGTAGATCTTCTGTTTATCAGGCCATTATTTGTAAAATTGCATGTGGGCGGGCGATTTTTTATTTTATTTTTTATTTTTGTAATTATTTCTTTTGCATCGAAAGTTCATGTTCTTGGTTTGTTTTATGTTTTAGGTCTCATAATCTACATAATAGCATGGGTGGTGCTGTATTTCGTCCTTTGAGAGCAAGAAGGCTTTGCAAAGCCTACTTGCACTCAAGGGACAAATTTATCAGTTTTATTAACTTGGGAAAATATCAGACATAAACCTTTTAAATTTTATTCTTTTTAAGTTTACGTTGGCTATAAAAAGAGAGCATGCCTCAGCCAAATGGACCATGCGGGAGGGCCTGAGAAACAGATTTTTAATTTGTTTAGGCCTAAAATACTATAATTCTGGTGTGAGACATGCACTGCTATCAAACGGGACGGAGCAATGTGAGGCGCGTTATTCGGCGACTCAGTACATTAAAAGGCAGCAGCCACCTTCTCGTTGCTGGACCCACTCGGCGATGAACATGTTTCGTTGAATGACTTCTGGAAATTAGTTTGCGATATCAAAGTTATCAATTTAGTGTCTAATTTCATTAATTTTGGTCTAAATTATTAAATGCTAGTCAGTAAGTTACGTGTATTCACGAGGGGTTGGGTCTCGCGCAGAACATCATAGACTTTTGCAAGAAAAATGTAAATTGTACACAGCAAAACAATTAATCCCCTCCATACTGCCATTTTGGAGAAAGGGGTCGTCTACAGGATATCCGCCTTCGATGGGCATATTGGGAGGAATGTTCATCGTTGCGTTTTAATCAATAACAGTGTCAGGTTGCCATTGGCGAAGGACACAAATGCTGTATTATTTATAGTGCCTTGATACATTTAACAACAGGTGACTTGTACTCTTTCAGTCGAATAAAAAGCTGGTATTCCATCGAATGAATAATACATAAAAGTACATACTCTCGACCTCATTAACGATTTAAATTCATGTTTTAACCCTTTACCCAACGTAACGGCCAAAACCGGCCAGCGCTATTCTCAAAAATCGCCAATTAATTTTCATTATTTTTAATTTTTTGTCTCAAAAACATAGGTTATGACCCCTCGTTGGAACGAGCTCGTCGAGCCCGTTCCAATGAGGGATCATAACCTGTGTTTTTGAGACAAAAAATGAAAACAAATTAGTAAGTGTCGTCTGCTTTTCATGTTAGGTAAGGGGTTAAACCATTTCAATCCAGTGCGACATGCCCTCGTGGCTGACCATGTTCGTTATTGGAAGAGATTTACTGGAAAGTTAGTTCCCCTTAATTTTCTAAACCTGTCAGTAAATTTAACACAGGAGATATGGAAATTTCATATAAAAATTAATCTTATTGGGAGTAGCTCAATAAGATTTAGGAGGGTGCCCGGTGAGATCCCTTGGGCATCTCAAGATCTCAACTCCGTCATGCCATATGCGCCAGATCATGAAAAATGGGATCTTCCCATAATTTCATAGTGAATACTCACATCAAATCCATCAAATGTTCTGTCCCTGATAATTATTCACAAATTACTTAACCCTTTACACAACGCAAACGATATCAAAGTTTATTATTTTAAAAATCATTTTTTTAAATTTTTTCAAAAAATTTCAACAAAACCATATCATGTGACCCCTCGTTGGAACGAGCTCGACGAGCTCGTTCCAACGAGGGGTCACATGATATGGTTTTGTTGAATTTTTTTTTAACAATAATATTTTTTCAACTGCTGAATTTGCATATTACGCGGGCGGATGCGGCCGATTCGTTGGGTAAAGGGTTAATCAAATATGATTCAAATTTGAAAAATAACCATTTTCTAGGTGTTCCAATTCAGTGACTGTCCACCATGGGCGTACGAGCCGGATGGGCATCTGCCCTCCCAAATTCGGCCAACACAGTGGGGAAAACTCGGGCAAAGCAAGAAGAAAAATCGGACAGAGAAAGCAAAATGATGAACATATTAACAATGATGGTCATTTGATAGCAAATTAATTGCCGGCTAATAATCAACCATATCCCTGATAAACAGCCTTCTTAAATTTGTCACCCTTTAAATTTCTTCAGGAGTACAGGAATTAACCCAACGCTTTTATTTCTCCGAGTTAACTGTCAAGGTTGGTCGGGTTTGGAAATAGGGAGTCGGCCAGGCCCACACCAAGTGTCTATTTACGATCAAAACAGGAAAGCCGAACACGCTTGGTTCGGGCTATCAGAATACTCAACGTAAGCAATATTCGGACGTATATATAAAGTTCATTCGGGTTCTGGAAAAGTCGAGAAAAAGTACAGAAAACCGATAGCTCTAGCTGCACTGCTATTGTCGGAACAGATTGCGAGCCGAACGTAAAAATTTCTCACCTTTGTCTGTGGCATGGAAGTCGCTATCGGCAGCTGTGTCTTGCGATACTATTGTGAGTTCTAATTCGCAGCCCGGTTCACAACTCACGACAATACCTCAAAACACAGCTGGCAATAACGACATCCACGGCACGCCATCCGACAAAGATGAACATTTGTATTTTCCTCTGGAAGTATTCTCGCCAAGTGGTTTGAAATGCATGGGGTCTCAGGAGAAGAATTTACTTCAATAGAATATTGATGTATTAAGAAATTTTATGTTAAAAATGAGCCCATATACCCCTCCTGAAAATACATTGATTGAGTACTTAGGCAGCCTCAATCAAACTTGCTCTCAGAACCACTAATTTTTCAAAAATTTCCCCAAATGTAGTCTGGGGCAGTTTGGTGTTTTCTGGTAGATTGTTTGGGCCTAGTGGCCTGTTGCTTGTGTCTTTCGTCCATCCTAAATCTACTGGGCTCAGTGCTGGCGGAAGATTTACATTGAGGATTCGCTACAAAATGTCCTGAAAGCGGACCCTCTTCACGTTTTCAATGAATTATTCTCTCGTTGACAGAAGAGCAAACCGGTTTAGTCCAGACGTATGACCTTTTCCATTCTTTTTTCCCAACACAAGCAGCCTCGTGTGTGACATGTGCTGTCCTCTATGCCGTAACGGGCTGAGATGAAGCCAGTGGCTTGATTAACCCTTTACCCCTGGTCTCTACCAAAAACTGGCCAGCGCTATTCTCAAAAATCGCCAATTAATTTTCATTATTTTTTCATTTTTTTGTCTCAAAAACATAGGTTATGACCCCTCGTTGGAACGAGCTCGTCGAGCTCGTTCCAACGAGTGGTCATAACCTATGTTTTTGAGACAAAAAAAGAAAACAATTAGTTATTCAAGAGTTTTGTTTGCAAGTGTCGTCTGCTTTTCATGTTAGGTAAAGGGTTAATGACTTGTTGGGGCGGTGCATTCACATTGCCTATGATCGATAATTCATATCCAGCTTTCAGGACTTTGATTACAGAGCCTTTACAAATGCCCAAGTAACACGATACGGTGTCACATCCTGATACGGCATCGGCAGGTATAAGGTTCTTTAAAATTTCTTGATGCTTTTCCAATGTTGACCTGATGTCCACTATTGTCGTTTCCTTGCTTGGGGATTCCCTGGCTAGTGACACTTCCAGTCTTGCCAGTTGGTAATGATGAAGTAACAATACGTATATATCCATGTCATCAGAAACCACTGAGACTTGATGGGCGTCTCCAGCACACTCCAAGACTTGTTACACTTGTTGCTGCCATAGTATCAACTTCCTTGGGGAGGGTGTTGTAAAATCTCTCAGGCCATGTCTTCAAACATTGCCTCTCCAATGTTCACGGCATTGTCTACATTGATAGATGGTGGAGCTAGCTTTCCACTGATAATGTTGACAGTACTCCTCCTGGATGTTCCTTGAGATCCAATAGGTGAAAACATGTGTCAAGTTTCTGTCGATGTCCAGCCCTGTCCTTGGCATCTATTCATGCCTTGGCCTCCTCTTTGTGATAGAGTTGAAGTGTGGTGGTATTCGTCCCCTCCCCTTCCATTTTCCTCATATATGACTCAGTCTTACAGCAGATGTGGTGGCTCAATGCCCCGATCTCCAAGGCTTCTGACTTCTGGTTTATTCCGGTGATCACAACCCCCCCCCCCCCCACCACCACCTTCACTATGACCCTATCTCGTGAACGTTGCTTCTATAAATTGGCCACTCCACTAGCCGTTCCATATTCCGCGAATATGTCGTGTCACATGGTGCTCCTGGAGAAAAAGCCTTTGATCATGAGGGGAAGCTTCTCTATGGGCCGAAGGTAGTAGGGTACATTTATTACATGCCTGTTTTATGAAATTCCCATCTATAGCAACACTAAACCATGCGGAAAATGAAAATCTGTTCCGCACATATGTGCGGAACGGAAATAATTGACGGACTATTTTTAAATAGAAGGGAAATTTCACTGGAATTTTCTACAAATCGTGCAACGCAATTACAATTTGAATAGCTACCGATAGCTGAAAATCGTCCCTTGCGTTCCAATGTCTTCTCAGGGGACGAAATAGTGAACAAGGGTTCCCCTCGCAAATTTGGTTTTAGATAAAATGTGTTCTTTTTCGTGATAGTTGTCAAATGAGTTGCTGAGTGTACTTCAAATAGTGTTTTTTTAAAGATGGGAAGGCGTGTAATAAACACAGAACGACACGCGTCCGTTAATGGGTTAATCGATATGGCACTTGTGCCATCGCGGAAAGGATAAAACTCGAGGCCTCGAGTTTTATCCTTCCGCGGTGGCACGTGCCATAGTAAGGCAATATCTTTCGGAATGTGGCTTGGTAGAAAAGCCAGTCACGCTCGCGTGCAGTCCTGATGATGTATGCCATCATCAAAATACTGGCTTCGCCAAGACCTCAACCCACAGTTTGACGGTCCTGCCCTGGCTTGTAATCTCAGGTCGCCATTGGCGAATGACACACATGCTGTATTTTTATAGTGCCTTGGTACAATTAACAACAGGTGACTTGTACTTTTTCAGGCGAACACAAAGCTAGTATTCCATCGAACGAATAATACATAAAAGTACATACTCTCGACCTCATTAACGATTTAAATTCATGTTCTATACCCTTTCACTTCAGTGCGACAGGCCCTCATGACAGACAATTTTCGTTATTGGAAGTGATTTACGGGAAAGTTATCTCCCCATAATTTTCTAAAGCTCTCGGTACATTTTACACAGGAAGTATGGGAATTCCATATAAAAATTGAAATTTCGAATGTTAGCGAAGTTCTATCATCGATGTGCGGATCATTTCACAAACTTAACAAGCATTTTCCGGCAAAGCAGTATAAAAATTCAGAAGATGGCTTTGTACAATGTTATTCTGAATCAGTTTGAACGTTTGGCTGTTATTCTCTACTGAAAAAACATTTAAAAAGAAGAGAACGGTCTTTCGCCATCATTTGATGTTCTGTGGCATTTTATCTGTTCTTTATATCAACAGTAAGCGCATCGTGACAAACAATGCAGACACTGCCCTTTCCACTGATATTCAAGTCTAGGGGGGGTAAGATTTGTTATTTTTTTTCCTGGAAAGAATAAAAACTTTCCATTTATAGTAAAATACATTTGCTAAACAACGAATTTTTTTTCCTGGAAAGAATAAAAACTTTCCATTTATAGTAAAATACATTTGCTAAACAACGAATCAAAGTAGACACTTACTTAGTGTTGGTAGGTATGACACTCGGAGATAAACGTCTCTTGTTGAGTTAGACATTCGGGAATTTGACTAAGGAAAGCTATTTGTTAACGCGCTCCGACGGAGCGTGTTAACAAATGGTTTTCCAAAGTCAAATTGCCGAGTGTTTAACGAAACAAGAGACGTTTATCTCCATTGCAATTCCTGTCATGGTTGGAAGTGAAAAAATTATCCAAACTCGTTTTATTCGAAAAAAACCCAATAAAACAGTCATTTTCGATCTCGGTCTATTTTCCATGATCAAATTTACAAGGTGTACTTCGAAGCACGTGCGTTGACAAGTGTTGTCATAGAAAAAGCTCCGGAATGTATTCGATCTGTGATAGCCCAATGAGGGTCACATGATATGATTTTGTTGAAACGTTTTGAAACATTTGAAGAACAAAAAATGAAAATTGATAAATTTTGATATCCTCTGCGTTGGGTAAAGGGTTACATCATTCTTACTTCTACACGCCTTTCCATTGTGTACATTAGTGCTGAAACTAAGGCGAGTTCCCAAAGATATACTTGACTTACATGTTTGTCGGGGTATTATTGTTTTACAGTGACGTGCGCTATATGATATTAGATCAATGGTTATGTGATATCGGATTACTTTTGGCGAAAGAAGGTAGATAAGACTGCTTACACTGCTCCACCGTTTAATATCATTCGTCCATGATAATGCTTCAAATATTCGACACCGAAAACTCAGATAGATTAAGGGAAGGAACTTCTGGATACACAGAGCCTTTTCTTGTGATATGTGAGTAGTATATCATGTACTCGATCGTGTCTGATTACCCGGAGCTTTGGGGAGCAGCTAGTGTTAAATTCCCATAGGAACCGGAGCTTTCGGGGAGCAGCCTTCTCCTTTTTCCTGTGCAAAAGTACGGCTCCTCGCAGCTAGATCCGGCAAACGGTGTACCTACAGCATATATAGTATGATATGGTATGTATAGTGATATAGGTGAACACGGGGCTATGGGTATATATTATGTGTAAGTGGTGGAAAGATGATGGGAAAGTTGTGTTTTCTTGAAAGTTTTTTTTCGCAAAACGGTTGACGTTGCTATTGACGTCGTGACGTCATGATACGCACGCGAGGTCATAGAGATGCTGACCACTGTTATTGTCCAGTATACGATCTGATATAACCATATTCGGGTCAGGGGGTGTCGGACCTCTCGTAAGGGGGGGGGGGGGGGGGGTCTGGTAGTGGTGATGTATATCCATGTTGGTATACTATTAGCCCTTGGGTCTTCATATTATCCTATGTCTGCTATAGATAGGTCAAGCAGTATTGTGGAGATGGGGGTAATGCATGGTCGCCCGGTGTGGTATTGCGAGATAGTCGTTGATGGATTAGATTGGCAGTATAGGATGAATGGTCTGTTGGCCTATTACCCCCTTAGTACTATTTACCTACCGAATCCTATCTATTATCTTATGGCTGGTATTGGTAGTTCG
Organism: Pictodentalium vernedei; assembly: GCA_031216915.1. Taxonomy (NCBI): domain Eukaryota; kingdom Metazoa; phylum Mollusca; class Scaphopoda; order Dentaliida; family Dentaliidae; genus Pictodentalium; species Pictodentalium vernedei. Next base: position 121,249,466 of record CM062292.1, on the reverse strand, counting down.
TAATGCTAGGTCAGGCAGTATTATGATCGTTTGTTTAGAAGTGGGGCTTAGGATGCATTGTATATACCGCTGTAGGTCCCCTGTTAGTCCAAACCGATTGCTTTGTATTATTCTATGACTGGTATAGGTAGTACGTTATGGCAGGTCAAGTGGTATTGTGAGGTGGGGGTGGGGGTAATGCCTGGTAGAATGGAACGATCAGTACTGGTAAGGTGGTACGTAATACCAGTAGTTCCTACCCTATTCCGAGTACTCTTGGTGTTTCATTTATCTAGATCACCCAATCATTTCACTTTACTGGCACTAACTAACCAAACAGATTGCTTCATCCCCGTAATCTCTATGCAGTGTTATCTCCCTTTATTACAACGAAGTCCTATCCGATTCTCGTCACCTCTATATCCAATGGCCACGTCCCATGGAATCCCTTGTTTTGAAAACGCCTGTGACTATGGAATCCTTTTTCTCAGAAATGAGATCAAGAGTCGTATGTGCGAGTCACTCGAACGAGCAATTGCTCAATAGTTCATTTGCTCGATGAGCTTCGAGTCGTTCGAGCAGTATGTGAGAGTCACTTGACGTAAGACGGAATCCCACTTATGGAACCCCTTTTTGGAATCCCATTTGTGGAATCCCTTTTTCGAAAACATATGGCCTTCGGCACCCCTTTTTCTGATATGAGGCTGAAAGTCGTATGTGCGAGTCACTCGAACAAGCAATTGCTCGATAGCTCATTTGCTCGATGGGCTTCGAGTCGTTCGAGCAGCATGTGCGAGTCACTTGATGTAAGACGGAATCCCACTTATGGAATCCCTTTTCTGGAATGCCCTGCCCCCTCCAAAGAACCCACCTCCGTGAAGCCTTGTTGGTCTGTTTCCTGTATCTGCAGAGCTGTAAATGTTATACGTTTGATGTGCACTACAAGCGGCATAATTTGCAAAGAAAGAAGCCGCGTACTAGATTTTTATCCTCCTAAATCGAACTCCAATGAAAAGCATTGGGAAGCACAAAGAAAATATCAGCTGATGAACCTCAGTGTTGAAGACGGAAGAACATCAGTGGACATTTTACTTGTGCTTATAAATGGGAGAGCTATAATGAGCCGCGATTCCATATGAAATGTCTGTACCGAGTTCATTAAAATCGATCTGAGTCGAGGTTTACCACGGCTCAGATAGATTTTAGTGAATGAAATTTTATGTCAAATTGTGACGAATTTGAGATTGATTTTATCGCATAATTGTAAATTAACCTTTTAACTAACGTAACGACTAAATCTGACCTGTGCGGTTTACAAAAATCGACATCCAAATTTTATATTTATTTTGTTTTCATTTTATTGCCTTAAAAGATAGCTTATGACCCTTACTGGAACGACATGGTTCCAATGAGCGGTTATGATTTTTGTTTTCCAAAGAAATCTAAAAATATTTAGTTAAGAAAATGTTTTCTGCAAATGTCGTTTGTTGTTTGTATTAAGTACACAGTTAATAAGATAATTAGAGAATATTAATTTAATTCAACTTCCGAAACCAACTCACAACGGAACCCCGTCGACGTTGATTCCCGACGTCTTTCCCATATTTGACGTGTTGAGAGCGATATTTTCCGTAATGCGGTATTTGATAGTGATTATAATATAAAATAATTTTAAAAAGTTATCGTCTGGTCTGAAACTTCAAAACAGGTGTGTTTGCATGACGATTCACCCTCCGCGTACTGGAGATAAAGTAAACTTTAGAAAACAGGGCCATTTTTTTCCATCCATTAATAAAAGAGAGACTATATTTTTTGAAATGGTTGATGTTCCCCCACAGTAACAGGTCCGATGAGAACGTCTCAATAAAACGTCATGAATTTTATTCACGGCAAAAATAACACAAGAGCGTAGGTTGTTGTTTGCTTTTTTTATCACACAACTATTAACCCTTTACCCAACGAATCGCCCGCATCCGCCCGCGTTATATTCAAATTCAGCAGTTGAAAAAATATTATTTTTCAAAAAATTTCAACAAAACCATATCATGTGACCCCTCGTTGGAACGAGCTCATCGAGCTCGTTCCAACGAGGGGTCACATGATATGGTTTTGTTGAAATTTTTTGAAAAATTTGAAAAACTGATATTTAAAATAAAAAAATTGATATCGTCTGCGTTGGGTAAAGGGTTAATGTAAAACGGGATTTACACTGTTCTGTCTGTACGATAAAAATAAAGATGTACCCCACATGTGGTGATACAAAACACTTTCGATTTCGTTTCCAACGTAAACAGAGAAGGAACCCGTCTAAATAAATCACGTCATCATTGGTCGAATGCACTCAAGTAAAGGTGTCTCATTCCAAGTTCCTCTTTTAGATTTGTTTACCTGGGATACTTAAACAATCAGATTGGAGTAAAAAATCTACAAAATAAAAATAACATTCTCACCGCTTGTTCCTTGACAAATACTTTCCACAACTGGTCATACAACGATGGAGTGTTCTAAACCTAATAGCTATTTAAAAAGTTTTTGTTGTGTTATTCCCTGCAGTTCAGTCAATATTTGAAGTTCGATCATAGCGACCGTGGCACTGATCGGCGTCAATTGGTTTCGACCAACTGAATGAAGTAAAAATTAAAAAGCAAATTAGAGTTGGTACCCCACCACGAAACAGTGATCTCTCGCTGGTAATGAAGGAAACGCAGCAATTATCCAGTTGAAAAGTGTTTTTAGTTCAATTTTCATGTAGACTGGTTGTTATATGGGAGGTGTGTGATAAATACAGAACCGCACATACGTTTGAATGGGTTAAGAATTATCGCACTCGATTGCTTTGGCCCATGATTTCATTCGAGCCTTCGGCTCTCGTGAAATCCTGGGCCAAAGCAATCTCATGCGATAATTCTTAACCTATTCAAACGTTAGTGCGTTCTGTATATTTATTGAGTCGAATATGTTTTGGGGTACCCTTACGATCTTTAAATTAATTGAACTCACAAAGAAAGAAGGGTTAACATCATACAAAAAACCTTAACGTAACCGGAATCGAAGGGTATTAAAAATCGCACGGTTTGCTTTGTATTTCTCAATGATCTAAGAACATATAACGAGCAAGTGATATATAAGTGTAAAGCTTATTGACTCCTGTATACGGCAATATACACAGTGGTTCGAATTTGAGACGGATAGAAATATGCTTGGTTAGTTTGTTTTGTAAAAAGAGAGTTGAAAACCTTGTTTTATGTATACGTTTTTATTGGGGTTTAACGGCACTTCCGACTGCCAGGGTCGCTTCGTGTCGGACAGTTTTACGGGTGGAGGAAGCCGGAGTACCTGGAGAAAACACACCGAGCAGCGGTGAACAACTGTTAGACTTCCCACGGTACTAACTCCACACAGACAGGGATAGAATTGGTTGAAGACAAGTACACCATCGGCATGCAATACGCTTAGAACACAGCGCCTCCGTGCTCCCATGTGGACAGCCGGAATTAAGTGCTTTCCCAAGGACATGCGTAGTAGTTGCTCACCATGTGAGGGATCGAACCTAGGACCTTTCGGTTTCAAGTCCAATATCGTGACCACTGAGCCACAGCGCTCCCTATTTATATATTATCTATTAAGAGGCCAACAGGGTCGATTAAATAAAATTATTACTTTCCAAAGTGTGATTTACTGGGATTTCCGGGTTTGATAATGAACGATAACTTCACAAGTGAATTATGCAATCAACAATTGTGTATGTATCCGTGCGCGCAAACGAAGACGCTTTGCCCTGGCTGTAATGGGGACTTCGTTGTTTTTGTGGGGGTTTTTGTTTTTTTGTTTTTGTTTTTTGCTTTTTTTAAACCTTCCCCTAATCATGTACAACTATTTCTATCCCCCTGGTTGCGCATGCGTGAAAAACAGAGCTATCTTCATTATCCAATTTACTATAGAGGTCAATGGAGAAAGCAATAAAACTTCATTTTTCATCCATATTTGCTTTTCAATAAAATTCGCGTACATATGGTCAAATAGTGTAGGGCATCCTCTTTAAAGTGATGTGTAATACTTATTGCTAGACAAAATTCTTCATGTTTCCATTTTTGTTTTAAATATCTTATTTTATCTGTGTGCATTTTCTTATGAATTTATGAAAAAAGGCTGACTGCGGTAGCTTTAAAGTTAAAAATATATATTAACCATCAATAGCATGCATTCCGCGTACATCATTCGGAATAAAGTAAACTTTAAATTATTTGATTCTATAAAAATATTTCAATTATGGTTTTGTTTTAATGTTTCCATTTCACTTTGAAAATAGTGATTTTTATATTTATGCGATTTCAACAGACGATTCTCCACGGCTAATATTGTCTTCACTGACCTGAATGAAAGGACTTGAAAGCTCCATCATTTCTATTGACTCGTTAATATAAGTCTTTAATTTTGCATTGAACACAATGTATGTGCTTTTAACAATTTAGAATTAATAACTTTGCTGACGGTGTATAGGTTTAGAACAATTAGGTTAACTTGAAGTTGACGGCTAATTGGAAAAACTTTGATGTGGGTGTTGTTTTTTAACAATTACTCAATGTCAGGTTTCTAATTATTATAAAACCAGTACATCTTCATAGGTGATAGTTGAATCAATTCAGTTCTTTCATAACAACCACCCTCACCCCGTACACTCATACGACTCTTCCAATCCACTGAATCCAGGTGGTTTTGTAGAAATCCACGCCAATTAACTGACTGTAAAATAGCATTTAGCGCTACTCCATTTTGCGGGAATATACTCAACCCATTAATAAATAGTTTGTTTATTTTATTTTGGTCTTACATTTGCTACAGTTTCTACAAAGATTCCATTATGGCAAATATATGCCCCCCCCCCCCCCCCCCCCTGCGTATTCCTATATAATTCGATATAATGTGCAGCAATTCACGAAAACGTTTTTCTATTTTATATTTTATTACTAGTAAAATTTCTATGTGTATGGCAGAAGGGGAGATGATATTTATTTATTTATTTATTTATTTATTTATTTATTTATTTATTTATTTATTTATTTATTTATTTATTTATTTTAAGGTCACATTTATGTACACGGCTAATCATGACCACAACATGGGGATAAAGTCAAGTTTTGTCAATCGTTTATACTCATGTTGCCCAATTGAGAGGACTTTCATCCCAAGCATTGATGACTGGGTCCTATTTTACCAGTAAAGCAGAACTTTTTTTACCATAGTCAACAAGAACAGCTTTGCCTCCCGGGGTTCCGGGGGGGGGGGGGGGTGATATACACTCGAATATATGCGTATATACTTTCAAAAAAGGTGTCATTCCAACAAGCCGAATCCCACCCAATAAGACGAGTGGGTAAAATATCCCAACAAGCCGAATCCCAACAAGACGAACATTTATATTTCTAAATAATTATCTCCGGAATTTAGACATAAGAAGAAAAAAAGTTTATGCTATGCGATTTTGGGAGGTTTTGGGGCGTTTTTTACTCTCAACTTTCAATATCTAAGAAAGAGCATAAAAACAGCTTGCAAGCTTGCTATTAATGGCTCGCCGTGTTTACCCGGTGGTGCATTAACAAAAAAAACTTGCGAGCGGTTCTTAAGCACTTTCTCAGATATTGAAAGTTGAGAGGAAAATCTACCTGTGGGTGTGCAGTTGTAGGTTTATTTACAACTACAACTGTATAGGTCTTGTGGTAATCCTATTTCTCCCATCTGTAGGTTTCCATTCGACAGAGGTGTTAACTAATGATTATATGGCTCACAATAAAGATGAATTACTAGGACGAAATGGTTTCACGCGCCGAAGGCGCGCAGGGACGGTTTGGGGAACAAGCCCCTTTCGACCCTCAGTGACTGTATATGATTCGTTTGTCGAGGCGTGTTGAAGGAGGGAAGGGTTCAGGTACTAGGCAGGTGTCTCCGGTTGCGGCGTGGCGGGTGGATGGCTTCGTTGATTGGTGTAGGTTGATGTAGGTTGAACCCTCCGGTGAGGACCAGTGTGGGAGGTTGGGTCCTCTCACAAAGGTACTACCTCTCCCCGAGGGTGCAGTAGTCTTAGATTTTCAGGCAAGTGTAGTCTGCCACTTAGGAGTTTTACTTCTGTTTAGTAGGGCATTAAATAGTTATGATTGTGTGCAAGAATTAACGTGGCGAAGTCTGCTCATTCTGTGGTGAGTACTATCCCGCAAGACGGTGATCAGTACTTAGTCCGAGTCCACCATGGGTGGGAGTATGAGAGTCTGTAAGGATTAGCGTGGCGAAGTCTGCTCATTCTGTGGTGGCGCTAAGTATCATCCGCAAGACGGTGATCCTGCATTTAGTCCGAGTCCACCATGGGTGAGGGTGTGTAAGAATAAAAGTAACGATGTCAGCTCATTGTGTGGTGACGCTAAGTACGATCCCGCAAGCCGGTGATCCTGTACTTAGTCCGAGTCTACCATGAATGGGAGTATGAGTGTATGCAAGGTCTAGCGTGGAGAAGTCAGCTCCTCCTGTGGTGACGCTAAGTACTAATCCCGTACTTAGTCCGAGTCTACCATGGGTGGAGTATGAGTGCGTACAAAAGCTATGATGATTAATAAACACGAATATAAAGTACCGGAGTGTGGATTCCCACCCACCCCCACCCTCTCCCCCAAGGAGTTGATTCTCCACTCAGCAACAATGTACAATTTCTGATTAAAAGCAAAGTCTCTGTTGATGGGTTAAATAGTATTTTTGATTTCTCAACAAAAATATCAGTAAGCCGCACTTTTGTGGCTTATATTGTATTGGGTAACTGACTCACTCAACATTATAGTAGTGCGCCGTTCAGGTTTATTACAGAGGCGTAGCCATGGGGTCCTTGAAGGGCCAAGGCCCCTTAAAATACCCCCATTCCCCCAAACATAATCCAATACAAGTTTCATAATGTAAAGCCCACAAAATAGTGCTTCACATGCTACAATTTTTTCGACCTTAGAGCACTGGATTTTGCAAAATGTTCTTGGGGAGGCCTTGTCATAACTAGGACCCTCGGGTCATTATACTAGCCTTTCACTATCCGGGAGAAAACTGGAAGGATTGGAAACGACAAGAGAGAGTCCTAGTTAGGACTAGGGGAGGACAAACATCATTGTTTGCCCACCCCCCCCCCCCCCCCCCACCAAAAAATTATTTGGCTCCCAATTATGGAATCCTGGCTACGCCACTGGTCTATTATGGGCCTCATAGGGACTACCCCAACCAACTGCCACATCAATTCAATATAGTCCAGTATTATTAGCTACAAACATTTGTCTTGTGACTTTTTTGATTTCCGACCAAAAATATTAATAAGTCACGTCGTTGTAGCTAGTATTATTGGTCGATTGACTCCCTACACATACATGTTACAAAAGTGAACCCTTGCTGCAGTAGTACATCCTTGTATGTTGCAGGCACCCGCAAACACCCCCGCCACACCACCACACCGCGGTCCACTCCATCAGTGTCCAAAAAAACGTGCTACAACAGTCTTTTGTTCTTATGTAAATACGTGTAAAAACATGTATGCTCTTTATAAAGATGTATACATAATTTTGTTGTTGATATTGTGCTAAAATATTTGTGCTTTAAATAGTGTGTGAAAAGAGAAAAAGTTGTTTATTTCCCATTTTACTACAACTTGTACGTTTTTTTTTTCTAAATGATAAATTGATAAATTTCAGTGCAAGGTAACTATCGTTCTTGTTGTTAATATATGAAGAGAATACGTAAAAAGGTTGCCGTTCTTACCTCGCATTTGCAGAGGAAATCATTCACTTTTGAGGCCGAATATATTTTTGAGCAAGTTCAGCATCCACACACACTCACATGATTCTAGGGAGCCAATTTTTAGGGCAGTCGAAGTTGTAAAGTTGCACTGTGAAAATCGATTTTTTTCGGACGATGTTCATATTTTGGGGGGGAGGGGGGGGGGGGGGCAACAGAAACTTGCCCGAAACAAAATGAAACTGCCCTAAAAAAATCCTTTTTTCGGGCTATAAAATTGTTCTCAAATGCATTTTACTCTACTATTGCAAACCAAGAATTCAAAAATTAAAATATGAAGAACGCCACCCCACCCCTCCCACTCCCAGTCCACACATCCCCTTATTTAAGATTTGCGTGTGCTTTTGGAAGATAGTTGTTTGTAAATATTTACTTATTTGTTGTGTTTAAGTTTTTGAATTCTAATAATAAAAACATTTCACATCAAATTTTAGTTTTTGCTTTTCATTTTGTACATTTACAGTTCTGCAGATGACGCGACCGACAGCCAACTGTAAAGTTGTGAATTGCATTCAATTCCAAACATACAAGTATACCGAGATATGAATACGATGTGCAGGTAACGAGTGGTCGCCGACTGTTGGTAATCACATTTCGTTTTCATATTCCAATGTGCTTGTGCGTTCGAGACGACTGTAAATTAATTACTTCATCGATGGTACACGGCGTGGAGCGAAGCTTTCTAATTATTACCCGTGCAGTCAAGTGTGAAAAAATAGGGGCGACAACTCAAAATTTAATGTCTGACTCAGGCAATAGAAATAGTTCAGTATGATGAAAAGCAGACGAAACTTGCCAAAAAAATTCTTGAATAACTATTATTTTCATTTTTTGTCTCAAAAACATAGGTTATGACCCCTCACTGGAACGAGCTCGTTCCAATGAGGGGTCATAATTTATGTTTTAGAGACAAAAAATGAAAAAATAATGAAAATTAACTGGCGAGTTTTGAGAATAGCGCTGGCCGTTTTGGACCGTTACGTTAGGTAAAGGGTTAAATAATATAATTATCGTTAATAAAGAAAAGTAATAAACAGAGTAATCGCTTGACTGGACTTGTTACGTGAAATAATTCATACGAGGCGAGGGACTATATTGTAAAACACTCGTGCGCATTCGCGCACTCTTGTTTGTACAACGTCCCTCACCTCTCATGAATTATTTCACGTAACAAACCCAGTCAAGCGATTACTCTTCATGTTATCAGATATCATTTTTGCTAGTTCGCACTGTTTGTCGAGTACTTGTGACACTGACGTTCCATTTTCCAAAATTTTCCCGGGAGCCACCCGAACCTTGACGACGAGAGTCGGGAACCACATCTCGTACTCGCCCCCCCCCCCCAACTTCCCGCTTCGCTTCGCACCATTACTCATGCTTGAAATGTGGCGTCCAACCCCACTCCAACTCACAATCCTAGATCCTCCGCGGATCGAAGGGTTTTTATTTTTTCTTGTAGTAAAACCAACATTACAAGTTAGTTATTGTGATGAATTGACGGAACACGGTCTGAGGTTTGCGGTTCGGAGCTTATGATTAATATCGAGACAAGGAGCGTCTCGGTTGAGCATATGCCCCGAGCGGCAAACTCAGACCATGTAACCGTCAATCACAAGAACGTATATGTTCTGAAAGGACCCATTACCTAACCCATAGCCCCAAACTCACATCGTGAAATGAACATGGCAACTTCAATGAGCAAGGCAATTTTACCGATAACAAATTTAGTAAATAAACCTCTTGTGTAACCCGCGACTTGACTAGACAACAAAAAAATCCATAACTTAGATAAAGGTCAAGGTTACTCCATCTCAGTTCAAATCATAAACTAAAAAGTGGGTTGTGGGTATGAAATCATAGAATGATGACTTGTCTCGAAAAATACGATTTTATAGGCAGTATTCACTTTGAATCTCCTCCCGTTATTATTCTCGTTTCAAATATTTCGCATGGTGATGTCAGACGGTAAACGCAGAAAAAAATAAGCAAGCTCTCGTCCAATCAGAGGGAGAGGACTTTGGTCTTATTGGAACATTATCACTTGGGCATTTGGGTCATTTCAGTCTTTTGATGACATTCAAATAAGCTTGCCATCCCTTGAAATGTTTCCAGGCTGCAGACCTGATGATTCAGTACAGTGCCAGTGGAATATGGAGGAGTTAAGTAAGACAGGAGATCAATATATATTTTATCACCTGTGTAGAATGTTCCAGCTGGGGTTATAAATAATGAATGCAAGCCAAGGGATTTCAATTGAATGGGAGTTCTGTCGTTCAAACGCGAGTGACACAAATGTTGTATTTTATATAGTGCCTTGATACAATTAACAACAGGAGACTTGTACAACAAGCTGGTATTCCATCGAACGAATTACACATTCCCTAGACCTCATAAACAATTTAACTTCATTTTATAAACCTCTCTCAGTGCGAAAGGCCCTCACGGTTGACAACTTTCATCACTGGAAGAGATTTACGCAGTGGCGCAGCCAAGGGAAAGGGGGGGGGGCTGAGGGGGGCACATGCCCCACCCCCTACCCCCAAAATTTCAGTCAACCCCCATGTTAACCCATATAGGGAACATTAGGCAAGAAGTATTAATATTTAGCAAATTTCCTTGATATCGAGTCCGTTTGTGTCCATAATTTATAAGTTGTGAAAGGCATCAATAATTAGGCCACATTGTGGCCTAATTATTGATGCCTTTCACAACTTATAAATTATGGACACAAACGGACTCAGAGTCAAGGAAATTGCAGGGTTTTTTTGCCTCGAATTTCTAAAAAAAATTCCTGGGGCAGAGCCCTCGGACCCTTCCGACGGAAGGGGGGCACTCACTCTTGTGCTCGCCCCCATCTTGGCGCTGCGGGGCTCGGACGTTGTAGCGAATCATATTCTGTATGCCCCCCCCCCCCCTCTAGATATTACTCTTGTCTCCTTAAGTTTGATATCCTGGCTACGCGCCTGGATTTAGGGCAAAGGTAGCTCCTTTTAATTTCCTATAGCTGTCAATAAATTTAACACTATGGGGATGGGAAATTCATATAAAAATTGAAATTTTCATTGTTAGCGAATTTGTATCACGGATGTGCGCATCATTCCACAAACCTCTGGTATTTTCCTGTAAAGCGGTACAAAAAATAGAGAAGCTGACAATTTTTCCCCATTCAGTTTGAACATTTAAATATTATTCTCTGTTGAAACCCATTTAAAAAATTGGAGAACAGCGTTTTCATCATCTTATGATGTTCAGACTTTTTATCTGTTCACAACATCAACTGTGTGCGCATCGTGACATGCAGCGTCTATCGGAAAGTGAGTTGTCGTTCTTGGACTAACTACTACCGGTTGGTATTTGCGTTATTGTAAATATTACGACTCGGATTGATAGTGCATAGTCAAATTTCGCCTTGGGCGAACATCGCGGAATATCTTGGGACCCCCGACATCAACTCACCCCATGCTGTTAGGAATGGATTGGTGGAGTGGGATCCCGAGGTGTTCTCCCCAAGGAAAAATGTGCTTGGCAATCAATATGACATCACAATCAACATCGGCTCGTACACTGCACATCTCACAAATCAACGACCTGACCATTGAAAACTCCGTCGTTGCACGGTACGGCCGTCGTGGACTTATCACTTTCAACGGAGTGGGCAGTATTTCCACGGACGCAATAATATTAGATTCCAAACATTAATTATAGGAATAATCATCACAAATTTAATTAATGAAGAACCGGGTACAGCCAGGTGCTTCATTAATTAAAGTTTTGCTGGTGATGATTTTTATTACCTGGTAAACGCTTGCGTGGACATCACTGCCCACGCGTGGATTGCACGGTACGGCCGTCGTGGAGTTACGATGTTGGGGAGCTGCCAGCTGCTCATCGTTGCTCGGTGGTTCTCTCCGGGTACTCTGGCTTCCTCCACCCGTAAAACTGTCACGGTCATGATTAGCCATTGTGCATAAATATGTGACCTTCAACATCAATAAATAAATAAATAGATAAATTCGCCGTGGACCAGTCCACGGCGAATGCACTGTCATTATGACACACAATTACGCGGTAGACTTTTTCCATTAATATGATCGCAGTTTTGACAACGTTATTCAACTGAATCACAATGTACACAACGGAACACTCAGAAATAAAGAATTTAGCATACCAACCGGAAGTAAGTCATATTAGTCTCCACGGCGCGGAAGTGTTCATGGAATCAGGTGGAGATAACCTATTTATCTATTTATTTATTTATTGATGTTGAAGGTCACATATTTATGCACAGTGGCTAATCATGACCGTGGCAGTTATTTATTTATTTATTTATTGATGATTAAGGTCACATATTTATGCACAATGGCTAATCATGACCGTGACAGTTTTACGGGTGGAGGAAGCCAGAGTACCCGGAGAGAACCACCGAGCAACGACGAGCAGCTGGCAGCTCCCCAACATCGTAACTCCGCACTGCAGCGCAGGCAGGGTTAGATTGGTTGAAGACATGCGTACCATCGACGTGCAGTACGCCTTAGTACACGGCGCCATCGTGCCCCCACGCGGGCAATGGAGATGAAGTGTCTTGTCCAAGGACACAACGCGGTTGCCGCAGGTGGGATTCGAAGCGAGGACCTCTCGGCTTGCAGCCTGCACCTCTACCTACTGAGCCACTGCGCTCCCACCTATTTATCGGTAGAGCCTATAACACATACATTGTCCTTTCCATCAATACAAAAGTCTAGGAGTTGAGATTTGCTTATTTGTTAATAACTGATGAAAATGCCGACCGCCTCGGTTATTTCAGTCGACTGTTGGAATGAGTATTATAAGGGTCTTCTTTGTGAATTACAGTACCAAAAAAACCCATCTATACCGGAGAGAGGCGTTGAGACCTGAGGCCACTACTGTAGAACTTTTACAGTTATATTTTGAAGAATTGTATTTTTCAGTTAGGACTTTAAATGGGTTGAAATGAACCATTTATTTATTTATTTATTTATTTATTTATTTATTTATTTATTTATTTATTTATTTATTTGTGTTTAACGACACTTTCGACAGCCAGGGTCACCTCGTGTCGGAGAAATGAACCATTAGCATTTTCAAAGATGTGGCAATTTGCCAGTTGGCAAATTGCCATATCTTTTTAAATGCTAATGATTTATTTTAGTCAGTTTTATTAATAGGTAGCAAATACAACCCTAGACAATACAATTGTAAAAATTTGATAGTATTGGCTCGTGGTAAACATGGTAAAACTGCTACAGGCAAACACTAAAATAATTTCGCAAAACAGCATGAAATATTGAAACACAATAATGGCTCTGTAAACCAAAAATAGTTCCAAATGTAGTATATGTCTTCAGTTGTAAAGTGAAATCGTAAGGTGATCCAACGGTGAAAATAAAGTTACATACTCCCCTTGTATTTTATAGTGAAGGACGTCACCCCATCGATCTATTTCCAAACGATGTCATATGAGGTAATTTATCGTCGATAATGAATGCATGCTTGAATATATGATCACCCTTCCTACTTCCCCAAGAAAGAATAGGTTTTAGTCCTCCACGAAAAGATTTTCTTGCTTTACTTTCCAGCCTACCCGAACAGGATCCAAATCCGATTTGTACATTGATTACCTTTTGGCCAATTCCCTTTTGACCATTTACCTTTTGGCCAATTCCCTTTTGATCAATTACCTCTTGGCCAATTCATTCTTCACCAGCGATGTTTAATAAATAAGTAAAAAGTAAATGAGCAAAAGCTATATATACACTATATAAGCATAAATATATGTGGTCGCCTCTCCCACTTCCCCACGAAAGAATAAGGTTTAGTCCTCTAAGAAAAGGTGTTCTGACTTTATTTTTCACCCCACCCACACAGCATCCACCTCTGATTCGTATGTAAGAGTTCGACTTTCGATGTGCGTCTTTGTCCCGCAACAACAGGGCAATCTGTATAGAGTAACTCAACTTCAACTCTGTGGCCGACAGGCATTTTTATTGTTAATTTGATTCTCAAAGCTAGACAATGGTAGCCATTTTCGACTTTAACCAATAAAACTATTACACACACGCTAATCTGAATAATACAGGTAGATGATTCAACTTCACGGTAGTACGAGAAGTCTGTCGGTGCTTGTGGAATCTCAACGCCATTACATTGTTGGGCTCGTTCCATTGAGGGGTCATGGTTTTGTTGAAAATCTTTTTAAAAATATTTTTTTGAACTGCATAATTTGTATATACAAGAGTGGATGCGGTCGATGCGTTAGGTGAAGGGTTAACCAACGGATGACTGTTAAAGGGATGGAATAAGATATCCCTGACGTCATCTCAGCATATGTTTGGATGGGTCGGCCATTCGCTGATTTCTCCCGAGGATTACGTGATAAGTGTCTCTTAATAATCAAACAACATCAATATCCACCAAGGAAATGAAAAAATGCCTCTCTCGCCAGATTACTTCCGTCCGGTCAATATTTCACATACAACCAAAAAGGAAAGATTTGTCGGCAGCTCGGGAGGATAGTGGCCGAATAAAATGTGGCAAAACTATTTGAAGAAATTATAAAACGCTCACCAAGATTTTAAGTAGAATGGCTCCGACTAGATAGTGCTAGTAGTATAGGAGGGTCCAGGTGGGCCTTATTACCCAGACTTTTGGTGGAGCCGCCAGTGTTAAATTTCCAAATGAATCAGACTTTTGGTAGGGCCAACACAAGACACTGCTGGGTTAAGCAAGTGGTATACATACTGCATATATGCAATAGTATAGTAAGGTATTCATGTTCATATATAGCTTTGGATATATACTATGGGTATGCGGTGAAAAATTGAAGTCCTGGAAGTTGAGTTTTCTTGAAAGTTTTCTCCGCGAAACGTTTGATGCTGCAAAGGACGTTGTGATGTCGTGATGCGCATGTGACGTCAAAGAAAGGCATGCCGCTGTTGATGACCATTGTGTGATCTGACATAACGTTGCTCGGGTCAAGATGTGTCGAATTTTTCGTACTGAACTGATATGGTAGTATAATATGGGCGGTATACACCCCTGTAGGTCTCCTGTTAGCCCCTGATACTACTTACCTACCGAATGCTTGTATTATCCTATGACTGGTATACGTAGCACGTGATGCAATTCCAAGCAGTATTGTGGGGTGGGGGGGGGGGGGTTGGATGGGGGTAATGCATGGTTGTCTAGAACGGTAGTACAGGATGTACGATCTGTAGTTCCGAAGATAGCATGCATCTTCAGTCGCGAAGGGAAATCCTTGATCTACAAGTAAAGATAAAGTTACATAATTCCGAGGTATTTCATAGGGAAAAACTTCACCCTATAGATCTGTTTCGATGTCCAATCACACAAAGGTAATTTCTCGTGGAACGTATATAATGAATATAAGCATAAATATATGTAGTCGCCTCTCCCACTTCCCACGAAAGAATAAGGTTTAGTTCTCTGACAAAGGGTTTTCTGGCTTTTCTTTTCACTCCACCCGGCAGAATCCACATCTGGTTCGTATGTTGCAGTTCGCCTTTCGGGTGCTCACGGCAATCTGTATAGAGTAACACAAAGTCAACTCAGAGACCGGTCGACATTTTATGTTGCTTACTTGATGTCTCAAAACTGTGCAAAATGGTAACCATTTTCAACTTTGACCAATGGATCTATTACACACACGCTAATCTGGATAATAAAGGATGCTGATTCAAAATCAAGGTAGAACGAGAAGACGGTTGGTGCATGACGAATCTCAACGCCATTACATTGAAGAGCAGATGTTCGTTTGAAGCATGATTTTATGCACTGAAAATAAGCAGTACTGTGATCACAACAGTGGCGTTTTTCCCTATCAGATCGAAATCGGGTGGCGATAAATTCACACGACAGAGAGTCGAGATTTAAAATATTTCATACTCAATACCGAATTAAGAAAAAAACAAACGAAAATAGCAGCGCAAATCAATGTTTTCGCATTTCTACCCCAATGGGAAAATTATACAGTGGTGTGGAGAGAAAAGCGGGAAGAGAATTCACTGTCTGTTTTTTTAACTGGTTGAGGGCTAGATTATTTTTGGTGGTCTGAATTTGTATATCAAAAAATGTTTTATTACAAATTATTGGAGAGTGCCCACAGGCACTCTCCAATAATTTGTCATAAAACAAATTTATATTAACAAAATATTATTTGCATCTGAATGAATATGAAACACCAAGAAGGAAACTGTTGGCTTTTGCTCTGGTATCCTCATTTTTCTGAAAGCCCTGATAGTGGCTTCTAGCACTCTACCAGTTAATACAGTATTGCACACAAACACGTTTGAACTGGTTGGGGGCTACATTATTCTTAGTAGTCCGAATTTGTTCATCAGAATTTGTTTTATTACAAATTATTGAAGCGTGCCTCTAGGCACGCTTCAATAAATTGTGAGAAAACAAATTTATCTAAACAAAAAATTTATTTGCGTCTGATTGAATATGAAACACGAGCAAGGAAACTGTTTGCTTTTGTTCTGGTACCCTTATTTTTTTAAAAGCCCTGATAGTGGTTTCTAGCACTCAACCAGTCAGCAGATCATGGAAATATTTCAGATCTAAAGAATTATCTGCAACACAATCACAAAAACAAAACCTGATCACATAATTGATTAAGAAATCTGCCAAGTGAAAGTGAAATAAAGTAGTTCTATTAATTCATTCATTAAAAAACCAGGACGTGCACCTTTCGCCACATTCAGATAGGGACTTATACAGAATTCTGTAGAGATACCGAGATAATACCTCAAAAGTTCAGATACCAAACCTGAAATTTCCAGCAATGCCATTGAAGCTTTACTGGTAATGTGCAGACACCCTTCAGCTAAATGTTCATCTGACAGTGACTGTGTTCGCTCGATACACCAATACGGAGAGGGTTATTCGGTCGTTTCCTTTTAACGACCAAGATGGCCATATTGACGTGGCGCCAATACTATCATGGAAAGTTTATCTGGGCCAGATTCGAAGGATGTGCGACGGGTGCTAACGCACCTCCTCAGAAAATTGGAGTTGAACTTGAGGGAGACTATCTCCCAATAGTGATTTAAAAGTTTTGATAAAATGAGGCGACTTCACTAACTCGGACACATCGTACTCTCTGTGACGTACAGACAGTACGATGTATCCGTGTAAGTTATTTTGAAACATAAAAGTTATCGGTCGCATGTTGTTTCTATGGAACGCCTTGGCGCTACTTGGATCATTTTTTATAACCTCGGCTTTAAAAGTATTAAAGGGGATTAGGCGTTTCACATAAACTAGTTGCATGCTTCCAGTGTTACAGGGCCTGTACAGCTTATCGCTGTTTAACATGTTTAATTTCTTCCAGAATCACATTTAATTAATTATTTATTTATTTATTTATTTATTTATTTATTTATTTATTTATTTATTTATTTATTTATTTATTTATTAAGGCTTAATAACACTTTAACAGCCAAGGCCATATTGTGTCGGTGGCAGTTTTTCGGGTGGAGGAAGCTGGAGTACCTGGAGAGATCCACCAAGCAACGACGAGCAGCCACCAGCTCCCCTACACCGTAACTCCGCACTGCGGAACAGGCAGGGTTTAATTGGTTGAAGACACGCGCACCATCGACGTTCAGTACGCCTTAGTACACGGCGTCATCGTGCCCCCAAGAGGATAATCGGGGTTAAGTGCCTTGCCCATTGACACAACACGGGAGTCCGAATCGATCGTTCAGACGGTCACCCATCCAAGGACTAACCGAGCTCGACGTCGCAACGCCACCGCGCCCCCTCCAGAATCACATATCAGCAGCATTACATTTATAGGTATAATATATCGCCCCGTGAGTTCCAATGTGTTCTACGTGCCTACTGGCACATAGAACACATTGGAACTCCTGGGACGATATATCTGGAAAATAAAATATGCTTATCCACTTGAGCGATCTATCTTGTATAGAATAGAATAGAATTTATTGAAGCAATAAACGCCTACTTGAGGCAGATTGACATTTTTACAACAGCATTATTGTGGTATTATAACAATAATGAAACAATATAAAACGAAATGAAAGAAAAGATAATTCGGACAGTGAAGAAACGACGGATACACCCATGATAAGGTATATAATCATACAGACATACATTAAGAAGTCATCGCAATGATTACCATAAATCATAAATCACTGCGGGACTTCGGATTCCCGTAATATGAAGAAGCGCCGGATTATGTTACAGATCGGATTGCACAGTTCTGGGACGTTGTTCCTCATAATGTATTGGGAGAGTGTAATAGTATCCACCTTTATGTTTGGTGTATGATCAATGAACATTTTGAACAGTTCATCACGTAACTGATTGTATAATGGACACTCTATTATAAAATGGAATTCGTCCTCAATCGCCTCCGTATCGCATCTGGTGCATATTCGTTCATTGGCAAGAACGGCAGGCTGTGAATGCCTTCCCATTTCGATCAGTAAACTGTGCTTGCTGATTCGAAGACGAGTGTTTCCTAGCTTCCCAGGACGTAGTGTGCACTAAATACGGTTCTAAAACATATTCACTCTTGAACTTGCGATACGTTCTTAATTTAATTTTACCCCGTTTTTTTATTATCGTCATGAATGGCATTATAAAATTCTTCTTCATGTCTTGTTTTACCTTTCCCTGTTAAAATCATTTAAAACACCTTTTTCGCGACACAGTTGTTCGATGTCTGATATACCAAAGTATTCATGCAGAATTTTCTTTAAATTATCCAGGTCATGCTTCTTTGTTTCACAAAATGTTTCACCAAGCAATATGGTAGAATCCATGGGAAGTTAATATACAGTAATATTTGATTTGTTGTAATATTGCGTCGCCAAACAAGGGATATCGTTCTAACTCAGCTCGTACTGCATTATTTGACGCATTCTTGTTTACCCCGAGTAACAGTCTGCAAAATTTAATATGTATATTCTCGCACGCGGAGCGACTTACATTTTTGTGATTAAGTTCCAACGACCATATTTCACTCCCATAGAGTAAGATGGGTTTGATCAGCTTATCGAAAAGACTTAATTATACTTGTACTGTCGGTTGATATTTCTGATTAAAAGAATTGTTTCTGAGAATTATGCACTCAAGCCTTTCGTGCTCAAGTCTTTTTGGCCGTCTTGCAATTTACCATTTTGTGAAATTGTTAATCCTAAGCAGTTGAAATTGCTTGTGTGTTCGAGCTTTTGTGAGTCTTGGTAAAAATTGTGAGAGACAGATGATTTGCGAGCTCGGAATACCATACTTTTTGTTTTACCTATATTTATATGAAGATTGTTTTCTCTAGCGAAATTTACCAATTGATTTAGACAATTTTGCAGGCCTTGCGGTGATTCTGATAGTAATGCAATTTCAGCTGCGAAAAATAAATGATTCAAGGAATAATTATTTAGATGTACTGGTTGACATGTATCATCAAATGTCTTTAACATCATCAATAAATGTTTTAAAGAGGGTCAGCGAGAGGTTACACCCCTGCCTGACCCCGATGGTTGATAGTTGAGGTGGACCAAGTCCGTTGTTTGTTTTCGAAAAGTAGAAACTCTACTTATACATTGAAATCAAGTTTTCTAGAATCGGTCCATTTATACCAATGTGTTGTAGTTTTTGAAAAAGTATTGTTCTATTTACAGTATCAAATGCTTTTCTAAAATCTACGAAAACAGCATACATAAGCTTTTTAAGCTTTCTGTATTTATTTATTGTAGTTTTCAGAACAAATATACTATCGATTGTACCCGCATCCCTACCGGAAGCTGAACTGGTTTTCACTTATTATTTTATTATCTTCCAGGAAGCTGTTAATTCTGGAATTAATTACCTTATTAAACAGTTTACCATTGGTATTGCTTTTGGCTATAGCGCGATGGTTATTCGGGTGGTGTCTATCACCTTTGTGTATAAAGTTGTGAGAACTGATCTACTCCAACTAATAGGATAATGTCGAGACTCTAGAACCTTGTTAAACAATTTCACCACTTCGTCTATAATGTATGGGATTATTAATTTCAAAATTCCATTCGACACCCCGTCGGGGCCTGTACATTCATTGTTTTTCAGCTGGCGGAGGGAGCTCTATACTTCGTCCGCTGTAATTTTATCGGTATTAAGAGAGACCTCAATGTTCACCAGTTTACTTTTACATTGATAGTTATTATTTTCTGGTATGGAATTACATAATACATTCTTTCAAAAAATCTACTGTAACATCCGGATCAAAATCATTCCCCGAGGACTCTATTTCGCTCAGAAGATTAATAATATTCCAATATGTCTTTGAATCTGTGGACTGTACGCGGTCGAGTTGGTTGCAGATATTTTTGTAAAACATTTTACTTTTGTATTTTGTAACTTTTCTGAACATCTTTTTCGTTTTCAAATAGTTTACAAAGAGTGATTTGTCTTGGGGGTTGTTTTCAGAGAACGGGCTAAATTATCCATGTGTTGTTTCAGTTGTTTACATTCTTTCTCAATCCACTTGTGTTTCGGTCTTTTCCCAGTTTTACTACTCGGAATGTGCGTTGTGGCTGCTTTATTTATTGAGTCAATAATGGACAACAGGTCATTGACCGCGTGTTCGGTTCCAGATGTGTTTGTTCAAAAAGGTTTCATTCGAAAGCGCTGTAGTTGGGTGGTCATATTATGATTGTTTGGAGATGTTAAGGACTTTCCGCGCTCTAAGATGTATGTACTTTTTCACATTCAATAGTGAAAAGTGCTTATATGTAATTTATACCATGATTACCTATTCTACTATATATGAAAAACCTATGACATAAATTTTAGCTTTACACACCAACCGTGATGAACACGCCAGCAATGGGATTTCAATAGTAAAATTTACACCTAAAGTAGAACTACATCCCCGTTGACCTTTGGTGACGTCGAGCTGTATGAAAACTTGTCTAAATTTATCGCACGTCGCCTCGCGAAGAGTGAAATGGAAGTGGCAATTATTTATTACGTTTTTAAATGGGTTTACCTCATAAGATGCCAAAAAATAACAGACATGCGTTGTCTCGTGTTAATAAAGCATGCATAACTCGAAATAGTATGTTATTATGTTATTAAAACGAAAAATGCTCAGTTTCTTTTTTTCATTTCGTTTCGGTGATAAAATTGACAGCGGAAGTACCGCCCACCGATGCTCGTGTAAACAAAAGCATGTAGGTCTGGTGCTCAGTAAAATCGAGAAAAAATAACAGCGACTCTTAATAATCTGACGATCATGGTATAAATAAAATATACCCAAAGTAGCTTGGTGTACCAAATGTTCGCCACTCGTGGTGAAGTGATGTTAACCGCGCGCCGAAGGCTCGCGGTTAACACCACTTCACCACTCGTGGTGAACATTTGGTACACCAAGCTACTATGGGTATATTCTATATATCCTAAATATCAAATATTTCCCAGTTGCTACCATAGAGCTTCATTTGAAACTCATTTTTGAAAAGTTTGGCGATCGGCGATCGCCTTTAAGCGCACCTTCCCAACGCTGGATGTGTAATTGTTCACTTAATAATG
The DNA here is from genome assembly GCA_031216915.1 of Pictodentalium vernedei. Classification (NCBI taxonomy): domain Eukaryota; kingdom Metazoa; phylum Mollusca; class Scaphopoda; order Dentaliida; family Dentaliidae; genus Pictodentalium; species Pictodentalium vernedei. The sequence continues at coordinate 121,228,094 of CM062292.1, read as the reverse complement.
GTAATCGTACCTCTTATCTCTTGAAACTGCTTCTCGCAGTTGTTCCCTGCGACCACGACTTGTTGGTCATCATCAGAGCCGTATTATTCATATAATTGTTAGATTGTTTGAAGACATGCGCACCATCGACGTGCAGTACGCCTTAGTATACACGTCGTCATCGTGCTCCATGTGGACAACCGGCGTTAAGTGACTTGCCCAGGGACACAACGCGGGAGTCCGAATCGATCGCTCAGACGGTCACCCATCCTAGGACTAACGGGCTCGACGTGGCATAACTTCGGTGATCTGACGAGAACCGGTTACCGCAACGCCACCGCCACCCCCCCCCCCCCCCATAAGTATACTATGTATATTTATATACAGTACATTATTTTAATGCTTATTTAAATAATATGTCAAGTTGTGAGTAGAATTCTTCAGGAGACCCGCAAAATGGATATGTAGGCTATGTACCTACCGTACCAGGGTCAGGCAACGACACATGTTGTTAGCTGTAGTGGGGTGAAAGACTGAAGTGCCGGAGGGGGGCCGAGGCCGAATTACCTAAAAGCCTAGTGGCCCGGCCATGGATTAATACGGCACTAGTCACCATGATGACATGTTCGCCGACGTGAATAATATTTATTTCTCATAAAACATCGTGAAAATAATGGAAAAGCGTGATTTCCCATCGAATGAAATGACACCTTTGTTAAGTGATTGATGCGACGGTAATTTTGTCTCCGGAGCTCAAAGATATTCTCCTTTGGGTACAGAATCGATGTTTCTCGTCTGAATGGGGTGATTCTTAGTGCACTAGTAATACCATTATTCAGTGGTTGTCCTCTGTAATTGGATGCTGAATGGTCATCCGTATAAAATGACCAAACAACAAAACGAATTCCCAACCGATCGATTTCGCATGAAATTTCTGTCATGTTCTGAGTAATGAAATTTGTAAATTATCAATTAGTATTGACTTTCGCTTAACTTGTGATAAATTTTCTCTTCAACTGTTTTCATTATGATGTACAGATTGGAGAATTGTGCTCATTTGGGAAGAGCATCACTCTTAAAGTATCAGCAAGTGCAGACAGGACATGCAGAAATACACTCAAGAGGGTATAAATGAGGAATTGCTCGTTATGTGAACACATCAACATTTTATTTGTGTTGAGAAATTCAATTTTGTTAGGAATCGACCATTGCACAAACCTGCGGTTTAGGCCGCCGTGGTCTGTACTGAGGTGCTTTTATGCCATAAACCGGTCAGGCCTAAAAAAGTGAAAAATTTGTTTTTCATGCTACCCCCGCCCCTCCCCCCCCCCCCCCGCATGGTCATTATGGCTGCCGCATGCTCTCTTTTTATAACCAACGCAAACTTAAAAAACTAAAAATTAAAATGTTTTTGTCTGATATTTTACCCAAGTCAAAAAAGTGATAAATTTGTCCATTGAGTGGAACAAGGTTTGTAATGCTTTAGGATTGTAAGGCCTTCTTGCACTCAAGGGACGGAATACACCACACCCATGCTATTTTGTAGATTATGAGGCCTAAAATAAAAAAAAACAGACCAAGAACATAAACGTTTCTGGCAAAGAAATAATTAAAAAAATAATACTCTGAACCGCCCGGCCATATACAATTTTACAAAAATGGCATGAAAAACAGAAGATTTGCTTTGCCTCGGAGAAAGGAATTGTACGTCCAGGAGTGAAAATTCTGTTCGATTCGAAAATATTTACGAATTGGGAAGCCGATTCGATGTCCACCGCGATTCGGGACATGGACATGGATATGGACATTGGATCAAATCTTCGAAGCTTCGTACCTTTAGTGACCTTCGCCACCCGCGGTTCTCATCAAACGAAAGATTCAATGGGTATTTAAAATATGCTCCCTTTTCTTTTATAGTTTAAGCGGAAATTTGAATTAGAATCTGGGCCCCTCTGGTGCCTGAATTTTTCCATTTGAGGGGGTCCACTGTACATTTTAGGGGACCAAGCCCCCTGACTACGCCATTGCACCCCCCCCCCCCCCCATAAAACGCCACTGCCCCCCCCCCACCCCAATAATTTTACAGTCTGGACATTTTCGTCAAGATTAAAGTCCAGGATATCAATTGTCTCAATTACTTGCTAGTAATCATGTCAGTGGTAGACTGTTGGACTTCTATGCTTGAGGTCCCGAGTTCGATCCCCGTCCGGGATGACCCGCGTTGTGTCTTTGGGTAAGGCATTTTATCGCGGTTGCCTACATGGGGCACGATGACGCCGTGTACTAAGGCGTTCTGCACGTCGATATGCACATGTCTTCAACCGCTGTAACCCTGCTTGAGCCGAGGTTGAACAGAGTTAGATTGTTGAGGAGCTGACTGTTACTCGTCGATGCTCGGTGGTTCTCTCCGGGTACTCTGGCTTCCTTCTCCTGTAAAACTGTCACGATCACGATTATCCATTGTGCATAAGCATGTGTCCTTAAACACCAATAAATAAATAAATAAATAAATAAATAAATAAATAAATAAATAAATAAATAAATAAATAAATAAATAACGAATAATCATGTACTTTCTAAAAAAATTAGATTTCATACTTGAATTTGTGCCACACACACAGTAAGTCAGACAGTCAGAGGTCTGTAGTACACGATTTAGGCTTTTGGGGACGCGGCGTGACAAATTTGAAAAAACCGGTACAGTACGTGTTAACCGTTTAGCTAACAAGCTTTTTAAAAAATAAATTAAATTTCACATTTTTCGAACAAATTCTCTCAATTTTTCGATAAAAGCAAACAAATGTGGATTTCATTAGAACCGGCTCGTCGTGGCGGTTCTTATGATATCCAAATTTGTATGGTTTTATCGAGACATTTGTAAGATATTTTAGGCTGTCATAGGCTTATTTTGGTCCATTTCCTGGCAGTTTTCGGTCGCTATGTTAGGTGAAGGGTTAATTGAATAAGAATTTTTTGCTACTGGTAGATTGGCGGCCACGCCTTTTAAAACACTAATGTTTCATTTCATTCATGTTTGGTCACATATGGGAAATACAATTGGAAACAGAATTCCGCGGAATAAAAGTATGAAAGGTTTCGACTCTGAGGCCAATACTATAAAACTTTCACAATTGTATTTTTTAGAATTATATTTTCTGGTTATGACTTTAAATGGGTTAAAATCAACCATTAGCATTTTCAAAGATCTGGCAATTTGCCATATGGCAAATTGCCATATCTTTTAAAATGCTAGTGATTCATTTTAATCAGTTATAAATAATAGGTAGACAATACAATTCTAGAATATACAATTGTATAAGTTTTATGGTATTGGCCCCAGGCTGGTCGATCACCAATATGTGATGTTAATTATTTGTTTATTCATTTATTTATTTATTGGGGTTTCACGACACTTTCGACAGCCAGGGTCACCTCGTGTCGGACACTTTTACGGGTGGAGGAAGCCGGAGTACCCGGAGAGAACCACCGAGCAGCGGTGACCAACTGCCAGACACCCCAACGTACTAACTCCACACTAGTAGGGTTAGCGTAGGCTGAAGCCAAGCGCACCATATAGACGGGCAGTACGACTTAGAACACAGCGCCACCGTGCCTCGACGTGGGCAGTCGGGGTAAAGTGGCTTGCGCAAGGACACATCGCAGTTACCCCGGGCGGGGATCGAACAGTGAACCTTTCGGTTTGAAGTCCAACGCCGTAACCACTGAGCCACCGTGCTCCCCAACAGGCGATGTGATGGCATGTCGATGTAGGCCTCCATGGTACTGAAGAAAGCTATTTTTAAAACATATTCGGGAATGTCAAATAACACAAGCTGATCAATGGCCCACTGGATTTTGCAAAACTGTCTGGGGGTAAGGGGATATTCCTAGATGAGACCTCCTGGAAGGGAATTGGGAGACGGTCCTAGTTGGGACTAGGGGAGCCCATAGAAACCCCACACAACAGCCTTTCAAGTGTCATCTGTGCCCTCCCCCCAAAAAGGACAGTCTAGGGCACCGCTTAGTATAGAATCCTGGTACGTACCTGATAGCGTCTCATTTTAGTCGTGTTTGGTCATGATATGAGAAATAGAATTTCAATGGAGGGCGGTCCTGGGCGGACTATGAAAAGTTTCGACCCTGGTCGATCATTAATACCATAGGTGATCTGAAGGCATGCCGATGTCGGTCCCACGGTATAGATGAAATGTATTTTCAAAATATATGCGAAAAAAAAGTGTTTATTGAACAGAAGTTATCTAAATGTTGAATTAACGATACAGCTTTCTCGCAGCGAGAAATACACGTGACATATTTCCTGCGTTCTAGTGATGACAATTAAAGTCCCAAGCGGCGCAAAAAAGCCGCCGTGTGGTAACCGATATCGCCGGTTTAAGTGCGTTTGGTTTTGTGTATCCGATGTTCTGGGAATCACTCCCTTTACGCTAACTCATTTGAATATTTCAGTTACTTATCTTTCTGGCAATCGCCCCGGGTGAGAAAAAAATATTAGGTTTTATGGTTTTTCAAGTGACCAACGGGTTTATATAATGACCAACAATTCAGAGGAGTATATCTTTTTCGATCGCAAAGCCACACCATGTAAACGGTGTCATCCGCACAGAGTGATTTCCGATAACAGTGTACGGTGATTTCCTAACAGTAAAAACAATGACAGACGTCACATGATCAACCTTGCTAAATTCAACCTTTTTAATAGCATGAAATCTAACTTAATTTGTCTTGAAGATGGTTATATTTAACCCTTTACCCAACGTAACTGCCAAAACTGGCCAGCGCTATTCTCAAAAATCGCCAATTAATTTTCATTATTTTTTCATTTTTTGTTTCTGAAACATAGGTTATGCCCCTCGTTGGAACGAGCACACCGAGCTCGTTCCAACGAGGGGGTCATAACCTATGCTTTTGAGACAAAAAATGGAAAAAAATAGTTCTCCAAGAACTTTTTTTGCAAGTGTTGTCTGCTTTCATGTTGGGTGAAGGGTTAAAGATGTTAAAACATCATTGGAAAACAAACTACCAAACTGCTACAAACAGCGAAAATAGACCCTTTTTGCGAACTGAGGCAAATCGGCAACCTTTTTATCCCAAAACAAATGTAAAAAAGTAATATGGATATACATGTTCTTGACCCTTCTATTTCAACACCATTTGCTCAAATTTCATCGAAATCCGCTTTTAACGAAATTTTCTTTCGGGTGGCGTTTTACGCGTGTACGGTGATACGTGGTAAGTGGTAATTTTGGTGTACTGTGAAACTCGGTATTCGCCTCCTGTGCTTCCATGTTACTATTACTTGATGTTAGTCTCGAAACAAATAGCCGGTTAAAAACGCGGGTGACGGGGAAATACGAATACATTTGTATGTCTATATATGTACTTGTTACGCGGACGCAGCTCCAGAGAATCGCATCACAGGAGTCAAAACTGAAGGGACCGAATGAATCAACTATATGTGTTTCTATTGGCATTGTAATCGTAGCAGACGATATGTATATCTCCACATTTCGGTTGGAGGCTCCCGATTTCCAATACCTTCATCCATCATTATATCTGGGGAACTAATTTTTGTGCACCCCCCCCCCCCCCCCCGTCCCCATGTATTTGTAGGCAGAGATGGGCCTCGATTTTACAGTTTACTGTGCTATAAATAACGCGGTGAGAAGACTGAAAAGTGTATCGCACAAATTGTCTTGCACATGCCTGGAAAAGTTCAAGTGTGTGAAATAGGAACCGCTATGTGCATATTGCAAAAATAAAATCGTGTTACAGTTTTAAGTTAAATTAAATTTTCTGTTATTAAATCAAAAGAGGGGGCTATTTTTCCAAGTCTCGTGAAAGTGCGCTAAGACAAGAACCTCGAAGGACACCGAAAAATTCCCATTTTATGCTGAAATAATGATTTGAAGGAGACTCGAGCCACATGGGAATTTGTGAATGTTTATAGTTTGATGTTGAGTGTTTTGACTGTGATAAGCATTGTATAGTTAGTGCAATGTCTTCCTCTCCAAGAATGTTGCTCTAAATGCTACCGTGTTTGGTTTTTAGGATCTTTGTTAGGATGGTATACAAGTTTGTTTAATTCAAGCTCCATGGGTTTATTTAATGTACCTCAAATGTTAAAACAATGAGTAATCATGAAAACAATATTTTTTAAGCTATTTTTTGTGGAACTACTTTTCACATTGTTTCGAATGTCTGTGCATAGCGTCTCCTGAGTTCCAATGTGTTCAATGTGCCTACTGACACATATAACACATTGAAACTCAAGGGACGATATATCTACTTTGTAAGGGTGATGAACACGTTTGTTCAGGTCAACTCGATTTAGGGGTATAATATCCTTTGACACAACGGGTAGTGGTGGTGTATTGTGACTTTTCTAGCAGGCTTCAGTTAGAAATTTTCACACCTCTGCTATAGCCTGTGTTAGTTTTAGTGGCAGATATTCACAGTCGTTGGTCCTCTGTTTGCTAGCAGTGTTTACTACGAATCGGTGATAACTGGTAATGAGCTGGCAATCACAAATGTGATAACTTACTTAACAGTCATCAGCTTCTAGGCACAAATCAGAACATAAATTAGAAGATATGTTTATATGAGAGCTAAAATTTAAATTTCAGTCGTGCAGAATCTTTCTCCGTCGGCCAAAAATGGAATGCATTGGTTACACTCAAAATTGCGTTGATTTTTTTTTAAATTCAACAACATGTGGTCGCTTGAGTACAAAAAGGCGCGACCTGCAATGCCTTAGCATTGCAGATGGAGCCACGTTGCACTGAACGGTCGATATTTAACTTATTTAATTTAACTCGAAATTGTCAATGAACAATAATAATCAAGTAAACATATTTTCAAAGCTGTTTTACTTAACCCTTTACCTAACATGAAAAGCAGACGACACTTGCAACAAAATTCTTGAATAACTAATTTTTTTCATTTTTTGTTTCAGAAACATAGGTTATGATCCCTGTTTGGAACGAGCTCAACGAGCTCGTTCCAAAAAGGGGTCATAACCTATGTTTTTGAGACAAAAAATTAAAAAATAATGAAAATTAATTGGCAATTTTTGTGAATAGCGCTCGACGGATTTTGCCGTTACGTTGGGCAAAGGTTGATATGTATTTTTAATAAATCAACCTAAGTACCTTGATAATATAGTACGGACTATACCTGCTGGGAAAATAAGAACGCCCCATGGTGGAAACATTACACATGTAGCGGTCGAGGTATAAAGGCCATTTACCAACCAGCTTGGTTGGTCCGGATCTCTTAGTCTCGTGGTAAATCGGTCGCTTTGTGTGCTAGATGGCGACGGTTCGAACCCCGGCTCCAGCACTTATCTCTCCTCCTGTTACATTTGGGGGCTCGTCGGCAGTAGGTGGCACTGCGGGTGTTTCGACCGCTCTGAGGGAGGAACCTGGGTGAGATTCACGTGTGGTGAATCTCAGAAGAAGGGGAGAGTAGTGTAGCGGTCGAGGTATAAAGGCCATTTACCAACCAGCCTGGTTGGTCCGGATCTCTTAGTCTCGTAGTAAATCGGTCGCTTTGTGTGCTGGAGGTCGACGGTTCGAACCCCGTTACACACAATTCATATCTTCACCCAGGATACTGCTCCAAATGCTTTCTTTTTGATTTATAGTATCTTTTCAAGACGTTCACAAGTTTGTTCAAATTAAGTCCATGTGAGTCATATTGAGGGGTGTATTGGGGTCCTCAGATTTGAATACGGTGGGTAATGAGGGGGAAAGGTATATGAACTATTTTCCAAATCTCTATTCCAAATATTTTCACGTTTGTTATCCCATCACCCAGTGTAACGGCCAAATAGGGCCAACGCTATTTACAAGCATCACCATTCAGTTTTCAAAATTTTGTCTAAAAAAACATAGCTTATGGCCACTTTCGTTCCAAGGAGTGGTCATAAGCTGTGTTTTTGATACAAAAAAAATGAAAATATTTAATAGTTCAAGAATTTTGTTTGCAAGTTCCGTCTGCCTTTTCGTGTAAGATAAAGGGTTACATAATATCTCTATATAATGGTGACTTGTATTTACTTATTAGTGTTTAAGGTGACACATTTCTGCATGATGGCTAATCGTGACATGCAACATAGAGAAAACGTCAAGTTTAGTCAATCGTTTAAACCCATATTGCCCATTTTAAAGGATTTCCACCACAAGCATTGACGACTGGGGACTATTTTACCAGTAAAACAGAGGTTGTTTACCACAGTAAAGAAGCATTGCTTCATTTCCGGGATTCTCACAGGGATGACATGTGAGTTGGTTTATACAGAGTTCATGGTATCATATTTGTGATATTGTTGGGTTGTGGCAGGCATTTTAAGTCTGGGTAATGGGCGAAACATTCACAATTCAACTAATCAAAATAACTTTACATTTGACAAATCACATATTAGAAATAAAAATTTGTTTAAAAAAACTTTTTGAGATCAGATTTAGGCATGTGATGCAGTCTGCAGATTGCCACACAGAGTGATGGCTTATTTATTTATTTTGTTATTTATTTATTGGTGTTGAAGGTCACTTTCGGCATCTTTGGTTTTGACATGCTCGCAACATTGGAACGAAGCCAATCGTTTATACATATGTTGCCAGTTTTATAGGACTTCTACCCAAGAGTTGGGGACGGGTTCTATTTTACAAGTTAGGCAGAACCCGCTTATAACAGTAAACAAATACTATTCCAGTACGTTGTACGTTGGGTAAAGGGACATAGAAGTGGAGGGGGGGGGGGGGCAGTCACAACGCCATCATCTTTCCTACCTGCCACAAAATTCAGACCACCACATTGCCAAATCAGTTCATAAAAATAAACCTTCTTGCAATTTTTCGCATCTTTCGAAGAGTGAAGGTAAGTCTATTTCGTCATCAATTGTGTCAGTTGAGAAACCATGTTGGAGCTATCCATTTGCAATTGCTCGAATTTCTTTTCTGGTAGCGGCGGGTTTAATAGAATGATATACTATTCAAAAAAGTAGGTGATATTTGATAAAAGTGAGATATTTGAAGAAATATATTTATATTTTTATCAAAAAGACAGGTGGGGCATTGCACTGTGACATCTGATGAATGATTTCAGCGATAGTTGGGTATCTGACAAGCACACATTCCACGCATGAGCTGTAGAAGACATGGACGGTCAGTCAGAAAATTTACCACATTGAGTCCAAGACTTCGATACCTTGTAAATCCTCCTCGGTTCACGAGACAAGCGCAGATCCGTCGTGGCATACTCCTCGCCAAATGTCCAATATCAGTGACTGGTGTTATTCCATTCTTCCTGCAGTGCAGCGGCGAGATCCAGGACATTCTTAGGGGGTTTTGACGTTGTCGTACGTGCCTGTCACGCCTTTCCCAGACGTGCACGATTGGTGAATGGTCTGGACTTAGTGCTGGCCAAGGCAGTGTAGTGATGTTATGCTCCTGGATGAACTCTGTAGCGACACGGGCCCTGTGTGCTCTTGCATTGTCATCTTGGAAAATGAATCGACGGCCGTGACGTCACGCAAATGGCACCACATGAGCTACTAACATGTTGTCACGGTAGTACTGCCCCGTGACACGCCCTTCGATGACATGTAATGCTGTTCTGCATGTCATTGTTATGCCTCCCCACACCATAACAGATCCGCCACCAAAACGATTGTGCTGCCTAACGGTTACGTCATGATATCCTTCGTTTCGCCACCGCCACTCTGTTTCGCTTGTCGTGGAAGTCGAGAGTGAACCTCGATTCATCGGAAAACATGCTGTTGCTCCACCGACGATTGTCCCAGCGCTGTCGTGCTCCACACCAATTACGCCTTGCTGCGATGTGACGTTCAGTCAAACGTACAATTATTCGAGGTCGTCGAGCGTGCAAATTCCAGCTGTGTAGACAATTTCGGATTGTCTAACCACGTGATTCACGCATATTTGTCGCCCGGTGCAGCTGCAGTCCAATTTCTGAGGCACTTTGATGGCGGTTACACAATGCTGTGGTTCGGATGAAAAGATCCTGGTTAGCAGTTGTCGCCATTGGATGATCTGACCGACGTCTGTTATCAACATTGCCTGTCTGACGGTAGCGTGACCACAACCTGCTAATCACCGATCACTGCAGTCTGTTGCCAGCTTCCAACATGCCAACGGTACGTAAACGTTCGTCACGTGTCAGTCTCCGCATACCTCAAAAGTTACGTTTCGACCAGAAACTATTGATGAACAAGTTTAGACCAAGAAAAGAACGATGAGACCTTCGAAAAAACCCGTCCAATACAAATGAAAATTTCAAAACGTACCCCCACAGACATTAACGCGGCACTCGTGCGAAAAACCTGCACGCAGTTTTCGTGAACCGGTGACATTCATGATCCACACTAAACTTGGTGACATATTGATATGTCCAATTACGCGTATCCAATACCATTTTCCACAAATATCAACATCAGTTTAGATATTCCCTACTTTTTTTGAACAGTATATTATCAGTGGCCTTTATTAATTGACGACCTCAATTTGTACTGTCTGGTACACGTCTTTCCTCATACTACGGCCTGTTAAAACCACTGAATCTGCCGCCTTCTGATGACACCTATATTGATGATGATGATGATGATGATGATGATGATGCACATTCAGCAATGAATTGCTTGCAAAGCACCACCGCAAAATTACTTGTGCCTGAAAACGCAATGCCGAAATATATATCTTGTTTATATTTTGTGTTCCTATTTTTTGTTTCCAGCTTTACTGTTCCAAACTTTTATGTTCTTCTCTGTTTGTACACATCTTTGCCATCCATTTCCACCTTTATTGCTTTCTCTAAACGAAAGGTCAGTTTGTTGCAAGCAGACTGAGATTGGACCGTCGAGTGGGTGTGCGGTGCTGGAGAGTTGAGACCTATCCTATTCCTCTTGTGTTGTGTCGTAAAGCTTCGGACATGGCTGATTTAGCAATATATCGGGTAGGGATAGGCCTATTCAATCTCCATGTTCAGACACGTTGACGACGACATTGCTGCGCTCGTACCTTGTCCGTTGCTATCCTCCTATATCTCATACAGCGCCTACTCGTGGGTAGTTTATCCAAAGCCTCCAGTGCCTTACTGACAATTTATTTCCTGACAATAAATGACGTGCGTTCCCAAATATATACCCAAATTAAAAACGAAACTCTTCGCGAAAACTTACCACAATCTAACAATTGAATTACTCTTTCTAAATGCGGTGATAACGTTGGAAAAACAGATCTACTAAAAACTACAGTATTACTTCGATCATATTACACGTATTCTATTCTATTCTATTACACTGTAAAAAAAATACCGTAATTTTTTACGGTCATATGACCGGCAGCTAGTTTCCAGGCATATGACCGTAAGCGCTACGGCAAATTTTCACTGTCATTTGCCGTATATTCCCGTAATTTTTTTTTCACTGTTTGCCGTTATTTGTACGGTCATATGCCTGAAAACTAGCTGCCGGACATATGACCGTAAAAAATTTTAACCATCATTTGCCTTATTTTACCGTAAAAATTACCATCAAAATAACTACGGTCAATATGACCGGTGGCAGTGTTCCAGCCATATGGCTGGAACACTGCCACCGATCATTTTGACCGTAATTTAATTCCAGCCATTATAAACCGCATTTTACCTTGAACCTTAGCGGAGATCTGTGTCCACAAGCCATAAGATCCATCCAATATCGGTGACGCAGTACAAACAGTCTGCTATTCTTCATTATTACCGAAACAATTATACGCATAAAAAATTGACGTTGTTTGATTTTCATGTCCAAGACTGCAATGAACATGATTTACTTGGCCACAAACTTACAAACTGATAGTAATACGTCGTTGTTCGCCTTCAAAAGCATCGGGCATCCTTCTTGGAAATGGCGAACTCCAGAGTGGCATACACCAAGGCCGATCCCATAATTCACCATTTTTACCGCCGTGCGACGTAATTGGATAGCGTGACGAGAGAAATACGTTCATTGGATCACATTCGCGGGTTTTTCTACGGCAACACTGTTAAAATTAATTAACGGCCTCGAAACCGTTGTATTTGACAGTAGTTAACCGTAGAATTACGACAATGTTTTACAGTGTACTAATTATTATGCCCCAGACTGGGTTGCTCATCATCCTGTCAGGAGATGTGCAACCTAATCCAGGGTCCGAGGCAGTCCTGGGGTTAATTCAAGTCGCAACACCGACACAGAACAATGCACTTAAATATACCGAGTATTTGCGGCAAGCTAGACGTACTTCAAACTGAAATGCCCCTCTATGTCATCTATGTATTTACAGAGATGTGGTTAAACAGTGACATTGATTCATCTCTTATCGAAATATATGGCCTCCAAAAAACATACCGTAAGGATAGAGGTGAACGAGGAGGGGGTGTACCCATTAATCATAGTTTGTGGTATACTCCAAGGGACGACCTAGTGTGTCGTAACACTGAATACATTTGGCTCGAACTTTCCAGCAGAAGAGATAAATTCTTGCTTGGAGATTTTTAGAGACCCCCGAATGCTTCACAAGATGAAGTTGCATAATTTCATGTTCTCACTGTTGCCAGTGTCACGCCAGGACGTCGCAATTCAGACATGGTGTGAAATGAAAAGTCCACGCATGCAGTCAATAGCGTTTATGTCCACCGTTTGCCTCTTGGATGGCAAGACATCGACGGCGCCATGGACCTGATAAGTCTCTGGATGTCACCCTCTGGTATTGCGTTCCATTCCTGCCTTAGAACATTACGTAAATCGCCTAACGTCTGAAGATCATGAAGTCGTATCCGACGATCCATTTGATCCCAAAGATGCTCAACTGGCGACAAATTTAACGAAAGTGGGGGCCAGAGAAGAAGTTCGACACTCTGCTCCTTAAGAAAGTCACGATAGATACGCGCCACGTGACATCGGGCATTGTCTTGCTGGGATAACTGCAATCCGACGTTACCGTTGAACAACGGGACAAAAACAGCGTTAAGAAATTCCTACCCAAACCATTACACCACTCCCGCCGAAAAGGTCGCATTCCCGCACGCAAGCATCAGAAAACCGTTCTCTTCGTCGGCGATACACTCTTGCCCTATCATCAGCGCGCCATAGACAAAATCGTGATTCATCACTAAAAAGAACTGTGCCTCAACGCTGATGAGTCCAGCGAACACGCCGACGTACCCATTCCATTCCGACGGTACGATGACGTTGGATGAGGATTGGTCCGTGGTATGGACGCCTACTGCGGATGCCCTATTCAGTGAGTCTGTTACGGACAGCTTGTGCACTGCTTCTATTGTTAGTTTTACCAGGAGTAACTGCTGCTGTCCTTGTCGCCGCAAGTTAGACGTCCTGATGTGTAGGTCTTGTGCAGGGGTCGTAGCTCTTCATCGACCTGAATGAGTGAGATTGGTCGGCAGTAGATCCAGTGGTTCTATACCTTCCAGTGAGACGGTAAATAGTGGCCACAGTGACTCCGAACTCAGCAGCGAGCTCATCTGGAGGCATCCCAGCCTCATACATACCAATGGCACGCAACCTCTGATTTTCGATTAACCTTGGCATTTTTTAAAATGTCGAAAGACAAAAACTAGCGTGTTTTCTCAATAATCCAGGCTCTCTAGCACAACATAACACAAAGAAAATCGTCGGTCACCCATTCAATTTGACATTCTCGGATAGCACATGATATTTTGAAATCCGTAGCAAAATTGTATACGGTTGGGTGGACAACAACAACATGTCATTAAACTCTTTGCACGACTTCTTGTCCACAAACATGCAATATTAATTTAAACAATATTTATTTGAATAGAAAATGCTATGTTACATGCAAACAATAAATAACACACATATTCAAAGAACAAAGGTAATGTACAGCACAGAATACAACAATACATAAGTTAAGAAGTTGTTTGATAGGAGATTCGATAGAAAGCTTCGAGCTTATATTAGTCGGCTCCCCAGATTCACACACATACGCTGTATTCTATGTGGCAGTGGTTGGCTGTGTATATCGTCACCCAAAGACCCAGTATTCAGTGCCCGAAATATTCAGATCCACTAACATTCCATCACCGGCTGCAGTCATCCACAAACAGGTTTCAGCACTGCCTCGTCCACCCTAAGTCAAAACTAGCATAATGGCCAAACAGCAGCCGGCGAGGAATATTGGGATTGGCTAATTGGTCCTCGGTTCCGAGATGACGATAGCTGTTGTTAGTAAACAGTTCTGGTGAGAATTAAGGAAGACGAAGAAGAGAAGAGAAAAAGCAAGAAATAGTAGAAAGCAAAGTATATAAACAGAAAGAAGACAGAAAATAGTGGGTAAGCCGACCTGAACACGTGTACACGTAACTTGAAAAAAATTATTGAAACAGATGCGGCCAGTCATGCCTAAATTGGGAAGTCGACATATTACCTATGGGATAGCCTAGAAAATGCTCACTTTGATGCCCATCAATTAAAACGTTTACTCATTGTAATAAAATCCTGAACTGAGTAGAACATAAGGCGGTTCTCGTTGCTACTTTGGGATTCTGAGCCAAACAATATGGATGGCACATTTGTTACAAACGGGAGGAGACCAATCGTATTATTACGGATATCCGAAAATATCGGACACTCTAACAGAAAATGTCGAGATGTCTCCCGCATTCCACACAGACAGAATGGATGAGGTGATAAGTGAGTGTCGTGCAGATGGGAATTGATACTACTGCCACCTAACCGAAGTCTACAGTGATGTATCTGAGCGACACGAGATTTGGCTCCACAGTAAAAAGGTGGTGGACGAAGGTTCCCACCCTTTAAGAAGGTTTTAAAATTACCCAATGATGCGTTTTCTCGGACAGATAACGGCAACTTATTCCACTCATCTGTAGTGCTTGGGATAAATGAGGATTTATAGTGTTCTGTTCGACAAAATGGTACTCGTTGGTTATGGGCTGAACGGAGAGACGGGTCCGTACTCGAGATAGGCGGAGGAACTTTATTGTTGATATAAGGAGGCACCATACGATGATACATTTTGAAAAACTGTATTAACTTCAGTTTTCGACGTCTCTCCTGCAGTGGGTCCCGTTTAGTTTCTGCGTATAAAAGTGTCTTGCTAGCGCTGACCGTCGCCCCAGTGACAATTCGAGCAGCGGCGATCTGAGTTTTTTCCAATTCGGCCAATTTGATTGTTGAGCCGTTTCCCCAAACAGTATTAGCATATTCAAGGAGCAATATTAGAGCTATTATATTTCATCCTTTATGCTATTTTTCACATTTGTTTCTATTATACTTTCTTTTTTGACTCAGTATATATTTGGAAGCAAAGATACCCCTAACCACTATGTTGGAAAACTCTTAACCGGGTGATTAATTGTAACGTAAATCAATAGATACCGGCCATATGTTACGGCAATACTCTGTTAACAGCAGATATCGACAAAGCAGAAGCTTTTAATAATTTTTTTTCTGTTCAATATCATGTGGCAATGATACCTTACATCATCTGCCAAATGATCCATTAACTCTTTACCCAACGCTGACGATATCAAAATTTATTATTTTAAATATCATTTTTCTAATTTTTTAAAAAAAATTGCAACAAAACCATACCATGTGACCCCTCATTGGAACGAGCTCAATGAGCTCGTTCCAATGAGGGGTCACATGATATGGTTTTGTTGAAATATATTGAAAAAAAATAATTTTTTCAACTGCTCAATTTGTATATTACGCGGGCGGATGCGGGCGATTCATTAGGTAAGGGTTAAATCCAAGTAGGCCAACGATAAATAATGTTCAAATCTCTCCTGATGCTGTGTCCGAAGCACTAAAATCCCTAAGGTAAATAAGGCCATGGGACCTGTCGAAATAAGTCCTTATGTATTAAAGTACTGCAGTTCCTCGTTACAAGAACCACTGTCTATCAAATCCAGTAAATACCTCAGTGAATCCTATTTTCCATTGAATGGAAACGAGCCAATGTTTCTCTGATCTTCAGATCTAAGGACGAGAGTGCCATCTTAAACTATCGTCCGATCTCAGTCTTGATCTGTATCGGAAAAGTGTTTGAAAAATGTATTTTCAAAAACTTATTTGCCTTCCTTGAATCAAACAGTCTTTTATCGAAATTCCAATCAGGTTTCATACCCAAAGGTTCTACAGTATACCAGCAATTTACGATTCTGTCTCTCGGGCACTAGATGAGAATATAGAAATCAGATTTGTCTTTGCCGATATCAGTAAAGCATTTGACAAAGTCTGGCATATAGGGCTGCTGGGCAAACTTGAAACGCTAGGCAACACCGGTCCTTTGCTTTCTTGTTTTAAATGCAATCTCGATCAACGAGAACAAAGAGTTGTAATCGGTTCACAAAACTCAAAATGGAGATATATATATCTGGTGGTGTTTCTCGAGGTAAAAAAAACTCAAAATGGAGATTTATATCTGGTGGTGTCCTTTGGTCCACTACTGTTCTTGATATACATTAACGGCATCGTGGATGGAACTGAATGTGATATACGCCTGTTTGCAGACTATACCACGCTATCGATAATTCGTCGCGTGAGAAGGATAAGATAGTATCTCCCATTGGAAGATTGAACCTTATGGTTCTCACGCGACGAATTCTAGAATAAACATCTGAGGCTGGAAAATTAATTTCATCCGACATAAGGAAAACTGAATAGCGGTCTCATTGTTCTAGCAGTGGCGGCATGCCAACGGTGCGCGGGGGGGGGGGGGGGGGGGGCGCACCCCCCCCCCCTCCCTAATATTTTCGGTGAAGGCCTGGGAAGTGCCATTTCCGGCAATCTGGGAGGCATTTTTTGCCAAAATTTTGGAGCACGTTTCGCGCCAACAGATGGTGGCGCTCCGCTTACATGGTGTTAACGATCCAGGTCCCCCCTCAGATTTTTCTCTAGCATGACGCCCCTGATGGCTAGTCAATTTTAATGCATCTAAGACGTTAGAACTGACAGTATCGAGGAGAACTAGTCAATCATTTCATCCTTCCTTGGAATTTTTCGGGGAAACTGTTGAAAATGTTTCGTCCCATAAACATCTCGCTCTAACGTTTAACAGTCTTGGCAATTGGAGCGATCATGTGGACTTAATCGTCAAAAAGGATGGAATCGCCTAAATATGCTTCGAGGGTTCAAATTTAAACTTGATAGGAAGACTCTACACCAAATATACTTTTATTTCGTGAGACCCGTCTTAGAATATGCGTCGCCAGTTTGGGGCAATTGCAATAAAACAGAATCGAATGAGCTAGAAAAAAATCAGATCAAAGCTGTCAGACTTGTTACTGGAGCTACTAAGAGTGCGAGCAAATCCAAACTATACATTGAAACTGGATGGGAGTCATTATACCAGAAACGTCAGAAACACAAACGTATCCAGTTCCACAAAATGTACCACAACCATTTGCCAAACTATCTTTCTAACTTGGTACCAAACACAGAATTACAACTTAAGAAATAGCCCAAACCTAACTATACCATATTCCCGAACTGCATTGAGGCAAAAATCATTTATACCGTTAACAATAAAACACTGGAATGATTTGCCATCTGTAACACGTGAAACAATATCGCCACAAGCTTTCAAAACTCTAGTAAATAAAAGTAACAAGCCACCTAAATTCTATTATCACTGCTTCTCTAGCTTCTCTAGAAGAAGTCAAATATCCCTTTACCTAACATGAAAAGCAGACGACAACTCTCAAATCAGTCAACATCGAGTATCCTCTTTTTGGACCGGAACCCTTCACGGAACACGAAAACAAAAACACTTTTGATACGGTTCAGCGTTTCATCATGAAGTCGAACACGAAGCCTTTCAACTACTAATTCTAAATCTTGGGGTTGAGCTAGAGTTCCGTTCCGCCTAGATGTGGCAGTGTTCACTTCAGCTATTTGGGTATTGCATACTGAGCAACTGAAACCTTTCTCATGGTATGTTATGCAGTAAATAAGCAGGGTAACATACCCAGGGAATTAACCGCGAAGCAATGACTGAAATTCCTGACTTATCGCGACGTGAATTACTAGTGACCGCCCTGTCGATCGAGTCTCGACCTGCCAGATCATTGGCATCATGACATTGACAAACTGACCCCACTTTCCTCATTTACTTCACACTTAATCTTTTTTCTCCATCTCTCTAACTAGTTTGAAAATAGATG
Organism: Pictodentalium vernedei; assembly: GCA_031216915.1. Taxonomy (NCBI): domain Eukaryota; kingdom Metazoa; phylum Mollusca; class Scaphopoda; order Dentaliida; family Dentaliidae; genus Pictodentalium; species Pictodentalium vernedei. The sequence goes on along the minus strand of CM062292.1, from coordinate 121,209,887 downwards.
TACCTCTATTGTATCACTCTAAACCATAAATTAATCTGTTGTAACTTTACACTTTTAGGAGGCGACTTATATAAGCCATAGGCTTGATGTCGAATCTTGTTATTACAGTTAACTATACAAAAGTACAATACTTTCTATTGTTCGTGTATATTTTATAAATTATATTTGTTCCATGTAAAAACCAACCATTTTTCAATTTTTCAATAAATATTGTTTAAACTAAATGTAAAACATTAAAAACATCTTTTTCCCAAACCACTGCCCCAAATGCTTCAATATTTAAGCTACAGAACACTTGTAAGGATAATTTACTAGGTTGTTCAAAAAAGCCCCTGGTGCCATATATGTTTGGAGATGTTGTTGGTGTGGTTGCAAAAGGGGTGTGGGGGGGGGGGGGTGAACGACGAATAACTGGCGCAACATTCCAAACTGGGTTTTTTTCACGATTTCTCTACAATAAATAACTTTACGTTAGTAGTATGTAAAAAGGACCACGGAAGTGACTTCATGTCACGTGATCCATTGGCGTCATGTTGGGTTACCATGGTAGCCCGCGTGAGCGGCCATGCGTTGGTGTAATTGCTATAGTGATAGTGGTCTTAGGGGGACGAAAGGTGTATATATTATATCCAAAAATATATTTCAAAACAAGTCTTGTGCTTTTAACAAGAACCCCGACTGACTAATATTCCAAGGAATATTTGAGCCTTCACACTCGGGACCAAACAAATTTACACCTCCCCTCCTCTCCATCGACCATCCTCACGACGACCAATTTTTATGAAGGGATGACCGACGATTTTTCAAGACCTAAAGACTGTTGTGAGTCGTGGCTTATTAACGTTATATGATTGTGGGCTTATAAAAGATAATCTTCGCTCTGTTGTATATAACAGTGATATTGCCATTAATCGTTATATTTCTTCTAATAAACTCAACCTAGACCCCTTTCCCTCCTTTTAGAAAAACAGGTCAATTGATAACCAGATGGATATATTTCAATTAAGTACCAATTCTGATTGGAATATATATCCGGCATCACAGCTAGCTGAATTAGAATAATTGTGTTTATGTAGAAGAATAACAATCACAACTCTATCTAACGAACTCTCGACACGATGTCTTTTCCTACTGACATCGATCCAGTTCTTAATACACAACTATATGAATCTTGCCAATGTCACATGTCGATATGAAAGTTTCTGAGCTTCAACCCTTTTCGCGCCAGTGCCACACACGCTCTCAGACCACCAGTGAGGGAGCGTGGGGCTGGGTGGTAGACTGTTGGACTTCTATGCTAGAGGTCCCGAGTTTGATCCCCGTCCGGGACGACTCGCGTTGTGTCCTTGGGCAAGGCACATTATCCCGGTTGCCTACATGGGGGCACGATGACGCCGTGTACTAAGGCGTACTGCGCGTCGATGGTGCACATGTCTTCAACCACTGTAACCCTACTTGAGTAGAGCTTGAACAAAGTTAGAATGTTGAGGAGCTGACAGTTGCTCGTCGATGCACGGTGGTTCTCTCCGGGTACGCCGGCTTCCTCCACCCGTAAAACTGTCACGGTCACGATTAGCCATTGTGCATAAGTATGTGACCTTAAACACCAATAAATAAATAAATTATAACCACCAGTGAAATTCTGTAAAGAATCCGACGCTGTTATTGACTGAGTTTACCCATTTTTCGTGGACGCCCGCGAGCCGACTACCTTTGATTTAATTTGGCGTCCTTTACTCACAAAGGTACACAAATATTCTTTCATGCTCCCACTACACTCCAAAAACAGGTGGGTTAAAATTCAATCCAAGTCAACTGGGTTGAGTGAATATGAACCCAATGGGGTTCATATTCACTCAACCCAGTTGATTTGGGTTAATTTTTAATCCAACTGATTTTAGAGTGTATAGATATTCCAAGCAGTAAGTATTTAATTCGCCTTGAAAACGTCAAGATTTAACAGAATTGTCGCAATCATAAAACTGCGTATGTGGTGAGTCTTCATTCAGTATTCCTGGTAAACAAACATGACTATTGTGTTAGTGACGTCATTAAAGATCCGGTTAAATGAGGTCTGATTGAGAACCTTGTCTTGCGTGAATTCAAAGAAAATAATTGTTTTATGTTTTTAGATTGAATGGTCTGGAATATTTCAGTTGGTCGGAAAATCGAACAGTAACAGTGTCGACATCCTTATAGAATTTGACTGACTGTGTTCATGCTGTCGAGTGCCAATGGTGCCAATTGCACTGACAAAGAATCATTTGGCACCAAAAATACAGTATTTGGCACCACAATTTGGCACCAAAAATATAATTTTGGTAGGTTCCAAAAGCTTTGCGGTTTATTATTTCAGTGTGTCGTTTTCCATAAAATCGCTGTCTGATGACACAGGCGCGACAGAATTCACACCTGTCAGATAATCAAAAGGTTTAATCATGGCTCAATTTGTTACAGATCAAGTGAATTAACAGTGTGTCCATTTAATCTGAATCTTATAAAAAAACATTTCTTTCTTACTTAATCTATTTTATGTTTCTCAATGTTTTATAAGCCTTCTGGAAGAAAAGACATTGTTTAGTACTGTTGTTTATTAATTGGAGTGAATAAACAGACGCGAGGGATTTATATTTGTCTGAGAGCCAACCAATGTGGCGATATTGTTCTCTTATAATTCTAATACCTGGTTCAGCTTGATCTTCAGGAACGTCCAACACAGCGAGCACTCTCATCTTGCTAGCAGCAATGAACCCATTTAACCCTTTACCTAACATGACATGAAAAGCAGACGACACTTGCAAAAAAAAATTCTTGAATAACTATTATTTTCATTTTTTGTCTCAAACACATAGGTTATGGCCCCTCATTGGAACGAGCTCGACGAGCTCGTTCCAATGAGGGGTCATAACCTTTGTTTTAGAGACAAAAAAATGAAAAAATAAAGAAAATTAATTGGCGAGTTTTGAGAATAGCGCAGGCCGTTTTTGGCCGTTACGTTAGGTAAAGGGTTAAGATGCGTTTAAGTCGCGCAACCTTGACCAGACAGCAATAATGATCACTTCTTTTGAAGAGTTTGGGGTACTAAATTTCAAGCATTTCCGGAAGGTGGACACCGGCCCTCATACTACGAGGAGGTGGCACCCCTCTCCCGCACCCAACGACGTTTAACGCGTCAACCATCGCGGCAAGTGAGGTGCTCGTTCGGAACGTGCGCTAATCGCGCAGCTATGGCTGTCGCGGGTCGTTCCCTCACTTCTTAATATTTCGGAAAGCATCACCGCTTAGTTTGTATGGATATGAACACGAAAGATGCCTCTCACTTACTCGCAGAAGGACAGATCAGGTTAACGCACAATGCGGAATTCACCGATCAACATAAACCATGGTATCACTGCCTTACATGTTGGATGAAGATGACAAGTTACACTGCCCAGAAATAACAGCAAATGAATATATTAACCCTTTGAGACTTTAATTATCCTGACGTTCAAGCGTCACAAGGAATCCAGTTTCTTCAACGTTTTTTCAAAGTGCAACGTCAAACGTCGGAAAGTGCAAATAACAAAATATTTTTTTTCACATTAGTGATTAACCGGTTGAGGGCTAGATTGGGGGGCGCGGTGGCTCAGTAGGTACAGGTGCAGGCTGCAAGCCGAGAGGCCCTCGGTTCGAATCCCACCTGCGGCAAACGCGCTGTGTCCTTGGGCAAGACACTTCACCCCCATTGCCCACGTGGGGGCACGGTGGCGTTGTGTACTAAGGCGAACTGCACGTCGATGGTGCACCTGTCTTCAACCAATGCTAACCCTGCTTGTGTGGAGTTGGTATGTTGGGGAGCTGACAGTTGCTCGCCGTTGCTCGGTGGTTCTCTCCGGTACTCCGGCTTCCCCCACCCGTAAAACTGTCATGGCCATGATTAGCCATTGTGCAGAAATATGTGACCTTAAACACCAATAAGTAAGTAAGTGAGGGCTAGATTATTTTTTGGGGGTATGAATTTGGTATTCAAAACTTGTTTTATTACAAATTATTGGAGAGTGCCACAGGCACAGTAATAATAAAACAAATTTATATAAACAAAATGGGGGCGCGGTGGCGTCACTGTAACTGGTTCTCGTCAGATCACCGAAGTTAAGCAAGGTCGAGCGCGGTTAGTAGTTGGATGGGTGACCATTTCCGCGTTGTGTCCTTGGGCAAGGCACTTAACCCTGATTGCCAACATGGGGGCACGATGACGCTGTGTACGAAGGCGTACTGCACGTCGATGGTGCGCATGTCTTCAACCAAGCTAACCCTGTCTGTGCCGCGGTGCAGGGTTCAGAAGAGTTACGTTGTTGGAGAGTTGACAGCTGCTCGTCGTTGCTCGGTGGTTCTCTCCGGGTACTCCGGCTTCCTCCACCCGTAAAACTGTCACTGTCACGATTAGCCGTTGTGCATAAGTATGTGACCTTAACACCAATAAATAAATAACTAAATAAATAAATATAGACAAAATATTATTTGTGTTTGACTGAATATGAAATATAAGCAAGGAAAGTGTTGAGCTTTTGCTCTCGTATCCTCATTTTGTAAAGCCCTGATAGTGGCTTCTAGCGCTCAACCAGTTAGGAAGTCTTGACAGCAGAATTATATTAGTATTTTAAGCTGCAATAACATTTGGCTCAACGGTTGTCACTGAGCACTATTCGGGAGAAAATCGGAATTGAGGTTAAAACTTTAAAAAATCGAAAAATAATAACAAAACAAATGACCACGAAGTATCAACGTGCTTTTTGATTTCGTACGTCATAAGACGTACAAAAGTATCAAAGGGTAAAATATACCATTTACATCACTCAATGTTAAATGTTAGGCAAACAATAATAGAGAGACGATATGACTGATACAATGTAGAAAATACTCTTTATACGATGTTGTATGTTAAGGGCCTATATAAGTAATGAAATTTTGTTTATTTTGAAAATTCTCACCTCTGGTATTCCTTCAATTCAAATTAAATACACACAAACTGTACATCAAAATGAAGGTTGGGATGTATAGAACACGAAACACATGTGTAATCAACTCATAGCGTCGACTGTAGGCACCACTGGTTCCTGGAAATCTGCTGCCGTATTCGCACCAGAACTGATAATTTAATAATATTTCACAAAAACAACTTGTGGCCAAATGTGCTTTACATATCCAAGAACAAAGCTAGGGGATAAAAATTCTTCAAAATACGGCGACAGAGCTGCATTGGGAAAAATTCCAACGCCTTTGCTTTTGTTTACGTATGGGTATACTTTCGATTTCCGACCGACGTCATCGGACAGAAAAAGCATGTAAAAACAACGCCGTCTAAAATCAAATAATGAAAAAGATCGTCTTCATACAGTATACTGTTATTAGATAGAGATTGCACAGTTGCCATATTCAATGCAAGATATCATGATACCTGTTGAAATTTCTTAGAATTACGATTTTGTTTTTTGATGGAAATTCGTGGTAACGAGTGATTTGCGCATGTCTGTCGAGCATGGAAACCATCTTCAATAAAAAATGCAGACAGTGTTGTCCTTTTCCAAAATGCAGCCCTATCGCTGTATTCGAAAGTGTTTTGAATGCCTAGCTTTGTTCTTGGATATATGAAGCACATTTGGCCACAAGCTGTTCTGATGAAATATTATTTTATTATCAGTTCTGGTGCGAATACGGTAGCAGACTTCCAGGAACCAGTGGTGCCTACAGTCGACTCTACGAGTTGATTACATATGTGTTGCGTGTTCTATACATCCCAACCTTCATTTTGATGTATAATATGTGTATATTTAATCTGAATTGAAGGAATATGAGAGGTGAGAATTCAAAATAAACAAAATTCTATTACTTATATAGGCCCTTCAGGGGCTGCTAAACCGAAACATTCTAGTATTTCAAGAGAAACTTTCGATTGCCATAAAAATCATTTGCGAGAACCATATGTACTATGTTGTATATCGTTTTCTTCGTTAGGAGATTTTCTAGGCAATGGTTCAAAAGGTTTGTGAATATTGTGCGTTGTTCGGTGCATATTCGTGTTACATAATACTCATGTGTATTAGCAACAGAACGATTTGAATAGTGCGACTTCAGCAAATTCCTCTCAGATATGTATACTTACGTATTATGTCCACAACATCCGGGTATAGTTTTCAATTATTTTGTTGAATAAATCCACTTTTGAGCAAATTATTTCAAGGTGGTAAATTCTGAACCACAACAGAATCATTATTTACATTTACGAATGACGCGATTAAAAATGGGCAGAATAACTTCCCAAACAAGACAATCAAATCGAGCGACGCAAGATATTGTGTACATCTATTGGTCGGTTACTCCAGCGTGTAAATCAAGAAACAAACAGAGCACATGTATATAATATTCTGTTACAGTGGTCTGTTTCAAGTTTTCTTCGAAATTCTTACTAATTATGACTTTCCAAAAAAAGTGTACTTGATTGGTAGAGCATATGTTAGAAGTCAGTAAATTAATATTAACAAGATAAGATTTGCAGAGTGCTGTAATTCTCATTTTTATTGATTACTGATCGCATAATCCTGCCACGTGGATTGTTGCAGAATGTAAACAAACAAGATTCGTTCCTCGAAATACAGACGGCATCACATTTTTCACAAATTCATAATTTATCCACAGAAAATATGAAAAATATATCCCGGATGTTGTTGCAAATATATTTAAGTATATGTACCTGAGAGGTATTTTCTTTCCTTGTGCTATTTAAATTGCTTTGTTGCTAATGCACACCAGTATTATGTAACCCGAGCATGCATCGAAAACTGAACAATACTTACAACATTTCTCAACCACAAACTAGAAAACCTCGCAATGAAGAAAACGGTATATAACCTGATAGATATGGTTCAAGCTTATTATTTTTATTTGCAAACGAAAGTGTAACGTGAAATTCTGAAAAGTTTCGGTTTGGCAGCCCCTTAACTCTTTACCCAACGTAACGGCCAAAACAAGGCCAGCGCTATTAAAAGAAATCGGCAATTAATTTGCATTATTGTTTTCATTTTCTGTCTCAAAAACATAGGTTATGGCCCCTCTTTGAAACAAGCTCGACGATTTTTTTCTGTATTTCACGCACGCACGCCTTCGGCACTCGTAAAAAAACAAGCCAGAAAATAGGCAGACTGTCATCTGCAAAATGAGGTCCCCAGAGGGTGAATTTAGTGATGCTACCCTGCACAGCAGGGTAGCATCATTAAATTTACCCCTGTGAACCTCAATCTGAATCAGGGTCTCAAAACTAAAAAGAAAGAGGTACCCAGAGGATAAATTGGCCCACTATATGGGATAGCATAATCAAATTCACCCTTTGGGGATCACATTATGCAAATGTCAGACTGCCCTTTTCAGGCCTGGAAAAAACTCCAATACAGGTCGTTGATTATAGTTTCCCGTACTTCACCCTCGGTGTGTTCCGTCTCAGTATTGCTTAATGCTGTTGCTTTTACTTGAATATGTGCGAAAAACTATACCACCATATACATCATTCCATCGAATGAGTTCAATAAAACTAGCTTTGTTTTATTTTGCAGATAAAACTCAAATTAAAACATTGAAAATCACCTTGGCCCATACCTAAAAGAATGAAAACAAGAATACACAATCTTCATCAACAAGTGCCAATACAAAGCAATGAAATTATACTGATAAAGGGGAGCATGGTGACTCAGTGGTTACAGCATCGGATTTTAAACCGAAATGTCAGCGGCTCTATCCCCATCAGGGCTAACTGCGTTGTGTCCGTGGTCATGGCACTTAATCCCGATTGCCCACGTCGAGTCACGGTGGCGCTGTGTATTAAGACATACTGCATGTCCATGGTGCACTTGACCTAACAATAAACTTCGCATAGGATTATTCATGATCAAAAAAAATATTAGGATATAGGGTAAAATATAGAATATAAACTAATCTGTTTCCAAAGTTGTTTTTTTTTTCTTCTGCTCCGACTGTCATCCTAATATCAAACCGTAATTGGACCGATATCGAATGGTGCCATGTTTTAAATGAGGATACCGATATCGATGAAATATCGGACCAGTATCATAAATCAGATATCATCTATCCGATATTGATCCAATATGCACATGCTTGATGCGTTAGCACTCGTGGCACCAAATATAAGGTTGAAACAATTTTGAAAATCAGACGCCAGATACCGCAGATATGACATAAACAACGTCGGTGTACCAATCTTACTTTTTTGTGTTTATATTTTCAACCTATAATCACAATACCAACAACCTGACCGCCGGCATTTGCCGTGCCGGAGGGGAGGGGGGGGGGGACGAGGCGCCCTCTCGGCGTTGGTCGTGCTTCGCTGTATGACATCTGGAATTCGCTTTGCGATTTCGAAACAATTGTGACCCCCCCCCCTTCGGGCCACACACAATGCCTCCATAGGCCTGCAGGCATAGATGGTCGACTACTTTTGACTATTCAAAAGTCTACCAAAAACTATGTCGTAATTACGAGAAACGGTATGTCGTAATTACAATATAGTAAGCCATAATTACGACATACTAAGTCGTAATTACGACATACTATGTCGTAATTAGGACATAAGAATTGATTTACAAGTGGCACTAACCGACTTTGGTAGATTTGAGTATTCTTGTAAATACGGAGCGAAGAAATCATACAAAAACAACAGTAACAATAGAAGTTATTATATACTTTATAAATAACCACATTTCTATTGGCTGGATCTTATACACGTGACTGGTATCCATGCACACCGGGTTTCCAGTGAATATCAGTGAATAGCTTTTGGAAATTCCCTCTTTAGTTCAATTTATTTATATTTATTTATTGGTGTTTATGGTCATATACTTATGCACAATGGCTAATCATGACCGTGACAGTTTTACGGGTGGAGGAAGCCGGAGTACTCCGAGAGAATCACCGAGCAACGACGAGCAGCTGCCAGCTCCCCAACATCGTAACTCCGCACTGCAGCACAGGCAGGGTTAGATTGGTTGAAGACATGCGCACCATCGGCACGCAATACGCCTCGGTACACGGCGTCATCGTGCCCCCATGTGGACAAATCGGGGTGAAGTGCCTTGCCCAAGGACACAACGCGGGAGTCCGAATCGATCGCTCTTTAGTTCAATTTCAATCGACGTAACCTCTGTAACATTGCATATGTTTATGTTAGTCTACAGATGATAACTATTTTATTGTTAAATAAAAGTATTTCTGGTTGATATGGTTGAACTTTTAACCCTTTGAACTCTAGTAGTATCTGCCATGCCAGTTCAATGGCAGCAACTGGAAGTTGAAAATATTGATCAGTCTACTCTACCCCACACATTTACTGAACAGCCATCCTATATATTGTCGTTATGGCGTATCATGTTCCTGACCGGAAAAACGGCCGCTCGTGTTCAAAGGGCTACTTGACAAACAGAAGAATTTTTTGAGGATGGTGTATAAAATAAAACAGTTATGGATTTTTATGATGGTAAACTTCACTCTCTGTACCGGTACCCTATTATACAATTATGGACTTATGTGGTGGTACAAGATATTATATGAACCCCTAAAAATTATTTTGACCTCGGCTAACGCCTCATATCACATCATATTAACCACCACATAAGTCCATAATTGTATAATAGGGTACCGGTACAGAGAGTGAAGTTATGAACGGATCCTAAAGTTTGCTACATTCCCGCGGTAGCGAAGACTGGTAAAGATTTTCATTCACAGTGTCAATTTATCGAAAAGTGTTTAGTGCATGTCATTTCTGAATCACATCAGAACAGAAAGTAGTTTCATAAAATCGTCAAAAGTAGGTCCATAAAATCTGTGAGGATAATTTAGGTTCACTGATTTCAAAGTAGACTAATGAACAGAGTCTAAAACAAACTACGAAACAGTACCTAAGGCAGAAGTAATGCCGTTTTCCCTTCTCAACCATAATTTATTCAAAGATATTCCACTAATATGGGAGCAAGCAATTTCCTCCACTGAATGGACTGACAATACAATTTACGCCTGCAAGCATTAAGCACTTCTCGACTTGATTGCAAATCGCATCACATATTCATCATAGTGAGGGTGCGGGGTGTCTTCTAACTCAGACGCTAAGGTTTATGTTAATGAAATGGGTCCCGACTTGGTAGATACAGTTAAAATTCTAGCATATACAGTCAGTATTTATAGTTTATCCACTCAAAGCCTTGTGTTTTTATATCTCAAAGTTCAAACCTGGAAATTTACGCAAGCCATGCGCGGACCCGATAAAACGGAGTATTTCGCTCGTCGGATCATCAAGTAAATAGCTGGTAAGAGAATAACGTTGGGATGACAGAAAGAACTAAGTAATAGGGATGTGCCTTCGCTTTACCCGGTCAACTATTCACCGAGGATGCAATGTGAAAAATCCCAAACGCAACTGTTCATCACATCATGTTAAACCTCTAAATCTGGTCAGTGAAGAATGATATACTACTCAAAGTTTGCTAAGCACCAAATATTTGACACATCATTGTGAAATTTGCTTGTGACATATTTGCGAATTTGTTGGTGGATATGATTGAGGAATGTATTGAGATGGAGCCCGGTGTTTTCTTTAGCCCTCTTGACAGGCAGACGTTTCGTGACAGTCAAGGAAAGCATATACCCCTTGATTTTCATGATGTTTTCGTGTACAGTCTACATGTACATGACATGTGTAGGGTATTCAATATTTATTTCAACACAAACCCTTGTGATTTAATGATGGAATATGGCAAATGCCAATGTAACAAGACATTTGGCTGAAGCAGAAATGTGGCGGGCTGTAGGGATGGTGGACAAAGGGGCTACCCGTCGTCAGGTTGGTGAAGTCTTTGGTGTGCACCAACTCATACTGAAATTAAGGAGGAACACATTAACTCATACATTACAGGATTATACTGATGCGACAGCCGTTACGTATTCCCAGTACCTTATTCGGCATTCGTTATCAACCGATTTTATCGGTTGATAACGAATGTCGAATAAGGAACTGGGGTGTATAACGGTTGTCAGGTTCCCCCGGATTACTACTAGAACACAACCGGTAGGTTTTAACGCCTGGTGGATTTTTTTTCAATTTTAGGGAAAAGGTGCTAGATGTACTATCAAATACTCAGCTTATGGACGGCCGGGATGCAAACCACGACCTGAAACTTAATCTCTTCTCTCCCAAGATAGCGTCAAGTCGATCAACGCGATAACTCATCCCATCGGCGACGTTTGGTGACATGAAAGCTTTCACATCATCAAACATCAAGTGAAAGGCTGGCACGAAAACTAGTAACACAGTATCAACTTGACAATTTAGGCAATGGTTTTTCTTTTGTCAAAAATAACAAAAATATTCTGTAAATATTCCGTTTGTAGTGCCGGAACAAATCTTCATACCATGAACATATTCATTTTTTACAGATTTCAAACTATAATATATAAAAAGCGATGGGGGACTGTCAGGTGTTACAAAAATGAAAACTTCGAGAATTTTGTTGTTGTTGAACATTGTTCATTTATAGCAACAATTGTCACCGCACCCCTCCCCCCCCCCCCCCCACACACACACATACACACACAAGATAGCGGAAGGGGAGACACTTTTCTATATGTGACCAATGAGCGTTCCATTAACCCTATCCTGACGTTAACGCCTCTGGGAATTAGGGGATAACTATGTTGTATTTGATTGTTTGGGGCCGTAAACGATGGTTTTACTGTCGCAAATTGAGTTTTGCCGGCGACGCGTTAGCTATGCTATGCGCAAAAGCCATATCTCCCTTTGTTCTGTTTCACGGTCATGATTAGCCATTGTGCATAAATATATGACCTTAAACATCAATAAATAAATATTGTTCTGTTTCTATGTTCCTCCAACTGATGGAACATTCCACTGGAAAATGTGCTGTTTGATGTTTAGTATCTTCTTCTCTGGTGGGATTGAGTCAGCAGTCTCCCGCTTGGTAAACTGCAACAAGTCTGTGGATGGCATCGTCTACTTCATGGGACTACTACCAAAGGTTGGACCATTCGTATATACCAACACTTAACACTAAATAAAGAAAACGAATGGGTGATCAAGCACGAGTTTAGTTTACAAGAGAATTAATGTGCCAAAATAAAAGTGCTATATGTACATATACCCTAACCTAAATCACAAAGCTCCTAGTCAAAGAGCTCACTCAAGAGAAGTTTAACTGCCTAAAAGCTACATGGACACTGCAGGATATATAAAACAACACAGCATTGAAACTAAATTCTCAACTGTGGTGAGGCACAAAAAGTAATAAACCCTAAAAGGTATATCACAAGGGACACAAATATTTTTGCAATTGGCTTTTGTAGGTGGTTCCAACATTGTGTTGATACATGTCTGGTGTTTTAACAATTTGTAGATGTACAAACGTGTGGTAGGTATTATAGCTACTAGCACCAGAATGAATTATAAATTGAAACGGAATAGAGTTTGATTCAGGCTTTAAAATATGTACTTAGTTCGTTTAGAATAATAACTACATCCGAGATCCACGATCTTCTGCTCTCCCACAAACTCGACGGAACTGTGCCTGAACAGCAATGAAAACAAGTTTTCAAATATGCCCAAGAGCACTGCGAGGCAAACAAATCGTTGGGAAGTGTGAGTATGTCAGACATCGGAGGAACCAGTGGCATTTCGGATGTATTTCTGGCGTAGACCTTTTGACAAGAGAAACATCGTTGACACCATTCTATTTCCCAGGCAAAGATGCATAATAATGGCTGGCTTTCGTAACACAAATAAACGAACTTGCAATGTGCAGTATGTCAAATATTAACAGCATTACATCTTCTTTAGTAACATATAGTATTTCCGAGATTTAATTAGCGTTTTCAAGATTGCTATTCATTGATATAGCGGGGGAGGAATTCGTCACATACAGGTGAATTGTGCACTTGGTGATACCTTCTTGAAATTTGGCACACTGTTAGTGTAGGCTATGAGGTTCTCAAAAACGATCGGCTACAAGTTGACACCGACCGGTGGCGACCAGTAGCGGCACAATCCAAAATGGCCGCCAGCGGCTGAAGGGAACCTCCTTTTCGACGGTCTACCGACTATACATCCGATTGTAAGGGCGCGAAAGTGAACTCTGATCCACGCACGTGTTGGAAACAGACGTGGGAGATGATGTAGAATAAAACGAGATTCTCTATACGGACGCATCAATTTCTTGGAACTTGAAAAGAGCGTTGTTTCTCCGGGATCAGCGTCATTCAGGCAAACCTGAATGACGCTGATCCCGGAGAAACAACGCTCTTTATGAAGCAGTCTCTTTGCCATACAATCTCTTGTTTGGCGTAATTCCGCAAGCAATTCTGATTTGTCTGTCGAAATTAATTCGAGAACGCGATTGTTCACAAAAATCATTCACAGAATGAGTGAGAATCCTCTTCGTGTACGGACTAGTACTGACTGGGAACGTTGTTGCTTTTGCCAGCAAGACAGTTCCAAGAAATTGATGCGTCCGTATAGAGAATCTCGTTTTCATGACGCCTATAAAGCTATTGAGGAAGACATAACGCGCTTCCTAGATAATGGCGTTGAGCTTCCATATAATTTGACCATTGATTGTTTGATGAGAGAGAGTGATGAGTGTATGTCGATGTCACTGTTGACGAATAAGGCAATATATCATAAGACATGCCGTGACAGTATTCGGACTCACATCGTACAGCGCGTGCTACACAAGCGAGAGCGAAATGAGGCAGTGGCATCCTGCTCCACGCTGAGTCCTAAAAGAACACGGACAAGTTTTGAATCTGGCTGTGACAGGAAACTGCCCCAGTGTGTTTATTGTCACAAACGCGAAGGTGACAGCAGTGAGCCTATTTGCAGATCAATGTCTGATAACAATAAACTCAAAATTATGGCAAAGGAAGCCGAGAACTGGGTTGTTTTTTCTCGGGTCAATGCAGCATTTGATTCCGCTGCTAGTGATCTTTACTATCACAAAACCTGTTATTGTAAGCTTGCCAATGAAGCACGAGCGGCTAAATCTAAAAAGTCGAAGAACGCCGAACATTCCGCGTCAGGCCTGCCCTATGACCCTCTCGTTATGGCAGAGCTCATAACATTTGTTGAACACAACGATTCCGCGATGAAGCTTGTCGATCTCAAGAATCTGTACAGTCGGAGGTTGAAGCAAGTCGGTTCTGATTGGCTTAGTGAAGAAATACATTCCACTCGATTCAAAGAACATTTGTTGCAGAAATTGGGCGATGGCTGGGACGCCTTCACACAGGGTAGAGATGTGTTTATTTCAAGTAGGTTTCGAGTTGGCTCCTTGTTGTCCGAATCTTTAACTCGTATAGTGTCTGAGGAAGAGGCAAAAAAGATAGTTGATGTGGGTCTTCTTCTGCGTAAACACATACTCATATCTCAAGCTCCTTTCACGGGATCATTTTCATCTTATTGCTTGAGCGAGCCTGTACCCAACTCACTCCTGACTCTTCTTAGAGTTCTACTTGAGGGCACATGTAGTATACAGAACTTAGGCGATGATGAGACTGTTAATGCCAAGACTCGAGTGGCTTGTACTATTTCACAGATGTTGATCAGCAATTCAGCGAAACGCTCCGAACATGCACAAAATGTTCACCAGAGACGTGACAGAGAAACTCCAATGCCTCTTTATGTGGGTTTGAAGTTGCATGCCCATGATCGTATGAAAAATCTTATCAGAGATTTTCATCAAATGGGACTCTCTGTCTCTTATGATCGCGTAATGGATGTTCGCAGGAGTTTCGCGAGAGCTGTTTCACTGCGGTTCAAGAACGAAGGTGTTGTAGTCCCAGCTAACTGCAAACGTAATGTTTTCTCGATAGGAACCACTGATAACATTGATGTATCTGGTAGATCTGATATGCATGGTACGTCCATCACACTCATTGGTCAACTGAGCAGGGACAATGTGGGTACTGATCCCCCACCACTGAGT
Source organism: Pictodentalium vernedei (assembly GCA_031216915.1). Lineage (NCBI taxonomy): Eukaryota > Metazoa > Mollusca > Scaphopoda > Dentaliida > Dentaliidae > Pictodentalium > Pictodentalium vernedei. Next base: position 121,194,858 of record CM062292.1, on the reverse strand, counting down.
TTAGATGTTCCAGAAGACACACAAATTGAACTCCCAGACGACTATGCATTTGTTCCTTTCGTTGAAGACTTTGGTGGGGACATCAGGCTTGAATCTCCAGATGAATGTAATGTACGGCCCAATGAATATGCAGATTTGAACGTGGGAGAGAATGACTGGTTGTCTCATGTGTCACAGATCAGCAATAAAGGGAAGGTTGATGGCAGCTGGCAGCTTGATGAAGTCCCTGTGACCTTTTCAGGCTTCTTTTCAAAACATGAAGATCAAGACAATGTCAAACCTCGTGCAGTTATTGGGGTATTCCCTGTTTTCAGTGAGCAGAAAGCGGACTCACTCAGTATGCAGAAGCATGCTATGTATGTGGTCAGGGAAGCTACTGCTTTCGTAAACCCCGGCCAGATACCTGTCATTGAAGGTGACTGTCCGTTGTATGCCAGGCAGAAAAAATGTCAATGGCTGTTCCCAGAGGAGATAGGTGAGGATCGAATGGTGTGTATGATTGGATTCCTGCATCTTGAAATGTGCACCCAAGAAGCTGGTGGTAAGCTTATGGGTGGTTCTGGTTGGGAGCGAATGTTTCACCTCGCAAAGATATTCACACCCGGTGTAGCATCATCCCTACTTGGTGGGAAACATGTCAAGAGGACGCGACAGGCATATCTTCTCACTCTAGCTTGGCTTGAGATCCTCAGAAAGAATGCTTATGAGATTTACTGTCAGCAGACTGGGCCCCATGAGTCATTTGAAATGTGGGAACAGAGGATTCTTTCACAATCTCCAACTGCGCGCTATTGGGGTGAAATCGTTCGGAACTTTCTCTTGACAAGCTGTCAATTCGTTCGGAACCAACGAATCGGTAACTGGCCTGGTACACTGTGTTCTATCGATGAGTTGTGCAGTTACTTTTTTGCCCTAGGACATACAAATTATTGTCGGTGGGTCCCCGTATTTCTGAGAGACATGTCTCAGCTACCCAGGCGGCATCCTTCAATCCACAACAAATTCATGGAAGGCCATTTTGTGGTCCAGCGTAGTGAGAGGAAGTTCAGTATGATGGGTTTAGATCAGAGCCAAGAACATAGTATCCAACTACTCAAAGAAGACAGTGGTCCAAAAGGTCTCTATGGCCAGGCTGAAGAGAAAGTCGTTATTGAGCTTTCAAGGTCAGAAGTTCTGCGTGTTATAGATGAGTATGAATATGCAAGTTTCCACACAACATCATCAGATAACACGGAACACCCGGAAAGTTCGGTATCAGAGCAGAAAAAATTTCTGAATCAATTGAAATCTCTCCTCGATCTGGTGAATCAGGGACTCATTATCAACCCTTATGATGAAACTAGTGGTCAGCTGGTGACATTAGATACTGGTGAATATATGGACCCCGAAGTTAGTAAGAGTTTACGGTCATTACCCGAAAGGGGCAAGCATTTATATTCCACTTTCTTGAAGGAAAGGCTTGTGGAATGCACCGTACCCCTGAATGATGTTATTCCCAAGGCAAATATATATACCTTCCTTAACCCACCCCCAGCCAACCTGGACAAAGGCCGAGACAAACTCATGTCAAGTAAAGCAACTGCCGCAATAGTTACCCAGATGTTCGTTTCACTGCAAGCCCGGCCTGATTCAAACATGGATGAGTTTTTCATGCACGAGAATGCACGTGATCCGCCAGCATTATCCGATAGAGGTAAGCTACGGAGTGGGACAAAATCTCAAATTCTCAATTGTTTACCAGCTATTCCTGCACAAGGGAAGAATTCAGCAGCTAGACAAGCTTCAGTTGTCATCTTGGATATGCCTGCTGTAGTCCATGTAATCAAACCACAGAAAGCGGATCTGTTTGGAGAATATGCTCGATTGCAATTATTGCCATACATCGAATCTCTGATTAACACGAACACCACAAGGGTTGATGCGATCTATGACTGTTACCCCGAAGGCAGTTTGAAGAATCAGACGCGAGCAAAACGCCTCGGTGAGACAGCAGTTAGGTTGATACGGGTGTCCGAGAACGTCCCTTTACCTAAAGGGAAGAATTGGCAGGCATTCTTGAAAGTTAGTGAGAATAAAGACGAATTTTTCAAGTTCCTGTCTGCTGAACTGCTGAAATTAACATCAACATCCGAGTACCAGTTGTTAACGACATCAGGAGAATATGTACTATGCAATAAGGATGTTAGCTTATGTGACATATCTCCATCGAACCACGAGGAAGCAGACACGCGCATGATGCTTCATCTCAACCATGCAGTCTCACAAGGTCACAAAATAGCTTTTCTTCGCACGGTTGATTCTGATGTCGTCATTCTGTCTTTGCACCATTTCGCAACATTCCGTGACCTTGGACTCAGTGAGCTGTGGATTGGGTTTGGAATTGGAAAGGCATATAAAGATATGCCAATTCATGAGATAGCTTCACAACTTGGACCTGATTACTGTAAGGCCCTGACTTTCTTCCACGCCTTCACAGGTTGTGATGTAACATCCAGCATGCTCGGCATTGGGAAGAAGACAGGATGGAATGCATGGATGAATTTTCCCGCATCAACTGAAATGATGATAGAATTGACTGAGAATCCGCAAGTCTTTTCAGAGGATTCCCCTCATATGCAGCATATCGAAAAACTCACCATACAGATGTACAGTAACAGTTGTGTCAGTACACGTGTCAATGATGCGAGACGGCATATGTTCACACATGGCCTTAAGTCTATGGAAAACATCCCGCCCACCAAAGCAGCTCTGTATCAACATGTAAAAAGGGTAATTCTTGTGTCATCTTTCATTTGGCATCGTGCTCTGCAGAAACACTTATGTGTGCCAGACCCATCACAGTACGGATGGGAGTGGAATCCACGTCTCAATATTCTGGTCCCATTTTGGACTCAACTAGGAGACGCAAGTGCTGCATGTGCACTGATGCTCCACTGTAGTTGTGCCAAGGCCTGCAAGGGCAATTGCAAATGCTTGAAAGCTGGATTAAGGTGCACACCTTTGTGTAAGTGTGAAGGTGGCTGTTGTAACAATATTGAGTAGTATACTGTCATGTTAGGACCAGTCATCTCCTATTCTGGTATTTTTTTTTCCATTTTCGGCCAGTTAACACATGTCATGTTTCTAGTTGAGTTGATTTTGCTAACAAATGTTCATCCCATGTGGCTTGCTACATTGTCCGGGGTATAGGAATACAGTTTTAGATTTCGGAAAATAGTCTGTTATTTACTGCACAAGACGGTGTTAATTCATGCATAGCATGATACAATATCCCCAACTATTTTGCCTCTGTACAACAGTTGATACCTTCGTTCACCCGTGTGTTCATCTATGGTATCCTTGTCTTTCTCTGGCCATAGGCCACATGTGACTAGTCAGTTCCTACTCCATAGCAAATCAACTTGGAAATCCTTCATCTTGTAGCGCACTCATGTCTCAATGAATCCATACCTGAGTTGATCTAATAAATCTAACGTAAGGTATCAAATTGCCATACCGGATCATATTTCGATAAGTTATTCGCTAAAACATTTCGACCACTCATCGACATCAAAGGTCATGTTTTGGCTCCCAGTGGTGGCTATATCTCTATATCCCTGGTAAAGTAGCATACCATGAGGGATGGGCATTAAGTGTCGGCAACATTAATCCTGACTTGGAACACACCACATCTTAACTGGCCGAAAATGAAGAATACTACTTGTAGTCAAAAAATATTCCTGTACCTCGAATGACTGCAAACATACACTCACCCCTTCTAGTCCCATTTTGCCAATGTTCTATACTGCCAAGATAACATTGTATAATTAACAACGGGAACTAATGCATCCCGAGTTCATTCCAGCACTGCCCTTGCTGGCAGACGTGTCGCTATGGTGTTGAGATTGAACCAGAACTCCTCTAGAAATTTGATAGTTTTATTTTCTTAGAAAATAAATCTATCGAAAATGCCGGAAGTTGAGAATAGACTGTCACTTTAATTGGATTATCAAATGTCCAAGTATCCCCACTGCTGCATACTATCGAGTACCCTTGTTCATGTGTTGACAGGAATCTCTCATACCATGTTCATTTGACCATTGCATTCCCGAGAAACATTCAACACTAATTTATCTACGGACGGACGATCATACTGACAGTCAGACACACAGACGCACACATCGACGGAAATTCTGATCCCATTATCCATTAATCTTCCCCCCAACTTGTTCCAAGGGCTTCACTCCATCATTCACATCAATTACAGCACATGTATGGTGTTAGGTTTGGAGCTTCAGTTGTGCGATCGGCGAAAATAGCTTTTTTTCGATCCGCTTGGCGGCCATTTTGGATTTCGCTGCTAGTGGTGGCTAGAGGATGGTGCCAACTTGTAGCCGATCGATTTTGAAATCTCTGATGCCTACCCTTACATCATGCCAAATTTCAGGAAGGTATCACCAAGTGCACAATTCTAGCGAATTCCTCCCCCGCTAATAGCAATTACGGCAAAGTGAGGTAATACAAGAATGTTTAGATATCAAAATGAGGTGAACTTTATTTGAGGTAAAATAACTAAACAGTGTCACGGATTAAGAAGAGTTAACAATAACATTATTAACAATGAACAGGACCCATTACAAATGCAGATTTCCATCGTTAAAACTCATTCTGGATGAAACTGTTTGCCAACGTTGGGGGCACTGTTAAGTGCCAATTGGTAGAGTGAAATTAGGTAATAGCAAATTTTCAAATTTTATTTAATGTTAAAATGAGGCAGTTCATCGTGAACAAACATAATGTTTTTTCCCGTACGCATGCCCGATGGTAATACCCAATCAATCATTGCAAAAATAATCAAGTCTACTTACCACGAAGGCTCATCCCATTTCTCTGACTAAGCGCGGCTAAATAAACGACGTTATCACCTCTCTCTCTCTCGATTGGCGCCCACGTTCCTTACGGATTTGCGAATGAGAATTACAATGACTGAAATGCGGATTCAGAGGCGAATCCGGCGCTACATCCCTATGGCGAAAAGGTAGGTCCTTGCTAATCACATCACACCCTCCTCCTGAAGAATACGTTCCGCATTCAGAACTGAAAAGGCATCAGAAAGTCAGGTTGGTATCCTTTAAGTCACCGAACATAAAACTGAAGTATTGTTAAACATCTCAACATCCTGAGTCAATAAAGAGTTGTTGGTCCACATTAATCAAGCCATGAAAACGCGCAGTCACTTGGATCCATTGGGGTAATCTTCTACTGGTCGTGACATCTTCCTCAAAAGATCATGAAACACACCACAATCCATGATCCTATACTCGACAAATGATATCTCAACTGTTTTGGAACCTTCCACTCTACAGATTCTGGTCGTCATCTCCAGTCTCCCAACAGATTTCTTAGCGGAAACATTTCCACCTGGAACTGTCTCTTCACTCGTGGAAGTGTCATCTTCCGGAGCATCTTAAATCTCTTGTGGCCCAGCAACTACAACATTCGAATCTGGGCCAAAACAAGATTCTCGCTCCTTCTGCGCAACATGGTGTCATGTAACTCTGGGTAATTTTGTATCACTTAACATCAGACTGACAACTATTAGAATAAGAGCACACACTCCCGGAACGATTATTTTGACCTTTGATGTCTCTCTAATCAGTTAGGTGATCTACTCCTACATCCTATAGAATGTTTCCCTGTAGGTGTGACTCCAATCGGATCAATTCGAATCGCCAAACTCTGGCGATTTCAAATCGAGTCTAATTTCGAAGCATCACGTGGACTTAAATGAGGGTCAAGAAAGAAACGATCCATTTATAGGCCTCGTCCATAAGGCCTCGACTAATGTTGTTTCGAAACATTTGGCAAAGTGTACTACATTTAAACAAGAAATGTCACGGGAGCAACACCCCACCCCACTACAATCTACGAAACGGAACTGACATTAATGATTGTATTAAGTTTGATGAGTGTATGTCAGAACAGTTTCTGGGTTATGGCCGAGACAATGTGACATTGTACGTAAGTACTAAAGTATGACCTTGAACATGACCTTGAACATGCGCAAGCAAGTATTATAAGCTGCATATCTTCTGACTTACCTTAACATTTTTATGAAGTTTCATGATTGTGATTGAATTCGTTTTGGCTGGGGACACCATTAAATGCGACCTTTACCTTGGAGTTGTGGACTCAACTGTGCAGTGTGACACACCATTCAGTTGTCCTTTAAAGTTGTGTAAAGTATGAGGATGGTAGCCCCAGTAGGTTCTGGGGTACGCGTGAAACATTATTTGTGACCTTGTAAATATATAGAAGTCAAGTGCGACCCTGAGACCCGAAGATGCATAAAAACTATTACACGCGATACACATTCTGACTGCGCTTAACATTTGTATGACTTGGTAAGTGTAGTTTGCTTTGTTTGTGGATCATGGCTGAGACACAAATACTGACTGGTTTTACGTGACCGTGACCCCGAAGTTACAGACCCAGCGTGCGTGGCACATCCTCCTGCTGTATTTTAAAATTGTGTGAGGTTTGATGATTGGAGGCTTAATAGTTTCTGAGTTAATCCCTTGACATGATTGTGACCTTGAACATATTGAGGTCAAGTATAAACTTGGCCTTGAAGATATACAAGCAACTACTATGCGCGACACACCTTCTGATTGTTCTAACATTTATTTGAAGTTTGATAATTGCATGTTGAATTGTTTCTCAGTTAAGAATGAGACACGAATATGGGCCGATTTTAAGTGTGACCTAGGCTTTGAAGTTACGGGTCCCCTCCACGGTGTTACCCCCCCCCCCCCCCCCCCCCCCTGTCCTTAATATAACTTGTGCAGTTTGATGACTGTTGCCCTAATAGAGTTCGAGATATTCGCTTGGAGGCACACCCTTACTTGTGCATGGTTCCAAGTGATCACCACTGGATAAATTCTACTACAACACAGAGTAGACACAAACCATGTGTTAGGATTTTTTATGCATAACCGTGCATCTGTAACAAAAACGCACAAATTTGAGTGGGGGTATAGAGTGCGGACTCTTGCCAGATTTAACGTGCGATTTAAGTATGAAGGACGTCCCTGATTAATCATTAAGGATGGAAGGGACAGGGTCAAAGCCAGAGAGGGGGGCATGCCCCCCCCCCTAAACATTGCAGTGCCCCCCCCCCCCTCAAAATGAAAACTTAAAGCACAGGAGAGTCCCAGATTCAGCCTGAGGGTATTGAAGTTTCAAAATTATCTTGGGTGAGCACCCCCTCCCCCCCCTAAAAAAAACCCTCACCAATGGGATGGGGATACCATAGGCCTGAAGTGGGGGTGAGTATCGGCCTGGCACCCCTAGCACATTATCCCCCTCCACCCCATCAATAGGAAATCCATGTACGCCCCTGGGAAGGGGTGTGGCACTCAATTCGGACAGCCGGAGCTCCAGCATGTACGGCATGTGTAAATAAAATAAAAAGTTGCGACACGACTACCCGTTGTATAATTTTATTTATTCATAAATAAATTTCCCAAACGTATTGAGTTTTTTAACCCTCCACTTAACAAGAAAAGCAGACGACAACTGCAAATAAATTTTTTTGCGTCAAAAACATAGCTTATGACCCCTCATTGGCACGAGCTCGTTGAGCTCGTTCCAATGAGGGGTCATAAGCTATGTTTTTGTGACAAAAAAATGAAAAAGTAATAAAAATTGAATGGTGAATTTTGTGAATAGTACTGGCCGGTTTCGGCAGTTACGTTGGTAAAGGGGTAACTGTAATCCAGAGTGACTAATATTCCAGCAACATCATCAAGGCATGCTTCTACGAAGGCATGTCTTTATGTTATAGACAGAATTTGTTTTCAATCGGGACTTGAGCCATCACAGTCCGGACAAACCAGGTCAGCCTCAAAACCCAGATTTCCCCCGCCCCGTTGCTCAGCCCTTGATAGTTGATATCGGGGAAGATTTGCAGTTGATTTAGGACATAAGAGACAATGAATTATTCATTAAGTGGAAGTGTGACCTCAACTACTGGAAGCGGAAGGGATCTGATCCGACAGAATGCCGTTTTCATTTGACAAAAGCAGTTCCAGTCACCACATTAAGACAGTTTTATCGGCTTTATTAGACCAAACTGGTTGTCATTGTGTGTACTTATATAGCATTCCTCATTAGTAAAACGTGAATTTCGATCCAATAAATTAAATAATACGGCGTAGCTGTGATGCAGATAATGTTCATTTAGAATTATAATGACCATAACGGTCAAGCCGAAGCGGAATTGATACGCGTTTGCGTGGTATTATCAGAAATTTATGCCCTTGGGGGCAACCCGTGTTATTAACCAAAAATATCGAGACTCAGTTATACCTAAGTGCCCAATTCATTAGACAATTACCAAACCGGCAAACCCCGGGAATAACACTGTGTACATGACAAAGCTCTCTGTGTTTCAGTTGGGCATGCACGCCACACCTGAACGGCAGCAGGGTAGATGGCCTATTTCGCGTCAAGTTAGAGATTTAACACACAGTTTTTCAACATCAGGTGTATTTTCTACGAACGATCAGAAAAGGTGTTTTTAGTTACACATTGCGACGTAATTTCGGGGGGGGGGGGGGGGGGCACTCCCAAACATCTCCCGATCATGGGTTTCGACGGGCAGAGGTTGGGCAAGAAAGTATGAAATACCATGTTTGGCAGGTGTTCTTGCTTGCCTGACGAAAGTATACTCACGCTTTGGTGTACTCAGTTGGGCAAAATCTCTTACTTGCACGATAAAAATATACTCACACGCTAAAATCAGTTGGGTTAAAAATCAGCCCAAATTAACTGGGTTGAGTTAATATGAACCTAATTGGGTTCCTATTCACTCAATCCAGTTGATATGGGTTATTTTTTAACTCAACTGATTTTAGAGTTCAGATAAGAAAGTGCAATAAATGCCCGGTAGTAGATCGGTAGCATTCCCCATTCAGGGAGAAAGTAAATAATAAGAGATGAGTTTTGTGAACCATAACATGTTGAAAGCGCCCAAATGGTCGGTCACCTCTACCTGGCTGGTGTGTATTTACAACACTATCATATAAACCTCTGATAAATTCCATGCCATGTAAGTATTTTATCAATGGAAAGTATATTTGTAGCGTGTAAGTCTTTGATAATAGGAATTAGATATGCAAATGTTAGTTACGCCCCTGGTTACACAGTTTGTTAGGTGGTATAACGTGGTATATACCATGTCAGTTGATTCCATATTAATGGAATAATCTGACATGGTATATACCATATTAGGTCACCTAACAAACCGTGGAAGGAATATATCTTACCCCCTACTTTTTCTATATACCGAAATAACATAGTGATGACTACTAAATTATAAAATAGAATTCTTACTTGTTTAACATGAAGTGGTTATTGCCTGCCTTGAACAGAAAATGTTCTTGATGGGTTCTGAAGTTTCCCTGGAAGCCCACCTACTGGAGAAAAAATTATGTACATCTTTTGTGTATTGTAATTTTACATGAACCATGCATACTGCCGTGTGCAATATAACACTAAACTTTCAAGGGTGTCTGGTGCGTTTAGACACAGCTCTGTCATAACTACTTTAGTGTTCAACCGATTACCAAAAATGGCTGCTGACCGATTACAGGTTATTTGAGCTCACAATCAGCTGATTCCGATTGCAATGCCGTGCACTACTAGACAAGTCGAGGTTTGAAAGAAGTACATAAAATTGAACTTATTTTACGGGGTTTACAGTCCGTTTACTATTGGATAAGTCAATATTCGAAAGAACTCCATTAAATTCAACATATTTCACAGTGTTCAACTCCGTTGACTCAGGTCAGGTGAAATTACCAGTAGGGCCCACTTGGGCGGTAAACGTGACTCTCAGAGCCACGTTTACCACCCAAGTACGCGCAACTTGTAATTTTTACTGCGACCCGAGTCAATGGCGTGCAACCTCCACTTTTCCGGTGTGTACAGGCGATTACCTCAAGTACGCTCAATTGCAAGCTTTACATGTCGTGAAACTTGTATATCCCGTAAGGGGCGTTTACAGAGATTAAGAATACAGACTGTGGTGGTTTTTCAACTTTATTGAATGGTATCACTGACATCATTTTACATTAACAATTGCAGAAGATAACTAGAGAAACAGAATTTATGCCACCAGTAAATTTAAGTTTGTGTGAAAAAAGTATCAGGAATAAACTACAAAGAAAGAGAATTCATGAAGGCTTATTTTTCGGGAGTAAAATATTTTTGAACAAATCAGAAAGTGGTTTTCATTGGCAGTATTTACAGATATTCATACAAGAATCAGAACATTTTTTATAAGAAACCAGAAATGGCATATATGTGACCAGCATTCAAAGGGTTTGATACACGAATCAGAAATGGACATTTTTGGCTCTGCCCACAAATATGAGTGATGAAATACATTCATAAACTTTAGAAATGCATTAAGGTGTAATAAAATGCATTTCCCGGTCTTTCTGAATAATGCCCCCATATTAAGATCTTCAGAGGGTTAAAATATTCCCTTTAAATACTCAATTTTAATCCTTTAAATGGGGCGCATTGGCTCAGTTGGAAGAGCTGCAAGGCGTGAGGTCCGCACTCTGTCCTTGGGCAAGACACTTCACCCCATAGCCCACGCGGGTGCATGGTGGCGCTGTGTACTAAAGCGTACTGCACATCGATGGCGCACCCGTCCTCAACCAATGCTAACCCTGCTTATGTGGAGTTAGTATGTGGGGGATCTGACAGTTGGTCGTTGTTGCCCGGTGGTTCTTCCCGGGAACTCCGATTTCCGCCACCTGAAAAACTGTCGTGGCCATGATTAGCCACTGTGCAGAAATAAGTGACATTAAACACCAATGAATAAATAATCCTTTAAAAAATGAGCTCAATCAAATAAAGGGACATAAGCTATGTTTATCAAGCAAAAATGAAAAGGTAAAACTGAATAGACGTTTCTGCGAATAATGTTGACCGGTTTTCGCCGTTATGTTGGCTAAAGGGTTAAGAATCCCTTACTTTGGAAGGCACACTGAAAGGGTGTCCCATTCCACATAGAATTAAATGTTAAGAAAATAAAGCGAAAAACATTTAGTTTCTCAGCTGACAGTACCGGCTTTTGTACTCCGAAAGGATGGAACGGCACAAATCAGAGACATTCTCTTTATGGAACTTTGGCACCAAAGGTTTCTGCACTCTCGGTGAGACCGAGCTGAGCGCAGTGAAGGACTATAGAACTCCTCTAACAAATGAGTTTTAAACAGTCATAGCACTAATACAGTTAACAGTACAGTCGACCATGTCAGTATTGCATTGTTACCGGCATCCTGACAGTTTTGTGATAGGTTTCAACAATTATTCAGTGCAGTTTTATGGAAAGGGTTAACTTTATTCTGCCTGAAATAAAACATGTGCAATCCACATTGAAGTCTTGAGAGGGTTAAAAGCATAGGACTGAATAAGATAAGTTTCAACAAATTTTACAGTTATTCAGTGCAGTTTTATGGAAAGGGTTAACTTTATTCTGCCTGAAATAAAATATGTGCAATCCACATTGAAGTCTTGAGAGGGTTAAAAGCATTGAACTGAATAATTTATAATCTATTTCCTTGCAAGGTAAAGGGTTTCTCTCAACTTAGTTCCAGGAACTTACATCCCATTATCATAACAAGGTTAGTAGATAACATTTCATTTCTGGACAGCTGACTCCACTGGAGTTTACATTATCTCCAGTGTGAATAACATAGCATCGTGTTGCTTGGGGAGAATTTACTGTATCAAGAAATTGGAGGCTGTGAAAGCCCTGTGGCCGACTGGGCCATACTCAGTGGCTCTAGCGACCTGAAAAACATTGGTGGCCGACTGGGCCATACTCAGTGGCTCTAGCGACCTGAAAAACATTGGTGGCCGAGAACTTTTGACTGTCCACCAGTATGCCAAAACTCAGCGAGATAGGACGATTCATTTTCGAGTTATCGTGAGGACAAGGAAGTGCATAGAAGACAGAAGACAGGAGAATAAGAAAAAGGAAAAGAAAAAGAAGAAGAAAAAAAAGAAACCGTACAAAAACAATAGTCTGTGTGTTTCACACAGACTAATAAGATGTGGTTGATGAATCACCACATAAAAATGCTTGGCAAAAATAGGGTGAACCGATGTACCAGGAGCCGTTGCTGTTGTCATCCGATTGTCCACAATCGGCTGATTGGGATGGCCGATTCCGATCATCGGTTGAACACTAAACTACTTCTGAGACAGCGCTACTAGCGGCTATTGCATCAGACCCCCTTTCGCCACCAGCGCAACCTCTGGTACTATTGCTAGGTGGTTTGTTTTTAAGCTAGCCCCATTACTTCTATAGCATGTTCCAGCTAATTGGATATCCCTTAAATGAATATACCAGTTAATTACATGTAACTTCCAAACACAAAACCATTTGATATGCCTTCAGTGCCAATTTGACCTACTAATTACATCTAGATTATAGAGCAAACTCTTGCTAATGGAATAAAAAAACCTAATATCGTGTAACATTTAGAGAAATTACAGAATGATCGAATTCCACTTCTTTACAGACTCGTTTGGCCTGTCATTCAAATATCGGCAATTAATCGATTACATTATGTTTGACGGAGCTTCATGAGCTCTGTCAAGAAAGACATAATAGAATCAATGTCCATCTTATCTCTAAAATGCAGGAGAGTAACCAAATTCATGATAACTGAATACTTAATTTTCAATGGCAACGTGGCTATTCAATTAACAGGATTGCACTGTACTAGCAGCAGAGAAGTCTATGGCTTTTTCTAGTCCCAAATCCCTACCCACCCCCATAACCAACTATTGGCTTCTATTTCTTCTTTGTGCACCACTGTTAGTTCTATCAGAGCATTACATGAACTTCTAAGTTATATCTCCTACAATTTCACAAAATAAGCTTATACCATGAGGTAACCACCCACCCCTTCCCGTCCGCTTGAGGTATATCACCAAGTCACCCCCTTCCCTGCCCTTATGGAAATCGGAGCATTGATTGTTAAGGTGATGTCCTATCGGAGCACCTTTTTCGGGGGATTAGTGTCAGAGGATCATCTTGCAGACTGCAAAAAGTTACTGTGATGAATTGACGGCAACATGGTCCGAGGCTTGCAGCTTGGAGTTCATAAGTTCAAGCGACGCGCTCAGCGTTGAACATACGCTCCGAGCCGCAAACCTCAGACCCTGTTACCGTCAATTCATCACAATAACGTATACACGCTAAAAACTAAAGGGTTAAAACTTACACTTTCAGGGTGTTAAACCCATTCTAACTCTTAGGGTTTGATTTTAACACTCAAAGTGCAATGCTTTAAGCACTCAGACATAACAATCGTCAGACATCTGAAACTTGAATGGATGGTACTTCCCATGTGTCTAGCATTGGTGGTTCTTCCAGAATCGTCCATAATTTAATTTGCGCTTGGTGGGTACATAATTAAAAGGACACAACGCAGATGACGCGGATCAGGCTCGAGAGTTCGAGCCTGATCCGCGAAATCTGCGTTGTTTACTTTTAAGTGTCGCGACATTACACTTGTCAAGTGGTATTATTGTAACACCTGTCAAGTTCTGGGATATCTACACTTGAACAAAGTGCTAGTTCAGCACTAAGTAAGTGTTAAATACAGCACTTCAAGTGTAGTTTTTAACACTTTAGTTTTTAGCGTGTATCTTCCAGTAAGATCACACTAATAGCCCAAAACCAATGTCGTAAAATGAACAAGACAACTTTTATCCATAACAAGTTTAGTGAATAAACATCTCGTGTACATCACTACCTCACTGGGCAAATAATCAATAAATCCGCCAAGGTCGAGGTCACTCCATCTTAGTTCAAATCGTAAACTGATTTGTGCATCATCTTGCACATCATCTACTGCAAATGTGAAAAATCTAGAAAAATGAAGCGGTTTGCAAATCACTCCCTGATGAAACAATTGCGAAAAGGGCAACGTCATTTCAAATATTTCGCGTGGTAACGTCAGACGGAAACATACGCTGCTGGAGCCGTAAACATAGAAAAACCTACGCTAGCTCTCGTCCAATCTGAAAGCAAGAATTTTAGTTTTATTGGAACATTATAAATTATTGTGATGAAATGCCGGTAACATGGTCTGAAGTTTGCGGCTCGGAGCTTATATTCAACCTCGGCGCTTCGCGTCTCGGTTGAACATACGCTCCGAGCCGCAAACCCCAGACCATGTTACCGTCAACTCATCACAATAATGTATATATTCCAATAAGACGCTACCTATGCCTAAAACCTACATCGTGCATACACAAGAGGCTTATTTACTAAACTGGTGATCGTTAAAAGTTGCCTTGTTCAAGGCAACTTTTAACTATCACAGGCTTAGTAAATAAATCTCTCATGTATCCACGACGGCACTTGATAAATAATCAATAAACCACATATAGTCATTCCATCTCAGTTCAAGTCGTAAATCGGTTTGTAATTTAAACAACACCTCATCCGGCACACCGCCTGCTGCACGAGTGAAAAATCCAGAAAAATGAAGCGGCTTGCTAGTAACTCGGTTGGTGAAGCAATTACGAAACGGGCGACGTCATTTCATATATTTCGCGTATTGACGTCAGACGGTAACATTTGCCACTTGACCCGTAAACAAAGAATATACTATGCGAGCTCTCGACCAATCAGAGGAGGGGGATTTAATCTTGTTGGAACATAACCAGAGTTGTCTACAAAAAGCTGTTTTGTCCTCTTTCACTATCACTACTCCTATCAATACCACCAGATGTTCCGTGATCAGCTTCCATCAATATATCCACAACTGACCATAGGATATACACAACTGGCTATTGAATCTGACGTCATTACAACAAATGATAAGTCCCACCATAAGATATACTAATACTGATCACTGCTATCAGTTCTATTGCAAGAGAATTTTTCATGATTCGATTACTGTCGACAGTCTGCCGTCTTCGCTGTTTTCGCCGATGACAATAATCTGCTGATTTTACTACTGCTGGCAAACCACTTTTCACTTGTGATCACAAAAGTAATATTTTTCTAAATCAGGTCGCGATCCGGTTGCGACACACCAATGGGTCGAGATTTCACAAACAAACTATTTCAAAATCAAGTCCGATAAAGAAAATGAAAGTGTCAATGACACTGTAGCTCAACTTGTGTAAGGCATGTACATGTATAGTATGTGACACAGCAATGACACATATCTAGATAATCACCTGGTAACAAAGGTACATGTAAAGTATTGAAAAGGTCTGTACAGAAATATTGACCGTAGCCTGTAACAAATGTACAGGTAAAGTATTGTAAAGGTGGGTGACAGTTAGATGCCTCTAGCCAGAGCCTTATTGAAATGTGCACTTACTGTGTATAAGTAGCACTGAATAAATCCAAGTTTGTCTAATTGGCCGCCGGTGGCCATCTTGAAATTTCGGACCGCACCCCAAAACACTCTTTCTCGTCCTAAGGTGATAACAAGGGTACCCAAGAAGTTTCGTGAAGATCGGTTCATAAAAACAGCCTCTAGTCCGAGTCGTAGCCCGAGTCGTATTGACATGTGTACTAACTGTGTGTAAGTAGCACTGAATAAATCAAAGTTCATCTAGTTTGCATAATTTCTGCACAAGAAAAAATCCGTATTATATTTGATGTATTCCATGTTACTAAACATTCATACAAAAATTTATTCAAATCAGAACTTTCATACAGAAGTTCTGTTCAAAAAACTGATTGCACTAATTTCGGTACAAAATGGCTGCCGGTGGCCATATTCAATTTCAGACCGTACCCCAAAACAGTCGTTCTCGTCCCATGGTGATAGCAAAGGTACCCAAGAAGTGTCGTAAAGATCGGTTCATAAATACGGCCTCTAGCCCGAGACGTATTGAATTGTTGACGGACGGACAGACGCGCCACGACAAAACCTCAAATTTGACTAAGTCAAAGTTGAGCTAAAAATGAAAATAGTGTCCGGGATTCAATTTTCTTACATTTCATTTCAGAGAGGTGTGGTTCTACATTGTAGGCCTTGGGAGAATTTATTTATTCATTTATTTATTTGGTGATTGTTTAAGGTAACATATTTAACTGCACGATGGCTAATCGTGACCGTAATATGGATGTACAGGCTGGGGGCAAGGAGCGTTCTCTTTTTCTCCAGAAGTGAACTAGTAGAAAAGACTTTCCTTTTCGAGAACTGTAACTGAGAAACTTTCGCGTATTAGTTTCTATTGTATTTTAATGAGAGGGTATCAGGTGTCATGTCGGAGTTTGTTATTCATTTATTTATTTATTTGTTTATTATTTATTGGTGTTTAAGATCACCTATTTCTGCAATATGGAACGTCGGAGTTAGATGCTCATCAAACAAAAATGTCCAGTCGGCGGGGTGGTTTCAAAAGCTTTATATCGTCTCTAGAGTGGGACAAAGTGCCACCTGCAAAGCTAAAGCTAAGTGCTTTCCACGGGCAACGCCGCTCCCGCTGCGTCGTCGCTCCGTGACTGATACCCTAGTCCGTCTACTAGAAACTACCGACTCGCCCCTAATATTACTTCCTTGCATCCTGAAAGCAGAAGTGAGAGTAAACAAGAACTGCGCCACTTCCCGTGTTCCTACGGAAAGATGTAAATGGTATATAGAAAAAACACTACTCCCAAAAACAATCTTGAAATACTATACTGTACGGAAGCCCATTGGGGCCAAAATGTGTAGCGGGTGGGGGCGGGGTGGGGGATGCTGGGGGGGGGGGGGGTTATCGCGTATTGCAAATATTCGCATTCAGCATTGCAAATATTCACTACATTGTACGGAAGCCCAATGGGGTCAACATGTGTAGCGGGGGGAGGCGGAATCGCGCATTGCGAATATTCGCATTCAACATTGCGAATACTAGCATTTAACATTGCAAATATTCGCATTCTGCATTGCGAATATTCGCATTCAACTTTACGAATATTCGCATTCAACACTGCGAATATTCACATTTAACATTGCAAATATTCGCATTCTGCATTGCGAATATTCGCATTCAACTTTACGAATATTCGCATTCAACATTGCGAATATTCGCATTCAAATGCGAATATTTGCAATGTATTGCGAACATTCGCAATGTTGAATTCGAATATTGGCAATGTTGAATGTGAATATTCGCAATGTGAAGCGAATATTCGCAATGTGAATGCGAATATTCGCAATGCTCCCACTGCACATGTTCGCCCCAATGGGCTTCCGTAAATACTGTCATATTTTTCTGTTATCCCAAACGAGCTCACAATGAAATGTATAAAATGGATGGAATCACACAAGTTATATAAAACACATACAAATTATATAAAACTGAAAACATAAATACCATCAGTTTTTCAGCTCTTTAAGAAGGGTAAGGAAAAAGTATAGACACATAATTGGACTAAACTGAAGATATAATATCTCATATGGCAAGTTTAACCCTCTACCTAACGTAACGGCCAAAACCGGCCAGCGCTATTCTCAAAAATCGTCAATTAATTTTCATTATTTTTTTCATTTTTTGTCTCAAAAAAATAGGTTATGACCCCTCGTTGGAACGAGCTCGTTGAGCTCGTTCCAACGAGGGGTCATAACCTATGTTTTTGAGACAAAAAATGAAAAAAAATTAGTTATTCAAGAATTATTTTTGCAAGTGTCGTCTGCTTTTCATGTTAGGTAAAGGGTTAGAACTGCTACGCTATGAAATCATTGATCATTATCTTATTTCCAAAGGCAAATTTCGAGCCGTTTTTGATCCTATTCCTCATTACCCTTCTTCTGGGCCAGGATGTTACAATTGAGATATGATTTGTTCACATCGGAGGAGAAAACAACATCGAAAGCGGTACATGGGAAGCAACTCTAAAAAATCAAATCTGACAGTTGTGAGGACGATTAAAAATGCGTCAGCAAATTGTAAATCATTGATGCATTATGAATGTTTGAGTGTGGGATAAGCCAACACTCTCTCACCAAAGATGTGAGAAACGTTTAATAATCACTTTCGCGATGGTTCGTTCATTCATGATAAAAGCGGGGGCGTCACGAAGATGGCCGAATGGGGAGGGGCTGTTCAAGGCCCGACTGATCAAATATTCCAGCTACATCATCAATGCAAGCCTTGATTAAGGGTGTGCCTTGATGGTGTGGTGGAATATTAATCAGTTAGTCGGGATTATAGTTCAGGGACGTAGCTAGGATTTCCTATTGAGGGGCAAGGCATAATTTTTTTAGAGGTGCCAGGTCGATATAAGCCAAAGGCAGATCCGAAGGCGCGATGTGGGGGTGAGTATGACCCTCCCATTGTGGGGGTTCGTGGGGCTTCCTCGAACCCCCACCAATCGGAGGGTCATACCCATCCCCACCTCAGGCCTACGGCCGTCCTCGCATTGGTGGGGGTTCGTGGGGTCCCCGAGAAAATTTTGAGAATTCAATGCTCTGAGAGTGAATCTGAGGGGACATGGCGCCCTAGCCCCCCCCCCCCCTCCCCCCTCCTCTGCCTACGCCACTATTGTAGTTAAAAACCTTAAGACGCCTTTGAGATTTATTATTCGATTATTATACCCATGTCGCTCATTGTGGAGGACTTCCACCCCAAGCATTGGTTACTGGGTCCTATTTTACCAGTGAAACAGCTTGTTTACCACAGCAAACAAGCACTGCTCACTTCCTGGGTTCCCGCGGGAAAAAGGGTCATCTAAAATTAACCCAAGGACTCTTTCGTTAAAACAGATCCATTCAATTTACATGAGGTAAAATTCGATTAAATGTGCCCAAATTATACTTATTTCATCGGTAAAAGGAGCCCTATCCTGGGCAGGAATATCAGCCAGCAGCATGCAAAGATTTAATTGGATTAGCCAAGGCACAGGGAAACATAATTTATTATTTTAATTACATGCTTTTTAGAGTTTGTCGACTAATTTCAACAAAACCGTATCATGTGCTCCTCACTGGAACGAGCTCCAGCGTGGGCTCACGTGATATGGTTTTGTTGAAATGTTTTGAGAAATATATATTTTCAACTGCTTAATTTGAAAATTACGCAGGCGAATGCGGCCGATTCGTCAGGTGAAGGTTTAACAGTTGATATCACTCAAAGATAGTAGATCACTATCTAGAATGGTTAATATAGGGGTGAGAAACTCACAATACAATGGAAGTAGTAGGAGATGAGGTAACAGTCCCACATTGGCAGGACCCCGGAAGTGACATCATGTCACGTGACCGAGTGGCGCCATATTTGGTTGCCATGGTAGCCCACGTGAGCGGCCATCTTATGACGTCATCCCCATAGTGATGCTTGGGGTTAGTGCGCATGCGCAGCGCGTGTTGTTAGGGTGATACGTATTTCCGCCGGCCATTTTGAATACTGGAGGCCGCCATCTTGGTTTCTATGGTAGCACGTGCTTGCTATGTAACCTAAAACCTTCTTATAGGATCAGGGTATGTTCGGGGGGGATATGTTCCTTTGTACAAGAGTAATTTCCCAATTCGTAGAATTACCACAAACAACCCAACAATCTTCCCAAAGCACCAAACACGACTTTATTTACTACGGATTCCCCATTGTATTGGCTTAGCACGTAGTGCTATGATACCGAGGGACCCGGGGGCAAGTTCGATTGAACTAGAGTGATTTTTCCGGTTCGAATTTCCCCAGAATCCTTTTTAAGACAACTAAACCATGGCTTATAATAGCAGCACGTAGTGCTATAGTACTGAGAGGCCCCTTTGGATTATAGCCACATTCATAAAGCCAAGAATCTGTCGAGCAGTTACTGATAAGTCATTGCTCGAACGACTCGAACCGCATCGAGCAAATAAGCTATCGAGCAATTGCTCGTTCGAGTGACTGGCACATACGACTCTTAGCCTCATTTCGGTATTTGAGGATACCTGTGACCTGGTATTGTATTATTTGGGGATACTTATCGAGGATACCTTCAGGAGAACCCCTTCTTGTCGTATGAGGTCATGTGTGCCATGAGAAAAGCCCTCAATGATGCCTAATTTACTATCCCTCTAAGCTTCATTTCGTTTGAGGCGATGAGGGCCATGAAAAAATCCCTCGATGAGGCCTAATTTACTATCCCTCAGCCTCATTTCGGTATTTGAGGATACCTTTGGCCTGGTATTGTATTATTTGAGGATACCTATCGAGGATACCTTTTGTAAAATCCCTTTTTGTCGTATGAGGGCCATCAGAAATCCCTAAATGATGTCTATTATACTATCCCTCTTAACCTCATTTCTGTTGAGGCCACGAAGGCCATGAAAAAATCCCTCAATGAGGTCTAATTTACCAGCTTCTTAGCCTTATTTCGGTATTTAAGGATACCTATGATCCAGCTCCTACAGGATCTCCTATACGGCCCCTATACAGTTCCTACAGTCTTACCAACGGCTTCCATCTTATCTCCAAAGCTCCAAGGCCATTACTTGTCTATGGTCTATCTGTCCTGTCATTAGCTTCTACAGCAGTCGTGCGCCATTGCGGCCTTGTACCAGTACTATTGGCTATACTATCATCCATTAATATTAACTTGTAACCCTGCTTCCTACCTACACCTATCTCAGTCTCGACTATAACATCGATCAAGGTTGAATCTGATTGCTTCATTTCCCCTGTACACATATAAGCGGGCAATATAAGGCATTCCGAAGTTGAGATTCTTATCCGAATCCGTAAAATTTGGATTCCGTCATTTGACATCAACACTCGAGAGTATTCCCCTTCCCTGTTGCAAGAATTTAGTTCAAATGGTTGTAGTTAGAAAAATTCATTCAGTTAAACTTTGTTCAGTTCAAGGGTGTTAATATTACTTATATATATTATATATAGTTCATTCAAACGATTCAAAAGGGTTAACACTGTGTTATATTTTCATTAGGGTTATAGTTCAAAACAACTTTGTTGGGTTCAATCACTTAAACTTTTGTTCAGTTTAAAGGGTTTCACAGTTAATATTAAGTTATATATAGTTTATTCAAATAGTCAAAGGGTGTTAACTATATATACCTTCATTAGGGTTATAGTTCAAAGACAGAGTTCATTCAAAACTTTGTTCACTTTGATCTGTTGACTTTGATCTTGGTTGTGTTCAATCAGATCAGTTCGATTTTCGTTCACTTTGTTCTGTTCACTTCGATCTTGGTTGTGTAGGGTCATCGTTCACTACGACTTCATTCAAACAGTTCAACCGTAGTTGTGTTGGATCTGTTCAAAATTCAGTTGTTTCCAACCGGTTCATCTTTTTTCGCTTTGTTGTTTTCTGTTCACTTCGATCATGGCTGTGTTGGATCTTCGTTCACTTTTATACATTCGTCGTTTTGCAGTAGTTGGTAGTATGTTTTATCTGTTCAGGTTCTTGCAATAATAATTGAGTGTTATCAATCCCTTTCTATTCCCTCGAATGTTGATGTCAAATCACGGAAACCAAATTTTACGGAGTCGGATAAGAATCTCAATTACGGAATGCCTTATACAGCCCGTTTATATGTATACAGGGGAAATGAAGCAATATGATTCAACCTTGATCGATGTTATAGTCGAGACTGAGATAGGTATAGCTAGGAAGTAGTGTTACAAGTTAATATTAATGGATGATAGTATAGCCAATAGTACTGGTACAAGGCCGCAATGACACAAGACTTGTGTAGAAGCTAAAGATAGAACAGATAGACCATAGACAAGTAGTGGCCTTGGAGCTTTGGAGACAAGATGGAAGCCGTTGGTTAGACTACCTGGGTTGGAACTGAATAGGAGCCGTATAGGAGATAGGAGCTAAACGAGAGTTGGATCATAGGTATCCTTAAATACCGAAATGAGGCCAGAAGGCTGGTAAATTAGACCTCATTGAGGGATTTTTTCATGGCCGTCATGGCCTCAACAGAAATGAGGCTAAGAGGGATAGAATAATAGACCTCATTGAGGGATTTCTCATCGCCATCATGGCCTCAAACGACATAAAAGGGATTCTACAAAAGGTATCCTCGATAGGTATCCTTAAATAATACAATACCAGGCTATAGGTATCCTCAAATACCGAAATGAGGCAAAGAGGGATAGTAAATTAGGCCTCATTGAGGGATTATTTCGTGGCCCTCATGCCCTCAAACGAAATGAGGTTAAGAGGGATAGTAAATTAGACCTCATTGGGGGATTTTTTCATGGCCCTCATGGCAACATACGGCAAAAAAGGGATTCACCAGAAAATATCCTCTATGGGTATCCTCAGATAATACAATACCAGGTCATAGGTATCCTCAAATACCGAAATGAGGCTAAGAGTCGTATGTGCGAGTCACTCGAATAAGCAAGTGCTCGATGGGGTTCGAGTCGTTCGAGCAATAACTTATCAGTAACTGCTCGATTGATCCTTGGCTTTAGGAATGATATAGGCTTTCAAGGAGGTTGACTATCAGTTGGCTATAATCCAAAGGGGCCTCTCACTACTATAGCACTACGTGCTACTAATATAAGCCATGGTATGGCGGTCTTAGAAATGATTCTGGGGGAAATCCGAACCAGAAAAAAACACTCTAGTTCAATTGAACATACCCCCGGGTTCCTCGGTATCATTGCACTACGTGCTAAGCCAATAAAATGGGAGAATCCGTAGTAAAGAAAGGCGTTTTTGGTGATTTGGGGGAGATTATCGGGTTGTCTGTTGTAATTCTGCGAATCGGGAAATTACTCTTGTACCCTCCGAACATACCCTTGTCTTATAAGGTTTTAGGTCACATAGCAACCACGTGCTACAATAGAAACTAAGATGGCGGCCTCCAGTATACAAAATGGCCGACAGAAACACGTATCACCCTAACAACGCGCGTTGCGCATGCGCACTAACACCACGCATCACTATGGGAATGACGTCACAAGATGGCCGCTCACGTGGGCTACCATGACAACCAAACATTGCGCCACTGGGTCACGTGACATGACGTCACATCCGGGGTCCGGTCCTGCCAATGTGGGACGGTTACCCCATCTCCTACTACTAATGTAAGCAGGCAAAATTTCATTTTGGGGTTAGATGTCCAAAATTCGGGAGGAAAAGAACATATTTTTGCACCGAGAGGGTGGTGGGTGTCTGCAGTGATGTCAATTTTTTCAGACTAGTGTGTGCAACCCCCACTCCCACGGTCAAAATAGTAACAAAATGTCGGTTTCATGTTATAGTTTGTTTATTTGTTCATTGCTGTTTAATAACTCTTTAACAAACAGGATAGTATGGTATCGAGCAGTTTTACGGGTAGAGGGAGCTGAAGTACCCAGAGGTCTTCTCCGGGTACTTCAGCTTTCTCCACCCGTAAAACTGCCCGACTCTCCAGCTTACTAGGCTGGTTTCAGTATGGTACAGACCCAATTTTTGTGTAGTTCCCGGAACTACACTTTCACCTCCAGTTGACCCAGAAAGTACACAACCGGCTAACTGAGGAATGAAGCTCCAAAGGGGCAACATCCTGCCATTTTCGCATCTCGTTTCGAAAACGAATTTGCTGATCGTGTTCCGCAACACTCCTGGTTCATTTAAATGTTGTTTTCAATAGACGAAATGTCATACGACATACCGAAGAGGTGTGAGTGCAATTGTTCAACATAAAACATTTGGACGGAGGAGAGAGCGGACAAGTTGCAAAACGGGTAAGTGATTTCTCTTTAATGTTTCGAAAGTAAGTATTTGTCAAGACCAGAAGTTTATTGCTTTTTTGAACGAGTATTCTCCCTATGCGAGATGCGAGTATTATCTTGCGAATAAATAGAAAATTATCGGTGCACTAACGTAGGCGCGCGCCTGCGCTGACGTGTGAGTAACGCCGAATAAATTTGATAAAAAGTGAATGCGATCAGAATCTCCAAAATACTACTACACGTATAGCTTTTTCAGTCTATCGTTTTTTGTTCCTATATCCCGATAAATTCTGCTTTTTAATTGGCCAGAATGCCTTGGACAAATAGGCATGACAAAGGGTGCACCCAACATCCAAGGTATATGAGAGCGTGCTGCATCCAGGGTATAAGCACACGCAAAACATCGGGGGTATATGGTTTGAACGAAAGCTTTCCGCGTTTGCTCGCCTCGACATAAAAACGATCCAAAAAAACCTGATAATAGTCACAAATATCATCAGATTTCCGACAATTCAATCATAAAAATAAAATAAGAGCAAATAATTCGTCCCCTGAGTATCAACATTACGTGTTCGCTCCATTTAAAACCCCCTTTCGTCACACTCGGTGAACACATTGTCTTCACGGGTCCACAACCCCCTTTGCGAGGCTAATTAAAGACGACGGGAAAATCCAGACATCAAAGGCGGATCGTTTCTTGATGAAACCGAATTACTGATATCCAGTCGCATATGAAAAACATTCTGTGTTTATGCAATTAATATATCGATTCGTTTTCAAACATAATAAAAATGAATGTAGACTAATTCATTATTTGTCCCCCAATAGGAATCAACTATTTATTTAAACAAAAATACAGCATAAATGATGGACTACAAGTTTGTTGTGAATGCGAATTAATTTCAAGCACATTGATAACAAGAACGTCCTCGTCTTTGCATTACGTGTACATTGCATCCAAAACCGCACTTGTTAATTACCCCGTCGTTTGTGTAGAAACGACCGGGTATGAAAAGCTGTTTTAGTGCGGTCATGTGAGAAGGATTACATAACCAATTAATGTTTGGCGAGAAAAATCTTTCAGAGACTGTCCCTGATTAGCAATTATTGTGTTCAGTCAGAAAATTTCTAAACCCTACATTTAATAAAATATTCAGATACAAATGCAATATCTTTCATTTCCAGAACTCTGTACTGCGGTTTAATATAGGAATTGAAAAAATCCATTTGTTAATTCGTGAGATTTTCGATTTGTTTTCATATTAAAAAATTTTTTTCGCTGATATATGATTTGGACCCCCCCCCCCCCCCCCCTCCGTATAATTGAAGGGCGGATTGTCTCCGTCGAAATGATCTTGTCTTCATTCATTCTCATAACGCTTCATCTGTATTTTTTAAATGAAATTATGGAATAGAACGATTATTTCAGTGAATAAAATGTGTTCTTGGTGTACGGTGTTTTTGAAACAACAATGTGACAGTCTTGGCGAAACATCTTGGCGTTTCGCTGCGGCAATAGCTTTTTCCGATACGGGATTATGGATTCTATACTGTGCCGAGTGCCCGAACATTTCAAAGTTAAAACCCGGTGATTTAATTTTTATCATAGCATAAGCATTTTACCGAAATAGTTTAGATGAACTAAAATGAGAATGTATTATTCATTAAAAAAATTAATCGTCCAGTTTGCGGGAGAAGTATGAAAACCCCTAGCAAGCTTTCTGTTTTTTTCCCCAACGTCAACAGCCAAATTCGGCCAGCACGAAACACAAAAATCTAAATTCAAATTTTATTATGTTTTAAATTTTTGTTAAAAAAAACATAGCTTATGACCTCTCATTGGAACGATCTCGATGATCGCGGTAAAGGAATGTCACCCAAGGTTTATGTTGTTTTGACCTGCGATGGAGCACTGAAAGGGAAAAAGATTCCCATTCCGATAAGGCAAGCACTTCGAAGGGGTTTCCCCATCATGTCAAATTCCTCATATTGAACTTAGTTATAATTCGGGCTCCCACATGGAACCCAAATATGAACTCAAGGACTTTGCTTTAACAAACTTGAATCTCACCCCCCTAAGGATGCTGCACACCAAATATCAAAACATTCCGACTGCTGAATCTGTAGAAGATTTTTAATGAAAATTCATCATTTTGAACTAAGTTACAATTCGAGCTCCCACAGTGAGCCCAAATATGGAACTTGGGACATGGCTTGAACAAACCTGAATCTCACCCCCTAAGGATGCATACCAACTATCAAAACATTCCGACTGCTGTATCTGAAGAAGATTTTTAAAGAAAACCTCATTTTGAATTAAGTTAAAATTAACTTATAATTCGGGCTCCCACAGTGAGACCAAATATGAACTCAGGGACTTGGCTTGAACAAACTTGAATCTCACCCCCCTAAGCATGCTGCATACTCAATATCAAAAGATCCCACCTGCTCGAGCTTGAGAAGATTTTTGAAGAAATTTGTGGCGTGAAGCAGGAACCTTCTTTAGTCTGACCAAAGGACTCTCCTCCACATGCTGCGATTCCAATGTTGTCGTGTCATACACCACTCCAAACGTCGTCTTTGATGCAGATCGGACAGAGCTGTACGCTTGATGACCTTTCAGGACCTCATATCCAGTGATTTGAGACGGTTTCGGACGGTTTTGTTGCACAAACGCCTGTTGGGAAGCCAATGGAGTTTCAAAACTCACTTGAAGCAAAGGGTTCACGCCTAACGAAGCGTGCCAGACTCCAATCTTCCCGAGGAGAGGTCTTTTAGGGTTGCCCAGCCCTCGGCTGTCCTTAACATCGTTGGTCTGTTGATGTTTTCGGACAAGTTTGCTGATGATAAAATGACTATAGCCAAGATGCCTTCCAGTTGCTTTTTTTTTTGAATGACATGCCTGTTGCATGCATGCCAACCATTTGCCATTTTAGTATTTCTGACAGTCTCCTTGCCATGTCAATATTTATTGATAAAATAAATGACATATTTTTTTTGTTCTTTACCCAGATATTGCATGTGGATGATAGTGTTTTTTTTTGTGGCAACAGTCAGCTCCTCAACATTCTTACTCTGTTCAAGCTCCGCTCAAGCAGGATTACAGCGGCTGAAGACATGTGCACCATCGACGTGCAGTGCACCTTAGTACACGGCGTCATCGTGCCCCCATGTAGGCAACCAGGATAAATTGCCTTGCCCAAGGACACAACGTGAGTCGTCCCGGACGGGGATCGAACTCGGGACCTCTAGCATAGAAGACCAACAGTCTATCACTGAGCTACCGCGCCCCCAGTGTGACGACAGACAAGCTTCCAATGGCATAAATAACGAATTGCAAAACTCACGAATAGATCGGCAATTCCAACGACAGGTTTTCAAATAAATAACCTCGAACTCCACACTCGGAGAAAGCACTTTTTACCATTTCAACCCGAAAACAGGGGGTCATGCAACAAATAAGAAAGAAAACTGACAGAAAGGGAAGCACAGGTCACGTGCACATATTTTTCAGGGAATTTCCAACAAAAACACACCAATAGTCAATTGTATTTTTTAGCTTGAAAAAGTTATCAAATCACCTCCCTCTTTAGGCTAATTTATCTGGAATATTCAATAACTACGAAATGTCAGTAGAATGCTTCAAACGTTTATTGCAACAAGATATTCTCCCAAGGATGCACAGTTTTCAGGGTGGGTAACTCTGAGTCTGATTCAAATATTTGGTAGTCAAAATTATAGAAGCTGTCCATCTTCAGTGAGATTCGGGAACATCGTCACGTTAAATTTTTTTACTACGCAATTATATTCAGTGTTTTGATCAGAATCGATTTTATCGCTTTTGTCTTGTAATATGAAATCGGTACCATCAAAAACGCATGTCAATATTGTATCCATGGGAGACAATAGGTAGACAGCCAATCTGGCTATAATTGTCTCCCTGCAGTATACATTGATATTGTCTTGCTTGAGTAGTGTTAATTTGCAGATTTTTTTTGTATCCTTAAAACATCCTTTACTACTGTATGTATCATCTTTATTTGTGTCATGTATATTGCAAAATAAAGAAATCAAATCAATCCACATCAATATTCCCTTGTGATTAGAACGGTCAGATTACCGAAATGGCGCCCAAATGCTTATGAAATTACAGATAAATGAAATAACTAACCGAAATAATCGTGGTTTTATTCACGCCCTTCAGTGACTGGCTATCAAATTGGATTCAATCAACAAATAAGCTATTATTGTTGTAAAATCGGCCGGTTCAAAAACAGTCCACCTTCCCAGAAACATACTAAAGGAAGACTACAGTTTCAAAACAAATTATGCAAAGTAAAACACAGAATGACTTTAAATTTTAGAAAATAGCTGACTCAGCACAATGACACAAGCGATTGCAATTTTTTTAATCGTTTGATTCTACTGGACTTAAGAATGCTTCATGCCAAGTAACAGTAACCGTTCTCTGTTGTGCGCGTATTTGGTATATGGACATTTGAAAAAAACTTACTTCTGACCTGCAAGGACTTTTTTGTGTGCACGAATCAAGTACTTATGACCCAATAATGACAAATCATACCACATTTGGTTTAAATCCGCCTGTCGGTTCTAAAATTTGAAATTGAGGGTGGGGTCAAAAATCTTTCCCCTCAAACTTCTCTTCTCAGATTTTAGTGTACACCTCAAAAGGAAGCTGAATACCGTATATTAAGTTATTCCATCAACGGATCATGCACGGTGAGGTATTTATATATAGGCATTAGCCTGTTTACCGAACCTTTCCAAGCGAATAAAATGGGGGGTGGGGGTGTGGGGGGGGCAGCACATCCATTTTAACCCTCTCTCCAATCATCCTTCACATGAAATGTTATTGGAATCTGTCCAGCCGTTTGGGAGGTGAAGACTCAAACACACCTTTAGAGTGATCACAAAAGCCCACCCTGACTTTCAGTCAGAAGATTTAATAATATAAGCAACTCACTAGAAAAACATTCGTAACCAAAACTCAATATAAAATGTTATTTAGTGAATTACAGTTATCACTCAACATTATCCCAAGGTAGCCCATACGTTAGCCCCCCAGCGAATCAATTCCACTCCAACGTTAGCCACTTTTTCAACACTTTATTTTTTAAAATGACCCTCCTTATCACAACCTGCCCTGCAGAAAGTTACCGTTTGTAGTTTCCTGTCAACTCAATATGCCACTTCATGTAATGTTTGGGCTAAACCGGGCACGATGAGCCAACACGGATACCCGAAATATGTTATTTTTTGTTTCCCCCAAGGATGCCAGAACCATCCGAGGGCAAGGGGGCGTGGGCATCAAAAAGGGCACTTTACTCTGGGTATGAGTTAAATTCAACGTATCGTAAATGTAATGTGTAGCTCGAAAGTATTTATATGAAATATCGACCCTGGAGAGGAACAAGGTGCCACATGCAATGTAAAAGCATTGCAGATGGCATGCCGTTCCAACCAATGGACAACAAAGCTTTACAACCACTCCGCCGACTGCATAGCTTCTTTGTTTGATGATTATCGACTAAACTTTGTCATTGTACTTGACCCCCACCACCACCACCACCACACCACACCCATTGACACACATAAAACACGTTATAGGGTTTCTCAGTTACAGCAAAGTCTTTTCCATCAGGGCACTCCTGGTGAAAAGGACAGACGCTTCCCCCTTTGCCCCAAAGCCTAACGGCAATGGGACAAAACCCCGCCCCTGCTTCCGGCGTCTTTGGTCGCCTCTTGTCATTGAAACTAATATTGTTTAACGATTCGCAGATTTAATTCCAAATATGGTTTGATTGCTTTCATTTACATTCTCTTGATGAAATAATAAATATGAACACTCTTGTCTGTTGTTGTGCAGGTGCATAAATTCACTGATGGGTCTTTGATGTGTCTCTTTTGAAAAATAGTGAAATGCTGCTCATTCAGAGCTTCAGCCCTCCATTACCCGGTTGTGCGGCGTGAACATATGATTAATAATATATATATTTTTATATGGAATAAAAGATATAGCATTATATTCATGACCATAAATTACAGCTTTATCTAGTAGTGATTTGGGGAGCGCGGTGGCTCAGTAGGAAGAGGTGCAGGCTGCAAGCCGAGAAGTCCTCGGTTCGAATCCCACCTGCGGCAACCGCGTTGTGTCCTTGGGCAAGACACTTCATCTCCATTGCCCGCGTGGGGGCACGATGACGCCGTGTACTAAGGCGTACTGCACGTCGATGGTACGCATGTCTTCAACCAATCTAACCCTGCCTGTGCTGCAGTGCGAAATTACGATGTTGTGGAGTTGGCAGCTGCTCGTCGTTGCTCGGTGGTTCTCTCCGGGTACTCCGGCTTCCTCCACTCGTAAAACTGTCATGGTCATGATTAGCCGTTGTGCATAAATATGTGACCTTAAACATCAATAAATAAATAAATAAATAAGTAGTGATTTGAGGGTTGTGCAAAACGTTGTTATCGATATGCGCATGCGAAAAGCAATCTTCGATTCAGCGAAACGTTTTTTTTTTGGCTTTGTTCTATTAATGTGCAGAATGCAATAAAAAATAACGAGATGACAGGTACCTCAAATTCAGTCCCTTAAAAAACAGATGCCCCATTAGACCCGAGGCGCTCACATGACCAAAGTTGTTTAAAGAAGGATTTAATTAGCACCTATAGCCAGTTAACACTAACTACACAGGAATAAAGTTTAATTATATAGTAATATATACAACTCTGTTGACCATGCCAGATGATGTTTTTCTAGTATTGGAAAGCCACCACTGAAATAATGCCCAGATTTTCAGTAATGCAAAACTATTAAGTCCAAATATCAAACAAGGGACTTAACTTGAACAAACTTGAAGGATGTTGAATTATCAAATATCAAAAGATTCTGACTAGTGGTTCTGGAGAAGAAGATTTTGAGAATATTACCAATTTTGGACTATGTTAAAACTTAACCCCCCCCCCCCCCTCCCAGAACACAAACTGTCAACCCAGAGACATTATTGAACCCCCCTAAGGATGTTGTATCCCAAATATCAAAAAATTCTGATTGTATCTCAAGAAGCAGATTTTTAAAGATTTTTCTTCATTATTGGGGTAAGTTAAAATTCAGGCTCCAACACTAAGGAAGCCCAAAAATTAACCGAAGGACTTGTTTTGATCAAACTTGAATCTGACCCCGTAAGGATACTGTATACTCAATATCAACAGATTCTGAGAGGTGGATCTGAAAAAGGTTTTTACAGATTATTCCCCATATTGCATTACGTTAAAATTCGGGCTCCCATGGAGCCCAAAAATTAACAGATGGGCCTGATTTTAACAAAATTGATACAAACCCCTGAAAGGATATTGTATACCATATATAACAAGATTCTGACCAGTGGTTCTGGAGAAGAAGAGTTTTAAAGATTATTCCTCATTCTGGACTAAGTAATAATTCAGACTTCAATAGGGAGCCCAAATATTACCCCAGACACTTGGTTTGAACAAAGTTAGATCTGACCTCTCTAAGAATGCTATATATCAAATATCAAAAGATTCTGACTGGTGGGCCTGAAGAAGAAGACTTTTAAAGATTATTTCCCATATTGCACTAAGTTAAAATTCAGGCTTCTGCAGAGAGCCCAAATATTAACCGATGGACTTTAGTTGCAGAAATCCAACCCCTGTAAGGATTTTGTATACCATATATTAAAGGACTCTAACTAGTTTTGAGAAGAAAAGTTTTAAAGATTATTCCTCATATTGGACTAAGATAAAATTTGAGCTCCAAATATAAACTGAGGGACTTGAATTTGACCCTTAACAATGATATATACCAAACATTGAAAGATTATGACTGGTCGATGTGAAGAAGAAGATTTTTAAAGATTAATCCCCATACTGCCCTAACTTAAAAACCGGGTGCCTATATTGAGCACCCCTCCCCCCCCCCCCCTCCTCCCGGATGCTGTATACCAAATATCAAAAGATTCTGATCTGTGGTTCTGGAGAATAATGTTTTTTAATTTTTGCAAATATGCTGACTCGGCAATTTTTTTAAGCTTACTGGGGTTCCCACGGGGACACAGGAAAGTGTTTTTTCACAAGTCAAGTACTTAGGACTCAATAATACCACCTTCCAAATTTGGTTCAAATCGGACCATCAGTTCAGAAAATAGAAACTTCAGGCGGGGTCAAAAAACTTGCCCCTCCCATTACAAAGGCAAATATTGCTCCACAAACTTCGTTTTAACAAACTTGATTCTACACCTCAAAAGGAAGCTCCACACCAAAATATCAAGAGTACCCACTGGTTCATAAGAAAATATTCAAAACATTTTGAAGCTTTTTCCCCCTTCCCCTCCCTATGGGGCTGGGCAAGTTGATTTTGAGAAGGTACAAACACCATATTTACGGACAATGGACGGTGAGTGATCACTATAGCTCATCCTGGCTTTCAGTCAGGTGAGCTAAAAAAAACAATTCAAAATTGTTTCAGGCTTTCAGTCCGTATAAAGTAAATCTCTCATGGTACTCCAGCTTCTTCCACACGTGGAACATTATGAACCTGATTATTGAAGGTGTCATTGAACAGGGGGGGGGGGGGGGGGGGGGTGGGGGAATTGCTGACACAATATGGGGCTGGTTGGGTGGTCTCAGTGTGTCCAAAATGTGTTTTCTCAGATCCTATGTATTTCCTTGTTTATATTATTTATGACTATGGTTGAGTCCCAGACAAGCTCAGAATTGTTTTTAGAGATTATTACCATTATGTGGATGTACAAAATATGTATCTGAATCAAGCTCCGGCTTCTAAGGGCAGATCACGACGAGTCGAAGACGAGTCATGATCTACCCTTAGAACCCGGAGCGAGACTCAGATACATATTTTGTACATCCACACAATGGTAATAATCATTTTATCTTACAATATATTAGGGATAAGTCAAGAATGTAGACGAATATATAACGAACTATTTATTCGTACGGATGAACAAAAATAAAAACAAGAGGCCCCAGGGGGCCTAAGGGCGCTCACCTGACATGGTAGTCTAAATATCAAACCAGGGACTTGACTTGAATAAGCTGCATGCGCCCATCCTAAGAAAAGCATATACCAACTAGATGAAGTGATTGTGCCCACACAATACACAGGATTTTCCTTCTACTTTCAGTTCCTGCACTTTTACGTCCCAAAATTGAGATAAACACATAAAAAACAGATTTTTTTCCCAAACAAAATACTTTCAGCCTAAATTTTTATCTTCTTCTTAAAACGCATAAAAAACGATAAAAGTAATTTCCGAATTTTGGTCCAAAATTTTCCAAGTCCCACCCTGACCCCAAATTTTCAGGGAAAAAAAAAAAAAAATTTTTGTCTTAAAATTGACAGAAACGCATAAAAAACAACCCCCCCCCCCCCCAAATTCCGGATTTTGGTCCAAAATTTTCCCACCGGACCCCAAATTTTCAGGGGAAATTTTTTTTTTTGTCTTAAAATTGACCAAAACGCAGAAAAAACATTTTTGGGATTTTGGTCCAAAATTTTCTAAGTCCCACCCTGACCCCAAATTTTCAGGGGAAAAAAAAAAAAATTTTTGTCTTAAAATTGACAGAAATGCATAAAAAACAAACAAACAAAAATTTCCGGATTTTGGTCCCAAATTTTTCAAATCCCACCCGGACCCCAAATTTTCAGGGGAAAATTTTTTTTTTTTTTTTTGTCTTAAAATTGACCGAAACGCAGAAAAAACAAAAAAAAATTTTTTCGGATTTTGGTCCAAAATTTCTAAGTCCGCAACGGGACCCCCAAATTTTCGGCCTAAATATGAACCTAGGGACTTGGTTTCAACAAACTTGAATCTCACCCCCCTAAGGATGCTGCATACCAAATATCAAAAGATTCTTATTGGCAGATCTGAAGAAGATGATCTTTAAAAAATACTCCTCATACTGCACTAATTTAAACATTTGGGCTCCCACAGAGAGCCCAAATATCGACCCAGGCAACTGATTTCAATAAACATGTGAAACAATCTTCCAAAGATGTTATGTGTGAAATTTTAAAGCTTTTGGAGCAGTGGTTTGGGAGAAAAGTAGTCTTATGTTTTTCCCATTACCCACAGTGTTAAAAAATGCTGACTCAGCACTTTTTCAAAGACCCCAAAAAGTACCCCATGATAAAACCGATGGCAATTTTTTTTTACCATTCCATTCTGTTGGTCCTAAGGAAGCTTCACAACAAATAAGAATTCTCAGTGCCATGTAGTTTTGGAGATATGGGCGTTTTAATTTTTTCTATTTTTAGCTCCTGTGGTTCCCACGGGGCTATGGGAAAAAAAATTTCTGCATAAATTAGGTACTTATGACCCAATAAGCACTCACGTAAAATTTGGTTCAAATCGGCCTCGTGGTTTGGAAAATAGAAATTTGGGGCGGGGTCAAAATTTTTGCCTCTCCTTTAACATCGTCAAATATAGCCCCTCGAACTTCTCTTGAACAAACTTGAGCCTACACCTCAAAAGGAAGCTGCATACCAAATATCACGTCTCTGCCATTGCTGGTTCTTGAGAATTAGATTTTTTAAGAATTGGAGCATTTTTGCCCCATCCCACTGCTCAATACGAGCCGAAACCTAATTTGACAAAAAATCAAAATGCCCTTATATAACCCTTACTCACATGAAATTTCATTAATATGCGGCCAGTGGTTTGGGAGAAAAAGGCCCAAACACCACCTTCACGACAGACGACGGACGAAAAGTGATCAGAATAGCTCACCCTGACTTTCAGTCAGGTGAGCTAAAAAAGCAACTCAAGCGAAAGGAACGTGCTTGTATCCGACCCCCTGATACAAACATCTGTATCAGGGGGTCGGATGCACGACAGTTGTGGAGTTAATACAGACAAAATACATGTTGATTGTAAGATAAAAATCAATCCCAATGCCTAGTATGAAGCATTGCGATTAGTTTCGACCTTCGTATTAATGTAAAATCTGGCTGAATTCGACTAAAACAAAGTGTTAGGACAAGGGTGGTTGTTGGTTGGAAAGCGTAAAAATATGTAGAACAGTTTTTTTTCTTTTTACAAAATGCACATGCAGATGGTAATTTATTGAGGTTTTTGCCTTTTGTCTGATTAGAACCCAGCATCACATTCACATATCATTAAATTAACTAAATAACACAACTTCTCGTGACTTAATCTGATATGGCTCATTTGTGGCATTGACCCTGTTTTGCTGGCTCATCCAAGATATCCTCAGTATTTTCAACATCTTTTTGTACAAGGGCACAAATGCCTTCTCAGGCTCCATTACAGAAAACTAGGTGATATTTCGTCTTATAGATAGGAATAAACAAGAATAGAAAAAAAAAAACATTTTGGGGAAATCATTTCAAAATATAACAAAAATAAACAAGAGGCCCCAAGGGGCCTTAATCGATCACCGGCCAAAGTGGTTCAAAGAAGTGTTTGGGGTCACATTCAGTTAGACATGGTTCATCAACACTACAAAGGAATGAAGCCATGCAAAGGCAAATTTTATGGAAATGGATCTGAACAAACCTGAACCTAACATGCTCCCCCTCCCCCCCCCCCAACCCTGCCCATAGCGAGCCCAAATAATAATCCAGGGACTCAAATTGAACAAACTTGAATCTGATCCCTCTCGAGATGTTACAAATGTATATACCAAATATGAAAGAATTCTGACTGGTGGATCTGAACAAGGAGGTCTTTAAAAAAAATGTCCTCACATTGCATTAAGTTAAACTTTGGGCTCAAATAGAGAGCCAAAATATTAACCCAGGGACCCGATTTGAACACATTTGAATCTGACCCACCTGAAGAAGAAGACTTTTAAAAGAAATTTCCTTATATTGCACTAAGTTAAAATTCGGGCTTCCATAGGAAGCCAAATATCAAGCCATAGACCAGATTTGAGCAAACTTGAATCGGACCCTCCTAGAGATGTTGTATACCAAATATGAAAACATTCTGACTACAGGGTCCAAAGAGGATTTAAAAACAAGAGGCCTGTCACGCCTAGAGAGCTCCGCTGAGGGCCACTGATTGCATGGGCATGTTTTCTAATACTAATATTGTTACAAACTTTAGCCGAAAAATTTTCAGTTGTCACGAAAATTATGGCTTGGATCGATTACACACCGCCTATTGACATTACATGACGTTATAAAGTTTGGTCCAAAAATATTCAGTAGTTTAGAAATTATGGCTCGGACAAACAAATATCATAAAATATCTAAGCTCATGTTTCCGTAGTCCATTCCAGAATACATGGTTTATACCGGGCATGCGCAGACAACTCGGATTACCAATCTGGTTGTTTTCTTTGCAAACCGTCATTCTGGAATATCATTCCGAATCATTCTGATCTGAGTAAACCACCTCGCGAGCAGGTTTAGATGGTTTACCTTTTATTCCTGACATGCGCAATTATCAACAAATAGTGGAAAATATTTCCCTGTTCGTTGTATTCTCCAAAACGTTTGAGTGATCAAGGCAATAACAAATATGTTAGGTACATGGAATTCAGCAAAACATTTAAACTTAGTATACCCACAAATATTTGATGAAAATAAAGAGAAAGAACTATGGAGTTAGTTCAATTAAACAACAGGGCCGTTGACCCGCCCCCAAATTGAATAAATGATTTTTTTGAACCCTGGAATTCATTTTTTTGCGAAGCGATCACTCTTGACCGCTCATAACTGACTCATTTATTTCCCCTTGACCCGAAACCCTGATTATTGTGACAGAACATTACATCTGGATGTGAAATCCTAAAATGATGAACATTGAGGGGGGGGGGGGGGGGGGGGGGGGGGGGGTACAACTAACTTGGTTACAAGGCTCAAATCCTACAGACGCAAAAATTCTGAAAACTGAAGATCTGGAAATCTTTCTCCACCCGCCCCCACCAGTTAGAAATTTGAGGGGTGTGACCACACCCCGCCCCATTTTAACGCTCCAGCCAAGCTGCGTGGGTTTGCCTCCCCCCACCTTCTTCTTGGTGAGATCGGATATTGTTACTGAACCTTAACAACGCGGCGGTGCAATCATGACCTTCTTGTTCACGGGAACTCTGTGGTGAGAGTGCACAGACAGGCTTTGCTGGTTCTCAGTATACTCACATAACCAACAAACAAATAGTGGACACCAAATACTGAATTTTTTTTTTTAATTCTCGCTCAAATAACGTCAACGAGCAGAGTTGAATGGACAATGGCGAGAACCTGTCCCCGATCTCCCGGCGTCTGGGCCAGTGGCGTAGCCGGGGGGGGGGGGGGGGGGGGGGGGTGCGCTGGAGGCTCAGGTTAACCTAAAGCTTTAGCATCCCCCACCAAAATAAAAAAAAAATATTGACCCAAATGCTCTCCAATATATAGGGCTACACAGGTTACAATTGCCTCATATTCGATCTTGGAGTACTAAATTTTGCAAAATTTTCTCGGAGAAGGCCTTGTCCAAACTAGGCCCCCGGGTGCTAGCTTGGACCAGGCAAGGACCCCCCAAAACCCCCACAACATTACAAATATCATGGTATGCCCCAGCCCCCACAAAAAAATAGCTAGAAATGGATACACCCCCTCCCCCTCAATTATTGAATCCTGGCTACACCCCTGAACAATTGGGAGTCGAAATAATAATAAAACTCAAGTGCTCTGTCCACCGTTTCTTTATAATTTTTTTTGTTTCTTTTTAATCTGGTCATATTGACCTACGTATCCATAGGAGAGCTATGCTGTTTCATACAGATGCGGCACTGCGATGAGCAAAAACAACATCTATGTTGTCATTGACAACATCATCAACAAAAATTGCGAGCGCCACTTCCTCAAATTCCATTCTGGTTTACATTCAAAGTGCAATTTGCTGTTTCCTCGCGATTACTATTCTGTATCTTCACTGCGCATGTCACACTATTCCATGTAATCCGGAATGGACAACGGAAACATAAGCTAAGATTTTCTTGATCCTGTGACCTTGATCCTGTGGGTTTACAGACCGTAGAATAATTGATGACACACCGTCTTTTGATAATACATATTGTTATGAAGTTTGGTGTAAAAATATTCAGCGGTTCAGAAATTATGGCTTGGACAAACAAATATCAAAAATATCTTAAGATTTTCTTGATCCTGTGACCTGTGACCTTGACTCTGTGGATTTACAGACCGCAGAATAATTGATGACACACCGTCTATTGATAATACATATTGTTATGAAGTTTGGTGGAAAAATATTCAGCGGTTTAGAAATTATGGCTCGGACAAATAAAATGTTGACGACGGACGGACAGACGGACGATTGACGACAGACGACGGACGAATCAGTATAAGAAAAGCTCTGCTGACTTTGTCAGCGGAGCTAAAAAATGTCCTATATTGCATTAATTTATCCAGGTAAGCAATTTGAACAAACCTGAAACTGACCCACCCCAAGATGTTGGTTACCAAATATGAAAGGATTCTAATTGGTGGACCTGAAGAAGAAGAGTTTTAAAGAAATTTCCTCAAATTGCACGAAGTTAAACTTTGGGCTCCAATAAAGAGCCCAAATACCCACTAAGGGACCCAATTTGTACAAACTTAAATCTGACCCCTCCCCCCTCCCCCTATAGATGTTGTATACCAAATATAAAAGCATTCTGACTGGTGGATCTGAAGTATAGATTTTTAAAGAAATTTCCTCGTGTTTCACTTAGTTTAAGTTAAAATTCGAGCTCCTACAGGGAGCCCAATTATTAAACCAGGGACTCGATTTGAACAAACTTGAATCTGACCCCAAAAGAGATGTTATACACCAAATATCAAAAGATTCTAAATGATGGTTCTGGAGAAGAAGATTTTTTTAATTTAAAAAAAAAATTATGGGTGCTATCAGAGTAATGCACACCAAATTTGGACCAGTAGTTTGGGAAGAGAAGTCGATAATGTAAAGTTCACGATGGACGACGACGGACGGCAAGAGATAAGTTAATCTCCCTTAGCTAAAAATAAAATAATTGAGTTACCAATCTCCAAGGATCGAACCTGGAAATAAGCATTTGCAGACCGAAGGGTGAATTTGCTGATGGTACCCCATACAGTAGGCCAATATATCCTCTGGGCACCCCTTTCTGTTGAGGCGTGAGACCTTGATTCAGATTGAGGTTCGCAGACGGTACATTTAGTGATGCTGTCGAGGATCATACAGAGCATGAGCAACAAACCATGTACCAGTAAGAGTAAGTGTATGGTACGAACTTGTGTGTGGTTTTACATTCCAACAAGTTCAAAAAATGTGTGTTCATGTCTGCAACCTATCATTGCAAGAAGAAAAAAGTGATCAATGAAGATGGTTTGATCTTGTGATCAATTCTGTAACTCAGCAGCTTTCAGTGTCTCAAATATTCTACGAAAATGCCAATCAATGTAATTACCAAAATAACAAGAAAAGCATTGCAAAACGAGTCCAATCCCCCACAAACAAATATATTCGAAACCGATCACAATCAGGCCCCATAAAAGTGTACATTTGTTTACAATGGGCAATAACTCATAATTTTCATCAATATACGGCCACCTTTGAAGAAATTGCGCTCGTGAAGAAATTTTTAGTTGAACAAAAGGTCAATAATTCCTTAAAAAATAATTGTACATTCCTGGCTTACGACCATTAAAGTTGAATATATTGTTTACAAGGTATTGTGTGGAAAAGCAAAAGTCTCCAAAAGTCTCCAAAAGTCTCAGATGGTTGCTATGGCGGCCATATAGGATAAGCCAGGATGCTGAATATCGAAAGGGACCACCCTCTTGTCATGATTAATCAACCATAAAAAAGCAGTATCTGTTGGATCTACAATCAAGTTATCGCATGGACAATAAAAAGTCCCTGAAAATACAAGATGGCTGCCATGGTGGCCATATTGGATATGTTAGAATGCTGGTTACCGAAAGGAACCATCCACTAGTCATGACTAATCAACCATAAAGAAACAGTATCTGTTGGATTTGTTGCTTTCAAGTTACCACGTGGACAAACAAAAGTTAATGGACAGACAGATAGATGGATGGACATTGCCATACCATAATACGGCCCGCTCATATGAGCGGCCATATAAAAAGAATTGAAATCAAGTTACTATTGTTAAAGTTAGGCCATAAACAAGCACTACATGATATTTTTTAAACAAAGAGCAATAACTCCCATAATTTTCATCAAATATTGGTGGTCATTGGACTTGACATTGACATTTTTGCTATAGAGAGATACACCAAAAAGAACTGAAATCCGTTAACTATTGTTCAAGTTATGCCATAAACAAGTTTTTCAGGATATTTCTAAAACAAAGGGTAATAACTCCCATAATTTTCAAGAGATATCGGTGGTCATCGAATCTGACATAGACATTGTTACTATAGAGACATATACCAAAAAAGAAATGAAATCCATTAACTAGTGTTCAAGTTATGCCATAAACAAAGTTCGGACGGATGGACAGAGGTCTTTGCTATATCCCTCCCTTGTGGGGGGGATAATAAGTGAAAATAACTGGGGCATACATTTTTGTTCTTATATTCTTAAGTCTCAGTATCTCAGTTCTGAATCAGAGTGGTCTAGCTGATGTAATCTGCAACCATTATTCCACACAAAGATTTAAGCAAATGATCTCACAGTTCAAGACGACCTAAATGAACAAAAACACATAAAAGGTTTGTTGTTCATGCTTTGTGTTAATTTTCGTCATGCAAAACCAGAAAAGGGCACCTGTCCTGGGTAAACCCCCCACCCCATCACATACCATCCAAAATGGCTTTATGCAAGCTGAGTAGGACAACAAAAAAAATAATTAATGAAATTAGGGCCTTAACACATCAGCATAATGTGTGGGCACCATCTCTTATATCTACCCCGAAGAGCATGCCACACTGAAGCTGCATTGAAGATTTCATGAAGATGGAAATCATCTATATATGCTGATATCGGCTGAATTATATTCTAGGCTAAGCACTCGAGGACATTGGGGGTACATTGGATCATATGCATCCATCTATACACCCATACCCCATCCATTATTTAATGCGTCTGATTATGTAACTTCACAAATAATAGGTGGACCATCCATGTATTTGTTCGCAATCAGGGTCGTGGCTAGAGGTTTCGGGTTGGGGGGTGGGGGGGGGGGGCTCGTAGGGTAGTGAATTTCCAATATTAGGGGAGGGCCTCCCCCAGTTGGAAATTCACTTCTGAAAAAACTTTTGAAAATGAAGCCATGTAAAGGGGCATAAAATTGCTTTTAGTAACTGAAATGCCAACACATTTATTATAGAATTATCAGGTTATTATTATTTGTTATTCTTCTATGAATTGTGAGTAATTCACAGTGTCCAAACATTAAATCAGATCTTATGCAGGAATGATCAATTTTTCGATGTTTCTTTCATTTTAGACGTTGCCAAAAATCTTGCCTCCCCCACTGGAAAGGCAAATATTGCTTCATGAACTTCGTTTGAACAAATTTGATTCTACACCTCAAAAGGAAGCTCCATCCTACATATCAAGTACTTGTACCTACTGGTTCAGGAGAAGATGGTTTTTAGCTCAACTTTGGCGAAGCCAAATTTGAGCTTATGCCATGGCCCGTCGTCCGTCTGTCCGTCAAAAATTGGATACGGCTCGGGCTAGAGGCCGTATTTATGAACTGATCTTTACGAAACTTCTTGGGTACCTTTGTTATGACCGTGGGACGAGAACGAGTGTTTTTGGGTGCGGTCCGAAATTCAAGATGGCTGCCAGCCACCATTTTGTACCGATGATGCAGAAATCTGTTTTTTGTACAGAACTTCCATATGAAAGCTCTGATTTGAATAATTTTTTGTATGAATGTTTAGTACCATGGGATACATCACATATAATACAGGTTTTTTTCTCGGGCGTAAATTATGCAAATTAGACTAACTTTGATGTTTTTTGGTGTTACTTTCAGCACTGTAAGTGCAAATGCCAATACGGCTCGGGCTAGAGGCCGTATTTATGAACCGATCTTTACGAAACTCCTTGGGTACCTTTGTTATCACCATGGGACGAGAACGAGTGTTTTTGGGTCCGGTCCGAAATTCAAGATGGCCGATGGCAGCCATTTTGTACAAAATTTGGTGCAATCAGATTTTTGCACAGAACTTCCATATGAAAGCGCTGATTTGAATAATTTTTTGTGTGAATGTTTAGTACCATGGGATACATCACATATAATACGGGGTTTTTTTTCGTGCTGAAATTATGCAAATAAGATGAACTTTGATTTTTTCAGTGCTATTTACACACAGTAAGTACACATGTCAATACGGCTCGGGCTAGAGTCTGTATTTATGAACCGATCTTCACGAAACGTCTTGGGTACCTTTGTTATCACCTTGGGACGAGAACGAGTGTTTCTGGGTGCGGTCCAAAATTCAAGATGGCTGCCAGTGGCCATTTTGTACCGAAATTAGGTCTAATCAGTTTTTTGTGCACAACTTCTATACGGCTCAGGCTAGAGGCCGTATTTATGAACCGATCTTTACGAAACTTCTTGGGTACCTTTGTTATCACCGTGGGATGAGAACGAGTGTTTTGGGGTTTGGTCCGAAATTCAAGATGGCCACCAGCAGCCATTTTGTACCAAAATTAGTGCAATCAGTCTTTTGTACAGAACTTCTGTATGAAAGTTCTGATTTGAATAAATTTTTGTATGAATGTTTAGTAACATGGAATACATCACGTATAGTACAGGCTTTTTTCTCGTGCAGAAATTATGCAAATAAGATGAATTTTGATTTATTCCGTGCTACTTATACACTGTAAGTGCACATGTCAATACGGCTCGGTCTAGAGGCTGTATTTATGAACCGATCTTCACTAAACTTCTTGGGTACCTTTGTTATCACCTTGGGACGAGAACGAGTGTTTCTGGGTGCGGTCCAAAATTCAAGATGGCTGCCAGTGGCCATTTTGTAACGAAATTTGGTCCAATCAGTTTTTTGTCACAACTTCAACATAGCTCATATTTGTGAACTGATCTTCACGAAACTTCTTGGGTACCTTTGTTTTCACCTTGGGACAGGAATGAGTGTGTTTTGGGGTGCCTTTGTTATCACTGTGCTATGAGAACAAATATTTTGGGGTTCAGTCAGACCCACTCTGGGACTCAAAGATTTTTTTCTAGTTTAGCATCTGACTGCCACCCACCTTTACAATACTTTACCTATACATTTGTTACAGGCAATGGTCCGTATTTAAGTAACAGTCCATTACAATACTTTATATGTACCTTTGTTATCAGGTCATTACCTAGATGTTTCTCATTGCTGTGTCACATACTATACATGTACATGTCTTTGTCTTGACAAGTTGAGCTACAGTGTCATTGACACTTTCATTTAAATATCTTTTAGTATTTACCACCACCCCCTCCCTATGGGCATGTTGAGTTGAACAAAAATGCAATGCCCCTCCGAGACCACCACTCGCACACACTTTCACTGGCCCAGTGGTTTTGGAGAAGACCAAAACATGGTGTTGACGGACGATGGACAACGGATGGAGAGCGATTAGATAAGCTAGCTTGACTTCGTCAAGGTGAGCGAAAAAGGAAAATATATATGTTAATATATATTTAAAAGGGGTAGATACTAGTTGGTGCATGTATAGGCCTACTGGTATATTTTAGACTGGTGTAAAATTTTATTCACTTCTGATGAGTATTTTGTTCGTCAAGTTGTCAATATCGACAAGAGGCAAAAGCGAAAAATTAACTGGAGAACAGAATTTACTGTGATCATTAAATTTGAGTCTGTATGAAAATGGTGAAAGCCTCAGAACTAAACTACAGTACATGGAGAGTGGATTGTAACTAAATCACCCGTGGAGTGAAGTTATCACCCAAGCTATAACTTTCAAATTTTGTACATATCGACAAAAAACACAAGCAATGTTTCAGCCAATGGACCTCCAGGTTTAACCCGAAGGTCCATTGGCTGAAACCTTGCTTGTCAATGTGCTGGGTAGGCTTTGCAACAAATTTGCAATTATTGCTTGAGTGAAATCTCCAATCTGCGGGTGATTTAGTGATAATACACTCTCCACATACTGTAATAGAAAGAGAATTTATGCATCACAGAGATTCTTCTGACTTCTTTGGGAAAGGGTCTGGGGCCCGTGCAATTGGGGAAAATCCACATCCTGAAGGTTCTAATTGGGAATTTATTTGGAAGAAAAAATAAAGAATAAGAAATGTTACCTCCATATCGAACTCAGAACATTAATACAGAAGCTACAATGTATAGTACATGTAGTAATTAAATAACAAACAATTGCATGAAATAATTATCAGTCTCTGTAATCTCTAACAAATAAATTTTTAAAAACAATCCCTGTTATGGAGACTTATTTTCTGGGGTAAAATATCTTTAAAGACATCAGGAATGTTTTTTGTAAACAGCATTTAACCCTTAAGGGCCTAGAGATATTTACATATTTTTGCTACACTTTGAGTCTACATCCTGTGACTTTGCAGCTGTTTTTGGAAATTCGTGGCGGCCAATATAGACAACCAAGGCTTGCCTAAAACAACTACCATGGTGCTTAGAATGTAACTTGTGAGATAACCCAAAGACTGCATGTATGGGCACCTGTTCTGTTGCAAAAAAATGTGATCAAAGTTGTAATTAGGCCCTTAATGGTTGAAGTTTTTCATGAGGAACCAGAAATTCTATAAAGAAATCAGAAATGAATATTTTTGGTTCTGCCCACTTTCTGAATGATGAATTAGGTGTATAATCTTTGGGAATGCCTTTGGGTCTCGGGTCTCGGGGCTTATAAAATGCAATTTCCTGCAATTAGGAAAAATGCATTCACTGACCCATGGTTTACCTAAGTGACTTTGGCCCATATTGTGAACCACCAGCATGTTGTTTAGACTCATTTGGTGTTGGTCCCAGGTCCACACATCAT
Source organism: Pictodentalium vernedei (assembly GCA_031216915.1). Taxonomy (NCBI): domain Eukaryota; kingdom Metazoa; phylum Mollusca; class Scaphopoda; order Dentaliida; family Dentaliidae; genus Pictodentalium; species Pictodentalium vernedei. The sequence continues at coordinate 121,150,153 of CM062292.1, read as the reverse complement.
ACGATGCTTGAGATATGAGCATGACCCACTATTAAAATTTTTGGCTCTTCCCACTTTTCTGTGTGATAAAATACATGTATGAATTTCGGAAATGAATCGGGGGAGGGGTATGAAAACCAATTTCCAGTAATTCAAGAAAATGCACCCACTGACCTCTGGTTAACACAACCCATATTTTAAACCGCAGGTACGCCTCAACACATTTTGGTGTTAGTCCCAGATCCATAGGTCCACAGTGCTTCAGATATGAGCATGACCCACTTTCAAAATTTTTGGCCCAGCCCACTTTTATGAGTTTAGAAGAACAAGTATGAACTTAGAGGATGCATCAGGGGGGATGATTTTCAGCAATTCTGAAGATGTGCCAAATGACCTCTGGTGGACCTCGACCCATATTTTGAACGTCCATTGCATTTCCACTGATTCCGTGTTGACCCCAGGTCCATAAGTCATATAAAGCTTGAGATATGAGCATGACCCACTTTCAACACCCCCTATAGGGATGTGAAGGCATCGCATTCCGTGCATACTCCCAATATATGGATTACAACTGTATTATGAATATGCTAGAATATAATATGTCACCTTGAAATATTCCTGTACTTAATCTGCCTACATCCTCATGATTCCAACACAATAATATTACATCGTGGCAGAGATAGCAATATGCAGGACCGGTTATCTCTGAAAAGGATGAATTTTATGTGTGGATGGAGGAATTAAGGCGTGAAGTGGCTCAAAACAGCGTTATGCCATAATGACCCATAACAAAACTGTTGTAAGTCTTCAACACGCTTCATGACGGTGAAATTACCCGCTTTGGCGCAATAGAAACTGTTCTTGGTCAAATATAGACATAAATCTTCGATTAACGACTAGAACTGTTTAATAAATACAAAAATTCATAAATTCGGGGTCAATGCTCACAGGATACAAGATAAAAATCGTCAAGCTTGTGGTTTTCAAACTTAACAGTATACGCCAGAATAATTTTGAACATTACTCCAGAATCAACCAAAGCAAAACAGATACAAATACAAAGATATAGACTCGTCATTTAACACAAAATCTTCACCAAAACAGAAAATGACAGAATTAATGGGCGTAAAACCACTACACATGGAGTGGAATATTGATGACCTACCGTCAGCATTCAAAACATTCAAAGAATACTGTGAACTAATATTTTTAAGACCTTTATCACAAAAGACAGATGCTGAAAAGGCAACATGCATCCCACTGTGGATGGAGAAAGAATGGATTAAAATTTTCAACTCATGGGACAATAATGAAGAAATAAAAAAGAGCCCTACAGACCTTTTCAATGCTTTTAAAACACACTTTGAACCAAAAAACAACTTTCGTTTAGCTCGATTTACTCTACAAAAGTTCAACCAACTGGTAGATGAGAGAGTAGATCAATTTATTAGTCGATGTAAACTCCAAGCACGGAAATGTAAATTTTCAACAGAAGAGCTAAAAGATAGATTGATTGAACAATTAATTATTGGTACCAATGACTAGAAAGTTCAGAAAATCCTTCTGTCCAAAAACGAAAAATTCAAATTGGATGAAGTGATAGATACTGCAAAACAAGAGAAGTAATGAAGAAACATGCTAAAGAGATGAGTGAAGTTGGAAAAGTCAACATGGATATTGTAAAACACACTCACATAGCATGTAACAGATGTGGTGGTCGAGTTCCACATAAAGGAAAATGTCCTACAATAGGATCAACTTGCAATAACTGCGGAAAGGCAAATCCCTGGAAAGTAGCATGCAGATCAAGTGAGAGGCAAACTACAAAATTCGGAACTTCTGAATATCGTGCAAGATCTAAATCAAGAGATTGTAGATCATGCAGGAACTACTCAAGAAATATGTCTCTCTACAACACTTACAAAAGAAATCCATCTCAAGAAAGGAAAAATCTACACACACATTTGAAAATGAAACAAATGGGAATGAAGGTGAACTTTACTTTGAATCAATCAACATTGACAGTTTAAACAAAACAGATCTTAAAGTGGTTGATCAAGCATTTGCTATCGTTAACTATCGTTAACATTAACTTACGAAATGGCAAACCTGCAAAATTATAAATCAAGACAGATACATGTGCACAAGGAAATATTTTGCCACTCAGAATCTTTCGAAGAATGTTTCCACAAAAATTGAACATTGATGGTTTTCCTAAACATGAAAGTACCAATCCTAAATCAACAACTCTCACATCATGTAATGGAACAAACATAATTCAGTATGGGTGTATTATAATACCTTGTACATTCAAAGACCAAACAGATCTCATTGAATTTTACATATGTGATGTTCCAGGACCAGTGATTATTGGACTTCCATCATTACAAAAACTACACATGGTTAAACTGTTGTGTACAGTTGAAAAGACACTGACAAAAATAATTAATTTAAGTAAGATTTACAGTTGTTGCATCCAGATAGAATTGATGGAATTGGAAAATTTGAAGAAGAATACCACACTACTATACAGTTAAAACTAGAAGTCCTGTCAAGAAATGCACACAAATAGCCTGTCGATCTGTGTGTTAATCTACGCATTATGACCATAGTAAGGCCATCAAATTCTGTACATATGGCCTGTGCACAAGCAATGTTTCAGCCATTGGACCTCCGGGTTACCCGGAGATCCATTGGCAGAAACATTGCTTGTGTTTCCTATAAGTAACCAGGAGAACCTGCTGTGCTTTGGATGCCATTCGACATGGCAATTGCGCGCAATTCCTACGTGCTATCAAGCCGACAAAAGCACACAGTTCATGACAGGACTTAGATAAGTCTATTCCTCCTGTAGATAAATCTATTCCTCCTGTTGTATACCCTTCACATACTTGTAGCATACATATTATAAACCAAATAAAAGAAGAGATGGTAAAATTAAACGTCATCATTCCTGTAATAGAACCTAGTGACTGGGTCAACAGCTTAAAATATGCTCAAAAACCTAATGGCAGATGGAGAATATGTCTTCATCCAAAAGATTTATTTATTTATTTATTAGGGTTTAATGACACATTAACAGCCAGGGTCATTTCATGTCGGTGATAGTTTTATGGGTGGAGGAAGTCCGAGTACTCGGAGAGACCCACAGAGCAGCTGTCAGCTCTCCAACATCGTAACTCTGAACTCTGCACTGCAGCACAGGAAGGGTTAGATTGGTTGAAGACATGAACATCATCTATGTGCAGTACGCCTTAGTAAACAGCGACATCGTGCCCCCAAATAGGCAATCAGGGTGAAGTGCCTTTCTCAAGGACAGAACGCGGGCACGCGAATCAGTCGCTGCTTAACTTTGGTGATCTGACGTGAACCAGTTACCTTGATGCCACCGCACCCCCATCCAAAAGATCTCAACAGAGATATCAAATGGTCATTATCATTCACCAAACCTTACTGAAATCACACATAAATTTGCTGGTAGTACAGTATTCTCAAAACTTGATGCTCGTCATGGTTACCGGTCTATCAAGCTAGATAATGAATCAAGTCTTTTAACTACATTCAACTGTCCTTTTGGACAATACCGTTACACAAGGCTTCCATTTGGACTTTGCATGTCACATGTTTCTCAACACATAATGGATCAGATATTGGAAAAATGTGATGGTGTTGTAACAGTCGCCAATGATGATGCAGTAGTCGCCAATGATGTTGCAGTACATGGTGCTACAAATGATGAACATGACAAAAACCTACACAATTTAATGACTGCAGCCAAGAAACACAGCCTAGTTTTTAATTTAGAGAAATGTGAAATTAAAAAACGAAGCATAAAGTTTTTTGGTTTGATCTTTGATAAGCATGGTGTACATCCGGATCAATACAAAGTTGAACCTATTCAAGCTCTCAACCCACCAATGACTGTAAAAGAATTGCAAAGTTTTCTCAGAATGGCAACGTACATGTCTCCATTCACACCAAAATTATCAAATTTGACTAAACCTCTTAGTTACTTAACTAAACAGGATGTTCAGTTTGTTTTGGTCGGTAAATGAACAATCATCATTTGAGAAAGGAAAAGCAGCAATCTGCAATACGTTAACTTCATCATATTTTGATCTCAGCAAATAAACTGTCATAGAAGTTGATGCCTCAGGTCATGGCTTGGGAGCAGCTCTGATACAAGGCAAAAAAACAATTGTATTTGCTTCTGAAGCTCTGACACCAAAAAAGATATGCTAATATCGAAAGAGAAATGTTAGCAGTTGCATTTGCATTCCAGAAATTTTATAGTTATGTGTATGGTAAAACTTTCACAATTGAATCGGACCATAAACCGTTAGAGATGATCACACAAAAGAATTTACATGCAGCACAGGCTCGACTACAAAGAAAGCTTTTACAAATCCAATGTTATGATTATAAAATTGTGTACAAGCCTGGTAGTAAAATGTTACTTTCAGATGCTCTAGCACGGCTCAACACATTGTCTGAAAACTCATTGACAGATCTTGATAAGAAAATAAACCTTGTATACTTTTCATCAAACAAACTAAAGAACTTGGTGGAAGCTATAGATGATGAAACTATTTTACAGTCATTGAAATCAACAATAATTCAAGGTTGGCCTGATAAACAGAAACAATTATCATTATCCTTAAGTGAATATTGGGACTACCGAGATGAACTTTCGAATGAAGATGGACTTATCTTGAAAGGCAAGAGAGTCCTTATTCCAGAAACAAAACGACAAGAAATTTTAGATAAAATTCACGAAGGACACCAGGGTGTAATTAAATGCCAACTTCGTGCAAAGTCAAGTGTTTCTGGCCCAACATACATCAAAATATTGAGACGCTTGTAAAATCATGTAATGAATGCTTAAAGAACTGCATGCACATGAACCCTTCCTACAACATGGCATCCCAACTAGACTTTGGACTGTAATTGGTAGAGATCTGTTTCATCTAGATGGTGAAGAATACCTTATAATATTGGACAAGTATTCAAAATTCCCATTCGTCAGGAAGCTTCCTAAAGGAAGATGTAACAGTGGGACGGTATTTCAAATCTTGAAAAACATTTTTTCAGAACATGGTGTTCCAAATACCCTCATGAGTGACAATGGCTCCCAATACACAAGCGAAAATGTCAAACAGTTTGCAGAAAAATGGGGTTTTGACCATAAGACTTCAAGCCCTTGATATCCCCAATCGAACGGTATCATTGAAAGTCAAATGCAAACTATTAACTGGTAGTGTGCTGGAAGCCCATATTTGGGCTTTATGCTGAAGTGTTGGTACCACAACTTAAAAGCTTCATAAGTTCATAATCAGTGGACGTTCTACATATCACCTTCTAAGTGAAATTATTTCATCTGTTAGGATTTACCTTGGTACAATTTATGGGAGCATGCCTACTGGCACTCTCCCATAAATTGTAATAAGGCAAAGATATGTGAACACATCTTCATACCAAAAATAATTCAGCACTCTACCAGTTAGGGGAACACTTTCCAAATATCCCAATGATATGTACATAGCTTTACTAACCCTGAGAACTACCCTTAGTGATCATGTTTTACACTCACCTGGAGAACTTCTCAGTGGTAGGAAATTCAAAAGCAATTTACCAATCAAAATTAATGTGTCCAATGATTAACAGGAAATTTATAGTAGGCCTGCCCAACGTCCAAGCCAACAGAAGTTTTATCATGACAAGAGATCACATGATCTCAAACCCCTTACTCAAGGTCAAACTGTATCTGTCTTAAAAGACCCCAAAGAGAGAAAATGGTCACCTGGCATTGCAACTAACATAAGACCCGAATCTCATTCTTATGATGAACCGGGTACAAATAGAATCTGGCAACACCTTACAATGCAATAGGCGCCACATTCGGAATAGAGGTGAAAAAAACAGTTACCTTTTATGATGAAGACGATGATGATAGAAGTTTTATCTCGCCAGATAGTCAGAGAACAAGCACAAGTGCTGGAGCATCCGAACCTGAAACTCTTACTATTCTGCCAGATAAACCTTATATGACCAGATCAGGTCACACAGTATCCAAACAACTCAGACTTGATTTATGAGTTTACTGCTTCCAATCCAATTTCATTAAGAAATGTCTAAATAAGACTCTTCTGTCTGAACTAACCATATAACATCTTTTGTTCTGTCTTTAACTGGTTGAGTGCTGGAAGCCCATATTTGGGCTTTAGTCTGAAGTGTCGATACCAGCACTTAAAGGTTTCATATTTTGTGGATGTTGTTCATATCACCTTTGAAGTGAAATTATTTAGTCTGTTAGGATTTGCCTTGTTACAATTTATGGGAGAGTGCCTATTGGCACTCTCCCATAAATTATAAGAAGGCAAACATATGCGAACAAATTCTGATGACCAAAAATAATTCAGCACTCTACCAGTTAATGAAGAAGGGGGCTGTGAAGGTATCGCATTCCATGCATACTCCTAATATGTGGAGTACTACTGTATCATGAATATGCTAGAATATAATATGTCACCTTGAAATGTTTGTGTACTTAATCTGCCTACATCCTCACGATTCCAACACAATAGTATTATAAGGGACACACCCAATGCCCTAAGAACCTGGAAAATATAGATGACAGAGTACTAGTGATTGTCTATCAGTACGCCAAAAAAACGGTAAGATAGGAAGATTTGTATTCAAGGGGCATCACTCTTCACTTGATCTGATCAGATATGTTGCAATTTGATTGGATTTGATACGATTTGATGGAATATAACAAGATTGGATGCGATTGGACCTGTTATAAAGGGTCACTTGTTGATATGGGCACAAACCAACCCACATAAAAAGATACGAAAAGACCCAATGGGGACTGGAATAGGAGCAAAATGGCCGACATAACTTTTGAATTGACGATTCATAATGTGACTTCAATGGAAACAATATTAGTCATCCTCGTATGGGAATTTACGCAGGTCTGGGAACACATACACCCTGAGGCGAAGCCAGAGGGTGTATGAGTTCCCAGGCAGGTGTAAACTCCCAAACACCATGGAAAACTCAAGGATAATGGATTTATTTCCAAGAATTTAGGTGTACTTAATACTTTAGCCAAAATTGTGGGCAAAACCTGACAGAAAATTTGTACTTTGTAAGTTTCTTAATAAAACCGGACAAATACCAATGAGCCAGTTCCAGTGGCATCCATATCTGCATTCTGGAATATTTTATTGCACATACATGTACATATTAAATTTCCTGTATTTTTATTTTTGTTCTAACGTAACCGAGCAGAAGGTACGAATTCATAATTAAAAATGGGTACTTTTTTAAGTCATATACATGTAGCCTGCTATTGTGTATTCTTGTTTTTATACCGTGGTTAACCATAAAGTAAAAAAAAGCTACAGTGGATTGATTGCAAGCCAATCAAAGCGCAGTATTTTGTTTCATTTGGAAATAATGCTTGGCATCTACAGACTGAACTGATGACAAAAAATGTAACTCTGTAACTGAAAGCAGCTAAGGGGCTGTTTCAATCATGATTTTGAAAGACTCATATTCACCCTTTACCCAACGCAGACGATATCAAAATTAACTAGAGGTACTGTGAGCAAGCTCACAAAGTAATACCCCCCGCACCTCAGTTGTAGCCTTTTTGGTACATTAATTTGTATTAAGATGATGTAGCAATGGAAATGTATAAGTTAGATTATCTCCCCTTGGAAATGTCAGAATGGCATTATATTGCTTCATGCACATCTTCATATGGAGTTCTTCCATTGTGTAAAGTTTCATGAAAATTCTTCAAATGGTTTAGGAGGAGTTGTTCTTATAAGGATGAACAGACGCACAGACGAACGACAGATGGATGGACGGACAGGGTGATTCCTATATACCACCCCAAACTTTGTTTGCAGGGGGTATAATTATTTTAAGTATCATTTTTTTTAATGTTTCAAAAAATTTCAACAAAACCATATCATGTGACCCCCTCATTGGAATGAGCTCAATGAGATTGTTCCAATGAGGGGTCACAGGATATGGTTTTGTTGAAATATTTTTAAAAATTTAATTTTTTCAACTGCTCAATTTGCATATTATGCGGTCGGTTGCGGGAGATTCATTAGGTAAAGAGTTAATACAGTTGCCCTGTTCTGGTGTCATATTATTAGAAGTTATACTCGACAGGCCTTTAAAAATTGCACGAACTAGAGTTTAGTTCGTGCACCATTCAAGCAAACGTCCTGTGGCATAGCCTTTATTCTGTTCGTGCAAGTTCTTTTCTGTAATGCGAAACATCAACTGAAAAAGTGAGATGGATTAAGCCAAAAAAAAATTGGTTAAGCGATTTTCTTTGCTTACACAAATTTCTGGTTAAGCAAATTTTCAATTTTTAAAGGCCTGCTCGATAAACCTAAATAGGATAATGTTATACTACCAACACTAAACAAGAGAACAGCTGAGCGGTGGCATCATTATATGGCCACTAACCATTTACCCAATGCAGAAGATATCTAAATTTTTTATTTTAAATATCATTTTTTTAAATTTTTCAAAAAATTTCAACAAAACCGTATCATGTGACCCATAAATGGAACGTGCTCAATGAGCTCATTCCCAAGAGGGGTCCATGATATGGTTTTGTTGAATTTCTTTGAAAAACAGTATTTTTTTCAGCTGCTGAATTTACATATTATGCGGGCGGATATGGCCAATTCGCTGGGTAAAGTGTTAATGTAAACTTGGTCATTTTGCATTGCAATATATACCTCATACATTTCAAATGCATCTTATACTATGAGAACTAGAAAAATGGGATGCATTAGTCATTTATTAGTCGAGTTATTGCTCGGACATGACAGCCTGATTGATTTCGCTTGAATGCTGTTTATTGAAAGAAACCTACAAATGTACATGTACCTGCAATCACGAGTAATGACACCAGAGAAAATTGGGACGCCAAAAGGTCATTATTTTTTAAACTTTATTGCACAGACAAGCAAAAATTACCAAAAATCCAAGATGGCTGCCATGGTGGGCACACTGGATTTGACAGAAAATGGATTATCGAAATTAACCTTTCTCTAGTCACCACCAATCCACCACAAAACAAGAAGGACGCCAACGCCCTATAGCTCACCAACATTCCTCTTTGATAGTAACTTTGGCAAACACAAGAACTGTATCAAACAGGGTCATAACATGCGACAAAGCTTACCTAAACACAACCTCGTAAAAGTAAAACACAGAAACCGACATAAACACTAAGTGAAACATGAAATTCTGAGCGAAACAGAAAACTAAACGCAAATAAAAATGTCAAGAAAAATGTTTAAAATGCAGGGTATGAGGGGTTAATCATGGAACAATGATACTGAGGAACATGTATGATGAATATAAGTGCCATGGGAAGAGAAGGAACACAGCAGCTGACCTAAACACTAAGTTAAACATGAAATTCCGAGCTAAACAGAAAACTAAACGCAACTAAAAATGTCAAGAAAAATGTTTAAAATGCAGGGTATGAGGGGTTAATCATGGAACAATGATACTGAGGAACATGTATGATGAATATAAGTGCCATGGGAAGAGAAGGAGCACAGCAGCTGACCTAAACACTTAGTTAAACATGAAATTCTGAGCTAAACAGAAAACTAAACGCAACTAAAAATGTGAAGAAAAACGTTTAAAATGCAGGGTATGAGGGGTTAATCATGGAACAAGGATACTGAGGAACATGTATAATGAATATAAGTGCAATGAGAAGAGAAGGAGCACAGCAGCTGACCTAAACACTAAGTTAAACATGAAATTCCGAGCTAAACAGAAAACTAAACGCAACTAAAAATGTCAAGAAAAATGTTTAAAATGCAGGGTATGAGGGGTTAATCATGGAACAATGATACTGAGGAACATGTATAATGAATATAAGTGCCATGGGAAGAGAAGGAGCACAGCAGCTGACCTAAACACTAAGTTAAACATGAAATTCCGAGCTAAACAGAAAACTAAACGCAACTAAAAATGTCAAGAACAATGTTTAAAATGCAGGGTATGAGGGGTTAATCATGGAACAATGATACTGAGAAAACATGTATGATGAATATAAGTGCCATTGGAAGAGAAGGAGCACAGCAGCTGACCTAAACACTTAATTAAACATGAAATTCTGAGCTAAACAGAAAACTAAACGCAACTAAAAATGTCAAGAAAAATGTTTAAAATGCAGGGTATGAGAGGTTAATCATGGAACAATGATACTGAGGAACATGTATAATGAATATAAGTGCCATGGGAAGAGAAGGAGCACAGCAGCTGACCTAAACACTAAGTTAAACATGAAATTCCGAGCTAAACAGAAAACTAAACGCAACTAAAAATGTCAAGAAAAATGTTTAAAATGCAGGGTATGAGGGGTTAATCATGGAACAATGATACTGAGGAACATGTATGATGAATATAAGTGCCATTGGAAGAGAAGGAGCACAGCAGCTGACCTAAATACTTAGTTAAACATGAAATTCTGAGCTAAACAGAAAACTAAACGCAACTAAAAATGTCAAGAAAAATGGCTAACATGTTGGGTATGAGGGGTTAAATCATGGTGAAATGATAATAATCATCATATAGCAGCATTATAAAAGCCATGATATGGAAATAGGGCGAATAAGTGACCTAAACAGAAACTTTAACATTATTGGACACGTACGCTGACGCCGACGCCGACCGACCGAGCCATGCCATAAGCTCACACAACTAAAGTTGGTGAGCTAAAAATAGGATCCATGATGCATTTCATTTTCAAGTTATTGTAGGGACAAGCAAAAATTGGAAAAAATTCAAGATGGCTGCCATGTTGGCCATATTAATGAATATGGCAGAAAACTGATTATCGAAAGGAACCTTCCTCTAGTCATCAGTAATCCACTATAAAATAAGATGGCCGTCATGGCGGCCATACTGGACAGGGCAGAAAATGGATTATCGAATGATACTGACCTCTACGTCAACCACAAACCAGAGGGGGTATCAGTACCCTGTGGCTCACCAGCAGGTGGTCAATGTAAAGGGGTGGCTGGAGTAAAAAAAAAAAAAGTCCAAAACCTGCACACAAAAGTCCAAAATTAAAGTAAATAAGCATCTAAACTTTCTAAAGGGTTAACTAATATAATAATAGCCCCCAAGAAGCATGCTAACATAAATAGGAACCATGGCAATATGCTACAAGGTTAGTCTCCACTTTGAAGAAAAGAAAGACAAACCTCAAAACCTGCACATAAAAGTAAAAGTAAAAAAAAAGTATCTCATTTGTTTCAAAGGGTTAAAATTGAGAAAAATACCCTGTAAATGTCACAGTAACCACAATGACAATATGCCAGTAAGGTGGAACTCTACCTGAAAAATATCCACTTGGAAGAAAAGAAAGACAAACCTCAAAACCTGCACATAAAAGTAAAAAAAGCAGTACATTTGTTTCAAAGGGTTAAAATTGAGAAAAAATACCCTGCAAATGTCACAGTAACCACAATGGCAATATGCCAGTGAGGTAAAAGTCCACTTAAAAAAAATATCAAAACCTGTACACAAAAGTCAAAAACCTGCACACAAAAGTCCAAAATTAAGGTAAATAAGCAGCTAAAGGGTTAAATAATACTAGCTCCAAGAAGCGTGCTAACATAAAATAGGAACCATGGCAATATGCTACAAGGTAAGTCGTCACTTGGAAGAAAAGAAAGACAAACCTCAAAACCTGCACATAAAAGTAAAAAAAAAGTATCACATTTGTTTCAAAGGGTTAAAATTGAGAAAAATACCCTGCAAATGTCACAGTAACCACCATCCACAGCCTTCCAAGTACTGAAGCAATACTGGTGCCACTGCATCCCAGCCAAAAAAAACTCCACCTTTCACCCTATGTAGCTTCGCACCTGATACACAAAACTGTTCAATCAAGTAGAACAATGATTTTTTTTTCTTTCGAAAACATAAAGTATCTCATCACTTCCACCGGAATAAACTCATTGATCTCATGCCAAGGTTTATTGTGACCTCAAATCAGAAACTACCGCTTTTATGATCACTGTACTACATTTAGGCCCAAACAAAGGTTTCATTTCTCAGGAAATCTCTTATTGAAATTATACCCCTTCATTGAACATTTTTATTGGCTTGTAATGCAGTGGCGGCACCACAGGAGGCCTCCCCCCTTCAAATTACTATCTGACCGTGGTTTTTCCACCCAATATCACACCCATAAATGGCACACAACAATACCCATCATGTCAGGTGTTGTAAAAACACTCAGATATCGCTCCCAGAGCATCCAAATATGAACATTTTTCCTGGAGAGATCCCCCAGACCCCTTTCCTCTCACAAATGGGAGGGAGAGACCCTCCTTCCTAGTTCAGCAATTTGAATGTAGTGGCTACCTCCTTACAGTGGTGTAGCCATTATGTTCAGATCACTGAACTACCTCCTCCCCATCCTCCTCTAGCTCAGGCCTGCAGCGTTTGGGAGATGCCTTTGGCATCTTGACCTTGGAACCCCCCTCCCCCCCAATATCTTACTTAGACCTCCCCCTAAATTGAAATACTGGCATCGCCACTGTTGTAGTGTCTTTCAAAATTAGTATGAAAGCACGAGACTCTTTTGAAACAATGTACCTTTGGCAGAGTTATGACCCTTTGTATAAGTTGACACCTGTGGGTTGCCTTGGACGAAACTGACAAGGTGAACATTTGGTTAAATAATAATCTTATAAACTTGTAGCAATAGTAGTCATAGGGATTAGCTAGAATTATTTATTCATTGCATATCAATGAATATTTCAATATTTATTTGCATGTTTCCAACAAAGCAGGATTAAAATAAGTAAGTTTTTTTTATTACATTTGATTTCTAGACATCCCATTTGCTCTATTCTGCAGAAAATAACTCATACATTATGTGGACGGTATAAACTGTTTGAAAATGGTGCATAAATGAACACAAATGTATTTCATATTTCTTTGTTAACTGGCTGAGAGTTGGAAGTCCAAATTTGATAATTTTTCTCAAGTGCGGGTATCGCAACTTAAAGGCTTCAAATTCTATGTATGTGCTTCATATTACATTTATATGAGAAGTACCATTATTTATCCTGTATTGATTTGCACTGTTACAATTCATGGAAGAGAGCTTGCCTTGTTAAGTACTCTACCATAAAGCTCAACAAAGCAAGAACAAGTGAACAAATTTTTCTAACCAAAAACCATTTAGCACTCTACCAGTAACAAAACAAAACAAGTACAATGCCAAGGGAGGCTATGCCCTCCCCCCCCCCCCCCCCCCTCCACTGACAAGCATGACAGGCTTGTCATTTTGAGGCAGGCGATCACCCCAGGCTGCAGTCGCCTGCCTGAGTTCAAAATTCGGTGGATGGTAAACGTCCGCCTAACCCCGATTTCTGTGGCCCATTAATTCAGGCGAAGGCACCTCAAATAAGCCGCCTTAAACAGCAATTTTCGAGAAATGAAGGAGGTACATGTAACAAAAGCACAATTTGTGAAGTTTGTAGTATGTCGTCAATGCAGTCACTCCTGAATAGACAGTAAGTAACTTTCCAAATATGAGTGGGAGGTCTACCAATTCCAAAGTTGTAATTAGGTATTACATTGTACATCAGACTGAAACAACTCTCGTGTCACGTGCGATTACTGGATGTATCATCCCCAAGCCAGTTCGACCACTGACGATTTGCCTGGGATATTTCATCCCAAAATCATTCCCGGGGCATTTTGTCCCCCAAATTTGATTGATTCGTCCCAAGTTATTGGCATCTGGTAGTGAGCACAGTGCTCTGGCTTTTACAGTCATGTAATGTATAGATACGGGCTTGGTTATTTGGATGCAAGATAACTATAACACTCACTGTTGGAGAGTGTCATAGGTAACCTGGTATCTTGCATCCAAATATTCAAGCCTGCATCTATACATTACGTGATGACATACATCATAATTACACAAACCATGTACCATAAAATGATAGTAATTATCTACCCATCAGGCTGAAACAAAATGGCCCCTGCAAATCATAAATGACTCTCCAGGGCTTAGTTTAGGTGAACCCAAAATGGCCCTCCTGGGGTGATTTGAGGTGAACCCTAATGGCCCTATTACAATTTTCAAAATGACAAGCCTGCATGAGTTTCTAGACATTTAACTTTGTTGATACTGAATTAATAAATAGATTTTCTTAACTCCATTCAGGGTATTTGATAACTGGATTCGCATCGCAAAATGCTACACAAAAATATCCAAATGCTAACCATTTTTCTTTCATATTGACCTTTCTAATCACTATTTAACATCACTTTTTGAAACCAAGATGGAAACTGCTAATCAAATTTTTAAAAACAAAAAATACCCTGCCATTAAACCATGGCCCCAATACAGCAGGCCACCAAATGTGTCCATTGGACACTAATGGCCCCCACTTTATGATAAACTATATTTAGTGGTTAACAAAGTCCAAGAAGGGGGGGGGGGGGGGGGGGGCATACCTCAGATAAAAGTTACTGCACCACACTCATAATCAAACCTGTCTGGTATATTGTCTACATTAAGCTATATTCCAAGTCTGATTGAAATCGGACACCAATAACTCAAGGTTACCATCCGGAAACCAATATCAATATGTCTTCAGTTGGAAAAAGGACATAACTCTGACAAAAAATATCGGGCCAAGCCCACTATCAATCCCAACCTGTATTGCGTGGGTATAAACCAAAGTAAAAAAATTTGGTTTCATTTCGTTCAGTCGAACTAAAGTTATCGTTCAGAAACCAATATTAACATGTCATCTTAGTCAGAAAAGTGCCATAACTCTGCCAAAATATATCGGACCATGTCGATTATCAATCCCATCCTGTATTATGCGGTTATAAACCTATGTATAACATTTTGTTTCATTTCATTCAGTCAAACTAAAGTTATTGTCTGGAAACCAATATCAACATGTCTTCTTAGTCGGAAAAGGGGCATATCTCGGTCAAAAAATATTGGACCAAACCAACTACATTGTATCAATCCCAATCTGTATTATGTGGTTATAAACCTAAGTCTGAAATTTTGTTTCATTTCGTTCAGTCAAACTAAAGTTATCATCCGGAAACCATATTTGGGACAAACGCATGTACATATGGATGGATGGACAACAGTAACTATTAATGCCCTTCGCCAAAATTGGCGAAGGTATAAAAATATCTGCCTTCCTCCCTCTTTGATTTGATAAATTACCTGCCTGAGAACCAAATGTACTTTTTTTATTTATCCTGAGGAGAAAATGTTGCAAATGTAATCTGTTTGTTGTTTTTAGTAAAGTTTCAGTGACTATGTTTGCTCCGATGACGTTTATGAGATTTCTCACGTTTATGTCTTTTGTGTCGTTCATCTTCCCCCTTTTCCCTTCTCTCTTTATCTTTCAGTGAGCTCTGGCTGGATTTGTGACTTTTTGAAGTTAACTCTTTCAGACGTTTCAGTCTATACCGTGTACTATCCTTGTCTAAGTCATTAACAGATCTTAGATTCTCTTGCTCACGTCTCCAGTGTGGAGGAGTGACACTTCTTTCACGATTTCTTGGACGGTACATCACATAACCTCTACCTTTGATCTTTTTCCCCCATTGTGAGTACCTTGACCTATTTGGACGATATGAATTGTTGTTTTTTGAACCATTCTCAGAAAGTTTTTCCCTTCTTGTATCACTGTCACCCGAGTCTTCTTTGGGAGGAGAATTTCTGTACAGAAACTTGGATCTTGGTACATCTGGAATCTCATTAGGTCGTATAGTTGCATACACTGTAGTAATTGTTCCATCATCTGACTCGGCATCTTTTTTATCTTTCTTCCTTTTTTTCTTTGTAGACTTCTGTGAATTTTTCTTTTTTGTTCTTTGTTTCCTTTTTCTCTTTCTCCTGGCATCATCAGATGAGCTAGATGAACTAGATGATGAGTCAGAACTAGAATCATCAGACGAGTCACTGCTCGAGTCAGATGATGAGTCACTGGATGAATCACTTGAAGATGCAGCAACTGCTTTTTTCTTTTTAACAGTTTGACGTTTTAATTGTAAAACAAGTTCTCCACAATTTGCAATTTTTATCTCATATTGAGGTCGGTTTTTTGCATCTGTGGGTTGGTTTTCAATAAGTCTAACAATTTCTTCTCCCTTGATGACATGACCAAATACAACATGCTTCCTATCGAGATGAGGAGTTTCTTTGAGAGTTATAAAAAACTGAGAGCCATTGGTATCACTACCACGGTTTGCCATAGACAGAAGGAATCCACGATTATGTTCCAGTTCAAAATTTTCATCTGGAAAGATCCCATCATAAATCGACTCCCCACCAGTTCCATCACCTTTTGTGAAATCTCCTCCCTGGATCATAAAATCCTTCAAAACACGATGAAAAGTAGAGCCCAGGTAATGAAGGGGCTTCTCTGATTTTGCACTTATCCCTTTCTCACCAGTACAGAGACATCGGAAATTTTCACATGTCTTAGGACAAATGTCTATGAAAAGCTCAAACACAATTCGACCAACCGCATAGCCTCCAATTTCAATATCAAAGAAACACCTTGGTTTGTAGTTGATTTGATTCTCACCCATTCTTGACAATTAATTGTTCTTAATTTGAGTAATCAGCATCACTTAGATAAATGAATACATGTACATGTACCTGAAAAAGAAATAAATACAGGTATAGTATTTATACAGATTACTACAACAGTCAATTGATCTGTGTTGTATTCCGTCGGGTTGAGATGAGATTGGCCAGATCAAACAAGATACCACAGGCATCGAGTTTGATCGGGCCGAACTCGTCTCATCAACGAGATGGAATGCAACAACACAGATCAATTGACTGCTTTAGTAATGTGTTTATTATATGACAATTATTATTTTAAATTGAGCTCAACCCCTGAAAAATCAAATACAACAATAATTATATTAGCCAAATAACCATTAACAATTTATGGAATTGGGGAATCCCAAATGCGAAGTAATATCGAAAGTTTGTGTCGAACATGAAACTTGAAAGTCAAAACAATGGAGGCAAGACTTGAATTTCAATCGGAATCGCTTTCGATAACACAGATTTGCCTACGTTTTGTTGTATACGTATCTTAAAAATAGTTGTTAATTGTTATTGTGCAAATGTTCAGCACAGCATTTTCAAATAGACCTTGACTGGAATGTTTGTCAATGGAGTTTTAATGAGGGGACACTCGTGTTTATGTTCTGTGCTTAGGTTCTATATTTATTTATAGGTCACTGGTAGAAATAGTCGGTTCAAGTGAGCCTCGTTTGAGACAGGCATAATAATGATCTGGAAAACTTGACACTCTTGTTTTCAGGAGAGCTGGATTTGATGGGCAAACTACAGTGGTATTGAGGGGCTATTTTTTGGTAGTCATATAATAAAATTATTATTTATAGGCTCTAATGGTCACTTTCAGCATCTTTGGCTATATCCAGTGTTCAAGCGACCCAAAGTTTTTTGGTGCCAAATGAAATTTTTGTTTTGTGCCAAACAGGGGTCGATTTAATTTTTAAAAATTGAATAGCAGTTTACTCACTTGGATAAATTTTGATTAGCATTTCCTATTATTTATATGTTTTTGTCATGTGAAATTGATTTGCTATAGTTGAAAATTTATTTGAAAATCGCTATGTGAAGCCAGTTAAATCAAGCCCTGGTGCCAAATGAATTTTTCTTAGTGCCAAATGAAAGATTTAGTGCCAAATGGAATCTTGAGTGTAATTGAGAACAAATTAACCATGTACATGTAACATCCTTTGACTTTGAGTGCACCCTGTTACACTCAAAGTATGATATTTTAATTTAGTATTAACTGGCTCTATATATAGTACAGCTGCCGTGGCTGGTCACTGTCCACAGGTGGGCAATATTTCCATGGACACAATAATATTAGATTCCAGACACTAATTATAGGAATAATCAACAATTTAATTAATGAGGCACTGGGTTGTACAGTGCTTCAGTGATTAAAATTTTGCTGGTGATGATTTTTATTACCTGATAAATGCATGTGTGGAAATCATTGCCCATGCATGGATTATGTCCAGTTCATGGTGACTTTACTGTATTAAGTATTTTAGTTGCAACAAGTGTTTGACCACCGAGGTGGTACTAGTCCCCTACGGCACTTTTGTGACATAAGGTGTTTTTGTCACAGAAGACACTAGAGTATATAAGCATCTTGGATTTTGAAAAAAAAATATTGAGTGTGCATAATCCCCTCACAACCCTTTATCCATGTACCATATATGAAAGGCGTAGCTTGTACCATGTTGGAGGGAGGGGTGGTAACATAAAATAGAGAAAAAAGCTTAAAAAACACAACAAAAATGGCCACCATTCTGCCATCTTGGATTTTGAAAAATAAATATTGACTGTGCATCATCCCATCAGAACCATTTATCCATGTACCAAATATGAAAGGTGTAGCTTGAAGCATATTAGAGGGAGAGGTGGTAACATAAAAACAGACGGACGGACGGACGGATGGATGGACGGACGGACGGACGGATGGATGGATGGACAGACAGACAGACGGATGGACGGACAGACAGACAGATGTTAGATTTTACAAAAAAAATATTGAGCATGCATAATCCCCTCACAACCCCTTTATCCATGTACATGTACCATATATGAAAAGTGCAGTTTGAACCATGTTGGAGGGTGCAGTGGTAAACATAAAATAGAGAAAAAAGCTTAAAAAACACAACAGAAATGGTTGCCATGGCGCCATCTTGAAAAAAATATTGAACGTGCAACATCCCATTACAACCCTCTATCCATGTGCCAGTTATAAAAAGTGTAGCTTGAACCATGTTGGAGTGAGGGGTGGTAACATAAAATAGAGAAAAAAGCTTAAAAAAACACAACAAAAATGGCTGCCATGCCGCCATCTTTGATTTTGAGGAAAAAATATTGAATGTGCATAATCCCCTCCCAACCCTCTATCCATGTGCCAAATATGCAAAGTGTAGCTGGAACCATGTTGGTGGGTGGGGTGGTAACATGAAAATACAGAAAAAAAGCTTAAAAAACACAACAAAAATGGCCGCCATTCTGCCATCTTGGATTTTGAAAAAAAAATTTTGAGTGTGCATCATCCCCTCAGAACCATTTAATCCATGTACCAAATATGACAGGAGTAGCTTGAACCATGTTGGTGGGAGGGGTGGTAACATAAAAAACAGACAGACAGACAGACAGACAGACAGACAGACAGACAGACAGACAGACAGACAGACAGACAGACAGATGGACGGATGGATGGATGGACGGACAGATGGACGGATGGATGGATGGACAGACAGACGGATGGAGTGCAATCCTATAGTCCCCTTACGGTTCCCGTAGGGGACTAAAAAAAACCATAAATTTAAAAATGTAGATAGAAAAATAATAAATAAATAAATAATAAAAAAATAAAAAGCCTATTAATAACATGTAAAAAATTTTTTTCAGGATTATTACTTACTCGCTGTTTGTTCACGCCAAGAAAGTACATATACAGTATGTGGAGAGTGGATTGTGACTAAATCACCTGCGGAGTGGAGTTATCACCCAAAGTATCTCTTTCAAATTCTGTATATATGGACAAAAAACACAAGCAATGCTTCAGCCAATGGACCTCTGGGTTTAACCTGGAGGTCCATTGGCTGGAACACTGCTTGTGCTTGTTATGCATTACAACAAATTTGCAATTATTGCTTGGATGGTATCCACACTTTCTGGGTGATTTAGTAATAATACACTCTCCACATACTGTAATAGCAAATAATTTATCTTCCAGAACAGGCTTTTAAATTCAATTATTTTGAGCACACCTTTTGCCCTAATTTGGGCACATTAAAACCAGAAATAACAGCCTTATCCTATTATGTTTTATTACCATGCCTTTCTTTGTGCTTATATGGTCATATTATGATGAAAATTATTCTCAAATCAAGAAGAGGCAGATAGAATTTATATATTTTTCTTGATGTTTTACACCTTCTCTGATTTGGGCACACCTGTAAAGGGTGTGAAATTGGGGGTAATCTAAAGACCTGTTCCAGAAGACGTATAAAAAAAGATTTAGCAAGATAAAATG
The DNA here is from genome assembly GCA_031216915.1 of Pictodentalium vernedei. Taxonomy (NCBI): domain Eukaryota; kingdom Metazoa; phylum Mollusca; class Scaphopoda; order Dentaliida; family Dentaliidae; genus Pictodentalium; species Pictodentalium vernedei. Next base: position 121,129,994 of record CM062292.1, on the reverse strand, counting down.
AAAGTGTCAATGACACTGTAGCTCAACTTGACAAACTTGAACTTGGTAAGTTATAAATGAAATGGCAAAATTGAAGATCATTGGTACCAATGTTATTTTAACGTGCCCCGAAGGCCGTGTTAAAGGGAAATATTGAGGTCTGACTAAACTAAGTTCAAAGGTCAACATTTTTTGATAGAAATGGAAGAAAATCGACAGCTCCCATATAGATGTCACCCCACACAAGCTCACCAAGTTTGCAAGCGATCCAATACTAAATGTGCCCTGCAGGATGTGTCAAAGGGAAATATTGATGCTTAACTGCACTAAGTTTTTTTACTAAGTTAATTGAAGGTCATTGCCAGTGGCAATATTTTTTGACAGAAACCGAAGAAAAATCGATAGCTCCCATCCAGAGGCCTTCCCAAACAAGCATGCCAGGTTTCAAAGCAATCCAATCATAAATGTGCCCTGTAGGGTGTACAAAAGGGAAATATTGTGGTCTGACTAGACTAAGTTCTAAGAACGTTGGCCGTGGCAACATTTCTTTGACGGAAATAGAAGAAAATCGATAGCTCACATCTAGCGGTCACCGTAAATAAGCATACCAGGTTTCAAAGAAATCTAATCATAAATGTGCCCTGTAGGGTGAGCCAAAGGGAAATATTGTGGTCTGACTAAACTAAGTTCTACGAACGTTGGCCGTGGCAACATTTTTTGCCAGAAATTGAAGAAATATGACCATAGAACAGGGTTGGGGCAAATACATTGCAAATGTATTGAATATGTATACAAATACTTTGAAATTTTATGAATACAAATATGAATACCCCAATTTCAAATGTATTTGAATACGAATACAAATACTTAACAATGTATTCGTGAATACAAATATGAATACTTGAATACTTTTCAAATTATTTCTTCCAAATGGATAGTCACCCCAAACAAGCATGCCAGGGTTCAAAGCAATCCGATCATAAATGTGCCCTGTAGGGTGTGCCAAAGGGAAATATTGAGTCTTCTGACTAAACTGAGTTCTAAGAACGTTGGCCGCGGCAACATTTTTTGACGGAAATTGAAGAAAATCGATAGCTCCCATCTAGAGGTCTCCCCAAACAAGCATACCAGGTTTCAAAGCAATCTGATCATAAATGTGTCCTGTAGGGTGTGCCAAAGGGAAATATTGAGGTCTGACTAAACTAAGTTCTACGAACGTTGGCCGTGGCTACATTTTTTGCCAGAAATTGAAGAAAATCGATAGCGCCCATCTAGAGGTCACCCTAAATACGCATACCAGGTTTCAAAGCAATCAATCATAAATGTGCCCTGTAGGGTGTGCCAAAGGGAAATATTGTGGTTTGACTAAACTAAGTTCTAAGAACGTTGGCCGCGGCAACATTTTTTGATGGAAATTGAAGAAAATCAATAGCTCCCATCTAGAGGTCACCCCGAACAAGCATACCAAGTTTCAATGTAATCTGATCATAAATGCGACCTGTGAGGTGTGCCAAAGGAAATTGTGGACGTACGTACATACGTACGTACGTACGTACGTACGTACGCCGACGGACGAGAAGTGATGGCAATAGCTCAGCTTGACTTTGTCAAGTTGAGCTAAAAAAGATTAAGTAACAACGAAATGTTTTGATAAGAATCAGATTGAATGGGTAAGCTCTTAACCCTTTACCCAATGAATCGCCCACATCCACCCACGTAATATGCAAATTCAGCAGCTGAAAAAATATTATTTTTTGCGACAAATTTCAACAAAACCATAACATGTGACCCCTTTTTGGAACGAGCTCGTTCCAAAGAGGGGTCACATGATATGGTTTTGTTGAAATTTTTTGAAAAAATTTAAAAAATGATATTTAAAATAATAAATTTGGAAATCGTCTGCGTTGGGTAAAGGGTTAATTCAGTTGACTCAAACTGAAGGCGTAATTAAAACTTGTTACCGAAAGATTACTTGAAAGGCGTGAATTCTGTCTTGCCTCTGTCATCTGACAGCAATTTTATTGAAAACGGTGCACAGAAATAATACATCACAAAGCTTTGTGACCTACCCAAAGTATATTTTTGGTGCCAAATTTGAACACTGGCTATATCATGACCGCAACATAGGTATTAACTGGTAGAGTACTAAACTTTTTCTCAACATCTGAATTTGATTCACGCGTATTTTGCCATGTTACAATTTATGGGAGAGTGCACTTTCCCAAAAATTGTAACAAGGTAAATTGTAACAAGGTAAATCGATAGAAATGAAGTAATTTAACTACAAAGATAATATTGAAGGACATCCATGAAGCCTTTAACTTTAGGTTCCTGCTGTTCCAAATAAAGCCCACATATGGGCCTATTCCACTCCACCAGTTAAGTCAAGTTTAGCCAATCAAGCATACCTACATGTATGCCACCCACTTTAGAAACTTCCACCCCAGTATTGGTTCCAGGCCCTATTTTATCACACATGGAGAACTTGCTTACCACAGTAAACAAACACCACTCCACGCCCAGGGGCTTGGGGTCCCCACAAGGATACATGTGCTGTACTGTGATCCCAATACTGACCTCTTTATCAGATCACAGTCCTGTCGCAACACAATTACTCCAGTGGCTTGAGGTTTTGGAAACAAATTTGGTGAAATCAAGGATAAATCATGAAAAACGAATGAAAACAGCATCTGGTCAAACTTCTCTTTCCTCTTTTTTTCACAACAATGCACATCATAAAATAAAAGTGTGAACCCTTTACACAACACAACTTGAAAAATTCACAATTCAGATTTTATTACTGTTTTTTCTCAAAAACATTGCTTTAACACTTAATTGAAAAGTGTGCTCATCGAGCTCATTCCAATGTTCAAGGTAAAAAATTCAGTGATCACAATTTCACAAAAGTGGACATTTTCTCAATCCACATACAACAAACTTACACCAGTGTGTTGAGGTCTCTTAAATATTTTTTATTTATCCATTCATTCAATTATTCATTCATTCATTTATATACAGATTTCATAAAAAAAATTATTGAGAATTCAAGACTGCATCAAACGGAGATTATAGTGAAATATCAGAAAACAGCCTAAAAAATGATCTGCATTAAATAAGCTAATGCAGATTGTAAGACAATTACAATATTATGCCAAAAGCTAACAAGAGGCTCTGAAGAGCATGTAATTGTTCACCTGGCAGAACTACATCTCCCTCGGTAATTCTAATCAAAATCAAAAATTGCAACTGGCTGCCATGCTCCTTCATCTGAGTAAAACATAATGATTATTATTTTCAGAGGACTTTCCATATATTATTTGTACCAAGTTTGGTTTACACTGGCCAAGTAGTTTCAGGTAAGATAAAAATGTGACTTCCAATAGGGTTTCCATGGTAACCAGGCCATAAAATTTGAGAGGAGATATTTTATCATTCCTCTGGTGGTTATTTAATGAAAAAACAGATAACCAAAAGGTTTTTCATCCGGAACTACAAAAAGTTGTACCTTATCACCTTATTTGATAGCACTGTTTTAAAATGATCCTGTGGGAAGACCCCTATCTTCAAGGCTCAAAAGTCCCTAAGACAGCTGATGCCCTCTGTGCTTGCCACAAACACTTTCGAAATCTGTGGACTGTCATACAAAATCCACAGGGTTGTCAACTAGCAAAAATTCCACCAATGAAACACTAGGATTACCCCGGTGCTTCGTTGGTGGAAATTTCTCTAGGTGTCATAGTGGATCATCTCTGAATTATATTCCTGAAAAAATGCCCACACATAAATTTTGACCCATCCACGATGGCTGTACTGTAATCGATCCTTTTTATTATATCCAGATGACTGGTAAATAAGTTATACATATAAGAATATAACTTCCAAACACAAACCCATTCACCATACCTTCAGTACAAATTTGAACTGTTAAATGCATATAGTTTATAGAACAAACTCCTGTTAAGTGAATAAAAAATCTGGTAATATGTCAAGAAACTACCCTGACAATCAAGGAAATCCCACCTTTTATAGATCTATTTTGCCTCAGTCAATCTGATACAGGCATTTAATCTATTATATCTTGTATGACAGAGCTCTGTCAGAATTAAACAAGAAATAACAGAATAAATGCTTAGTTTATCTCTAGAATACAGGAAAGTGGTCAAATCCCTGTTAACCCTTTACCTAATGAATTGGTCGCATCCGTCTGCGTAATATGCAAATTCAGCTGCTGAAAAAATATTATTTTTCAACAAATTTCAATGAAACCGTATCATGTGACTCCTCATTCAACAAGCGCGATGAACTTGTTCCCATGATATGGTTTTCTTGAAATCTTTTGAAAAATTGTAAAGAATGACATTTAAATAATAAATTTTGATATCGCCTGCTTTGGGTAAAGGGTTAATTGATTACAACTGTTAACTGATTAATTATCTCTGGTAAAGTGGCTAATATTCTATTAACTAGGTTCTTGTTAGGGTTCTTCATCTTGTCAGTGAGGAATGTAAATAAAAACATAAGGAATGCTGGGATTCTTTTGGCCTATTTAGGCAGCCAAGACTTGATCAGAAACCACAGTGAAGATAAATGCTTGGTAATTAAGACTTGAAGTATTAACTTAAGCACTCTACAACAATGATAAATGATAATTGTATATATAATACATGTAAGAGTGTCTCTGTCGATTATTCATCGAAAGAATATCAAAATATGATCTGAGAAGTTACGCGCCAACTGAGAAGCCTATTTCTGAGATTTAAGAGCCAGGTACTGATGTTTCAGAACCAAATACGCACTGGCGCATGCCCAGGTCGGTCCCTGCTAAAAGAACTGTTCCAGGATTCACAAAAATCGTTTGTCCTGGAACCACCAGACATTGTCTCTTCAAATTACATTCATTCCATATTGTTATTGCATATTTGGGTGAGTTGTTTCTTTGTGATCTTAGAGTACCACATGGTCCTCGAATTGTGTGATATGTACTTGAAGAGCTGGTTCCACAGGCATTGCTATGTGCATGATTTTATTGACAATGTTCCAAGATATTCTTAGTTTTTTCAATTTAATTTACTATCATCCATTTGGAAGAAATAATATGAAAAGTATTCAAGTATTCATATTTGTATTCACGAATACATTGTTAAGTATTTGTATTCGTATTCAAATACATTTGAAATTGGGGTATTCATATTTGTATTCATAAAATTTCAAAGTATTTGTATACATATTCAATACATTTGCAATGTATTTGCCCCAACCCTGTTCTATGGTCATATTATGATGGAAGTTACTCTAAAATGCACAATAGGTACAGAGAATTTATATATTTTTCTTGATGTCTTCACACCTTCTCTAATTTTGAGACACCTGTAAAAGGTGTGAAATTGGAGTAATCTAAAGGGCTCCAGGACATTTCATCCCAAAACCAGTATGTCCCTAGACAATTCGTCCAAAATACATTTCGGACTGGGACGATTCTTCCCCAAAAGTACTTTGGGGGGATAAATGATCATGCAAGCTGTATGATTATTTTAAAAATAAGAATTAGCATGAAAATCAACATTTTGGGAGGGTCGGGTCAAAAAAAATATTGGTTTGGTTCTGGTTACTCGACCGACCCTAATTTTATGCTCTGACCCCAACAATTTTTTATTGAAATTGAAAAAGAAACAAACAAAAAATGAAAGTGTCAATGACACTGTAGCTCAACTTGTGTAAGACATGTACATGTATAGTATGTGACACAGCAATGACACACATCTAGGTAATGACCTGATAACAAAGGTACATGTAAAGTCTTGTAAATGTCTGTACATAAATACTGACCATAGCCTGTAACAAATGTATAGGTAAAGTATTGTAAAGGTGGGTGACAGTTAGATGCTAAACTAGAAAAGAAAACTTCATAGGGTTAATGTTACAATGGGAATCCTTGTATGGTTCACCATAAGCCAAATGTTAGCAATTGTTTGACCTGTTTGATTCCAACCCTTCTAAGGTTAATTCATACTAATTAATAAATATTTGTCCAGTCCTTCTTAAAATATAGGTATTTGAATTTTTTATCTTTTGCTCATAGGGTTCCCATGGGTGAGCAGGTTTTATTTTTATCATTGGAAATAGAAAATCGGGTTGTGCTAATAATGTTTACCCTTCCCAAACAACACCAAATATTAACACAGGATCTTGGCTTCAACTTCAAGAAACATTATTTTGTCTGGTATTTTTGTTAAAGATTTTTAATTATCTCTCTTTTTGAGTCCCCGAGTGGGTCTGACTGAATCCAAAAATATTTGTTCTCATAGCAGAGTGATAACAAAGGCACCCAATAAATTTATAGCAAACATTAGTGACACAAAAAATCTTATTTACGGGTTCTGTACAAAAAATGTAATACACAGAATTCCTGTAAATACGACTGCCAACAGGCATTCTGAATTTTTGGCCGAGCCCCAAAGCACTCGTTACCATTCCATGATGATAACAAACGTCGTCCTAGAAGTTCTGTACAAAAAACTGATTGCACCTAATTTCAATATAAAATGGCCATCGGCAGCCATATTGAATTTCGGACTGCACCCAAAAACACCCGTTCTTGTCCCAAGGTGATAACAAAGCTACCTAAGAAGTTTTGTGAAGATCGGTTCATAAATACAGCCTCTAGCCCAAGCCGTATTGACATGCTCACTTTCTGTGTATAAGTAGCACTGAATAAATCAAAGTTCATCTAATTTGCATAATTTCTGCACGAGAAATAAACCCGTATTATATGTGATGCATTCCATGTTACTAAACATTCATTCAAAAAATTATTGAAATCAGAACCTTCATATAGAAGTTCTGTACAAAAAAACTGATTGTACCTAATTTCAGTACAAAATGGCTGCCGGCAGCCATCTTGAATTTTGGACTGCACCCAGAAACACTCCTTCTCGTCCCAAGGTGATAACAAAGGTACCCAAGAAGTTTGTGAAGATCGGTTCATAAATACAGCCCCTAGCCCGAGCTGTATTGACATGTGTACTTACTGTGTATAAGTGGCACTGAATAAATAAAAGTTCATCTAATTTGCAGAATTTCTTGCAAAACCTGTATTATATGTGATGTATTCCATATTACTAAACATTCAGACAAAAATTTCTTCAAATCAGAACTTTCATACAGAAGTTTTGTACAAAAAACTGATTGCACTAACTTAGGTACAAAATGGCAGCTGGTGGTCATCTTGAATTTTGGACTGCACCCAAAAACACTTGTTCTCGACCCACGGTGATAACAAAGGTACCCAAGAAGTTTCATAAAGATCAGTTCATAAATACGGCCTCTAGCCAGAGCCGTATTGATTGTTGACAGACAGACGACAGGCCATGGCATAACCTCAAAGTTGACTACGTCAAAGTTGAGCTAAAAACCACACAAATGCCAACTTTTACGACGACACAAATAGTGCTGGACGTTTGTTTGGGGTTTACTGATTTATATATACAATCAGTACCATGTTCAAAAATGTCATCGGCAAATTAAATCACAGTTGGTAATTGTATACCAAAGTTGTTTTAACTCTGGCATGAAAATATCAACTTGTTTATCACGGTTTACAAGAAGTGAATTTACTTCATTGGTTCAGATTACTGTTAGTTTAAATTTGGGTCTTTCCCTTTTTATCACTCTGTCTAACCTCGCAGACTGTGAGACCTTTCTTTGTTACTTTTCATTCAAAACTGTTCAAGTGGTTTGTTTCGACAATCACCATTATTACGAAAATGATAGAACATTGTTTACCTCTAATTTGTCAAAAACAAGTGGAGGTGAAAAGCCACAACCATGTGTACTGCATTACACAAAGGTTGCGTAGTCAGTCACATTGAACGTTCATCCAATCGCATTCCTGCTATTTGAAACCATGAAATTTTTCTTGGGAAACTCCAAGGGGTTCCCTGTTGGTTTACACTTGTACTTCACAGTGATTGGCTGCTTGCACACAGTGGCATCATGATAGCATCTTGCCTTAAAAGTAGTGTGCATGCAAGTGTTTGATGCAAGACCGACACAAGGTACATTGTTTTCAAATAAACAAAAGCAAGTCGTTTGTGCTTCCCCTGCCAAGATAAATACGATGATACTTAACAAGTCCATTACAGTGGAGCCCACTTAATTGGATATCTCTTAACTGGATATCCCTGTTAATTGAATATAATTTTCAAACACAAAACCATTTACCATACCTTCAGTACAAATTTGATCTGTTAATTGCATATTGGTTGGAGAGTAAACTCCTGTTAATTGTATATAAATTTTTATAATATGTCGAAAAAATTACTGTGACACGCACCAAATTCCTCTTATTTATCAACCTTTTTGGCCTCACTACATCCAATACAGGCATTTATTATATTATATCTTGTTTGACAGAGCTCTATGAGCTCTGTCAAACAAGATATAATAGAATAAATTCTCAGTTTACCTCCAGAACACAGGAAACTGACCAAATCCCTGTTAATTGTATACTCCTGTTAATTGAATAATTTTCACTGGCAAAATGGATATTCAATTAAGAGGATTCTACTGTACCACAATCACTTAAAATGTCAATTTATTTCATGTGTTGAGGTGTGCTAATTTTAACACTTCCTGTGATAAAGTGAAATGTGCGAATGCACACATCACTTCAGAATCTGACGGCAGCTGATGATAAAATTATCAAGACTCCTCAGAGTCCATTTCATTTTAAAGTTGCAGAATTAAACCAGAAATGTCCGTTGCAATCACAAATAAAGTATCTGCTGATAAACTGCCATTTTGGGTGTAATTTTGCAATACAGACTCAACAGAATATCAAAGCAGTATATTGCAATCACAATTATTGGAAGAATTTGGTCCTAAAAATTAACTCATCACAAATTCAAGGGAAAAAAAAAATAATAAAAATATCACAACCTGCCGACCCTATTTTTTTCTGCTATGTAACTGGAACCAAACCATTAATTTTTTTTTTCCTCAGTCCAGAGGAAAAAAATCACCAAGTGTGAAAAAATAATTCAGATCCAGCATATCTTGACAATTAAGAAACAACAAATTATCCCAGCGTTCATACTGAAGGTCTGATATTTCGGTCGTTAATAAAGTGTAAATCAGGTCATTTCCAGTGATTTACATTTTATTGTTGGACGAATTATCAGGCATTTAGTATGAAATTACAAATGAATAAATTAATGATCAAGTGCACAGTAAGCTTGAATCAGGAGCGTAGCTAGGATTTCATTCAGTCTACATGTATCTAACTCCACACAGTCAGGGTTAGCATTGGTTGAAGACAAGTGCACCATGAACATGACGTACGCATCAATACAGAATGCCATCATGCCCCCACAGTGGGCAATTTGGATTAAGTGCCTTGCCCATGAACGCAAAGCAGGTTCCGAAGACATTGTTGTAAAAAATACCAACTTTCTAAAGGATCACTCTTCAGACAGGTAATTCAACTCAGCTAATGATTAAAAAACAACATCTAACCAGGAATGTGGCTAGAGGTTTCTGATTGGGGGGTGGGGTAGGGTCCCTCCCCCTAGTTGGAAATTCACTACCGAGAAACATTTTGAAATGTCACACAAAATAACTTGTACATGTTCACTTTCGACGAGTTATCAAGAAACTAAGGGAGTGTGGTGGCGGTAACCGGTTCTCGTCAGATCACCAAAGTTAAGCAACGTTGAGTCTGGTTAGTTCTTGGATGAGTGACCATCTGAGCGATCGATTTGGACTCTCGCATTGTGTCCTTGGGCAAGGCACTTACATGTAACCCCAATTGTTCACATGGGGGCATGATGACACCATGTACTGAGGTGTACTGCACGTCGATGGTGCGCATGTCTTCAACCAATCGAACCCTGCTTGTGCTGCAGTGTGGAGTTACGGAGTTGGGGAGCTAGCAGCCACTGAGTTGCTCGTACTTGCTCGGTGGTTCTCCAGCTTCCTCTAAACGTAAAACTGTCACTGACGCGATATGACCTTGGCTGTTAAAGTGTTGTTAAACCTTAATAAATAAATAAATAAATAAATAAATAAATAAATAAATAAATAACAAACTAAGAATAATTGATTAAAAAAATCTATAACTATAAACCAAAGTATATATTTTTTGCCCCGATACCATGAAAATAAATTTTAAGACAAATCGTTCTGATATTCGAAACATTTTTTATTTGGGACCAATCGTCGCTATACTCTGAAAGAAATGTGTTGGGACAAATCATCTGGGTTGTAATTTTGGGACGAAACATCCCGGTACGAACTAGTTTTGGGATGAAACATCCCGTAACCATCTAAAGGCCTGTACTAGTACAGAATGCGAGATGGACATCAGAGCTTTTCCAAGTAATTTTTTAGAAAATGCCAAATGGACAATAAATTATTAAAAACAAGGCCTTTTTGTGTGAACATCTAAATACTTCTCTTAATTTCAGGACGGTGAATGGATGAGGTGATTAAGGTGCTGGTGTAAAAAGTAATGAAATTTTATTTTGAAATTCCCACCTCTGATATTCCTTAAATTCAAATTAAATATACGCAAGTTATACTACAAAATGAAGGTTGGGAGGTACAGAACACGAAAAATACATGAAATCAACTCATAGCATTGACAGTAGGAACCACTGGTTCCTGAAAGTCTGCTGCAGTTTTCATACCAGAACTGATAATACAATAATATTTCCTGAGAACAAATTGTGACCAAATGTGCTTCACAAACAATGTATCCAAGAACAAAGCTAGGCATTCAAAACACTTTGGGATGCAGTGATAGTGATAGAACTGCATTTGGGAAAAGGACAATACTGTCTGCATTTTTTATTGAAGATGGATTCCATGTTCGACAGACATGCGCAAATCACTTGATACCACAAATTTCCATCAAAAAACAAAATTGTAATTCTAAGACATTTCACCAGGTGTCATGATACCTTGCACAGAATATGACAAATGTGCACTCTCTATATAATAAAAGTATGCTGTATTAAGACAAATCTTTCTCATTATTTGGTTTTAGATGGCAGTGTTTGACCGGAAATCGAAAGTAAGAATATATGTAAACAAAACCGTCACTTTTGGAATTACCCTCACGCAGCTCTGTCACTGTGTTTTAATGGATTTTGATGCCCAAGCTTTGTTCTTGGATATGTGAAGCATGTTTGGCCACAACTTGTTCTCAGGAAATATTATTGTATTATCAGTTTTGGTAAGAATATGATAGCAGACTTTCTGTTGAGAGAGTTGATTTCATGTATTTTTCGTGTTCTATACATGTATGTCCCAACCTTCATTTTGATGTTTTAGGCCTAAAAAAAACAAAAAAATCTGTTTCTCAGGCCCTCCCGCATGGTCCTTTTGGCTGCCGCATGCTCTCTTTTTATAACCAATTTAAACTTAAAAAAAATAAAAATTAAATGGTTTATGTCTGATATTTTACCCAAGTTAAAATTGATGAATTTGTCCCTTGAGTGCAAGAAGGCTTTGCAATGCTTTAGCTCTCAAGGGATGAAATACACCACCACTCATGCTATTCTGTAGATTATGAGGGCTAAAACTTGAACCAAGAACATGAACTTTTGATGGCAAAAAAGTAATTACTGAAATAAAAAATAAAATAAAAAAACGCTCGCCAGCATGCAATTTCACAAATAATGGCCTGAGAAACAGAAGATCTACTTTGTGTGGCCTAATTTGTGTGTATTTAATTTGAATTAAAGGAATATCACAGGTGGGAATTTAAAAATAAACAAAATTTCATTACTTATATAGCACCTTAACCATGTCTTTTTCTTTTCCATGTACAATGTCATTGTCGGTATCCAGCGTTTTCGCCGCCGTGCGATTTTGCCCCTCGCCGAATTGGCCACCAGGCCGGGCCATCTCGCCACAAAAAGTCGGCCATTTCACCCCAAAGAGTTTGCCATTTTGCCCCAAATGGTCAACCATTTCACCCCAAAGAATTATTACTGAATAAAGTGGTTTATATCAATAATATTTCTTTTTTTTATGATGAATAAACAGTTTCACCAGACATGAACTCCCAACCATTGTTTTGAACAATACCGTAGATTAAACAAGTGATGGTAATCACCAAATGATTGATAATCTGCTGTGATCAAAAAGTCCAAAGTGTTACTGCAAGTTCTTTTGATAATGTTATTGTTTTGGTGATGATTGGTGTTGTTTTTGATGATAAATGCTAACTAGTTTGTTGTATTCGATAGCTTTTTTGATGATGTTGTTTTTGTGATGTGATAACTGAGTTGTTTGTAGAGTTATTGAGATAAATTCCTGAAAGCAATGGGCCCCAACTGTTTTTTTCATCATTCGTCATCATGTCTTCGAACAATCCGTGCATTCACTGCACTGGAGAACTGAGAGCATGACAGCAAGCACTGCAGTGTCATGGCTGCAGCATCAGACATGCAAAACTGGTATCTCCCAGTCTACTTATAGAGAGGCTGTTAAAGGCAACGGCACCATCGACTGGACCTGTGTGCAATGCGGAAATCAAAATCAACCTCAAAAGAGCTCTGCATTAGATTTGGCACAACTAGAGACAAGGTCATCATCAACTGGCGAACAGACACAGCTAGAGAGTACCCAGGTGTCATCTGAAAACGGCTCATCTCCGGTCAGAGAGTTTGAAATTAAATTTAGCATCATAACAGAAAAGGCATCTGATGGGCCCCTGGAAACATCAGACTTTAACGTCACAAGAGAAGAGATTAATGAGTCCAGAACTACAGGAAGAGTAAGTTTTAATTACTAAAAAATTACTTGTACTCCGTAGAACCACGCCGACTGCAGGGTGGATGGGAGGGGATGGTGTGTGTTTTGGGGGGAGGGGAGGGGGAGGGGGAGGGGGAGGAGGGCAGGGTGGGGGTGGTGTTGTAATTGTAATTTGTATCTTGTACAATAAAAATACGTGAATAGTTTAATTTAATTTTTAGTAGAGTAATTTGTGTATTGTACCCAAATACATGAATAATGTAATTTAATTTTTATTAATGTAACTTGTGTCTTGTACTTTCAGATCTATAACTAACGAGACCATCCATCATAATGATATAAGTCTGGTTGAATCTGCAACAACGTTTGAAGTGGTGGAAAATGGTTCTACAAGAGGGAAAAGAAAACTCGTGTCAAGTTATGGTTTCACGTTTCTCCATAAAAAGGTATTGAAGAATGGAGATGTTTGGATGTGTGGTGTACAGGGAAAGAATTTGTCATGTCCAGCCGTAGTGGAGACGACTTCAAGACAAACAACCGTGCTCATACCCAGTCGTCAAAACCGAGTATACAGTTAAAACTAGAAGTCCTGTCACGAAATGGGCACAAATAGCAAATCGATCTGCATGTTAATCCACGCATTATGACCATAGTAAGGCTATCAAATTCTGTACATATGGCCTGTGTACAAGCAATATTTCAGCCAATGGACCTCCAGCAGAAACATTGCCTGTGTTTGCTATGAGCAACCAGGAAAACCTGCCGTGCTTTGGATGACATTCGATGTGGCAATTGCGTGCAATTCCTGCGCGCTATTAAGCCTAAATAAGTGCACAGTTCATGACAGGACTTTTAATTTTAACTGTAGGCGTATCGGTTAAAATAAAAACAGATCTCAAAGCTCAAGCACAAAATAACATTTTTGATCCATCAGGGAACATAGTTAAGCAAGTGACCAACAAATACTACAATTCAGAGCTACCAGAAGCATCACAACCTCTAAAATCCACATTGAAGAGACTATGTAACAAAACTCGTCCTGATCTGAGACCAGATGATCCTTCCGAATTGAATTTTGTTGTTAGGCAAAATTTTTTTATCATAACTACCTTGTTTGATTTCAGTTGGGTATATTTTTTTAACACTTAGGTACATGTGCAAGGTGTTGATAATAATTTTGCTTTTCAGTTGGATGACAACTACTGTGTTTATGACATGTGTTAATAATAATTTTGTATTTTAGATGGACGAAAGCTACCTTAACCGAGGGCTCAAAATAAGTGGTTTCGCATTGCTATTTGCTATGCAAAACATGCTAAAAGCTACACAATTTTCAATTATGTATAGCATTTTGCGATACAATATATTCAACTGCAGCCTAATAGGCTGCAGTTGAATATCTTGTATTGCAAAATGAAAACATTTTCAACAAACTTTGCAAGCTAGTTCACTGATGCTTTACTCCTGATATAAGATTAACTCTCCATCTCACATTAACAACTTCATATGTTAAATGAATTTTATTGGTTTAAATTCATCCTGATTTGTTTCTGCATTTTGAATAAAATACCCAGTCAAAATAACTTTAAGCCCATCAAATTAAGAGATGTTACGCATTTGAAAATATCTAAGTCCATGCAGTTGTTAAAGGCAGTTCATTTGAAAAACATAGCTAGTGCTTCATGTGTTGCAGCTCATTTGAAAAAGCACAGAAATGAATGGACATTATTCTATCTGCTCAGAAGAGTTTAATACAAAACAGTATGGCATAACTCTGGTATACAAGAACTGCTACGCAATTTAAACAAAATGCTATTCATTTTTTGGAAATGTGTAGCATTTTGCTACGCACAGAAAAAAAGGTATTTTGAGCCCTGCCTTAACCAGCAAATAGAAGAAACTTTCTTCTGTGATGACATGAGAGTTGGGAGTCGGCACCATCTTATATTTGCAACCAGGCCTGAAAATAAGCTGTCTGACATTTGCAGAATGAGGTCCCCCAAGGGTGAATTTGATGATGATATCCCCTACAGTGGGCCATTTATCCTCTGGGTACCTCTTTTTGTTTCATTTTGGGACTCTAATTCAGATTGAGGTTCACAGAGGGTAAATTTAGTGATGCTACCCAGCACTTAATTCACCCACTGGGGACCTCATTTTGCAGATGTCAGTCTGCTTATTTTCTGGCTTGTTTGCAACAAACCAACAATTGGAACTGCTGACGAAAGCCAAAACTTGGTATTTAGATGGAACCTTTAAAGTTGTAGCTGACCAATTCTACCAACTGCTATTCATTCACACATTTGTAAAATCCGGGGACAACCTGAAGTAGTTACCTTTATGCTTCTGTATTATGACAGGCAAGAAAACCGAAGATTATAAGAAAGTGAGTTCATACATATATGTAATACTGGTTGTAATTGATTGATATACATCATTTATATTTTTGATTTAATTCTTTTTATCAAATTATTGTTATAAACGCGAGTTCACACTGATGGGTAGGAATAAATAAATAAAAAAAAAATTCTGTTAGGCCAGACAAAGTAGATGTTCTGTTTCTCAGGCCAAGTTTTGTAAAATTGCATGCGGGCGGGCGGTTTTTTATTTTATATTTTATTTCTGTAATTATTTATGTTTTAGGCCTCATAATCTACAAAACAGCAAGGGTGGTGCTGGTGGGGTATTTCATCCCTTGGGTGCAACAAGGCTTTGCAATGCTAAAGCATTGCAAAGCCTTGTTGCACTCAAGGGACAAATTTATCTATTTTATTAACTTGTGTAAAATATCAGACATAAACCATTTAATTTTTATTTTTTCAAGTTTGCATTGGTCATAAAAAGAGAGCATGCGGCAGCCAAAAGGACCATGCGGGAGGGCCTGAGAAACAGATTTTTAATTTTATTAAGCCTTATAGACATCATAACATTAGGTAAGTATTTCTTAAATTATATAGTAATTTAATCACAATTTTTGTTTATTTTATTTCAAGGTATTGGATTTCATTTTGGAGCTCCTACCAAGCATCAGAGTAGAAGAGTTTGTTGTGGACTTCGAGGCTGGTATGTGGAAGGCATTAAAGAAGTGTTTTGACCAGCCTAAAATACATGGATGTTCTTTCCATTTTGGACAAGCCCTTTGGTGCAACATGCAGAACAAGGGATTGCAGGTAAGGATATGTCTCGTATTCAGAAAATATTTCTCGATTTCGGTAACAGTTTATCTCTTCGTTTTCGATCCACAATAATGGGTATCTTGTTTATAATAGGTTTCTTCTTTCTACTTTCAGCCCGCCTATTCAAAGAAAGACAAAGTTTACAAAATGCTGAGGAAGGTATTTTGTCTTCCATTTCTACCGACTGAGGACTATGACGCTTTACTTTTAAAGGTTGATGAAAATGCAACAAACCTTCTAGACTTCATGGACTACGTCAAGAAAACCTTGATTGAAAGTAGTATATGGAGTGTTGAATCCTGGTCTGTTAATGGCTGAAGCATCAGGACAAATAATGACTGCGAGAGTTACCGTAACGGACTCAACCAACATGCACCCAAGGTGAGTGCGTAAACACGTTTTTTATACTTAAACACCCTTTCATTCATTCACTTTCATTCATTCATCCGCCCATTCATTATTAGCGTTGATCTGTGCTTTAAGGCAATGTTTAATTTAATTTTACTTATCTTTTCTTTCTAGTGCAATGTACCATTCTATTTTTGTTTACTTTACTGTACCAGGAAGCAAGACATACATGTACCAGTGTACGTAAAGATGGTGTCAGAAGGAAAATTGAAGACAGAAGTGCCAACATCGAAGAGAAAACAGAAATGTTCATGGGAGATTGATGGAACTTTGGGAAAACTACAACCATTACCAACAAGAACTTTCAACAGGAACGTTTAAAAGAATGTGCTGCTATCTATGCCCCAAATGGACTTATACCTACTGACTTTTAATCAGGTTTGTAATGTAAAAAATCAATTCCTGTCATTGTTTCTTTGAAAATGTCCAGAACACTTACAAAAAATCTATTATATTACATGTACAGTTAAAACTAGAAGTCCTGTCGCGAATAGTGCGCTTATCTAGGCTTAATTGCGCATTGGGATTGCGCGCAATTGCCATATCGAATGGCATCCAAAGCACGGCAGTTTCTCTTGGTTACTCAAAGCAAACACATGCAATGTTTCTGCCAATGGACCTCCGGGTTACCCGGAGGTCCATTGGCTGAAACATTGCTTGTGCACAGGCCATACATGTATGTACAGAATTTGATAGCTTTCATCAGCGTGCTATTTGTGCACTTTTCATGACAGGACTTCTAGTTTTAACTGTATGCATATTTTTATGAAATCTGATGGTTAATGTATATATATGTTTATGAAATGTACACAGATGTTTTCAATATACTTCTTTCTATTTCATAATAAAAATGTCATGATGTTTGGTAACCGAGTTGTTTTTTATATATTTCTTCTGGTTGGGGCGAAATCGGCGACGAAATCGCAGAGAGGCGAAAAGGCTTCGGTGGTGAAATTGCTGAGGGGCGAAAACATCAACATTCTACGCCACAATGAAGTTGAAGAAAATGACGATTATTTTATTATGACTTTTAAGTTTATATGCCATGTAATGTATATAATCTATTACATGATAAATTAAAATAAACCACTGAAATCACTTTGGGTTTTTTTTTAAATAAATTAATTTGATTGCCGCTGGCCCAATAGGCCTTTTTAATTTTATGTTGAAGCCCCTACATTATTTGGTCCATTTTAGGGGTCGGGGAAGATTCGGCTCTGGGAAGATTCAGCCGGGAAGATTCGGTCCTGGCAGTGGGCCGAATCTTCTCACTTTGAGTTTAGTTTTTTTAAATTTATATTTTTTTCAATTATTTAGAAAAGTTATTATTTGAATATATTTTAATGATTTTTTATCAGAATTTTACATATTTTGAGGAAAATTTTTTTTTTATGAGTTTTGTTAAGAATTTGGTCCATTTTGTGAAAAAAAATTTCTTACCTCTTTGTCTGAAAGTAAATATTAGAAACCGAAACATGTCCAGTCACTTCTACTGTTCTAGAACTATTCCATCAATTGACTTGAAATATATTGTTCACGGTCTACGGAAATTATTTTTAAAAAACTTTGACGGTGACTTCTCTAAATGAGAAATGTTGTTTGTTATGGTCACTTGGAAGTTTCCGCCTAGTGTGTTTAGTTTGGGTGGTACTTCACAAGTTGTTTCTCTCATTAACAATGTGTATTTATTTTTTAACAATATTCTGTAGAGATATCTTTATTGTTGTTGACTGACTCTTGGAAGTTACCGACAAGACTGTTTCTGTACTACGTTAACTATTACTGCCCCCCTCTCACTCTATGACCCCCATATGATATACCGAGCTTCACATAACCTGAAGATGAATCAATAAATCCCACATCGTCCCTGTATGCCTTTGGCATACTGAAACGTTTCATTCATCAGATTTCAAATCCCACATCGTCCCTGTGCGACTTTGGCATGCTGAAACTTTTCATTCATCCTGAATATGAAACATTGTATGCCAAATATTAAAGGAAATAAACTACAACTGACAATGAAACAGATTCACTATGGACCAACTTTTGAGATGTAGATGTTAGAACGACAGAATGCCTCCATGTTTACAAATAAAATTTACATACTTGGAAAAACTAAAAAATAACTTTTGTAATTACATCTATAAATTATATCTTTAAATGATTCTCTACTTCAATTATTACTTGTACAACCACCAGTGTTTTGTGTGACATTTTGCATATAATGTATATTATATGTAAAATTGTAGCGTTTGAGATTTTGTGTTGTTACATGTATGTTGTCAAATAATGTTATCAAATGTAAATTGTAATTAGAATTAATAAATAATTACATGTACCTAAAGCCTCTTGTCATTGTCAATTATGTCAATTGCCAAACCCCCAGACAGAACATGAATAGACTAATTAGCAGTCAATCACTGAGTACACGGGCCGAATCTTCCAAGGGACGAAAAATCCAAGGCAGAATCTTCCCAGGGCCGATTCTTCCCAATTCCCATTTCGGTTATTCGTCAATGTCAGTGTTGAGTATCATTATACTGGTATGTTGTAAATATTCACGGCCACTTTGTTAATATAACCCCTCTAATCTCTACGGTTAACCACCTTCATCAATTAGGTTAGTATATTATTATATCCACAATATGTAAATGGACAGGTTTTCTCGCTGGGGTCAGACGTTTGAAAGTTTCGCAGTCAAATTTTTAAGTCTGCCTCGATTCGCCATTCAGAACAGTTCCCAATGAAAATCAGTTAGGAAATAACTGGAAGATGATATGGACCTGAAAGAAAGGATAATTACGTTAAAATCACAAAAGCACAAAATGTTCATGGCATCATCGGTGGGCTGATCGAACGAAATGGTTTCACGCGCCGAAGGCGCGCAGGGACGGTTTTGGGGAGCAAGCCCCTTTCGACCCTCCGTGATTGTATATGATCGATTTTCACATGTCTAGGCGTGTTGGTGCGTCGATTTACCACATAGAACTACATAGAAGCACAAAGAAGCACAAAGAAGCACATAGAAGCACAAAGAAGCACATAGAAGCACAAAGAAGCACATAGAACTATATAGATAAGATTTGGAGACAAATTACTAAAGACGGAGAAACTTCGGATCGACGGACCAACTTTAAAGCTCATTTTCGGCTATCGACCGGTGCATTAGTTTTTATGATTCATACAGACAATCGAATCCTCCCCCCCCCAAAAAAAAAACAAAAAAAAACCAAATTAACCCTTTACCCAATGTCGATAGAAGACGACACTTGAAAGATAAATTCTAAAATAGTTTATTTGTTGAAGTCGCCCTTTTAAATATAGCTTATGACGTCTCAACGAGAGGTCATAAGCTATGTTTTTAAGACAAACAATTTACTCAGATTCAAGGTCTGGTGTTCTCTATGGGGGATGTGGACGTACTAGCACGGAACAGTCTGATCTAACGCTGGGTTGGGGGGGGGGGGGGCTTATCAGGTAAAAGGGCGTTAGGCCCGATACTCTTCTATGGGGTATCTATGAGATAACTGTGATGTTTTATGGGGTTCTCTTATGGGGTATCTATGGGGTTAATCGTCGAATCGCCTTGTGGTTTTATGCAACTTTGGAGGATGCTACTGTAAACTTCATGATGATTGTAGGAGTGTACATAAAACCAGCGCAACTTTATTTTTCATAGTTTATTTGTAATTAAGTACCACACCGTACTCAACATAAAAACATATTTACAAGCAAAACATAAAACAACGATATGTGACAGATAAAACAATAATAATATATATATAGCAAATCATGTTACTTTGCCCGACCCTCTGATTTGTCTTTGGTGGTGGTGAAGGGCAGGGGAGGGGGTGGGAGGGATTCAATTGTCTGTATGAATCATAAAAACTAAAAATCAGAAAAAAATGAGCTTTAAAGTTGGTCCGTCGATCCGACGTTTCTCCGAGTCAACTTTTTCGATTAATCAACCACTGGATCGGACCAAATAACCCGTCATTTTGGAGCATTCTTTAGTAATTTGTCTCCAAATCTTATCTATATTGTCCTGTGAGGTTCTATGTACTTCTATGTGCTTCTATGTGCTTCTTTGTGCTTCTTTGTGCTTCTATGTGGTTCTATGTGGTAAATCGACGCACCGGGCGTATTGAAGGAGGAAAAGGTTCAGGTTCTCGGCAGTTGTCTCCGGTCACCGGTTGCGGCTTGATGGTCTCTTTAGTTTAAACAATATTTATTGGAAAGTTTGTTAATTGTGTACATTACATGCTGGATGGTAAAACACGAACAACACAAGATACAACAGTACACTGAATAACAAAGGTGAGCAAATAGATAGATTACTATGTAAGGACGGGATTCGACAAAAAGCTGACAGCTTATGTAAGTCGTCTCCCTAACTCATTTGTCATTACACTCAGGCAGGTGGTATCAGTCAGTAGACAAGCTCACGTATCGACGCCCGAAGGTCCCCGTCCCGCCCCTCGTGGTCTCCTTTCCAGTGCTGATAAAGAAAAGATGACAATTACAAAAGAAATTTTTGGGGCATTAGACGATCTTCTGACATTAAGACACAGCCCATCACCCCCATTGGAACAAACTCGATCCAACAGGGGGTCATAAGGCAGGTCTCCAAGGCCAAAACTGAAAACAGAATACAATTTGAGCGACGAGTTTTGTTAATAGCACTGGCCATGCTGATCATTGCCCGCAGTGAGGGTGGGCGGGAGCAGACCACCGGGCAGCGACACGCAAGAATGTTTAAACTACAACGTGAATGAAGTACGAACGATTTGAAAAGATAGAAAAAAGAAAATAGAAAAAAAAAACAAATAAAAGATAGAAGAAAAGGAAGGAGTGTCGGCCAGTTTGAATACATGGTGTGTTAAATACACTCGAGAAATACTAAAGTGAGTAGCTTATTTCAATCAATTCATTTAGTAAAGAGTTATGAATACAGTCTTCAAAATCAATCGTCAAATACAGTCCACGATTTCAGTCTACGAAAACAGACTAGGTGGCGGTGGGCTGCTATGAAATTTGACAGGACAGTATGTGGAAGGGAATATGAAATGGGCCATTGTTATGATACAAGCCTTGCAAGCCAATCATTGGAATCGCTTACTCGATAAAATAAAGTCATGTACCACTTCAAAGATAAGGCGGTTGTCATCGTTGTTAAGAAATTCTGAGCCAAAAAGAAGTGTGGATGTGTCTGCCTCAAAAGGGAGGAGGTTAATCGTATAATTACGTGCGTTTGAGAAGATTGGGCAATGAAGGAAAAAATGATCGGGAGTCTCATGCTCGCCACACTGACATAAGGGGTTTTGTGATAGATGATTATCATATAGGTGGGAATTAAGGTTACTGCACTTTAGCCTTAGTCTACAATGATATATCTGAGCTGAACGAGATTTGGCCTTACTGTAGAACCTTGGAGATCGTTGGTTTCCCTTGTTTAGGAAAGTCTTGAAGTTAATCAGTGACGGGTTCTCGCGGATAGGCATGGGCAACTTATTCCAATGGTCTGTTACACTAGGGATGAATGAAGTCTTGTACAACTGGGTCCGACAAAAAGGAACTCGGTGGTTTTGACTTGATCTGAGACTGAGTGACGAAGTAGTTGAGGAGGCAGGTGGGGGTACCTTGTTGGAGAGGTAATGAGGTAACATGCGATGATACATTTTAAAAAACTGAATTAGCTTGTGTTTGCGACGTCTTTCTTGCAGAGGCTCCCATTGAGTTTCACGATAAAGCAAAGTCTTACTGGCACTGACGGTTGCCCCCGTAATAATCCTAGCTGCTGCAATTTGAATTTTTTCCAGTTCCGCCGATTTGGTTTCAGAGCAGTTATCCCAAACCGTATCAGCATATTCAAGAAGGGGCCTAATAAAGGCAAAGTATATTTTTTCTAGAACACTACGATCTAGATTAAATTTGTGCCTCCTCAGCAAGTCTAAACGACACCAGGCCCTAGAGCAAATATGGTCGATGTGGTCGTTCCATGTACAAGTACTATTCAGTATGACTCCTAAGTGTTTATGGTTGGAAACTTCGGATATCTGAGAATCACCTAAGAATAAGGGTGGGTGGGATGTGGTGCTGCTTTTACGCGAAATTAGCATACTCTCTGTTTTATTGGGATTGAACTCAACCAACCATGTTTTAGCCCAATGTTCGATTGTGGCCAGATCATGGTTGATTAAGGTCGAGGCTTGATCAGGGTTCTCTATAATAGATATAAGGAAGTATCGTCTGCAAAGAGGCGTATACTGCTAAGCAGATCATCGGTTATGTCATTAATGTAGATGAGGAACAGAAGGGGGCCGAGAATCGACCCTTGGGGAACACCGGCATTGATGGGTCTCCATGGAGATGCCTCCGACGCTACCACAACTCGTTGCAACCTATCTGCAAGATACGACCTCAAAAACAATAAGAGGTCTCCAGAAACTCCAATGCTCTCCAGCTTGTAGATAAGACCAGCATGCCATACCTTGTCAAAGGCCTTACTTACGTCACAGAACACTACCCTAACTTCCTTACCTTCATCGAGTGCGCGACAGAATTCATTATATATGTCAGTCAGTTGCAGGACAGTTGAGTCGCCAGGACGAAAACCTGACTGAAATTGACTGAGAACATTATTGTGAATTAGAAACGCCCACAAGCGTTTGAATACACATTTTTCGAAAATTTTGCCAACACAGCTAATCAATGATATTGGGCGATAATTGACAACAGAATTGGAGGGTTGCTTTTTCAAGATTGGGGAAACGTTTGCCTTTTTCCACAGTGACGGAAAATACGAGTTATTCATCAGTATATTAAATAAGATCGAAAGTGGCTCACATAAAGAGGTTTTACATTCTTTAAGGAGACGCGGGCTTATCAGATCAGGGCCAGACGCCTTGGACACTTTTAGCGACTTCATTGCAGTATATACTTCGCTACAATGGATGGTGATACTATCAATACTTTGTGATGCACGAACTGGTGGGTCAGGCAGGGAAGCATTCGAATCGTCAACTGTTGAGATCGAACTAAAATATTCGTTAAACACT
Organism: Pictodentalium vernedei; assembly: GCA_031216915.1. NCBI lineage: Eukaryota > Metazoa > Mollusca > Scaphopoda > Dentaliida > Dentaliidae > Pictodentalium > Pictodentalium vernedei. The sequence goes on along the minus strand of CM062292.1, from coordinate 121,106,614 downwards.
TCCGCCTTTTCAGCACTTGATGAGTATATTTTATTTGAGTGAACGAGGGTGGGAATTCCTGCTATGTTACTGCTACCGATTAATATTTTTAGAGTCTTCCACCACTGTGATGGCGGTGTTTCGTTGTTCGTTAGAGTGGACTGAATTTTAGACAAATATAGCGCTTTGGCCTTCCTAACAGCCGATACAACTTCATTTCGTTTCAGTTTGTACTTAGCCCAGGTATGTGGGAGATCAGTGCGTTTAGCAATGCGATATAAACGTTTCCTCTGTCTAATCAGTAATCTTATTTCGTTATGCATCCATTTCGGTTGGTCTGTTCTTGTAGTAATGAATTTATTGGGTATGTGGGTGGATGCTGTTTCGAGTATTTTTTCGGTGAAGTTAGAAACAATAGTATCAAGACATAGGTTATCAAAGAGAGCACTCCAGTCGACGTTAGAGAGGGCCTCATTTAGTGCTCCATAATTACCTTGGGAATAAAGCCACATCCTCCTCTTAAATGAGAGAGATTGCGGTTTTAAAAATTCAACCTCAATTGAAATGGGGCAGTGGTAGCGGATCATGTCTGGAATAATCGGTTCAAGGACCTCACACGTTTTTAAGTTGATTGTGTCACTGAGAGCAAAGAGATCCAGTAATGAAGCCGAGGACTCAGTAAAACAAGCTGGCTCGCTCACAACCTGCCTTAGATTAAAGGAATGGTGAATTTCAGAGAAGCTGCTTCTGGAGGAGACCATTTGGTTGTCATTGAAATCACCTGTGACAATTAGATCGACGGTTGACGTGTCTCTTGCTTTTTCGATGGATGCCGATATGGCTTCCCATGTATCAGGGGGACTGTTGGGTGGGCGATAGAATACCCCTAGCAATAACGGTCTACCTCGTTTTGTAAATATTTCAGCCCATAGACACTCAGTATTCAACGTATGAAGGTCCGGTCTTGATCGGAATGAGATACCCTCTTTAATGTAAATGGCAACCCCCCCCCCCCCCCCCCCCCTTGTCGAGCGATAGAATCTCAATGGTTCATGAAACCCATGAAGAAGTACATCGGAAGTAGGATCGGTACTGTTCAGCCAAGTCTCAGTCAAAGTCACAATGTCAAAATATGCGAATTCACATTGGACGATATCTATTTTAGGCTTTAGGCTCTGGATGTTAAGATGGACAATTTTTAAAGTATTCTGGTTGTGATCCGAGTTTAAAGAATTTGGGCCAGGGTTAGTTTCAATGTCATCGGACAATAATAAACATAAGACCAGGTAGAACAGTGAGGTGACAAGGACCTTCAATGCAGGCATAGCATTCGAGACGTCCACCTCTCTGGAGGGAAATGAAGTTTCATCAAGTAGATTTGCTGAATGGGGGGTAATGGAATCGCTCGTGTGACTAAAAAACAAAGCAAACATAGCAGCAAAGCTTTCATGCAGCCCAACCCCACCCAGACGAAAAAGTAGATATATTAGGATACACATTGATCTCTTCTTCGGCAAACAATACTTCAAGCTACGACAATATACTTTGAGGTTGAAAGAGCCTATTCGAGCACGATATGATTCAGTGGAACACATTATTAACTGTTTTGCAGCTTATTAACGTAAATAAAAAAAAGAAAAAGAAGTACTATATTTTTGGGGAAAAAATGTATTCAGACTGGCTTGGAAGAAAAGGTTGCGATGTAGAATGAAGACTATAGGATAGATAGACAGAGGAATAAAGGATCATGAGATACTTAAATACGTTAAGGTAAGTATATCCAAGATGATTATGAAGTGATTATAAATAAGTTTAGGGTGGTGTCTGCTTAGACGAGCCCAGAAGCTGGTGCACTTAAATGATGTAGTTTTTCAGTAAATTAATACATCATGTGTCAAATCTGTAAAACAGGAAGAATTTCATAGACGACTGCGAATGCCTAGGCGTGTGATCACAAGGCAGAGTGTATTGATGTAGGGGCGAGGTGGGGGTGGTGGCTTGGACAAATGATCGGAAAAGTTAGTGCACCGGTGAATTTCATAGCTTGACTACTTGCTGGTTTGTTGACACAATGTTGGCACAGGGTGGCAGAAACATAAAATATCATAATATGGTAGTTCGTAGTTACCAACCCTGACAGGCTGGATATGTCGAGGGATAGGTACTACTTGCTACTTGCTGGTTTGTTGACACAATGTTGGCACAGGGTGGCAGAAACATAAAATATCATAATATGGTAGTTCGTAGTTACCAACCCTGACAGGCTGGATATGTCGAGGGATAGGTACAGGAAATGGTGATTGGGTGTTGCCCGGGATTCGTCAAGGATTTATAGTATCATTACCACAAAGCAATCTCATTACTAGAGGGTGGGTGCGGTTCTAGTCGACGCTACGGAACATATTATTTTACGACCTAGAAGCAAAGTAGCATTGTAAGCTTTAGCGTGTGCTGCTTGTCGGGTACCAGCAGATGAGATTTTACAGACCAACGAGGTTAAGAGCGGAAATAAAATCTCAACCGCATTCCGAAATAATCAGAATCCGATGGAAACTTTCTGTCCGTTTTTGCGACCGCATTTCTGGATATTGATATTAATTGATCGGATTGGATGGTGGGATGGGGGCGGGGGGCATTCGTGATATCACCTCGGTACACGTGCATGTTTGTAATCATCAGTGACAGATATGTTTATCGATCATGTTACAATCGGAACGTGGTGCACTACACATCTGTAAGATCAAGTATCATAACTGGGATATCACAGGAACGATATTGAAATATTTCGTTATGAAAACATCACAAAAACGGAGAGGAAAACAGTGGATTAAATGGTCGTCGAGTTGAAAGTTTTAAAAAAAATTAACAACCACATCAAAACATTCTCAAGTGCATATACGCATATATACATATTGAGAGGTACAGACATGAAAAACTTATTTACAATATGGAGAACTACGCGGTGTATTCTCAAAACAACGGCATATATGATGCGTCACATTAATCGTGAAAACATTCATTGACCGTGACACCCGAACCCCAATGGCCCCTTTTCCGGCCACGCCCATGATGATCCCCAATTTCCTTGATAAATGATTGGCAAGTATACTGTATGTATGTTATGTAGACCAAGCAGTGACTCCAACGTGCCGTCCTAAGGCGGAGCGTTGGAAACACTGACTGGTCCACCCCAAAATGATAGATATAGACTCTTCCATCTGAGTCCACTGAATTAGTAGTAAAGACACCTCCGGGGCCCAAGTGTGAAAGAGAGTGATTGCCACAATTTTTCCAAGAATTCTCTGAGTTAATATTTTTCATCGAACACAGCCATGACTGCTTCACTGACTTGTCATTTTGGGGAATATTCCATAAAATCCAGTCATTGCTGCTTGACAGCAGTTACTAAGTTACAGACGTGAACTAATTTTTCCTATTTCGATTATAGCATAAAATCCAGTCATTGCTGCTTGACAGCAGTTACTAAGTTACAGACATGAGCTAATTTTTCCCATTTCGATTAAAGCATTGTAGCTATTATTTTTTAAATGAACCAATAATTTGATCGCTAATTCAATAAGTTAACATTTCGTGAGTTATCTCGTCAAATCCAGCCACGGCTGCTTCACAGCAGCCCTGGTCGGACCTGACTAGACAACACTCTCACAAGAAAGTGTGCTGATGTCTGATATCCCGAATTACCAAATTCCTTTTTCCTAATACAAGCATAATTTGGGCGCTTATATAAATTCATTTTTCCCCCATTAGTTTAATTCAAACCTTTTATTGAGATCCATTGGGTTAATATTTAGAGACGGCTTTCACCAAATCCAGTCGTGGCTGCCTAATAGCAGCCTCGACTCGACCCGGTGGAAGAGGTACTCAGCAGAATAACCAACGTTATTACCAGATTACTTGTTCCTAATAAAAGCATAATTTGGGCGCTTATATAAAACAATACCCTCACAAGAAAGTGTACTGATGTCTGATATTCCGAATTCCGTATTCCTAATACACGCATAATTTGTGCGCTTATATAAATTCATTTTTCCCCAATAATATGATAACATCCATTGGGTTAATATTTCGAGACATTCATTGATGGTCTCTTTGACTGACGTCGGTTGAACCCTCGGGTGAGGACCAGTGTGAGAGGTTGGGTCCTCTCACAAAGGTACTACCTCTCCCCGATGGTGCAGCGGTTCTGGGTTTTCGGGCAAGTATAGTCTGCCACTTCGGAGACGATTTTGAGTGATGGTCATCACTGGCAAGTATAATCTGCCTCAGGCTGTCCCTGTTTGGTAGGACGTCTTTGAAAGAAAACAACAACGACCCCTTTCGGGGACCACCAGAAAGAAGACCCGAATTTCCCTGGTTCGGGGGCAGGCCTGCATTTTAATCCAATTGGGATGTGACTGAAGATGCGCAATGCATGATGCGCTTACAAAAGGGACGGAGTAGGGACGCAGGACCAACACTCGCCTCCCTTGAAGTGGTCGACCACTTCTAGGGATGGAGTGGAGGATGTTCAGAAAGAATATCGGTCGATTTGCACCATTGCCGATTTGCACCATCGAAAAAGTCGATTTGCACCATCGATCGATTTGCACCATCGAAAAAGTCGATATGCACCACAAAAAAAAGTCGATTTGTACCACCTGTAAGTCGATATGCACCATTAAAAATCGGATAATATATGTCATTTAAAATGAAGAAATATTTCTTCAGAAGTATCCATGATAAATTCATCTCGCCAAATGTCTCTATCTAAACATTTATTTAATCTCCAATTTAACATCGGTCTCTGTAAAAAGTATTATTATTATTAAATGTGACTCTACTCACTGATTAGTTGGATCGGGACTGTTTTTACGGCAATCAGTCTAAGGACGACTTCATTCTTTCACCAACACCGTTCTGTATAGTTTTACACTGTCAAAACAACACGGTACTTCAAAAACCTATGTTGGTGTCGGTGTATGGTGATTGCAATTTTAATTCACCCTTTTATGACGGCCGCATTTGAAAGATAAAAGTCCGCCCACGCCAGCAGATTTCTAGAAAAGCTTCATAAGTTAGTTGCATATATTGGAAAAAATTGGGTGTGCTCAGAAAAGTGTCCTCCTTCATCTTGGTCAACCTTCAGACGACCTATACGTGTTTCTCAGAAATTCACCCGACATGAGCTTCTTAGAAATTGCGGCAAGTGCTTGCATTATTAATTGAGGGGAAATGGAACAAAAAAGTCTTGACTAGGTTAATTGAGAAACCTCCACGTAACTGTGTGCTAATAAGGTAAATTGTGAGAAAAATATCTTGTTTTTAGGCAGCTAAAAAAATATGTTTTCAGTAGTTTTAGTATTTTTCTTTTGTTCCACTTTCGCTCAATTAATAATGCCAACACTCGCCACTATTTCTCAGAAATTCACCCGACATGAGCTTCTTAGAAATTCCGGCAAGTGCTTGCATTATTAATTGAGGGGAAATGGAACAAAAAAGTCTTGACTAGGTTAACTGAGAAACCTCTGTAACTGTGCACTAAAATGTAAGCATTTTTTTGGTTCCACTTTCGCTCAATTAGGCGATTTTGACTTGTGATGTGACTCATTTAAAAAATATTTTTGCTGGTTAGTTTGTAACGTTTGTTGAAGTTTTTATTCTGTTCGTTTTCTACTTTTGTAACTGTAACTGTGCTACCAAGTGCTTTAATAAAATATAAGAGTTGAATGAAAAAGAATGGTGTTTCTTATCTTTACCCCCCCCCCCCCCCCCCACACACACACCTCTTAGTACAAGTACCATGGTATTACCAGGGTATTTGAGGATTTACCATGGTACTTTTTTATAAGGGGTCTTACCTTCAATAAAGAATTTGCCCAAGTAGTCCAAACTTGGACCCAAAGCCTGTAATATAATTTTTTGGTGTGATACATCCCACAGGACGTACCGCACCAAAAGTTATTTTACAGACTTTGGATCCAAGTTTGGACTACCGTCTCAGCAGATTGATAATGTATCTAATGGCTAGGGACACACAGGGGTAACAGTTTATTACAGCTGATTCCTGAAAAATTAAATTTGGTAATGATTTTTGTAGATATAGAATACAAATATCGTTATCAAATGTCATTTTTCATGCCGAGTACCCATGTTTATGAATGGTGCAAATCGACTCTACTATGGTGCAAATCGACCGAACCAATGGTGCAAATTGACCGAACCAATGGTGCAAATCGACTTTTCCGATGGAGCAAATCGACTTTTCCGATGGTGCAATTCGACTTTTTCGATGGTGCAAATCGACCGCCCGGTGGTGCAAATCGACCGTGGTGCAAATCGACCGTTCCCCTTCAGGAACCATGGGGGTTACAGTTTCCATAACGGTTATAGTGCCCATAGCGGTAATTGGGGTGGTCAAAGAGTATCTTCTGTGTACCTGCTTGAAAGAAGAAGGCAGAATTAGTTTTCAACAGAATATGTAGAGTATAAAAAATAAAAATAGCACATTTTGTTTAATGCGGTTATTGAATAGGCTTATGATCGAATTATTAGCCGAGTCGGTGAAGGCAGCCCTTTCTGGTAGAAGGCCACAGTTAAGCTGTTAATCTGCCTGTTAGCTCACCTTCTCGTTCCCTATTTATTATCGAGCATGTTTAGTTCTATACAGTATTTAAATGTGATGTAATTTTAGTTGAGTCGGTGAAGGCAGCCCTTCCTGGTAGAAGGCCACAGTTACGCTGTTAATCTGCCTGTTAGCTAATCTTCTCGTTCCCTATTTTGCGCATGGCTTTTGATTTAATTGAGTCGGTTAATATTCATTGCCTGGCTCTCAAGGATTGGAGTTTTGGGGTTTTAGTCGGCTTTCGCAGATGACTCCAAGCTCAGAAATTAGCTCGTTGTCGGCTAAACGGTCATGATTTTTCGCGGCCAGGGAGGCTAGGCGGTCTTTGATGGTGGGGACATCGGCCATGTCGCGGAGTGTTTTGATGGGTGTGTCCCATGGGGGCGCGGAGGGCAACCGTAAGCGCGTGATTTTGGACCTTTTGTAGTTTTCTCATATTAGTTTGATTGAAGTCAGTAAGGATGGTTGCCCCGTATTCGAGTACTGGGCGCACAAAGGCTTTGTATGGTTTGAGTAGGGTGGACTGGTTGGCTCCCCAGGAAGTTCCCTTTAACATTTTCAATAAGTTAATGCGTTTGTTTGCTTTACTCGCCATATCGTCGGTGTGTTTATTGAAGGACAATGTTTGATCAATGGTGATGCCGAGGAATTTCTCCTCTTTGCATTCTGGGAGGATTTTATCCATTAGTTTCAGGTCAAAGTCGCGTTTGCCTTTCTTGCGAGTAAAAGTGATTCGTTGGGTTTTGTTGGCGTTTAGATTAATTCTCCATTTTGCACACCATTGTTCTAGGTCTTCGAGAGCGCGTTGCGTGGGTTTTTGGAGAAGATTGGCCGTATTGTTAGAGTCCCAGAGGCCCTTATCATCTGCAAATTGGGAGACTTGGACACGATCCTCCGAGAATGTGAGGTCATTTACATAGAATATATAAAGGAGGGGCTGGGGATGGATCCTTGGGGGGTACCTGCTTCAAGAGGGACACTGTCAGACATTTCTTTGTTTACTCTGACTTTGATTTCGCGGTCATTTAGGGAGGAGGATAGTAGTCTAAGCAATTTCATGGGGAGTTTCATTTTAGATAATTTATAGCGCATTCCATTGTGCCAAACAGATTCAAATGCTTTTTCGACGTGAGCTGATCTTATCCTACGAGGTATTATATAGTTTCCCGGGTAGTTCGCCATGTGGATCCAACGGCTCCGGGTCAACTCACCCCCACATATATTTCCAGGTCAAGTCGCCCATGGTTTGGGCGAGTTTACCCGCTTTAGAGGAGCGAGTTGACCCGCCCCCCCCCCCCCTCCAATTTTTTTTTTTTACTGAACCCCCCCCCACCCACACACACACCTTCCAATTTTTTTACTAACTTATTTTAATATTTTTTTTAGTAAAAAAACAGACAATTATGGAAAATTAATTTATGTACTTACCTTTAATACGAAGAAAATCCTGTTCAAAATAAATACAACCCTTTATGCAATTTGGAATCTACTACGCAAAGCACGCATAAAAGAATAATAATTCCTTTCCAATAATATGAAATTTAACACAAAAGTTCCAAAAAAATCGTATTCACTGACTAAGGAGAAAACTGTCCTTTCAGTACCCAGACATCTAACTTAATGATTCAAAAATAATAATTCCAATCTGTGTTTGTTTAAAAAAGCAAACTGAGCGGTGACTGTGGCTGACGACATTTCCTTAACAGCTCTGAAAAGAGTAATCATAAATAACTTTTTTAGCTCTAAAAACCTAATTTTAACCGCGCTGGGGGCATTTTTGCATTCTATGGGATTCTGTTGTGTGCAACAGCGCATGCAGTGATGTTAACAATTAGTTTTCCAGAGCTGATTCTCGTAGAGTGACATTATATGTTTAACATTGCAATAATACAAAAGGCAAACTTCAGAAAATGGCTGTGTGATGTGTCTGCGAGGCATGTAAGTCAATGCAAGGAGCTTCTTCAAGAGTTTATTCATAGCGCCCTTTTCGGTGTATGCAGTCTGCAGCCCAAGTTGGGATATTTTTCTATATATTGCCCGACACCAATGAAAACTACATCAATGTATTTGCACTGCTCCCCAGATTACAGCTTCGAAATCGTACACCACTTCTTCAAGATCTGGAGGAGGGGGGGGGGGGGGGGCAGGAAACCTTTCTTTGATTGCTTCAAACACTTAAACATAATCTTCTTTTCTTCGTTTGCTCATAACTGCAAGCTTCAAGGGCACTTGCTTAACACACTATCCTGACTTTAGAACTGCATGTATGGACATTAACTGGTAAAATGGGCGTCTAACAACTTTAAAAGTTGCATCTATGTACCACGTACAAGTCTTAACCTGTAGTCTTAACTGTTCATCAGTAGCAAACACAATATGTCGCGACTCATCTGTATTAATATCAGTTTTTAAATGAAAGTGTCAATGTCACTGTAGCTCAACTTGTTTAAGGCATGTACATGTATAATATGTGACACAGCAATGACAAACATCTAGGGAATGACCTGATAACAAAGGTACATGTAAAGTATTGTAACAGTCTCTAGATAAATGCTGACCGTAGCCTGTAACAAATGTATAGGTAAAGTATTGTAAAGGTGGGGTGACAGTCAGATGCTAAACTAGAAAAGAAATCTTTGAGTCCCAGAGTGGGTCTGACTTAACCCAAAAATATATGTTCTCATAGCACAGTGATAACAAAGGCACCCACAAACACTCGTTTCTGTCACAAGAGGATAACAAAGATACTCCAAGAGGTTTCGTGAAGATCGGTTTATAAATACAGACTCTAGCCCGAGCCGTATTGACATCTGCACTTACTGTGTATAAGTAGCACTGAACAAATCAAAGTTCATCTAATTTACATAATTTCTGCACAAGAAAAAAACCCCGTATTATATGTGATGTATTCCAGGTTACTAAACATTCCTACATTATTCAAATCCGAACTTTCATACAGAAGTTCTCTACAAAAAACAGATTGCACTAATTTTGGTACAAAATGGCTGCTGGTGGCCATCTTGAATTTTGGACCGCACCCCAAAACACTCGTTCCCGTCCCAAGGTGATAACAAAGGTACCCAATAAGTTTCGTAAAGATCGGTTCATAAATACGGCCTCTAGCCTTAGCCGTGTAGAAGTTGTGTACAAAAAACTGATTGGACCTAATTTCGGTACAAAATGGCCACTGGCAGCATCTTGAATTTTGGACCGCACCCAGAAACACTCGTTCTCGTCCCAAGGTGATAACAAAGGTACCCAAGAAGTTTTGTGAAGATCGATTCATAAATACAGCCTCCAGCCCGAGCCGTATTGACACATGCACTTACTGTGTATAAGTAGGCCTGAATAAATCAAAGTTCATCTAACTTGCATAATTTCTGCTCGAGAAAAAAACCCGTATTATATGCGATGTATTCCATGTTACTAAACATTCATACAAAATTTATTCAAATCAGAACTTTCATACAGAAGTTCTGTACAAAAAACTGATTGCACTAATTTTGGTACAAAATGGCCACCGGCAGCCATCTTGAATTTCGGACCGCACCCAAAAACACTCGTTCTCGTTCCAAGGTGATAACAAAGGTTCCCAAGAAGTTTCGTGAAGATCGGTACATAAATACAGCCTCCAGCCCAAGCCGTATTGACATGTGCACTTACAGTGTATAAGTAGCACCGAATAAATCAAAGTTCATCCAATTTACCTGATTTCTGCACGAGAAAAAAACCCGTATTTTTTGTGTGATGTATTCCATGTTACTAAACATTCATACAAAAATTTATTCAAATCAGAACTTTCTTACAGAAGTTCTGTACAAAAAACTGATTTGCACTAACTAAAGTACAAAATGGCTGTTGGTGGCCATCTTGAATTTCGGTGCGCACCCAAAACCACTCGTTCTCGTCCGACGGTGATAACAAATGTACTCAAGAAGTTTCGTAAAGATCGGTTCATAAATACGGCCTCTAGCCCGAGCCATATTGGCATTTGCAGTTACAGTGCTGAAAGTAACACTAAATAGATCAAAGTTAGTATAATTGGCATAATTTATGCACGAGAAAAAAAAACGTATTATATGTGATGTATCCCATGGTACTAAACATTCACACAAAAAATTATTCAAATCAGAGCTTTCATATGGAAGTTCTGCGCAGAAATCTGATTGCACCTAATTTTGTACAAAATGGCTGCCAGCAGCCATCTTGAATTTCAGACCGTACCCCAAAACTCTCGTTCTCGTCCCACGGTGATAACAAAGGTACCCAAGATGTTTCGTAAAATCGGTTCATAAATACGGCCTCTAGCCCGAGCCGTATTGGCATTTGCACTCACAGTGCTGAAAGTAATACTCAATAAATCAAAGTTAGTCTAATTTGCATAATTTACGTACGAGAAAAAACCCATATTATATGTAATGTATTTCAGGGTACAAAATATTCATACAAAAAATTATTCAAATCAGAGCTTTCATGAAGTTCTGCGCAAAAATCTGATTGCACCTAATTTTGTACAAAATGGCTGCCAGCGGCCGTCTTGAATTTCGGACCGGGTCCCAAAACACTCGTGCCACGGTGATAACAAAGATACCCAAGAAGTTTCGTAAAGACCGGTTCGTAAATACGGTCTCTAGCCCGAGCCGTGTTGACGGCGCGACGGACGACGGGCCATGGCAATACTTCAAATTTGGCTTCGCCACAGTTTAGCTAAAAATCGGCGTGCACACAGCCTGAAAATTCAAAATCCAGCGATGATGGCTCAGGTTGTCAGTCTTGTCTCTAAAAGACGCCTGTTGACAGCACATGACTCATTAACTGGTTTGGAAAGTCGGTGATCGGAATCAGTAACAAGTGACTTTAGGTCATCCTCCACAACTAATTTGGCAGATTTTTGTTGTTCGTCTAAACACTGTCGCTTCACCCTAATGCGCACCTTTGTCTGCAGAAGATGGGCTCCATGGCCGACAAACATGCGTTTGTCTTTCAACTTTGTCGGCAATATCACTTCTTTTTGTCCCCGCATGTTTCTTAAAAAGCGGAGATATTGTGGTGATCTCCGTCTGTCTTGTCCATACGTCCAAACTTCATATCACCAATAGTATGTATGTAATTCGAAACATTTAAACTATGCTGGGGTGTTCAGGTAGCATCTGCAGATGTGCTAGAAGGTTTCGGAATTTTGATTTGGCCCCAAGTGGTTCCAATGGAACCACTTTTATTGTTATTGTTAGAAAATCAGTTTCCGGTGGAAGGCTCTTAGGGGTTTTAGTTCAAAACATTGAAAGTGTGTTCATATGTTCTGGTAGGCTGCTGTATGTGCATAAAGGTTTTGGATTCCAGATTCGGGTCATGTGGCGCCCGCAGCGCCACTGTTGTCGTTAACGAATCGGTTTCCACTGAAAGGCTCCAAGGTGTTTTAATTCGAAACGATGAAAGTGTGTTCATATGTTACTGTAGTGTCTCTAGATGTGCATAAAGGTTTCAGAATTATGTTTCAACCCCGAGTGGCACCCGCAGCGCCACTTTTGTTGATAGAGAATCGGTTTGTGGTGAAAGGCTCCTTGGGGTTTTAATTTGAAACGTTGAAAGTATGATCATACGCTCCAGTAGGATGTCTAGATATGCATAAAGATTTTGAATTTTTAATGCAGCCCAAGTTGTGCCCGTCACGAACGCCACTTTTGTCTTTAGAGAATTGGTTTCCAGCAAAAGCTCCTAGGTGTTTTAATTCGAAACGTTGAAAGTGTGTTCATATGTTCCGGTAGGCTCTCTAGATGTGCATAAAGGTTTCAGAATTTTGATTCGGCCCAGTGTGGCGCCACGTTTGTTGATAGAGAATCGGTTTCCAGCAAAAGGCTTCTAGGGGTTTTAATTCGATATGTTGAAAGTGTATTCATATGTTCAGGAAGGGTCTCTAGTTGTGCATAAAGGTTTCAGATTTTTGATTCGGCCCCATTTGGCGCCCATATCGCCACTTTTGTCATTAGAGAATCGGTTTCCGGTGAAAGGCTCTTTGGGGTTTTAATTCGAAATGTTGAAAGTGTGTTCATATGTTCTAGTAAGGTCTCCAGATGTACATAAAGGTTTAAGATTTTTTATTTGGTCCCGTGGGGCACCCGTAGTGCCACTTTTGTCATTAGAGAGTCGGTTTGCGGCGAAAGGCTCCTAGAGGGTTTAATTCGAAACATTGAAAGTGTCTTTCTTACGTTCCAGAATGATGTCTAGATGTGCATAAAGGTTTTGGATTTTTAATGAGGCACCATGTGGTGCCCGTAGCGCCATTTTTGTTCTTAGAGAATCAGTTTCCAGTGAAAGCTCCTAGGGGTTTTAATTTGAAATGTTGAAATAAATGTTGTTTATATGTTTTGGTGGGGTGTCTAGATGTGCATATAAGTTTCAGATTCCCATATGGCACCCGTAGCACCACTTTTGTCATAAGAGAAGAATCAGTTCCCAGCAAAAGGCTCCTTGGAGTTTTAATCGAAACGCTTCAAGTGTGTTCATATGTTCACTTAGGGTCTCCAGATGTGCATAATGGTTTTGAATTTTTGATCCGGGCCTCATATGGCCCCCGTCGTGCCACTTTTGTCGTCAGACAATCGGTTTGTGGCAAAAGGCTCCTAGGGGTTTTAATTCGAAATGTTGAAAGTGAATTCATATGTTCAGGTAGGGTCTCTAGATGTGAATAAAGGTTTCGGATTTAACCCATAGCGACACATTTGTCATTAGAGAATCGGTTTCCTGCGAAAGGCTCATGAGGAAGGGGGTGGGGGGGGGGGGGGGGGGTAATTCAAAACCTTGAAATTATGTTTATATGTCCAGGTAGGGTCTGCAGATGTGTGTAAAAACTTTCAAATTTAATACCTTTTCATTTCTGTCTGTATCAAGCGTTAACCAATAATCAAGAAAGCAAATGCGGGGATATACTCTTAGTCTGCTTTGCACACAAATGGCACTATCTAGTTTTTGATTTTGTCTCAATGTCACATGTGAGTCTTTTCAGAAAGACTCCACTACATTTAGTGAACACAAAGTATTGTTGACAAGTGATAGAGCCACAGATGTTGTATATTCTTTGTTAGTTATTATTGCACCATAATCTGCCAATGGTGTCTTCCCATTTTTTACCAACTCCCACTAGACCACAACACCACCATACCCTCACGTGGGCAATCAGGATGAAGTATGTTGCCCAAGGTTACAACATAGTTACCCCAGTTGGGGATCAATCTATGAACCTTTCAGTTTGAAGTGCAATGCGATAACCAGAGAGCCACTGAGCTCCCAAGTTGCGACCTTCAAATGTTATCAACACTTATGTATATTTAACTTGTCTGAAGATAAAGCTGGTGTACTGAAAATATGCATACATTCTCCCTGATACATGTGGGCTGATGGACGACTCCCAGCTTTCAAAAACACATATTGGTGGATTTTTCCTTTTTGTAACCGTTATGGATAATATGCTTGGGCTGCTCCCAAACCAGCGACTGTTTGGGTTTCTTTTTTTCTTTTTCTAAAACAACCATCAAACTGTGGTTTCGGTATTACCATAAATATGCCCATGCGCCTAGGCAAACACAGAGCAGAATTCTTCTAGTTAAGCACAACTCCAAGTCACCTTCCAGTTTGAAGTTCTGAGGGATCTGAACCCACTATCCTGCTGCCGGTGCGCACACTTAAACCAGCTAATATTACTGGCCCTCGCTCCTGACTCTCGTAGATTCATAAGCAAATAAAGTTACTCGGATCGCAAGGGATTACGTGTTTAAACAGACCAGTGTTACGTTGTTACTAAGTCTTTCCAGTCCAATACTTTTTTGGGGGGGGGGGGGGGGGGGGGGGGGTCTTGACCCGATGTAGTGGCGGCGACTTGACCTGGTGGCGACTTGACCCGAGGGCGACCTGACCCGGCGGTGACTTAACCCGTTCCCTGATGATGGACGGCTATGGACGTCCAGTGCTGGCAATAGTTCACATGGCTCTTTAGGCCAGGTGAGCTAAAAATGGTAGAGATTTTTTTATGTTTCAGAAAACAAGATAAAACAAAAACAAAACAAAACTTAACAAATTTACTATATTTTAATAAACAAATCCCTTTATCATAACTAAAAATTGTTTTTAGAATTCCGCATGAAAGTTATGGAGAGGATTACTCATTATATGACAACTGCATCTATACATTTGTAATATAATTTTAGAGCATTTGAATGCAAAAATTATGCTTAACTACTTACATGCTGATGGCTAAGATTACTGCCCAGGACAGAATTCCTTTTGCTAATGAAATAAGTATAATTTGGGCACATCTAATCTGTAAACTGAATGGTGTTTTCACCAATGATTTCTTGAAGTAAATTTAATGAATTTTTCATTTAATCTAGACATGGCTGCTTCACTAGATTTGATAAAAACTTGGCTGAAACATGCCCCTGTACAGTACGTGGACACATGAGGCTGAAGAGTAAACAGAGATTTGTTACTCATACATGTGCTGTGTCTGTAAGATATGTATGATGCCCCCGCAAGTTCTACCGTGTACTTTAATTTACATATGCATTGTGGGAGGAGCTAGCTGGACAAATCATGTATCTATATGAGAAATTTCACAAAAATTTACTAAGTTCATCAACACGTAATTTTGTGAAAATTTGAACAGAATCAACTTCCTGGCGATAGGCAAGCCTTTGGTATATATATATAAATACCCGGTAAAATAAAAAACATTCTAGCTTGAAAACAGTGGAAGAGTTAGGTGGACAAACCTTGTACCCTATATTCAAACCTTGACAAAAAAATTCTAGTTCAACAAACCAACATTTTATGAAAATGGGAACAAAATCAAATTCCTTACAAAATGCCCACCTATGGTATATGTATAAATACCCAGTAAAATAAATAGGTTCCAGATTTAATACTGTGGGAGGAGTTAGACAAACCATCTACCATGTACTCGAAATTTCATAAAAATTTACTAAGTTCAACAACACGTAATTTTGTGCAAAATAGGATGAAATCAAATTTTGGCAATATGCACACCATTGGTAAAAGTATAAATCTCTGAAAAAATAAAGGTTCTAGCTTGAAAAGTGTAAGAGGAGCTGGGTGGACATACCTTGGACCCTAAATGCTGACAGACGAGAGTACAAATGGATGAATGGACAAACGGATGGATGGACAGACAGGGGTGAGTAAAACAATATGCTCCCGACCTTTTGGGGTGGAGGCATAAAAATATCTTGAAAATACTCAGCAGGTAAAGAGATGAGAATGGCAATTTCGATTTTGTGTTCGCTGCAGGACAGGTTCACATTATGCAATGGTGGACTTTTGTGGTGGTGAATATGATGTGATATAAACCTAAAAATTTATATTCGCCAAGGCGTTAGCTGAGGTCAATATAAGTTTTTTAGGTTCATATCACATCATATTTACCACCACAAAAGTCCATAACTGTTTTATTATATACACCATCCTCAAAAAAACCAAGTCTTCTATTTGTCAATTAAAAGTTCAATTATATCAACCACAAATACTTTTATTTAACAATAAAATAGTTATCATCTACAGAGTAACATAATGAAAGTGTCAATGACACTGTAGCTCAACTTGTTAAGACATGTACATGTATAGTACGTGACACAGCAATGACAAATATCTAGGTAATGACCTGATAACAAAGGTACATATGAAGTATTGTAATGGTCTGTACATAAATACTGACCGCAGCCTGTAACAAATGTATAGGTAAAGTATTGTAAAGGTGGGCGACAGGCACATGCTAAACCAGAAAAGAAATCTTTGGGTCCCAGAGTGGGTCTGACTGAAACCCAAAATATTTGTTCTCATAGCACAGTGAAAACAAAGGCACCCCAAAACACTTGTTCCTGTCCCAAGGTGAAAACAAAGGTACGCAAGAAGTTTCGTGAAGATCAGTTCATAAATACGAGCTGTATAGAAGTTGTGACAAAAAACTGATTGGTACTAATTTCGGTGCAAAATGGCCACTGGCAGCCATCTTGAATTTTGGACCGCACCCAGAAACACCCGTTCTTGTCCCAAGGTGATAACAAAGGTACCCAAGAAGTTTTGTTAAGATCGGTTGATAAATACAGCCTCTAGCCTGATCCGTATTGACATGTGCACTTACAGTGTATAAGTAGCACTGAATAAATCAAAGTTCATCTAATTTGCATAATTTCTGCACGAGACAAAAACCTGTACTATATGTGATGTATTCCATGTTACTAAACATTCATACAAAAATTTATTCAAATCAGAACTTTCATACAGAAGTTCTGTACAAAAGACTGATTGCACTAATTTTGGTACAAAATGGCTGCTGGTGGCCATCTGAATTTCGGACCACACCCCAAAACACTCGTTCTCATCCCACGGTGATAACAAAGGTACCCAAGAAGTTTTGTAAAGATCGGTTGATAAATACGGCCTCTAGTCTGAGCCGTATAGAAGTTGTGCACAAAAAACTAATTAGACCTAATTTCAGTACAAAATGGCCACTGGCAGCCATCTTGAATTTTGGACCGCACCCAGAAACACTCGTTCTCGTCCCAAGGTGATAACAAAGGTACCCAAGAAGTTTTGTGAAGATCGGTTGATAAATACAGACTCTAGCCCGAGCCGTATTGACATGTGTACTTACTGTGTGTAAGTAGCACTGAAAAAATCAAAGTTCATCTAATTTGCATAATTTCTGCACGAGACAAAAACCTGTACTATATGTGATGTATTCCATGTTACTAAACATTCATACAAAAATTTATTCAAATCAGAACTTTCATACAGAAGTTCTGTACAAAAGACTGATTGCACTAATTTTGGTACAAAATGGCTGCTGGTGGCCATCTGAATTTCGGACCACACCCCAAAACACTCGTTCTCATCCCACGGTGATAACAAAGGTACCCAAGAAGTTTCGTAAAGATCGGTTCGTAAATACGGCCTCTAGCCTGAGCCGTATAGAAGTTGTGCACAAAAAACTGATTAGACCTAATTTCAGTACAAAATGGATACTGGCAGCCATCTTGAATTTTGGACCGCACCCAGAAACACTCGTTCTCGTCCCAAGGTGATAACAAAGGTACCCAAGACGTTTCGTGAAGATCGGTTCATAAATACAGACTCTAGCCCGAGCCGTATTGACATGTGTACTTACTGTGTGTAAGTAGCACTGAAAAAATCAAAGTTCATCTAATTTGCATAATTTCTGCACGAGAAAAAACCCTGTATTATATGTGATGTATCCCATGGTACTAAACATTCACACAAAAAATTATTCAAATCAGTGCTTTCATATGGAAGTTCTGTGCAAAAATCTGATTGCAGCAAATTTTGTACAAAATGGCTGCCATCGGCCATCTTGAATTTTGGACCGGACCCAAAAACACTCGTTCTCGTCCCACGGTACATAACAAAGGTACCCAAGGAATTTCGTAAAGATCGGTTCATAAATACGGCCTCTAGCCCGAGCCGTATTGGCATTTGCACTTACAGTGCTGAAAGTAACACCAAAAAACATCAAAGTTAGTCTAATTTGCATAATTTACGCACGAGAAAGAAACCCGTATTATATGTGATGTATCCCATGGTACTAAACATTCATACAAAAAATTATTCAAATCATAGCTTTCATATGGAAGTTCTGTACAAAAAACAGATTTCTGCATCGTCGGTACAAAATGGCGGCTGGCAGCCATCTTGAATTTCGACCCAAACCCCAAAACACTCGTTCTCGTCCCACGGTCATAACAAAGGTACCCAAGAAGTTTCGTAAAGATCGGTTCATAAATACGGCCTCTAGCCAGAGCCGTATCCAATTGTTGACGGACAGACGGACGACGGGCCATGGCATAAGCTCAAATTTGGCTTCGCCAAAGTTGAGCTAAAAATCAAAGTTCATCTAATTTGCATAATGTCTGCACGAGAAAAAACCTGTATTATATGTGATGTATCCCATGGTACTAAACATTCACACACAAAATTATTCAAATCAGCGCTTTCATATGGAAGTTCTGTGCAAAAATCAGACTGCACCTAATTTTGTACAAAATGGCTGCCATCGGCCATCTTGAATTCCGGACCGGACCCAACAACACTCGTTCTCGTCCCACAGTAATACCAAAGGTACCCAAGAAGTTTCGTAAAGATTGGTTCATAAATACGGGCTCTAGCCCGAGCCATATTGGCATTTGCACTTACAGTGCTGAAAGTAAAACTAAATACATCAAAGTTTGTCCAATTTGCATAATTTACGCATGAGAAAAAAACCCGTATTATATGTGATGTATCCCATGGTACTAAACATTCATACAAAAAATTATTCAAATCAGCGCTTTCATATGGAAGTTCTGTACAAAAATCTGATTGCACCTAATTTTGTACAAAATGACTGCCAGCAGCCAACTTGAATTTTGGATTGGACCCTAAAACACTTGTTCTTGTCCCACGGTCATAACAAAGGTACCCAAGAAGTTTCGTAAAGATCGGTTCATAAATACGACCTCTAGCTCGAGCCGTATTGCATTGTTGACGGACAGACTGACAGACGGACGACTGGCCATGGCATAAGCTCAAATTTGGCTTCGCCAAAGTTGAGCTAAAAATGAGATGGAAGTCAAGTTGAACGAGCATGCATGTCAATTGAAATAGAATTAGGGAGGAGAATTCCAAAAGCTATATTAAGAAAGTAGATATTCACTGGGAAACCGTTGTAATGGATTTTTGAGTACCAGTCACGTGTGACGTGTATAAGATCCAGCCAAAAGATATGTGGTTATTTATATTATAAAGTATATAATAATCTAAAATGGTGTCGATGTTATCACATTAGGTAAAAGACAAGTGGGATTCTACAGTGTAGTGGTGAGGAAAGAGGACAGAGAATTTTGACTGGATTGCAACTGGGTCGTGATCCAGTCAAAATTTGCTGTCCGCTTTTGTGATCACAGTACTCCATGCGTTTTATTAATATAGTTTTCTTTAGACGGGTTATATGAAAAGGATGCGCCAGCTTTTGAGGAGGACCTGGATGGATCGTTTGGCGGGTCATTGTTGCTCAAAGTGTGATTCAAGTCACTAGAGTTGAGGGGGAGAATCGGGAAAGTCGGGGAAAGAGTGTGCCAAATGTGTAACTTACACATTGCTGTAACGGAGACCCTGGAACATTTCATTTTAGAATGCCCCAAATATTTGCCTAGAACAAGACTCCTTGGGAAACTAATGGAACAAGTGTTTGACCACCAAGGTGGTATTAGTCCCCTACGGCGCTTTTGTGACATAAGGTGTTTTTGTCACAGAAGACACTAGAGTATATAAGCATCTTGGATTTTGAAAAAAAAATATTGAGCGTGCATATTTCCCTCACAACCCTTTATCCATGTACCATATATGAAAGGCATAGCCTGAACCATGTTGGAGGGAGGGGTGGCAACATAAAATAGAGAAAAAAGCTTAAAAAAACACAACAAAAATGGCCGCCATTCTGCCATCTTGGATTTTGAAAAATAAATATTGACTGTGCATCATCCCCTCAGAACCGTTTATCCATGTACCAAATATGAAAGGTGTAGCTTGAAGCATATTAGAGGGAGAGGTGGTACAGAGACAGATGGACAGACAGACAGATGTTAGATTTTGAAAAAAAAAATATTGAGCGTGCATAATCCCCTCACAACCCCTTTATCCATGTACCATATATGAAAAGTGCAGCTTGAACCATGTTGGAGGGAGCAGTGGTAACATAAAATTGAGAAAAAAGCTTAAAAAACACAACAGAAATGGTTGCCATGGCACCATCTTGAATTTTGGAAAAAAAATATTGAACGTGCAACATCCCATTACAACCCTCTATCCATGTGCCAGATATAAAAAGTGTAGCTTGAACCATGTTGGAGTGAGGGGTGGTAACATAAAATAGAGAAAAAAGCTTAAAAAACACAACAAAAATGGCCGCCATGCCGCCATCTTGGATTTTGAAGAAAAAATATTGAACATGCATCATTCCCTCCCAACCCTCTATCCATGTGCCAAATATGCAAAGTGTAGCTTGAACCATTTGGTGGGAGCGGTGGTAACATGAAAATAGAGAAAAAAAAGCTTAAAAAACACAACAAAAATGGCCGCCTTCCGCCATCTTGGATTTTGAAAAAAAAACTTTGAGCGTGCATCATCCCCTCAGAACCGTTTATCCATGTACCAAATATGAAAGGTATAGCTTGAACCATGTTGGTGGGAGGGGTGGTAACATGAAAATAGAGAAAATAAAAGCTTAAAAAACACAACAAAAATGGCCGCCATTCCACCATCTTTGATTTTGAAAAAAAAAATTTGAGCATGCATCATCCCCTCAGAACCATTTATCCATGTACCAAATATGAAAGGTGTGGCTTAAACCATGTTGGAGGGAGAGGTGGTAACATAAAAAAACAGACAGACGGACAGACGGATGGACGGACAGAGTGCAATCCTATAGTCCCCTTACGGTTCCCGTAGGGGACTAAAAATGGGATGGAAACATGAAGGATAATTGGATGTCGTTGTGTTGATGGTAACGTCACATATTTATGCACCACGGCTAATCGTGACACAACATGGAGATGAAGTCAAGTTTAGTCAATCGTTGATCTACATGTTGCCCATTTTAGAGGACTTTCACCCCAAGCATTGGTGACTGGGTCCTATTTTACTAGTAAAGTGGAACTGGTTTACCACAGTAAACAAGTGCTGCTTACTTCCTGGGGTTCCCACGGGGAAGGATAATTGGATGAGGAATGACATGGGTAAATGAGTCAATGTTGTAGTTGGGGAGATCGAGAAGGCGCCAGTCAGGGACGTGCCTAGAGGTTTCAGATTGGGGGGGGGGGGGGGGTGTAGGGACGGACGGACGGACGGAGTGCAATCCTATAGTCCCCTTACGGTTCCCGTAGGGGGCTAAAAATGGGATGGAAACATGAAGGATAATTGGATGAGGAATGACATGGGTATATGAGTCAATGTTGTAGTTGGGGAGATCGAGAAGGCGCCAGTCAGGGACGTGCCTAGAGGTTTCAGATTGGGGGGGGGGGGGGGTGTAGGGTAGTGAATTTCCAACTGGTGTGGGGAGTGGGGAGTCCCAGTCCCTCCCCCTAGTTGAAAATTCACTACCGAAAAAAAAATTGAAAATGAAGCCATGAAAGGGAGCATAAAATTGATTCTAGTAACTGAAATGCCAACACATTTATGATAGAATTATCAGGTTATTATTATTTGGTATTATTCTGGGAACTGAATATGTGCTAAACAAATGCCCAAGCTGAGAACTTTGAGAAATTCACACTGTCCTAACATTAAATCAGATCTTATGCAGAATGATAAATTTTTGATGTTTCATCATTTTGTAACTGTGAATGATGGAATTAATTCAAGATAACGATTTTACATGATGTGATTTTTTTGAAGTGAATTTTGATGATTTTTTTATTACGCAAGTAAACGTTCTAAAGAAATCTTATACCGATTCACACCATGCATACTTATGAAGCTCGATATTGCATACACTGTAGCTGTAAATAGTAACAGTTGGAATGTTTGCCGATTTGAAACAAAGTTGGAATTTTGGGAAGTAAAGGAGACATCACCATCAGCAAAGAAGCTAAAAAATCCAGATAGGTGGAATTTCCAACTACTCATGACTTACCCTCCAAATTTCCAACTATAGGAAATTTTTGGCCATGATTGGGGGGGGGGGGGGGGGGCAACCCCACCCACACACCCCAATCGCTACGTCCCTGGCACCAGTGGGGAGAATTATGAAACAGTTTTTGACTGAAAAATAGGATATAAGGAGAGAGAGAATGCTAGGTTATTAGGAGAGAGAGTGTGGAGGAATACCCCTGGAGGGGCACTGGTTTTATGTATGACCCCTCATTAGAGGACCGGTGGAAGGCCATAGATTTATTATTATTTGCTGTGAAATTATATTACACTTACATGGAACTGAAAAAAGCTTCAATTACAAATTACTTCCAATTACTCTGAAAAATTAAATTAATTATAGATAATTACAAAATTGTAACCAATATACAATCAAACAATTTTGTTTGTTTGTATATTGGGGTTTAATGATACTTTTGACAGCCACGTTCATCCCGAGTCAAATAGGTTTAAGCCAAAGCACCTTGAGAGTTCCACCAAACAATGGTGAGAAACTGTTTGTTCTTGCATTTCCTTTTTTGACAAGTGAGACTTCTAGAGTGTTGTGGTGAAGAAAACGGAAAGAGAATTTCAACCTGCACAAGCCAATACTATAAAACTTTTACAATTGTATTTTCTAGAATTGTATTTTCTACCCATTAATGTAACCAACTAAAATGAATCATTAGCATTTTAAAAGATATGGCAATTTGCCAACTGGCAAATTGCCAGATCTTTGAAAATGCTAATTGTTCAGTTTAACTCATTTAAAGTCATAACTAGAAAATACAGTTGTAAGTTTTATAGTATTGGCCCCAGATTGTAACACACTGACCAGACTTGTTCGGTTGAAATTTTCTGTTCTGTAAAATATGCCTCTGCAGGACCACAACTGACAAAAATGTTGGGGGGTGTGGTGTGGGACCTCGGAGCCTGACAGCTTGGTCATATCGCTAAAAACTATTTGGAACATACCTGATTGCTATTATCAAATACTTCTACAATACAAATATACTTCCCATTGATAAAGACTTGCATGGCAGGGAATTTATTAGTTTTATGATGGTACTGTCAATTACACACCAGTTAGGTAGAGGTGCCTGGCCATCTGTGTGCTTTCAACAAGTCATGGTCATAAAAATTTGTTATCAGTTACTCTCTTTCTGGAAGTGGAAGTCTACCCACATAGTGAGTCAGCCATTTATTGCACTTTCTGATCTGTGTATATTTTTGTCAGACAAGCAAGAGATTTTGCCCAATTGAGTACTCCAAAGAGTGTCTATCTATTTTTTCAGCGGGCAAGCCAGGACATCTGACTAACTTGGTATTTCATAATTTCTTGCCCAACCTCTGCCCGACAAAACTCATGATTGGCAGACATTTTTTTTTTTTTGCAAGGGGGGGGGGGGGGGGGGGGGGGTCACTCCCACCCTTCCCAGAAGTTATACCCCTGTGCCTCTGTTATTCAAAGATCAGTGGAAATTCTGAATCAAGAAATTTTGCAATGAATATTGTAGCATTACCTAAATATTATCTTAAGTTAACATGGTTACATGAGAGAGAAAGTAGTTTATATTATATTTAACTTCATTTGTTCAAACAAGAGGTCTGCATCGCCAAGCAAAGCTAACTAACCTGCACCTCTCAATTGGGGGGGGGGGGGGGGGGGGGGTGCATAAGAGTTTTTATCCAGCATAAAATCACTCTCAATCCAGTAAAACATATCTCAGAGCCCCCAAAAATGTTTTTTTGACCTAAATGACCTGGGTAGCGGAGGGGACAAATTTTTATTTTGCATATAACCACTCTAAATCCTTCAAAGCGCAATTTGGAGCAAAGAAAAGCAAGCATTACATGATATTTTTTTAACAAAGGGAAATAACTCCCATAATTTTCATAGGATATCGCTGATCATCAAACCTGACGTAGACAATGTTGCTATAGAGACACATACCGAAAAGAATTGAAATCTGGTTACTATTGTTAAAGTTATGCCATAAACAAGCAAGCATTACACGATACTTTTTAAACTTCGCACAATAACTCCCATAATTTTCATCGGATATTTTTGGCCATCGAACCTGACATAGACATTGTTGCTATAGAGACATATACCAAAAAGAATTGAAATCTGGTTACATAAACAAAGTTTTATGGAATATTTTTTAAACAAAGGACAATAACAACCATAATTTTCATCAGAAATCACTGGTCATTGAACTTGCTGTAGACATTGTTGCTATACAGACATATACCAAAAAAGGAATTTAACTATTGTTCAAGTTATGCCACAAACAAAATTCGGACAGAAAGACGAACAAAGGTCTTTGCTATATCCCTCCCTTGAGGTGGGATAATAAATCAGTAGATCAAGAGAAGACGATTGTTCAACGTGTTTCTCATCACGAAGTCAGTGTTCATGTTGTCAGGTGCCAATTTAGCCAATTGCACTAAAAATTTGATTTGGCACCCAAAAATCTTTGTTGGTTAATATCTTGGCACCAAACAATTTTCTTTCACTTGTGAAGGAAAGCCAATGTGGCAGTGAAAAGCATGACCGATGAGGAAACCCCCCAAAATGTTGTTACTTCTTTTGCCAACAAGGTGTTAAAAATAGTATTTGAACAAATTTCCAATGTTAATTGTATGTCAGTGCTAATGACTTATTGTTTTTTCTCCAATGACATATTGTAGGTTGTCAATTTTACAAAAGGAAACATTTAATTAGATAAATACTTCATACTGTCTCGAGGGGCGCTGTGGCGTTGTGGTAACCGGTTCTCGTCAGATCACCGAAGTTAAGCAACGTCGAGCCCGGTTAGTCCTTGGATGGGTGACCGTCTGAGCGATCGACTCGGACTCCCGCGTTGTGCCCTTGGGCAAAAAGGCACTTAACCTCGATTGTCCACATGGGGGCAAGATGACGCCGTGTACTGCGGCATACTGCACGTCCATGATGCGCATGTCTTCAACCAATCTAATCCTGCCTGTGCTGCAGTGCGGAGTTACAATGTTGGGGAGCTGGCAGCTGCTCGTCTTTGCCCGGTGGTTCTATCTGGGTACTCCGGCTTCCTCCACCAGTAAAACTGTCATGGTCATGATTAGCCATTGTGCATAAGTATGTGACATGAAACACCAATAAATAAATAAATACATACTGTTTCGAGTGACTTGCGACGACTGTTGTAAAGACACACGACCCGCTGAGCTCAGTGGATTAACAGTAATTAGTTGATTAACTGGTAGAGTGCTTGAAGCCCATATTTGGGCTTTATTCTGAAGTATTAGTATCACAACTGAAAGGTTTCATATTAAGTGGATGTTTTACATACCACCTTTAAAGTGAAATTATTTAGTCTGTTGGGATTTGCCTTGTTACAATTTATGGGAGAGTGCCTACTGGCACTCTCCCATAAATTGTAACAAGGCAAAGATATGTGAACAAAATTTGATGACCCAAAATAATTCAGCACTCTACCAGCTAATCCAATATAATCTGAGTGCCACGAGAGGTGTACATACAGACAGCATTCACCCTGACCATTAATTTTATCAGTGGCAGGCACAGATGTAATTTAGGTAACAGCCCTTTTCACCTAGCAATGATTTTGTCAGAACTTTTGACCAATTGGTTGTTCTTCTTTTTTTTTTTTTATTACAGTTTAACGACACATCATTAACAGCCAGGGTCATATCATGTCGGTGACAGTTTTACAGGTGGAGGAAGCCAGAGAACCCGGAGAGAACCACCGAGCAACGACACGCAGCTGTCAGCTCTCCAACATCGTAACTCTGAACTCTGCACCACTGCAGAGGCAGGGTTAGATTGGTTGAAAACATGCGCACCGTCGACGTTCAGTATGTCTTAGTACACAGCATCATCGTGCCCCCATACAGGCAATCGGGGTTAAGTGCCTTGCTCAAGGACACAACGCGGGAGTGCGAATCAGTCGCTGAAATGGCCACCCATCCAACTACTAACCGCGCTCGACGTTGCTGAACTTCGGTGATCTGACGAGAACTGGTTACCGTGACACCACCGCGCCCCCACCAATTGGTTGTTCACTCTTGTAATAATTGCCAGTTTAGTTTTTAACCCTTTACCCAACAAATCGGCCACATCCGCCCATGTAATATGCAAATTCAGCAGCCGTAAAAATATTATTTTTCAAAATATTTCAACAGAACCATATCATGTGACCCCTCATTGGAATGAGCTTGTTCTAATGAGGGGTCACATGATATGGTTTGGTTGAAATGTTTTGAAAATTTTCAAAAAATGATATTTAAAATAATTCATTTTGATATCGTCTGTGTTGGGTAAAGGGTTAAAACACAATCAGTTTATTTGGATCATGCAGTGAAGTTCAACCCTTCCCATCCCATTAGCGATTTAGTACAAGAACACTTTCTTTTTTATCTTGAATGGCTAAAAATGGGGCACCAGAAAGGTCAGGCCATCAGGAATACTCACAACAGTTTTAACAGGAAGTCGCCATAGGGAGTCCCCTGAAGAAACTGATAAGTGTTCTTTGTCAGCTCAATTAAATCTTTTATAAGGAAGCTTCGTACCTGTACCAAATATCCAATCATTGCTGCCAGTTGAGCATAAGGAGAATATTCAGAGTTTTTTGCAAGGAGGTTCCCACTTGGCACTCCTTGAAGCAACTCCTTGCAGTCCTACGAATGGCATAGCTATGGGAGTAGGGTGTGTGAGGTGGAGGTATGGGGGCCCCTAAAAAAACACTGGCCCACACAGCATTTATTCTATTATATCTTTTTTGACAGAGCTCATCAAGCTCTTTTAAACACGATAAAATAGATTAAATAGCTACCTGTATATTGTACTACTGATGTCAAATAACTTCATTGATTGTAAGGCCTAGGTTTAATACCAGGAACAGGAATTTCACAGCTCTGTGGCTCCTGAATTTGAAAGTCAATCACTATACCCGGGAAATTCATTGACCATAGTATCAATGATTGTGTACTATAGTTTATGAGATTGAAGTTCGGAAGGACTGACAGACTGACGGATGGACAGAGGTCTTCACTTTATCCCTCCCAGGGGGGGAGGGGGGAGGGGAGGGGGCAAATATCAACTCAGGTACTTGGTTTGAACAATAATAAGGGAATTTCCTGTCATTGTTATGCAGGACTTGCATTTTATCAGCGGTGCGGCCCTGAGATCAGCCCAGAAATCTTTTTCCAAAGCCCACTGGTGGCCCTGAGGAAATACTTAATCATTCAGCCTTTACCAAAGAAACCGATGCGTCCATCCGTCTAATTTACTAAATGGGTCATTGGAAAAACAATTATTTTTCATAAAATTTCAACAGAACCATACCATGTGACCCCGCATATGAACAAGCTCATCACGAGGGGGTCACATGATATGGTTTTGGTTTTGTTCAAACTTTCGGAAAATTTGAAAAAATAATATATAAAATAAATTTGGATATTGTCTGCATTGGGTAAAGGGTTAAGTTTAATTAAAATAGGCCCTTACGACACAGAATGTAGACTGACAAAGTGTAGCAAAGTGCATAAATATCTTCATCATTTAATAGTATAAGAACAATTTATTTATTAGAGAGAGACTGATCATTACTTCATGCAACTGTTTGTTATAAAACTTACTACATGTACTATACACATAGTAGATTCTGTATTAATGTTCTCCGCTCAATACAAAGGTAACATTTCTTATTCTTTGTGTGTTTCTTCTCCCAAACAAATTCCTAATTACAATCTTCATGCTGTGATTTTTTCTAATTGCGTCTGAGCCCTCTAAGCATGCTGTATACCAAATCACAAAAAATTCTGATTGTATCTCTCAAGAAGCAGATTTTTAAAGATTACTCCTCATATAGCATTAAGTTAAAATTCGGGCTCCCTTAGCAGGCCCGTCGGAACCAGGGGGGCTACAGCCCCACCAATAATTTGCTCATATTTCGTCGTTAGTTTATCCATGATGGGAGCAACCGACGTAATCTGAATAAAACTGGACATTACATTATTTAACTCAGATTAGAACAGTGGCAGTGACGTAGGA
The DNA here is from genome assembly GCA_031216915.1 of Pictodentalium vernedei. Taxonomy (NCBI): domain Eukaryota; kingdom Metazoa; phylum Mollusca; class Scaphopoda; order Dentaliida; family Dentaliidae; genus Pictodentalium; species Pictodentalium vernedei. The sequence goes on along the minus strand of CM062292.1, from coordinate 121,078,268 downwards.
ACCGGGAGGAGGAGGGGGAGGGGGGGGTATTTCCCCCCCCCCCCCCCCCCCACACACACACACACACACAAATTTGTCAAAAGTAGGCTTTACTGGGCTGGGTTTGTGGTTTCTCCACACGGGATGCCCACTGGTTACCATATTCCGACATTGCTGTTAATGATTACTGGATTGAGTGGGTTCCATGTGGGCTTTTTTCCACCAATAAAACTGACAGTCATGTTTTCGCCTAATTGTGGAAAGCGATGTTAAACCCCAACCAACCACAGGGTAATTCATTGCATGTTCACTATTCCTGTCATTCAGCTCGGAAATCATGCTGAATTGATCAGAGAGCCGACGTATTTCCTTACTGACGATGTATTTGCTCAGAGTCACTCAGAATGCTTATTTGTACATCTTAAATTAAAAAAATTTCGGGGGGGGGGGGGGGGGGGGGGAAACCCCCTCTCGTGCTCACCCCCACTCGCCTCTTCGCAGTTCGGATGACGCTTCGCGTCATAGGAATATACGATTTATTTGCTCAGAATCAACTAGAATGCATGTTTTTACATCTTAAATTCGGAACTTTTCCCGGGGGAGGCCCCCGGACACCCCATCAACGAGATGGAGGATACCCCCTCTCATGTACACCCCCACTCGCCGCTCGGATGACGCGTTGCGTCATGGGAATATAGGTCCTACCCCGCCTCCCCCCCCCCCCCCAAATAAAATTAGCTTACTACGCCCATGGATTAGAATTATGAACGTATCACTGAATGTATAACATGTACCTGCATATGTTGATGTGCAAACGTTTTGAGCAATTCCATTGGCAGCTTAGAAGACCACGACAACCGTTGGCGTAATGATAAAACTAATAAATCCACCATAAGGCCTGTTTTTTAGCATGACGGAATACGGCCACGGCCTGCAGGTGAGCCTGGTGTGAGAACCGTCCCCAAATGTTATGGGGTTCTATTTGGATTTTTGAAACATTTTGTTAAAAAAACAACTTTTGCCGTTTAAAAAAATCAAGAGGTTTTTGCTTCAAAAGCTACCAGAATGGTTCCTTTGATTGCCCTTTTCAAAAAATTTTCTGGGGGAGTAACCCCCCCCCCCCCTCAAAAAGCTTGTGCCTTCAGCACTCGTGCCAGATGCCTTCGGCATTTGGATACCCCATACCCATTTAGTATCAGCCAGTTCACCCAAATTAGCAATATCAGCCCCCCCCAATATAAATTTCGTTCCGACGGGCCTGCTTAGAGAGTCCAATTATCAACTGATGAACTCGAGTTGAACAGACTGAATCCAAGATTCTGTATGCTATATATTAAATGATTCTGACTGGTGTTTCTGGAGTAGAAGAATTTTAAAAATTATTTCTCATATTGGGCTAAGTTAAAAATTGGGCTCCAATAGGGAGCCCAAATATTAACCTTGGGACTTGGTTTGAACAAATGAGATCTAACCTCCCGAAGGATGCTGCATACCAAATATCAAAAGATTCTGACTGGTGGATCTGAAGAAGATTTTTAACGATTTTCCCCCATAATGAACAAAGTTAAAATTCAGGCCCCACACAGGAAGACCAAATATTAACAAGGGACTTGCTTTGAACAATCGTGAATCTGACCCTTATATTTATTTATTTATTTATTTATTATTTATTTATTGATGTTTAAGGTCACATATTTATGCACAATGGCTAATCATGACTGTGGCAGTTTTACAGGTGGAGGAAGCCGGAGTACCCGGAGAGAACCACCAAGCAACGACGCTGACTCTTATAATGATGATGTATACCAAACATTAAAAGATTCTGGCTGGTGGTTCTGCAGAAGAAGGTTTTTAAAGTGTATTCCCCATACTGCCTTAAGTTAAAGATCCAGGCTCCTGCATTGAGCCCAAATATGAACCAAAGGGCTTCATTTTATCAAAGTTGTATCTGACCCTCCTATGGATGCTGTATACCAAACATAAAAAAGCTGATCATGGTTCTGGAGAAAAATGTTTTGAATTTTTTTTGCAAATATGCTGACTCAGCATATTTTCAATTAAAAACCCGATCACCACCCCCCCCCCCCCCCCGCACCTCCCCGCCCCCTTCAGAACACCCTGACACAAACGATTGCAATTTTTTTTTTTTTTTACCATACCATTCTACTGTTCCTAAGGAAGCTTCATATGAAATAACAGTTCTTTGTTCTGTGTGGTTTGGAAAATATAGGCATTTGAAAATATTTTTATTTTTAGCTCTCAGCGTTGCAAGGATAAGACCAGGCCTGAAAATAAGCAGTCTGACATTTGCAGAACGAGGTCCCCAGCAGGTGAATTTGATGATGCTATCCCATACAGTGGGCCAATTTATCCTCCGGGTACCTCTTCCTGTTTAGTTTTGAGACCCTGATTCAGATTGAAGTTCACAGAGGGTAAATTTAGTGATGCTACCCTGCTGTGCAGGGTAGCATCACTAAATTCACCCTCTGGGAACCTCATTTTGCAGATGACAGTCTGCTTATTTCATGGCTTGGATAAGGCCATTGTTAATAAAGCTTTGATGTGCAGTCAATCCTTGGTTCTCAATCCGGTGGATAAATGAGAAATGCGCTAATTATTAACTACTAGCGGGTGAATACCCGGCATTGCACGGGAGAAGATGGTTATATCAGCTGTTTTCGAAATAAAAGGTCCCCCCCCCCCCCTGCGGGCACCCCGATAAAGTCAAAATGATCAATGGATCAATATACCCACACATAAGAAATTTTAGACCGATCAGCCCAGCCGTTTTCGAAATAAAAGGTCATGGTCACCAATTTCAAGGCCAAGGTCACCCTGCATGGGCACGGCACCCATCCCATGTTACTCGCAGGACAAATTACACCCGTGTAGAAAATTTGAAATCGATCGGTCGAGAAAGTGTGGCAAGTACCCATGATTGACATTTAATTTCTGAAATAATTTGAGTTGTAAATGCACCAATACTTTCAATTTGTGTGCATGCACTTTCAAAAGCAGAACTGCTGAATTTAAAAAAAAAAATTCTACATTAGTCCAAACTTGGATACTTAAGACTGCAAAACAACAGACTTATGCACTGAAACATGCAATAATAATAAATGAAATCATGATATACTTCATTACAGAAGAAACAGGGTCCTGCAAATGTCATATTTCCACTCAAAAAATATAAAAAAATCAAGCTTATTCCAATCAAGGGTCACATGATAAGGTTTGGTTTTGTTAACTTTTTTGAAAATTATGTTTTTTTCAATAATAATTTTTTTTTGCAAATTACTCTCGAGGATGAATCTGATTCGTTAGGTAGAGTTAATCAAGTTACTACATTTGAGTATTGTAAGATAAATCTATCATCACCATTATGTTTATTTACGAACTGTTATAGCAGAGTCTCGTTCTTGTTTCTAAGCCTGTATCTGGACTCGTTGAGATATGGCTTTAGAAACAAAAGCTTGACTCTTGATACATTCTGTACATAAACATAATGGTGATAATATATAGAGGGTATCTACGTTAATGAGTGTGGACCTGAAAGTTTTATTTTCAGGTCCAAAGGAATGAGATAATTCAAGCGCTCATGACAAATAATTCCTGATATTCACTGAAACAGAGTATATTTTCTTTTTATTATATGCTTCGTGAAATTTTACTGCACAATATTCAGCCCAATTCAACTGCAAACAGTTTCAAGACAATCACAAAAAGCTGCTGATGAAGGCAACATCCAAGGCAATGTCATGTATCGAAGTGTAACATCATTTAGGAAACTACTGAAAAAATTTGTGTGGACTTGAAAATATTATTTTTCACTCACGCAATCGCTCATGATAAATAAAACTTTAATGGTTCACACTCATGAGATAATTCCCAATACTGACTAAAATAGAGTAGATTTTCTTTTTTATTATATGCTACGAGGCGTTTTATTTCCATATTCTGGCCAATTCTACCCCAAATGCATACATTTCAAAACAATAACAAAGATCAGCTGATTGTTCCTTCAAGGTGACATGATGCAGCATAGCGTGACGTCATTTAGGAAGCTACTGAGGAATATTTCTCGATATCTATCGCGTTGATGGATATCGAGAAACATCTTTCAAGATAATTTGCAATAATTCATGGGCTATCGTATAATAAACATGTACGCATACAATGTTCTTGCATACTTAGTGACATTCAGAACACCATCGTCAACTACAATGCACAATTATCCAATGTCTACTCTGACTGACGTAAAACAAAGAATTAATGAACAGAGATCAGATTTGCACTCAATTAGTTGAAGAGGTCATAATCCTAAAGTACACTAGAGAAAAAAAATTGACAGATCAAGCTTACAAAATTTATTGATGAAATAATTAGAGAAATCTTTGTGTTGTTAGTGAATTCCATATAATTTTGCCAACTTCTCAATATCTGAGCATGAAGAAGAACTTGACTTGTGCACAGCATCAAATATTTCATGAATGACTGCCTTCTCATCTGATGATAAAAACATCACCACCATTGAAAATCTCTTCACCTGTGAGAGGAATTTCAGATTGTCAAAGATGTCCTCCTCAGCAGGGATAGAAAATAGCTGGAATGATTTGAGAAAATTAATAAGAATCTCAGAGTCAAGGTACTCTCCAAAGAGTCTGGGGTAGTTCCTTGGATCAATCTTGCTAATGTACATATGAAATGACTTGGGGTTATTTTTCAAACACTTGTAATCTGCTTGAAACTGGAAGGAGTTCTGAGGCACAGGTTTGTGGATATCATTTTTGAAATTATTGTCAGCAGCAAATTCACAGACCGTTTTATTTTCTGTTGTCCTGTCTATATGAGAGCCTGGACTCACCGGTGCAGAAGAACTTTTCTTCTCCCTCTCCTCTGCATCTGCTGATGTTAGTTTTTTAATCTCAGTTCTCCCTGCACTATTCCCATCAGCTTTCACATCATCATCGGAATATTTTTCATGCTTTGATTCTTGTGGATTTCTAATTTTATCCGAGGTGAATTTTTCAAATGACTCATAATCTTTTGAAGTGATTTTTCTCTTGGTCTCACTTTGCCTTAATTCAGTTTCGGCCATTTTCAATCTTGTGTCATCTTCTTCTACACCAATCTCTTCAATCTCAATTCTTTTCAAAGGTTTTGATGACCTTAGTTCGGGTGGTTTATATATTGGCCGCACAATACCTGAAGCTGTTGTTTCAACAGTTTCAGCTTCCTTTGGTTTCTCCTTCTCTCTTGCCAATTCCTTCTCCAGTTTATCTATCTCTGCCTTAGCTTTCTTATTCTCAGGCTCCAGTTTCAAAACCTTTTTATAATCTTCACTTGCTTCCCAGAATTTCCGCAAACCTGCTCTGGCAGTTGCTCGTCTTAGATAAGCTTTTACATACACAGGATCTAAAGAGAGTGCTGTTGTACAATCAAGTTCAGCAGTGGCAAATTTTTCCTGCTTAAGAAGTGCCATTGCTCTGTTTGCAGGAAGAATAGCATTAGTTGGATCCAAATCTATTCCTTTTGTATAACTTTCAATCGCTTTATCAAAATCACCCATTTTGAAGTATTCATTACCCTTATCTTTCTCAAGTAAAGCATGATGTTTTCGTCTCTCAGTTTCCCACTCCTCATCTGTCTCATATGAAGATGATCCCTCAGAAGGAGTCTGCTCTATATCATCCAAGGCTTTGTCAACATCAAATTTATCCCAAGATCGATAATCATAACTGTTGATTCTCTTTGGTTTTGTGTTTCCATTCACTACCGTTTTTTTTTTCTTTTTTGTTCTTTTCTTATTTAAGCTATTTCGGACAGGTGGCAAATCGGTCTTCTCTTCTTCAACCTTTTCTTTTCTCAGGGTGTCATCTCTTTTCCTGATGTCAGATTCCCAGTTATCTAAATCCTTCAAGTAATCTTTCATTTCTTGTTGATTAACCTGCATCTGTCTCTGCAGGTTCACCATCTTGTCTTCTTGTTTTGATATGGGCATGACTGGCAATGATCAGCTAAAATACATCTGAAAATAAAAATTACAAGATCAGGGTTTCTTCAGGCAAGAACTGATAAAATTCAAGCTATGCAAGGCCATTTCACAACATATTTCAGCATTTTTCATGGCCATACAATTGTCAATTTATTACTATTTAATGGTGCTTAATGTCACATATTTCTGCACAATGGCTAATCATAACCACAACATGGAGATAAAGTCATGTCCAGTCAATCGTTTATACCCATGTTGCCCATTTTAGAGGACTTCCACCCCAAGCATTGGTGAATGGGTCTTATTTTACCAGTAAAACAGAGCTTGTTTACCACAGAAACAAGCACTGCCTCACTTCCCGGGGTTCCAACAGGGGATACAATCGTCAAAATCATTGATTTTCAAGACCTGCGTTCACTAATCCTAACTAGGACCCTCCGGTCATTAACTCCTCATCCCACTTCCCTTGAAGGGAAGTGGGAGGAGGGGGTAATGACCTTAGGGTCCTAGATAGGACTACATGTATGCCTTTACAAACTCTGGCATATAAACCTATAAAGTTTTGATAACTTGCTTCTTTGGCATTTATATTTTATGAATAATGAAGCTTTTCAAAGCCTCCTGGCACATTTTCCAGGATTTAAAGGCCTTGAATAACATTTAGTCAAATTCAAGTCCATTCCCTGCATCCAAGGCCACACAAGAAACCTGAAGATTTTCAACAGAGCTGGGAGGTTTTGATTTTTAAGATTTGGTTTGGTTTGAGAAAACCTCAGTTTTGGTTCAGTTTTTATATGTGTTAAGAACATGAAAAGAGATTCTTCTGCCCTCTTTGGCAATGGGTCCAGGGATCATGCCATTGGGAAAATTTGTATCATGGAGGGGTGGGGGTTGGGGGGGGGGGGGGGGGGGGGGTGCGGCGCCAACTGGAAATTTGTTTTGGTGGAGAAAAAACATACAGTTAAAACTAGAAGTCCTGCCATGAATTGTGCACTTATCTAGGCTTAATTGTGCGTTGGAATTGCGTGCAATTGCCATACAGAATGACATCCAAAGCATGGCAGGTTCTCCTGGTTACTCATAACAAACACAGGCAATGTTTCTGCCAATGGACCTCTGGGTTACCGGAGGTCCACTGGCTGAAACATTGCTTGTGCACAGGTCATATGTACAGAATTTGATAGCTTAGTATGGCCATAACGCGTAAATTAACGCGCAGATTGACATGTTATTTGTGCGCATTTCATGACAGGACTTCTAGTTTTAACTGTACAAAGACTAAAAAAATTTACATTCAAAAATTTAGCAAAGAACATTAACACTGATGCCTAAGCAAATGCATGTACATTACATGGAGAGTGGATTGTAACTAAATCACACACAGAGTGGAGTTATCATCCAAAGTATCACTTTCAAATTCTGTACATATGGGCAAAAAACACAAGCAATGTTTCAGCCAATGGACCTCCGGGTTTAACCCGGAGGTCCATTGGCTGGAACTTTGCTTGTGCTTTTCATGCTTTGCAACAAATTTGCAATTATTGCTTGGGTGGAATCTCCACTATGTGGGTGATTCAATGATAATACACTCTCCACATACTGTATACTACAGGTAATTATTTATTTATTTATTTATTTATTTGTGTTTAGGGTCACATATTTCTGCACTATGGCTAATCATGATCGCGACAGTTTTACAGGTGGAGGAAGCCAGAGTACCTGGAGAGAACCACCGAGCAATGGCGAGCAACTGTCAGCTTCCCAACATACTAACTCCACACAAGCAGGGTTAGCATGTTGAAGGCAAGTGCACCATCGACGTGCAGTACGCCTTAGTACACAGCGCCACCGTTCCCCCACGTGGGAAATGGGGGTGAAGTGTCTTGCCCAAGGTGGGATTCGAACCAAGGACCTCTCGGCTTGCAGCCTGCACCTCTACCTACAGAGCCACCGTGCCCCCATACTACAGGTAAGCTTTATAATAACAGTGACATGGAATCATGTTCACGCAGTCTCTGTAGTCTCTATTAAACTGTTCTTGTACTATTTAAGAAGAACTTACATGTATCATTTGCCTTTGAATTAAAAGACTTTGTTGGGCAAGCGATTTAAATTTAATGTTCAATTGGTGTCCTGATCTGGATGGTCATAAGGTCTCAGAACAAGAGCACCGCTGGGCATTGCATCATACGCCCGTGAACTGTTCAAATTGTACCATTTTAACACATTTGCAATTTTTTTAGAGTGCGAGAAATTTATACTGGCATATATATATATGTTACGGTCAGACTTTTGAAATCAGTGATTTTGTGAAATGACTAAATTTTTCAGTCATTTGAGAAAAAGACTAAAAATTAAGGACAATAGCTTCACAAAAGGACTCAATAATTTAATAATTTCAAAAAAAAATTCTCGATTTCACAGTTTGACTGTAACATATTTATATAGATATATATATATTAGAAACACTGAAGCTTCCTATCTTTAGTTACTTATTTATTGGTGTTTAAGGTTAGAGGATTTCCAACTCAAGCATTGGTGAATGAATCCCATTTGGACTGTAAAATCTTATTTGTTTTCCAAAGAAAACAAGTACTGTTTCACTTCCTGTGGTTTACATAGAGGCATGTGTATAGAAAAAGATATAAAAAAATAAAACACATCAAAACCATGAGATTTATTTGACTAGTCAGTTTGTTAATTGGGTAATTATTTGACCAATTAATTATTTGACGCAGTAAGTCACACAATATTGGTGTGTTTTCTTTGAACTTCATACATTTTTATTTGCATTTTCCAACGTTTCATGGTAGTTTTGCAATATATCTTGAGTGAGTATTGGATTTATATGGTTGAGACCCCATGATCACACTGTGAACCTGTTCGACCTCTAGCTTCACTTGACAGTGATTTGTCATGCTGCAAAATTATAAAGGAAGCCAAAGTGGTTTCACTATTATGTATCAGTGCGAGAGGTTTCAAGAATTACTTTACCTTATACATCATATAATGTCCAACAGGGGCCATAATTCAGGCAAAAATTGTTCAGACCGACCCCATATTCGAACTTGACCTGTATTTTGTTGTGATTAAACCACATACCAAGTTTGGAGCTGATCGGAAAACAAATACTTAAGTTATCATCCAGAAACCAAATATTTGACGAATTCTAAGTCCAACAGGGGCCATAATTCAGGCAAAAATTGTTCAGACCGACCCCATATTCGAACTTGACCTGTATTTTGTTGTGATTAAACCACATACCAAATTTGGAGCCGATCGGAAAACAAATACTAAAGTTATTGTTCGGAAACCAAACGGACAGACAGACGGACAGACGGACGGACAACGCCATACTATAATACGTCCCGTCTTTCAAACGGGGTATAAAAACACTAGTTTTCTGGGGCCTTATGACTACCCAGTACAGGGCAACAGTTGTGCATTAAATTTTTGTTTGAGGGAGAAACTGAGACTGGGAAATTTGGGGTTAAGCATTGGGAAAAATCAGACCCAAATGTCATTGGGAAAGGGTCCAATAAACAGCCCCTGTAGATACCCAAAAGTAACCCTGCATAAACATACAGTAAACAACACTTCAGACTCTTTAAATTGGAAAAAAACCTGCAATATTTTGTATGACACCCCTCACCACAAAAATCCCTGTTCGTACATAAATATGTAAATATCTTCATTGGTTTCGGCCTAACTCCTCTTATTCTTAGGGGTTCTGGGGGATCAGTTGCTAATCCTATTGGGACAGAAATAAACCCACATAAATGAGGGTAAAAAATGAATAAAGTTCATCTGATCGATGTGTGGTTTTCATTGTCCCATTTTCACCCTTATTGACTTATCTGGTCCACGAGTCAATAAGGGAGAAAATGTAACAATGAGAACATGATTTATCTCACAATCAACATGTATTTTGTCTGCATTAACTCCACAACTGTCGTGTATCCGACCCCCTGATACAGATGTTTGTATCATGGGGTCGGATACAAGCACGTTCCTTTCGCGTGAGTTCCATTTTTTTCTTTTTGTTCATCCGTACGAATAAATAGTTTGTTATATATTCGTCGACATTCTTGACTTATCCCCAATATATTGTAAGATAAAATGATTATTACCATTATGTGGAGGTACAAAATATGTATCTGAGTCTTGCTCCGGGTTCTGAGGGTAGATCACGACTCAACTTGGATACATATTTTGTACATCCACATGATGGTAATAATCTCAATGTATTAGCTCCTTTGCCAGATAGTCTAAGTGATGATAGGGCTGTAACGATTAATCGTGATACGCCCGAACCGCGATACACTGCTCACGATTCAATGCATTTCGTTGTTCACTGTGTATTGCGACACAATAAATACAAATATAAGGCAAAACAGTTTCAAAGATTTTGAAAGCCGCTGCAGTGAAAGGCTGGTGTCTTTGCATACCAGCACGGACAGTGCTAAATATGCCATTAACACAGGATTATTCAGTTAACCAAAGGTTGGTGAATTCTCTCTAATTTGCTGTTTATTTGATTAATCCATTATATCTTGTTTGACAGAGCTCACAGAGCTCTGTCAAACAAGATATAAGGGATTAAATTGTTTGAACATACTTTCTGAGAGGACAAAACACCAGAAAACAGGTCATAAAATCAAAACCTGAATTAAAGGAATGCCAGTGGTCATCACTTTGAGAAGTTACATATTGTCTAAAGAGTGCATTCAAAAATTTGTTATAAAAGGAAGCTTCTGAAAATGAAAGCATGTTGTTCAAAGTATTTGATAATTGTACTTGCATGGCATGAGAGATCATGTGCATCATGATACATATCGTATCGTGCAGATAAAATCGTGATACATATCGTATCGTTAGGGAAGTATATCGTTGCAGCCCTAAGTGATGAGAGTCAATATGGGCAACTAGTCCAGTTCCTCCAATAAGGTAGTTAAATCTGTTTATGCATTAACACAGTAAATTTTTTTTGCTGAGCCTTGTGGTTCATTTTTCTGGTTTTGTCGCAAAAACCAGAACTGAACAGGAAGACTGGAAAACCACTCAGTCAGTCCTAAGTTTAAAGATTTGGAAATTTAAGATTGAATGAATATTTTATTTCGTACAATTGTGTGATTACAAACAAAAGTAGACCTCAAATTTTAACTGGTTTGCGACTTGTTGAGACAGGTGGTGTTGAAAATTCAAGTTCAGTATCAACATTGTTATTTTTTTCAGAAGATATTCTGAAAGGCAGCAGTTTTGATTTTGTATGTGGTATTAAATCATATCATAATCTACTATCATTGGGTATGTGTGTTCCTGTGTGTGTGTGGAGATAGTATGAGTTAATTTATGTATTGTTTATTTATTGGGGTTTAATGACACTTTCGACTGCCAGGGTCACCTACTTTTTGCTCACTGATTGTTTATTTGGTTATATTTGTTTACTCAAAATAAGACAGAACCATCTAGAAACTCAATGAAGTGATTTAATTCAATCAATGAGCAATTGGTAAAAGAAAAGAACAGTGGAAAAATTTCTCATTCTGGAACTTTCTATTTGAAGACTACATGATAACCTCTGTCAACAGACTCCTGACACTCGTTCATCTCACACAGCATTGAGAAGTGACTTGATTATATATTCAGCATTCGTTGAACATTGGAGATTATTATTAAAGGACAGTGCATTATTATTACATAGCAGCCGAGTTTAATATATATTCTACGGAATTTTATTTTGTGATTTGAGCATCATTTTCTATTGGAAAAGTGTTTGCAAAATTTGAAGAGAATTTATTCTTCTTGTGTAAACCACGATTTATTCTTATGAAAAATCAAGCTTCAACATGGTAATTTTCAAACTAACCGAGAAGCAAATATTTGTTGGATATTAATTCGACGATTGCTTTAATGGAATTTATTGGAGGCTGCTGAATTTTTTATTGAACATTTCATTACAATTTGTTTTATACTGTTTCTGCAAGCACATTCTTGGATATTACAATATCAGATGGAAAGTTTCTTCATCACTGGATTCTACTGAACTTTATATTGGACTAACTGATAAGTATTTCTGTTTTTATTTTTCTGTAAACCAAACAGTGTAAAAGATTTTGTATCATTTTCATTTTAAATGAATTTTGTTTTTAAATTTCAGAATGGTTAAACTGGAGATGTTGTTGATTCTCTGATTTCTTTCTGTTACCATTATTGTTATTACGCAATGTAACATTAGGACCTGTGATCACAGTGCTGGAAGTACAGAGAAAAGTAATGCATACACAAACTGCAATCATATACATATCACATATTTATTCTGCAGGCTTGGAAATAACCCTCGGATAATCATTCAGGTTACGTGTGGTTAAATTACTAATCTTGCATGTTTTACCAGAAAGACTTTACAATCTTTTGGAACAGGCCTGAAAAAAAGCAGTCTGACATTTTCAGAATGAGGTCCCAAGAGGGTGAATTTGATGATGCTATCCCATACAGTGGGCCAATTTATCCTCTGGGTACTTCTTTCTGTTTAGGTTTGAGACATTTATTCAGACTGAGGTTCACAGAGGGTAATTTTAGTGATGCTACCCTGCTGTGCAGGGTAGCATCACTAAATTTACCCTCTGGGGGTCCTCATTTTCTGGCTTGTTTTGGAACTATCTTGACTCCAAGATTGAGTATTGCATGCATATACATGTATGAATAGAATGGCATGCTGTTTCCATCTAAAAAGAATTTCTGCCAAAATAAATAGCAACTAACATGCGATCTCGCTTCAGTGAAATTGCGTTAGTTGTCAATATTTATTAAGGTGGAAATCATGTTAAGGCACACAGTACAGTTGTCGGGGAAAGGTCAACATCCATGCATAGGCAATATTTCCACACATGCATTAACAGTGAATCCCTGGACAAAACAATGGAATCGCCATCAAATTTTCAATGAATGAGACATTCTTTTATTGAACATTTGCTAAAAACTACTGATTGAGAAAAGTGCAACACTGCCCATGCATGGAGTTTGACTATTCCACGTCGGCTGTACTGTAAAGCATCATGACTGGCAAAGTTAAAATAGAGGAGGCAGAGAAGCATCACAAAACCCTTTTTCCTATGGGGTTCCCACCATGCTGGTAAGATGGAGATGAATATAATAAATATTCCGATTTTGAAAATGGGAGGCATGCTGTATACTATTCACTACCGTTTGAAGTGAAGCACTCTATTGTTCCCAACATCGGAAAAATGTTTTCAAGAAAAAACATCAACAAAAATCTGCATACTGCTCACTCCACTGGTGCACAGTAAGGGATCCAAAATATTACCTGATTTTTTCAAATAAGATTTTTGCAACAATAATTCAAATTTATTTGGGCTTGGTATATTACATGAAATGCAACTTCAATGGAGCAGTTATACATCAATCAGACGATTCTCCATGGAATGTATTAGGAGAAAGACAGTTTGTAGCATCACTGGCCTTTGAAGTTTGGAAAATTATGTTGTTTACGCAAAAATTCTCGCAAAGTTAAATTTGTTAAGTTTGAAGTTGTAGAATGATACAACTTTCAAGTATACATGTTATTCATGGTGTATTGACAGTATTGTTCACATTTTCTTGCATGCATTGTATTATTTAGCCTACCGGTATCAGGCTTGGCAATTTCAGGAGAGCGATTTTTTTAGCTCTCCTTACTGCCCTCCTGAAAGAATTAAGGAGAGCGAAAAATTGCCCTCCTAAATATTTTGGTCTGGGATGATTGAGATTACATGTAATATGCTCACATTAAATTTTTGTTGTAAAGCAAAAATGTAATTTAACTTCGAAGTCACATAACATCACGTAATTTCATTTTGAAAGTGGTTTAGTGGTAAAAGGTAATGGCTGCAATCATACCCAAACACAGTTGCAATCATTTGAAGCAAAATGGATCACAGCAATATTTTTTTTTCTGTCAGTTTCAAGTTCAACAACTGACATCACAGTCTAAGGGGTAATTATTCAAGGAATATTGACGCTATAATATACTACCATTACTACTATCCTGTCACTTGAAATACTTGCACCAGGATGTGACTGTAGATTCAAGCAGACCTGTTGTCCAAGAAAGTCATACGCCTACCACTACCACCTTCAACCCCCCTTGGGGGGGTTGAAGGTGGTAGTGGTAGGTGTATGACTTTCTTGGACAACAGGACTGGGTACACACACAGGTCTTGTCAAGTGTCTGTTCGGTTGTTGAGTGAGACATCTAGATGTCTAAGAGATTCCGCTTTACCTTAGTAAAGTTAATAAAATCACTGATGTAGTCTGTTGGTTTCAGTTTCAATGAGTTCGTTCAACTGGATACTTAAAATGCTGTGTAAAGCTAATTGCTCTCCTAAGCTGATTGAGGAGAGCGATTTTTTGCCCTCCTACATTTTTCAGAATGCCAGGCCTGCGGTATTTCTAGGAAACAGATTTTGACCCTTTACAGAAAACATGAATTCAAAATTTGTTATCTTAATTTTTACACCCAATTCTAAGAAGAAATTCCACAAAACATCATGTGACGCCTCATTGGAACGAGCTTGTTCCAATGAGGACCACATGATATGTTTTTTAAAAAATTTTAGGAATTTTTTTATACTGCACAAATTGCATATTAAGTGGCAGATGTAGCCTATTTGTTCAGTAAGGGTTAATCAATTGCTAGGTGGAACTGAGGTGCGCTGTTGACCTGTTGTCTACTCACAAAAATGCCGCTCAGGATCACCGATCCAATGTCGAGTTGTGACAACAGTTCCTCGCACCAAGGCCAACACACCTATGAAGTTTCATGACTCTAGGTTGAACCACTATCAAGTTCTCATCCGGAAACCAATTGTTGCGATATACTATGTTCAAGGTCACTGTGACCTTGACCTTTGACCTGGTGAGTCCAACATCAATAGGGTTCTTCCTCGCACCAAGGCCAACACGCCTGTAAAGTTTCATGACTCTAGGTTGAACCACTATCAAGTTATCATCCGGAAACCAATTGTTGCGATATACTATGTTCAAGGTCACTGTGACCTTGACCTTTGACCTGGTGAGTCCAAGATCAATAGGGTTCTTCCTCGCACCAAGGCCAACACACCTATGAAGTTTCATGACTCTAGGTTGAACCACTATCAAGTTATCATCCGGAAACCAATTGTTGCGATATACTATGTTAAAGGTCACTGTGACCTTGACCTTTGATCTGGTGAGTCCAAGATCAATAGAGTTCTTCCTCGCACCAAGGCCAACCCACCTATGAAGTTTCATGAATGTAGGTTGAACTACTATCAAGTTATCATCCGGAAAGGAATTGTTGCGATTTACTATGTTCAAGGTCACGTTGACCTTGACCTTTGACGTAGCAAGTCCAAAATCAATAGGGTTCTTCCCCTCACCAAGGCCAATCTACCTATGAAGTTTCATGAATGTGAGTTGAACCATTATCAAGTTATCATCTGGAAACCAATTGTTTAAGATTTACTACGTTCAAGGTCACTGTGACCTTGACCTTCGACATAGCATGTCCAAAATCAATAGGGTTCTTCCTCCCACCAAGACCAACCTACGTATGAAGTTTAATGAATGTGAGTTGAACCACTATCAAGTTATCATCCGGAAACCAATTGTTTACGCCCGCCCGCCCGCCCGCCTGCCTTTCACCAAACTATAAGTCGAGTTTGACTTTGTCACAACTCGACTAAAAATTAAAAATTGTTGGTGTGATGGGGTGCAAGAGCGATAGCTTGCCTCAAAATTGAAAGACAGATACATTGTATAAGAGGTGAGATTTATAAAAGTGCTGAGAAAACATTACATACAGAGAATAGCCCACACTGTTAACATTTCAATCTCTATTCAAAAATCCATCAATCATGATTCAATTTCATTACAGCAAAGTACCGAGTTCACAAAAACATATCGAATCATGACTGGGTTGCGATCTGGTCGAAATTAGTTGTCTGCTTTCTCTGCACAACGCTAACAAATCTCACCCAGAGACACTTCAAGTCTCACTATTTTAGACGGTGACACACTAGTTTCTATAATAAAATTTTGTTAAATGAACCAGAAAATTGGGAATTCTAACATAATCCCACTACTAAAGTCAATAAATTTTCCTCTTTACAGGCCTGGAAATAACATGTGAATGATTGTTTAGGTTACGTGTGGGTTACATCAAATGTGAAATACACAAAGACAATTTTTAAATTTCATAATCGTGCCAGCTCTACTCATTAGAATGATTTAGTAAGTCATTATTATGACTTTCCAAGTCATTGTAATAACTCACTAACTTGTTACAGTGCAGGGAAATTTAAAATGGGTCGGGGTCCATGCAATTGGGAAAATTCACATCATGGATGTTCCAATTGGGAATTTGTTTGGGAGAAGAAACACATAAAGAATAAATGTTACCTTCCTATTGAACTGAGAACTTTAATACAGAATTTACTAGTACTGCATGCACAATACATGTCGTAAGTTGTTTAACAATTAGGTGTAGGGCTGCACGGTATATCGATAAACCGATATACACCAGTTTTCAAACCAATATTGATTGAATACCAATGTAATTACAGAAATATCGGTTCATCGTCATTATTTTTTTACCCACAATTTAATTTTCAAGATGTCTTGACTTTTTTAACTGTAGACCCGAATGAATAATAGTATCCCTTTATCCAAGGAATCGTCTGCATGTGCCCTAGTAATATACAAATTCTGCAGTTGAAAAATAATTTTCAAAAATTTCAACAAAACTATATCATGTGACCCCCTCATTGGAACGAGCTCATTGAGCTCATTCCAATAAGGGGTCACATGATATAGTTTTGTTGAAATCTTTGGGGAAAATCTGATAAAATAATTTTGAAAAGAAAAATTTTGATATTGTCTGCGTTGGGTGAAGGTTTTTCAAACCGCATCACCAAGGCATGCTAATTTGTTCCGACAGTGATGCCTCGCGTCTCGATTGTGATACTTGTGTTCATATATCTGTATAGTTTTCAATATACCAGTATACCACGGTATTTTTTTGAATACCAATACCGGTATTCAGTTTTGAATATCGTGCATCCCTAAATAGGTGCATGAAATCATGATCAGTTTCTGTAATTTCTATTAAATAAATTGTTCTTATACTTTTAAACAGTGCATTTTGCTGTACTCCATCAGTCTACATTCTGATGCTTTGCAGTTGAGTTTAGGCAAATCTTGGCTGCCTATATAGCCTATAAAGGCAGCTTGCCTAGAGACAACGGACAAGGATATAAGGATGTAACTTACAAATTTATCTAAAAGATGCCTGTTGGCACACCTGTTTTGTTGCAGTAAAAATTAATCAAAGTCGAAATTAGGTCTCCAAGGGTTAAAGAAGAATCAATTTCTTATTTGAATGAGAACTGAGATTTTGGGTTTGAATTGGGATAAATCATGCTAAAATGCCATTGGGAACGGGTCCGATATTCGGCCCCTGTAGACACCCCCACGTATCCTTGAACAGTGAACAGGACAATGTTAATACAGTGCAGCTTCTAAATATTTATTGAATTCTTATGTTTACTTTTCACATAATTACATAAACACTTCACCCCCATTGCCCATGTGGGGGCACGGTGACGCTGTGCACTAAGGCGTGCTGCACGTCAATGGTGCACCTGTCTTCAACCAATGCTAACCCTGCTTGTGTGGAGTTAGTATGTTGGGGAGCTGACAGTTGCTCGCTGTTGCTCGGTGGTTCTCTCCGGGTACTCCGGCTTCCTCCACCCATAAAACTGTTGTGGTCATGATTAGCCATTGTGTAGAAATATGTGACCTTAAAACACCAATAAATAAATAATTACATAAACATAACAAGAACAATGTTACTAAGGTAACGCATGTGACCTTCACTTTGCACATGCGGCAGAAACTATTATACATGACACACCTTCTGACTGTCCTCAACATCTGTAAAAAGTTTAACGATTTACTATGATTCGTTTCTGAGTTATGGCTGAGACACGAATATTGACCGATTTTTAGTGAGATCTTGAAATGTGACCTTGACCATGAAGGTACGAACCCGGATATGGTGTGTGACACATCCTCCCATGGTCCTTTATAATTGTGTGAACTTTGATGACTGTAGTCCTAACAGTTTTGGAGTTATGCTTGAGACACGATTTGTGACCCTGAACATATGAAGGTCAATTGTGATCTTCACATTGCAGATGCGGTGGAAACTATTATACATGACACACCTTCTGACTGTCCTTAATATTTGTAAAAAGTTTAACAATTGTACTATGATTCGTTTCTGAGTTATGGCTGAGACACGAATATTGACCAATTTTTAGTAAGACCTTGAAATGTGACCTTGACCTTGAAGGTACGAACCTGGCTATGGTGTGTGGCACATCCTCCCATGGTCCTTTATAATTGTGTGAAGTTTGATGACTGTGGTCCTAACAGTTTTCGAGTTATTGGCTCGGACACACACATACTTCAATCACTATATATGCCACCCGACTTAAGTCGGGGGGCATAAGAATTCAAGTAAAACAGAACCAGCAATGGGTAATAACTCCCTCAGTTTTTTAGAAGTCATTGTAATTTATTAACCTGTCTAAGACATTATAAATACAAAGCATGTTATCAAAATTTAGTGAATTTCGATCTTCACTACATAAACAACGCAATTTCAAGCAAAATTCAATACATGCAAATCTCCCAATCTTTGAGAAATCACTTTGGCTTTTGAACCTGTCAAAGACCATGTTAATATCAAATTTTACTGAAATCTGAGGTCTACAGTTCAAGTTATTGCATAAACATTGGGATTTAATTTCATTTAAGGAAAAATTAAACACATGAAGAGCAATAACCCCCTTAGTATTCATCGACTGATGGTGGTTATTGAACTTGTCCAAGATACTGTTAAGGTTCTGTATACATGTAAGTAAGGAAAATTTAAATTAGCATACTTTGAATTTCCCAAGTTTGATATTCCATAAGAATAATTTAAATATACAAAATGAAGGTTGCGGTGAAAGCAACTCAAATAATATATGCATACAACTCACAGAGTTGACAGGAGAAATCTATGGTTCCTGGAAGTCTGATACCATATTCATACCAGAACAGATAATCAAATATTTCATGAGAATAACTCGTGCGTTGAAGCAAGCCTTTTAGAGAATGTAAACATTGTACATGAAATGTAAATCAAATAGAAAAAGAATAAGTGTCTAATCAAAACCTCAAGATGGAAAATAAACCATGCCTGCTCTTTTTCAGAACAAAACAAGTGCAACGCCAAGAGTGGCAATGCCCCCCCCCCCACTCCCCTACCAAGCATGAGTCATCTATCTTTGTTGCTTTTGAATTAATAAATATCCCATTTAAACCATAGCACCAATACAGCAAGCCACAAAATGTGTTCACGGGCCATTGGATTACCCCAATTTCACACCGTTTATGGGTGTGCCCAAATTACTTAAGCTTTTAAGACATCAAAAAAATATATGGATTCTCTATGACTCTTCTGCATTTGAGAATAACTTCCATCATAATATAATCATAGAAACACAAAGACAGGCTAAGTAATAAAATATAACATGATAAGGCCGTTATTTCTGGTTTTAATGTACTCAAAATAAATGAATTTGAAGGCCTGTGTGTCCAAGGGACACTAATGTCCTACTTTATGATAAACTATATTTAGAGGTTTACAAAGTCCAAAACAAGGCCATAACTCAGATAAAAATTATTCTACCACATTCAAAATCAAACCTGTCTGGTATATTGTCTACAGTAAAGCACCAACATACATACAAATGGACGGACCAGGGTAACACTTAATGACCCTTCATCAAATTGGCGGGGGCATAAAAATCGGCCGTCACAATCCCAAAATATGCCGGAGGAAAATGACAAGATTCTTTCAATAAATTATTTGCTCCGAGCAGTAGATAATAACTTAAAATGTTTTTTTAATGTAAAGCTTTTTTCCAAACAAATTTCGCTGCCTTCTGTATAATTGACTCAAAGATAGATACTGTTGATGCAGCAAATGACGGTGGTAATGTTCATTCAAATGCATCATTTGCTATCCAGGATTTCCACTTGGTCAGCTGAGTGGCCATTCACCGGACACATTCCCCTCCCCAAAAAAACTTGAAACTAAGCACCAAAAAGGCTAAATGTTTTGGTCAGTGCCCCGATTCCTAAAGCCTTCTAGATATCTCTATGGTTCTATAGAAATGGCAGCAAGAAACAGAATCATGATATGTACATTCCTTTGTTGATGAACATCAGAGCACCTCAAAACATCAATGGGACAGCAAGCATCAAAGAAAATGGTGTAATCGCAGACAAGTCTAAATACAAGATGTGTCTTTTTCTGCCCATTTTTGTGTCATTAAATGTCCAGAAACAACTTGAATGAACTCAAAACACCTTGAGGTCAATAAGGCTCTTAGGCCCTTCGCTTTTTTACAGTCTTGTCTGTGTATGCTCTTGAAAACTTAAAAGCATCAACATGTGAGGCCCAGAAAGCAACAGTAACAAAGCAACAAGCCAAAAATGCATGGTGGAAAAAAGCGATGACTCCATCTTTTAGAAAAGTTCTTCAAATGTGTAATCTGAAAAGAAGTGTTGGCAAGTAAGGGCTTCAAAATTTAATTATTAATCAGTTTTAAAATCACTTGATGAAATGGAATGTTGAGAAAAATCTCCCTCCCTATAATAAGAGTAGCGTTTAGCTCAGCATTTTATTTTGTCAATTGGCCAAGAGCAGGTGCCGATGGTCTTGTAGGCCACTGGTCGAGTTCACTTTCTGCAGGAGTAGAGGGTGGGGCGGAGGGAGATTAGGATGCTTCGATGAAAGTGGACAAAACATAAGATGGTTTCTCTTGACTGAGTGGCAAAAAAAATGTCTTTTTGGGTTGGTGCATTTTGTAAGATCCTTTCAAAGGGCAAAAAATGACAACATAACAGGGTGTTTTTCAATATTTAATTAAGATTATAACACGTGCACCGTCAGGCGGTGGATCAATATACAGCTGCCTATGAAGAAATTGCGCTTGTGAAGAAATTTTTAGTTGAACAAAAGGTAAATAATTCCTTCAAAAATAATTGTACATTCCTGGCTTACGACCCATTAAAGTTGAATATAATGTTTTCAAGTTATTGCATAGAGAACCAAAAGTCACCCAAACTCCCAGATGGTTGCCATGGCGACCATATTGGACATGCCAGAATGCTGGTTACCGAAAGGAACCATCCTCTAGTCATGACTAATCAACCATAAAAAACAGTATCTGTTGGATTATTAAATGGACAATCAAAAGTCCCTAAAAATCAAACATGGCTGTCATGGCGGCCATCTCGGATATACCAGAATCCTGGTTATCGAAACGAACCATCCTCTTGTCATGATTAAACAACCATAAAAAAGCAGCATCTCTTGGATCTATACTTTTCAAGTTATCGCGTGGACAATCAAAAGTCCCTGAAAATCCAAGAAGGCTGCCATGGTGGCCATATTGGATATGCAAGAATGCTGATTATCGAAAGGAACCATCCTCTAGCCATGACTAATCAACCATAAAAAAACAGTATCTGTTGGATGTACTGTTTTCAAGTTATCGCGTAGACAAACAAAAGCAACAGGCAGACGGATGGATGGGTAATGATGCTGGTTATTGAAAGGAACCATCCTCTAGTCATGACTGATCAACCATAAAAAAACAGTATCTGTTGGATGTATTGTTTTCAAGTTATTATGTGGGCAAACAAAAGTTAATGGACAGATGGATGGACGGACAGACAGACAGACAAATGGATGGATGGACGGACAATGATGTTGGCTATCGAAAGGAACCGGAAAGGAATCTCCATTAAACCAGGATACCAAATGTGTTTATGGGACAGTAATGCCCCTGCTTTATGGAAAACTATATTTTAAATTAATGGTTAACCAAGTCCAAAAAAGGGGTCCTAATTCAGATGACAAGAGGCCCCACACGGGCCTGAAGTACTCACCTTCAACAGAACATGATATAAACAGAGTCCAAGAATGAATCTACATCAAGAAATCCATCTCCATAAGATACATTGTCAATCCTTGAGTCCCTCAGGAGTGACTAAAATAGTCCAAGCATCATGCCTTTTCTGCAGTTGATCTATTTATTTTTTTATTTACTGCTGTTTACGATCACATACTTATGCACAATGGCTAATCATGACTGTAACCGTTTTCCGGGTGGAGGAAGCCGGAGTACCCGGAGAGAACCACCGAGCATCGACAAGCATCTGTCAGCTCCTCAACATTCTACATGTAACTCTGTCCAAGCTCCGCTCAAGCAGGGTTATAGCGGTTGAAGACATGTGCACCATCAACATGCAGTATGCCTTAGTACACGGCATCATCGTGCCATTTAGGCAACTGGGATAAAGTCCCTTGCCCAAGGACACAATGCGGGTCGTCCCTGACAGGGATCGAACTCGGGGACCTCTAGCATAGAAGTCAAACAGTCTACCAATGAGCCACCGCGCACCCTCTGCAGTTGCTCATAACGTAAAAAGTGAAGCTCTCCTATGAAACCCCTTGATACAACCTATGTGGATTAATTTTTGTTACACACATCTAGAGGGTACTGAATAAAAAATTTCTAATTCTTCAGCTACATGGCCAATTCTGGGAGCCCAAATATTAACCCAGGCATTCGATGTGTACAAAACTGAATCTGAAAATTATCCCCCATATTGCACTAAGTTAAAATTTGGGTTCCCATAGGACGCCCAAACATTAACTTAGGGACTTGGTTTGAACAATCTTGAATCTGACCCTCATAACAACGATGTACATGTATACCAAACATTAAAAGATTGTGACTGGTGGTTCTGAAGAAGAATTTTAAAGAATATTTCCCATATTGCCCTAAGTTAAACATTTGGGCTCCTGTATTGAAATATTTTGGAACATTTTCCCCCACCTGCTCCCTATGGGGCTGGGCATGTTGATCAGAACAAAAATGCAATACTCCTTCATGACCATCACTCACACAAACTTTCACTTGAATTGGCCCAGTGGTTTTGGAGGTGAAGACCAAAACATGGTGTTGACAGTCGACGGACGGATGACAGAGAATGATTAGATAAGCTCAGCTTGACTTTGTCAAGGTGAGCTCAAATTTTTCGCACCACACTCAAAATCAACCCCATCTGGTATCTTGTCTACAGAAATCTATATTCCAAGTTTGATTGGAATCAGACACCTACAACTCATGTTACCATCTGGAAACCAATATCAACATGTCTTTAAGTCGGAAAAGGGTCATAGCTCTGCCAAAAAATATCGGACCAAGCCCACCATTAAATTAATCAAAACCTGTATTATGTCGTTATAAACCTTTGTATACAATTTTGCTTCATTTTGTTCAGTCAAATTAAAGTTATCATCTAGAAACCAATATCAAACATGTTTTCCAAGTCAAACAAGTTAGAGCATGGACAAATAAAAGTTAACTGATGGACGGTCATTGATGCTGTTTATTGAAAGGAACCATCCTCTTGTCATGACTAATCAACCATAAAAAACAGTATCTGTCAGATGTATTGTTTTCAAGTTATCATTTGGGCAAACAAAAGTAAGTTAACAGACAGATAGATGGACGGATAGACAGACAGACAGATGAATGGATGGACGGACAATGATGCTGGTTATCGAAAGGAACCATCCTCTAGTCATGACTAATCAACCATAAAAAACAGTATCTGTTGGATTATCAAATGGACAATCAAAAGTCACTAAAAATCAAAGATGGCTGCCATGGTGGCCATCTTGGATATGCCAGAATGCTGGTTATCGAAAGGAACCATCCTCAAGTCATGATTAATCAACCATAAAAAAGCAGCATCTGTTGAATCTATAGTTTTCAAGTCATCGCGTGGACAATCAAAAGTCCCTGAAAATCCAAGATGGCGGCCGTGGTGGCCATACTGGATATGCATGTTATCAAAAGGCACCATCCTCTAGTCATGACTAATCAACCATAAAAAAGCAGTATCTGTTGAATGTATTGTTTTCAAAGCATTTTTGAAGTCAAACAATCTATATTTATCGTAGAGCAAACGTTTGTAACTCTCGTTTTTCAAATTAGTTGTTTTATTTCAAAAAGAAACTATTTTCAAATGCTACTGAAGGCCACTTTAAATATATCTACTGTCACACTTTAACGCATGATTGAAATTGGACAACCCTAAACTACCCTAAATTAGACTAGGGTGGATATTTATGAAGTTGTTTTTTACCCCAGTAAATTTGGTGATATTTTTGGGGAGGGCAGGGGGGGGGGGAGGGGTGGGGACTAGATTTTCAAATTCGATCTCCACTTACACCCAGCAAGCAGAGACCAGTGTTACCGAAGACCACCTAATTCATACTGTTTCAAACGAAATTGCAATTAATTCAGACTCAGTCTTTACTGTTATTTTACAAAAGGTGATAATAATAATAACAATGTTTCTCTTATCATTTTAATGAGATTACCAGTGGCCTACAGTGTCGCTTTCCTGCAGAATAAAAAAAACGGTGTTTTCAAATTGAAGAAAAATTGCCAATGGCCACCGAAGGCCACCCCATGTAACTAAAACTGTTGCATTTAAAAGCATTTTTGGAGTCTTTATTTATCATAGAGCAAACATTTATAACATTTGTTCTTTGAATTAGTTGGAAAGGAACTATTTTCAGATTTGATCGCCGCTCATACCATGTCAGCCGAGGAGAGTTGTTACCGATGGCCATTGGAGATGAACTGATAATCGGAATCGGCAATCGAAACCGGCCGGTTATGGGGCAGCGGCCGATTATGACAACTGACACTTTCCAGTTCTTCTATATTTAACACTGACTATTA
The DNA here is from genome assembly GCA_031216915.1 of Pictodentalium vernedei. NCBI lineage: Eukaryota > Metazoa > Mollusca > Scaphopoda > Dentaliida > Dentaliidae > Pictodentalium > Pictodentalium vernedei. The sequence goes on along the minus strand of CM062292.1, from coordinate 121,053,368 downwards.
ATAATCCCTTTGATATCTGGCCATTCCAATAAAGTTTCCCCATTAAAAACGTGTGTTGTGCATAGCAGAAAATTTAGGGATTTGCAGAGTAGAGATATTACGGAATTTACCAACTGCAATCAGTACGAGATCGCCACCATTTCCCAAAGATTGTAGAATTCATGTAAACATTAGAGAAACACATCAAGGGAGGTAACAAGTTGAAAAAAGAACACAGAATGATACATTCGGACAAACCGTGTCATACGACTTCACAACACATATTTATATCAAAATTTTTATTCAATTAAGACACAAAGTATGTGTGCTCTGTATATTCCTGGTTAATACAGCCAAGTGTATTGTTTCCTTACACAAAACCATATTAACACTATTTACCGGAATAAAACACAATCTTCACGAGAACAATATCATGTGATTGTATTGTAAATAACAATCTTTTCCCCACAACCCAACCAAAATGCAAATATTATTTTGGCTAATATTACCCAGCACTAAATATGCATACTCTGAGAACTTATATGGTATTAAGCTTTCGTAATTGATGATTTATCAACGAAATTCAGTAGTATAACAGGCACCAACCGATCTTCTTCAGTGTCCTACTTCAACCATCGGAATCGGCATAATCGGCAGAGAAATAACCAGTAATCGGTCGACCGCAAGTTCTGATAATTGTTTCATCTCTATGACCATTTCATCAAACTGTTTTAAATGAAAACTGATAACTCAGTTCCAGTTAATTCAATTTCCTTAAGTTTGATCTACTGGGTCCTAAATCCATATATTTTACATAAAGTGGATAGAAATGTTTTTGAATGTCAATAACATCCCACTGTAAGTGCAGTGAGAATACCGAAGGCCACTTGAGCTGACATTGTGATGAAAAGCCGGTCTTTTCAGATTGAATCCCGGATTAGTACAGCAGAATCCTCTTAACTGAATATCCATTTTGCCAGTGAAAATTATTCAATTAACAGGGATTTGTTCAGTTTCCTGTGTTCTGGAGAGAAACTGAGCATTTATTCTATTATATCTTGTTTGACAGAGCTCATAGAGCTCTGTTAAACAAGATATAATAGAATAAAGGTTGTATTGGATGTAGTGAGGCCAAAAAGGTTGATAAATAAGGGGAATTCGATGCGTGTGAGAGCAATTTTTTTTGACATATTACAAAAATTTATATACAATTAACGGGAGTTTATTCTACAACCCATATGCAATTAACAGATCAAATTTGTACTGAAGGTTTGGTAAATGGTTTTGCATTTGAAAATTATATTCAATTGACAGGGATGTACAATTAAGAGATATCCAATTAAGTGGGCTCCACTGTAATAGTTTGTACAAAGACAACAGATAAGGATGCTATTGTCCGAGTTTCGCGTAGACTTGTATTAAAGTCATGAATGCGTTGTCTGACTTCAGAGAGCATTTGTGAAAGAACAGACAATTGGTTAAAACATTATTTTTAATCCTTATAAAACTAGATAATCAACAAAAACAAGTGATATTTAAACAAACATGAAAAGTCAAGAACAGAAACACTGAAAAAAGTCCAACAGCACTGCATTATAGAGAAGGTATTAAGGGCATCAAGAAGAATACATAAATTTTCTCTGCCTATTCTGCATTTTAGAATAATTTCCATCATAATATGACTAAAGAAACACATCACAATAAAACATAACACGATAAAAATGTTGTTTCACCTTGTTTGAACATGTTTCTGGTTTTACTGTGCCCAAACTAGGACAAAACGGCATCCCCAAAATAGATGAATGAAAAGGACTGTTTTCACTGAACAATGTAATACATGTATATATACAATTTATTTTTTTCATTTTTGAATTAAAAATATAGCTTATGATCCCTCAATGGACCTCAGCTAGCTCTTTCCAGTGAGGGGTCATAAGCTATGTTTTTTGAGACAAAAATGAAAACATATAAATGAAAATGGAATGGTGCTTTTTGTGAAAAGAACTGATCGTTTAGGTAAAGGGTTAACAAATGCGTTGATTATTTTGACCGTTCGAAGTTTTGGTGGAGTGTTTTCATTTTCTTTAGCATGGCTTTATTTAATTTAAAATTGCCAATTCCAAGGAGACTTTCTTTGTACTTGCCTTGTACAATGTCATATATTTTGTAAATCAGATCGGTCACGGCTTCTGGTTTCCAATTGATGGCATGCTTCAGACTGTGATTTAGAGACTCGCAGTTGTTGGTCCAATTTAAATTGTTTGTAATGAAACCCGGTTGACTTGCTGTGTTCATATTTTCTAAAAGCAATTATACATGTACGACTATGCCGGCAAAATATTTTGTGAATGTTGGGGCAGTTTTCTGTATTAATTGTCTTGCTGCCTGTCTCTTTTAATATAAAAAATTACAGTGTTGTCTGCTTTAATGAGTCCATCTTTGCCAAAAATTACCTCTACTAAATAATATTTAATAACATGTAAAAATGGGAGATTCCAAACCATTTGCTGTTATTTCCGAACAAGTCATTCAAGTAACAATGACTGATAGACAGTGCAGATCTGTTCTTGTGTGTGTTTGTGTTACTGACAATCTGTTACATGGTTGAACACATTTATGCATTGATTCCAAAGTCAGATAATACTGAAGTAATCCTGTACTGAGTACACTCACTATAATGTTCAATTGCAAAGGTCAAGTACAGGGAGACTTCAATTAATTTAAATGTGCTCTTTCATCAAGTTTCCGTTGCGACTCTGAGCTACTCGGTGGTGCCTGCCCTCCCCTATTTTAATCAAACGCACTTATAAAGCTCTGAATTCTCTTTCCTCCTCTTGCGCACCCAGACATTAATGATAAAAATTAAATACAGTTATTGTTGAGGGTCGAAAGGGGCCTCTATTTGGTTTAAAAAACACAGCTTAGAACCCCTTTGAAACGAGCTCATTCCCATGACAGCCAGAAGCTATGTTTCAAAGCAAAAAATGAAAATATTACAAACATCCGAATGACACCAATGTTGTCTTCACTTTGAAAACACTGGTTTTTTTAATTCTGAATGAAAGCGACACTGAAGGCCACCAGTAATCTCATTAAAATGATAAGGGAAATGTTGTTGTTATTATCATTGCAATTTCATTTGAAACAGTATGAATTAGGTGGTCATCGGTAACACTGGTCTTTCCTTGCTGGGTGTAAGCAAATTTGAACCCCCCCCCCCCCCCCAAAATTACCTTTGAATTTACTGGGGAAAAAAACAGCTTTACAAACATCCACCCTACCTTAGTCTAATTTAGGGTTATCCAATTTCAATCATGCTTTAAAGTGCGACAATATGTATATTTAGAGTGACCATCGTAGCATTTGAAAATAGTTTCTTTTTTAAATAAAACAACTAATTTGAAGAACGAGTGTTACAAACGTTCGCTCTACGATAAATAAAGATTGTTTGACTTCAAAAATGCTTTTAAATGTAACAATTTTAGTTATAGTGGGTCGCCTTCGGTGGCCATTAGTGGCCTTCGGTATTTAGTAAGAGCGTCTTTGGCACATGTCTAGCACCCGTTGTATATTTCGGTGGTAACCAGTCTTTTTGGCCCAATGCACACTCGACCCAAAACCCACTCGGCCCAAACTGAAGTCGACTCAGCCCAAACTGAAGTCCACTCGGCCCAAAGCAGAAGTCGACTTGGCCCAAACTGAAGTCGATTCGGCCGGCCCAAGTTTGAAGTCCACTTGCCCAATATTGAAGTCTACTCGGCCCAACAAATTTGTCCCAGACTGACTCTCGATTTTATTTGAAATGAATTAACTTCCAAGCAAGTTGTCTCGTCTCAAACAATATCGGCAGTCATCTTTTTTTGGATTTTTGGATGTACGAAAGGATTTTGAAAAAGAGTGGTTTGATTGAGGAAAGAAAACTTAACATTGGTAAAGTTGTACAGTACATATTTATTTATTTAATGTGTAATGAGGTAATACAGTCATGTAATAAATATACAAAATAAAGATATCAAAAATGTGGTTCTAATTTTTCAATTTTCCATTATTTTCTAAACTGTGACTATGTTTGTTAAATTTGTTAAATGGTGAGTGAAAAGCATGCCCTTGTAACTTGTTTCTTGATTAGAATGCACAATGAAAACCCACTTTTGGGACGACACATTACCGAAAATAAAAGAACTTCCATTTTTTACACCATATTTAATACATTTTCTCACCACGCCGAAATGAACATTCAAATTGGTGAGAAAATTTGTTAAATATGGAGTGAAAAATGTACCCCTGTAACTGTTTGCATGATTGGAATGCAATATGTAAACCAACTTCAAGCAGGATGACACATTACTGAAATTAGATAAACGTCTATTTTTGACAACATTTGATAAATTTTCTCACCACGCCATAAAGAATTTTTGAATTGGTGAGAAAATTTGTTAAATGGTGAGTGAAAAGCATGCCCTTGTAACTTGTTGCATGATTAGAATGCACAATGAAAACCCACTTTTGGGACGGCACATTACCGAAAATAAAAGAACTTCCATTTTTTACGCCACATTTAATAAATTTTCTCACCACGCCAAAATGAACATTCGAATTAGTGAGAAAATTTGTTAAATATGGAGTGAAAAATGTACCCCTGTAACTTGTTGCATGACTAGAAAAAACTTCCATTTTTTACATCATATTTAAGTGAAAAATATGCCCTTGTAACTTGTTGCACGATTGCAATACAATATCAAATAATTTACATTTTTCACTACAGGATTTTTGAAACACTAGGCTTCGGAATGACATACTAGATGAGAACATTTTCTCAATAAAGAGTTTGTAGACAGTGCATTGGCATTACATGTATATCTGTCCCAAAGTTCAAAGAGTCTTTTGTGGATATTAACAAAGCTTTTCTTTTGTTGTCGTCGCAGCTTTCTTTCAGATACCAATTTGACGTTTATATTCACCATTTCTGCTTGCTTTTTTCTAAAGTTCAATAAGTAGATAAAATGGCAAAGCCGGTTTCCGAGCAGAGTGGTTCAAGTGACGATGCCACTCTTCAACATCATTATTAGAGCGTATCCATTGCATGAACACACTCCATGCTTCTGGTGCCCATAGTTCATGTCCCTCAATCCATGTGTCTTGAATGTATTTGCACAGATTTTCTAGCTCAGGGGTTGAAGCATCCTCCTTGAGGTGATGAAACACAGACGGAATTGTTTCATGAGGTAAGAAAGGAAGCGCCATTAGTTTTCTGCAGAATGTATACACTCCATCTCTGTTGGTATATGCAGACTGAAGTCCTAAACCTTGAATATGTTGCCAGATAGCCTGTGCCCAATGAAAACTGCACCCTCTAAGTTTTACATCTGGGAGCACAGAATCGATTGCTTTCCAAAATCCCATTTCAAAATCTACCACAATTTCACGCACCCTTGGTATGTTATCAAACTGTTCCAGCATCTGTCTCAGCACAGCTTTATAGTCCTTGGCCTTCCTCCCTGACATAAGTACAAAAACCAGAGGCAACTGTTTTGTTATTTCATCTCGACAAACAAAAGCATGTATGGACATTAACTGGGTGAAAGGCTCACGCACCACTTTAAATGTCCCGTCTATATACCAGGTTTTTGCAGAACCAAGAATTTCCAGTTACTTTTGAGTTGTGAATATTAAATGCCTCCTTTCACCGACATGCACATCTCCCTGCAGAAAGTCTGCACCAATAAACTGTTCATTCAGTTCAAATTCTAAGTCAGTTGGATCCTGTGGTCGAAGTGCTTGACGTGTCTTATTAGCGATCCTTGCTGAATTTACTGGTTTAGGTACCACAGGACAAAGCGCTGCAGTATCAACATGTTGTAACAGACCTCGCTCAACAATCGACCCCCGAAGGTTGAAATATATTTGTCTTTGCTTCAGACTTAACAGGTGCTCTAATTTTTAATGCCTGAGCAGAACCAGGTTCCGTTGGATGAATGTGTTTATGAGCACCACTCAACGAGTCGTAATTAGTTTTGATGTTGTTGTTTATGTAACACTCATAACTAATGGAGTGTTGATTACTAATTACTCTATCGCGGTTACTTTAAAAGTTTTTTTAGTGGGTGTGATAATGCTTTAGAAAGTAATGTCAACCCACCCACATAGTCTTTGTAAGACTGTGACCGGAGGCCCTCCTGGCCCTCACAGTCTTTGAGCAACCTGTTCAAATTTCATCTGACTAAAACTGAGAGAAACTGGCCGCATTTGGCTTGACTCAGTTCACGCTTCATATCGAAGACAAAAATCACATAATCAACATTCTACTTGTCGTACTCAGCCCAAATGTAATTTACTTACGTGTCTGCATCATTTTTTAACGCAAACACAGCATCAAATTCAAGAAATGGTGAAAAATATCCGACTTCACCACATTAAAAAACACCCGTTTCAAAGATAAACAAATTGTACTACAGTCGGAATTAGTGGGCGACTGGAATTAACAAGCAATAGATTTGGAGTGCTTCCAATTACCCCAATCGAAGGCCTGGGTGAGGGTTAAACACAATAAGTGACACAATTACCTTCCAAATATCACGATTGCCCTACCCCTCCCCCCCCATTATAAATTCCTGGCTACACCGCTACTAGATAAAAAAAATCCATTTCATATTTTCGAAATGGGGGGGGGGGGGGGGGAGGGGGCTAGATCAATATAATACTCGAACTGAGGAATTGTGCATATTCCCTCCCACGATTATGAGCATTATGGTTTGCATTTGGGAGCCCGCGGGCACCCCTCCTCCACCCTCTCCGGGCCCACCACTGGGAGCTCACACATACGGATTGGTGGAGTGAGAACAAGGCTCTCCAGTCTCAATAGGCACCCGTGAGTATCAATGGGGTTGACATACATGAATCTAGTACTAGTATCCACTGATGTGTGGCTGGTTTTAATATTTATTGTCACCTCGACATGTGTTTGGCGAAACGCTAACTGAAAATAAGTTATGAACCCCTGTTTAAAAAAATAGCTTAAACACAACTTTTTTCCGGTAAAAAGATGGAAAGTGTATAAAACTATGTTTTAAAGTACTAAATGTACAGCGGAATGTGTGAAAAGAGATAATTTAATGAAGCATGTGCAATAATAAATATATATAACGAAAGATTAAGTAGCCGTATTGCTTGTTTTATTGTAGACTATTTTCAAATTATAAATGGTCTCTCTCCCAAAACCTTTCTGTTAAATCCCCTTGTCATGAACAGAAACATCTGAATGTAACGCACACGAATTAGTTACAACTCCGTCGAGCAAGTATGATAATATTCACTCCGTCATGCACCTCAGTGAATTCGTTGTTTTCCGTGCAACAAAATGGCGTGTCGATCAGTGTCAAATGCGAAATGATCTATTTTGTCTTGAAAATAGTCTACAATAAAACAAACAATACTTAAACTTCCTTCTATATATTTATTATTGCGTAAGCTTCCTTAAATAATCACTTTTCACACATTCAGAGGTACATTTCGTACTTTAAAACATAGTTTTTATACACTTACCAACCTTTTTAGCGGATACCGTCCTTTTTACCGGCAAAAAGTATTACCCTATATTAACGCCAATTTCAGTGAGCAATTTTTTCAAAAAGACATACAAGTACGTGAAAGACGACACATTATTTTCTCAACTCAAAAACAATTAGAGTTACTCAGTAAAGCAAAAACTTGGTATGTTGATGGTACATTCAAAATTGTCATGACCCCATTCACCCAGCTGCTTTCAATACACGCCTTTCTTAAATCTGGAGAGAGCATAAAACAGCTGCCACTATGCTTCTGTGTGATGTCAGGGAAGAGCAAAAAGGATTATAAAAATATAAATAAAGGATTATAAAGATATAAATGTCTGCAACATTTATATCTATGTATTATAATCTTTTCATTTCGGTTTTTGTAATATGAGACTACCTGCTTTTGACTAGAATAAAAGTATGTTTAATCTTCTTTGGCATTAGTTGTTGTTTTTTTTTAATGCTCACCCCGAATCAGTCAACCCTCTCATAATTTGGTCCAAATGGCTTAGAAACATGCTCCAAACCTCCCCAAAACTTGATCCCAACTGCCAAAGAACTATGTCCGAATCGTCCATAAACATGGTCCGAATTGACCATGAACATGGTCCGAATCGTCCATAAGCATGCACCGAATCATCCCAAAAAAAATCTGGTCCGAATCGTACATGGTCCGAATCGTCCATAATCCACAAAGAGTACCCACTCACATTGACAAACAGCTTTAGCCTTTACAATTAATTTCATTTGGGCCGAGTGGACTGTTGACATGGGACGATTGGACTCTTAAATCTGGGCCGAGTGGACTCCAAAATTGGTACGAGTGGACTCTCATTTGGGCCGAGTAGGTGGGCCGAGTAGGTTTTGGGTCGAGTGGACTAATAACCATTCCGGTCATTCGATTCATTGATTCAACACCAACTTTCAAATTCAACAAGTGTCAATGTACTGGCTAAAACTAAAATGAAATGTATGTGTTTAGAAGGGAAAGTGAAACCAACTTCACTTCCTAATATAAATGAAGTAACATAAAAATCTAATCTTCAGAATAGTTGTTTCACTCCTGAATAATGTTTGTTCGTACCTGCAGGATGAGAAGTCGTAAACAGAATTGCAATCGGTGTTTCTCGGGACGCGTTTGCGTAGGCAAATCTTGCGATTCCAGAATAATTCTTTTTATAACTGGAAACGGGAATTTGACTTTGGGGAAATTCGGCGTCTGGAAGATTTGACGCAAGGAGTTTTACCTGATTAGATTGGGCCTGGATAGTGTAACAGGAGGAGAGATAAGTGCGGGAGCCGGGGTTCGAACCGTCGACCTCTAGCACACAAAGCGACCGATTTACCACGAGACTAAGAGATCCAGACCAACCAGGCTGGTTGGTAAATGGCCTTTATACCTCGACCGCTACACTACTCTCCCCTTCTTTTGAGATTCACCACCTGTGAATCTCACCCAGGTTCCTCCCTCAGAGCGGTCGAAACACCCGCAGTGCCACCTACTGCTGAGGATCGGACGAGCCCCCAAATGTAACAGGAGGAGAGATAAGTGCGGGAGCCGGGGTTCGAACCGTCGACCTCTAGCACACAAAGCGACCGATTTACCACGAGACTAAGAGATCCGGACCAACCAGGCTGGTTGGTAAATGGCCTTTATACCTCGACCGCTACAATAGATTCGAATCCTAGTCAAAACTTACCCAAACCAAAACGTCCCCAAATGTTTTGCTCAAAACGTCCCCAAATAGTTGGTCAAAACGTCCCAAAAATTAGTCAAAACGTCCCCAACAATTGGTCAAAACGTCCCCAATAGTTGGTCAAAACGTCCCCTTTGTTCTTTCTGACTGAGGCCATTGGAAAAACTTGCGATGTTATTTTTTTTTTAAAACAAATTTATTGTTTTACAAAACATTAATTATAAATATCCGAATTACAGTGACTTCGGACCTCGGTGCCAGCCCTCAACGTCATTGTTTGTTCGCACACTCTGGTTGAACACTGACCAATTTTTAGGACACCGCATGGAGTTTTCAATCCATGTCCTTCTCACGTATTCTACAAATCGTTTCAATTTTTCACTGGTTGCGTCAGCCTCGAGTTTGGTGAACATAGATGATCACGAATGGTATCCTGTAGACGATTTTTAATTATGGTTCTGGACTTGCTGGCTGTCCAAATGCCTTTGTCGTCTGAGAACTGCGATAGTTCAACAAAGTTTTTCCCTACTTTTTCTATATCATTCACATATATTATGAAAAGAAGCGGACTTAGAACCGACCCTTGTGGTGTTCCCGCTTCGAGTATTACTTCCTCTGACACCTCACGATTAACCCTCACCTTGATTTTTCGGTCAGTTAGAAATGATGATATGATCCTTAGAATTTTAGTGGGTAATCCCATTTTCGCTAGTTTATATCTCACGCCATTGTGCCATACCGAGTCGAACGCTTTTTCTACATCCAAGAAAAGTGCATTTCCCATTTCATTTTGACTAAATGCTGTTTTCATATAATTGACCAGTCTATATACGTGTTCGATTCCCTCTTTCTGACTCCTATACGCTCTTTGCCATTTGTTGAAAAAGTTGATTGATTCGAGGTAGCTGCGAAGTCTTGTAGTGAGAATCCGCTCAAATATTTTCCCAACACAGCTAAGTTAGAAGGGTTGGTAAGGTCTTTGTCAGGTTTAGGTATCATGACTCCTGTGGCCACTTTCCAGCATTTTGGGAAGTACCCACAGGAGAGACAGCAGTTTAAGAGTTTGGTAAGTCTGCAGTAGAAGATGTTGGGGCACTGTTTCATTATTTTGTAAGAGACTTCGTCTTCTCCTGGGGACGAAGATGACCTGCATTTTCTGATTATACCCATGACCTCTTCTATGCTTATTGGTTCAGTTAATTCATGGTCGTCCCCGTCTTCATGCCTTTGGTCGTAGTTCGGTTCATTGAAAATTGTGTTGTTATCTTGGACAAATTTATTTATTTACTCTTACCTTAAAATCGTTGTCATATCTGTTCCCTTCTTGTGGATGATGCGCCTTCTTTAGAAGTTCGGCAAAAGCGCTGGTCTTTGCCTTGTCGTCTATGGCCATAGTTCCGTCGCAAGTCTTTAGCGCATTATTATTGGACATTTTGCTCTTTTGGCCAGTAAGAGTTTTAAATGTATCCCAGAACCTCTTAGGTTCTCTCAGCCCATTTAGGTTTTCGGTTGCTTTTTCCCATCTCACGCGATTGTCGTTAGCTATGGCCTTTTTTACTTCCTCATGTAGGCGATTATACACGGTTTTAAGTTCTGCTCTTTTCATTTGATCATTCTCTGATTGGTAAGCCCGGAAGGCTTTTCTTTTTTTGTTTGATTATTTGAAGAGTTGTTTGGGTTATTCTGTTTATCCACGTCTTTACTGTTTGCTTGGGACAAATTTCATCTAGTGTACTGTTGATAACCTCGTTAAGGTGGGTGCAGGCCTTTTCTAGTTCATGAGCATTTGAGGGGTCATTTGCCTTTATTTTTACTTCGATAATGTTTCTGAAGAGGTTCCAGTCAATTTTTGATAGGTTCCTCCTATTCACGGGAGGATACCTTGCGGGACCAGTATTACATTTCAGAGTGGCATGAACCGGCAGGTGATCACTGCCTAGATCATCATCTCCTACAAATATGTCTTGCATTTGGCTGGTTAGTGATTTGCTGGTGATAATCAAGTCTAGGATATCTGATTGATGGAGTGGGTTGTTGCTTATGTATGTTACGTCTTGATCGTTATTTACCACGAATAGATCGAGTTCTTCAATGATGTGGAAAAGGGCATCACCATTAGGCTCAGTCTTATGACAACCAAATACCTGGTGTTTGAAATTGAAATCACCCAAGAATATGCAGTGCTTGTACTTGTTAGTAAAAAATTCTAATACTTTACTGTCTGCTGTTGCTTGTGGCTTGTTATAATATGATATGATGGCCACGTGTTTGTGGTCAAGTTCAATTTCAGCTGCAATCACTTCAGCATTGAGGTGGTCGCATGGTATTGATTTGTATTTAATCTCCTGCCTTATTAGCAGAGCGACACCGCCACCTTTTTGGGCGGGGCGATCTCTTCTAATAATATCAAAACCACATAACGAGAATTGTTTGTTTGGTTTAAGCCATGTTTCGCTAATTCCAATTACGTCCGTATTTTTTAAATAATGTGACATTTGCAAATTTTTCTGATTAACTCTTCGATCGTTCCACTGGACTATTTTAGTGTATCCATGAATGGTTTAGGAATGACTGCACTAAGTTTATTTAAGTTTAATTACTATTTGTAATATTGTTACATAATTATATTCTGTTGACGTCCGCTTCTAATAGCGTGTGAGATATTTGAGTATTATATAACTTAGAGGCTGTTTTACTAATCTCTTTGCAAACATCCGAAAGACTGGTGTCCAAGTGTTTCTTCATTATGCTGAAAATAGAGCCAGCCATTAGAGTACACGTGGAATAAGGGGAAGATGAGTTCTCGACATTACTTACATTTAGAGCTTTAAGCTGGATGTTTGTTTTAACTTTTTTGAAGTGGCTACAACCCCGGTAGTTGCTGGGGTGTTGACCACCGCAATTCGGGCATTTCAGAGTTTTAGCACTACATGCCTTCGTGATGTGTTTGTCAATGCATTTCATACATCGTTGCTCCCTTTTGCATCTGTGTGACAAGTGTCCAAATTTTTTACACTTGTGGCACTGAACGGGTTGCGGAAGAACACTATATTCCTCGATATGGGTGAATGAATGAATGAAAGGTTTTAGCGCGCCGAAGGCGTGCAGGGACAATGTGGGATTTACAAATCCCTTGCGACCCGGTTAGCCTTATTTTATTTCACTTGGATCTTGGATCACACAGGCCTCGCTTCCCTATTGCCTCAAATGGGGTCTGAAGGGGTATGCACGCGGTTAGAATTCCCGGCAGTTTGCATTGGAGTGATAGATTGTCAAAGATCAATCCCTCAACGCCATTAAGACTATTAGAGAGTGGGCTCTATTCGGTTCCAGCACCGTGATATTGAATGAATGAAAGGTTTTAGCACGCCGAAGGCGCGCAGGGACGATGTGGGATTTACAAATCCCTTGCGACCCGGTTAACCTTATTTTATTTCACTTGGATCACACAGGCCTAGCTTTCCTATTGCCCAAAATGGAGTCTGAGTGGGTTATGCACGCGGTTAGAATACCCGGCAGTTTACGTTGGAGTGTTAGATGGTCAATACTCAATCCCTCAACGCCTTTAAAACTATTAGAGAAGCGAGCTCTATTCGTTTCCAGTTCGGCGATGGTAGAGGTTTGAGCCCACACCAGAATGTAATGTTGTGCGATGGCAAGTTTAAGGGAAGAAGAGAAAAGAAAACCAAACAGCAACGCCGGTTTGGTAGCGGCCCCGGTATATGACCATAGCGGTTACAAAAAAGAAGTGGAGAAAGCTCCGACAGTTTAGTTTTGAAAAACCGGGAGTCATCCATCAAGCCTTCTGTGAGATAGGATGCCGTATGTGATTTTGAAGTATCTGGTTATCCTTCGGGAATTCCAAATGACCTCCACCCCCCCCCCCCCCCAAAAAAAAAAAAAAAACTCTCACTGACACACACCCTCAAGCCCTTAAAAGGGCTGTTAAATCTTTATTCAAATGTTTATTTATATCAAATGTACACTCGTCCCCAGCCAGACAAGCTTGTTTCAATCCTTGTCTAGCGTTTGGTGGTTTCTTGTATATGTTGCAGAAAGGTAGGTTGCACCAATTCCTCCTACGCTTTGTCTACCATTTCCATGCGTCTTCTTGATAAGAGTGTTGCAAGAAAATTTGAGAATGTTCAGTTAGAAAAGTTATAGGTAGAGAGAAAGATAGGTATCCGCTATTGTATATTGTGCCTGCTGTGTGATTGTTGCTATGGATGGGGTAAGGGGTGTGTTTCTTCGGAGCCCACTCCCCACACGCAGAGTTGTGAGGCAATCCTCACAGACTCAATCCTAAAGATCTCAATGAGTAGCGAGGCAATCCTCACTGACTCCACGCAGTTTAATTCTATTGAGTAATTTTAATTTACTGTGGATTATTTTGTTTTTCTGTTTAGGGTTCGGTGTTCATTCAGCTTCACCATTGATTCACTATCCTGGAGTATGTAGAGGGTTTTGTTATATAGATCTTATTAAACGCGTTTCAATCGCGCTGCAGCAGAGTTGCGAGGCAGTCCTCACAGACTCTATCCTAAAGTTCCCAATGAGTAGCGAGGCAATCCTCACTGACTCCATGCGATTTAGTTATATTGTATAATTTTTATTTTATTTTATTATTTTTTTTTTTTTTTTTTTTTTATTTTCTGGAAACTTATTTTGTTTTTCTGTTAAGGGATTGGTGTTCGTTCAGCTCAACCATTAATTCACTATCTTAGAGTCTTTTGAGGGTTTTGTTTTGTAGGTCTTTTAATCGCGTATCAATAGTTTCGTATCAATAGCTCGTGAAGTTCCTTTATCGGTGTCCATTTCGGTTTGCATAGTGCCACTCGCAGGGCATAATTTTAAACTCTCTGTAGCTTCTGAATGTTGGTTTTGCTTAGGTCGCTTGTTATTATGGCACCGTATTCTAGTACCGGACGTATAAATGTTTTGTAGAGCTTGAGAAGCACATCTTTGTTTGCTCCCCAATTTCTACCTCTGATCATCTTCAGAAAATTGATACGTTTAGTAGCTCTAACGGTAATGGAGTTTACGTGACTGTTTAGACTGAGATTGCTATCTAGGATAAATCCCAAAAATTTGGCTTCTTTGTTTGCTTCTAGTTTGTGATCGTATAACTGGAGATCGATACTCGGGACTGTTTTTTTCCTTTGCTTTTTGAAGGACATAACTTTTTGAGTTTTGGCGGAATTGAGTTTGATGCGCCACAGGGCACACCAGCTCTCAAGATCGCGAATGGTATCCTGTAGACGATGTTTAATTATGTTTCTGGACTTGCTGGCTGTCCAAATGCCTTTGTCGTCTGAGAACTGCGATAGTTCAACAAAGTTTTTCCCTACTTTTTCTATATCATTCACATATATTATGAAAAGAAGCGGACTTAGAACCGACCCTTGTGGTGTTCCCGCTTCGAGTATTACTTCCTCTGACACCTCGCGATTAACCCTCACCTTGATTTTTCGGTCAGTTAGAAATGATGATATGATCCTTAGAATTTTAGTGGGTAATCCCATTTTCGCTAGTTTATATCTCACGCCATCGTGCCATACCGAGTTGAACGCTTTTTCTACATCCAAGAAAAGCGCGGTTCCGATTTCATTTTGACTAAATGCTGTTTTCATATAATCGACCAGTCTATATACGTGTTCGATTCCCTCTTTCTGACTCCTATACGCTCTTTGCCATTTGTTGAAAAAGTTGATTGATTAGAGATAGCTGCGAAGTCTCGTAGTGAGAATCCGCTCAAATATTTTCCCAACACAGCTAAACAAGCTGATTGGGCGGTAGTTAGAAGGGTTGGTAAGGTCTTTGTCAGGTTTAGGTATCATGACTCCTGTGGCCACTTTCCAGCATTTTGGGAAGTACCCACAGGAGAGACAGCAGTTTAAGAGTTTGGTAAGTCTGCAGTAGAAGATGTTGGGGCACTGTTTCATTATTTTGTAAGAGACTTCGTCTTCTCCTGGGGACGAAGATGACCTCCATTTTCTGATTATACCCATGACCTCTTCTACTCTTATTGGTTCGGTTAATTCATGGTCGTCCCCGTCTTCATGCCTTTGGTCGAAGTTCGGTTCATTGAAGATTGCGTTGTTATCTTGGACAAATTTATTTACTCGTACCTTAAAATCGTTGTCATATCTGTTCCCTTCTTGTGGACGATGCGCCTTCTTTAGAAGTTCGGCAAAAGCACTGGCCTTTGCCTTGTCGTCTATGGCCATAGATCCGTCGCTAGTCTTTAGCGCATTATTATTGGCAATTTTGCTCTTTTGGTCAGTAAGAGTTTTGTTGCTTTTCCCCATCTCACGCGATATGGGTATCGACATAACGTCCATCTTTATATGCAGTCATCCAGATATAAGCTTGGGGTTTGTTTATTTTCCGCGGACCATTTGATCATTCTCACGGTCATTTTAACAACTGATTAGTAATCATTTTGACTATTCTTTAATAAATCAATCTGTTTGATCATTCTTTTCATGGTTGTTTTGTTGTTTTAACAACATTTGCAACATCGACTCATGAATCCAATTTCCATAAGGGTTTATCTAAATTTCCAAAACAAATTTATAAAACAAACAAAAGATTTGTTCATCATTACAAATGAGTATTATTTTTATGAAAAAATGAGACATAGAAATTTAAAACAAACATAACAAAATAATGAGCTTTTATCACATTACAATTGAGTATTATTATTATGAAAAAACGAGACATAGAAATTTAGAACAAACATAACAAAATAATGGGCTTTTATCAAAAGGAAGCATTTGGTCCGAAATAACTTTGGAAGGTCCGAAGTCACCAGACGATTTTGGGTCCGAAGTCACCAAAATGGGCCGAAGTCACTCTGGTCCGAAGTTACCGAGGACCGAAGTCACCTGATCCCAAATATCCCCACTTCTGTCATGCCGATATTTATGCGCGCCTCTCCTAATTTCGTGCGTGCCTTATGAATAGAAAACACTTATTAATGCCAGTGCCGGGGAAATGGAAATTTGGACCGCAGGGTTAATTCTGCCACGGATCTCCTTTTAAAAGTGTCGGGATACGCGATACAGATGCCAAACGCAGGCACGAGCGTTGATTTCAGGCACGAGCGTTGATTGGGTTGGACGCGAGTAACGATCGAACATAGGGTGGGGTGCCCCCCCCCAAAAAACAACATTAAATCAGTTATAAATAGAGACTTCTGGCGGGTTTTGGTACCCAAAAATCGCGTCATTTTTTTTTTTGGACCGTCACTTTTAGCAGCATGTTTTGAATTCTCAAGTTCATCAGTGAGTATCTAGTAATCTAGAATTATAGCTTTCAACTCCACAATTCTTGAAGTGACTTTGTTACGTCAAGTTGATTTAATAAATCACGCAGTCACAAATTACAACCGTTGGTCAAATGAAGAGCTCCATTCGCGATGCAGATCCCTTCTTAACCGTTAGCACAGGGGTCAGAAACCTTGAAAGGGGGGGGGGGGGGGGCGGCGAAAATGGCCTGAAAACCCGTATTTTAATTTTCGTTTGGTAGCCTACGTCCTTTGAAAGACGTACCAAGCCCCAAAAATTAAAATACTTTATTTGAGGTTATTTTTAGACTGGAGGAGGGGGCAGGCCTAAACCATTTGTAAATAGGGCCTATTAGCTTCTCAGTAAATAATCGCGAAATAATTCTAACATATGGCCTACTATGGCTTACACTTCACAACGACACAATCTGAATTTATTTCGCAAGTATTTATTGAAAAGCACCGCCCGTTTTTTCATAATTAACTCAGTTTTTTCGCTAGACTTGCGAATGCTGAAATGCTTAAAAGGGTCACTCACTAGAATTCATGTTGGTCATAATTTAATTAAATAATTTCAACGAATTTTAAAGCACACACGCACAGTCAACACATTAAATTGCCCATCCTGGTTTTTAACACTATCTTTGACTTGAACCAATGAAATAATTGTATAGGAATTAAAGAAGGCATGGAACAATAGACTACTATTACATGACAATCACACGGCGCGTGGAATAGCCAATTGAAAATCAACACGATGAAACGTTTTCTTAAATTATTGAGAAAGTGACAAATAGATGTATCGATACTTTTTTCTGGTTTGTGGATTTTATGCAGCGTTATCCAGTAATACTATTATGAAAAGGTTAACTGATTTTCCAGCTTGATTTTTTCCCTGGATGAAATTTATTACAAAAGGACTGCAAAATATCATTGGTTTATGTCACCATATTGATTGAAAGTGGGAGTGGCCTGTTATTTTATTTATTCTGTCCAAATTACTTTATGGGCATCGTTAAAAATGACATACATGAGTGGGTGTAGTATAATA
This sequence comes from Pictodentalium vernedei, assembly GCA_031216915.1. Lineage (NCBI taxonomy): Eukaryota > Metazoa > Mollusca > Scaphopoda > Dentaliida > Dentaliidae > Pictodentalium > Pictodentalium vernedei. Next base: position 121,035,800 of record CM062292.1, on the reverse strand, counting down.
ACGTATCGCGTATAAGACAATAACAGTCTAGTAATGCACGTTTTTGCACAGCAATAAAGACTTCACGCACAAGATAAATAAAATGTAGCCAGGCAGGTATTATTATTACTATTCTTATTTCTAAAAAAAAAACAGAGAAGTAAAAACAAGATATCCTAACAAACAAGTTTAAGATAAAATCTTGCACATTATGTCAGAGGGGCCCAGTATTGTCTATGGGGAAAACAGTGGTAAGACGCGAAGGAAGTATGGCGAAGTGAATTTTGTGGGTGTTTATCCTTTAATAGTGTAAGTTTTACTAAGCAACCACTCCATGGTGTAAAGTGTTACACGGCTTACACTGGAGATAATAATTAATAAACATGCATTAATTTGACCAGTCCAGTTTTTAACACTATTTTTGACATGAACCAATGAGATAATTGTATAGGGATCAAAGAAGGCACAGAACAATAGACTACTATTATATGACAGTCACATGGCTCGTGGAATAGCCAATCGGAATCAACACGATGAAGCGTTTAATTAAATTATTAAGAAAAATGTTGTGACAAATAGATGTAGATGTAACGATAATTTGTTTGTTTGTTTGTGGATTTTACGCAGCGTTATCTAGTAATACTATTATGAAAACGTTAACTGATTTTTCCAGCTTGTAGCGGGGGGCGGGGGGGGGGGGGGGGCACTAAAAATTTGCAAGACGTGAAGTCCTATTTTTTATTCGGCTCCTTTTTACACCCACCCACCCACTACGTGCAAATTTTCTGCTACCGTTCTCAGACACCCACCCCCACTCTCCCATTAAAATCCAAAATAAACTTATAAACTTAGTAGACACAGCTATCCTTAGGGGGTTTTCATAATGTTCTTGAACTGGTACCACCAATTTAAACCTCAGTGGGCTGCTGTAGGCACCAATCTACAAATGACAAGCTGTTCATTATCAGGCTTGGCCGGAGCAGGCGTACATATACGGGAACAAATTTTCATTTAAATTGTTCCCATAACATTGTCTGCACATTTTCTATATTTCGAACAAGACACCCACCCCCAACTAACGTGTGACATTTTCCCAAATTAAGCCCAATATTCTCACATATAAAGCCTTCTTATGTTGTATTTATGTTAAGAGTGTGATGTACAACATCATCTTTAAGGTTTGAAACACAAATGATGGTATATATTAGCTGATATATTGATATATTTTTAGAAAATTCAAAAAATTGCACAAGTTGGAAATGCTCATTTTTGGCGCACTCAAGAGACCCACCCACCCCTACGTCACGTTTTGCAAATTTTTGGTGCCCCCCCCCCCCCCCCCTGTTGTAGGAATATTTAGTTGATTTTTTCACTGGATGAAATTTATTGCAAAAGGACTAAAAATATCATTGGTTTATGTCACCGATATTGTAACTGGTAATGGCCTGTTAATTTATTTATTCTGTCCAAGTGTGTCATTTGTTAATTCAGATTAATTGTGGGATAATTCTGGCTTGGTTGTAAACGCATGTGCACAAATTTTGGGGCTCTAATAAAAGTCTTTGTCGTTGTGGGGGGGGGGGGGGGCGCCTACCATCACCCCGTTATCCGTTCCCCTGATGCAGACCAGATGGCCAAGGCTCAGCGTCCACTCTACATTATAGGCTGATGGGTGACTCACATCTTTCAATAACACATATTGGTATAATTTTTCCCTTTTTATAACCGTTATGGATAATATGTGCTATTCAATATCTTAAATAATCATTTTGTAAGTCAGAGCAGTACAGTCAAAGATATCCCATTACCCATTATCCCTGTTAATGATCTTTCTATTGGGCAGTTAGAAATTAAGGAGGAAAATGTTAAATCTATACTAAATAAACTAGATATTTTAATAAGGCTACTGGTCCTGACCTAATAAATAACACCATTTTGAGAAAATGTTCTTCAGAACTAGCATATCCACTAACTCGTATTTTTAACTTGTCTTTGACATTAGGGCATTTTCCAACTGATTGGAAACATGCCCACGTGCAGCCTATTCATAAAAAGGAATCCGTTAATAATAAAAATAACTACAGACCCGTATCTTTGACTAGTAGCGTCTGCAAAGTCTTTGAAAAGGCCGTATTCAACCATGTTTACTCGTTCCTCAAAAATAATAATTTGTTAACAGACCTACAATCAGGTTTTATTCCCGGGGACTCAACAATGTATCAGTTATTACTAACTGATAATTACATAAACACTTCCTTAGAAAATAGCAAATATGTTAGGATTGTTTTCTGTGATATAAGTAAAGCATTTGACAGAGTGTGGCATAAAGGGTTACAACATAAATTACATGCTATTGGTATAAGGGGCGCTTTGTTGTCATGGTTCGAAAATAACTTGAAAACAGAACTCAACAGGTAGTTGTTAAGGGCCCTTGCTTTTTAATATAAAATGATATTGTTAATAATATTACATCTAATATCCGTCTCTACGCTGATGATACCTCGCTATACCTAACAGTTGATAACACGGCACTTGCATCTATTGTTTTGAATCAGGACTTGAACAAAATAAGCTTATGGTCAAAAACATGGCAAGTTCTGTTCAGTCCCGAGAATACAGTATCAATGTGTATTAGTCGCAGACACACCCCACAAATATATCCCACTTTATTTCTTTTAGATACCCCAATAACTGAAACAGATATGCATAAACACTTGGGATTAATTTTCCACAAATCAGGCACCTGGGACACTCACGTCGATAGCATTTTGTCAAGAGTTAAGCCAATGATAAATTGCTTTCGCAGTTTAAAGTACCGCTTTCTAGGTCTGCGTTAGTGACTCTATACAAATCCTTCATATTACCATTAATTGATTACGCTCATGTTATCTGGGATAACTGTTCAGCAGGTAAACTGGACCAACTTGAGGCCCTGCAACTAGATGCTCTACGCACTATTTGCGGGGCTACAAGAGGTACAAGTCATCGTCTTTTTTCGAAGAAACTGGTTTCATAACGTTGAGAGAGCGCAGAAGTCCTCACAAATTAACAACACTTTACAAAATGAAAACGGGTATTGCCCCAAGATACTTATCGTTATTACTGCCAGAGCAGGTTTCCAGTCTTACAATATATCCATTAAGGTCGTCCGAGTCGCTTAGACATGATTCGTTGCCGCACGGTAAGTTATTATCGTTCTTTCCTGCCATCGACTGTGCGAGCATGGAACTCTCTTGATCCCTCGATCCGTAACAGTTTAACTCTGCCTTCGTTCAAGAATAAATTAGCGAATGGGGACATTTGCGTTCCATCATACTATCGATCTGGCAGCCGAGAAAATCATATTTTATTGTGTAAACTACGGCTGGGTTGTAGTGACTTGAGGGCTCATAAATTCGAAAGATTTCTCATAGATAACCCCAGTTGTGATTGCGGATGCATTTATGAGTCCCCAGAGCACTACTTCCTACAATGTCCACAATATACCAACCATGGGAACGTATTAATTCACAGACTACGTAATATGTCCGTATGCATGTCCGATCTGTTGTTCGGTAATGAGCACGTGTATCGGGAGGATAATGACACCATTGTGCATAATGTACACATGTACATTACCAACACTAAACGTTTTGTCCAACCATGATTCCAATTATACACTCACACACACACACACGCGCGCGCGCGCGCGCGTGCATGCACGCGCATATGTATATATGTATGTGTATGTATGTGTGTGTATGGGTGTCCATTTATGCATGCGAATATATAAATATATGTATGTATGTATGTAATATGTATGTATATGTATGTGTGTGTGTTGATGTGCGCGGGTGTGTGTGTATGTGGGTGTTTCTGTGTATAGATAGTAGGGCGCAATTATTCCACCTAAAAGAAAAGATAGGTAACAATTACTACAAAACTTCTAGGCTTCGTGTATCTTGTTTAAGGGTTACTACTATCTCCTGTTATATTTCCATTACAATATATTGTTGTTAATATTACAACATGACTGTTGAGATATCTCCATCTGGCACTTGCACCATCCATTTTTTTTCTCTTTTAAAATGCTGTAATGATAATTAGTGTAGGGTGAGGCTGCTTATAGGCTTAGCCTGTTAGCTGAACCCATTTCACTTTGAAGAAATAAAATACTGATTAAAAAAATATGTTCTGGGGCTGCTCCCGAACACCAACTGTTTGGGTTTCTTTTTCTTTTCTTTTTTTAAGACAACCATCAAAGTGCGTTTCAGTATTACCATCCATATAAATATGCCCACGTTTCTAAGTAAAATACAAAGCAGAATTTCGTAGTTATGCACAATTCCAAGTCCCCTTCCAGTACGAGGTTATCGGGAGGGGGGGGGGGGGTTCTGACCCCTACCTTACTGTCCGTGCGCACACTCAAACCACGAAGAGTATTGACCTTCGCTTCCGACCCTTGTGGATCCATAAGCAAGTAAAGTTATTCGGATTGAAGGGGATTTCAATCCCACATCGTCCCAGTGCGCTTTCTTCGGCGGCCTGAAACTTTTCATTCATTCATTCATTCGATAATTAATTCCAGTCTGCTGAAGTCTTGTTCATGCCCAACCGAGAGCAGAGTATTGGTACGACTGACTTAGAATCCTAGATTTCGACCGAACAATAGTATAAACATTGCTAAATTAAATATGAAACTGCGAAAGAAGGAAAAATGAGTTGGGGACGTTTTGACCAACTCTTGGGGACGTTTTGACCAGCTCTTGGTGACATTTTGACCAATTGGTGGGGACGTTTTGACCATCTCTTGGGGACGTTTTGACCAATTGTTGGGGACGTTTTGACCAACTCTTGGGGACGTTTTGACCCCAAAAATTAGGGGACGTTTTGGTTTGGGGACGTTTAGACTAGCACCCATGGAGATTGGTAACTTCGCCTCACTGTAACTTCGACCCGAAGTGATCGCGATGAGATCACTCGGGATCGAAGTTACGGTGGGTCCTTTTTCACTGGATACCCTCCGTATAGCATATTTTGTTTTCTGTAATTTAATTTGCACGCTCAAGTAAACGCCAACACAATAAGTGGGCTGGAGGGTGTGCTTATCAAAGCTACCCCAAGCCAATCAAAACTCCCCCACCAAAGTGTTCTCCCGATATTGCTTAAAACCTCTCAGTTATTTGCCAAAAACACCCGAAACCTTTGCTTATAACGTTCAAGCTATCGGTTTGGTCAAAATATTCCCCAGTCGCTTATCAAATCCCCCACCACACCCAACATTGGTTAAAAAGCCTTCTCCAGAGAGCTACAGGTTTAGCCGTTTAGATCTGCATCTGTATCTGTAGTTGTTATAGCGCAAGGTCCTTCCAGACATAAAGTGTGCTTGTAGACAGAGCGTGCATGAGTAATAAAAAAAAATGGTTTCGTATATACAAATGAGTTTTCGTATATATGTAAAAACATTCTCGTATAGACGAAAACTTTTTCGTATATACGAGAACACTTTCGTATATACGAAAACTCGTTCGTGCAAATGAAAACTCTTTCGAATATACGAAAACTTTCTCGTATATACGAAAACTCTCTTCATATATACGAAGAAAGCTCTGTTTTCCTGTCAAAGCATCACCCTTGCGGAACAAGAAGTGGAACCGGGGCGAAATTTACTTTGTCGCTCCCTATATCCATGTATTTTTGAAATTGTGAAATCCTGATGATTCTTCTCCAATTTGCTTATTTTCTCCTCCAAATCTTCAAAAATCGATCAAATTTCCCCAGTATCGTACAAAAAGCAAACAACAATTGCTCCTATTTATTTTTCAATTTTCAAATTATAGAAAGAATCACTTTTTCCCTCTCCATTTTGGAAGCTTGGTATCTCAATAGTTAACTCATTGGACTTCAGATCAAATTAAAACAGTGGCGATGCCACGGGGGCGTGTGCTCTCTAGAAGACATGCTCTGCAAACCCTCCTACCCCACCCTCGCACGTCCATACAATATATGTATTAACTTTTCACCAATTACACAACGTGATGGCCACAAGTGGCCAGCGCTTCGCTATTCACACAAATCCCGTTTCCAATATCATTTATTTTTTCAATTTTTGACACCAAAACAGAGCGAACAGAGCGAATGACCCTCTCTGGAACGCTCTGATTGAACTCGTTATAGCGAAGAGTCGCAAGTTTTGTCCTTTGTGATAAAAATGAAAATTTGTAGCTATTCGCGAAATAGTATTGGAAGCGTCGCCTTCTATTCGTTTTTGGGTAAAGATTTAAATTAAATTCTAAATAATCAACTGTCCCTCGCCTGTTCTCCCACAAACCAAGACGAAACTCAGGGCCTATCCTCACCCGCGCCTTTTCCATTTCATCCTCGTCAAGTGATTTAATCCCAACAGCTCAGTTGACAACGCACATGCGCAGTGTTCCAAAGTGCACAACATATTTACGGTTCACGTGCCCACAAGCAATGTCAACCCTACTTGCGCAAGATAGTAAGATGGCCAATCCGATGGTTAATCGTCACCGACTGCTCGGTGGTTCTGTTCGGGTACTCCGTTCCCTCTACCCGTAACACCATATAGCGATGTTACAGGTGACGGTCATGGGGTTGGGGGACATTGCGGGGTGAAGGGCGAGAGCCCGAGTGGCATTTCTCGGGGCGGCAAAATATGTCAGTAAAGCCATGAAAACTAGATACCTATATGAAACTAGCGCTTAAAAATGGGATTGGCGAAGCCTACAACGTTGGCTCCTGGAGGCAATCTATGCTTGTCCTTCACTGGATTTGACCTGCTGAAAAAGTCTCTTTACCCCCCAACAAAAACATATCAATAAACCTCTTAATTGATACTAACCGTCTATTACTCATGGAAGTAGGTATATGTATTGTCCGTAAAGGAAAATATACAGTAATCCGTCTTGTAGTTACCATATAATTATTACAGAGGATCATACAAGCTGTAGTTTGGAACATATTGAAGTACAGATATTGGTTGCGTTGTTTGTAAATTATGTTATGCAAATTTAGCAGCGACGGTAATCTGTTAGGAGTCAAAAGCAATTCGGAGGAAGATGGGATTCTTTTGTATGAGAGACGGGATGGGAGGGCTGACTCCGCCACTACAACCGGGAAAACATTCTACATTCCTCGAAAGTAGTAGAGCATGTATGAATCGGGCCTTATTATCTGGACCATCGGTGGAGCCTTGCTGGACTATTAGACGTGTGTTTGCTCCACTGAGAACTGCATTCAGCAAGTTGAATATGTACTTCATCTATCGTTTGCTATGGTATGTATCGTGATGTCTGTTTATATGGGTATGTAGTAGAGGATTGAGGAGTAAAGTGAGCTTTCTTGAAAGTTTTTTCCTCAAACGGTTGACGTTGCCGATTACATCATGGCGTCAAGATACGTACGTGGCGTCATACAAACATTTGCAGTTTTTGTGGTTGGTGTTTTAGTTGATATTATAGTGGCTGATATAGATGTGGCTGGCGTAGTAGATTTTCATGTTGTAGAAGGCAGTGTTTTAGAAAATGGTGAATAGTTGACATTGTAGTGGTTAATATAGATGTGGCTGGTGTAGTAGTTTTTCATGTTGTAGAAGGTAGTGTTTCAGAAAATGGTGAATAGTTGTTGACGATGTTCGGGTTAGTGTTACAGAGGTTGGTTTAGTCGTTATTGGCGTGGTAGTATTTGTTGTGGTTCATGTAGTGGTTGGTTTTGTATGTGTAGTGGTCGATGTTATGTTGTTGTGCTTGCCATAGTAGTTGTCGACATTGTCAAAGTTGGCATAGTAGTTGTTCTGTTAAATATTACCTGTGATCAGGTTTAATGAGTCTGGAGATAAACTAAGTCTAGTAAACAACATTTATTCTTGTTTATAATCATGAGCCATGTACAAAACAGTTACGATGAAAGCGGGGCGGTGACTCAGTATATTTACAGGTGCAGGCTGCAAGCCGAAAGGTTCTCGGTTCGAATCGCACCTGAGGCAACCACGTTGTGTCCTTGGGCAAGACAATTCTCCCCCATTGCACACGTGGGGCACGTTGTCGTTGTGTACTAAGGCGTACTGAACGTCGATGATGCACTTGTCTTCAACCAATGTTAACCCTTCTTGTGTGGAGTCAGTATGTTGGGTAGCTGACATTGGCTCGCTGTTGCTTGGTGGTTCTCAGCGGGTACTCCGACTTCCTTCAACCCTAAAAATGCCGTGTTCATGAATAGCCATTGTGCATAAATATGTGACCTTAAACACCGATAAATAAATCAATAATACGATGAAAACACATGTTCCACTCAGTAACTTCCTCTGTTCCAAACTATCGCACCGCAAAAACAGTACCACTTAACACGTACTACCTGACACTACAGTAGTTGTTGGTGTAGTAGTTGTTGAACCGGTAGTCACAGAGATTGTGTAGTGGGGTTGATAGTGTTGCGGTGGATGTTGCTGCAGTAGTGGTAGCGGTTACTGTTGTAATTGCGTCAATTAACTTTGTCAAGGTTGAAGTTGCCGAGGTTGGTTTTGTTGTAGTTGGTGTAGTAGTGGTTGTTGTCGTAGTTGCTAGTGTTGTAGTTGTTATTGTGCTGGTTGGTGTTTGGTATAGTAGTGGTTGGTGTAGTAGTTCCAGTTGCTGTTGCTGTAGTTGCTAGTGTTGTAGTTGTTATTGTACTGGTTGGTGTTTGGTATAGTTGTGGTTTGTGCAATAGTTCCAGTTGTTGTTGTCGTAGTTGCTAGTGTTATAGTTGTTATTGTACTGGTTGGTGTTTGGTATAGTAGTGGATGATATAGTATTTCCAGTTGTTGTTGTATTTGAGTAATTTGGTGTTGTCAAGGTTGGTGATATTGTAGATGGTGTGGTAGTTCTTGGTGTAGTAATTGTGGTGGTTGGTGTTGTAGTGGTTGATAGAGAAGTGGTTGGTGTAGTATTTGTTGGTGCAGCAGTTGTTGTATTTTTTGTCATAGTGCTTGTGTAGTAGTGGTTGATAGCATTATTGTGGATGGTATGTTGATCGTGTTGTCATGGTTGTTAGTATAGTCGAAGCAGTTGGTGTAGCAGTTGTTGAAGTGGTTGGTATTGTAGTTGTAATGGTCGTTGTTCTTGTTTGGGTGTTTTGGGTGCAGTGGTTGTTGTTACCAGTGATGGCGTTGCAGTAGTTGGTGTAGTAATTGTTGGTATTGCATTTGTAGTAGTTCGTATAGGGGTCGGTGCAGTAGTTATTGTGGTTGGTACTGTAGGTGTAGTGGTTAATGTTCTGTTGTAGTGGTTTATGTTGAGGTAGCTGATGTTGTAGTGGTGGGTGTTATAGTAGTTGATGTAGTAATGGTTGATAGTGTTTTTATGGTTGTTGGCATTCTCGTGCTTGTTGGTGTGATTGAGGTTGTTGGCGTAGAAGGTGTTAACGTGGTTAATATTGTAGTTGCAGTCAGACAGAAGTGAACTGGCCGTATGGTCCACTGGGAAAATTCCCGATAGGCCCCCTATTGGGTGGGCCCTGGGCACCCCAAAATTGATGCACCCCAACACCTGTTGATCCCTGAAATGTTTCGTGAAAACGCCCCACAGACAAAATGGATCTGATTGCATAGAATGTCGGTATATTCGAATGTTCTCTATGTGAGCAGCCTATGGCAGTCCACATAGAGGACATTTCTATACAACAGCAGTCTAGTCTGTCACTGATAGCTCAGATGCAATAAAACAGCGTTCTTTGAATTTGAAAAATCAAAATTTTCGCCCACTAGGACGATCTATGGTCGGCCCGATGGGTCCACGCATCCCAGCCCCCGTTGATACCACACTTGCCGAATGAGTGATGAAGATGATACAAAAATGCCATCAAAATGTCCTTTGTGTGAACTGTCAATGATCACTCCTCAGCTGCAAGGAAGCAGCGTTCGTTTAGTTCGAAAAATCAGTTTTTTTCGTCGGACCCGGGGTCCGCTTTGGTTCACTTCCCTGTAACTTTTCTTCGCCATACTCGGAATTTCGCACACTTGTCGACGGTCCTTAACACTCGAGATCATAAGTCTTACGGTACTGTTTTAAAATTTTCGACTTCTATCCAAAAACAATGTCCAATTAACGCGTTTTTCTTAATCTTTTAACCCTTTGAACTCTAGTGGTATCTTCCATGCCAGTTCAATAGCAGCAATCAGAAGATTCCATATTCATTATTTGGGGCAGACCAATCAATATTTTCAACGTGCATCCTCAAGGCTGCACGTTGAAAATATTGATTGGTCTACCCTACAGATTTACTGAACAGCCATCCTGTATAATTACGTTATGACGTATCATGTTCCTGGCCGGAAAAGCGGCCGCTCGGGTTTAAAGTGTTAATATCGAGGCCTGCATCAACCCTCCCTATTTCAACTTTTGTAAATCACATCTTTGACAAAAAAAAACGTATCTAAAAAAACGTGGTATCGACATGGGAAATTCTCAACGGTTATCGCCGATTCTCGGGTGACTCTTTTCACACCAACGTCACAAAAAAACAACAAAAAAAAATTCGTCCGTTTTCATGAAATGTTAGTCCGTTGCACAGTTCAAAAATAAAAAAAAAATATGCCCGTTTTGGGTTGTTCCCATTGTTATTTTCAACTATTTAACGTCATTTCAAGTTTTGACCACCGCTCACCCCTCCTGTGACAGACACCCCCAAACTACATAGCGTAACACTACAAAAATATCGCAGACAGGAAAAAGAATAGCTGAAGTCGAGCATTGTACATTTTTATTCAAACTGCTGGAAAATTGTTACCGCTATCACGTTATTGCCGATCAAGGTCAGAAAACGTCAAAATTAAATTTCAATGCATAAAATTGAAATCAAAGGAACTTTTAGCACTCATGGTCCCGAATAACAATTTGAAATTTTTTTTGAAAATCAAATGTCAAGTATCGAAGATATGACGTCATACCGATAGGCGTAACCTACTCCCATCGGATGACAGCCCCACTCCCAAAGCTACATAACATAGCTGTATAATAATATCCCAGGCGTCACGAGGATTCGATTAGCTAAAACACTGTGCAGTTTCATCCAATTGGATGGAAAATTGTTAATACCATGACGTGATTGGCGATCGAAGGTCGAAAAACATCAAACTTAACCCTTTCCCCAACGTAACGGCCCAAAAAAGCCGGCGCAATTCCCCAAAATCACCACTCAATTTTCATTATTCTTTCATTTTTTTCACAAAAATATAGTTTATGATCCCTCATTGGAACGAGCTCGTTCCAATGAGAGATCATAAGCTATGTTTTGGACACAAAAAAAATGAAAAGAATTAGTTATTCAAGAATTTTTTTTTGCAAGTGTCGTCTGCTTTTCGTGTAGGGTAAAAGATTAAAGTTCACTCCACAAAGTTTAAATCAAGAACCTTTCGTATTCATGGTTTGAACAAATTATGAAAATCACACGTCAGATACTAGAGATTTGTAACAAAAGGCCTGCATCGCAAAGCGCTGCTAATGCCCCCGACTGCAACAAAAGTTTTAAGTCGAAAGAGTGAAAAGGGGCCTTAACTCTGGAAAAAATGTGTGGAAGAAACTCACGCACTGCGGGTATCGTTCCCCCATGATGCTCTATTAAAACACCAAATATCATTCAAATCGGAGCAGCAGTGGCTGAGATAGAAGGGAAAATGTTTATATGGACGGACGGAAGTCTCCATTAGATAGCCCATCGACTTTTCAAGTCGGGGGGGGGGGGCATAACAAGCGTTTATATGCACGGTTCCTCGGTTTCTCCAATGACGCCCTCGATGACTATCATTACACCAACCACCATGGGACCACCCACTAATAACCTCAACTACAACAATCCTTACACCAATCACTACAACTACTGCACAAATCACTACAGCACCAACCATAACAATATTATCAATCTACGCTACAAGCACAACTACTACGACAATATCAACTACCTCAATATCTAAAGCAACTATACTACAAGACTAACACCGCCTTCATCATCAATCACTAAGACACTAACCATGACAAAACCAACAACTACAATGCCAACCATTACTTTATCATCCACTTCAACAATCAATGCAGCTACTATACCAATAATCTCAACTGCAAAAACAACCATCATAACCCTACCATTCAACCGCTATGACTACCACTCCAACCACACTATACCACCCACCTCTAAATCAACTACAACAACATACAACAATGTTAACCCCGACACCATCAAATCTGACAACACTAACTAACGCAAATACAGCAGCAACTACTACTATACCAACAACCATCACAACACTATCAGCTCCACTACACTGTGACTACCGCTCCAATAGCAGCTAAACCATCAACTACTACGCTGACATTGACAATGTCAACGACCACTATACCAACCGCTACAACACAACATCGACCACTACACCAATAGAACCAACTAATATATTAACCACTACAAATACTACTACGCCAACAACTACTAAACCATCAACAACCCGAACAATATCAACAACTAATACAACCCATCAACTATTCACCATCCTCTACAACATCAATCTCTTCAAAATGAAAAACTACTACTACTCTAGCGACAACTGTATCAACCACTACAACATCAACTGAAAGCACAACGACCTCAACATCAAGGACTATAACTTCAACAACAACCTTAAACAGATTGACCAACAATCTCTAAACAACCAGTATATACAGTCCCCAACAGTTCCCAAACCGTCACTGTCTTCAATTCCCAACAGTTTCCAAACAACCACTGTCTTCAGTCCCCAAGTTCCGAAACGACCACTGTGTTTAGTCCTCAGACGATCACTATTTTCGGTCTCCAATAGTCCCCAAAAGCCTCACACCAGTATCGTCTTCAGACCCCAGCAGTCCTCAAATCACCACTATATTCAGTTCCCAAATCACAACAGCTACTGCCTTCACTCTCCAAATTACCTCTATATTCAGTCCCCAACAGCCCAGAACAGTCCCAAAACTACCATTACATTCAGTCCCCAACAGTCTCCAAACCATAACTATATTTAATGCCCAAAAGTCACCACACCACCACCACTATCTTCTGTGCCCAGCAGTCCCCACACCATCACTGTATTTGGTCACCAAGTTTCCATCAATTCACATTTCGTACTGTCAATAACTTCCGCGTGATATAACCTATTCGGTGGGGTAGTAGAGCTAAGGGGTGATAATGGACCAACAGGGGTACAGACCGTACATCTGATGCTACCATGGCGGCCCACCAAGCAATACTTCATTTGACCTAGCATTAGAACCCACGCGCTGAAATAAAGCATTTGGTAGGTTAGTGGTACTGATCCGAACAACGTAATATCGGATTCTAAAACGGCCATCTACAGCGATCAATGTTTCCATCACGCCGCGTGCGCATCGTGACATCGCGAACTCATTAGCATTGTCATCCGTTTCACAGAGAAAACTGTCCAGAAAATTCACCTTCCACCTCAATCCTCTACTATATTCTTAAACATATTCTTAAACATGCACAAATCACTACACACGAATGCCGAATGCAGTTTTGAATGAGGCAAAACCACGTCGCACGTCGGCTCCCCCAAAAGTCCAGCAAGGCTTCTCCAATGGTCCTGGAAATAAGGCCCGTGCTATACTAATTTCAAAGAATGTTAGATTTTTCCTCAGTGGTAGTAGCGGGGTCAGCCCCCCCCCCCCCACCCCCACCATCCCGTCACTCACACAAACGTATCAGGTCTTCCTCCGAGCTGCTTTGGACTCCTCGAAGATTACCGCCGCTACTAAATTTGAGTAGCATAATTTACAAACAACGTAACCAATGTATACCCTTGAATACGTTCCAAAATAAGGCTAACAGCTGTAATAATTACATGGTAATTACACGGGGAATTACTGCATATTTCCCTTTACGGGCAACACCTGGGCCCACTTCTATGAGTGATACCTGTGTATCAACTAAGATGTGTATTCATTTGTTTTGTTCGGGTGTAGTGATATTTTTCCGTCAGGTCAAATCCAGTGGCGGACATGCATAGATAGCATAGATAGACCGTATTGGTTCCGCCCAATCCCATTTTTGAGTGCTAGTTTCAGAAAGGCATCTTGTTAGCATGGCTTTACTGACATATTTTCTCGACGCGAGAGAGCACTACAAATACTACTACGCCAACAACTACTAAGTCGCTCCCCCCCCCCCCCCCCCCCCCCCCACCATTGACTGTCACTGGTCTCATCGCTATATCTTCTTACGGGTGGATGAAACTGGAGTACCGAACACCACTTGACAGTCTGGAAGAATTAACTGTACTAACCATCCAGAGGCGGTGGAGCCCCGGGGGCCCTCAGGGGACACGTGCCCCTCCACATTTTTCACAGAAATGTTGCGCGTTTACATAATGACTTAAAATGGGCGCACGCTGACTGACGTGTCAAAAGACAGACATTCCTGTAATATATTATTTGAAAATGCAAGCAACATTTTGAAGTAGAAGAAATGGACAGGACAGTAACCACACCGCGGCATGCTCATCTAAACGCGAGACTATATGTCCCTGTACATTTACTTGATATATGTAACTCTCTTCTCCAATTGGGCCGAACAATTATTTATAGCCTTGAAAAGTTGTGTGCCTCCACTTTTATCGAGCGTCCGCTGCCTCTGCAACCATCTTATTACCCGGTGAAAGCAGGGTTGATATTGCTTGCGGGCATGTGTACCATAAACCTGGCGTGCGCCTTAGAACATTGTGCCACCGTTTTGCCAATTGGGTAGTTAGGATTAAAGCACTTGCCGAGGACAAAGTAGAAAAGGCGCGGGTCAGGATAGGACGTAAGATTCTTTTTGCTTTATGGGAGAACAGGTGGGGACAGTTTCTCCACTGTGAGAGAGAGAGGGGGGGGGGGGGGGGAGTGTTAAAATTTAATTTTAACTCTTTACCCTAATTTCGCGAATAACTCCAAATTTCAAATTTTCATTTTTGTCACAAAGAACATAACTTACGACTCTTCGTTACAAGGTGCTCAGACAGAGCTTTCCAGAGGGGACCATTCACTCTGTTTTGGTGGCAAAATTTGAAAAAATAATGTACTGGAAACGGGATTTGAAAAGCAAACCGCTGGCCAGTTATGACTATCGAATTGTGTAAAGGGTACAATATTAATATAGATAGGCTCTACCGTATGGACATGCGTGGCTGGAGGGGGCAGTGGGTTCGCAAAGCAGTTTTCTGTGGAGCAACCCCCCCCCCCCCCCCCCCCGGCATCACCACTGTTTTAATTTAATCTGAAGTTCAGTAAGTTAACCTAACTTATTACCACTTCACAGGGCGTTCTCTACCAGATTAAACGATTTTACCTTCACGGTAAAAGTGTATAATGCGTAGTCTCAAACCGGAAGTTGTGTGTTAACCTGGTTAACGGCCCGCCTCCAGATAAATGTTTCGAAAACGCCTCGGCTCCGATTGAAGTTTCAAACGCGCGTATAAATGTAATGAATATCACACATTTGTGAACTTTCGCCATTTGGCCATGAATTAATAGATTTGGAAAAGTTCAGGTGGCATACAAAAATATTTAAATTAAGCTATCATGTGATTGACCACGTGACGTTTTGTTTATCTAGAAACAGACGACACATGTATTTTGGTTAAATGTTTATGGGGCACCATCCCTCTATTTATTCCCCATTTAATGATATCATTAAATGAATTAGTGACATCATTAAATGATTTAATGATATCATTAAATCTAAAATTTATAATATCACTAATTCCGTTCTATTTAGTGATATCACAAAATCCATTTAGTGATATCATAAAATGATTTAATGATATCATTAAATCGAATTTGTGATATCACCAAATCATTTTTGATATCAATAATTCGTGTGGAAGTTACTATTTTGTGATATCAATAAATAATTTGTGATATCATAAAATAATTTGTGATATCATAAAATCGAATTATTGATATGTATAATCACTTGGATTTAATGATATCACTAAATGAATTTAGTGATATCACAAAATGACTTAGTGATATCACAAATTGATTTTATGATATCATTTAATTCCGACTATTTTATGATGTCACAAAATTGATTTTGTGATATGTACAGTGATGGCCGTGTCGCCACTGCATGGAATCGGATGATTTAGTGATATCATTAAATCGAATTTATGATATCACTAATTCACTCAATTTGGTTATATCACAAAATGATTTAGTGATATCACTAATTCGATTTTGTGACATCACAAAATGATTTTATGATATCAATAATTCGATTTAATGATATCACTAAATGTTGTCGATTTAGTGATATCACTTATTCGATTTAGTGATATCACTAAATCAGGTAATGAAATGGGCTGATATGCCGTTTTCATATTTAGTGATATCACAAAATAATTTAGTGATATCACTAATTCGATTTAGTGATATCACAAAATGATTTAGTGATATCACGAAATCGAATAAGTGATATCACTAAATCGACAACATTACGTGATATCATTAACTCGAATTATTGATATCATAAAATCAATTTGTGATATCACAAAATCGAATTAGTGATATCATTAAATCATTTTTGATATCACTAAATAATTTGTGATATCATTAAATGAAATAGTGATATCACTAATTCATTTAATGATATCATTAAATAAGGAATAAATAGAGGGATGGCGCCCCATAAATGTCATTGTGAAAACTCGAGATGTCACAATTAAGTGAACGTGATGAAGAATCTTTGGATTTAACCATTTTAGAAGTGGTAATAATAGTAATAACAAGATTTTGTTGGGCGTCCACGGGCTGTTTATTAACGGCCCTCCAGTCCCTCGGGCCGTAAACAACCCTCGACTTCGTCTCGGGCTGTTAATGGGCCCTCTGGCTATTACTCATTGCTGTCGGGTCGTTAATAAACCGTAACGCCCTCCAAAATCATGTTATTGGTATATTAACCATCGAGTCACGAGTTCCCATCATGGATAGGAAAGCAGTGGTAATCGTTTGCGTTTTTATATAACATTGGGGAGATTTTGTCGACTTGTTAATTTAAGACTGGAAGAGGAAATAAGCAAATTGGAGAGGCATCATTCGGATTTCACAGTATGAAGGACTAAAGTAGTTTAGGCCTACTTGTAATTTCTTTGTCATTGAAGTTTTTTGACAGTGAAAACAAAGTTATTGAAAAATACATATATTGTGTTTGTAATGTTGTTTGTGTTATTTCGGAAATAAACTATACCATAATCAGGAATTCAGTGATAGATAGGCATATAAACACTTATTGTTCTCTTCTACACCAAGTTCAAATCTCCACTGTCGACAGATTGGGAAGTCTCTTTCCATACCCTCTTCATCACATGTAGCGCCAATTTGGAGCCCAGGTGCTCTGATTTTTATAATCAGATATTTATTTGTCGCACGAGCACATAAAATATCAAAATCATAAAATAAGCTCGTTCGAGGCTAGAAATCTAGCTACATCACATGCAGTTCACATCTGTCGGGCGCAAAAGTGTCAAGACGTCAATCGTGCAGTCTCTGAGTGCTGGGGACGTTTTCTCGGGAACGTTTTGACAAACTGTTGGGGCGTTTTGACCAATTGTCTTGAGGACACTTTGCCCAAGACTATCACAGTATAGGGGGCCGATTTTGTTTTAGGTCATTTTGTCCGATTCTCTTTAGGGGGGTCTGTAGCATCTGGGTACCATTAAAATTCTGCAAATACTTGAGGCTTGTGTCGCGTCGAGAAATCCATGTGCGTACATCCAAAGAACTTCATCCACCAATCGTTGAGTTGTCTCCCTTCCTTCACTGTGTTCTGACAGGTGTCAACAATCAGTTTGAAATGAAATAAGAAAACAATTAATTTCAAAACCGATTTGAAAATGTGTACTATTTCCAAGACAGCTATCCCAAGCTACTTCCTAGGATTACTGGAACAAAAGCAGCCTAGAAGTGACTTTGTTATAACTCAATAACGGCAACATTCTATTCTCAAGCCGTGTTCCATGTAAATACAATTCAGTTTCAATTGTGTAGAATTACCCAAACGCCAAAGACAATATAATATAATATAATAGGCCCCTATAATATATTGTCCAAACTCACAAAATATCGAGAAATGATGAAATATGAAGAAAAGGGGTCTCAACAATGCATATAAGAAACAGTTGGCCTTTTTGTTCTTCTGTATAATTATAAACAAGAAGATTCAGTAAACATGAGTTTATTGCCAGTTGAGAATCAGTAGAGCAAGTAAATATATATACAAGGATGGTTATTTGACATGAAATTACATGCAGACTACACACAAAAGACAAAAATAAGTAGACTCTTTGAGCCTTGAAAATACACATGCAAAATAAATAGACAGACCACAAATGACATGCCCTAATAGCTTCATAAGAGTTGGGAAGGCTATTACTTAGCGAGAATAGCTAGCATAAAGGCAAACAAGAAGTCCACCTACCATAGTCACGCACAAGATCTCTATAAGGTCTTCTGCAAGAATATGGTAGAGTGAATACCAGAAATTTTTTACATATAAATCTTGAAGATATTTCAATAAATTACTTACTAAGAAAGGAGTGTGTGTTTCGAAAATTCAATATAGCTAATCCACATCAGTGAAAAATCCAAATGAGGGAGATCAAGATTTGGCGCAAAAGCCACCACAAAATGAAAGCTAGAAAAAGGGGAAGGGAGGGTGGGAAAATTTGTTTCTTAAATCGACTTTACTGCTCAACGAATTCTCAAACAATGACAGATATTTGAAATTACCTCTTAAGTTGAATCAAGTTAGCTCCCTTGGAACACAATATCACTAGGGGAAGCAACAGGAAAAACACACTAAACTGACGTAGCTGTATAGTGCGGCCCAGCCAATCTAAGCTTATTTATAATTAAAATATTTGATGCAAGCAACAAATATATTATTCGTTTCGATTCCTATGATGTCCCCAGGAAATAAAAAAGATTTTTTTTTTTTAACAGTGACTACTGACACCGATAGACACTGAGACAGTGTCAGTGTACAAAGTCTGGGTTCTTCTAATTACCAGAAACTGGTTGAAACCCCTCTAAATTACTCTTGCGTAGGATTTTGCGATGAAATATTTTTATTTCCTGTATTTATCCTTGCAGGAAACAAGAATAGAAGTAAATTCAGTCTCACAGGCACCTTTGTCTAGGCTGTTCTGTGACTGTGGCCTGTGGGGTTCTGGTGTTTTCCTCTTAAACACCAGAACCACACAGAATTCCCCAGAACTGCTCTCTAAATGACATTTGCATGCTGTTTTCAGAGAAAATATTTCATTTCCAGTTTCTAATGGGATTCAAAGGGAAACTGGATTGTATTTATTCACAGATTTGCCCCTGTGTTGGCATTTGCTAGGCTGGTCACAGACTGGCTATTATATGATCAACATTTTGCTTGGTGAGGTGGTCATTCAAAGGTGCAACGATTCACCCAATAACACGCAATACTGCCCAATAAGATTAAAAAGTTCAGTTTTGGTAGTACTGAGTATAGCATTTATAAATATAGGTAAAAGATAAAATTGCAAAACAAAAATGAGTTATGTAGGGAGCAGAAAAAGGTCTTTGAATGAGTTGTGTTATATAGGTAGAGTTAACATTGCTGGGGGAGGTGGGGGGGGGGGGGGGTGGTGTGTGTGAAGTACTAAGATCCCTTGGGCTCTGGGGAAATCTTGTGACTAGCCGGAAGTCTAATTGTGAATATGAAATGTAGCTTACAGTCTATAAGTAGAGGAAACATAGTCTTGTGTGTTTGGGGTGCTGTCATCATTGATACATATATCAACATTATAATTAACTCTCATCTATATAAAACAGACTGTAAATTGTGTTTGGCGAGGGTCATGTGAATAGGGGCACTGTCATTTGATAATTCAACTACATGTAGAGATGAATCAAGTGATATATAAGGTAACAAATCGGTAGATAACATTTACTTGAAAGAAAAATAGATAATACGAAGCCAGACAGGGTTATGGGTTTAAAACATTGATTGCAGTGTATATACTATTTAAATTTTCTCTAAAATAATAGAGCTGAAATGGTTAAAGGGTTTTCTTGATCGATTAACCCTTTACCCAATGCAGATTATATCAAAATTTATTATTTTAAATATCATTTTTTTAAATTTTTCCAAAATTTTCAACAAAACCATATAATGTGACCCCTTGTTGGAACGAGCTCATCAAGCTCATTCCAGCCAGGGGTCACATGATATCGTTTTGTTGAAATGTTTGGAAAAATGTTTTTTCAACTGCTGAATTTGCATACTAGTATTACACGGGCGGATGCGGGTGATTCGTTAGGTAAAGGGTTATCACATGGATTAACCTTGGTTAACTGATTAATCACGTGCGCTAATAGGTAGCTGTATAATTGCCATGCTGTTGATGATTTACAACATTAACCCTTTACCCAACGTAATGGTCAAAACTGACCAGCGCTACATACAAAAATCTCCATTCAAATTTTGTCTAAAAAATATAGCTTATGACTCTCCATTGGAATGAGCTCAACAAGGTCGTTCCAATGGAGGGTCATAAGCTATGTTTTTGAGATAAAAATATTCAAGAATTGATTTTGCAAGTATCATCTGCTATCCACTTTGGGTAAAGGGTTAAGAATGACCATTTCCAGCTACTGATACAGTATGATGATCATGCAAGTGATCAAGTATGTCAGCAGTATCTTGTATGTTTTGCAGTTAAAACTAGAAGTTCTGTCACAAATAGTGCGCTTATCTAGGCTTAATTGCGCGTTGGGATTGCGCGCAATTGCCATATCGAATGGCATCCAAAGCACGCCAGTTTCTCTTGATTACTCAAAGCAAACACATGCAATGTTTCTGCCAATGGACCTCCGGGTTATCCGGAGGTCCATTGGCTGAAACATTGCTTGTGCACAGGCCATATGTACAGAATTTGGTAGCTTTACTTGGGCCATAACGCGTATATTAACGCGCATATCAACGTGCTATTTGTGCGCATTTCATGACAGGACTTCTAGTTTTAACTGTACTCTATCTATATAATTGATGTGAGTCAGTGTGACAATGTTTGCCTGTTTTGGAGCAAGTTTGTTCCTTTGTTAACCCTTATAATTTGAAAGTAACATTTATTCGATAAATTACTTTTTTGATCGATCAAGACGTTGATCCTTGGTTAATCAATTAATCAGTTAACCGTTTCAGTTCTATAAAATAATTCAATCTTTTGATATGTTTATATTATTATTCATTCAAATGCTATTATTTTTTGACATCTTTCCACAAGTTTAGTTCAAGCAATGATGGAGGCTCGAGTTTGATTAGTCAAATCTTTAAATGAATGCAAAATTACAAGTAAAATTCCGAGTTAACTCCCTCGACTAAATCTTGAATTTCGTTGCTGAGCTGAAATGAGAGCAAATTTGAGAATAAATCATAAAATCAAGTTTTAGATGTTGTCAAGTTCAAGATCCAGATGTTGATCATTGATAAATCAGTTACTTTTTCAGCTCTGGTAACTTTGAAATTCCCATCTCTGTTATTCCATAATTTCAAATTAAGGAGTAAGGGAAAGTTGCATACTTTGAAATTCTCACCTCTGATAAATTTAAATTAAATATATACAAATTATACATCAAAATGAAGGTTGTGATGTACAGTACGTGGAGAGCAGATTGTAACTAAATCACCCGTGGAGTGGAGTTATCACCCAAACTATAACTTTCAAATTTTATACATATGGACAAAAAACACAAGCAATGTTTCAGCCAATGGACCTCCGGGTTTAACCCGGAGGTCCATTGGTTGAAACTTTGCCTGTGCTTGTTATGCTTTGCAACAAATTTGCAATTATTGCTTGGGTGGAATCTCGACTCTGCGGGTGATTTAGTGATAATACACTCTCCACGTACTGTATAGATCATGAAAAATACATGCAATCAGCTCACAGAGTTGACAGCAGCCACCACTGGTTTCTGGAAGTCTACTACCGTTTTCGTTCCAGAACTGATAAATCATAATAAAATAATATTTCACAAGATCAACTCATGGCCAAATGTGCTTCACATATCCAAGATCAAAGATAGGAAATCAAAATTCTATTCTTCAAAACGCAGCAACATAGCTGTTTGAGGAGTAAATTCCAAAACTCTCGGCATTGTTTGGTTTTCTGTTTTTTTACATTTCGGTCAAAGGTCATTGGGGCAAAAAAAAACCCCATCGATAAACAATGCCATCTGCAGTCAAATCATGAGACAGATCGCCTTCACACTAAACACTATTATTGTATGGAGACTTTAAAGTTGCCATATTATTTGCAAGGTATCATGGCACCTGTTTGAATTTCTTGGAATTACTCAATTGTTTTTTCAATGAAAATTTGTGGTATTGCGTTTTATGAACATGTTTTGGCCATGGAACCCATCTTCAGTAAAAATGCAGACAGTGTTTTCCTTTCCCCATATGCAGTCCTGGTAATTCCTCTTCATTTCCCCGGCCAAAAAATTGCTGTGGAAAACTGGTGCGTCTGCAACAATTGCGGTGAAGCCTGTTCAGTTGTGTAAAAATCATCAGGATGCAGGGCATACATGTAGTCTTATATGCCATGAATATGTAGTATGCAGTGAAGCAGAAACTTCCAGTAACTTTAAGATGTAAAGTAATTTGAGAAACATGTGCATATAATCATAATCAATGTGCAGAATCTTTCTCTCAGTTAGATCCTGCCAATATCATGAACCATGTGAATGTTGAGAAAAACCTACAGAGTAAGCAGGCGACTTGATCAAAAGAAAAGGTATAGTATGAGTGAAAATAAGATAACCACAAACTTTGTATCTTACTGCTTCTATGTTGATAACACCAGAATCTCACATCATTTTCTAGAAAGCTCTGAGAGCTTTCCAGAAAATGATGTCAGATTCTGGTGTTATCAACATAGAAGAAGAACACATAGTTTTTAGTGGTTATGCTGCAATTTGTATGGTAAATTAAAAGATTACCAGCATAGCATAGTGCAGACCACATTGTTTGATTCTTGCATAACCTGGAAGTTGTGCAATTTCTGCCACCACAAGGCTGTCTCAAAAAGCCATCCTTGGCAATATTTTTGCTGTTGATATTTTTAGTTTCCTCAGCATTTTCCTCGGCAATGCTGATTATTGAGGGTGAATTACCAGGGCTGCATATGCAGTCCTGTCGCTGCATCACAACGTGTTTTGATTGCCTAGCTTTGTTCTTGGGTGTCTGAAGCACACTTGACCATGAGTTCTGAGATATTACTTTATTATCAGTTCTGGTAAAAATATGGTAGCAGACTTTCAGGAACAATTGGTGCTTGCTGTCTGCTCTGTGAGTTGATTACATATATTTTTCATGTTCTATTCATGACACCCTTCATTTTGGTGTATAATTTGTGTATATTTAATTTGAATTTATGGAATATTAGACGGAATTTCAAAGCAAACAAATTTCTCTTACTTATATAGCACCTTAAATATACACAAATTAGACATCAAAATGAAGGTTGTGATGTTCAGAACACAAAAAAATGTGTGCAATCAACTCGCAGAGTTGACAGCAGACACCAAGAATTCTGGTTGATTTGGTACCAAGTCGTTTCGACATCTGTATCTTTTAGCACCAAGACTAGTCATTTCAGCACCGAATCGTTTCAGAACCTAGTATTTGGATTGGGTTAGACAATTAGGGGTTAATCATTTGAGGCAACACATGTGGCAATAAACAAGACATTGTACCTGAGTAATGTTTTATTATCGTTCCAGAATCATGATCTCAACATGTACATTATTATTTCATTATCTCACTATATACACTAAATACATAACTTCTCATAGCTTTATCAAAAACATTAATGCTGAATTGGCATTAAATACAATATATTGAAAGATGTATACAGTACAGTTGCCATGGACTGGTCATATTCCATGCATGGACAGTGATGTCCATATGCATTTACCAGGTAATAAAAATCATCAGCAAAATTTTAATTCATGAAGCACCGGGTGGTACCCGGTGCTTCATTAAGTAAATTTTTGATGATTATTCATATATTTAGTATTTGGAATCTAGTGTTATTGCGTCTGTGGAAATATTGCCCACCCTTGGAAAGGGAATAATCCATGGCGGCATACTGCACATGTATATGTCAAAAAAAACCAAAACCCTATACTTCGAAGCAACATAATAGCCTGTGGCCCATAAATACCTGCAAATTTTTTGAGTAGTTTACTCATACTGATCTCCATCTTTGAATATTTGTTCCACAACCTGGCCTGAAACCAGTAAAACACACAGTCTGGATTTGGGATGTTCTCAAATCGATCATGTATTTCCTGCCACATACCAGCCTCAGAATCGATTACAAATCTCTGGAGAGAGATGTTCTCTGGAAGTTTACATCAACTGCGGGATGGTCTTCATGTTAGAGGCATGAAATCTCTGCCGTACCCAGAAGGGGACAGATCATATTGAGGCTAGTCCTTGGTACATGTAGCTCTGTTGGTAAGGTTCACACATAAAGCTGTTCATTGAACCCTCATTTTGGCTATTGGGAGCCGCTAATCTAGTTTTGGCTGATTCTGCACAAGAATCCATTTTGCATTATACTGGTAAACTACCCCAAACTCATTTTTGATGAACGAATGACTCCTGCATGTTTCGTGACAATTTGTCAAAGAGATGCATTTCAAACCATCAGGATCAAAGGTTAAATTTCAGTGTTGGTGTTCCACACCACAACAAATGTACATGTATGCACAAGGACACACACAGTCGGGTGTTGGTGTCAGTGGTCACCTGGTTTGAGCTTTGATAACCTATCGTTCGTTCCCCTGTTCTTTACTCGGATAACCCATTATAAGGTAACCTAAATATATATGTATCATAACTATGCTGATATATGAACTGTTATATCATAACCAAGTTCTTGCTTCTGTGGGCAATATCCTTATCAATAGAGATGAATCCACAGGAACAATAATGAGCCTGTATTGTAGCAATTCAGAAACAAATTAGATGCAATTATAGCCTAATCTGCATGCTGCAGAAGAGTATGACATCCTTAATGACTATTTGTGACATGTATAAACCTGAATTATTTCCATTTCCTGATTTTGTATCTATATCACATCTTACAATGATCAAAAGTTTAAAATGATGTTGAGTATCAACCAATCACCAGCACAGGTGTTTGGATCTGCCTAAAGTATTGCTGCTCTTTTGGCCAATAATTGGCCAACAGAGCAGCTGCACTTCAGCCAGATGCAAAAACCTACATGTATGCAGGTGTTGATTGGTTGGTGCTCAACATCATTCCACCATTCATTCATACTAGATAATTCAACTTGGCAAAAATTTCACATGACCTGTCGACAATTTGGCACAACCCATTTTTAGCTCAACTTGACAAAGTCAAGCTGAGCTATTGCCATCACTTCTCGTCCGTCGGCATACGTACGTATGTACGTTAGTACGTACGTCCACAATTTCCTTTGGCACACCTCACAGGTCGCATTTATGATCAGATTACTTTGAAACTTGGTATCCTTGCTTGGGGTGACCTCTAGATGGGAGCTATCGATTTTCTTCAATTTCCATCAAAAAATGTTGCCGCGGCCAACGTTCTTAGAACTTAGTTTAGTCAAACCACAATATTTCCCTTTGGCACACCCTACAGAGCACATTTATGATTTGATTGCTTTGAAACCTGGTATGCTTATTTAGGGTGACCTCTAGATGGGAGCTATCGATTTTCTTCAATTTCCGGCAAAAAATGTTGCCACGGCCAACGTTCGTAGAACTTAGTTTAGTCAGACCTCAATATTTCCCTTTGGCACACCCTACAGGGCACATTTATGATCAGATTGCTTTGAAACCTGGTATGCTTGTTTGGGTAGACCTCTAGATGGGAGCTATCGATTTTCTTCAATTTCTGTCAAAAATGTTGCCGCGGCCAACGTTCTTAGAACTTAGTTTAGTCAGAAGACTCAATATTTCCCTTTGGCACACCCTACAGGGTACATTTATGATTGGATTGCTTTGAAACCTGGCATGCTTGTTTGGGGTGACCTCTAGATGGGAGCTGTCGATTTTCTTCAATTTCCGTCAAAAAATGTTGCCACGGCCAACGTTCTTAGAACTTAGTTTAGTCAAACCACAATATTTCCCTTTGGCACACCCTACAGTGCACATTTATGATTTGATTGCTTTGATACCTGGTATGCTTTTTTGGGGTGACCTCTAGATGGGAGCTATCGATTTTCTTCAATTTCCGTCAAAAAATGTTGCCGCGGCCAACATTCTTAGAACTTAGTTTAGTCAGAAGACTCAATATTTCCCTTTGGCACACC
Source organism: Pictodentalium vernedei (assembly GCA_031216915.1). Classification (NCBI taxonomy): domain Eukaryota; kingdom Metazoa; phylum Mollusca; class Scaphopoda; order Dentaliida; family Dentaliidae; genus Pictodentalium; species Pictodentalium vernedei. Next base: position 121,009,428 of record CM062292.1, on the reverse strand, counting down.
CTACAGGGCACATTTATGATCAGATTGCTTTGAAACCTGGCATGCTTGTTTGGGGTGACCTCTAGATGGGAGCTATCGATTTTCTTCAATTTCCATCAAAAAATATTGCCGCAGCCAACATTCTTAGAACTTAGTTTAGTCAGACCACAATATTTCCCTTTGGCTCACCCTACAAGGCACATTTATGATTAGATTGCTTTGAAACCTGGTATGCTTATTTACGGTGACCTATAGATGGGAGCTATTGATTTTCTTCCATTTCCGTCAAAAAATGTTGCCACGGCCAACGTTCTTAGAATTTAGTCTAGTCAGACCACAATATTTCCCTTTTGTACACCCTACAGGGCACATTTATGATCGGATAGCTTTGAAACCTGGCATGCTTGTTTGGGAAGGCCTCTAGATGGGAGCTATCGATTTTCTTCGGTTTCTGTCAAAAAATGTTGCCACTGGCAAAAAAAATGACATTGGTTCCAATGATCTTCAATTTTGCCATTTCATTTATAACTTACCAAGTTCAAGTTTGTCAAGTTGAGCTACAGTGTCATTGACACTTTCATTTCATTTGCGTGCATTTCATTTTAGGTAACCTCCACACAACCTAAACGTCCGTTCACCTCAAATGGACAGGCCTGAGATATGGTTTTGTTGAATTTGTTTTTAAGAATTGCGGGAAAAATTAAAATAACAGGGCTTTCAAATTCTATACATATGGCCTGTGCACAAGCAATGTTTCAGCCAATGGACCTCCGGGTAACCCGGAGGTCCATTGGCAGAAACATTGCCTGTGTTTGCTATAAGTAACCAGGAGAACCTGCCATGCTTTGGATGCCATTCAATATGGCAATTGCGTGCAATTCCTATGTGCATTTAAGCCTAGATAAGCGCACAGTTCATGACAGGATTTCTAGTTTTAACTGCATATGGTATGTGTAGGAGATATAGGAAAACTTCTATCAACAGATGATTCAAGTTCTAAGAGTAAGACAGCTCTGGGAGTTTAGGAAAAATCACCTTGACAAAGCTTGTTTCCCCTGGCTATTTTCTGTTTTGCCTTGTTAATTTTTTAACGTGGTTATCTTTCATTGAATTGTGATGAAATGGTGTTCACAAGGTTGAATCTCATGCTGTTTTAATTTTATTGGAGGGCTAGAGTGATATGATAAAAATATGGACATTAATTATTCGTCAGGTATTTTCCTTTCATCCACATCATACAATTATTTCTCCAGATCATTTCATATTTTCGGATAGGACTAGGAAGGGAAATTGTTCAATTATTTCATCCTTGTCCTACATATCTAAAAAAGTTAAACCATTTAATGTCACATGAAAATTCAGACTCATTAGTCGGTTGATATTTAGATCTTTTTTTGTTCCTGACATACTTCACACTTACATAAAAAACAAGGCATCATGTGAAATTTCTCACAGCTTTTCTATTTCAATATGGTAATTTTTACTGGTAATATAGGACCTGGTTAGAAATGCCATTGGTGGAAGTTCTGTAGAGTTGGAAGCATGAAAAATTAGCTTAACCCTTAAGGGCCATAATTCCGACTTTGATAACTTTTTAAAGCAAAGGAGCAGGTGCCCAAACATGCATTGTTTTGGTAAACTCAAAACTTGTTTTTTAAGTACCTTGTCAGTGTCAGTTGTTTCTAGGCAAGTCTTGTCTGCCTCTGTAGGCAGCCAAGACTTGACTACAAACAACTGCAAAGCAACTGCAATGCGAAAATGTCTAAAAATCTCCAGGCCCTAAGGGTTAACTTGACTTTGTACTTATGTGTTGTAGTCATAATACAGCCATAGATGCTGAAAGTGACCTTAAACACCAATAAATAATAGATAAATAGGTATAGGACTTACAGGACATCATATGCAAAAGCCTTGAATGTAAAGCTCAGAATTTTTTGTTTGTTTTCTGGTTCAGTTCTGGTTTTTGCAGCAAACCGTAAAACCAAACTGCAAGACCCCAAAAAACGGCTGAACGGTTTTACTGTGTTGTTTATAAACTGATCAAACTATCTTTCTGGGAGGGAACTGAATTAATGGCCAGGACCAGGCCTTTAGATGACCCCAATTTCACTCTGTTTACAGGTGTGCCCAAGTTAGAGAAGGTGTGAAGACATCAAGAAAAACATATAAATTCTCTCTGCATTCTACATTTGAGAATAACTTCCATCATAATGTGGCCATAGAAACACAAAGAAAGGCATAACAATGAAACATGACAGGATAAGGCAGTTATTTCTGGTTTTAATGTGCCCAAATTAGGACAGAAAGTTGTGCCCACAATAAATTAATTTAAAGGCCTGAAGGACTCTTGTCACTTAGTCTCTGGCAAAGGGGAAATGCATTCCATAAATGTGAAAATGAGAGCACAACACAGATTAGATGAACTGGATTCATTTGATACCCTAATTTATGTTTTTCGTCTGACTCAATATGCTTAGCAACTGATCTCCAAGAACCTCTAAGAATTATCAAAGGGAAGTTAGGCTGAAACCAATGGAGATACTTACAAACAGGACTTTTTGTGGTCAGTGATGTCATACAACTATTCAGGATTTTTTCCAAGTTAAGGAGCCTGAAGTTTTATTAGCTTAACTTGACAAAGTCAAGATAAGTTATTGCCATCATGCGTGCGGAAGTCTGTTAGTCTTCGAGTCTGTGAGTCTGATCACATTTTCCTTTAGCACAGGCTACACCCCGCAGTTCTTGCCCGATCGTCACAAAATTTCATATGCAGGTTTGGGGTCATGTCTAGATGAGAACGTCCCCTTTTGGTCGTGATCTGTCAACTGGTATGGCTGCCCGAGTCCAAAACTGGAAAACCATTAGCACAGTCTACAGGTCGCATTTATGAAGGGATTTCATTGTAATTTGGTAGGATGCCTCTGTATAATGTCTAGATGAGAATGTCCCCTTTTGGTCATGATCTGTCAACCATGATGGCTGCCCAAAACCCCAAAACTTTGAGTACAGTCTGCAGGTCATATTTAATATGGAGGGATTTCATTGTAACTTGATAGGATTACTCTGTATGATGTCTAGATGAGAACTTCCCCATTTGGCAGCGATCTGTGAACCATGACGAATGGTCAAGCCTAAAACCCAAAAATCTTAAGCACAGCTTACAGGTTGTATTTATGAAGGGATTTCATTGTAACTTGGTAGGTTGACTTCATATAATATCTAGATGAGAACGTCCCCTTTTGGTCGCGATTGGTCAACTGTGACAGTTACAGGGTCCCGAAGCCTGAAAACCTTTAGCACAGTCTACAGGTCCTATTTATGAAGGGATTTCATTGTAACTTGGTAGGATGACTCCAAATAATATCTAGATGAGAACGTCCCCCTTTGGTCGCAATCATTCAGCCTTGATGGCTGCCCAAGCCCAAACCCGAAAACCTTTAGCATAGTCTATGTCGTATTTATAGGGGGGATTTCATTGTAACTTGGTAGGTTGACTTCATATTATGTCTAGATGATAATGTCCCCTTTTGGTCATGATTGGTCAACTGTGACCGCAACAGGGGCTCAAAGCCCGAAAACCTTTAGCACAGTCTACAGGTCATATTTATGAAGGGATTTCATTGTAACTTGGTAGGATGACTCCTAATAATATCAAGATGAGAACGCCCCCTTTTGGTCGCAATCATTCAGCCGTGACGGCTGCCCAAACCCAAAACCCGAAAACCTTTAGCATAGTCTATGTCGTATTTGTGGAGGGATTTCATTGTAACTTAGTAGGATCACTCCAGATAATGCCCAGATGAGAATGTCCCCTTTTGGTCACGATCATTCAACCATGATGGCTGCCCGAGCCCAAAACCCGAAAAACTTAGGCACAGACTACAGGTTGTATTTATGGAAGGATTTCATTGTAACTTGATAGGATGACTGAGTATAATGTCAAGATGAGGACGTCCCCTTTTGGTTGCGATCAGTCAACGATGATGGCTACACAGTCCCGAAGCTCGAAAACTTTCTTGTCTTATTTCAAAATACTTTCATAAACATTAAACATTATCCTTTTCATCAAACACAACACACAGACAAGTTAAGCTACAGTGTCATTGACACTTCCATTTACTATATGTTCTTAACACATATACAAAACTGAACTGAAACAAGTTTTTTTTCCTAAAACCAAACCAAAACTGAAACTGAAAGTAAAAATCCCCCCCCCCCCCCTCCCAATCCCCCAAGCACTATATCAATGCAATTCTATTAATCAAATCTCAACATGCTCCCACAAAGGCTGGAAGTGTTAAGTTCAAGAATGATCCTTGTAATTCTTAAACTTGTGTTGTGTCATTGAGCATAAAGGTGCCAGAAGCATCCAAGGGCAAGAGGGTCAAGGGAATCAAAAAGAGCACTTGACTCGGGGATGAGTTTAAGGCCAGGAGTTCACAGTGTTTCATAAATTGTAATGTGATACTTGTTAGTATTGACATAATACATACATCTTGTCCCTTGAGTGCAACAAGGTGGGGGGTGCGGTGGCATCGCGGTAACCGGTTCTCGCCAGATCACCGAAGTTAAGCAACGTCGAGCGCGGTTAGTAGTTGGATGGGTGACCATTTCAGCGACTAATTCGTGCTCCTGCATTGTGTCCTTGGGCAAGACACTTAACCTCGATTGCCTACATGGGGGCACGATGATGCCGTGTACTAAGGCGTACTGCACGTCGATGGTACGCATGTCTTCAACCAATCTAACCCTGCCTGTGCCGCGGTGCAGAGTTCAGAGTTACGATGTTGGAGAGCTGACAGCTGCTCATCGTTGCTCGGTGGTTCTCTCCGGGTACTCCAGCTTCCTCCACTCGTAAAACTGTCACCGACATGATATGACCCTGGCTGTTAATGTGTCGTTAAACCCTAATAAAAAAAAAAAAAGAAAAAAAAATGCAACAAGGTGACATCTCCAATGTAAGGCACCTTGTTGCACACAGGGAATGGAATGTATTGCCATTGGCCCAAGTAAAAAAAATACATTGGAAATGATACTTGAGAGTTCCTCAGTTACAGTTCTCAGAAAGTAAAGTCTTTTCCACTGGCAAAAAAAGGGCATGTGCTGCCCTCTTACCCCCTAGCCATAGAGCAAGGGAGGCAGCTGCTCCTCAGCTTCCGGCGACCTCGATTGAGCAAGACACTTGGCCAAGCATTGTCTTGTGTGAGTATCACAGCTCATTGTATCATCAACCAACATATCCTGCACCCAAGCCTCACTTGTACCTACCAAAGCCATTTCAAGAAAAGTCTGACAGTTGCTTTCTTCTACCTTCATTCAGCCAGAATAGTGCCAACCCAAATCTGTTATCATGTTCATCATGAATTCTAAGTCGTTCCTGTCTCTGCCAGCATAATTTACAAAATCGGCAGTTGGCATTTTTAAATAAAAAAATATTTCAAAAACAAATTTGGAATGTTGGAAACAAAATGATTAAAATTCTGTAACAAATTTTGAAAGCATGTGTGTTGGGTAAAGGATTAAATATTTACATGTGGTTAAAAACTTACATGTAAGTTTTGGAGAACTTTTTTCTTTGCGTTTGAATGTTCTCCGAACAGCGCTTGTCAAAGGGTTAATTTCGACAATTTTATTGTTATTTCAGTATGAATGCATGTTCAGGCTAAAGAAGAAATTTTTTCCACTCGAGAGGGTAACAGTTTACAAAATATGGTTAGAACTTAGAATGGTTTCTTGTATGGACATATAGTCACCTCATACACGAGCCAGGCTTGCAGATTGATTTATTTTGGAGACATCACCGACTCACTAAAATGCCACATACTTGATTCTCTGAGCTGAGCTGGTGCCGAAAAAGCTGTGATTTAACATTTTTGTATGAAACTCCATGAGAACACACAAAAAACAAGATAAATTATCTCTTACATGACTGTCCTTCTTTTGTGGATGTTTTTATAATTTTGGAACACAAGTTACCACTGTGAATTTGAGGGAATGTGACAGTTTGATTTGGCATGGATGACCAAGAAAAAAGATTCGGAACCATAACTGATACTAGTCCTGTAAAATCAAGGTCATTGAAGTCACAGATCAAGTTGTTGTCATATAAAAGAGAGAAGGAAGCAATATCTTCAGAAATTAATGACCCATTCAACAAAGAATCTCAAACTTACGAGAGTCAACAAAATACACACCAAAATGTTGGATCAGATTCCCAGCAATGTAGTTCACCACAGGTAGTCAGTTCATTGAACAACTCTACTACAACTAGTTCACTAGATATTGCCAATAGTTTCTCAGTGCCTCAAAAATTACGAAAACCTCATCGGACTGACATGGCGAGATATTTCCACTCAGATGATTTTAATAATCGCACTCGGACAAACAACTTAACACTTGAGCAGTCAACAATGAATCCATTGGATGGACAGCTTGCTGAAGATTTTAGCTCTCCTTTAGCAGGCGATATTTCAGATGAAAGGTCTCACAGAAGTGAGACCTTTCATCCGAATTATAACCCGCTAAAGGTAGACAGAACTGATGAACAACTTGGTGTTGATTCAATAAGATATATTGATGAATCACCAGTATATGATGATCAGTTGCTCAAGCACAAGCAAAAAATTCAACAAACATCACATCATGGCCATGTTGTACAACATCACAACTCAGAGGAATCACATTTCGTAGGAGATAACACTTACTCACAAGATTCTCACATTAGTGATTATCAAGTTTCTGGACAATTAAAGGGAGATAATTTAGCCCAGCAGAAAAATGATGAGAAATTCTGTGGAGAAATAAATGATTCAGCTTTTCCAATTCTCTTTAAAAATCAGGGAGATAGCATTTTGGGTCACACATCGGACCATAGCCACTCAGATCAAATAAACAGTTATAGATTAGAAGAAAACATCAGTATTTCTGTTCAAGATGAACATTCTAAGAACAAACAGAGTTTACCAGGGAGGGAGAGTGAACAAATGTCTCAAAGTCAGGAGGATGTATGTGCATCTAGTTCTCTGCCGCCAGATAAAAGTAAATCTCATTTGCCTTGTGAAAATCAACCTATTCATCAGTATGAAACATCATCTCATTCAAAAGGAAATACTGTCTCAATAAGTCATGAGCCACCTTCCATTCAGACAACAAGCAGTCTTCCAAATGCATCTTCCACTAATAAAACAACAGAAAGCCACAGTCATGCAGGCAGTTCCTTGCATCGTCAGTTACAAAGACCCAACTCAATATCTAGTGACACCTCTAAATGGGACTTGAAAATCAACAACTATGTAAAAGAATCAAATGCTGGTAAAAGTCATCATAGAAGTAGGAGAGACCAGCAGTTGAGTTCTGAGAACGTTAATGCACCATCACGATTTCAAAGGTTTTATAAATCATCCAGAAGTGTTTCAGTGACCGAAAATCCTGAGGAAGACAAAGAATTTAATCTAAAATCAACCTCACTAATGAGTAAATCACTAGACATGTCTTTGGAGAAAAGAGGTATTGGTTGTGCTGTCACTGATCTAGATCAGGCAATGCTGCTCCTTGACAAAGAGCGCCTGAAAGCTAAGTTTGGTCAGCTTTCCTTAGAGAGTAAGGATTCAGAGACAAACTTGACAAACAATTATGATGACAGTCTGAATACACTTGATTATGAGGGTGAATTGGAAACAGATATTGATGCACCACTTCCTGCTCGGTGGAGTTCCCCCAAAGTGCATATCCCAAATACAGTTTGCACAGAACCTGAAAATACTGTGAACAAAGAGACTAGTTACAAACCTTGTGTTAATTTGGAAGATGCAGTAAAATATCCACTTGATGTTCCTGACAAACTCAGTTATGACTGCTGTGAAACATTTCAAGGTGAGTGATGCAGTGTAAATTGTTGATTTTGAGGCACACAACTGTGTTTGTGCACCTGCAATCAAAAAGTGAACAAAAAAGTGCATGCCTCACAATTTTTTGTTTGTAAATTTCCTTTTTTATGTAACAAAAACATGACTTGGCACTAGTAGACTTAGCAGCTAGCCCCAAGATACCATTGCATTAGAACTGATTGTGTGTGACCAAGAAACTTATTTTAAACTTATTTATGAACACAGTGTTGCAGAAAACATGAAGTACAGTACGTGGAGAGTGAATTGTAACTAAATCACCCACAGAGTAGAGTTATCACCCAAAGTATCATTTTCAAATGCTGCACATATGGACAACAAACACAAGCAATGTTTCAGCCAATGGACCTCCAGGTTTAACCCGGAGGTCCATTAGCTGGAACCTTGCTTGTGATGATCTTTTTTGCAACAAGTTTGCAATTATTACTCAGGTGGGATTGTCACTCTGTGGGTGATTTAATGATAATACACTCTCCATGTACTGTATGTTATGCCGTAGAAGCCAGCTTTGTTATTTAATTGCAACATCATAACTCACTCTACATGTGCACCTCACAGTGAACCATTTGTGCCAAATCTTCTGATTTTTAGCTTAACTTGACATAGTCAAGATAAGCTATTGCCATCATGCGTGCAGAAGTCTGTTAGTTTGTGAGTCTGTGAGTCTGTGGCGTCAGTTCACATTTTAGCACGGGCTACACCCCGCAGTTCTTGTCTGATCATCACGAAATTTCATATGCAGGTTTGGTGTCATGTCTAGATGAGAACGTCCCCTTTTGGTCACGATCGGACAACCGGTATGGCTGCCCGAGCCCAAAACACGAAAACCATTAGCACAGTCTACAGGTCGTATTTATGAAGGGATTTCATTGTAACTTGGTAGGATGCCTCTGTATAATGCCCAGATGAGAACATCCCCTTTTGGGCATGATCTATCAACCGTGATGGCTGCCCAAGCCCGAAACCCAAAAACTTTTAGCACAGTATGCAGGTCATGTTTAATGTGGAGGGATTTCATTGTAACTTGGTAGGATGACTCCTTATGATGTCTAGATGAGAATTTCCCCATTTGGGCATGATCTTCCAACTGTGACGACTGCCCGAGCTTAAAACCCGAAAACCTTTACCACAGTCTACAGGTCATATTTATTGAGGAATTTCATTGTAACCTGGTGGGTTGTCTTCATGAGAAAGTCACCTTTTGGGCATGATTGGGCAACTGTGATGACTACAGGGGCCCAAAGCCTGAAAACCTTTAGCACAGTCTAGAGGTCATATTTATGAAGGGATTTCATTGTAACTTGGTAGGATGATTCCAAATAATGTCTAGATGAGAACGCCCCATTTTGATCGCGATCATGCAGCCTTGATGGGTGCCCGAGCCCAAAAACCTTTAGCATAGGCAAAAGGTCATATTTATGGAAGGATTTCATTGTAACCTGTTAGGTTGACTTCATGTAATGGCTAGATGATGACATCCCCTTTTGGTCGTGATTGGTCAGTTGTGATGGCTACTAGTGCCCGAAGCCCGAAAACCTTGAGCACAGTCTACAGGTCATATTTATGAAGGGATTTCATTGTAACTTGGTAGGTTAACTTCATATAATGTCTAGATGAGAACGTCCCCTTTTGGACATGATTGGGCTACTCTGACGGCTAAAGGTGCCCGAAGCCCGAAAACCTTTAGCACAGTCTACAGGTCATATTTATGAGGGGATTTCATTGTAACTTGGTAGGATGACTCCAAATAATGTCTAGACGAGAATGTCCCATTTTGGCCATGATCATTCAGCCTTGATGGGTGCCTGAGCCCAAAAACCTTTAGCATAGGCAAAAGGTTATATTTATAGAAGGATTTCATTGTAACCTGTAAAGTTGACTCCATATAATGCCTAGATGATGACATCCGCTTTTGGTCGTGATTGGTCAACTGTGATGGCTACAGGTGCCCGAAGCCCGAAAACCTTGAGCACAGTCTACAGGTCATATTTATGAAGGGATTTCATTGTAACTTTGTAAGATCACTCCAGATGATGCCCAGATGAGATTGTCCCCTTTGGTTGCGATCATTCAACCATGATGGCTGCCCGAGCCCGAAGCCCGAAAACCTTAAGCACAGTCTACAGGTCATATTTATGAAGGGATTTCATTGTAACTTGGTAGGTTGACTTCATATAATGTCTAGATGAGAACGTCCCTTTTTGGACATGATTGGGCAACTTTGACGGCTAAAGGTGCCCGAAGCCCGAAAACATTTAGTACAGTCTTCAGGTCATATTTATGAGGGGATTTCATTGTAACTTGGTAGGATGACTCCAAATAATGTCTAGATGAGAACATCCCATTTTGATCGCGATCATTCAGCCTTGATGGGTGCCCGAGCCCAAAAACCTTTAGTATAGGTAAAAGGTCATATTTATGGAAGGATTTCATTGTAACCTATTAGGTTGACTCCATATAATGCCTAGATGGTGACATCCCCTTTTGGTCGTGATTGGTCAGCTGTGATGGCTACTAGTGCCCGAAGCCCAAAAACCTTGAGCACAGTCTACAGGTCATATTTATGAAGGGATTTCATTCTAACTTCGTAGGATCACTCCAGATGATGCCCAGATGAGATTGTCCCCTTTGGTTGTGATCATTCAACCATGATGGCTGCCCGAGCCCGAAAACCTTAAGCACAGTCTACAGGTCATATTTATGAAGGAATTTCATTGTAACTTGGTAGGTTGACTTCATATAATGTCTAGATGAGAACGTCCCTTTTTGGACATGATTGGGCAACTTTGATGGTTAAAGGTACCCGAAGCCCGAAAACCTTTTGCATTGTCTACAGGTCATATTTATGAAAGGATTTCATTGTAACTTGGTAGGATGACTCTAAATAATGACTAGATGAGAACGTCCCATTTTGGCCGTGATCATTCAGCCTTGATGGGTGCCCGAGCCCAAAAACCTTTAGCATAGGCAAAAGGTTATATGTATAGAAGGATTTCATTGTAACCTGTTAGGTTGACTCCATATAATGCCTAGATGATGACATCCCCTTTTGGTCGTGATTGGTCAGCTGTGATGGCTACAGGTGCCCGAAGCCCGAAAACCTTGAGTACAGTCTACAGGTCATATTTATGAAGGGATTTCATTGTAACTTCTTAGGATCACTCCAGATGATGCCCAGATGAGATTGTCCCCTTTGGGTGCGATCATTCAACCATTATGGCTGCCCGAGCCCGAAAACCTTTAGCACAGTCTACAGGTCATATTTATGAAGGGATTTCATTGTAACTTGGTAGGTTGACTTCATATAATGTCTAGATGAGAACGTCCCCTTTTGGACACGATTGGGCAACTGCGACGGTTTCAGGGGCCCAAAGCCCAAAAACCTTTAGAACAGTCTACAGGTCATAATTATGAAGGGATTTCATTGTAGCTTGGTAGGATGACTCCAAATAGTGTCCAGATGAGAATGTCCCCTTTTGGTTGCGATCGTTCAACCATGATGGCTGCCAGAGCCCAAAGCCCAAAAACCTTTAGCACAGTCTACAGGTCATATTTATTAAGAGATTTCATTGTAACTTGGTAGATTGACTTCATATAATGTCTAGATGAGAACGTCCCCTTTGGACGCAATTGGGAAACTGACGGCTACAGGGGCCCGAAGCCCAGAAACCTTTAGCACAGTCTACAGGCCATATTTATGAGGGGATTTTAATGTAACTTGATAGGATGACTCGTTTTGGAATAATTTCACTGTAACTTGGTAACTTTTGTTGATATACGTTAACTGTGAGGGCCACATACATTAACTGTGAGGTCATATTAACCCACCCCTCAGCTCTTTAGTACAGTGTACACCTCATATTATTTTTATCATAAACATAGCACACAAGGAACAGAAATGAACATATTCCCAATTATCACAATTCTTGTCTTATTTCATAATCCTTTCATAAACATTGAACATTATCCTTTTCATCAAACACAACACACAAGTTAAGCTACAGTGTCATTGACACTTTCATGTCATATTATTATTAATGTGCTATCCAGCCACTGATGCTATGCTTTCTAACATGAGCAAAGTGTAGCCTTGGTGGCTGGATTCTTGAGTACAGTTGGAAAACTCCCGAGCAGAAAATTATCGTTGAAAATTGAGAAACACGAGAAGATAAAAGTGTTATATGATGCGACTCTCAATTCCATAAGCAACATGATATATTTTCATCATATACTTGTACATTCAAATTCAATAGGTTTACAAAAATAAAACAGTGCGCCTTGATTTTAAACCAGATGCACATTTTATTGCGCATTTTTCAAAATAGAAAGTCTGGCAGCGCTTCATTTCTGATGGAGGTCCACTTACACAGCTTTGACGCCCTTTTCTGCAGCTGAGGTACACTTTTTCTCAAGCTCCAAATTATTAGCTGTAGGACATGATGTTATAATTTTTATGTAACACCACAGGCTTCCTGAGCTTCAAGTCATTTATGCCCCTCCAAATCTCTTTCCCCGTTGTGCATGGAGCTGTAGGTTTTTAAATTTCTTGTTCGGTTTCGGTTTTGGTTTTTCAGGTGGAGTAAAACCTCGGTTCGGTTCAGTTTTCGGTTTGTTCATGAGGCCAAATAAAATTCAATAAAACTCATTCTTATGTCCGGAGTCATAACTGAATGGTAGTGAAATTGAGAGAAACTCAATGAATACCCGAAATAAGCTATAATACATGAAGAATCAGGAAGGCCAATATAATAATTACGTAAATATACAGAACTTTTATTGAGCTTGGCCATTTTTCGAGGTCTGATACCTACACGCAACTTGAGGAAAGCTGCAAACACAACTCAACTAAAATGTCGGAAATTCACGGAATGTAGCCTTCCCAGAGTAGTGAGAGTACCCAGACACTGCCATTGGCAGTGTCTGGGTACTCTCACTACTCTGGGATGGCTACATTCTGTAAATTTCTGCAGCAAGAGATTATTTAATAAAAAACGAAAAACCTTAGATTTCGGGATGTCGACGGTTTCGGTTTCGTTTTTTTTAAAAAACTAAAAACTTCGGTTCGTTTTCGGTTAACCTACAGCTCTAGTTGGGCAGTCCTTGGCCTGAGTACTACTCTACTAACTCAGGAGGAATAAGCCCAGGGGCTGAGTGAAGTAAAGGAGGACAAAAGTACCTGGGTGGGCTTATTTTCGAGAGGTCAATCCTGCATGAATTTGGATGCAAAGTGGACACAAAGTTAGATGACTCGGTCAATCCATATCAAATATGCATTAACCCTTTACCTAACAAACCAGAAGCATGTGCATGGGTGATTTAAAAATTGAACAGTGGAAAGAAATTTAAAACAATTTCAACATAACCATCTCATGTCACCACCCACTGGAATGAGCTCATCAAACTCGTTCCAATGAGAGGTCACATGATATGATTTTGTTGAAATGTTTTGAAACATTTGAAAGAAAAAACAATTAAAATAACAAATTCTGATATCATGTTCATTGGATAATGGGTTCTTTTTCATTGTAACAACTTACATGTACCAGCATGGCTGTCATCGATGTTGTTATTATAAAGTCAGGGACTGGACTTATTTACAAGAAGGGGACTCGGAAACAGAAATCTGAAAAGTTGGTAAGTGGGTTTATTTTTTATTATGAGTTTATTTCCTGGTCAGTAGGATATTGCCTGGTTGGATGCATATCTTAATTGGAATGGTATGGTTACACATACAGTACTGTAGTTGACAGTGAACTTTAACTTACACACCAATTCCTTTGTCTTCTCTGGGTTGGTAAGAGATTTGAAATACCCGATAGACCAATAGACTTGGTGTTCAAGTGACGTCACTTGAACACCTGTACTCATTTACCATACCTGGGTCCATGCGTCCTGTGAATTGGCGTGTAAGTAAGTTACTAACCTCGCTGTCGGTATTCATGAATTTGAACAACCTGCCAAAGTGCTGTAACACCTTACTGCACGTTGGCAGGTTGTTCAAATTCATGAATACCTCCAGCTCAGTTAATAACTATTGCTTGTTCCCATCTCGTCAGAATTCTCTCTCCTCTTTCTCTGCTCAGCAATGTAGATTATCTGTAAGAAAAGAAATGGAAGAAAAGTGAATCTAAAATGCTGTTTTCATTTGTTAGCTCACCGAAGGGAGCTTAACTTATCACTGGCCTGTCCGTCGTCCGTCATCTGTCGTCCGTCGTCGTGAACATTTTTCAAACGACTTCTCCTCTGAAACCACTGGTCCGATTTTCACGAAACTTCATGTGGATGTTCATTACTATATGGCAATTCATGTTTGTTCAAATGAAATGGCCACGTCCCTTGGGGGCTCTGTGTGGGGCATAACTCTGATAGCACCGTATGAATTATAGAAAAATTATTAAAAAATCTTCTTCTCCAGAACCAGTGGGCAGAATCTTTTGATACTTGGTATGCAGCATCTTGGTATGGGACTGATTCAAGTTTGTTCAAATCGGTCCCCTGGATTCATATTTGGGCCCACTATAGAAGCCCAAATTCGAATTTCTAAAAGTGCATTTCAGACAAATTTTTTTAAAAATCTTCTTCTCCAGATCCAGCAGGCAGAATCTTTTGATATTTGGTATGCGACATTGTGGGGTGGATCTGATTCAAGTTTGTTCAAATCGGCCCCCTTGATTCAAATTTGGGCTCAGTATAGAAGCCCGAATTCGAACTTAGTGCATTTCAGGCAAATTTCTTAAAAAATCTTCTTCTCCGGATCCAGCAGGCAGAATCTTTCGATATTTGGTATGCAACATTGTGGGGTGGATCTGATTCAAGTTTGTTCAAATCGGCCCCCTGGATTCCTATTTGGGCTCAGTATAGAAACCCGAATTCGAACTTAGTGCATTTCAGGCAAATTTCTTTAAAAATCTTCTTCTCAAGATCCAGCAGACAGAATCTTTTGATATTTGGTATGCAACATTGTGGGGTGGATCTGATTCAAGTTTATTCAAATTGGCCCCTGGATTCATATTTGGGCTCACAATAAAAGCTCGAATTCGAACTTAGTGCATTTCAGGCAAATTTCTTCAAAAATCTTCTCCAGATCCAGCAGGCAGAATCTTTTGATATTTGGTATGCAACATTGTGGGGTGGATCTGATCCAAGTTTGTTAAAATCGGCCCCCTGGGTTCATATTTGAGCTCAGTATAGGAGCCCAATTTGAACTTCTTTTCAGGCAAATGTCTTTAAAAATCTTCTTCTCTAGATCCAGCAGACAGAATTATTTGATATTGGGTATGCAGCATGCTTAGTGGGGTGAGATTCAAGTTTGTTCAAGCCAAGTCCCTGGGTTCATATTTGGGCTCACTGTGGTAGCCCGAATTATAACTTAGTTCAAAATGAGGAATTTTCTTTAAAAATCTTCTTCTTCAGATCCAGTAGTCAGAATGTTTTGATATTTGGTATGCAGCATCCTTAGGGGGGTGAAATTCAAGTTTGTTCAAGCCATGTCCCTAGGTCCATATTTGGGCTCACTGTGGGAGCCTGAATGATAATTTAGTTCAAAATGAGGAATTTTCTTTAAAAATCTTCTTCTTCAGATCCAGCAGTCAGAATGTTTTGATATTTGGTATGCAGCATCCTTAGGGGGGTGAGATTCAAGTTTGTTCAAGCCATGTACCTAGGTCCATATTTGGGCTCACTGTGGGAGCTTGAATTGTAACTTAGCTCAATTTATCACTTGCCGTCCGTCGTTGTGAACATTTTTCAAACGACTTCTCCTCTGAAACCTCTGGTCTGATTTTCACAAAACTTCATGTGGATGTTCATTACTATATGGCAATTCAGGTTTGTTGAAATGAAATGGCCACGTCCCTTGGGGGCTCTGTATGGGGCATAACTCTGATAGCACCATATGAATTATAGAAAAATTTTTTAAAAATCTTCTCCAGAACCAGTGGGCAGAATCTTTTGATACTTGGTATGCAGCATCTTGGTATGGGTCTGATTCAAGTTTGTTCAAATCGAGTACCTCAACCAATATTGGGGCTCACTATGGGGGCGTGATTTTTTACTTAGTGCAATTTAAAAAAAATTCTTTAAAAATCTTCTTTTCCAGAACAAATGGGCAGAATCTTTTGATATTTGGTATGCAGCATCTTGGTATGGGTGTGATTCAAGTTGTTCAAATCGAGTCCCTTGATCAATATTTGGGCTCCCTATAGGGGCATGGATTTTTCCTTAGTGCAATTTAAGAAAAAAAATTTAAAAATCTTCTTCTCCAGAACCAATGGGCAGGATCTTTTGATATTTGGTATACAGCATCTTGGTATGGGTCTGATTCAAGTTTGTTCAAATGGAGTCACTTGATCAATTTTGGGGCTCACTATGGGGACCTGAATTTTTACTTAGTGCAATTTAAGAAAAAATTTTTTAAAATCTTCTTCTCCAGAACCAATGGGCAGGATCTTTTGATATTTGGTATACAGCATCTTGGTATGGGTCTGATTCAAGTTTGTTCAAATTGAGTCCCTCGATCAATATTGGGGCTCACTAAAGGGGTGTGAATATTTACTTAGTGCAATTTAAGAAAAATTCTTTAAAAATCCTCTTTTCCAGAACCGATGGGCAGAATCTTTTGATATTTGGTATACAGCATCTTGGTATGGGTCTGATTCAAGTTTGTTCAAATTGAATCCTCCGTTCATTATTGGGGATCACTATGGGGGTGTGAATTTTTACTTATTGCAATTTAAGAAAAAATCTTTAACAATCTTCTACATCAGAACCTGTGGGCAGAATCTTTAGATATTTGGTATGCAGCATCTTGGTATGGGTTGGATTCACGTTTGTTCAAATCGAGTATATTGATCAATATTGGGGCTCACTATGGGGGCGTGAATGTTTACTTTGTGCAATTCAAGGAAAATTCTTTAAAAATCTTCTTCAGAACCATCATGCAGAATCTTTTGATATTTGATCAGCAGCATTGTCCCATTCAGTCCTGTTGATGTTTTAGCTCCACAGAGAGTATAGATTTACTCTGTAGAACCTTAAGAATAGCGTTTGATAAAATTTGTGTCTTAACAGAATGTCTAAGGCCCCCTGGGGCCTCTTTGTTTTCTTGATTCTGTCTTCATTTTGCAATTTATTTTTGAAATCTTGACCCACTGGTATGTGCCAACCCGAGTATTATCCGATGGAGATAAGTACCACTTTTGTATCACAGTGCTGTAGACCCCCAGTTACACTGTTTAGTGTTTACCAAAAGACAGGAAAAACAACAGAAATCAGGCCTTTAAATTCTACCAAACTCACAGGGTGTCGCTAAATTACAGGGATGTTTCCAAATAAGAGGCAATATCAAATGGTTTGGTTCCTTTTTTATGCTTTTTCTGCCTAATTTCACAAGTGATTTAATTACATTTTTGCATCACATTGTTGGCAGTAGCATCACATACATGTAGGTGACAAATTGGGAGCATGGGGTGTGGGGGGGGGGGGGAGGTGTAAAACTGATTTGTCCTAACTATGCTGGCTCAAGTCTAGGGCTATCGCAATTATACAGTACAGTTGATGTAGACTGGTCGTAATCCACATGTGGGCAGTGATGTCCACGCATGCGTTTACCAGGTAATAAAAATCATAATCAGTAAAATGTTAATTAATGAAGCACACAGTGCATCTTTAATTAAATTTTGGACGATTTTTCCTATAATTAGTGTGTGGAGTCTTAATATTATTGTGTCCATGGAAATGTTGTGGAAAGGGGCCAGTCCCACGGCGGCGTGCTGTAGAAATGAAACATTTGCACAAATGCTCTTCAGTTTATTTTCTTCAGATTCGATCGAGAGATATTTTGATATTTCCACTTTATCTCAACAGAGAAGTGTACATGTACACATTCATATATCATTAGTTTCAAATTTGTATGTATATGAGAGTTGGTTTACTGAATTTATGGGAAATGACTCTCAATCAACTAACCATCAATTGATGGTAGCGTTTCGTCAACTATGAAATTAACAGTCGCAACAGTCTTCAAGTCCCGAATGACTAATATACCAAGTGCATCATCAAAGCATGTCTTCGTCAGAGACTTCTTGGAAATTTATTTGTGAATAAATAAAATATACATAAGGCATAGCAATTTTTTTAAATCTGTTTCTCAGGCCTCCGACATGGTCTTTTTGGTTGCCGCATGGCGGCATGCCTGTGTTTTTATAACCAATGCAAGCTTGAAAAGAAAATTAAATGGTGTATGTCTGATATTTTTCCCAAGTTAATAAAATTGATAAATTTGTCCCTTGAGTGCAACAAGGCTTTGCAGTGCTTTAAACACAAGCCCAGGTATCAAATCTAGTCTTTTAACCCTTTACCCAACTAATCGGCCGCATCTGCCCGCGTAATATGCAAATTCAGCAGCTGATAAAAATATTATTTTTAAAACAACTTCAACAAAACCATATCATGCGACCCCTCATTGGAACGAGCTCGATGAACACGTTCCAACGAGGGGTATGATATGGATTTGTTAAAAAAAAAATTTTAAATTTCAAAAAATGATATTTAAAATAATAAATTTGTATATCGTCTGCATTGGGCAAAGGGTTAAGAAAGTACATGATTACTTGCAAGATAGAATTGATATCTTAGATGCCAGTCATGATGAAAATATCCTAATTAGAAAATTATTGAGGATGCATCACACTTCCTGACACCCCCATAGAT